>CM062931.1:21990925-23479350 GCA_031878705.1 Tapirus indicus | reverse complement strand
TGTTCCTTATTACTTCTGACTTCGAGGGACTTAAACTCTCCAAATTCTGTGATCTTTCAACTCACCTATGCTCATCTCCTATGGTACAGTGTGTTTTCTTATAAATTTGACAAACTTAAAGAAGACATTGAGGATCTGCCACTATTAAATCAACCATTTATCTGAAATAAGAGTAACACCAAAAGGCTCCATTTTCCTATTGATCTGTCAGCTATATCGAACTGTGTGTGTGAGTGCATGTGTGTTGTGCATGTGTTTTAAATATAGATTCCAAAGTCTTGCTCCAGATGCTTCTGAACCAATGACTTCAGTGGGTCTCAGAACCTGAATATTTCACAACTTCCTCAGGTTCCCCTGATGCCCAGTCAAGGCTGGGAACCACTGCCGCTCTCACAGGTGGTGATTGACAGGTCAAAAGCATTTCCTGTCATGTGAGTGTTCCTGCGGATTTCTGGACTTGCCTGTGAGACCTTCCAAAAGAAGTCCAGGCTGGATATGACCACAAGTTGGGAGGATGGGGGCAGCAGCAATCCAATCCTGACTTCCTTGGATTCACATCTGACTGGGCACTAGAGTGAGTTTGAGAAACAGAAAGGAGAGTCAAGGTAGAGGATTGTCTGCTTCATTATTTTCCATCCACAGAGGGTGGACTGGACTGGTTGCCTGTGGACTACCAAAATTCCCTAGGACAACATCTCCACTTCTTGTCCCATTTTATCATTCTTAATAAAAATTACCTTTTCCATTTATTGACTACCATAGTGTGTGCTACCTGCATTCTTAATTAGGCAGTGCAAGAATCCATGCTATAGATAGCACCCCCATTTTACATAGGAGGAAATGGGCTTACACAGTCTTAGAAATTCTCCTGAGAAGACTGCTGGTAAGAAGTGCATCCTGGATTCCAACTCCTATCTTTCTGACTTCAAAGCATGCGCTCTTACTAAACAGTGTTTTTCAGACTGCAGGTCTGAACAAATCATTAAAGGTCATGAAATCAATTTAGTAGCACAAGGCTAAAATGTTTCTTTCTTAACAAACTAGAATAGAATGTAAAATACCAGAGCCCAATGCATGTAGTTTCAGTTACCTACACAGCTCCTCCACTGTGTGCTGGATGCCCCCTTGTAAAATGTATGTCTTTCTGTGCAGCCTCATGTGGCCAGAGTAGGAGGAGTCTTCCTCATGCAATTTCTCGAACTTTTGCAGTCATAAAATATTCTCAAGTTTATTAATTTCTAACGAACTGAAAAAGTAATTTCCTATTTTTGACCTTTTTTTTAAGCCTCTAAGGAACTCAGACTGGTGGAAAGTGGGGAGCATTCTGTAAACATTTCCATTTTGGACCTGATGGCAACTAAGCTAAGAGGAACAATGTGATTTGTAGAGAAGCTGAAAGAAAAGAGAGGCTTGTACTTGATTCCTTTTACTCCACAATTCTGGGTTCCAAGCACTTGATTCTGGACTTTGCTACTTTAATATGTTACCATGATAGTTGGTAGACAAATTAGCACATCCCCAGCTTCCTCACAGGAGGTGTGCTATATAAGCACAGACATAGTGACATTCTGAAGACCAGCTGCAGAACTCTATCTGTTGGGATAGACTTCCCTTTTTGTACTCTTTTAATAGGCACTCTATCTTGGTTTTTGATGTAGAGCATTTCTGGAAAACTTTTCTTAAAAGGGGCTATATATATATATGCCAGCCCAGTGGCATAGTGGTTAAGTTGGCATGCTCTGCTTCGGCAGCCCAGGGTTCGTAGGTTTGGATCCTGGGTGCAGACCTACACATGGCTTATTAAGCCATGCTGTGGCAGGTGTTCCACATATGAAGTAGAGGAAGATAGGCATGGATGTTAGTCCAGGGCCAATCTTCCTCAGCAAAAAGAGGAGGATTGGCAGCAGACGTTAGCTCAGGGCTAGTCTTCATCACCAAAAAATAAAAAACGGGGGGCTATATATTATCTTAGAAATTGTTATTTCTTTTGCTTAATTGTACAATGAAAACTGTGGGTTGCATACCCCAGGTTACTCTTTGCAGCATTGTTTGGAACTGTGAAATATTGCAAAGAATTTTAATATCCGCATGTAAGAGAGTGATTGAATAAACTAGGGCACATCTGGACAGTTGAGTAATATGCAGCTACAACAATGAATGAGGAAGTTCTCTATGAACTAACAAGTAGTAAATTCAGGGGTATATGGTTAAGTTAAAAATCCGAGACTATCCATAGTATGATACCCTCCATAAGAGAAAGAAGAGGATATAAGAAAACATTTTTCTGCTCATTTGTGCAAAAGATATACAGGTAGGATGAACCCAAAATGAATGAGATTGGTTATCTATGGGGTGTGGGTTAGAAAGGAATAAAGAAGGCAGGAATAGGACCAGAGTAGGAGGGATGAGGAGGGAGTGACAGTTTTCTGCGTATGTCTTTTCGTATAACTCTGACTCTTACAACTAAAGTAATGTTTCATATACCAGCAAAATAAACAAACTATTAAAAGCAATAGGGATGGGGGGGCCGGTCCTGTGGTGAAGTGGTTAAGTTCTCAAGCTCTGTTTTGGCAGTCTGGGGTTCATGGGTTTGGATCCTGGGCGCAACCCTACACACCGCTCATTGAGCCATGCTGTGGCAGCATCCCACATACAAAATAGAGGAAGATTAGCACACATGTTAGCTCAGGGACAATCTTCCTCAAGCAAAAAAAAAAAAAAAAGCAATAGTGATGGGAACATATACACAAAATGGAATACAATCACTAACAAATGAACCAAACTGTATTAAATTAACAGCAATAACACTAAAGGGATTGAAGAAGATAAAAATTAACTTAAGTAATTGTGGAAAACGGTGTCTTGATTGAATACTGTAAGGCTAAAGACAAAGTAGCTATATATAAAGGTTGTAATCTAATAAAAGTGTTTCTCTCTAGGATATAGGTTAACAATTCTGAAACTACTTATGTGTCTATTAGAATTGAACAAAGAAGTAAATATGTTGTAGAAAGTGAGATCCAGTGTTCTCACTGGTGGAAAAAGAAGTATTTGGCTAAAATGAACCTTGTGGTGCTAGATTAGAATCAGAAGTGTTAATATAAACTCATATTTTAAAATATATCTACAGTTATATAGATACAGAAACAAAGATGTGTGTGTGTATGTGTGGGTTAATATACACATATATTTCATTGCTCTATTGGCTGCAAGGACCTACACGCAGTGACACCCCAGGAGCAATTAGCACACCCCACACACAATCTTTGGTTTTTAAGCATCATTCTCCAATAAAAGGAACTAGGTCTCCTTGGAGAAGTAGTTGATTCCAAGGCTGGAGCAGGGAAAATATCAGATGGGTCTGGAACATTTTGTGGTGCCAGAAAATGAAATGTTGAAAAAAAGATGGAAACTTGTTGAAAAAACATGCAAACCAGTCTCAAGGAGCTACTAACAGCCAAAGCTGGAACCATTTGGTAACAAAATAAAAATTGATAATACAGCATGAACTCATAGAATAAAATATATATCTATAAATAAATACATATGGAGAAAGGACAACTCCTTCTTATTGCAGATCAAATCCACAGATGGATGCTAAAATTATTGGGTGAAAGTTTAAGGAGAAACAGGATTTGCATAGTCTCAAATTATCCTTCCCAAGGTATCTATCAACTACAAAGAGAAAGGTAATAAGTTTACGGTGGAGAAATCCAGCAGACCCCACCTTAACTAAGTGAGGTAGGTAAACGCCACAAGTAGTGGGACATATCAACATCATGAACTCCTTGCACTGAGAAGGACACCATCATTTTTGTGATATTTTCTGGCAAAAATGGATAAACTTACTCCAATAGTGAGAAAACATCAGACAAATTCAAATGGAGGGACATTCTTTAAAATAACTGATCAGTACTTTTCAAAAGTGTGAAGACCATGAAAAATAAGGACAGATGAAAGAACTATTGCAGACTGGAAAAGACTAAGGAGAAACAATAAGTAAATGTAACGTGGGATCCTGAATAAGATTCTGAAATGGAAAAAGGACGTTGGTGGAAAAATTTGAATAAAGTTTAAAGTTTAGTTAATAATATTGTACGAATGTCCATTTCTTGTTTTTTATAATTGTACCATGGTTATGTAAGACATTAACATTAGGGGAAGCCAGCTGAGGGAACTTTATAAAGGAACTTTTTGTACTATGTTTGCAACTTGCCTATAAATCTAAAAGGAGTTCAAAATAAAAAGTCAAAAAAAGTGTTTCTCTTTGTATCCCACAATGTTATAACAGTTTTCATAGAAGGGGAAAATACACCTAAATGTGACATAAGTTCTTCATAGTGGTGGAAATAGAAGTGATTTTTATTCTTGTTTACAAACTTATGTTTTTTTCAGCGTCTGCCATAAGTATTGATTACTTTATTATGAGCAAGCAACATGTTTCTTTTAAAAATATAATAAAGCTTATTTAAGAAAAAAATCTGTGCTGAGTCTCCCAGTCATTCAAGTACTATCTTTGCCTCCTTTGTTCTTTATCTGGACTTTCATTGAAATCACTTCCTTGTTTTTTTAAATTTATAGATTAATCATTTATATATGTATCCATGAAAAATATGGTTTAGTTTGTCCTGTTTTTGAAATGTATATATGCAAAGTCATAGTGTATTTGTTCTTCTGTGTCTCGCTTTTTTCCGCCTCAACAAGATCCATCCCTCTGTATTGTATTGGTGCAGAGAGCTCTAGTTTGTTGATTTGCATTGCTGTTTCATATTTCATTTATAAATGTAGTCCAGTGTATTTACTTATCTAGTCTATTGCTCATGGACATTCTTGTGGTTGTATCATGTAGCAAATTTAATTTTCCCAAAGATGACTGGAACAATTTCTCCTGACCCACATTCCCTTCGCCCAGGTGTCTTGTTTGCTCCCCCATCAAGTCTGATTCCCATCCCTTTGAATCTGACTGAGCTTGTGACAGCTTGCAACAATAGAGTGTGGAGGAAGTGAGGCTGTATGGCTTCCAAGTCCAGGTCTTAAAAAGCAATGCAGCTTCTGCCTTATTTGCCGGAATTCTCAGCCTTCGATTTCTGAGCTATTTCATAAAAATCTTGGTGATTCTGAGGCCACCGTGCTGTGAGAAAGCTGCAGGTGGAGACCATGTTTGGACACTCTGGTTAGCCGTCCTAGTCTTTGAACCATCCTAGTTCAAGACCAGAAATGTGAGAGGAGTCTCCAGCTGATTCCAACTTCCAGTGGTCAAGTCTTTTCAGCTAAAGTCCCAAACATCTTGGCATAGAGACAAGCCAACTCCACTCTGCTCTGTCTGAATTCCTGACCTGCAGAATCTGTGGACATAACCAAACGGTTGTGGTTTTAAGCAACTGAGTTTGAGGGTACTTTGTAACCTAAACAATAATAGTTTCAGTTTATTTTCATGTTTATTAGCTGACCAGTTATTTTTTTAAGAAATCTTTTTGACTATAATCTACATTAAGAAACATATTTTACATCACATACTCACTGTCACGTATGCTCATGCATGATGCCCTAACAGAAACAAAACTTGGAGGAAGTAATAGATATTTCTTTTAAATGTAATTTGCTTTGCTATCTTCTCTTCTCTCTTCTCTTCTCTATTTAATTTCAATAAAGCTGATCAAAACCAACTAAATTGATTTCATAAATAATGGGTCTCAATCAGCAGATTGAAGGGACACTGTGTTATAGGCTGAAGTTTAAGAGGTGATCTTAAACTCTTTATTTTTATATCTTATATAGTACATATATATTTCTACATCTTATATATCTTACATTGTATATGTATATATATGTACATACGCATATTTTAAGCTCTAAACTCAGAGGTAAATTGTTCTACGTTGGCCTAAGGCTAAACAAATCATTAAAACAAAAACAAAAAAATATGAAAAGAGTAGATCTAATAATCTAAACTTAATTTGGATGTTAAAGCATATGGAAACTCCAAAAACCCATTCTTGTTTCAAGAAGAAAGCCTGAGAGAGGTTAGTGACTTGCTCTCTGGGTTGCCAGCAAGGGAATCCTATGGAATCTGGAGGCAGGAAGGTTCTTTGCAAAAAGTGCAGGTGGACAGTAGTTTAGATCTGGGGATGGGATGGAGGATTGGGATGTCCCTTCTTGGCCTAGAAAGTCTTAAGGATATAAAACATAAGTGTCTACATATATACTCTTTTTTTGTGTGTGAGGAGGATTGGCCCTGAGCAAACATCTGTGCCAGTCTTCTTCTATTTTGTATGTGGGATGCCTCCATAGCATGGCTGATGACTGGAGTACGTCTGGGCCTGGGATCTGAACTCGCAAATCCAGGCTGCCGAAGCGGAGTGTATGGAACTTTTACCACTCAGCCACGGGGCCAGCCCCTACATATACACTCTTAAGAGTCAAGACACGGATCCCTTAATCTTGGCAAGAGCCTAGAAAATATTTTATTCTGTCTAGAAAGAGGGTCCTGTGAGAAACAATGGCTTCCGAGATATTAACTACCTTTCCATTAACCTTGAATTCAATTAATATTGAATTCATAATCATTTTCCTAATTAATCTCTTCAGCATCTATTTATTCAAACATGTTGCAGGTATATTTAGAAGAGATGGTTCAATGAACAAGAACAGATTACATTTGGCTTTCTTGTGTATCTTTTCTCTGTTCTTCACTTTCTCTCTTTGTCTATCATACTTCCTACTGTTATTTTCTCAGAATCCCTTTACTTTTCCCTCTCCACTCCCCCTAAATTATAAGCATTTACTGGTTTGTAAATGTAAGGTCTATCCATTTACACAGGATCATTAATTCATACATGCTGGTAGTTTGGCATAATAGTTAAACACAGAAACTCTTGTATAGTTATCTATTGTGCATAACAAACTATCCCAACATTTAGTAGCTTACAGCAATAATAAGCATTTATTATCTCACACAGCTTCTGCTTCCATGGGTCAGGAATTTGTGGGTGGGTGACTTAACAAAGTGATTTTGACTCCGGATTTCTAATGAAATTGGAGTCAAGATGTTAACTGGGGCTGCAGTCATCTGAAGACTTGACTGGGCCTGGAGGATCTTGTTCTCAGATGGCTTATATGACTTACATGGCTGGCAAGTCAGTGTTGGCTATTGGGAGAAGGCCTCAGTTCCTTGATATATGTACCTCTCCATAGGGCAGCTCAACAGCTCACTACACAGCCCCTGGCTTCCTCCAAAATGAGTCAGCCAACAAAGAGCAAAACAGAAGTCACAATATCTGTTGTGACCTAACTTCAGAAGTCACAGGGGCCAGCCGGGTGGCATAGCAGTTAAATTTGCATGCTCCGCTTCGGTGGCCCAGGGTTCGCCAGTTCGAATCCTGGGTACAGACCTATTCACCGCTCATCAAGCCATGCTGAGGTGGCATCCCACATAGAGCAGCTAGAAGGATGCACAGCTATGACATACAACTATCTACTGGGGCTTTGTGGAGAAAAAACCAAAAAAAAAAAAAAAGAAGTCACAATATTCTATTAGTTACATAGGTCAATCCTATCCAGTTTGGGAGGGAACTACACAAGTGTGCACATACCAGGAGGTGAGAATTACTGGGGCTGTCAGAGTCCAGCTATCACAGTTTTGGAGAAAGATAACTCCATTTCATACCCCAATCCTATCACTTCCTAGGTTCATGACTTTAAGAAATTTACTGAACTCTATTTCTCAATTTTCTCATGTCTAAAATTTGGATGAGAATAGTATGATAGATTGTAGTATTACTCCTATTTTTTCCTGCTTTTCATGGGAGGATTATACATGCTGCCCATTGATATAGATTTATAACATACCTCCCAATGTGAGGAGTATAATCCCCACAATGTTGACATAAGTCATCACCATGTGAGTTGCTTTGGTCAATAACATATAAGTAGAAGTGACATGTGCCCACTTTCCAGCAGAATCATTAAGAGCAATAAAATCTTTTTATGTCATGTTCCTTCAGCCTGGGTCCCTCCATGAAGAAAATGTGGAACAGAGCCATGGCTGATCCACAAAGTAATGCAGTGTGAGCCTGAAATAACCCTGCTATTGTTATCCACCAAGATTTGGGGGTTGTTTGTTATATAATTTAGCAAAATCTAACTGACACAACTGTTATCCACTCAGTAGGAGTGTTGCTAGGTTTAGATGAGATAATTTTTTTAAAGTGCTTATAACACTGACACATAGTAAGTAATCATACATGTAACCTATTAGTATGATTATAGAAACTTAAATTCACATGAGATGAGTTTATAAGCCATGTCATTTGTTAATTTATAATAAGAGATATGCTTGATATTAAAAATAAGTATCAGAGGTGTGCTTACTTTCTGATCAGGAGACCAAGATACAGATTAGAGGATAGGTTTGGGGCATAAAGTTATAATAAAGGATATTTTCATCATGTGGTCGTCTCCCAATCAATCTGCTCCTCCAGCCTGGGGACACCCATGTGCTGCATTCTGGTCTGTGGAAAAGATAGACTGAACAAGTCACCATTTTCCAAACACTTCTTTTTCTAGATGACCGCCAACCTTCCTTATCTCACAGTTGCTTTTATATGAACTCTCCAGACTTATACTAACCATAATATGCCAGTATAATTTATATCAGTTACAATATAAATATAGTCACTTACAATTTAGAATATTGCAACATATTTACAAGGTTTACGGTAGAGTAAATACTATGTGCCAGGTACTGTTCTAAGCACTTTACAAATACTTACTTCATCCTTATAATAACCCTATGTACTATTATTACCAGCATTTACCAGAAGACAAAACTGCATCCAAAGATGTTGAGTAACCTTGCCCAGGGTCTGAAGCTAAGAGAGCTTACCTGTACTGTTTCTTCTCCTGGTAAGATTATTCCAGTGACTAATACCACCACCCTTTATAAATTATTGTTATCCTGGGTACAGTGAAATATTATTTTCATACTTTTAAAACTTATTCCTAAGCACTCTTTTTTGATTTGGAGATGGGGTAGAAAGCAGGGGATGAAGTGGGAAACAGGAAGCAACTTGCAGGACAATGTATTGAATTTATGGAGTCCTAGCGTGATCCACATTAACTTCCCCCATAGTCTCCACCACTGATACTCCAGTTCTGTGATGTGGACAACTCAGGGTTTTGGGGTTTTGTTTGTTTTCTTTTCTTTCTCCACCCCCCACCCCACCAATTCTTTGGTCTCATAAAGTGCTCCCACCCACTTCCCAGCCAGAATGTGGTTCCTAAACTTTCCCTGTGGAGAAATTCTGGAGCCCCCAATATTCAGGGGTTTAGGAGACTGCAGATGTCACAAAGCCTCCTATTTTATAAAACAGGAAATTTGAGCCCGCAAAGGTGAAGAACATCTGAAGAAGCAATCACTCTCTGGACTTCGACCAGCATGAGGACCAGGGCAGACATTTAAGACTAGAAAACTCTGCACGCACTGCTCTGCACAGGAGTTGCTCAGGAAGGACCAGTGTGTATCAGTTGTGTTCAGTCCCACTGTTTGTCAGTGTATTAGTACAATCCAGTTTAAAAAGAGCAACCACACTAGGGATTTCATGTAGAAGGAGTTTGATAGAGATCATGAGATAAACAGATGATGAGAATTGAGAAAACAAAAGAGGGGTAAGGAGTAACTGAAAATAAGCAGGGTCAGGAAGTTGCCACCTCTCCAAGGGCTAGAAGAACAAAAGAAAGAAGAGGTGATACCATCTTCTAGAAGTTGGGGCGGGAAGCCCCAGTGAAGTACAGCACAGGCTGGTAAGGCAGGAGCTGAGACCACCAGGAGAAGGGCTATCTGATGGGACTGGAGTCAAAGAGCACCAAGGAGGCTGGAGAAACCCCAAGAAGCAAAGAGGGAAGGGGAGAAATATCCTGGTCCCTCCATGTTCCACCAGTGCCTCCTATTAGCCAAATCTAATGGAAACCAGAGAGCAAGGAAGCCTGGGAAACATAGTTTCCACTGACATACAGCAGGATCAGAGAGTAAACAGGCAAATATTAGAAACAGTCAGAAATTCAAACAAATATTTCTTCAATTTCTGATGCCTAAGCCTGTGACACTGTACCTGCACTCAATGAGGTCCCCTAGAAAACACAGATGCACTTCCATTTATAAAGATGCTGGATCGAAAAGACAGTTTCGCCTTGTTTTAAACAGATTGTGATATACGCAGTGTGGTAGATGGGTGTCCTCTCAGATGACCCTCAATGATCCCTGCCCTGAGGGTTCATACCCTTGGGTTATCCCTTTCCTTGAGTATGTGCTGCACCTAGTGACTTGCTTCTAACAAATAGAATATGTCAAAGGGGATGGTGTGTCACTTTTGAGATTAAGTCACAAAAGGTTGTGGCTTCTGTCTTGGGCCCCTGTTGCCCTCTCTCACTTGCTCATTCCCTAAGAAAGAAGCCAGATGCCCTGTAGTGAGCTGCCCTGTTGGAAGGCCCACATGACAAGAAACAACCAACAAGGACTTGAGACCTTCAGTCTAACAGCCCTTGAGGAACTGAATCCTGCCAACAGCTATGTGCCTGGGTTTGGAAGTGGATCAATTCCACATGGAGACTTGAGATGACCGCCATCCTGGCCATGTCTTAAATGCAGCTTTGTGAGAGATCCAGAGGATCCAGCTTGGCCAAGCTTAGATCCCGAAACTGCTAAGTTTGGGGATAATTTGTAATGCAGCCATAGATAACAAGTACATCCAGAGATGAACCAAACACATATACAAAGGGAAGATGAAGGGAAGAAACGGCTTGGTTTTCAGTGTTTGCTATGCGCCAAGTCCATTATCCCCCACTTAATCTTGACATTTATCCTCTGAGGTAGGTGATCATGACTGGTTCCATTTTCCAGACAAGGAAACTGAAGATGAAAAGGGAAAATAATTTGTTCAAAGTCACAAAGTATGGCCCGATGGATGGCCAAACCTGTGCTTTTATTTCCATTATCTCACACTGTCCCAGAAATCAAAACAACTAGCCTTTAAGGCTGCTGTTACAAATTAAAAGAACAAATTGTTTAAATCAAATGTCTTCTCGCTTTCTTAAAATCCAATTCCTATTTCTCTCTCTCCTAGAATATCATAACTCACCTGAAAATAAAAACCGAGTGGGGCATTATTTCTGGTGTTTCTTAGTTAAAGACTAAAGTGCAAAGAACAATATGTAGTTGGAGTAACAACCAGATCAAACCAAACAAACCCTCCAAAGAGACAGACAGTTCTTAGTTCCTTGGGCTGCTGGACCGCTGGTATAATTGTATGATAAAATAACAGTGATTATGATGATAACAGCAGCAAAAGACAACTAGCATTGATTGAGGGCTCCCTTTGTGTTTGGTGCTCTTCTGAGGTCTTTACATGTATTATCTCATTTGCCTTCCTGTTGACACCATGAACCTGATTCTCTGTGATGTAATGTCATCCGCACACACCCCGCCCCCTTCCATTTTACTAGGGGTATCACCTGGGCAAGTTACTCAATCGTTCTGTGCCTTGGTCTCCTCAGCCACAAAACAGGATAATAATAGCACCTACCTCACAAACTTATTATGCAGATCAATTAAAATAAGGTAGTGCTTGGCACGTGGTGACCATTACAATGTAGTTAATGAAATGAGGCAGGAACTACATTCTTCCCAATCCACTCTAGTTGGATAGCAGTACATTTGGGCAACAAGGAATATTTGTCTGACTCTGAGCCATGGGTTAGATTGAGCAGTGTGGTTCTTAGTGATGGAGCCAGTGGACTGTTCTGCCTGTGCTGCTCCACAACAGAGATGCGGGCACCCAAAACCTGAGCTGAGCTCTCAGGTCTAGCGTGACTGAGTCTCACTGGGGCATCCATGGAGTGCAGCAATAGTAGGGTCCCCGCATATTTCCACCCTGACCACCCAGTGTGGAAACAAGAAAGATACCTTTTAGAGTGCTCCTTAGAAAATAGTTGATGCTAAATGGAAAGAGAGATAGTGGGAAAAGGATGGACAATAAAAAGGGGGCATGCAAGGGGATACACGGAAACTTACAGAAAGAGCTATTGGTTTGTAGCTTTTGAGCATTTGAGAAGATGAGACAGAAGGTGATTAGAATAACGGTTAAAAAGTTAGATCCCAGGCCCTTAATGAAAGCTTATATCCGCTCCTTTTCACCGACTACCACTTCTAGAGGTCATTTAACTCCTCCTAAGAGGTCTTCTCACTTTGGGCTTTTCTCTGTATTGTCAGCAGGCACAGTGTCACTTGTGTCTGCTGGGACTCGTGGGCACAAGCCAGCAGACGTGCAGTGTTTGTCTCATGCAGCCCTCAGAGCCATGTGACCAGGAAGGGGGCAGCCTGATGCACAGAGGGACTGTGCTCCAGAAGGGGACCCACTGCCTTTGCTGTTCCCTTTCATAGAGAAAGCATGAGAGCAGACTTGAATAAGGAGAAAAAAACATTTTCTGTGTGGGTGTCAGCTTGGAACACCAGCCTCCCAGCACCTGGGAACATTGGCTGATCCTCCCACAGGGAGAGAATCAGCACTGTTCCTGGTTCACTGCCAGGCAACCCAGAGGAAGTCCCCGGGGTCAGCGGTTAAACGGCCCTGCTTGTGTCCTTGCAATGCCTTTGCTCATGGCATTCCTAGCCACGCTGTGCTGACAGGCCACACTCCCAGCATCACCATCCGCCAGACCATGGCCACCCTTTCAGAAGGCATCTCTCCTGCTCTGAGAGTAGGAGAATGGTCAGGGAGGGCCTCACTGAGAAGGTGACGTTCCAGCAAAAGCCTGAAGGAAGTGAGGGGTGAGGCAGGTGAGCATCTGCCTGAAGAGTGTTCTGGGTTTCCTCATAAAATTTGGAAAGTAGATATGAAAACAGCAGATGGAGAACAATACAGAAATATATGCGATGGGTGCAGATCATAGGAATGTGGGACTTAACTCAGCCCAGAAGCATGAGGGTCATTTGGGAGTCGAGATAGGACCCTTCCAGGTGGGAAAACAGCACAATAGTGGGAGCCAACATGTGTGCCCATGAGAGGGAGACAGAGACAGAGAGAGATACAGAGAGAGAGGGAGAAAAAGATGAGAGAAACTTTACTGGACAGGAGCAAAGAGTGTTTAAGGCAGTGGTGTGCTGAGTAAACATTTAACAATTGGCTCTCCAGGAAAAACAAAAAAATCCTGATTTGTAGTATTTGCTAATTTTCATGGTATAAATACTGCCACTCTGGCCAATCTCAGGCTACCAATGTTACACTGAATGCAGAGTAGAAAGAAAGGAAAGAAGAATTCAAACTGAAATGTAGATTTTCCATTGGAGGCCTGAGAGGATGGAGATGTCAAGGACAGAAATATAACTCAGTGTGGACATGTACAAACCACTGATCTATTTTGTGACCATACACAAGACCAACTCATTTGGGGCCCCATTCTCTTCATCTGCAAGCTGAAGAGACTGAGCTAAAGGAAATAGAAGTTTCCTTCTGTGCTCTACCCTTCATTTATTCTCTTCTCCCACACGACCAATGTACACAGGGCCCTTCTCCTTTACAGCCTTCTTCATTTTTTTTCTCTGCCAAGTTTGCTCAGGTACCCAGTAGAGGTAATTCTCCTTATCCAGAGAGTCAAGTAGAGCCAAAAACAGAGTGAGCAGAGTGTGGGGCGTCCCTGTCTTGGAAGTCTCGTCTCTTGGAAAGGAGGCTCAGGTGCGTTTGAAATATCCACTCACTCCACTGAGGCTACTGCTTCTGTACCTGGAGGAGACCCTGTTGGAGTGAATGGGCACATTTACTGCAGTTTCAACACTGCATGTCTGCCAGGCACACTCCTCCAGGAGCTTCCTCCTGCCATGGGGGCCAGTTGCCGCCAGAAGCAAGTAGTGCTCTGGGTTAGCACAACCCCTGTTACTTCAGTCTGTAGGTAGAAGCTGGTAAAACCCTGAGGGAAATCCCAACACTCTCTCCTCCTTTCACTTTTCCACTTTTGGAGATGATGGATAGATAGATAGATAGATAGATAGATAGATAGATAGATAGACAATCTCTATCTCTATCTATATAGTCTTTATACTATCTTGCAAATGTTTATATTATGTTTTACAAGGAACAAAGTGCTTTCTCATGTGCCATCTCATTTAGTTGGTTTTCAAAACTCTGGGAGGTGCTATTATCCCATTGTACAGATGAAAAGCTTTATCTCAGGAATGGCAGGTGATTTACTTCCAGACACTTGGTATATGGCAGCACTTTAGCTCCAGATTCCCGTGTCTTTCCAGAACATCTCACTGCGTGTCTGTACTGTGTGCATATGTATGTGTGTGTGCACACATTCAAACCACTTTGTATAGACTTATTGTACAGGTATTTCTTAAGACTAAGTGGGCGTCTCCTCTTACAAGCCAGCCTTATGAATTCATCAGATATTTCTTGAGCGACTAGTACATGCCAGGCAATGTCAGGCACCATGCTGAGAGCTGGCAATAGAGCAGTGGACCAAACAGACCCCTGGCCCCCAACACACACAGAGTTTACAAAGTAGCAGAGACATTCTTAAAATCTGACATTGACTGCAGGGGAAAGACCAGAAGGGGCAAGGGGGCAGGTAGATTGGGAGGGTGTGTTTTCTAGCTCCAATGTGAGCAGGGCAGGAAACGGCCATTTAAACGGGGGGGCGGGGGGGGGTGTCCTAAGCACGTATTTAACGAAGCTGCCTTCCTCCCTCTTTGTGCCATCTTCTATTTCCTCATGCCAGGATGGAATTTGGGGAACCTGTTCCTATTACAATATATTATATATAACTCTCACAAAAGAAATGGTGTGGAAAATTAATTTTATTTGAGCTGTTCTTTAGATCTCCAAACAATTCATACACATGATCTTTTTTCATTCTCATTGTTACTTAAGTAAGTATTAACTCCATTTTACAGATGAAGACTCTGAGGTTCAAAACGACTAACTTGGTTAAGGCCACAGTTTTTTTTTTTTTTTTTTTTTTTTTTTTTTGTGGGGAAGACAAGCCCTGAGCTAACATCTGTTGCCAATCCTCCCCTTTTTGCTGAGGAAGACTGGCCCTGAGCTAACATCGTGCCCATCTTCCTCCACTTTATATGGGACGCCGCCACAGCATGGCTGACAGGCAGTGCGTCGGCGGGCGCCCGGGATCCGAACTCGCGAACCCCGGGCTGCCAAGCGCGGACTAAACCGCTGCGCCACCGCGCGGCTCCTAAGGCCACAGTTTTTAAGGGGAAGAAGCTTGACTTCTTCTGGCCAGCAGTGACTTGAATGTCTGTCCACTTTGCGCTATTCCAGCAAAATATAACAATTTCAATTTTGCTATAAATCAAGGTTTATCATTCCTGAATTGTTTTACGTGCCTGCCAACAGGGTATAGGTTACATAAACTATGATGCATTCACAGAGTACAATACCATGTGACAGTGTACAGGAAATTCCCTATGTTCACATCTGGAAAGTTCTCCAAGATATACTTTTACAGAAAAGAGTAAGTACAGGATAGTGTATACAGTCTTCTATCTTTTGAGAATGCGTTGGGGGGGAGAGGTAAAACACATTCCTCCTTGACTCACATCTGCATGAATTAACAACGGGCAGATACACAAGAAAAAAATGATTACCTAGGGAGGAGTAGATTAATTCAGTGAAGAAGTAGATTCTCAATATACACCTTGTCATTTCAATTTGTTTGAATCCTCTAAATATAACACTTAACCAAAAGATTAGACACATTTTGTACTAAAGAGAATTTCCCCTTAATAAAATTTTCTTCCCCCTTTACTCTTCTCATCCCCAAGGCGCACAAGTACACATGAAGAAATACACCCAGAGTAAGTTTTTCTAAGAGAAAATTTGCAGGTGCAGAATCAATCAGTGATGTCAAAACATTGACACTATCCATCCATTTATTTATGACAACCGATGAGTTTGACAGACACTCAGGATCCAGGCATCTCTTTGTAGTGAGAAACTTTTGAAACCTAAGGAGAAAGCAGAAACCAAAGTAAATGTATTTGGAACTTCTTTCTCAGTCTTCCTCAACACATGCGGAAAAACTTACAGACCCATTTTCTCATAAAGAGTCAGCTTCTCTCTGGGCATCAGCCCTTCTCAATCCTTCACATAAAACCTCCCCGTGGTAAGCGGACTCAGCTCCCCGGGAAGATGCTCTAATTCTACTCTTCAGATGGGTTGCCAGATTTGGCAAATGAAAGTACAAGATGCTCAGTTAAATCTGAATTTCAGATAAACAACAATTTTTTGTTTTCATATAGAATCTTATGCAATATTTGGGGGCACACTTATACTAAAACAATTTTTTGTTGCTTATCTGAAATTCAAATTTAACTAAGCATCCTATATTTTACCTGGCAACTATATCCTCAGATGCCACCTGGAGGAAGCTGGTTAAGTGCATTTGAACACATGAGCCCAGAGGGACAAGAAGTACCTAGATCAGCGCTATCAATAGAACTTTCTGCGATGACACATGTTCTGTATCTTTGCTGTCTAGTACAGTAGCCATCAGCAGTTTGAAATGTGGTCACCACAACTGAGGACCCAAGTTTTTAATTTAATTATTTTACTTAAATTTAAAATGTCACATGTGGCTAGTGGCTACTGTATTGGACAGAGCAGCTCTAGAACCAGTCACATATCTCCCTCCAAATTTAGCAACTGAAATTTAAGACCAAGTGGTAGCTAAAATGGTACATAGCCCAGGAATAAACTCACAAGTCTCTGCAGCTTACTGATTATTTCATTTCTATGCAGATACAAGTTCTATTGTCAATATGTTCCTTCTGAGTATTTACTGAAGATCTATTATACGGGGAAGATGTGAAGTGCCAGGGTGTAGAGATGAGTATGATAAAACTCTTCAACAAACTCTCCCTGTAGATGAGAGTGTTAACTGGATAATCCCAGCATTGTATGTAAAAACCAGCAAGGTGACTTTATGTGCAAAGCAGA
Organism: Tapirus indicus; assembly: GCA_031878705.1. NCBI lineage: Eukaryota > Metazoa > Chordata > Mammalia > Perissodactyla > Tapiridae > Tapirus > Tapirus indicus. The sequence continues at coordinate 23,462,344 of CM062931.1, read as the reverse complement.
CATTGTAAGTGGATGAAACCGCATCGATTTGGTCACACACACCAGCTGTGTGACTCTTTTATTTCCAAGATTCTAAGCCATTTAGTAACCACAGACCCCATAGCATGGTAAAGAGGATTCTTTTAGGCATCATATCAGCCAGCAGAGAACGAGCCCTTAAAGGAATCAATGGCTTCCTGAGAGTTATCATGAGACATTAAGTCTGAAGAGGTTAGTGTAGAAACCTGGAAAAAGGTGGAGTGTGGAAAGCAAGTGGGGTGTACCTCCAAATTTTCACTGCATTCCTGGTAGCGGGGTAGGACAAGTAGGCAGTGTATAATTGTTACCGCCTAAAATTCATCTGCCCTCTGCAAGACATGCCAATAGTCAAGAGGCAAAGTGGTAGGAGAGAAAAGACTTTATTACAACTTGCCAGCAAGAGGGAAGATGGCCGACTCATGTCCAAAAGAACCATCTTCCAGAACAAAGATTACAGGCCAGTTATATAGGGGGCCGGTCTCCAGATGGCGGAGGCATCTGGTCTCAGGGTGGAGACATCCATCTGATCTCCAGGTGGAGGCCAAAATCTAGTCTGAGTTCCTGAGTCTTTTGTTTTACTGGATATGCATCAGAGACTGGAGCAATGCCCTACACCCTGATCTTTTGATTGCCGTTGATGATGGCTATCAACATAGACTCTCTACCCGGGGGTCATCACATTCCTGAGGAACTCAAAAGAACAAAGTTATCAACTTATAGCAGTTGGGATCAACTTATAGCAGCTGGGAGGGGCCATAAATCTTCAGAGCATGTCTGGGCTAATTAATCAGAGGTCATTCAAAGCTACAATTAGGGTTTATTTTCTACAGTATGGCTTCCCTTATGTCAACCTTGTCTTGAGTCGGTATCATTATCAATGGTTAGTGGGCAGATGTTTTTATACAGAAATTCAGATAACCATGTGCTGGGCTCTGAGAGGGCATCTGGGCTACAAATATCCATTCCCTGGAACCAGGAGTGGAGTGCCCACTGTATGCCAGTTCCTCCACTAGATGCTGGGACGTCACAGTGAGTACAGACCCGGTCCCTACTTCATGGAGCAGACAGTATAACAGGGAGAGGCAAACAAGGGATCTGATAAATAAAATCTTAGACTGTATTTTAAAGAACCTAAACAGGATGATTGATAGAAAGTGATTTGGAGTCAGAAGTGAGCAGAAGAAGGTTACTTTTTTATTTTACTTTTTATACTTTAAGTTACAAACGGCACATGCTCTTTTTTTTTTTTTTTTTTTTTTTTTGTGAGGAAGACCAGCCCTGAGCTAACATCCATTGTCAATCCTCCTCTTTTTGCTGAGGAAGACTGGCCCTGGGCTAACATCCACGCCCATCTTCCTCTACTTTATGTGGGACGCCGCCACAGCATGGCTGACAAGCAGTGCGTCCACCCTCGCCCTGGATCCGAACCCGCGAACCCTGGGCTGCCAAGTGCAAACTAAACCGCTGCGCCACGGGGAGGCCCCAGCACATGCTCATTTTAACTTTCCACACAGATGTTTATAAAGGTTAACAATCTTCCCTCACATAACCTTACATAGTGAGGCTTTTAGACACCCTGTCTTCCCAAGTGTTTTTTTCCTTTTTGATTTACTTATTTAGTTTTCTAATACTACTTTGTTGTACAAAAGGCCAAGTGTCTATTAATAAATTTTAATAGGTATTGCCAGGACAATTTCTCAAAAGATTATATGACAGTGGAAATTCTTCCTCATCCTCAAGAGTACTGAGTATTACTGGTTTTAGCGGTTGTCTATCCATAGACAAGAATGGTATCCCTTTGTTGCTGTAATGTGCATAACTTAACTACTAGAAAGATTAGCAGGTTTTTTTTCCTCATATGTATCAATCATTTGAATTTAATAAAAGATATAAAATATCCTGTTTAGTCATTTGTTCTATTATTGTTTGTCTTTTTGCTAGTAGTTTGCATGTCTTGCCTGTAAATTAAGGTCATTAACCTTTTGCATATAATGTTTTGCAAATCCTTTATCTCGATTTATTGCCTATTTTCTATTCTTTTTATGGTATACCCTGTCTTAAATTCTTTTTGGCCTATATGGCCTATGTCCTTTCCTATGTGGTTTTGTGTTTCCTGCCTTGTTTAATAATGACACCTCCCCCTCAAAACACACACACACACACACAACTAAGGTTTTACAAAATGTTTCCTAAAATTTCATCTAATGTTTGTATTTTGTCTTCAGATCTTTAATCCATCTGGGTAGGTCTACTTCAGATAGCCCTGTCTGAAAAAGAGCTGAGACCTGAAGGGTGAGAATGGGCCTGCCAGAAGAAAAGTCCGAGGACACGCATTTCAGAGAATGAGACTAACAATGCAAATGTCTTGAAGCTGTAGTAGGGGAAGAAGAACTATTCCTCTACCCTTCTAGGTTCTTCTGGCTGGTCTAAGAATTAAATTGGCATGAGACAGAATAGAGGAGAAAATCAAAGTTTAATAACATGCATAAGTGGGAGAAACCCAGGCAAACTGAGTAACTCGCCAAAATGGCTGAAGCCACCACCTTAAAGACCATCTTCAGCTAAAGACAAAGGAGACTTTGGGCATAGTTGTTTGGGACTTCAAAGAGGAGGAAGGCAATTTAAATGGAAATAGAAAAGCAAATGTTTGGTAAACAAATGTTTATTGGTCCATCTATAGACAATGAAACCCAAGAGAGAATTTTGATAAAAATGGGCCTTACTAAAAAACAGGCCTTGCTACTTGCCTTCCTGTCTACCACACCTAGAGTTATCTATGGTGTTAGCTCCTTCCTGGGACAGGCCTTCTATCTTAAATTTTTTTAGGCAGTTGGGGGAAGTTCATAGTATCATTCTGAGTCTTTTGTTCTTAAAAATAATCAAGCCAAAGAGACACATTTTGGAGTGGCAAATTCTGATCCCCAACGCAGCAAAGAGCTTGGCAGGTAGGCAGTTGGTAGGCAGAAAAGAGAGATGGAGATGAAGTTGGGGAGATGGGCAGAGGTCATAGGTCATGGGTGGTCTCTCAGGTCATTGTAAGGAGCATGGTGGATAAATTAAGATATGTACTGAAGGTGTAGGTGACATGACTTACAGATAGTTTGGATTTGTGAGATGAAGGAAAGGCAGCAAGGCTCACTCCTAGAATTTTGGCTTGAGTAAATGGATTTATGGTAGTGTCACTTCTAGGCTTGGGGAGGACTGGAGGGAATAACAGACTTAGGGAGCACAATGTTAACTCACGTGTCTTGGAGGTATTTGGGTTGAGAGGTTTGTTGGAGTTCCAAGTGAAGGCATCAAGTAGAAATTTGCCTACACACATTTGCATTTCAGGGAAGAAGTCAAGGCTGGAGATACAAAATTGGAAATTTATTGCATATAGATAGCCTTTGAACCACAGTATTGATGGAATCATCAAGGAGATAGAGTAAAGAATAGGGGCCAGTACCAAGCTCCAAGGTGCTGAAATTTAGAGCACATGAGAGCTGGCCATTTTGAGATAGATCTTTAATGCAAGGACAATTCGTTGTAGTTTAAAGCCAAGTCTTGTGCTTTCAGCTCCGGCTACCAGCCAAAATAGGAAAGAGTGGACATACTTACCTGTCACTGCCTGGTGCCTCAAGAGTAAGAAATGTGGTAAAGGTTTAAGCCTCAACTAGCAGACAAACAACATATAACAAAGAGTCTGGAGGTTAGCACACTTGCTTCTTTCAGAAAGAGCCTCAACTATAAGTAATGTACGTAAGTCCTAAGTCCTAAGAGATGTTGGTTCCATCACCCAGCCCAAAGCACAACTCAACCAACCAACTGTAATGTAAGGAAGTCCAATGAAGTTCTGATATTTTTTCAATATGACCACACTAATTCCATGCCTGAGAATTCACTTTATTTTGAAGTCTACATGTCATATTCCAAATCATCTTGGCATCACAATGATTATACTTAGTTTTTTTCATAGATTTGTCTATTTATTAATGATACAGTTTTCTAGGTGTAAATCCTAGATTTAGTAGATCCCCTGACAATGCTAATCTTAGTATGGTACAATATCAAAGGAATGGAGTAAAATAGAGAAGAATTCTGGGACTGCATATGAGCCCTCATTCTCACTTGCAGTATGCATTGGGAATGCTCATTAAATTCCTAATGTCTCCTAATAATACACATGCATTATACTTAAGAGGAATATTTACATTTATAATTATAACTTAGGATCAACAGATGACAAACCCTTACAAGGTAACTTCACTCTAACTTTAAAATAGATATAATTTTTTACAATTGATTATAAAATTTATCATACTTGTAAAAAAAGAGTTCAAATGATATGTAAAAAAAATAGGAAGTGAGTGTATGGTGGATGGAGTAAAGGAAAGGATATTGCTGCATAGATTATTTGGAAATCTAAAAAGGGATTTTATAATTGGTGATACCGTGTCAAACTGATCTGCTTTGTTTGGAATACCCTACATAACCAACCAACGATTCTGTCTCAGCCTCACATCTCAGTAAATCCCTGAGATTAACTTTGTCCCTGGTGCCTAAGTGCCTTCAGTAATTGGAAGGCCTGGGTTTATCATTCTCATCAACTTGCCCCTATTTAAATGGCTCTCCCCAAGACCCTTGAGGATGATAGATAGAGACTTGCTCAAGGGTTGGAAACCAACTGAAGCTACTGAGAGTTTACTGCCCACTAGAGAATTTTCCCAAGAAGTAACTAGGGCTTTTGGATATATACAGTGACATTTCAAAGCAGCAGATAAAGAAGCACGTGGGAGAGGAGGAGCTAGGAGACAGAGCTGTGAGGAATGTCCTCTGCTTGGGGAACAGCTTCTCAGCACTACCTCTTAGGTAAGAACTGGTCAATTGGCACCTTCTGTGTTTCTTTCAAGTTCCCCAAATAAGCTGCCAGTGCAAATTGGATTTTCAGAAGGGATTTTCTACTGGAAACTGAAGATATTATCCGCAGTGTGTTAGTCTGGTGTGTAATTAACGTCTCCTGCAGTAATAAACTGACCCTCTAGAACAAAGTACTTCCTGATGGCCCAGCCATTGACTCAGTTCAGCATTTACTTAATGCCCAGTTATCAAGTTTTTATTGTATGCCAGGGTCTGTGCTATTAACAATTTAACAAGATGGGGTTCTTGACCTTAAGGAGGTCTTGCTGAAGATGAAACAAACAAACAAAATTAACACAATGTATCATTCGCTCCTAAATAATCAAATACAAAGTTTTGTTATGGAGCGCAGTGAGGAGAATTCAAATTCATCTTCTCTAACTTCTTTCCTCACTCACCACAATAAATTAATCAACTCCTATAGGTCTTTACCAAATTACCTCCCCAGTTGTTCCCTTGTTTCACTTGTTACTAAGTCAAAAGTGTATTGGCTTTTTTTTTTTTTTCTGGGCTCACAGTGCTAACACATTGTCAAGATTTACTTCTCTCCCTTTATGTAGATTCCAGGGAGATCTCTCCTCCTTCCCTTAAATTCTTCACAGAGTTTAGGATGCAATTAGTAACATTCTGGTATGTGGACAAACTTAACTCATTATGTATTGCATTTTTACTGGTTTCATCATTCTGACAATAATCTCTTAAGGAGCGGTGGTTATACAATAGCCAGCGGTTAGAAGTACTGGCTTCCTGATCTTGGGACTCAGACAAGTTTACGCTGTTCCTGTTTCCTCATCTTGAAAATCGGGATAGGGATAGTACTTACCTCTAAGATATTAGGTTAAATGAATTAATAACACTTGAAGCACTCGGAAACGTGTGTGACACACAGTAAGTGCTTAGTAAGAGTTGGCCATTACTCTTGGGCACCCTGTGTTCTAATTTCAGAACCCACACTGCAAGGCCTAATCTTTCATCACAAGGCAAGCAAAGGCATACAGGAAGACATGGAGGCAGGGCGAGGTTAAGCACCTAGCCCAAGGTCACACACCTAGTAAGTGTTGGACGTGGGTTCAAAGACAACCTGGAAAGTTATTGAAAAGGATCCCAAAGCTCCTATGAAGCAATTCCGACCTAAGGATCCAAGTTCTCCAACACACAATAAATGCTGGGCTGAAAGAACCGGATCCTGTCAGCGGATCTGACCTCGAACACTGTGAGGCCGGACCTTGCCTCAGTCTGATGACCCTCAGTCCGGCTGCCCATCAGAATCACTGAAAACTCCTCAGAAAATTCAAACCTGTGGCCATCAAGGCGCTTACTCCTTTTCCTGCCGCTTTGCCTTCACCAAACTCCCACTCTGGCCGCTTCTTCCGCTTGTGGCTGCGAGGCTGGGTGGGAGGAGAGTGGAGGGAGGAGGGAGGGGTGGGGGCGGCCTCAAAACCGTCCGATTGTGTCAATATCTAGGAAGTAGGAGGCGCGTCCGCGGGAATCAGTTTCTTCTTAGATTATCTCTGCCCGCACACACTCGAATTTGAATGCTCCAAACGAACGATTCCACTCAAAATGCTTCAGTGCAGCTCCAGGACCGTTTGAATAAGAGGCTGCGTCTCCTTGGGCTTCCGGAGTCGCCGCGCGCCAAAGCATGGGCAAGCCTTGGCCCACTCACTCTCCTTGCCTGCCCATTCCCCCATCAAAGCACAAACCGAGTCAACCAGAAGAAAAACTTGGTGAGACTCAATCCTGGAAAATAAGGTTCTAAACATTTTTGCACGGTCCCACATCGCTACTTTTTGGGGTTGGAGCAGCTGTATTACCAGATCCCGGTAGCAACTGTTTTGGGGAGGCCTACGGCCCTATTCTATCCTTTTTTGGGGCTGCGCTGGGAACCTACGCGTTAGAACCTCTTAAAATATAGCATTAATATTAGCATAAATGTAGTATAATATAGTTCGTTGAATGTCAGCCATCTATCGAGTTCACGGGCATTAAGTGGCTTAATTGGTACAAGAACCTAATGAAGACACCATCAATCTACCCTCAGTTTACAGATGACAAAATTGAGTACGAGAGATTGGAAATTAGCCCAATCTCAAAATCAGCAAATAACAGTCTAGATTCAGTCTGTATTCTGAACTACAATGTATTAACTCCGGGGGAATCAATTTTTCCAAGGCCCCTGTCAATGCCCTGATAAGTTTCAGACGGTACTTCGAACGTTAACGTGAGCGGGAGCCTAACCCCCTTACAGGCCTGCAGCCTAAAACGAGGCCTTCCAAAATGGTGTAGTCAGAGAATACGACAGGGCGGTTACCATTATGCTCCAGAAGTTTGCCTTCTAGAACATGCACATCGTTTACTAGGCAATCTTAAGTTTAGAGACTGCAGCACAGCGCTGCAGTTCAGTAATAGCCAGACATGACTGACCATAGCTAAGTCACTCGACTGTTTTCATGTGTCCTTCGCTGTATTAAAGTACATGTAAACATTAGATCGACAACTGGTTTACCGTTTTTCTATCACAGTAGGCGACTTTTTAGCACGTCCTAAGCGTATTTTAAGCAAACCTACAACTTTCGTAGTAACTTAGTTGGGAAAAACATGCTTACCTTTATACGTTTCTTTCACTTTAACCTAGAGTGATACTAGCTCTTCCTCTGAAACGGTGGGGGGCTCTGAAAAGAGCCTTTGGGTTTGAAAGCGTTTCCGGAAATTCAAGTGCCTATCAAATCACTTGCCCTTAGCCTTGTGGTGGCTCTCCGTCTTCTTCGGCAGCAGCACGGCCTGGATATTGGGCAGGACTCCGCCCTGCGCGATGGTTACGCGGCCCAGCAGCTTATTGAGCTCCTCATCGTTGCGAATGGCCAGTTGCAGGTGGCGCGGGATGATGCGTGTCTTCTTGTTGTCGCGTGCCGCGTTGCCCGCCAGCTCCAAGATCTCAGCAGTTAGGTACTCTAGCACCGCCGCCAGGTACACTGGCGCGCCAGCCCCGACACGCTCCGCGTAGTTCCCTTTGCGGAGCAGGCGATGCACTCGGCCCACAGGAAACTGCAAACCAGCGCGAGAAGAACGAGATTTCGCCTTAGCACGAGCTTTACCTCCTTGCTTGCCCCGACCAGACATCGCAAAACACGAAAAACACCCCAAAAAACCAAAAAACTACGTACTTGCCAAAACAGATCAAATAAAGAAGTAGGTAAAATACTGCTGCTTTTATAGGCATTTCCTGGGGAGTAAAGTGGGTTGTCTGATTGGCTATAACGAGACTCAGATAAGTAGCCAATAGAAAAGCCTCATTTCCATACCTCATTTGCATAGTTCTGCCCATGGATGACAGCCTTGCTGTTTGTCTTCCAATTAACTAAGACGCGCTCTGCATCCCTCATTAGCATAAAAGCCCTATAAGTAGCAGAAATCCGCTTACTTTCGCTTTAGTTCTGGTATTTTGAGATCTGGAAATGCCTGAACCAGCAAAGTCTGCTCCTGCTCCCAAGAAGGGCTCCAAGAAGGCGGTGACTAAAGCTCAGAAGAAAGATGGTAAGAAGCGCAAGCGCAGCCGTAAGGAGAGCTACTCCGTGTACGTGTACAAGGTGCTGAAGCAGGTCCACCCCGACACCGGCATCTCGTCCAAAGCTATGGGCATCATGAACTCCTTCGTCAACGACATTTTTGAGCGCATCGCGGGTGAGGCGTCGCGCTTGGCGCATTACAACAAGCGTTCGACCATCACATCCAGGGAGATCCAGACGGCTGTGCGCCTGCTGCTGCCTGGGGAGCTAGCTAAGCACGCCGTGTCCGAGGGCACGAAGGCCGTCACCAAGTACACCAGCTCCAAGTAAACTTTTCAAGTAAGCGTCTCTACATCTAACTCCAAAGGCTCTTTTAAGAGCCACCCATATGTCCACGAAGAGAGCTGTAATCCTAATACTTGACAGTGCGTGATGGAGTTGGCGAATTACCATGTCTTAATTAGAAAAGAATACAGTGATACTGCAATTTGTAACCTATTTTAATATGACTAAAGCAGTACAGACCTGAAATTGTAAGCACTACCAGATAGTAATTCTCGACGTTTTGTTCCCGACATTACTCTACGATGCTTTTTGCATTTTAAGCTCGTTTCCGTTGGAACCCACGCTGTTGCAGTTCCTGCGGCTCAGTCTGCTGTAATTGGTCTGGTGTGATCTGAGTATGGAAACTTAGTATCTCCGGGGGTGGTTGGTGGTTTGTAATATGCAGCTAGGACTGAAGATCTCTGCTTTAAAAGCTGCCTACTCAAAATTGCTGGGTAACCTGACAAGTCTCCAAAAGGAGCAAAATTTAAAGCAAGTAGTAGCGTCGGGGAAGCTAGGTGGGTAGAGAAGGGAAGCTATTGAACCAGGCACGTCCAAACTTCCCATTAGAGAAGTTTCCCTTAGCAGACAACCGCAGGAAGGCTGTGGGCTGGGAAATTCCACCCTCCCTTAAGCACTTAAAATCTTTGCCTGGGGCAAAGATTTTAAGGTGAAAAAAAGCACTTTCTCCGTTTATTTAAGTCTAGAACACATGTTCAGCAATTCGGAATTAAGTTTGCTTTCTCAGTTAAAAACATGGGAAAGTACAGGAAATAAAAATTTTTACAATTTTGGGTAAAATACTATGTGATTTAGATTACAAAGTTATTTAACATAAGGACCCTGTGATGTTAAATCTGCAGTTTTCTTTGACACCTGGGAAGAATAATAAGGCCTATCTGGCACTAGACAGGCCTCTGAACATAGCTCTGCTATCACTGGCTGCCTAACTGGGAAGAGTCACCTGAGAAATGGTGTAGCTCTGGCCTAATTAAGGGGGAAGTGCAAATGCAGGACACTGGCAGATGCTTGTCACACAAGCTCCTCGGCCACACTCTTTATGGTTTCCTGAGTCCTTCGACTGAAATTGGATTTTTTTCTATGCCCGCAGTGAGCCTGCTCAAGGACTGATGGTCCAATCCAGACTGACCACTTCTAACTGCTAACTAATCAATTCACCCCAAAAGTGTGCAAACAGATTCACTATTCCCAGGCTGACTACAGGATTTTTTCTTTCTCCCTCTCCTTTTTCTCTTATATAAATTCTGGTTTTGCCTTTGTTGGATGAAATAATTCTTTTGCCTGTTCTCCTGTCAATACAAGAGCAGGCTAATCATTAACTCCTTGACCATTTATTTCTGAAGATTCCACCACCAAGATGTTGTTTACCGCAGTCCTACCACAGGAATCAATAGAAATATGTGACCTGAAAATGTACCTTGTCCAGCCCCGGGCACTTTGAGCTTTCTGCTCACCTTCTCTTGACTGTAACATGCTACAATTTATTCTTGCCCAAGTTGCTTTCTTATTTAGGTTCTTGTTCTGGTTCTACTCTGTCGATTGGGTGCACATGAGTGGTTTTATGGTCAGATCGTTCAGTGATTATTTGGTGGCAGAGGATAGGGAAACTGGAATCTGGTTCATTTGTTAATCTTTTCTGAGTTGTGTTTGTCGATTCTGATATTTTCTGGCGTTTGAGAACTCAAGATCAGAAAGTCGGTATTTTTCTTTCTGGCCTTTGATGGGATCCATTGTGTTTGGTGTTTTGTGTTCGTATGCTATGGGTTCCTGTAACTAAAGATCAGTCTCTTTCCTCCTTTGAAAACTTTTTTCATGTTTACTCATTATGAGTCCAAATAGTTGTCAATATCTGCACAAATAGCATTCCTGCTTCAAAGATAATACGAATAGAAAATGGCCACCGATAATAACTTTCAACTTGAATGAAGTGTTATGCCTAACAGGAAACTTAGGACAAGAAAGGAAACTGAATCTCCAACATGTCATGGCCTGTCTCTTGCTATGCTGAAGCCCCGAAAGCTTATGATTCAATAATTCCAAGTTATTGTCCCTTCAGGCTCTTTAAGTAAGGTTAGAGAGGAGAGAGAAGAAACATGTCATTATAGATCTGACTATTGAGACAGAAAAAAAGAAAAGGCTTCCAATACCAGTATAAAACAAACATTTAATAGCTTCTAAGCCTTAATGTGTTTATTGTGAGGGATATGGCACTGGAAACTAGAATTTCCCACCAAATTTAAATAGACAATTTACTCATATTCTCAGCAATGGTGCTCCCTCAGGGATCGCTGATCTTAAGTATTGCATTTGTTTCTCAGTTACATTTCTTTCTTTAACTGATCAACATACTTAAATCTGTGGCTCTGTTTTTATCTACTTTAAATTTTGTTCCAGTTTCACAGTTAGCTCCTCTAACTTGCACAACAATTGACAATATTTTCTATTTTATGAATACAAATAATTTCAAGCAAATTGTCTACCTCAGCAGGAAATTAATAAATTATCATGTAAACTTAAATTTTAAATGTCTTATATAAAGATTAAAAGATAGATTAATTTAAAATAAGAAAAACTCTCATCAAAATCAAAATTCTCCTGATGCTTTAAATGTGCTGCCTCTTTCGATTGTAACTCAGAGAAAAAAAGAAAGTTTAACTATGAGTTTAATTAGTGGTCCTAGTTAACAGGTTGCAAGATAAGAAACAAAACAGAATTACTCTATTATTTTAAAGAGCTTAGAAATTTTAATTCATGATATGTAATTTTCTAGGAAAAAAATATCTCTAATCAAGATAACTTTCTGGACAAATTCACTGGCTTAATAATTTTGTTTTAAAAAATGGCTGTATGTCTTTTTCTAATTATCATAGTGTAAAAATAATGTTGGCATAATCTAGTTTATATATGTCTAGAGTTTATTTTCTAAAATTTTTAAAATTAAAATAAGCCCTAATTAATTTGAACTTATTCAATTTGTTCCACTAAGTTTACTAGTTAGATAAGTTAATATCTCTTTATTTAAAATTGTATAATTGTAAATTATACATTGAACAAAATTAAATCATCATAGACAATGTCATTTTTTTACGTGGAGTTAATTTTTATAGTGTTACAAATCATAAGGACTCAATGTGTCAGCTTAAATACTGAATTCACAATCTACGGATAACTTTAAGAACTTAGATGAATATTAAATTGAGTAAGTTAATGCCTAATCTTTGGATACACGGACAATTTCTAAATTGGAGGGTACAAAATATGCATCACTAAAAACAATTTGATCTATGCAAGTCTCTTATTTTTACACAGTTTAGAATGACCCCAGATTAACAGATTAGAGAACATATAGATGCCTTAGGAGAATGGAAATAGATATGTTATGCTTGTTTTTGCCACTTTAAATTTGTAAAAGGGATATGTAATGTGTATCTGTGAGCCCAGAGGATCAGGCAGATTTTGGATGCTTCCCAGTTTTCTTATGCCTGTGAGGGAACACAATTGCTTGCTTTTTTTAGGGGCTGTTGTTAACACAAGCAGCTCTGACTCTCCCAAGTAGAATAGCTACAGAGAAGCACAAATACGCATACAAGATAATGGCTATATTTAGTCTATTTATTAGGAAGTTGTTACTGTTTGTTGCTGTAGTAAATTCAATTTAATATGTATTGTCTTATTTATGCCGATAAAGCAAATATACTTGAGCTGAAGTTAAAGGCATTGAATTTATCATTATATGATTTTATCATTATATTTATGTATGGTTTGCTTATTTGTGTCTATCTAAACACATGCACATAAAAGTTACCAGGATTGCTTAAAAAACAAACAAACAAACAAAAAACACTACAAGGAAGAGAAAAATTCAGAATTCAAATGGAATTTTTAATATATTGTTGTGACTTTGCCAAGATTTTAAAGCATTTTTGACAAAAGTCTTCACCTCAAAGAACTTGCTACCATTACTTTATGTTTTTTTTTTAAATGTCACTCTAAAATAAGACTGTGACCATTTTCCTGTTTTTATATACCCCTGATTTATGGTCCTATCCTTATGTAATAACCAATTTTCTCTGGCAACTTTATTTTTTAACCTATTCTATATTCAAGCTCTAAATTCAAAATAGTAAAACTGTTAAGATGTCTTTTACACCAAAAAACTATCTCTGGGGTTTCCTTGATAGCCAGTGGGTAACCAATGATTTATTCCCACACCTTAAAGAAAGGAGAGATGATAAAATCACTAGGTATGTTTGGTATTTTTCAGATATTGGCTATAAAGTCACTGTTTAGTCTGCTTTTTATAAACTCTTAAATATTGTTCCAGTGTAAATCCAGCTTCCCAACATCCTTCTCCACATAAAGGTAAATCCCGTGACTTTCTAACACATGTTCTCACACTAAACTTGTTTTATTCTGGTTTGTCTGATGTTCCACCCTAATTACAATCTTGCCATAATATTATTTGGAGACTAATTGTCTCTGAAGGATAATCCAAGTATACTTTTTACTGTTATGTTTGGACTTAACTATTCTATAATCAATAACTCAGTCTACTTAATAGCTCAGCTATGAGAACGTCCCTTTGCTCAAGGCTTAAGAGTTGACATACACACTTATAGTAGATATGCCTGAGGATTGATTGTTCCTTACTTTCACTTGTGTGCAGACAAAGGAGTTTTCTAACTTATTCAGACAGCTCAATCAATACTGAGGTGGAAGTCAGGGGAGGATAATTACTCACGACGGACAAAAGAACAACTAAAGAAAATCTTAGTAGTTAAAATTAAAGGCACTGCTAAAGAAAATACACCAACTGCAATGCAAACAATAGCTCTTAATCATTTCATCACTGTCAATGCTATAATCACAATTGTGTAGTCTGATTTCCAAATTAGAAAAAATAAAATCAAATACAACCACCCCCTCAACAAAAATTGACTACCTCAAATCTCTCATACTGCTTGTGTAGCCAACCATCTCTAGACTTTATAATCATGTAAGAAAAAATAATTTCAACGACAAACACAGACTAGTTCAAATTTTACAAAATGTTAATTAGCCCAAAGACTGAACCAGTGATTGAATCTTGCCTTATCTATAATTAGTATAAATTGAAAAACTGTAAAGGTGGGGCAGTGCTTCAACCCACACCTCAAGAACCATAACATTAACACATCAATTTCATGTTATTGTTTCAAATTATGTTCATTTTTTCTGCATTTGGGCATACCTTCAACACTTTTAAATGACTAAAAAAAATGAGATCTTATGTAAAATACTTCTTAAAATCTATATGAAAGTATTCTTATTAGACAGATCACATCAGTCCATATCATCGCCTAGCTGCTGAGAAGATAACTTAAAGTAAAATTACCAAAAAGAACGTAAACTTACTGTGCCAAAATTTTACTCCGAACCCGAATAATAATGATAAAGCAGTCAACATCTAAAGATTCCCATAAATTCTCATCATTTGAAGCTGTACCCCAAAATCCATGTGAATTGGCTTTTCTTTTCTTTTGAGTTTCACTTTGGGGCATTCTGATATTGTCAGATATTGTCAATATCTAATGTTAGCTACACTATCATACATCCAACAAATACAAGCTACTTTTCAAAAAAAGATGTCAACAGACACACCTCTACATAATATACAATTAAAGGCTATATTAAAAGAGACTCAAGAAATGTTAACTTTATAACAATGCTGGAAAGGGCCATTTTCAGGACTTTTAACCACAAATATTGCTTTTAAGCTTCGGGACAGATGGATATTTGATTCCCAATGTAAACACATTTAGAATCCCACCACTTGGATATACACCCCCATTGGAAACCCAATCCTGAGACTCATTAAAAGATCTCCAGAATTCTGGAGTAGGAAGCTTTCTCCTAAGATTCTCCACATCAAGATGAGATCCCAAATAGACAGCTTTTTCCTATTGTATTACTGTTTTTTCCTTTTCTCCATTATCAGTCTGTTCAATGATTAGATTTCAGATCTGGTCTTCCCAAGGATTAAAAAAAATCCTCAGAGCCTGGCACACTAATTTTTACATATTTTTAACAAGAACCTCTGTACTTTGACTAAAAGTTCCTAAACAGAATGTGTGCAACATAATTTATCTCTGACTATGGCTCAAATTAGAGTTGAAACAATCAATTAGGAGAAATGACACTTGCTTAACTAAAATCTATCAAACTGATCTTTGAGACCTATTCTTATCAAGAAGTCAATTAAATACTTGGAGGCAATACAGATTTCAAATATTTCTTATTATGTTTGTGATTGCCCTTTTAACTTTTTTCCCCTCCTCTTCTGTCTAATATGCAGATGACTAAATGTTACAGAGAAGAGACTAAAACCCACATAGTTAGACCCACTCTTTTATGAGACTCTTTTGACCAAAATGGGGGAGTTGAGAAGCTCTTATGTTGGAAATGGTGAAGATAATGACCCATTTAAGATGGAAGTGCTGACTAAAGTTCAATTGAAAATATTCTGTGAAGTCTGTCACGTACGCTCCATAGCCAATCTTGACAATTTCTCGAGAATCACTGTTTTCTTTGAAAGTCCTCCTTGGTCTATGCAAGAACAGATTGTTCATATGGAGATCTTTTCTACTGAAAATAATGTGCAAACATGGTATCTTGTTCCTAGACAACCTACATACTTTTCTCCCCTCCTTCTGTTACATAAATTATCTTTTTTGACTTTGTTGGATGAAATCAATCTATTGCTTGACATATCTTGTACACAAGTACACACTGTGCTAATAATTAACCTTGTACACAAGTACACAATGTGCTAATAATTAACCTTGTACACAAGTACACAATGTGCTAATAATTAACTAAATGTCTGAGTTATTGTTTGACAAACCTACCACTGAGCCTGTAGGGTGGTAATAACTACCTACTCATGAAGATGGGGTGAGGATTGAATGAAATAGCGAATATAAAATACTTGTCCCAGAAATGGTATCATGACAGTAAAAGGGTCGCACAGCATTGCTCTGTGATGAAAAAGTGTTGCCTCTGGAGATGGAACCTCCAAGTGTGATTCCCAGCTTGCCACTTATTGGCTGTGAAACTTAGAGGCAAGTCATCTAATCTCTCTGTGCCTTAGTGTCGTTATTTGTATCTTGAGGATGATGGCAATAGCACCTACCTTCTAGATGTTTGTGAAGACTAAAGATCTTTAACGCATACAAAGTACTTTGAGGAGTGCCTGGCACATGGTAGGTGCTCAGTGTCTGCTGATGTTTGACAAATTTCATTTAAAACCTTCCTTATACCCCTGAAAGGGCCTAAGGCAACTTATGACTGAAGACCTTGGTAGGAGCTGATCTTACGTAAATGATGGGAATTTCACAAGTGATTTGATGTAAAAAGAATGCCCACTGGTTCCATTGTATTTACCTTGGGCTGACAGGTTGGAAAAAAATACTTTTTTTTTCACACATATTTAATAAACTTTCTGGGCATATTCCTAAGGACTTAAAGAGTGATAGCTATCACTTATCTTGAATATTCCATATTTAGAAGAGTATGTAGATTCAGCATTATGCCAGGTAATACCAGCAGTTTTAAAATAAAAGGCATTAAAAATTAGCTAGCTTTTCCAAACTTTCACCCTGTGCAATCCCGGATGACTAAGCATAAAAATAAATTGGGCCAAATACACAGTTGCCTGTGACCTTTCCTGCAAGACAGTCTAGGCTCTGACTAAATTCTCTGGACTCTGAATATCAGCTTGATATATCTTCAGGTACTATGGGTTCATTATAAATTAGGAAAAAGAGAGTAAATCTGGAGAATGAGTGACTTTCTTAGTCTCCCACCTCAGTTGGGCGGGTGGTGAGGATTTTGTTGGCTCCTTTAAAGACTTATGTAGCCTTATCATCCAATAAGCAATTTGTATAGTAATTAGTAGAAAGCACTGGCTTCACCTTGCTATGGATATTCATGCCCTGATATTAGATCTCCCAGCTGTAGGCTCAGAAGGGATGATGGGGCTTGTCTCCCTCTATGGGGAGACAGACTTACCTAGAAGAGGCAATACTGGGATAAAACCTTGACCTCATCACTTACAGCCCTAAACTTGTCTTCTGACCATATCAATTTCTCCAACAGTAGAAGAATTGGCTTCAAAGGCAATAAAGATAAAACTTTGTTCTCATTCTTCTTTTCTCCCCGCCTCCTCCCTTTCTCCCTTCCTTTATCTACTTTTCACTACTATTATTGGCCCCAACTCAGCCGTAGGACAGAATATAAAAATAATGAAGATTAAAAAGTGCCCTTTTTTTGTTGAATTTGCTTAAACAATTGGGGTGATAGATGTTGGGTACTACATTTTAAAACACACACATTTGGGCTTTAATGCACTGAAATAAATATGTTCTTTAAAATTGAAAAAATAAGTGAATAAGATTGTGTGTTGAAGAATTCTATAGAATGATACAAGTTCTGAGATCTTGAATGAAAGAAAACCTGCTAGTGTGGGAGAGGAAGAAATTTTCCTCTACCCTCTAGGTTCTTCTGGGTGGTCTAAGAATTAAATTGACATGACAGATTAATAGGAGAAGATCAAATTTAATTAATTTCATACATGCAGGAACCCCACATACATAAGAGAATCAGAGACCCCACACACATGAGAGTTTCAGAGACAGAAAGGTCAAGTGAGGTATATATGCCATCTTGAGCTAAGGAATGGCATAGGGGCCTGAGGCTTCAGAGGGGAGGAGGGTAATTCATGGGATGTTAAAAAGGGCAAATGTTCACTAATTAAAGGTTTGCTCTGCCATACAGATAGGTCATAAAAAGTTATTTCCAATAATAACTCTTATTATGGGCAAGGTTCCCAATTTAAATTCTTTAAGGGACAGATAAAATTTTTTTGAGCACACAGGGTCTGATTGCCTTTAGCTCAAAATATTTCACATGCTAAAGTGGCACATCTTGGGGAGGCCTATTCTGAACCCCTTCACTAGCCTCAAGGGTGGGTCAAGGAGTCCCAGCAGACATCAGAGTAAGGGCTTTTTGGAGGGTTTGGAGAGTGCTCAGTTCTTGACTTTAAGCATCAGAGACTGAATGTGGTCCCGTCAATTCTAGACAATAAGGCTGAGTGAATTGGAATTTTTTTTCCTATATTCCTTTTTTAAGATTCTTTTTTTTTTTTTTGAGCAGTTTTATGTTTACAATGAAATTGAGAGGGAGGTACAGAGATTTCTCATATACCCCCTCCCCCTACACATGCATAGGTCCCCCATTATCAACATCACTCACTAAAATGGTACATTTTTTACCAAGGATGAACCTATATTGAACCTATACATCATAATCATCCAAAGTCCACAGTTTACTTCAGGGTTCACTCTTGGTGTTGTACATGCTATGGGTTTGGACAAATGTATAATGATATACATCCATCATTATAGTATCATACAGAGTTTTTTCACTGCCCAAAGATGGTCAGAAATTTTAATAAACTGGAAATGAGGAGAAGGGGCGATGGGACTTCATCCTACTAGCATGTGAGCTGGGGTGTCATGGATGGTCTGGAATGAACTCGAAAGAGCTTTATCTTGCCTCTAAGATACTCTGAATACCTGAAACACATTTTGACAGGATCTTCCCCTGCCTGTTGACTGCTGCTCATCTCTCATGTTCTGTACTTCAGCCAGATTTACCCAAACCCTGCTTTTCCTGGTTTCCTGCCTCTCACATATGCTGGACTTCCATCTTTGATGTTTTTCCTTCCTGCCTGCTTAGCAAACTCCTATTCATCCTGCAGGCATCTGCTTGGCCATCACCTTCCCCAGGAGGTTTCTCTGACCACCCTCTACCAATTGCTCTGTGTAACTGTTGCATAGTTTGCGCTTAATTGTCATCATTTGTCTAGTTGTCACCCCCAATAGGCCCTGAGCTCTGATTTGGTCACCACAGTATCCATAGGGGCTATTACTGAGCCTGGTACACAGTACATACACATAAATGGTTGAATTAATCAATTCATTCATGAATTGTTTTGAACGTCTACTATGTACCAGGTACATGTATGCATATATCAGTGAACAAAATCATAAAATCCCTTTCCTCAGAGAGCTAGGACTCTAGTAGAATAAGACAGAAAAACATGACAAGTAAGTAAAATATCTGGTCTGTTAGAAGGTGAGTGCCATGAAGAAAAAAAACCAACAGAGAAGGATTAGGGAGATGAGGGAATTGTTACGATGAGCCAATGAATGAAATGCTGAGCTGAGCATGAGACCCTGACATCTGATGGGCTCAATGGAGTCAGATTATGTGGCGAAAACTTCAAGACGCTTGATGTTTGCTGGAGGATATTTGTTAATCATTGATTGGGAGACTAGATCTAGGATTAAGGCGTGGGCATGGTGGGTGGGTGGGAGTCTGTGCTACTATGAATGGCAATGTTGACTTTGCTTCAACAGACAAACATCAGGTCAAAACAAGGTAAGTAGTACTTACTGTTCAGGAAAACAGTTCCCCAAAACTTAGTGGCTAAATACAACAGAAGTCTATTACTCTGTTATATAACGTCTCATCATAGTTAGGGGATGGGGCTTGGCTCCTCAGTCTTTCAGGGGCAAAGTCTCCTTCCATCTTGTGCCTCAGGCATCCTTGGGTCTTAGAGATCTCTGCTGGATCCTCAACATCAGGCAGCAGACAGAAGAAGAAAGATAAATGCCTCTATGAGGGAGAGTTTCATGGGCCAGGCCTGGAAATGGCACACATCACTCCTGCCCACATTCTTTTGTCCAAAACTCAGTCTCAGTGCCACCAACCTGCCGGGGAAACGGGAATGTAGGCTGGCTGTGTGACCAGGCAGAAAAACAATGTTGATGGATGCAGAGCAGGCAAATTCTCAGTCATCACGTCCAGTTCTCTTTTGTCTCCCCCTCTGCCCCTTTCCTTTTTCCCTCTTCCTCTTATCCTTCCATACTTTTTAAGATGCCCCACAATGGCTTCTCATCAGTCAGTGACAACAGCCAGCACAGAGGGAGTGAGGACAGTGTTGGCATGCTCTAAGGAGGGTCTTTCTCCCTCTTTTCCTCTCACCCTGAAAGACTATCCTCAGGCTCTTGTTCCTCCAGCTGCTAAGGAGCCATCTTCGTTGACTGTCTCCTTGGAAAAGGACAAAGTCACTACCCCTTGGAGCTTACATCTTAGCTGTGGAAGACAGACAACAAACAACAGTTATTATAAGTAATTACAAAGACTATGAGAAAGGAATAAATGCTACCAAATGGGAAAAAGGTAGAGCAGGGAAAGGGGGATCAGGAGTGGCAACAGATATAATTTTCATATTAACATGAATTAAAATGCTTAATGTAACAACAGTAGCTAACTCTGGCGTGAGTATGTGCCAGGCACTGTTCTAAGCGTTTTACTATATTGACTCAATTCTCAAACAATAAAACACTAGCTGGAAAACACATATGAAGCCCTTGGAGGGAGAACCAGTAAGGAAGAGAAGAAATCAAAGTCCTATTGGTTCTCCCTTTGAAGTGTTTTGAGTACCTGTCCCTCCTTCTCTAGTACCATTGTCACTGCCCTCATTCAGGGTGTGAGCTTGTGCAGGTCAGCGTGAGCGTGAGCACACGGAGGGAGAGCTGGGGTTCCCTCCAGCACAGTTCTTGAATGTGATGTCTTTTCAACAGTATTTAAGATAACGTGTGGCACTTGCAACGGTTAAGACTACCACATTTGAAGTAATAGTGAGTCTGATAAATGCACTATTGGAACATCAGAGGTGGCACCTGGAGTCAGTAGAGATGGTCAACAGTTTGTGGGCAAGACTGTGTGCCTCACCAGCTAAAGAGAGAGGACTGCCTCCCCGTTGCCCACCCTGCACTACCACCAGGCTCTGCATCCAGGAAGATCTTTCTTAAAACCTACTTAAATGTGACTGTGACTACACTTTTCCAAGTACACAGACATGCAGCAAAAGCCTCTGTCTTTGTAAAGTGAAGAAATAGCCTAGGTCTTAGATGTGTCAAGCATGGGTTATAATTACAAGTCCTCAGATTAGCTGAATGTGTCAACACTTGTCACAGAAACTCATATCTCCCCGCCACACTATCAAGTAGCCCACAGGTAGTGAAGGGATTCCCGTATGAGCAAACCCTACCTTCATTTCTCTGCACTGAATTTGAACACCTGGAGAGCATAAAATCAGGCTTGCCTTTGCTTACTTCTCGAGAGGAAGAGGAAAAAAGGCCTTTTATAACACCTCAAGAACCAGACTAAGCATTTATTTGGGTACATTCCCATTAGATATGTTTCATTTCACTTATTTAAAAGTGAGCGGATGACTTCATCTGCTAGCAACCCAGAGGAATGAGCACCCGAGAGAAGGGGGGCTTCTGGGAGCTGATACAACTGCTCCATGTGGGAATAACAAGCTTGAACTCTTAACCTGTCATCATGCAAGGGCCTTCCACATCCCTTACAGGCAGTTCCACAAAGCTCAGCCCCAAGCACCTCGCCTTAGACAATCCCCACCACCTCGCTCTTGTCATTGTGTCTCCTTTGTGAAAAGCCTTAAAACCTTTTCCTCACCTGAGGAATTCCTACTCGCCCTTCAAGGCTTAGCTCGAATGTAAGTTACAGGACACTAACTAGATCATATTCATCCTTTATGTAAGAGTATACATGGACTCAAATGATAAAGGGTGTGGGTTTACCACAGAGGATCACCGTCCAACAGCTGTGTCACCTAGGAAACTCAACCTCTCCTAGTCTTAATTTCCTCATCCATAAAGCAGGGAGAATGGTAGTAGGTACCTCATGAGGTTTTGGCCAGCTTATATGCATTGGTATCTACCAAGTGCTTAGAACATTACCTGGCACAGAACAAACCCCCAGTGAACATGAGCTATGGCCATTATTATTATTGTTCTCAGAGTCAAGTACAATATCAGGTATCTGATGAATTACAGAAGTGAATTAATCAATCCATCTCTCTTCTTACAGGAGGAGCAAACAGGCTTTAGACATCCCACCACTGGTCACTGCTGGACACTGTTGCATCTCACAAATAAACCAATGAAAATGAGTGATATTTGAGGAAGTTAAATAGGGATATTTTTAACTATCATGGAAAGATCAATAAGACCCTGGCTAAAACGTCTTTTTTTCCTGAGTATAAAAATATTAAATGTTCATTGTAGAAATTTGCAAAAAGAGAAATATGTAAAAAAGAAAATTAAAATAACTCCTAGTGTCTCCTTTTTATATGTATATGAGATATGCATATATATGAATATGAATATACATGATACATCCATAATAAATATATATATAAAGCAAATTTGGGTATCATGCTACACATATATATATATATATATATAAAATGTTCTAGGTAATATGCTTAGAAATAATTTTTATGAATGTCTCATTACTTATGTAATTAGTCCTCTGTTATTGGCTATTTAGATTGAGTTCCATTTTTATGCATTATAGATCATACAGATCACACCTCTTTGTACACAAATCTTTATTTAAATATTTTATTATTAGGATAGACTTCTAGAAGTAGAAATACTAAATCACAAGGTAAAAACATTTTTTAAGGCTCTTAATATATATATATTGCCAAATTGCCATACAGAAGAACCACGGCAATTTATAATCCCAACATAATATGAAAATTCCTGCTTTACAGCACCCATATTTACACTGAGAATTTTTTGTAAAGCATTGTTAACCTGATAGGCCAAAAAAAGTATATCATTGAAATGTCATTTCCTTCATTATTAGTGAAGGTAATTTTTCTCCATGTTTTTATTAGCCATGACCCCATAAGAAATAAACTGCTGCAAAACGACAGTCATGATTGCAATCATTCCACGGGAGGGCACCATATAAAGAATAACTAGGATCTTAAGACAAAAAACGAATATTAACAAATATTTAATATTTGGCCTTAAGAAAGGTGAAATGACACAGCAAGAAGGCAGCCATCTACAGCTAGGAAAAGAGCTCTCACCGGAGCCTGACCATCCTGGCACCCTGGTCTTGGATTTCTAGCCTCGAGAGCTGTGATGAATAAATTTCTATTGTTTAAGCCCCAGTCTATAGTATTTTGTTCTGGTAGCCTGAGCAGACTAAGACAGTGTCATTGCTATAACTTACAGACAAGGAAACTGAATAAGATTAGGAGGAATAAAGTTAAACTTGTCCAAGCTTACAGAAGTCAGAAGCAGGCAAGGTGGGAAGCTAATCCAGTTCTCCTTATTCCAAGGCCAGAGCTCCTCCATTCCACATGCAGGCAGTAGCCTCAGAGAGTCAAGAGCCACGTGTCCCCAGAGCCAGCGTTAGACCAAGACTTATCACCAAGAGATAAATGCCTAATCCTAGATAAATATGCTCTGACCGCTCACTTATGAAAACTGTAGACCCTCATGAAAAACGCAAATGCAAATTATGTACAAAATCATTTTATTTATCCAATTGAAAATGATAAAAGCATAATGATATCCTTATAGTGTTGGAGGGGTTTGTATGTGTGGTGGAACAGGCTCTTATACTGGTCCTGGAGTAATGCCTGAGATAGGTAAATAAACTGGAAGGGTACATACTGTAAAATACTTACTTTTTTATCAAAAAGGGAAGATAGGAGACAAAGGTAGAAATTAGACTGGTCATGTCCATCCACCCATTCAATGGGTATGCACAGATGAGCCCCTCCACACACCAGCCTCTGCTACAAGAGGCTTCAGCAGTGGACACGGCAGACAAAAATCCCAAGTCTGTGAAGTCGGCATGTTCATGGAGAGGTACCGTCCACTGAATCAATATTTGTATATTAGTTACGGATGCACTGGGCGACATTTCACGGAAACCCATCTACAGTGGGTTAGTCAGAAAGAGATCTGTTTTTCCCAATTAGCAGGAAGGCTAGGCTGGTTTGTCAGGGGCTGTGGGGAGTTTCCCAGGCTGCCCAACTATGCAGGTTCCTTCCATCATCCTTTGTTAACCATCCTGCAGGTAGCTTTCAACCTCATGGCCATCTGCAGCACCTCTAGGGGTCAGATCTATGTTACAGGCAGGAAGAAGGGATAAGGGCAAGGGGAAATAGGCATGTGCCATCCGAGTGTACCCTCCTATTATTGGGAAGTTTAAGAAAAAAGACTTTCTGCTTCTTTCTGATGATTCCATATTCTGGATTAAAGTGCAACAGAAAATTAATTCCAAATTCTAATGCTTGTGTCTCCCTACTTTCAAAACTGGCTCATTAGCATCCATGTAGCTTAGGAAAATTATTTCAGTCACCTGGCAATAAGCTGTTCATAGAAAGGTTTTGAACATAAGTCTATGTTGTTAGCATTATCCATGTTAATCACACATTTAAAAACGGCATGATATGAGTAGCTAATAAGAGAGGTTGGAATGTCAAGAAGAACAGAAAAGAATTACCTGAATGGCTCCTCTTGGGGTTTTCCGGCTATGCAAATAGCTCTTCTTGCAGGTCAGGCAATTCCAGTGCTGTCTAATTAGATGGTGGCCCTGTGTTTAGTTCCTCTGTCCTCTGAGAAGTTTTCCAGAACTCCTTCTGAAGACATGCAGTTTATAAGGAACAGCAGAAACAGGCTGAACAAGTCATTCAGGTCCATCTGACTCAACAGAGAGGACATCTTCCCTGCCAACCTCTCTCAAAATGATTTTTCCATCTTGAAATCCTGGCAGATTATTGTCCTGGACACTGATTTGGGCACCTAATAATTGTTGTCATCGCATATGTCTAAATCTTACCTCCCAAATAAGTAAGATGGTAATTTATTTAGTTTAAAGACCAAGTAATACTTATTTTTTAATTTAAAAAATGTCATTTGTGGGGCCTGGTGGCATAGTGGTTCAGTTCGCACGTTCCACTTCAGTGGCCCGGGGTTCATGGGTTCAGATCCCGGGCACAGACCTACACGCCACTCATCAAGCCATGCTGTGGAGGTGTCCCACATACAAAAGAGAGGAAGATTGGCATAGATGTTAGCTCAGGGACAATCTTCCTCAAGCAAAAAGAGGAAGATTGGCAACAGATGTTAGGTCAGGGCCAACCTTCCTCACTAAAAAAAAAAAAAAACAAAAAAAATGCTATTTGCATGTCCCTCAGCCCTGGAACAGCATCATACCTGCATTTGATATTCAATAAATACTTGATGACTTTAGAGACAACTTTTACAAAACATGGAATTATCCACACGTCCTTTCTATAAGACAAACAAAATATGACTCAATAGTTAAACGAGCAACTGTTCAAAATAAAATAATTCAAAAATGAAGAAATCAGTTGAAAATAGTGTTATTGTTAATTGTGAAATAATGTCTGTAAAGATGGTAAAAACTAAATATAAAGTTCAAAATAGTTATTGAAAATGGATGAAACATATGACAAGGGAATAACAGTTTTAAAAGGTCTAAATCTTAAACATCAGGAAAATCAAAAAAGTGGGTAGGGTAGGAGTGCTGGGAACGGAGAGCCTGCCAATTTCACTGAACAGAGTGATCATCCATAGATGCCTTTATTTTATTCACACACACACACACAGAGAAACATAGGATAAGCATTTTTAAAAACAACAGACAAGAATATTAAATTAATATTAAAAATGGACTATACACTTTTCATATCACCAGAGAAAATTTTATAATTTATATGTTTAAAGGAAAACTATTCGTATTTTCTTTGTGATTACTTCCATTGCTTTACTATTTAGAAGTCAGAGATGCTAGCAAAAGTTTATCTAAAGAAATGCTTATGGCAGTATTATTTCAATAACGAAAGCTTAGAAGGTTGAATTTCTCACAGTAGAGAATTTGTTTAAATAAAATTATAGTATTGCTACACACACATATACACAAGTCATAAAAAATGTAATTACAGGAACATCAGTCCTGACATATTGACAGGGGAAAAAAAAAGGTGACCCAGCACGGATGATATCTGTAGCTACCTAAAAGAGGCTAAAGAGTGAAATGGGAGGAGCAGGGCCTCTTGAAGGCAGACTTCCTGGAATCAAATCCCAACCTTTCTGCTCACTAGCCCTAAGACCTCGGCAAGTAATGTGACTTTTCTGTGACTTAGTTTCTTCATCTATGAAATGAGTTCCTATATTTTTTCTTGGTGAGGTAGACTGTCTCTGAGCTAATATCTGTGTCAATCTTCTTCTATTTTGTATGTGGGACACCACCACAGCATGGCTTGATGAACGGTGTGTAAGTCCATGCCCAGGATCCAAACCCGCCAACCCCAGGGCCGCCCCCCACCCCTTTTTCTTTTAATTTTTATTTTGAGAGGAAAAACCTTGAAACAATGACTGACACAGAGTAAGCACTATATATGTGTGTGTGTGTTTGGTTTTATCGTATCTTTTAGATTTCTAATGCAAAATATGAATCATAGCTCTTCCTCTGGGTCTTAAACTATGGAATCTAAGAATTTAAAAAAATTCTCCAGTTCTATGCTACTTTTAAAGCAATAGAATGATATGTTCTGTCAACCTACAAATATAAGGGTCAATCCAGTCTACAACTCAACACCTAAGTCACTGACATTTAATGGCAGGAGCTGTCAGGGGTCACCAAGGGTCAGAGAAACCAAATACATGTTAAAACATAAAGTCCTTGGTAAGACACACCTGTAATCTCTCTAAGGAGAAAGATTCTTCAAACTGAGGGTCACAGTGTATTAGTGGGTTGTGAAATCAAGCTCATAGTTTGCAGCCAGCATTTTTAAAAAATAAAATAGACTGGATTAGAATATGTCAGATGCACGTAAGGTAGTATTGTTTCCTGAATTTTTCTTTCAGGTGTGTGTGTATGTGACTGTGTGAGTGTGCATGCACAACATAGAGACACAAAGAGACTTTTCATCTCACTTTGCAGTCAGAAGTTTGAAAGTCTTATTTGATTTCAGCTTCAGAAATATTTCAAATGTCTACTCTCTTCTTTCCCACACTGTCTCCTTTAGTGAAGCCTTGTCTTTCCTCTGAGACTATTGCAACAGACTACCAACCTCTGACACTGGGCCTTTCTCAATAAGGATTGTTTATGTGAAAAATCTAAAGCCAAGACAACTACAACAACAATACACAAACCCTCTCCTTAAAAACCTCGGGTGGCACCCCAGCCTGCAGAAGAACAACCAAATTTCTCATGCACGCATTTGGGGATCTTCAAAGGTGGTCCTTGCGGGGTTTTCCTCTACTGAATCCTGGGCTCTGGGCACACTATACAAGCAGTGTAGCACTCTCCTGGAAAACCTGGCCTTGATGAGCAAACTCTTATATCTGGACCTCTGATAAAGATGAGTCCTAGGACAAAGCCAGAGAAGCACCCTGGATATTGTTCCAATTACTCTTTTCCCACAGCTCTGCAGACACACCTGTTAGACTAGTCCTGTTAAGAGGTCTGTGGTTCCACTGAGCTCCTCAGGCCAGGGGTCCTCCCTCACATTTTATAGTTAATTGAGGGCAGGGACTGTACCTGTTTGTGGGTGTGTGCATGTGTTTGGAAGTGGGTGGTGGAGAGGGGTGGGGGTGGGGGTTGAATTAATGAAACCCGAAGCAAAACTCAGTTGAGGACACCAGCCACGAGGGTGACCTGATTTGGGTCAAGCAGATATCATGTGTAAGATTCATGTTATTTACTCCATCCTTGAGGGTCTCCTATCAAGCTGCGGGGACTGAGGAGTGGTTTTAGTCACGAGCAACCCACATGCTTTGTAGATTATAGTTTATCAGATTGCATTTGCCCAAAGAAGGTCGTATTCTGCGGTCTTTGGACAACTCTATAAGCATCTTGTAACTCTGCACTGAGACATTGAAGAGATCTGTGTTACTTCCCTCATACACATAGATACTTTTCAATAAAAATCAGGGCGTGAATAATTTATTTTCTCCACCGATTGGAAGCCAACCATTTGGAAGAACAGTCAGAAGAGACGAGTTAGGTCTTTTGCTAAAAACTACTTTTAAATTTATAAGGAAAAGAGGAAGTTTTGTTCTTCTCCTTGAATTTTGCTGAAAATTGAGGGCTTTATCGAATAGTTTTGGCATGTAGAGTTATTTTTGATCAAAAGGCGAAAAGGCATGAGAAATCGGAGTCTCCGTGGGTCACTCGGCATTGGTACCTGGGCGATTCTGCGCAGAGGATTTTTGTGGGATTCAACTTTTGAAGGTAAAACAAACACAAATGCTCCTCCCACAAGGGGTGGGGGCGGTGCCTGGGCGATGCACCAATCACAGCGTGCCCTGCCCTATATAAGGCCCTCAGGCGGTCAGGGGTTTTACGCCACTCGTTGGTTGTTACTTGTTGCTGTGTCCTTTTGCTATGTCTGAGATTGTGCCTGCAGTCTCAGCAGAACTTGTTCGAACTTGTATGGAGAAGCCTGCAATGAGAAAGCGAGGAAGGAAGCCAAGTGGCTTGGCTGGTCCAAGTCGCAAGACGCTAGGTTCTTCTGTGTCTAAGTTAATCACTGAGGCTCTTTCAGTGTCTCACAATCGAGTAGGTATGTCTTCGGCCGCGCTCAAGAAGGCGCTGGCAGCTGCCGGGTATGATGTGGAGAAGAACAACAGCCGTATCAAGCTGGGTCTCAAAAACTTGGTGAGCAAGGGAATTTTGGTGCAGACCAGGGGTACTGGCGCCTCCGGTTCTTTCAAGCTCAGTAAAAAGCCCATCTCTGAGCCGACCAGAAGCAAGGTCAAGAAGCTTTCTCCTGCCAACACCAAGAAAATACTTTTGTCTAGAAAGGCGAAGTCTCCCAAAAGTCCAAAGGCCAACAAGAAAGGAAAGAAGCCCAGAACGACAGCAGCTTCGAAACCTGCCCGGAGCGGCGAAAAGTCTAGAGCCCGGAGCAAGAAACAGCAGAAGAGCCCCACGAAGTCTAGAGCAGGGCAGGCCAAGGCCCGGAAGTCTAAAGTAGCGCAGCAAAAAACAAATTCTAGAAGGGTGGTGTCTAGGAAGTGAGTTCTAAGAAATGTGAGTCTGAAAGAACCCAATGGCTCTTTTAAGAGCCACCTAGTTATTCACAGATGGGTGTAATACTGGAACTTTTTCGTGGTCTTAACACAATGAAGACTAAGCCCCTTGCATCGCTTGCTGCAAAAATGTCAGTGGAAAGTAAACTACACCAGCCAAAGGGTGCAGATATTAACAGAGTCGTAGGCTTAAGGATATAAACGCTTTACGAAAGCCAGAGAGCTGAAGGCGTATGTTGGACTTCCAGCAGGGAGGCTAACATTAAACGGATTGGCTTCCAAATCGTCTAGAATAGTGTGTTGAGGAGAAGGTGGAGATCAGCTCAGCGACCAACCTGGGCTTATTTTGCAAGTAGTACGTTCTAGTATCTGCGGCCATGTTGGCGCCGTCGTAACCAGTACTTTTTTAGTTGGTGTCCCTAGCCTTCTGGGGTCAACATATAGAAATATACGTGTCTCAGAAATTGGGCTTGTGGGAAACTTTCACTTTTTTCAGCGGATATTTCCTTCTCTGATTGACAAACCATGTTTTTAGTTTAGTTGCAAGAATATTGAAATAGGCCTAAATTCTCGAAGGAACGTAACTACCAGACGTGTGAGAATTGTCACAAAAAAGCTGGAGTGATGCTAAAATGGATCTGACACCGTCGTAATTCGCTGTATTTTATGAACGGCGTATATAGGCTTGTCGAGATTACACTCCACAGGCCGAAAAATGTTAAACCTTAAAATCTTTAGGGAAGTGGTGGAGGCTGCGCCAGTGTTAGGGTTTGAGTTGAACCTTTCTCAATCGCAAAAACTGCTTGTTAGGAAACCCTCGACCTGAGTTAAAAGCATCTTTTCCTGTTTCAAACAGTTTTCACTTTTAATTTGTGACTTAGCATTCTTGTTTAAAGATCATTGTGTTTAATACTGTTCTTACTTTTGGGCTTGCTATTGGGGCGACTTTGAACAAACAGTGCAAAAAACTTTCACAAGCATGTTCTATAGATAACTCAATAGGATCTAGCCTTTTTGAACTCAGTAGTTCGGCCTCAAAAAAATTCAATTCGTCCTATAACGGAAAAGGACGGAACATAAACGTTTCAGTTTCTACATAGAACCAGCCACAGCCCTTGCCTTGCTTGGGTATGGTGACCTTTCTTTCCTGTTGAGGTTGGACTGGTGGTAGTGCAGGCTTGGACTTGACTTGCCCAACAAGGCAGTGAGCTCCTTGTCTGACTGCCGCGCCATAGACTGTCACCATAGAAAGAATCGATGAAAGTTTCATCCTGCCCAGCAGCTGGCCGGACTCCCAGCACTACTCGAATCCCTCTAGAACCGGTTTGGCGCTCTTCACAGCCTTTGCTCATTGCACCTCTTAGTGCCAGGCCTACATTGGGTGGTTTAAGAAGTTACCCAACCAAAGCTTTTCCTCCGGTTTCAGGAACATGTTAAACCCCTTGTTTTGGCCAATAGGAGAAAGACCTTGGAATCCCACCCTCAGCAATTAAACAGTGGTTTCTCCGCGCTACACCGGATTCGTGTAATGAAAGCTTATCCCCGAAGAACCTTCATTTACATAGCCGTGTGTTGTGTAATCTGGGTGTGATGCTTCGTGCCATGGATGCCTCTGCTATCCGTGTAAGATCAAAGGGTATTTGAGTGCTTCCAAAGGCACAAGATCCATGGCCTTTGTTAGAAACCTTTCTTTTCTAGCTCTTTTACTCGTGTGCGCTTCATGTCCGCATAATACTCTTTTCCTAAAGGGTGTTACCACCTCAGTAGGGGGAGTAAATACCTCACTACTCAGTTTCATGAAGGAGCAACAAGCTTGATACACTTTCTAGGGACAGAAGTCAGTCTGAAATGCAGAACAGCCCTTTTATTGGTTTAGTGGGCAGCCCTGAAAAGGGCCTTTTTATTCCAGTTGTGCGATGCGGTGATCCTATGTGTTCAGCCGCCGAAACCATAAAGAGTGCGCCCCTGGCGTTTGAGAGCGTAGACTACGTCCATGGCGGTAACCGTCTTGCGTTTGGCGTGCTCAGTATAAGTAACAGCATCCCGAATCACGTTCTCCAAAAAGACTTTGAGAACACCGCGCGTTTCTTCGTAGATGAGGCCAGAAATACGCTTAACTCCCCCACGTCGGGCTAACCTCCGAATCGCAGGCTTTGTAATGCCTTGGATGTTGTCTCGCAGTACTTTGCGGTGGCGCTTAGCACCCCCTTTTCCTAGTCCCTTACCACCCTTACCACGACCAGACATGACTGCTACTACACTAGCTCGCCTGACTTTGACGCTGTTCTTTAAATAGCATTTTTGCGGACCTGATTGAAAACAACAGGAGCTGGCGCAGTTTTTCCAAATTAGGTCAGAAAAGAGGTGGAGCTAGCAGAATGTTTATTAACATTTCAGTGTTTTGATTGGCCAGTGAAACCTGGCTCCTCATTGGATGGGCTGGAAGGGCGGTACATTCTGCTGAAAAGCTTTAGTTTCTCTTTTATCTTGCACTATTTTTTGCGCGCGCATTTGTGAGCTGAATGTATTCTTAGCTCAAAGACGCTGAGCAAAGAGCTCCACTCCACGTTTCTTTTTATTTCTACTTAGCAACTAATAAATTAGATAATGGTTCCTTGGGTAACGTAGATATAATGTGTAAAGGAGGGTGAATTTGTAGGTCAAGGGATTTGCCCTCTTGGTTCTTTCAATGTTCCTATTTTGACGGGCTTCTCTATGCTGGACAAAGTATAAGCCTGACCTTGAAGAAGCTTCGGCCCTAACAGTTCCGTGTCTGAAAAGACAAAAAAATACACAAACAATTGCAAATTAAAACTTCTTCCTTTTCTTCTCTATCTCCACTCGAACATTTATCGGGTCACTCCTTTTTCTGCAAAAGTCTGTGAGAGTCAGAGAACACACAGCTAAGCTTGTGTCATCAGTTGCCCCTGGACCTTCTTCCTGGCCTGGTGCGGCTGTCTGATCTGCGTGCAATCCCTAACAAGCTCCCCTTCTCTCCTTTATTAATCCCTTTTCAACCTTCTCCAGTTTTACACAGGAACGAATCTACGTTTTGTAGTTGGGGATTATTGGTAGGGCAAGGCTGATACTTGATTAAGGTCATTACAAAGTCTACAGGGCCCTCCCCTGAGAGGGCTTTGATGAGATTATTGGTGTTTTAAACAAGGCTAATCCCATAAAAAAAAAAAATTGGATCTTAATGTGGTCTGAAGAGAAGAACTTCTCAAACCAAAAATTTCTCCTTAGCTTCCTGCTGCAGATTTTGAAAATTTCTACGGTAAGAGTCATTGTAGTTAAAAGGAAAAAAAAAAGACACATTCTTCCCCCATCCTGGTTAATTAATAAATGCCTATTGTGGATACTTGGAATGAGACTCTGGCCTGAGAGGGACCACATAGTATAACCTCAGACTTACTCAAGTGAAAAGAGAGGGGGGACCCAGAGAGGGAGAGAAAAGACCCAGAAGAGGGCAGGAAAGCTCTGAATGGTATACGGTTTGTAACACATCTGAAGTAATTAAGTCGTTACATTCTTCAGCCCCCAAATGAGAGTTATTAGGTTGCTGACTTTCACTACCCACTCCCCTCCACGAAGGAGACTAAGCTAGGGAGAAATGTCAAACAGTACAGAGGAAAACTGAAGTCTGAGGTCACGGGTAAAACTGAAATCTCAGCATGCTTTTTAATTCATGAAAATAAATAAAAAGTGTATACGTTAATTTCACGCAAACACACATAGTGTGAGCCACCCCTGATATGCATCCCAGTGCATCTTCCTTTACACCAGAGGTCTAGGTCAGCTTTCCCCAACTTTATTTTGCCTACTGTATCATTAATAAAACCTCACTTTTATTTTGACATCGAATATATTCCTTTTTTCTTTTCCCTTCTCCTCACTTCTCCTTTTCTAAATTTTTCTCAATGCCATTGACTCAAAAATCATGAATGTCAGAACAGAAATATTTAAAAGGTATACACATATAGATATATATGAAAAATGGATCCTACTCTGTATTACTTGGTCATGTGGATTGAGGGAGGGGTGGCTCACTCTGGAACCTGCATGATTTCCCGTTCTTCTTGTCACCTTCCTCTTGCACTCAGAGCAAACCTGGCTTCAGAGAACCCCATTCATTCAACATGTGAGCTAGGCCCTTCAGAGAAAAACCCTGCAAATAAGTTGTGGTTAATAGGTCACAGGAAACATTCAAACAAATAAAACTATGGTATTAATCAGAGGTCTATAAAAATAAGAAATGCCTAGAACCACCTCCACAGTCTAACTCAATCAGAATATCAGAGTTGAGGAATGGTGTATATAGACCATTCACATATAGAGGAACTGTCATATATAGACATGTATGACATATAGCTAATTTATACATATATTCAACAAACAATTCTAATACTCGACTAGGGTTGAGAACTACCAGCATACCTCATCACTTTTAAGTGTATAATTGTACTTTAGTGAAAAGAAATCCCAGGGTATTAGTGCTTTTGAGCTATGTTACACTTGAAGAAATGCATAAGTTCAGTCTTACCCAACTTAGTCTGCCAGGCTTTATGGCATTACAGGAGTTATCTCCAAGCATTTGGGGACATCACTTCAGGTCTGGGACAGGCAGCTCCTCTAGCCAATGGCTGACTTACCTCACCCCATCTAAGGCTTCAATCTATTTCTCTTTTTCAGCCACCTAACCTTTACCCCGGTATGAATATCCATTTTCTTATTCAATTCCCCTTAATCAAACTGTCATTCCCATTGTCATATCTTTGGTTCCATAACATAAATTATATTTCTCCCTATTTTCCTTACTCTTCTAAGAAATCATTCCTGCTTTTTGTCTTCAGTCCAAACTCTTTTACTA
The DNA here is from genome assembly GCA_031878705.1 of Tapirus indicus. NCBI lineage: Eukaryota > Metazoa > Chordata > Mammalia > Perissodactyla > Tapiridae > Tapirus > Tapirus indicus. Next base: position 23,428,697 of record CM062931.1, on the reverse strand, counting down.
AAAGTTTTTGTCCCTTGCACTTCCTAGACCTGCTGTAGTTATGTGAGCTCTCTCCTATAAACATTCTTAATACGTTTTGACCTACTAAAAAAAAAAGTCAATTGGACAGGGAATTTCTAACATTACCCTTTCTTATACATTAGTTTGTTTCCAAATTTTTATAAACATTTTTGCAATTAAATGATTTTCAAAATTCCCTTGAATACTTTCTCAATTACACACACAAAACACAAATAAAGTATTTTTCATTTGTTTTGATGGTGAAACTGTGAACCCAACATACACAAAGGAAAATCATTTTAACTGTTACATCCATATTTAAAACAGATGCTCTCTCACACATATAGTCAAGCTCTTTTGGCAGTATTGAAGTTGGTTATTGACTGTTTTATGAAAATGCCATTGTGGTAACTCTGTTTAAGGAATAAAATCCAGGACATTTAACCAACTCATAAAGCAAGGTTCATTGACAAGAACAGGAGTTTATACAAATATTGGTACTTAACCCCCAAAGAATGCACTGAAGACTCCAAAATTCTCTTTTGCATAAAAAGCCAAAATTTGATTTTTAAAAAATAATAAGAACAATAGTTTCTGCCCAAATCTGGTGAGTAAAGTGATTCACAGGTACATCAAGGCTACCCATCTCATAATTTCTCCCTGAATGATAAACAGAATAAATAGAAACATGAATTCGATAGTTAGGAATTTGTGTATAGACAGAAAATAAATTAAATTAAAAAATACACCCAGAGGAAATGTTTCAAAATATTTATTAAAAAATTATAGGGATGTGGCAAATTCTGAAATGTTAGAACAGGTTCTCTCCTCACTGTATGAAATGTCAGAGGTGCTGTCTCCAGGCCGCAGAATGGATAATTGAAGGAGTGTGCTAAAAAGATGGTAACAATGCCACAACACATGTCTTCTTGACTCAGAGGTAGGTATTGTGTACTGATTTTGAGCTTGACTCTGAGCCAGACTAGCTGGAATAACAATCGAGCACAATCGTTTTCTAACTGTGTAACCTTCAGCAAGTTGACTAACTTCTCTGTCTTGGTTGCCGGACAGCAAAAGAAGGGTAACAGAATAACAATAGTTCCTACTTCACAGGATTCTTCAAAGGAATTAAATTAACATTTAGAACAGGGCCTGGCATCTAGAAAGTACTTAATAATTATCAGCTGAAAAAAACTAGTGTAAGAAAATATTCATGCCATGGAGGACCTACTGAGAATGCAAATTCATCCAGCCATGAAATAAAAGATGTAGAAGCACCTGCTTAAACCCAACATATATATATATATATATCTATCTCTCACACACATATCTCTCGCAAAAACACTTTGAAGAATTATTAATTACAGAATTATTGAGAAACAGAATATGTGAGATACAAGAATGCACTCCACGCCGAGTAATAAATGCATGAAGGATATCAAGACAACCCAGGCTTTCTAATAAAACTGTCACACAAAAGAATTTAAGATTGTATGAATATTCTACATGTTAATCACCGATTCAAAAAGGGAGAAGAAAAAATGATGACCCAAAGTCTATGGAAAGAAATCAAATTGTAAATACCTGCCCACACATGTAAAAGTCTTTAATGTTTAAAGTCACGTATGTTTTGAATTCTAGTCATTATTAAATTAGACTGTGGTTAGAAAAAAATGGTAGCTTATAAGAACCTTCTAGCATTTTGGAGAAGGTGTTTTGTTTTTCAATGTGTGTGTGTGTGTGTACATAAAGAATGCATCAAGCACACACAGCACTGTAAGACTATATTATTATAATATAACATAACAGGAATTTTTGTCTGTACCTCCCAACAGGCCTTAACCATTGCTCACGTTGCCTCAAAGATGAGCAGGTGCATTTCTCTTCCTTCTGTTCTGTTCCCAGTTCAGGTCGCTCAGTCAGCCCTGTAATTCTGTGATTCAAATAGCTGGTGAATAGTTTCTTCTCTGCTTCCTCAAGTTTTCAGGGGCTTTTCTCTGCAGGTGATCTCCAGTGCCCCACTCCTTGTCTTTCCCTTTCCCCTCAGGAAAACCCCCAGCCCCAGCTCTCTCTCGTCACATGACCACCGTGACACTTTTGACTATGGCCACCAGATGTCTCCCTTCTCCTAACTACTACACTTTGGAGGTGGTTTGGCCAGAGGCGAAGTAAGATAAAGAATTTAAAATGTAGGTCTTTGATTCCTTAAATGTGGTTGAACTTAAGAACTGATGAACAAGGCCAGAAAAATTAAGGTAAGAAACACTGAAAGAGAATGTAAATTTATAACTTCGCTTACGAAAAAAAAAATTAACAGGTCACAGCTGCTGATGGTTAGTAAATGTGTGACTGTGAAGACAAGGCAGGGTGTTTCTAGAAATCTCAGCCTGTGTGAAATAAAACCAATATAAAACAAACCATTGCCTAATTAATTGTAACATATCCTTACAGAGGTAGAAGAACAAGGGAAGCTTTTAGCAGATCTGCTTTGACTATAGGATTTAAAGAGAAAGAATTTATCAGTGTGCTTCTAGCATGGTTTGGAGGTAAAATGACCAGTGAGTTACAACTTAGATGATAATGTCCCTGGAGTGAAGGAAAAGAATTAATTCAGCCACCATAGTTTAATGAAACTATTCCACAAAACAAAACATAAAAAAAATTAGAAGTCAAATGACACAATGATTAAGTATATACATGAGATGGACAAATACATCAGAAAAATCTTGCAGTACACAACTCAATCAATCATGCATTCATTAAAGTATATGTGTATTTGTTAACTTTCTATATTTTAATATAGAAATAATACTGAGAGGAAATACACAAATTGTTAGTAGAGTTTATCTCTGGTTAATGGAATGTTTCAATTGAATTCATTTTCAACTTTTCTACAGTAAGCACAAATTACATGTATTTTTATCCACTTAACTTTTGTAACCAGAAAAAGAAAAGTTTAAAAAAAATAGTTGAGATCTCTTTGCCCAAATACAAGACGTACCAAACAAACTTTTGCGCTGTATTTGGTCTCGAGGCACCTGCCCTCTGAGACAGAGTGTCTCGTACCTTAGTTAGCAGCCAAACGTATGGAGCAGCATAAAGTCAACACGTGCCATCTGGGTGTGTAGGTTAGTATTCTTTTGAACATGATCAGATGGATTACTTTCCCAGAATCTACTAATTCCTGAATGACCTGGTTAGATTAATTTTTCTGAATGTGCAAGCTGGGATGAGAGCCAGACTCCCAGGAAACCCAGGAACATGCCTGGGGTACCCTCTAGGCCACTTGGCGGCTTCCGTTTTTTCATCTTTAATATGGGAGAGGTTGCTCCAGTTCACAGAGGGAAATGTCACCAGGGTTCTGACTCTGGAGGCACTGGTGGAGGGAGGTTCCACACAGCAACTAACTGACACCACCAAGCACAGTCATGGCCGGGGTCCTAAGAGATGCTAGAGACAGCAGGTTGGTGGTAGCGACAGAGGAGTGACAGAGTCACATTCTGGGGTTCTTCCCAGAGGGATTTTGAATGGAAACATGGCTGAGATTGTTTTCTGCTGTTTTCCCTTCATTTGGGTCAAACTCACTGAGAACAAAAGACGAGAGAAAAGCCATCTCCATAGCCACCTCCTTCCTTCTCCATTTACTCCATGCACCTATACCATCTGAGGTGGATCAAAGAGTCAGACTGACTGAATTTGAAATCTGTCTCTATCCCTGGCAAGCTGAGAGATACTCTATACTCCACTTTCTTCACTAAAACAAAAAATGAGGATAGCAGTACAGAAAGTCCTCGACTTATAATGATTCAAATTATGATTTTTTGATTTTACGATGGTGCAAAAGCAATATGCATTCAGTAGGAACTGTACTTCATCCTTTCCCGGGCTAGCGACGTGTGGTACGATGCTCTCTTTTGATGCTGGGCAGCGCAGCGAGACGCAGCTCCCAGTCAGCCCCGCGACCACGAGGGTGAACAACCAATACACATACAACCATTCCGCACCCAGACAACCGTTCTGTTTTTCACTTTCAGTACAGCATACAATAAAGTACATAAGCTATTCAACACTTTATTATAAAATAGGTTTTCTATTAGATAATTTTGCCCAACTGTAAGCTAATGTAAGTATTGTGAACATGTTTAAGGTAAGCTAGGCTAAGCTATGAAGTTCAGTAGGTTAGGTGTATGAAATGCATTTTTGACTTAGGATATTTTCAACTTAACGTTGGGTTTATTGGGACAAAACCCCATCGTAAGTCGAGGAAGATCTGTACGTACATCAAAGAATTATTGTAAGAATTAGGTGCTCAGAACTAAGTCTGGAGCCAAATAAGTGCTTTTTTTTTTTTTGTTAAGTGTCAGCCACCTTATTATTATCATCATTATCCTTATTATCATTTTCATTATAAGAATAAGGAGAAAGGGCCAGCAGAGACCAAGTAGAAAATTACTGTGCTACTTCCAGTCTGGCATACCAGAGAGACTTTGTAAATGCAGGCATCATTAATCTACGGAAACTTAAATGACACCTCTGTGCAAATTAGAGAAAGACACCCCTCCTCAAGACACTTCCCACTCACTTTCTGGAAAACTACACACAAACATCCTTGATGCCTCTTCTGGGAAATGTGTCTCCTCAGGTTGTGCAGTGCACAGCCTTCACAGCTGTACAATGGCCCAGATCACCCTCTGATGGAAGAGACCACAGGGCTTGGTGACAGATGAGTTGTTGGATAACAGAGAAAGACAGGATTAAAAGGAAACTTGAGTGGGTCTAGGAAATGCCTGGATATGTGTGCAAAATTCTGGTAGGGGTATCACAGTGTATGTCCCAAGGAGAAGGTTCATAGCTTTTCTCTGATGTTAAAAGTCCCCCAAGTTTAAGGAGCCCTATTCCAGAGATAGGAAATGAGATGACGTCAGTGTTTGGAGTCTGAGATGATGCAGGAAATGAAACAGGCTCTAGATGCAGCTTGAGAGTCACAAGAGCCAGTTCTGGGGGAGAGGTCACAGCCGCGGCTCCTTAGCATGCAGGAACTCAAAAACTTAAATGGCGGAGACTTTTTGAGAGTGAACAGGGAAGGCTAAGAGCAGAGAGTTCCTGGGACAGTTCCCATTTGTTAGGTTCAACTCTGTCCTGAAACATGAAGAATGCCACAAGTGCACCCTCTCTGAGTCTCGCATTATGTGTCCGCCCCACAAGGGGTCTGCAGGGTGCACTTCACTGACATTCAGCTAAGACGTAGTCCCGCATGGCTCCTCCTGTAAAGACAAGAGATCCAGGAAAGAGGCATCACAGACTAGGCACCATCTTGACTCTTCCCGGTCCCTCATCCACTCATCTCAACTCTGATCACTCCCTTCCCAAGGAACTACCAGTTTTCGGGGAACCATTATCTGTCATCTGGAATTGCTTGATAGCTTTCAAACTGATCTTCCTGCCTCCCCTCTCACCTCCTAACAACTCATTCTCCATACCACGGAGATCGTGTCCCTCCTTGCTCGTTTAAGCCCCTGCATTGACTCTCCAATGCTTATATCATAACATACCAAAGGCCTTCAGAGCTCTGCATGAGCCGGCCTCTCTCTGCCCCTCTTTGCCCCACACCACAGATGAGGAGGGGGTAGAACTGCAGAATTGGTGACTGATAAGTCTGCAAAGTCAAGGAGAAGGCACACTAATAATTTCTCACCTCCTAGTATGCCTCACACTCTCCCACTTGCACGGTTGCTCCATCTGTGTAGACCTCCCCTCATCCTCAACCCCACCTAAAGAAATCCTACTTCTTCAAGATCCAGAGCCTTCTTCTTCTTTTTTTTTTTTTTTTTTTTGGTAAGGAAGATTGTCCCTGAGCTAACATCTGTGCCCATCTTCCTCTATTTTGTATGTGGGACGCCGCCACAGCATGGCTTGATGGGTGGTGTGTAGGTTCGTGGCCAGGATCCAAACCCACGAACCCCAGGCCGCCAAAGCAGAGCATGTGAACTTAACCACTATGCCAGTGGGCCAGCCCCCCAGAAGCCCTTCATGATCCCCAGCTGAATGTGGTCATTCCTTCCTTTGACACTCTAAAGCATTTGCTTCATATCTGCTTAGGACCTTAGGGGGTCTTCTTTAACTGTATGTACTTGTGTTATGGACTTGATTCCCTACTAGATTTGGGTTCTGAGAATAACTAGTGACTAACTCAACCTCAAAGCTCCTGCACTACCTTAAACAGCACTTTACAAAATAACAGGTGCTCTACAAATAATAAGGGCTCAAAAGACGTTTGTTGAGTTAGTAGCTTTCATTCTGAGGAAAATCATTAATTCTTGCTCCCAGGGAGGTGCCAGCGCTCCCAAAGAAAAAGAGAGAAGGCTTCTCATGGATGCCAAAATCCCCTTTGCCCTCCCTCTGCCCCACTTCCTGCAGAAGAATTAGTGTCCTGGGGGCAGAGGAACTAAGAGACTTCCTCTTTCTTCCTACTCACTTGAAGCTTGCCTTTTCCTTAAGATTCTGAACAAAATTCCAATAAAGAAGATGATGACACAAACAGCAATCCCACTGATGACTCCAGTGACCAGTGTGTTAGACAGAGAGGGCTCTAAAAAACAAAAGCAAGTTAATGCCCATGACTGTCGCCCCAGCCCAAAGCAGCCCTCCCCTCACTGCCATGTTCACCACTCCTGTTCCACCCACAACAGATTTTCTCAGCCCCTGGCTCTCATCCATACCCCAGGTGGCAGTGAGAGGCTGATCCAGGCCTGGGTGCTCCACCTGGCAGGTGTATCTCTGCTCTTCCCCAGGGGGCACAGCCAAAGCCACCCAGCTCTGGTAGGTCCCATCCCCGCTGGGCAGCACATCCTTAGACTCAGCGTCCTTGACATCCACTGGCTGCCTGTCCTTCAACCACCTCATGGTGATGTTCTGGGGGTAGAAGTTCAGAGCCTGACACCGTAGAGTGGTCACTGCAGAGGCCACGTGATGAGTCACCTTCACCAAAGGAGGCACTGGACAGGAAGGAGGAAGGATCTGGAGAGAGCATCTTTCTACCCTTGCCAGGAAGACCAGAACTTTCATTTCCCTTCCTCTATGGGTTGGAGGAAGATGATACCCTGTTCAAAGCAAGCTGCCAGAGAGACACCATTTTGTGTAGTAAAACAAGTTCCAAGATGTTCTAATGTGATGTCACATGGAGAATAGTCAGTCTTACCAACCTGTTCTCCTGTCTCATATGTAAATATGCATGCCTGTTGCCCATGTCTTCTGCTCTTTAATGTATTAAATTCTATCAGATGAAATTGCCCATTTCGTGGATCCAAAATGATTGAATACATACTATCAGCAATTTTGCCTGGTTCAACCCACTAAGTATTCTTTTAAGCTATCCGGGCTTCAGTTACTATTACTATGTTCTGTGAACGTAACCTTTAACCTCCAAAGGATACTGCTACTCTGATCAGTTGCCTTACTTGGTGATTTCTTGCCTTAGTATTCATGTGAGAATTGACACCTCTGAATTCCTAAAACCTATAAGTATACACAGGGTTCTTGGTTAAACCAAGAGAAGATCACAGACACTTCTTCTTTGGCCACATTCGTGGGAAAAAAATTAAAACCATGACCCACGGCTGTGTCATACATCTCAATGACAAGGTGGAGACCTCAGGGTGGAAACTGCAGACCTCAGTTCCTTCCCAGAGAGTCACACAACCTTGGCCACCTCTGAAATCCCAGCCAAGGATCCCGTGTCCCACATTCCCCTCCACTCCATCACTAGAGTCTGGGGGCAGAAGGGTGCTCCCACCATACCTTGCTGGTCCAGAACCCCTCTACCCAGCTCCAGCAACCACCGCAGCTGCTCGGGGCAGTCCCTCTCGAGATAGGCCCTGTTCTGTTTGGCCCGAATCTTGTTCACTTCCCACTCCAGCTTGGTGGCCAGGGCCCTGGACTCTGCTGCTCTCCAATCCAGCGTCTCAGGGCAGAATTCGAGATGGTCCTGCCCATCGTATCCGTACTTCCAGAACCCCCTGGTGCTGTTGTCTTCTTGCACCTCACAGCCCAGGATCACCTGCAGGGTGTGGGACTCTGGCAACATCCCCAGCTTCATTACTGAAACCAAAGGAGTAGGTCCGTCTCTCCACCATCCCAGGGACTGAATGACATCAGACTCCTTCCCTCCTCTCTGCCCCCCAGGACCTCAAACTCCCAGCTCTGTCCCTCAAAATGCATCCTTGAGGTAGGGAAACGCTCCACCCACCTCAGGAAGGGGAGGCCCCTTCTCCACATACCCTTGCTGTGGTTGTGGTTGTCCATGATGGTCCAGAAGTCGACGATGAACATGTGATCCCACCCTTTCAGGCTCTGACTCAGCTGCAGCCACAACTGGCTGGTGGCCTCACCCAAGACCCACTGGGCACGGGACTCTGCATGGCGACTCTCGTGATTGTAGGCCACGAACAGCTGGTCGTCCACGTAGCCCAAGGCCTCAAACAGGGGCAGGCTGTGGTCCCGCTCTGAAGCGCCCATGAAGAGGTAGCGCAGAGAGTGTGACCCTGGGGAGAGGGCAATAGGCCTTCTCCGTGGGCCGCAGAGGGGATTGGGAGGCAGAGGCTCTGCACACCTTCTGAATCAACTCAGACCACCAGCCGTGTCTGGGCCCACCCCGTGAAAAGTGGGATGCAGTGCCTGCCTTCCCTCCCTATGACCCTCCCGTCTGCTCTCCTTGTGCCCCTTCCTCTGCCATGTGTGGCTGCCACCCCCTCACTGCCCCCAGTCTCGCGATTAGAGCAGTCTCCCCTGGAGCCAACAGACTGCAGAAAATCTCAAGGTGTCTCTAGCTATGGCCGTCGGGCTCAGAGGTAATTACATCCAAGTCCAGAGGAATTTGCTCTTGGGTTTTTTTTTTACTACTTCCATCCGTAAACCCTTTCCTGTATAAATGTTTGTTGTTAAATGCTGCAAGATCTGCTGATAAATAGCTCAGGGCAGTTTTTCAGCATCAAAACAGTTTCAAAGCAAATACAGAAGAAGCCCAAGTAAGCCAAAAAAGAGAAGACCTCTAAGGAAGTGAGAGTTTCCCTACACCTTCCCTCAGTTACAGAATGAGGAAGTTCAGTGATGCATCCACAGCACCTAGAACGGGGTCTGGCATAGTAGGTGCCTAAAATATACTTGCTGGATGAATAAATAATGACAACTCCTAGGTTTTTATCTCTGGCCCTGAACTCTAGACTGTTACACCCAATGCCTACACGACACCACCAGCAGTATGACTAACTGGAATCTCAAACTCAACAAGGCCAGAACCAGGTTCTTGATTTCCCCCAGATGCTCTTTCTTCTGCCTTCACCATCTCAGAAATGGCATCACCTATCCCCCTGTTGCTCAGGCCAATAAAATAAGGTAATTAAATAACAGAGTCACCTTTGACTCTTCTTTTTCTCTCACAAAATACACAGATCCTTCAGCCACTTCCGTCCAAATATATCCAGAATACAACTGTTTCTCACCCCCACCTCTGCTCCAGCCAGGCCCAGTGCATCATCTCTCGCCTGGATTAGTGCAACAGCTTCCTGTCTGCTCTCCCTGCTTTAATTGTTGCTCCCTTCATTCTGATTTCCACAGAGCAGCCAGAGCAATCTTTAAAGCTATGACAGATCATGTCACTTGGCTGGAATTCACATCGCAGCCTTCGAGGCCCTAGGAGACCTTGCCTGTGGCTCCTTTACTGAGCCCATCGCCTATTGTTGACCTTTCGTCCCTGCACTCGTGCTACACCGCATCTTAGCTCTTCCTTCAACCCAGTAGTTCTTAATTGGGAAATGTCTCTCGGGACATTTGGCAATATCTGGAAACATTTTTGGTTGTCATACTGGGGGAGTGTTACTAGCATCCAGAGAGTAAAGGACAAGGATGCTGCTAAACTTCCTGCAATGCACATGACAGTCCCCACAACAACAACAAAAAAAATCAGTAGTGATGAGGCACCAAACCCAACTTGCCAGGCGCACCCAGCTTGCCAGGAAGTGCCGCTCCCACTCAGCACCACCCTTACTTCCTTTAGGTCTCTGCTCGACCACCAGCCTGAGAGAGGGGCCTGCCCTTGTTCCCTGCTTCTCCTGTCTTACAGCACCCATTGTTACAATGTTCTACATCCTTTTGTTCCTTTGTTTATTGTCACCCCTTCACTTGAATGCCAAATAGAGTGCAGGGACTTGGCTCCCTGCTACCTCCCCCGGGTCTAGAACAGTGCAACACGCGGTTGGTACTCCTGGTACACTTGTGAACGACGAACATTTCTGTTCAATATCAAATTTTATGATCCAACCTCTGATGCACTGTGAATGTTTGAGAATCACAGCTATGAAGTGGAGACATGCGGTTTGCCTCAAAAGCACAGAGTAACACTGAATAAAGTTACCAGTGAGCAGGTCATGCCTCATTCTATAAAATGTGGATACACACACTAGCTACCTGCAAAGTATTGTCCTGAGGCTGTGTGATCACATACACAGTGCCGTGCCAGACAACACTGAGGGCAAACAGTCAGTGAAGATTAGAACCAGTGGTAGTACTTCATTTAACATCAGAAAACCAGATTGCCTAAATTCTCTGTAACCTGGAGTGTTAGTTAACCTGAGGGACAGTTAGCCACTAGTAAAATCAACATATTAATAGCTCCTACCTCTCAAATGCATAGTAGAGTCAAATAAGATCACAGACATGAAAGTGACTTAAAACTGAGGTCATTACTAAATGTTAATTATCATCACTTTGGGATCCTTTAGTAAAGCCCTGTTAATTACACAGTACTATTAATATTGCAAATCAACAACCCCCCGGCTGAAAACGAGAACTGTTACAGTCAGTTCAAAACTAACAGATAATGTTATTTTTCCAGGCAAAAGAAAAATCGCCAAGAGTCTGTAAGTCCCAGGGCAGATATCTTTTAGAACCCTCCCACCCCCAGGGGCCTCCACCCCAGGTCTCACCAAAAGAGGAGCGGGTGGGGTAGAATTCAGATCCCCAACGCCACTCCTACACCCGAATCCCCAGCGCGAGCAGTTGTGGAGTGGAAACCCCGCTCGGGTCCCGGCGCGGGTTCACTCAGCCCAGCGCCTCCCAACCCTTCGCGGCGTGGTGGCGTGGAAACACCGAAGGCGCCCTCCGGCCAAGGTCGCCCTTGGTGAGAAGAACTTCCTGTTTGGGGATGACCGCGGGTAAAACCACACAACCACAGCAGAAACAAGAAAACCAAGATCTGAGTCCAAGGTCCCCAAGCCTAGCTCGGCCTCAATGAGAAACTGAAAGATTTATATTTACAAGCGTCACGATCGGAGGAGGAAGTGAGTGGTTCCGAGTGGGGGGCGGGAGGAGACAGGGTCCTGGGGCGAGAGGCCCATAACCCCATGTGCGCCCCAGTGCCCGGCGCCCCCCGCCGCGGGAAGTTGGGGGAGGGGACTGCGCACGGGGCCGAGAAGTTCCTCTGAACTTAGCAAACTCTCAAGCGCTAAGAAAAGCTAGTTTCGATTTTTCCTCCCCCGCAGCCCCCGGACTCACGCGGCGGTCGCCCCTGCGCGGCCACGGTCCCCAAGAGGATCAGGAAAAGGAGCGCGGGCCGGGCTCGCGGGCCCATTGCCCCGGCTCGGACCGCGCGTCCCGGCGCGTCGCTGCTTCGGTGGGGCGGGGAAACAGGAGTGGCCCAAGAAGTCACTCTGGAGCCGTTGCCCAGGCCTGGGGAAATCTCAGGAAAAAAACTTCCTGGCCAGTAGGATCCTTTTCCGGGCCATTGGTGAAAAGAAATGGGTCTCCTGAACTTGAACTCTTTCTCTTGCAGCGTAGAGTACCTGCTTGTGAAACAGTGGCTCAGCTGTCCCCTCAGGCTTTTAAATTCAGAGGATGTTGCTGATTGGGGAAAGTATATTTAACGATTTTCTGATTTAAATAGTCAACATTTAAATGTTGAATAACTTAAAAATTCAGTTATACATTTTCAAAACTTCTAAGTTCAACCTGCCCATCGTGTTACTCGATTTAGATATATGATTTCTGCTATAAAAATTTCGTTTTAGTCTTTGATTACAATTAGTTAAATTATAAGATTAACAAAGTAGGTCCTAATGAAATATCTTTCACAATTTACATAATTAAATTAAATTTCACAAACTTTACAGCACACTGGAGTAACCTGAAGAATCATTAACCCTGTTGATGCCCTTCTCTTGCCCTCATTCACTCTGATTTAATTAGTGTAGGGTGCCAATTGGGCACTGGGATTTTAAAAGCCCTCCCCCAAACACACAAACACACACACACATACACATAACAAAGTTTGGGTACTAATGCCTTAGACATTTCAAACCATATTAACAAATTTAATACGTCTGATTTTCTGCTGCTTCTGGCAGAAATAGGTGGACCTGAGGGATTAAAGGTCTTCTACACCTCACCTCTGGACACAGTGAGTGTCAGGGATGAGCTCTCACTCCATGAAGGGAGACTGGAGATAAAATGTGCTGTTTGGTCTGGGGCTTCAGCAGCTGACTGCAGAAGAGATTGAGAGTAAGCCGCACCACCCTTCTTCTCATCTTTCTTACCTGATTAGAGCAGCTCTTTTCAAAGAACTCCAATTTCAGCCATGGCCAAAATGCCTGCTAAAATGAGTACCCAAGCAGTGGCGTTCATGGAGTCAGATGAAGACTCTGAAAGGAGATGCCATGTTTGGGGTTCAACAGAACCGAATGTCTGACTTTTTTCCCTACCTGACCAGGGTGTGAGATTCTGGGTCCTTTGTCCCAGCTCTCTGCTCAGATGGATACCCTAGACCCACCCAGAGCTACCAACTCTGAGAGCCTGGATCCCTACTCCACATGCTGACGATGGCCCCATTCAGGCCTCTGTGCTCAGTGTGGCAGGAGTATATGGCTGCTTCTCCGTGAAGGACCATCACATTCACCCAGCACTGACAGGTTCCATTCCCGCTGGGCCAACACCCTCTGTGGTCTGAGTCTGGGCTCTCTTGGCCCCTTAGCAAGCTCAGTGTGGTAACACAGGGAAAGAAATACGGGGCTTGGCACTGCGACACTGTTTCCCACCAAGCAGTCCGATGGCTGGGCACATATATTGCAGGAAATTCTGAGGAGCAGGAGTGAGATGAGGAATGAGCCCTGGGCTCTCCTCTCCCCTGGCCTCCCTCCCTCCTGAGATGTTAGCTCACTCCATGAGACCCAGAAACTACTTGCAGCCCTGGCCTCAGATCCTCAACTAGTGCTTCGGCCTCAGCCCTTCACGTCTCCGGGTGCCCTCAAGGATGGGCAGCTGTTATGGGTTGAAGTGTGACCCTCCCAAGAGTTGTGGAAGTCCTAATCCACTGTACCTGTGAATGTGACCTCATTTGGAAATAGAATCTTTGCAAATGATCAAATTAAGATGAGGTCACTAGGATGGGCCCTATTCCAACATGACTGATTTTGACACAGAAGAGCTTACAGAGGGAGGATGTGAAGACACAGGGAAGGCCCATACAAACCAAGGCAAGAAGCTAGGAGAGAGACATGGAACAGATTTTCCCTCGCATTCCTAAGAAAGAATAAACCTTGATTTCAGAACTAGCCTCCAGAACTGTGAGGCAATAAATTCTGCTGTTTAATCCACCCAGTGTGTGGTACGTTGTTACTGCAGCCTCAAGAAAACATGGAGTCCCGAGTGTCATGAAGTCCAGGCCTCCAGCAAAAGGCTTCACTGAAATCTCTGCATGCAAAATCAAATGAATTGAGAACTTTTGAGGGATCTGATAAGTTGGCAAGAGCTGGAGAATGCTCTAAAACAGCACTGTTCCATAGAACTCTCTGTGATGGTGGAAACCCTTTCTGTGCTGTCCAAAAACATAGCTATTCACCACATGTGGCTATTGAGCACTTGAAATGTGACTAGTTTGTCTGAGGAACAGGATGTTTAAATTTACTAATTTTTTAAATTACAATAGCCACATGTGGCTGGTGGTTACCCTATTAGACAGCACAGCTCTTCAAGTCTTTTATGGTGAGACAAGACACACCAGGGTGTGAAGCCAGGGGCCAGCTTGCTTTAACTATGCTCAGTTAGTTGTCTGTTTGCAAAAGTACTTAGATAATGCATTACTAAAGCCCACCCTATAGATAACATCTCTGACCCTTGGGTCACCATGGTAATTGGTGCTTAAGTTGTTTTTCAGGAACTGAGAGTGACTCCTTGTCCAGTTCAGGCCGATTAAGACCACTGACTCATCAACTGGGCCAGTACAGATGCCTGATAAGTGACCCTTGGACATCAGGGGGCTGAAAACTCCACGCTTAGATCATTCTAATGCCACCATTTTGTGAACATACATCCTATGAAGAGCCATAAAGCTTAACTACACTTGGGCAGATCATCTATTACCTCTCTTCTTCTTACCTCCAATATCTAACCCCACATTTCAGATCACCTTGCCCCTTTATCCTATAAATATCCCTAATCTCCATTTTCAGGGAGGCAGATTTAAGACTTGTTCTTTCTCCTTGCTTGGCTGCCTTGTAAATAAACCTTTTCTCTGCTGCAAAACTCATCATCTCGGTGGTTGGCATAGTGTGGGGAGGGCAAAAGGAAACTGGTTTGGCAACAGGTGGATGATGGTGGCCAAGGAGCAGAGGCAGGTGTTAGACATCAAGAGACAGATGCTACAGTGAGGTCTCCCCAAACCTGGACACAAAGTCTCCGCACCCCTAGCTCCCCACTGAGATAGAGTTGATGTTATTAATGTGCATTTTTATGTCCTTTTTCTTACAGAAAGATCATTCGAGAATTACTTTGGCATTTAAAAAACATAATGTTTAATTCATTATTATGACAAAAGTAAATTAACAGCTCTTGTTTAAACTTTTAAATTCAACTGACAGAGGTCATTCCTGCACTTACTAATCTACCAAATTTTTAACAATCATTTTTGATGGGACTTGTGGAATTTTAATAACCAAACTTTTAAAAACTTTTGATTGTTAATCAGACAATTGGATTAAATTTATAATCATAGTTAAAAAGTTCTCCAAATGCTTTAATATCTCTTAAAAATCAAATAAGCTAGTACTTACTATGGTGACTCTTAAATGTTCTTAAATGTTATAATAATGCTTATCAACTTAATCAGATATTGAATAAAAAATCACAAGTACACATTATATTCTCAAGTATAATTTTGTATCAATCAAATTCTTTTAATCATTTGAAATACTTAAAATATAAAATATTCACACATTCTTTCTTAACACAAAAATATTAACACAATGGATTTGACTTATTTCATCATTTATCAACTTAAATCTAGACCTGCTGAGGATTGAGACATTTGCCTCCTAGTCAGTGTGTCCCCACAAACAGCTATGGGACCCCCAGTCTTCACAGGAGAATTTTGGAGGATAGCTCCTCAGTTGGCTACGGTTGCATAATAACTAGAGATTTTTGGTCAGAAAGTGAGATCTGAAACTAAAGATACTCAGGAATAGTTCTTATTAGATCGCAACTACCAGTATTCTATAATTCTGGGCCATTAGTATTCTAAGTACCTGCCCAAGGGGTCCTCTCCCAGCTCAGATCCCAGTAGGCAAGCTGCACTTTAGTGGATTATCTTAATGGTCTCTCGAGCTAATGTGATGCATGATGTAGTTATGTAAATGACCTCCAACTGGACACTGCATTTCTCTATCGGGCAGTCTTGCCTAAGGTCGTTCTACTGACAGATATAACACAAGCTGCAGCTCAAGTTACCATTCTTAAAATATGTTTGAAGACAGAATGTTCCAAAACAATGAAGGGAGTGACCAGTGAATAATCATGCGGGAGTTGGGAGAAACATGAATGGGGAGTAGATGCCATGGCCCCCAACAGGAAAATGCAACTCTCTTTCCACCAAGTGCAGGGAAGAGTTAGAAACATTCAAGAGTTAGAAACTTTGTTTCTAGTTAGAAACGAGTTAGAAATATGGTCTTAGGTGAAGGGATGCTTTATTAAAATTATCATACTGACCTGGTTCTGAGTCTCTCACTCATCAATGGAAAACCAAAGTAACTTGGTTACTCATGTTGAATTTCTGATCTGGAAGCATGTGCCTTGTCCAAGTTGAAACATGAATTCCAGTAAACTGGTCAGTTAGTGTTTAGACTATAAGTTAAATGGCACCATGGTTCCTATTCCAGTCTCTTGTGATTTGGGTCAACAGGAGATGGTCCTGTTCTCACCTGCCTTCCGTGTGCCTCCAGGCCAATCCTTGGGTCTGACAAAACTGAGACCCAGCCTCCTACTAGACTGCATGTCTAGGTACTGGGACTTGGTGAAGTTCTAATGGGTACTGGCTTCTCTGACCAAAGGATGGGGTTGGGACTCGGGGGGGGGCGGGGGGGGGTCACAAGGCTGAACCTAGTTTTAAAGATTCCATTAGAAGGGATAGTTACCTAATTGCACCAGAGGTTTCTTCCCAGGTCCTGGGTACTTCTGAAGATACTGCTTATGGTCACTGTTGATAGAGGCATGGTGGTGGTGTGCCCAGCCTTTCTCCTTCTTCTACTTCCCCACCATGTTGTGGGCCTCAGGGATGTCAGCATTCTGGCTGAGTGACTCCAGCTAGAATGTGAGGTACTCCTGCCCCTCACAGCCATATTTCCAGAAGCTCTCACAGTTGCCATGCTCCTGGAGGTTGCAGCTTAGAGCCATTGGCAGAACATAAGGCCCTGGTGTCCCAAAGCCTGAAAAGGAGCATTTTTTCAGGCCAGAAAAGTAAAAGCTCCCTTTTACTCTTCCCCAACATAGCATTTGGGCAGAGAGGACCTGCCACCTTTCCATTACAGAAACCCTGAAAGGAGGACTCACTCTCCAGTGAGTTCTGAGATTTCCATACACTCATGAAAAGCTGGGAGGAGTGCGGGTCCCTGGGACTCGCCCCTCCCTGGGTCTTGTCCCCATCTCATTTCAAGGCTCATGTCCCTCCTTATTAGGCCTCTGGCTATTTTGCTTTATTATGTCCCACAGCAACACTCTGGAGTCCCATCCAAAGAACTTCACATTCTGTACCAACTCCCGCCACTCGTTGGAGCCCTCCAGGGCCTCTCACAGACCCCAGCTTCAAATGCTCTGGTTCCTAGTGTCATATTTCAAAAAGAGCTGTTTGTTCACATACACAAGGGCCTCAGTCTGGGTCCTGCCGTTGACCAACTAAGTTATGGTTGTGTAGAGAATGTGAAGGGGAGAAGACCCTGCAAGGGAGACGCCCTCTTCAGAAATGAGTTCTCCAACACAAGTGGTAGCTCTGATCAAACAAGTCTCCAGCTCAAACTGCTCTCCTTTTCAACAGTCTTCAGTAGTCATCTCTTAACTACCGAAAAGTATTGACACCACCTGGCTAAGTGTCTAAAGCCACCATGGCGCAGCCCTGGTCTCATCTATAAATGAAGGGCTTGCTGCTCCAAGATTCTATTTTTGCCTTTTCTCAATTGTAATCTCAAATTGTCCAAGTCTTACTCATCACTCAAGAAAAAGAAAAATGAAATACAATTTGCAGAATTCCAGCTCTGTACCAAGGATCATGCTAGGTGATTTAACATGAGAATGATTATTCGCAACATCTTAAAAAAAATTATCCCTATTTGCAATAAGGACTTGAAGGTCTTACCCAGGTTGACAGAGGTTAATAACTCATTATTAATCATAGATTAATAAAACATAGATTAATGGACTCACAGAGATTAATTAATTTTGCTTTTTATTCAACTTTGTTCCTGACTTTTTTGGGGGGGTTCTTCTGAAGCAAGTGGTGTAAACCTAGGATGAATTTCTAAGAACATTTGGATTTGTTAGGAAAACTTTTTTTCCATCCTCATCCAGAGAGCCACACAAGAAAAATTGTATTGCGCCCTTTTAAGCCCTCTCGCCTGGCTCCTCCCCTGACTGCTCTCAGATCCCTGGCCACTTCTCCCACCCTCCACCCCCACCCCTGCCCAGGCCCCAGTCTGGCTAATTCCCAGACTCCTCCAGAAGTTTCCTGCTACCCCAACCCCTTCCCTCACTGTCTAATCCGCTACTCCAGTTGGGGGCCCCTCCCTCCAGCTCCATCTCCTACCTCACCCTCCCCTACACCTGCCCAATCCCTTCCAAATCCAACCCAACGCCAGCCAGGCTCCAGCTTCTCCTTGCCGGCTCATTCCAGCGCTAGATTCAGTTTACTCGCAGGAGAAACTCTGCACAAATTCTGAAAGGGGGAGCTATATATTTTGAGAGGGAGAGAGGAGACCTTGCAGAGGAACAAATAACAGTGGCCTTTAAAATGACTGCACCTGTGGGAGGTACCCAACCAGGGGAGCCGAGGGGTGGGAAGAGGGCAAGGAGTTCCAGCCAGAGACTCACCCATTCAGTCCTCTGGAAGGGCCTGGCTGAAGGGGGGGGGGGGGGGCAGAAAGGGTCTCCAGGAGGAGAAGCAGCTGAATTCAAGTCATCTTGGTGCAGGCTATGCTTTCCCAAAGAAAGCCTGCTGGGAGCTTGGGGAACATCCTGGCTGCAAACTTGGCTGCAGGTTTGAACAGGCGTTTGGAAAGATGCGTGCGTGAGCTCTTGCAGGTGCTAGTGGACAACACCTACTAACTATGGGCTTATGTAACACCGGGGGAAAAACGGAAAGCTAAAAGGATGCTGGGAGTTGAATCATCTAAAGCAAGGATTCTCAAATTGTGTTTCCAGGACCAGAAGCATCAGTGTCACTCGGGAACCTGTCACAAATGCAAATTCCCAGGCCCAATCCCAAACCTACTGAAATACAAACAGTAGGAGTGAAGCATACTGATCGGTTTGAAGAAGCCCTCCTGGTGATCTGATGCACAATCAAGCTTGAAAACCACTACTCTTTGGGTTACCTGTCTGATCTGAGGAGGATATGGGCTGGGCAGAACAATCAACCAACCAGCTCCATTCCCTTCCCACCTTGCTTCTGAGTTTCATCTCCACGGCATTTCCAGGGTTCTTAGCCTTGCAGGGCTGCTCAAATCACATCTCAGCAGAACTTCCAACAGCCTTTGAAAAATATATCACTTTTCCCTTTGCCCAAGGACTTTGTGCACACTGCTCATTATAGTAACTGATTTACAAACTCAATATATGTTTATGAGAGAAAAATTAAAACCAGACAAGCAATAAGAGGAAAATAAAAATCACATGCAATCTCACCCTCCAGAGATAAACCCCTATCAACATGTTCATATATTTCCTTCCAATAGTTTTTCACATATAGGGCTATAGCTAGGAGAGTTTATATATATACATCTCTCCATCCCTTTTATATATTCTTCCCTTAACCGGAAGACCTCTCTCCCTTTTCTCTTTCCTTTAAACTCCTCCTAAACAATGAGCACAGTGAGCTTGTTCTATCTTGTTTAGCACTCTTGCCTGGTATAAGTACTCACAAGAAATATGTGTGAATTGAATAAATAAATGAGTGAGTGAGTGAATGTTCAAGATTAGATTGTGAAGCCAACTGCAACCCACCTAGAAAGAGTTCCTGGCTCTCCATGTTCCGGAGCACCTAGGAGATGTCAACACTAGAGAACGTATTGCATTGACTTACAAATATATGTTAACTCCTCCACGAGATTCCTCAAGGACTGAGACCATCTCTTTTCTTCTTGATAATCCTAATGCTTTGCAGAGTAACCAGCACAGAGCTGTACAGTTGCTTCTGTCATAACACAGTTTACACATTCCTGAAAAAACCCATATTCAAAAAAATATGCTAAAATCAACAAGATTTATAGAAAAATAGGATTGGGCTGACAACTCAAAACTATATAACAGGTTTGCAAAAGGAATAAGTAACTGCTTCCCTCACAGATACTCAGAGTAGGTCTTTAGGTAACTTAGAACCTTTCACTGATGTTCAATTGAGTTAATGGATAATCCTTGGATAGATAGCTAGATAATTTTTAAGTAAGATAGAACACTGGAATGTTTTCTAAGCATACGTTTAAATTCATATGCTTTTGCTTCTTATCTTTATATGCTCTAGAGAGGCTATATCTTTGGGTTTGTTAATGAGAATGTTTATTTTTGCCACTTTGAGTAGCTTTAGACAAATGACCTAACTTTCATATCATCAGAATCCCAAAAGAAGAAATAGAGAATGGTGCTGAAAGAACACTTGAAGAAATAACGTCTAAAAATTTCAAAATTTGGTGAAAGACATAAACTGAGTAAACCCCAAATAAGATATAACCAACGAAACTCATGTCAAACACTTCATAATTAAAATTCTGGAAACTAAGGGGCCAGCCCTGATGGCCTAGTGGTTAAAGTTTGGTGCACTCCACTTCGGTGGCCGAGGTTTGATTCCTGGGGGTGGAACTACACCACTCATCTGCCAGTGGCCATGCTGTGATGGTGGCTCACATAAAAAAAAAAAAGGAGGAAGATTGGCAACACATGTTAGCTCAGGGTGGATCTTCCCCAGCAAATAAAATAAATAAATAAATTCTGGAAATAAGTAAATTCTGGAAACTAAGGACAAATAAAAAATCTTGAAAGCATCCAGAAAGAAATGACTTATACGGGAACACCAACTCGGATGACAGTGATTGCTCATCAGAAAGAATGGAGGCCAGGAGGAAATGGCATACATTTTTTAGGTGTTGAAAGAAAAGAACTGTCAACTTCAAATTCTATATCCTTTAGGGAAAACTACTTTCAGGAATGAAGGGAAAATTAGGTAATAATTACAGACCTGGCAGACTAGGAATAAACTGTATGCAATAGGTTTTGGTTTAGAGTGCCTTCAGAACTAACGACATACCATCGTGTAAATGTCTAGTTCAGCTAGGAAGGGTTTGAGGAGAATGCAACGACTACTTTTGTTAATTGTCATTCTTTCAGCAGCCTTAGAAACTTTAAGGGAGAAAATGTTTTTGATATTTAATGCCTTCCATTGAAAACTGTCCAAATATTTTCTTTCATTACTGATGAGAAAAACAGCAGAGTTTACTCTTGTGCACTTTTGCACAACCTGAGTTTTTGTAAACTCTGATTTCTGATGAGTGTACATGTGTGCTTTAAAGGCATATGAATTATAATCATCTGCAAGGCTAAATTATATTGTAAAGCCACTTCAACTCTCTTAATTAATCAATCTCTCTCTTAATTAATCAATTAATTTATTTATGTTTTGTGTTTCACAGATAGGAAAACAAAGATGGAGGGTTCTCTTCTGTTGGACTTTTATACAACCTACACTTTAGTGCAATCTACTTTTTGGGGGTGTGTGTGTTACAATCAAGGTGCTGGGTTGTTCTTAGACACATTTCAAAGTCACAAACTCCTTAAATCATTTTATCCTTATTAGCAAATAGCGTTTAATAAATTTATTATTACTATTATCATCATAATTAATATACCTTAACCAAGAATTTCATAATTTTGTTCCTTATTAGGCAAGAGTCAGGTCCAGTGTTACAGTCTTTGCACAATGGTGTTTTCTTCTGTCATCCTCATTCTCATTTGGTTATTTTACCTTAAAAAAAAAAAGTAATTTAGCATTTTAGAGGTTGCCCTTGTAATACTCTGTGTCTGACACACACCTGCAGGTAAAACTGACTGTTTTCTCCTTTCATTTCCACTCTGTCCTCTTTCTCACAGCCATCATTCCCTACCTTTTTCTAGGTCCCCATCCACCAAATCCCACCATAAGAGTAGAGCCTGTCTTATTTACTTTCTTATTTCCCGAACCCAGCACAGTGCTGAGCTTATCGAAGGTGCTGATTAGTTCTTTGTGGAATGAGTGAATGATCCAGCATGGTTTTTCTAGACCACCTAGAAAAGAGTCCAAGCCACTTAATTTGTTCTTTCCACGTTCTTGCCTGCCCATGGACTCACTGCAGTCTCAGGGCTTCCCAGTGCACTCAGGATCACCTGTCAGATGGGGATAATAATTTCTGTTCACCAAAAGAGATGGAAAACTGTTAAGTGTATAACTAGAGGTTAATAATTACAGAAAGGCCTGGAGAAATTGGAACATACCAGCCTCTAAAATAAGGGTTGGTTGGCTCAGAGCGTCATCTAGTGTCCATCACGACAAACAGCACGATGTATAGTAAACACCTTTGAGGATGTATTTGCAGGGGTGAAAAAGCCTTCTACTGAAAACTCACGAAACGTATTAGTAAGTAATTAATAGTTGGAGGTGTCGTTTAATTTTATGCACTTTATAGATAAAAACAAAAGTATTATCTTCTTCGACTTCAGTTCAATTGGCATTTTAATGTGTGTGTGTGTGTGTGTGTGTGTGTGTAGGGGACATGAATTGTAATCAGTCTGCAGGGCTGTCCCAGGAGAAATCTGAATTCTCAACCTCTATTTCTTTATTGCTGAAGTGATAATGATTGTAATGGTAGGTATAGGATGATGGTGAAGACAGAATGAAAACAGTGCACATAATGCCAGGTACATGGAAAGTGTTTAGTTAACTATTATCTTTATTAGCATTATTGATACCGTTGTGGTTATAAGAATGTATGTATAATTTTTAAAATAATTTTTATTACACATACATACAATTTTGTAGTTACAATATGTCAGGTACTGGTCTAAGAACTATATCAAAATTAACTCATTAATTCTCATAACAATTTATGAGACAGGTACTATTATTGCTACTTTATAGAGGAGAAAACTGAGGCATAGAGAACTTAGTTAACTTCCCCAATGGCAAAGTTGAATTTGAACCCAGGCATTCCAGCTTTTGAGCCTCCTTTTGATAAATATACTATGCCACCTCTGTATTTTTCCTGGATTAATTTATAAAAATAAGAGGAAAATATAAGTGCTCCTACCACAAACCATGAAAAGTATAAGAAATCTATGTATTTATGGAGACATAGCTACAAACCCTTAGATAAGCTAACAGAATGAGAATTTGGTCCCAATCAGAAGTTTTGTTTTATTTAGGTAGGTTTAGATGAGTTCAGTAGTAAAAACAATACAGGGTGATGAAGTACTTTGGTCCCTCTTACATATTGGCAACACACAGTTCTCCCTGATGGCCACACCTGCCTGCCATTGAAAGTATGCACACACCTGGGATGCAGGAGTTGGGGACTGGGTGACTATGTGAGTGTCATCACAATCTTTCCCCATTGAGTAAGGAGTGAACTCCAAGAACAGCAATGGCGGGGGGGAGTCCCTAAGGGACAGTGATGGTCTTGAGTTGTGTGGTCACCTATCACTCCCCAACACACACACACAATTGCATGAATGCACACATATGCTCATGAGTGTATACACACACACATCTCTCTTCTCTGGTGGTCCAGCTTCATCTCTTGCTAGAATCTCTTCTGGAAGTCTTCCTTGGTGTAGTACGTAGGTCCCGTGACCTTTCAGAGGCTGCCAGGGGAAGTGCACATAATTGGAAAGAGTGACCAGCTTGTTGGACTTGGTCTACTCTCACCCACCCCTCCAAATTAAGGACAGTACCAACTTTCCCAGGATCACCCTAAAACAGAAGGATCCCATGGTGCAAGGATCTAATGGGAATGAACCTCAAAGAAGAGACTATTGTGTGCTCAGCCCAATCCCAGGAACTATATGTACGCTATCTAATTTAATTCTCACTCTATTCCTGGCGGGAGATGTTAGTCCCATGTTACAGAGGAGGAAATGAAAGTTGGGAAAGGTTGAGAACTCACCAGGGTCACCTAGCTTGTGAGTGGAGGAATTGGTACTGAAAACAAGCATGCTTGCTCCAAAGCTGCTGACTTCCCACTCTTTTGCACTATCAGTTTAGCTGTGTTCTCCACCTGCAGGCAGCGTGACAAGTGTCAGATTAGCCTGGGGCTGCCAAGATTTTGAATGGGCTAGGGAATGAGGACCTTCCTGAGTTGACCTTCCATCATGTATGTATATATAATATGTAATGTTATATAGTATTACATATTATAGATTTTATATACAAATCTATACATAGTATAGATGGTATTATATGCTATAGATTTTATATACAAATCTATGGTATATAATATAAATAAATGTATAATATATGCTATATGTAATTATAAATAAATATAACTATAATATATAATATCAAATAAATATAAATTATTAAATTTAATACTCAGTTTTAATTTCTAAAGTAGTAAATATCTCTCTATATGTCACCTACATTAACAAAACTTTTTGAGGGCCCTATTAATTTTTAGGAATGTAAAGGAGTCCTGAAATCTAAACATTTGAGAACCACTGTTCTAGGCTGTTCTCTGATGTGTTATTTTCCCAACTGGATTGGTAAGTACTTAAAGGCAAAGGGTGAACCAGCACATTAACGTTTTTATTTTTTTATTATTCTGTTCTCTCAGTGGTTTATGTCTGTCCTCTCAGATGTATCGCACTGTATGATAATTACATTTGTGTCAGTCCCACCAGGTATCATTCTTTGAGAGGAGACACTTTGCTTGACTGATCTTTGTTTTTATTATCTCGCCTTTGCTTAACAAGTACTCAGGAAGTGTGAAAAGCTCATGCATGGATTAGCGATGCGCTAAAAAAGCAATAATATGTCATAAGAAATCTATCGAAACTTGTATGCCTGTGTTTCCTCCAGAATAGTCACTGTGTAAGGCTACATATACTTATTCTGATTAAGGCTACTGCCTAATACATATTTGCATCTTGTGCTTTACAATTGCCTTCATTAGAGGCCTAGACTAGGAAGGTGTGAAAGTGTATATATTCTCACTATTGATAAATCCTTTTCTTCTGGGGGTAGGTTTGACTTTTGAAAGAGTTTAAATCATTTGAAAACAAGCTTGAAGAATAAGGTGGCTATTAATGACCTAGTTTCCTGTGTCATTTATGTGGTTCTAAAAGCAATTCCAGAATGTTAGGCAAATATGTTTTGCAATGTATTGTTCCTTTTGTAATACTCTCTATACATTTATTAAGCTCCTACTATGCGCTTTACTATTATGTTCTCTGTCGGCTTGTCCAATGTATTTTGAGGGTGTGTCAGGGAATAAAGATACAGAAACTTTGGTCTCAGTCCTTGAGGTACCCACAGGCTGGTGGGGGAAACATTTTGGCTCAAGTCTAAATGCCTAACTGTTGGCCATTTGCCTGCAAAGATTGAAAAAAGAACAGAAAAGTTGCTCTGGGTTTTTTGTAAGAATGGTTTACAATCTCATTTAGGCTGCTAATCTCTTGAAGTTCTATCCTGCATATGTTTTCTCAGGCTGACCTATATGGTCCGTCTCATAGCGACCAAAGCACTAACACAGTACACTATTTGAGCAGGCACGCCAGTGGAGTGGCTGCTATTATTAGCCTGATCCACTGGTGAGTCAGGAAAAGGTAGGTTTCAATCACTCCCAGTTAGGGCCTGCAACAAGGTTTATTAATATTAGGTTAGCTACCTCCAAAAACAAACAGAACCCTATTCTGGCATGGTAAAAGCAGGAAGTGAAAAAAAATCAGCTGTCAGCCCCTGATCCATACACCTGTCCCAACAGCTCGCATTCTCCTTTGAGTGCGTCTTGCTGTTTAAGTCTCTCTCTCTCTCTCTCTCTCCAGCTCCATTTGGACTTGACATTCTGCTCTGCATATTTAACCTTGTCCGCCAGCTTTCCAGACCTGACGAACATGAAACAAAAATGTCCAACCATAATATTCAGGATGTGTGTAAATACAAGAACACACAATTTATTGCATTGTAATATTTCACTGTGTCCTCAATTTATTGACAGCTATGTTGAGGCCATCAATTTTAAGTGGAAAGACCACACCCATAATCTGAAGCTAATTTTAATTGGCCTTGTCTTGCTCCCAGGCTTGTTTAATCTTATTTCAAAGCCTGAGACTCTAAGGGACATCTACTGGATCTAAGGTCGCTTTAAAGTTGATGGTCAAATAGTTTTGTATCTTCCAATTTTTAGAATGGTTTCTAAAGATTTTGATTCAGAGCCCTTAGGGCAAAATGACTAACCAAGTGTCGAAGTAAAATTTTCAAAAAGTTAAAAACATGACTCTCATACAAGTACTGTATATAGAGAGCTTGTGCATGGGTCAAGGAATGATTTAAGTCATTAAGGAGGGAGCAAGCACGATGACAAAGTTAGGTCAAAGCAGGATACAGGAGAAATGGAAAGTCAGGGAAAGAAAGAATGATGGAAGGCTGAAAAATCAGATGCAAAACTGGTTAATCTCCTATTAGTCAATACAATCATAACTTTTAGGATTATCTTTTCTACTGGAAAGAATTCATTTGCATCTCTGCTGGACAAAACCCTTATTAATATATCAATCTTCCACAAGTGAAAGTCTAATTTTACATACTCTGCGCCTAATCAAAAGTAAATATTAAGTCAAGGTGATCTTTGCGAAAGCCACGCTGTCTGGTATGATAGCTATTAGCCACACGTGGTCACTGAGCACCAGCCAGTCTGTTGGAATGTTCCGCAAGTGTAAAATACATACCAGATTTTGAAGACTTACCATCTGAAAAAGGGAATATAAACTATCTTATTTTTTGAAATATTGATTACATGTTGAAGCAATAATTGTTTGGATATATTGAGCTAAATAAAATATATTATTAAAATTAAATTCACCTGTTTCTTTTTACTTTTTTCAATGTGACTACTAGAAAACTTAAAATTACATACGTGGCTCACATTCTATTTTATTGCATGGCACTGCCCTAGAGTGTCGGATGACCCACAAGTGGACTTAGACAATTTTCTAATACAGCGTGAAAAGACGTGAAGAAATATTTTTGTGTTGTTTTTAAATTTTGGATAACTTTTCCCAACACAAGTCACAACGATCTGGAGAAGGGTTAGTTGTTCCTCTGCCTTCTGGCGTCCACTGTGTGGCCAGGACATTGGGAGCAAGACTGTGGGGCTCCTGTCCTAATGACTTGAGATCTAGACTTCAGATCTGCTAGTAGAGAGATGTGATTTGATTGATTCAACCTAAGTGATCCCATTAGAGAACCAAATCACAGTAACCAAATTTACATGTTGCTGATTTATAAATCAGGACTCCAATTAATCCTGAAGGGAGGTCCAGTGACCTGGTAATCAAGACTCCACACAGCAATTTTTCTGGTGGTTACACACACTTAACTGAGTTTCAGATGAGGAGGGGGCACAATGCACATAGAATTAGAGCAAAGTGGCAAGTTCTTATTTTATTTTTTTACCAAAATATACGAGTATTATGAAGGTGCTTTAGTTTTTTGTACACTTTCAATACTTTCTGACAATTCCTACACCCAAAGTCACACTGATGGATGGCAGGTCTACAGTGGTTTTCTATGGCTGCTAATTCATCTATTACTAATCTTATTAGGCAGTTAATTCCCAGAGGAGGTGATCAGTAGTAGACACAGTTTCCAAATGTTGAACAAATGTTACTCAGTGAAACCATGGGGGTAATCCTTAGTCTAAAAGAAGATGCCTCATTTTTCATTCATCACTGAACTTGGTTTGCATAACCCCTTTTGACTACTACAATCTAATGCTGACATCTTTAATACATATTTTTATGCAGATGTATATTTGAACAGGAATTTCTGGTGAGTTGTAATACTTCCTTTGTCCCTAAATGCAAATGTATAATCATATTAAATATATGAGCAGAAATTTTACTTAGCCTTTTCTCTCTCAAAAAAAAAGAAAGAAAAAAAAAAGCAATGCTTGGAACCAAAGGGTGAAATATGAAGTAGCAAGCCTTAAAGTAGTAAAGCAAACTTTAGAACAGAATATATATGGCCAGCTTCAGAAGGGATAAGAGGTGAGCACATCAACAAAAAGTGGTGTAATAATTTGTTTGTTCTAGTACTATTCCTCTATTTCTGTTTAAAATTTTGCCATATGGTTTTCTATTTCAAATCTATAGTACATCTTATAAGTCAAAAGTGTATCTTATTAAAGTCAGCTGCTTTATTTCTATCTATATCTTTGAGTTCCCAGTTAGAGAGGGTCCTTCTATATCATGACATGGGTTAGATGTTGTTACTGGAAGTAACCTAGAATTTTCATGTGCTGAAATTCATCTCTTTAGCACAGGATACAAAAATAAATAAATAGATGCTTGTTTTCTTTGAAAATAGATCATTTCCATGTCTCTAGCTGCCAAGTCTTGGGGGTTCTCTAGGCTTAGGGGGTCTTCCTTCTTCCCTTTCTATCCCTGTTCTTATTATCCCAGACCCCCTTCCTTGCACAACCCAGAGGGGAACCTGAGAGCTTTTTAAAAACAGCCCAATTTCTCGCCTTTGGAGAACTGAAAAGAGTGCCCCGCCCCCATCTATGAAAAGAGGATTTGATAAAGAGTTTCAATGTTTTCAAATCAAAGATTTAAGTCTCTAACCCTCCATCATCCAGGACCCCCCCTGCCCCCCAGGGCTTCTGAACCCCCTCCCATCCCGCCCTAACTGCTTTGGACTGGCCCGGGATTCCCTGTCCCAGTCCACAGTTCCTGTGGGTCTGTACGCAGAATTCACAGAGGACCTGTGTTACTTCCCTTGCGAAGAAACAGAATTATCGTGAAAATTTGGGTGGAAACCATTTCATTTTTGTCCCCAAAAGAAGGGAAGAATGTACCCAACCACCCCTGAGAAAAAGAACTTTCAGGGGCAAAGGAGCGAACAGGTAATTTAGAAGAAAAACAGAAAGTGGTCTCCGACTGCCCTGGACTTCCCTCGGAGTTGGGGGAGTTGGGGACGCCTGGACGCGTTGTCTTTGAGGTTGTGGACAAAATAAATGGAGAGCACGAAGGCTGAGGCTTCTCGGATCCTTTCCTGACCGAGCTCCGGTGATTTAGTGCGGGGCATTTTAATATTTTTCCCCTTTTGTGCAGTGGAACAAACACAACTTGGGAGCACAGTGGCGGCTCAGAGCCTGCCAGCCAGGCGGGCGACCGGAGCACCAATCAGCGCGCGCCTGCGCTCTATATATACGGCGGCCGGGCCCAAACCCAGCTCCATCGGTGTTTTGCCACTTGTGCCCGAATTCTACATCTTCACCATGTCGGAGACTGCTCCTGTCGCTCCTGCCGCCGCTCCTCCTGCAGAGAAGGCCCCGGTGAAGAAAAAGGCAGCCAAGAAGCCTGCGGGGGCGCGCCGCAAAGCCTCTGGGCCGCCGGTGTCCGAACTCATCACTAAAGCTGTCGCCGCTTCCAAGGAGCGGAGTGGAGTGTCCCTTGCTGCGCTCAAGAAGGCGTTGGCGGCCGCTGGCTACGATGTGGAAAAAAACAACAGTCGCATCAAGCTGGGGCTTAAGAGCTTGGTGAGCAAGGGCACCTTGGTGCAGACCAAGGGCACCGGCGCCTCGGGATCTTTCAAACTCAACAAGAAGGCGGCGACTGGGGAAGCTAAACCCAAAGCCAAAAAAGCGGGTGCGGCCAAGCCTAAAAAACCCGCGGGAGCAGCTAAGAAACCCAAGAAAGCCAGCGGGTCGGCCACCCCAAAGAAGAGCGCTAAGAAGACTCCGAAGAAGGCGAAGAAGCCAGCGGCAGCTGCTGTAGCTAAGAAAGTAGCGAAGAGTCCAAAGAAAGCGAAGGCTGCCAAGCCCAAGAAAGTCGCCAAAAGCGCAGCTAAGGCAGTGAAGCCCAAGGCTGCCAAGCCCAAG
Organism: Tapirus indicus; assembly: GCA_031878705.1. Lineage (NCBI taxonomy): Eukaryota > Metazoa > Chordata > Mammalia > Perissodactyla > Tapiridae > Tapirus > Tapirus indicus. Next base: position 23,399,052 of record CM062931.1, on the reverse strand, counting down.
GTTGCCAAGCCCAAGAAGGCTGCACCAAAAAAGAAGTAGGTTGATTCTCTGCTTCTATAAACCCAAAAAGGCTCTTTTCAGAGCCACCATTGATCTCAAAGAAAAGAGCTGAACGTTTTTCCTGTTCTTTTTTTTTTTTTTTTTCTCTAACATTTTATTTCTAAGGCAAACGAACGCGGAAGGGGTCGGGGAGAGTGATAACCCCAAACGGGTAAGGTCGGTGTGTCCCTTGCCCTTACGGTGCTCTTCGTCAACCTCCTGGTCAGCTGTTCCAAAGCGTTCTCTGGCAGCTGGTGTACTCAAATCTGCCAGCGCCGTCTCACGCCTTTGAACAGCAAAACCCACAAATTAGACTAGCCGCTTTCTCAGTCTTTAACGAATATCCCGATTGGGCTAAAGTCCTTCAAAAGTCCCGCCCTGCTCGCGGGTTGGTCCATTCTTTCAGCCCATGATTTTAACCCTGCATTTAATTGGATGGTCGCCGCCCTGCTGTTTGTTTTGCTTCTGTTAGATTGAGTTTGCCCTTTTCGCTTGATATGGAAATGTATCTGGTATTTGGGACACTTGCATGTTTTCGCAAGTCAAGTTGCTGTCTCCTGGGGGCGTTGGTAGCATCTATCCCCAGGAGGAGAATGGATGCAGGCGCCTTTGCCCCGCATTCTTAATTCCCGTTAGCCTGGAAACGAAAGAACGCGTTTGAAAAACAGCTACAGGGGAGGCAACGACGCTCCCACCCCGGGCAAGGCTGGACCAGGGACCTTTTCTGTTCCTTGTATCCTGGAACTTTGGACAAAGGTGTGATTGACGGATTTGAGCGCATCAAAAATAACTTTTTGTCGGCCATTTTGTCCTGGCAGGCGGGTCACCGATCCTCATTTTAGATTTCAACATTTAAAAATCGAAGGTGCTTTAAACTCAGCTTTGTACAAATCAAATGTTTCTACGCGAAGGAGAAAAAGTATTGGGAAACGTGTGTATGGGTGGGGGTGACGTCTCCAATAAAGGGCTTTAGTTTTCATTAACAGTGTCATCTGTGGATTCTTTCATATTCACGACATTTCTCCTGGATAAAGTCCAGCATCCTGTTTTTATTCTGGTGGACACAGGTTTTCTCGAGACAAGTGCCAGGGACGGGCTTCTGGAGACCTGCAGCTCAGTTCTTCACCCATTGCCACAATGACGAATCTAGTATGAGTGAATTCCCTCATGAGTGATAGTGACCACGGAGTTTATCCCGCCCCGCCCCGCTTCTCCCCTCCCAACTGAACTGAGTATTTTAATCTTCGCTTTCTTTATAATCAGGAATAGAAAGATCTTCCCTTCTTTGAGAGCACAACACACAAAGAAGAAAGACAATTCTCCGACGGTTTCTTCCAGTAATTTTGTGTTGTTAAATTTACATTTAAAATAAGGGAGCCGTCTATATTATGGTGTAATGTTTAATATATGGGTAATTTTACCCCCAAGACCATTTATTAACTCTTCCATTTGTGTCCCTTCTCCACCCAACCCCCATTTGAGATGCCACGTTCATCACAGGCTAAATTCCATGGATAAGTGGACTAATTCTTTGTTTTCTAGTTTGTTCCTTTGGTCTTTCTCGCCGTTCCTAAGGTGAGATCGCATTGTTTTAAGTGTTGTTCATGGCGCTATCTTCAATGCCAAGAAAAATACTGACCCATAGTAGGTCATTCAAATCACAAATGAATGTTTAATAAACTGAGATATAATATGACTTTAATAGCTGATAGAACTAATTTCCTCTCATTACTCTTCTATTTCTTGTTTGATTATTTCGTTTTTCCATATTTACTTTAAGACGCTTCCCCTCTCACACCCTTTCGCCCTTCCATTACACATAAAACCTCAACACACTATTGGTAGTTTTACTGGGATTGTGCTAAATTTATAAACTAATCTAGGGAGATGAGTTTTCCTTTTCGAGAACATTTTATGTTTTTCCATTTGTTCAAATATTTTATACCTGTGGAAAATGTTTTAAATTTTCTCCAAATATATCTTCATATCTATTACTTTTTTTTTTTTTCCTGAGGAAGAGTCGCCCTGAGCTACCATCTGTGCCAATCTTCCTCTATTTTGGCTGTGGCTTGCTGCTACAGCATGGGCACCAACAAGTGATGTAGGTCCGTGCCTGGGAACTGAACCCTGGCTGCCGAAGTGGAGCTTGCGGAACTTAATCACTAAGCCGTCAACCTGGCCCCTCTTCTCAGATATTTTATCTTTGTTGCTGTTGAAAATGGCAACCTATAGGGACCAGTCCGGTGGCCTAGCGGTTAAGTTCGAGCGCACCGCTTCAGCGCCCAGGGTTCCAGGGTTCCGATCCTGGGCGCGGACTCACGCACCGCTTATCAAGACATGCTGAGGCAGGGTCCCACGTAGAGCAACTAGAAGGATGCACAACAATGACATACAACTATCTACTGGGGCTTTGGGGAGAAAAAAAGCAAAAAAAGGTGGGGGGGGAAGATTGGCAACAGATGTTAGCTCAGGACCAATCCTCCTCAAAAAAGGAAAGAAAATGGCAACCTATGAGATTCTAGATTCTTTGAGGGCCAGCATTCCATGAAGTGCACATTAAAGATACTCGGTTATTGAAGGGATCTATGCATGGGTGAATTAACAATCTCTAGAACAGTGCTATCCATAAATAAGGAAAAGAAACAGGTAAAAATCAATTTTAATAATATAATTTAACACAATATATCCATATTTTTCAACATAAAATCAATGTAAAAATATTGAGATATTTTACATTCTTTTTTGTTTCTCATACTCTTTAGAATCTCTGTATTTTACAAATACAGCACATCTCAGTTCACAGTAGCCCATTTCAAGCTCTCAGTTAACCACATGTGGCTCATGGTGACAATATGGACAATGAAACTCCAGAATGCCCTCTGGTCTCAACTATCCTGGTCTTCTCTAACCTCATCTGCAGTTTAAAGCTTGAATGCCAGTATGTCTTAATATACTGTCTTCTGTGGACTAAAATTTGGGGGAGGAAATGTGTCTGACCTTAAAGTATGGTTGATTGGTCCAGAGGTCATTGGACCCATTTGAACTAATCAAAAATTTTCTGTTCAGGGGCCTGCCGGTGGGATACCAGTTAAGTTTGCCTGCTCCGCTTCGGGGGCCTGGGGTTCGCAGGTTCAGATCCCGGGCGTGGACAGACGCACCGCTTGTCAAGCCATGCTGTGGCTCTGTCCCATATAATGTAGAGGAGGATGGGCGCAGATGGAAGCCCAGGGCCAGTCTTCCTCAGCAAAAAAGAGAGGAGGATTGGCAATGGGTGTTAGCTCAGAGATAGTCTTCCTCACACACACACACATTTCTGTTCAAAAACTGGAATTGAGTTACCAAAACTGAGATGACTGGGAGCCGCCATCTTAGACACCGAAGGAGAAACAAAGAGATCTGGTGGATAAAGAGTAGAATGGAGCCAAACTGCAGAGAAAAGCAGAGATGAGATGTATAGAGCTGCAACGTCTGGATTCCTGAGTTCCTGGTTCTTTGAGTCATCTGAACTGCCACTGGGGTCACCTCACTTAGCTCAGGTTGGGTCAAATTGCAGCAACCAGGAAACCTAATTAAGACACTCCAAATACAATCACAGTTAGTGCTTATAGTAATAGCACCATGCACTTTTATGTTCCTTTTCTCCTTCAGATACTTTCAAGTCAGCCTATTTGCTTGATTTTTCACATCAACTCTAAAAGTTAGGCAGGGGAGGAATCAACCTAAGCAATGGAGAGTTGATTCTCTAATTTTCCTTCAAACTTCTTGTGAACTTATTGGGTTTACATGGTTACATTTGAACCTAACATTGAATATCTGCAAACACATTTGCATAGATGAAGGATGTCTTTCACATTCAAATGAAATGTATTCCTTGAAAACAAATATAATCACCCTTCTCTAGTAAGGGTGGAGGAGAGTTCATTGACAGAGAGCTAAAAGTTATCATAACAGTGTCTACTTTTACCTAGCCTTTAGATACAGTCTTCAACAATATGTTTTCTCAGTTTTGTCTATCTTTATTTCTGTTCCATTTCCTCACAATTGTTTACGTGGTTGACTGGTTTAGGTCTAATAAACCATTCATTTGAGTCTAAAAATTGACCCCTTTAAGAAAAAGGTCCTTGTCTTGACTTTATTTAGCTTATGAAACCCATATCTTATTTTGACATTAATATTATCATTTTTAATATTTCATTTATTATAAAATAATATTGACAATGGCAATAATATATTCAAATATTTGCCCAAACATGGCTGATTAGCCAAAAATGGCAAGAAATACTGCATGAACTAAACTGCTGATAATTCAACAATGAAAATTCATGAAATGTCCATGTCTGCTAGAATTGAGTAACAGAAATTAAAGGCTACTCGTAATGCATTATTCCAAACTTTCTTTTCTGTACACATGTACACAGTGCTCTCATGGCTGAAAAATTGAATATCTTCTGACTTCCCCTAGACAAAGCTCTAGGTATCATTTCTTCTATGCCTGAGGGAAATATAGAGGGTAATTTTGTAGTTGAAATCCATGCCAGAGATGAACAAATCCAGTACAAGACAGGATTACATCATTAGAGGATTTCAGAAGGGGAGAGGGATTTAGGGCACAGTGGTAACAACAACAGCGTTGAAAGCTAGCATTTCTTGAGCGCTAATTTACAACATGCCAAGCACTGTTGCTGAGCACTCTACATTTATTTTCAAACACATTCTTGTCACAGCACTTTGAGGTAGGTGCCACTATTACTAAGGCTTGAGGCTGTTAAGGACATAGCTAGTTAGTTTCTGATCAGTGAGTTGGTGTAATTGTCTTCTATCTACTCGTGCTATTCCTCAGAAATATAATAAGAGCCCATAGTTAATTTAAAACTGTCTAGTAGCCACATTAAAAAAAAGAAAGTAAAATCTATTTTAATAATATTTTAACCCACTATAATCAAAATATTACTTCAACAATAATCTAATATAAAAATATTAAGGAGACTTTTTCTCCTATTTTTCATACTAATTCTTTGAAATCTGGTATGTATTTTACACTGAAAGCTCATCTCAATTTGGACTAGCCACATTTCAAGTGCTGAATAGCCACATGTGGCTAGTGGCTACCATCATGGACAATTTAGCTCTACAGTAAATACTGTGAGGAAGATACAAGCAAATACTTGCTCTGGAGCAGAATCCAGATGTTTCCAAGGAAATAATTATTCTGACCTGGTCCTGAAGCCCAGAGAGCATTCCTGACATCCGATGTTCCTTCTGGTCATCCTGCCCACTTCATGTCATACCAGGCCTCTGACCAGAGGACTCTGATAACAGAATTTAGCCCAAGCCAGGCCACTGCAGCTCCTCCTCATTCGCCCTGAGGCAGCCCAATCCCTGAGACATAATTACCCTAGAAGAGGAAACTAGATCTATCATCCATTTTGGGGCCATCTTATTGATCAGAAAATATTTAGAGAGTGGATTTGGTGTGAGACTGCCTGGCAATATTTGCTAGTAGTATGAACTTGGCCAATTTACTAAAATCTCTTAGGCTACAGTTCCTCCTCTGTAAAATGGAGACAGGGAGAGAACTTGTCTTTCAGTGTTGTAGTAAGAATTATATATAATAATTCAGGCCAATGAGTTCGCATGATACTTGACCCATGGAAAACTACCAATGTTAGCTGTTAGACTGACTCCTCCAATGAATCCATGGTTTTCTTGTGTCTTCCTTCCACGGGGACGTCCCTAAAGGAAGACGGTATTCAATACAGAATGGATCTATAATATACCGTACAAAGTTGTCCCAGTGAATTCACCTTTACACTGAAAGTGTTCAAATTGCTCAGAGTTGACTTCACATCCTTCTCATTAAGTTTTCTGCTCCTGGTATCTCTCTCTGAGAATGGTACCACCATCCAAAGCATCATGCAAAGCAGTGCTCTATCTCAGAGGCCTGAGAGTCATCCGAGACCAGTGATTCTCAACTCCTAGGGCACTGGGCTGAGTTGTGTTAGAACAGAGTGGTGGGAGGACAGGGGAAGGCCATGTATAATTTGGAGAAGCATAGTCAGTTCCAAGGCAGGTTTACCCTGAAGCTAATTGAAACTCAAGTGTCAGGCCCTGCCCTGGGAGTCTGTTCTCTAGGTCTCATGTTCTTAAAAATTGCAATGTTAAGATATTTTAATCACAATTGGTTAAAACTCTTGTTTACTTCCACTCCATCTTCCCTTCCATTACAATTCACCTTTTGTCTGATTATGTTGGGATGCTGATGAGCATGTTTGGAATTTGGGAAGAGAAAATTTACTTGGTTATGTATTTAGTTTGCAGTTAACGAGATGGATAGTGTAATTTGCAGACGTGCTCGTTATATAGGTCAGTGGTTGCTTGCCAATCTGATGTAAGAATGGCTTCAAGGAATATTCCTACTGCTCACTGACAAACTCATCTGGATTTCTTGCAAGATGATGCAGGACTACATGCCATGACATCCATGTATTCATAGCCCCCGGCACTGGGAGTGAGCGCATAGTAGAGAAGAATCAACATTAGAAATGTGCAGAGCCAGAAGCTAGTCTGTGAAGAATTCTTCCAAATTTTACAACTCACATATGAAAGAAGCTTGACAGAGAATTTTTCGAAATTTGAAAACAATCCTAAAAACTTGACATTACCAACAGTTTTCAAGCTGAAACTCTTCCTAGTTATCAAGAGGATAAAGCAAATTGTGATCAACCTGGAGGAAATACTGAACTCTCTTCCCGTTGTCTATATAGAAAATATTACAAAAAACTTTTTATTTGAAAATAGAATATGCAGTCAAAAATATAGAAAAAACAAAGGTTTATGGTGTTGTATTTGGGTTAATGTGTTATTTTCCTAAACTTTGTGATGGCTATGGTTTTGTCTGTTTTTGTAATATAGGAATTTGTTGATTTATTTCCCCATTATAAATTAATATTCATTGTCTAGTTTTGTATTTGTAATTTTGTATAATTTTTAAGTTGCCAAGTTGTATAAGCTTTAGGACTCAGAAAACTTTAATCTACTCCATCAGTTACATTATTCTTTTATATTTAGAAAATTAGAAAAGAAATTAACACAACTTGATGTTTTTGTATTTATTAAAAGGGAGCATGGGTAAAGGAGAGAGCTCTATAGTTGCTACACTTCAATATCTCAAATCCTGTTGATTTTAAGAGGCATAACGTAGGCAAAGGAATGGAGAATGATAGGCAAGTCATCTTTCTTGTTACATAAACCTATTTAGTGGACCTCTGGTGGTGAGTACTGAGGTCAGTTTCTATCACCTAAGCTACAATCCCATTTCAGATAGACCAATAATGGATTCTGGAGCCAGATGTGAATGTTTTTTGGACTACTGGGAATTTTATGTATACTGATATTGCTGTTAGATTTATTTGTATTATGTTAGATGGGTTAAGAGTGACAGGGTGTGGTCAGAGGCCTCTATACAAATATACTCAAATGCAGTTGTCTTGGATCAAACTCAAACAAGAAAAAATGAGAGGACCAATATGAATGTGGGACAAAAGATAATTATTTGAGAAAATCTTCTGGATAACTTTGGCCTCTATTTTCTGTACACAAACAGGCTTTTTGTGAATATGTCAGAAAGGATTAATTGCGTCCTGTGAGTCACTAAGCAAGACACATGACCGTTTAATACTTGATAGGGCTAGTGCCACTTAAAGTGATCTAACTTAAGTTTAGAATGCAGCCAATTTAAGTCTCAAATACATAGTACTAAAGATATACTAAGTTTTACTCTACTTATGCTTTTCAGGATGCATTTTGAGGTAGGATCTTAACTCTTAGCGATTGACATCTAGTCAAATTACAACTGCTTTTAAGTGAAATTGTGGGTGGCTCTGAAAAGAGCCTTTTTTTAAGTCAGAAGGGAGAAGGGTTTGTTTTATGCTCTCTCTCCACGGATGCGGCGCGCGAGCTGGATGTCCTTGGGCATGATGGTGACACGCTTGGCGTGGATAGCACACAGGTTAGTATCCTCAAAGAGCCCCACCAGGTAGGCCTCGCACGCCTCCTGCAGCGCCATCACGGCCGAGCTCTGGAAGCGCAGGTCGGTCTTGAAGTCCTGCGCGATCTCGCGCACCAGGCGCTGGAAGGGCAGCTTGCGGATCAGCAGCTCGGTGGACTTCTGGTAGCGGCGGATCTCGCGCAGCGCCACCGTGCCGGGCCGGTAGCGGTGGGGCTTTTTCACGCCGCCGGTGGCCGGCGCGCTTTTGCGAGCCGCTTTAGTCGCCAGCTGTTTGCGCGGCGCCTTCCCGCCGGTGGATTTGCGAGCTGTCTGCTTGGTACGCGCCATTGGGAGCAACTAAAAACAAACCCAAAGTCTGTGGCGTGCAGAAGCCAAGTTGCCTTTAAATATAGTTAGAAGCATTCTGATTGGTCTTGTCATTTTTCAAAAGTCCCGCGCGATAAAACCATTGGCTCAAGGGTGACCAGGAGGATGGGTTAATTACTAGGGAATCTGATTGGATGAATTACGCCACCGCCCATCCTTTTTTTTTAGTCTTCGAGACCTGAAGGTATTAATTTTCAAATGCTCTGTTTCATCCTGTCACCAAGTACAGTGTGCAAAACGAGCCATTTAAGGACCATGTTAAACGTAACTTCTGATTCACTTAATGAGTGGGACCTGAGACGCTCAATTCTTGACACGCTCGCAGGTTTGTCAATCCTGCTGGCCCGCACACTAAATTGAATCTGGTTTCCATTTCCCCCCGGTTAGGTTACCTTTCTTGAAAATAAATCTAGAATCTCCTGGACTGCCGCTTCCTAGCTCTTTTTTTTTTAATCTCCCCTAATCCCCAGTCTGTTTCTTCTGGTGTGAAACTACATGGCACTGGGGTCCCTGGGTGGATTATTTGGAAGCTCACATGTAAAGCATCTGGTCTGGTAATGTTGGATAACACATTGGACCGCAGCAAATGTTCGCTGACTTGGGACACAACGGTTTTTGCTTGAATTGAAAATTCGAAAACCCCGCGCAGCTTTAATCAGCCGCCAATGGGAAATTTCCCTGCTCCGTTATTCTGGAGTCCGAGTAACATTCCAACCCTGCCTTATATTTTTAAAACACCTTGTTTCCAAGTTTCACCTGTAACGCACTAAAATAATCTTTGTGGACAGCCTGTTTTCCTGGCACTCGAAAGTTTTATAGTTTGTACTTTACAAATAGACCCCGGACTGATGTCACCAACGAAGCAGTCGGGTTACCAGCTTTTATTGTGAAAATTTGGATGGCTCTGAAAAGAGCCTTTAGCTAGCTAAAAAAAGTGGGCATTATGTGCTTTTTTTGTCGTAGGCTTTATTTGTCCTTGATCTTATGGTGACTTTCAGTTTTCTTAGGCAGCAAGACGGCCTGAATATTGGGAAGGACACCGCCCTGGGCGATGGTGACTTTACCCAGCAGCTTGTTGAGCTCCTCGTCGTTGCGGATGGCCAGCTGCAAGTGGCGCGGAATAATGCGCGTCTTCTTGTTGTCACGGGCTGCGTTGCCAGCCAGCTCGAGGATCTCAGCCGTCAGGTACTCCAGCACCGCTGCCAAGTACACCGGCGCCCCGGCCCCGACCCGCTCGGCATAGTTGCCTTTGCGAAGAAGGCGGTGCACACGACCCACAGGGAACTGAAGACCGGCGCGAGATGACCGAGTCTTGGCCTTAGCTCGAGTTTTACCTCCTTGTTTTCCACGTCCGGACATAGCAACCTAATTAAGTTCAACCAGACTTTTGCAAAATAAAATAAAAAATGCAGCGATGGCTGAAGAAACCCTTTTATAGACAGTGCAGGGATACACCAGTCAGCTATCCGATTGGTCACAATGTGAGGTTTCTCTAGCCAATAGGGAATAAGAATGTGAATCCCTTATTTGCATAAAAGTCTCCCTTGGTGTGTTGTTCCTATCCAATCAGAAGTGACAACTCATGAGACTTCATTTGCATTTAAGAACTATAAATAAATGGACTCTGGACTTTTCACACTACTAATTTGAGTTGTGGCTAGTGCGATTGGTTTTTCCACAGCTGTTGGGAGAAACCATGCCTGAGCCGTCTAAGTCTGCTCCGGCTCCTAAAAAGGGCTCTAAAAAGGCCATCACTAAGGCTCAGAAAAGAGATGGCAAGAAGCGGAAGCGCAGCCGCAAAGAGAGCTACTCCATCTACGTGTACAAGGTGCTGAAGCAAGTCCACCCCGACACTGGCATCTCGTCTAAGGCTATGGGCATCATGAACTCTTTCGTCAATGACATCTTCGAGCGCATCGCGGGTGAAGCGTCGCGCTTGGCGCATTACAACAAGCGCTCGACTATCACGTCCAGGGAGATCCAGACGGCTGTGCGCTTGTTGTTGCCGGGGGAGCTGGCCAAGCACGCTGTGTCCGAGGGCACCAAGGCCGTCACCAAGTATACCAGCTCCAAGTAAATGCCTGTGTAGGCACAACTTAATCCAAAGGCTCTTTTCAGAGCCACCCACTTTGTCAAAGGAGAGCTATAACTGCCATTTGTTACCAGAGTAACTGTAAGCCTGTACTACTGATCACAGTCGGAAAGAATCTATTCAAGTGATGTTGATAGTTGAAGCAATTTTAGAGCCAAGATTTGCTTAGAAGGTCACTTGGCTTGAAGCGAAATGTACTGTTGTGCAGTACTGAAAAGACAGTTATTTCACACCTTCGTTTTTCTAAACCCACTTTCCGTTTCCTCCTGACCAAACTTCCAGGTGCTCTTTAAACTGTCCATGGAAATACTTCTCTCACTACCTTTGCACGTTTCTAGGAAGATTGAAATTTCTCTGCTGGGTAAAGGAGCGGTTTAAGGATTTCAGGGAAGTAGGGACCCTAGAGATTATTCAGGCTGCCCCTGGTGGTGGGGGGAGGGGAAGAGGTCCGGGCGGCGGAAAAGTCAGTTGTGGCGTTTCTTTCCGGAGCCTGAACTCACCCTGTGCTCTAACCCTGTGCTAGAGCATTGGGGAACAGTAAGCAAAATCGCCTGTGGGTCCAGGGGGCACTTCTAAGGGGTATGGAATCTAAAGCCGTTTCAATTTTTCTTGCATCCCCAAAATCTGGGCTCCCATTTCCTGGATCATTTACCGTTCGGGGATGCCACTAGAAGGGCGGGGGTGTGGGGGGTGGCCTTCCAGCTCTAGGAGGAACAAAAGATTTGAATTTCCCGCCCTTCCCCATCTGGCGCCACCTCGTGGCTGAGAGGGAGGGCCCTAGTTGGAGAGGAAGATGTGCTGGTTTTTCTTTGTAAACTTTTTTCAAAGAATCCAAGACTCCAGAAAGAATCCCAAGAAGACAGAAAGGGCCTTGGTTGAGGAAGAGAAGTCAATGGGGCAGGTCTAGGTCCGGGGTTGGGGGAGGAGAAGAAGATCAGGGAGAAGGGTCAGCTGTTGACTGCCTGTTAAAAATTTTTAAAAAGTATTTCCTTCGGTTCATGAGTACTTTAGGTGACATACAACAGTGTCTTGGAATGAAGAAATAAAATTTAAAGTAGAATTTCTCAAAAAGGACCTGTTTTAAAAGAGAATTTAAATTTAAATTATTTTTTCTCAGATCCCACGTCAGCCCACTGCTGTATGAGAAGCTCTTCCTATCTCAGTATACACAAAACATAGTTGTGAAAGAGACGGTTACCTTAAAAATTAACAACTTTTGGTTTTTTAGATTATAAAAAGACACCCCCCCCCCCAAAAAAAAGTATTTTTAGCGAACTCAGGCTACAGTTTAACAATCACTGACCCTTGTGTTCTTCCCCCGAGGGTGAGATCTGGGTAGTAATATTACTTCTTAGCCTCTTCAGAATGATCTTCCGAGATAGAGATTATTTTCTCCCCACCTTGTCCTTCATAACTTTTACTTGCTGGCTTACTTTCTATCTTCCTTCTCTCTCTTTCTTTTTCCTTCCTTCCTCCTCCTTTTTCTCTCTCTCTCTCTCATTCCTTCCTAATATTTGATGTTTTACCTAAAACTATACCCCGAATTGACAAGCTCACACCAAAACCCAGACCTCCTCAACTCAAAGCTAGGCCTTTGTGCCATCTGTTCTGATACCTGACTGATCTTTAACAAGTGAATGGAGAATTAAAAAAAAAAAAAGGAAATCAGATGTCTGGAATCCGTGGTAGATCTTGGAGATATAGTGGGGAGTGGGGAGAAGCCAGGAAAAAAAATTATGAATCTCCCCAGTTGATTCTGATGAGGCACCAATTCTGCACATAGCAAAGCCGATGGGCAAGCCCATCAAATTGAAATACTAGAAGGGTACATACACCCCCTCCCCTAATAAACACTTTCTCCAGAGCTGCAGTCTCTGAATTACAAGGCAAATGAGACAAAAACTACCTGTAGTACATTCCAGTTCTCCCTTCAGTAATGGAAAGTTTTGCCTACTTTTCTATCCAACAAAGATGACCTGAAGACAGGAAGAGCTGGATTTGTGGAGGGAGAGAAAGAGGAGCTGCCCTAGGCTGAGTTCTGGGTGCCTGGATGGAGACAGACGTGGTTGGGAGAATTTTAATTTGGAGGGAGGTTGATTTAGAATTCGGAAAAGAGAAGAGAGGTCTACACAGAGATAACAGGAGGTCCAGAGACTGTTCATGATCTGAGAAAGACAGGGCACAGTTAGCAGATAAGGAATGCCCTGGCCCCTGCTTCATGGCAGGTGAAAGGGCATAAACTTTAATTGTTCAGCATCTTTCAGCAACATTTGATGTGTTTTTCGTGGCTTTCCATTTCCATTAAATAATATATACATTTAAAAGAGTTCTTTTTAACTTCCTTGAAAAATAATATCTACCCATGATTTAAAAATAATAACCACTACAAATAATTTCAAATAAATAAATAAAAATCAACTGTAATTCCATCATCCAGGACATTTTGGCCACCAATCTTCCAGAAATTTTACTTTGTGCAAGTCTATACATGCAGACATATAAATGTTATATAAGTGAGAGCTTACTTTTTGTTATTCTTTTAAATTAATAAGGACAGATCCTAATGACACTTCTACGGGGTATGCAATCTAAAGCCGTTTTAATTTTTCTTGCATCCCAGAAATCTGGGCTGCCATTTCCTGGGTCATTTACTGTTCAATATACATGTATAGTTATATTTGAAGTGAGTTTCTTGTAGACAGTGAAGGGGAGCAGAATATGCCATCCCCAACTATGCCTCTTTGGCATAGGGATTACCTTGAGGTGATTATTTTTAAAAAACAGCAGACACAGGAAAAGCTTTGAAAACCTAGCAATTACCCTTTTGTAGAGAAATTTATGTTTATAAGGGAAATCTTCATTTGTGAGAGTGTCTCCCTGTCTGTACCAGGAAGAGGAGGATGACTAAAACTCTAGAAACTCAACAGAGAAGGCAAGGACTTAGTTCTGCATAACAACCATACCCTTGTTTACTGTGCTTTTCCTGACAACCTCCCAGAACTGCACCCCCCCCCCCAACATTTTTTGTCTTTAGCTGGAGATGGTATTTAAGGTGGTGGCTTGGGCCATTTCAGGGTGTTACTCAATTTTTCCTGGGTCTCTGCCACCTATAGGAGGTATACATGTTATTAAACTTCTGTTTGTTTTTCTCCTGTTAATCTGTCTTTTATTATGGGGAATCTCAGCCAAGAACCTAGAAGGGTAGAAGGAAAATTATTTTTCCTCCCCTATAACAGCATACAGTTGAGGCATGTATTTTTATCCACTCAGCCAATTTTTTAAAATGGATGTTGATGGGGAGAAAGAGCATTCTCTACCCACTCTGGGTCCTTTCTGGTTAGGCTACAAATTAAATTGACATGAGACCAAATAGCAGGAGAAAATCAAACAAAGCTTTATAAAACATGTATACATGGGAGAGGCCGGGGGGTGTCTCTCAACAAGATGGTGGAGATTCTCCTCTTATATAGACGAACGATTTTGGGGGGAGTTGGGAGTGTCAGCCACGAGGGATTACAAGAAAAGCACAGTAAGATTATGCAGATTTAAGGCCTCACCTTCCACAATGACAAGTTTCTAGAAATGAGGTCATCCACCCCTCTTCCCAGTACAAAGAAGGAGATACCTTTACAAATGGAGATTTCCCTTACAAATGTAAGGGCGTAGCAGAGACCCTCCCAGTCTATCATACCCAGAGTCATCCAAGGTGAAGGCCCATCTGAAATCCCTTTAGAGAGTTGGGGGGGTGAAGGTCAAAGCCTCCTTCAGAGCAAGGTAGAGAGAGACACATCTTGAGGTGGCCAATTCTGATCCCCCACAATATATTTAGACCATACACATTTAATGTAGTTATTGACATTGATGGCGTGCAGGACATGATACCCCAAAAGATGGCACCTTGACATGTAGAATATCTTAAACCAGGATTTTGGGAAAATGGCAAACGCAGGAAGGTCACCCTGACCTCCTCTCCCTCACTCTTCTTTCTTGAAAGCAGGAAATAAATCTCCCATGTGAAAGGTACCCTCCCTATACCAGGAGGAAGAGAGACATCCTCATCACCAGAAGCAGGGGATTTACTTCTTCACCATTTGCTACCCCTACCCAGAATCCTTTGTCTTTTCAACTCTTTAAAAATTTGTTTCTTTGTCCAAAAGGTTTAAAAGCTTCCTTTTCTGGTTACTATTTTAGGTAATCATTCTCTTGTGAAGGCTCCCATGTATATGTAAAAATTTAAAAAAAATTTGTATGCTTTTCTCCTATTAATCTGTCATATCAATTTAATTTTCAGACCCAGCCAGGGACCCTAAGAGGGTTAAGGAAAACTTTTTCCTCCCCTGCAAGATGTTAGGGCTTAAGTTTGCCATTTTATTTTTTGTTTTCTATGTTTCTCTCACTATGATTCATTTCTGTTTTCTATTTTCAGCTTTCCTGTTAGTTGCTTGAATACTTTCTGTGAACAATTCCAATTTGATTTATCTATTGTCTTTGGATAGTTTTTTAGTGGTTGCTCTAGGTATCACATATAATAATTTATCACAGTCTATTGGTTGCAACATGTTATCAGTTCGAATGTACAAAGGTTATGGCCTTTTAAAATCTTTTTACACTCCCCTGTGTATAAGATAATTATCTTAAATATTTCCTCTACATACATTGAGAACCACATCAGATAACGTTAGAAATTTAGTTTCTAAACATAATTTAGAAAACTTAAGAGGATTCTATTTACCCATATTTCTGTTTTTCTTTCTTCCCCACTAATGTTCCAAAAGTCTGATATCATTTCCTTTCTTTTTCAAAAACTTCCTTTTGCCATTCTTCTATGGATAGATATACTGGCAGCAAATTCCCTTATTTTCCTTCATCTGAGAATGTCTTTATTTCCTCATTAATTTCTAAAGGACATGAAATTTAGGGTGACAATACCAGTTCCTTCAGTTCTTGAAAAATGTGACATTTCCTTTGGGCATGTGGTTTCTGATGAGAAATCTGTTATCATTTGCATTGATTTTTCCCTTAAACATAGGTTTTGTTTCTTTGGCTGCTTTCAAGATTTTTTTTTTTTTTGTCTTTAGTTTACATAATTTTGATTACAATGTGTTTTACCATGAATTTCTTTGGGTTTATTCTATTTGGAGTTTGTGTTGCTTCTTAAATCTGTAGGTTTATGTCTTTTGTCAAGTTTAGGAAATTTTTGGCCGTTATTTCTTCAAATACTTTTTCAACTCCATACTATTTTCTCCTCTCTTTTTGGTACTCTAATGACATGAATGTTAGGTCTTTTGTTCTAGTTCCACATGTCTCTCATGTTCATTTTTCTCTCCAGTCTATTCTCTCTCTGTTGTTCATATTGGGTAATTCCTATTTTTTTATCTTCTGATTCACAGATTCTTTCCTCTATCCTCTCCATTCTGCTGTTGAACCCATCCATTGACTTTTTATTTCAGTCATTGCATTTTTCAGTTCTAAAACTTGAATTTCATTCTTCTTTATATCTTTTATTTCTTAGCTGAGACTTTCTAGTCTTTCATTGTTTCAAGTGTGTCTGTAATTGCTCATTGAACTATTTTTATGATGGCCTCTTTTAAAATCCCAGTTGGGTAATTCCAACATGTGTCATCTTGGTTTTAACATTTCTTGGTTATCTTTTCTCACTCAAATGGAGATTTTCCTTGTTATTGGTATGACAAGAAATTTTTTTTTTTTAATCTTATCCTGCACATTTTGGGGTTTGTTATGAGACTCTGGATCTTATTTACATTTTCCGTTTTAGGAGACTCCCCCCTGCCTGGGGTGGAAGGAGGGGCACTGCCTCATTTTTGCCGGGTGGGAGTGGAAGTCCAAGTTCCTCACTCAGCTTCCTTTGACATGCTGAGAGGGGAGAAGTGCCTCATGATTGCTGGGTAGGGGTGGAAGTCCAGGATCCCCATGTGACCTCCATTGATTTCTTATACATGGGGAGATGGCGAGGCAGATGCACAACTTTTTCCATGATGTTTGATTGGACTAGAGTGGTTATTTCTTAGATTTCTTAAGGTTGGCCTTTTCCTGGTCTTTTGGCTAAAAAAGCAGGCTTTTCTTTTTTGTGTTTATGTTGTTTTTTGTTTGCTCTCTTTGGCATTTCCAGATTGCCAACTTCTTAAGTACCAAGTCCAGGATATATGAGGTAAAAAGAAAACCCAGAGAACACACGACTGTGTTGTTCCTGTAGGGGAGCAGAATTACCATCCCCAAATGTGTCTCTTTGGCTTGATTATTTTAAGAACAAAAGACTCAGGGAGAAACTCTGACCTTCCTCCTAACTGTCTAAAACAATTTAAGATAGAAGCCCTGTTCCAGAAAAAGAGCTAACACCATAGATAACTATAGTATAATATAAACTAGGTGTGGCAGACAGGGAGGAACCTAGCAAGGCCCATTTGATCAAAGTCCTCTCCATGTCCCATTGTCTCTGAAAGGCATGGCAAACATTTGTTTACCAAACATTTGCTTTTCCATCACCACGTGAATTGCCTTCCTCCCCTTTGAAGTCCCAAACCACTACCCCCAACATTCTCTTTTCTCTTTAGCTGAAGATGATATTTAAGGTGGTGGCTTTGGCCATATTAGTGAGTTACTCAGTTTTCCTGGGTTTCTCTCATGTATACATGTTATTAAACTTTGTTTGATTTTCTCCTGTTAATCTGCCTCATGTTAATTTAATTCTTAGACCAGCCAGAAGAACCTAGAAGGGTAGAGGAAAATTTTTTCCTCCCCTACAATCCTTATGTCTCCAGTCTTTAACCAGTGTTCTATAATGTGTTTAAGGTAAAGAATAGGTGGCCCTCAGAATAAATTAATATATTAAAAGTATTTATGGTTCTAACTTCTGCAGTGTTCAAATGAGTGACATAGTCTACTCTTGAATATACTCAAAACAAATCCAGGATCTTTCAAATGCTACTATTTGTATGGGAGGAAACATTCTCCTCTACCCTCCTGGGGTCTCTGGCTAGGTGTAAGAATTAAACTAACTTAAGGCAGATTGACAGGATAACAGCATATAAGCTTTAATTATGTTTTTAAATGTACCTGGGAGATTTCACAAGAAAAATGAAGACCCAAAGAAGTAGTTAGAGTTGAATGCTTATATACTGAGTTGGACAAAGAGTAGTAAATTGTGAAAATGTGACAAGGCAAAGGGGCTGGGCTAGGGTAGTGAATTGTGGTGTAGTAACTGGGAAGATAAGGGTTAGTTTACCGAAGTTTGTTTGTACAGATTTCTCTCAACCTCAACTTCCTGTCGTTGGTGGCAAGAACCTCTTTTTCCTTCTAGTATAGTGGGGACATCTTTCACATGGGAATTTCATCTCCTGCTTTTAAGAAAAAGAAGGAAGGTCAGAGTGTCCTTCTTGTAGCTGCTATTTTCCAAGTTCTTTTAATTCAAAATTGTCAATATGCCAGAGCAGCATATTTTGGGATGGCGAGTTCTAGATTCCTTCAGCAATAACCTTGATGCCAGCTAGTTTTTCCTCAAGTGTGTTCAAGTCACATTACACTTTTTTGACTTATATTGAGCAAGGAACAGATATTTACTTTCTTTCATTGCTTCTACAAACCAGTGGGCATCAAAGTGTCCTGCTCTTGGAGTTGGAGTTATTATTGGGGAGCAACTACTTTTCCTTTCATATTCACGTGGACAAATTTTCCCCCATTATCTCCCTCCCCATCATCTGCCCTCCACATTTTTTTTCAAAGTCAAAAGTGCCTAAAATTTACTGATTTTGAGAACTTGCTGACAGGATTTCATCAAGTTGTTTTACTCACAGCGGACGCCAGTGCTTGTTGATTTGCTTCACTCAGGGTGACTTGGATGACTTGAAGATTTCTTCTCATCCATGATTCAATGGAGTATAGATTCTTGATGTTATGACTGTCTGTACTCCTGCTTCTACTCTGGGTTTTTGAAGCAGGCCTTTATCTTGGCTCCCATTTTACCTAAACTTGTACATACCCACTGCTCCCTCCAAAATGACCTACCGTTTGTTCAGGAAATTAGAACAGTTCTACCTTCTGGCCCATGGCTCCTGACATGCCCCTGGCTGTGAATGCATCTGGACTTTTGTTGAAGTATTCAGCTTTCCTACTTGGCTAACTTCTTCACCTCTTTCAGGTTTGAACTCAAATGACACCCTCCTGGTGACACTTTCCCTGCCCATCCCTGTTTGTCTCACATATGCCCTTTCCTTACTTTATTTTTCTCCATAGCACTCATCACCAAAAATTACACTGTATACTTTTACTACCTAGTCAGCTTACTTTGTGCCTTCCCCTGACTAGAAGAGCATCACCAGGAGGGCACGGGTTGTTGCCTGCTTTGTTCACTGCTATGTTCCATGCACCTAGAACACTCTCTGACACTTAGCAGGTGCTCAGTAAATATATGCTGGGATTCACATCTTCCTCATGAATTCTCGTGACTCTTCTAATTCACAGTGATTACTCTTCTCCTTTATGTGCTCTTACTCTTAAAACCTTCATTTTTGTATACAGAATATGCTCTACTATTTAATCTTCAGGCATGCAAGCCCTACCTTTTCAAAAGATAGTATATATCCTTTGAAGCAGCACCCGAGAGATCTTTTTACATCTCCATCATTGGTCTTGTGACATTTCAGAGACAGTAAGCCAATGGTTATTGACGTTTATTGTTGTTGTTGATGGTGAAGATAATGATAAAAAATAAAAAGGAGGTTGAATATTGTTAAGAGAAAAAGTCACGTGAGTCAGAAGACTTGAGAGAAGGTAAAAAAGAAACAGAAGATGTGCATCTCTACTCTCTTACCAGGTTTCCTGGATCAAAAGACGGTTCTCTGACAGAGTTGGCTTAGGAATAAATTTTCTCACACTCAGGGTCTTGTACCATCCCGTTTGGGACTCAGTAGACCTTTAGGCTTGAGCCTTCAAAAATTTTTGAAATAATTATCCACCTCCACCTAGGCCCCATCTACTTCTATCTCATGGATCACAAAAGGAAAAACAGCAAGATTTCTCTGAGCAATCTCTCGACTTTATGCTCCTCGACGTGAGAGCTTAGACCAGGCAAGGACTGTAGTAATATTAACACAGCGTTTTATAATACGTACAATAATCTCATTGTAAGCATTTCTGTGCTATGGGGTATTTGTTCCCTCATTTCCTAAAAGAGCCCCAAGACTCCTTGCACTTGTGTGCTTCAATGTTTTCAGCCCTCTTACAAGGGGTGCAGTAGGACATGGAGAAGGATGATGGAAGAGTTTTCTGAAATAACTAGAATCCTGTGTGTTGTTGCCAAGTGAGAAAAGAGGGAGAGTAGGAGAGTTGGGAATGGCACTGGGCAATGATGACAAAGACTTTTCCAGCCAGCAGTTGGAGTCCTTCGTCTCATTAACTCAGTGTTACCTTGAGCGAGGTAAAAAACCAATCTGGGTCTCTTGGTGTGCAATCTCTAAAATGAGAACAGTACTCACTCTACATCCCTTCAAGAATGATCCCAGAAAGCCTCGTATGTAAGATATGAATGAAATGGAAGACTCCAGTTCTTGCCTTCAGTTTTCATTGCTCTGGGAGTTTAAGAAGACTTGGGCTACGACAGAGAATTGTTTCCTTCTCCCTTTTTTCTGTTGTGAGGTTTAAAAGACTTGAAGCAACGCCTGGCTTTTGAATGTTATCTATTTAGAAATTGCTCTGCGTTTATTCCTTTTCAAAATCATGAGACACAATGCTGGAAAAGGATCCATCGATAGCCAAAAGTCAGAACAATAAGGACAAATCAATCCTGCTTCTGATGGTGTTTAAGAATAGTATTTTGAGAAAACCAAACTGATTCATGTATTAAACTATAAATTAGTATTCAAGGTTCATCAAACCGTATTAGATTGGAACAAACAAAAACCTCACTCTAGACGGAAGGGTTATATGCAAATGAGAAATGCTGGTTCTGATTTCTCATTGGTTATTTGATGATAGCCAATGGGAGAATTGCACACAGCCGACCTGCAGTTAGTATAAAAGCTTACCTTGTTTTAAGTTCTGCTTTAGCTTCTTTTGTTTTTTTTTTTGAAAGTGTCTGCTTTGTACTCGAGTAGCTATGTCTGGTCGGGGGAAACAAGGTGGCAAGGCTCGTGCTAAGGCCAAGACCCGCTCTTCCCGGGCCGGGCTGCAGTTCCCCGTGGGCCGAGTGCACCGCCTGCTTCGTAAAGGCAACTACTCTGAGCGCGTCGGGGCTGGTGCCCCAGTGTACCTGGCGGCAGTGCTGGAGTACCTGACGGCCGAGATCCTGGAGCTGGCGGGCAATGCGGCCCGCGACAACAAGAAGACGCGCATCATCCCGCGCCACCTACAACTGGCCATCCGCAATGACGAGGAGCTCAACAAGCTGCTGGGCCGCGTGACCATCGCGCAGGGCGGAGTCCTGCCGAATATTCAGGCCGTGCTGCTGCCCAAGAAGACTGAGAGCCACCATAAGGCCAAGGGCAAGTAAAACTTTTGGTACGGGCTTGTTTTCCGGTACCAAAAAAAGGCAGCTCACAAAGGCTCTTTTCAGAGCCACTCATCGTTTCTATTGAAAGAGCTGTGATGCCTTAAGTTACTCCGCCCCCATAAGTGTTTCACCGAGGCGAAATGATGTCACAACTAGTAAGTTGCCTGAGAAATCTAGCTCGCATGAAAGCTTCAGGAACACTGGCTGTGAGGGGGAAAAGCCACCCAAAAATCTATGATAAAGGCGGTTACAGCATTGGCCGGGTTAACGGTATGGGTGAATCAGTGTCAAATCAAGCAGAAGGGGCTCTGCTCTGTTGGTCCCACCGGTGACTTTGGAAAACCTCACAAACAAAGCAGCTTCACATTTTGGAGAAGGAAAAGATAATAGTGAAAGGCTGTGGGTTCTTAAAAGTTAACTTCAACATTTTATGTTGAAGAGTTAAGGAATATCCACGTCCTCTCCATCCAGATTCAACAGTTTATAAGAACGTTACATATTTGCTTGACACTTCGCGCTTATAAGTCAAGAGAGTTTTCCTAATAGCTCACAATATTCGTGCCACACTCAAGAAAATGATTCTGAATATTATTTTAGATGCAGTCCATATGTAAATCACCGTAAGCACCTCCAAATCTTTGACGGTTGTTTTTAAAACAAAAAAAACAATCCAATGGAGGTTTCCGCGTTGCTTTGTGTGATTACCTTGCTTTATACTTTAAGACCTCGGAAACTTTCAGGCCAACATATTTCTCGGCAGTGGATATAGAAGCGAAAGGGTAAATAAAATGACGTCAGTGTAGCTCAGCGAAGGGCAGGGCTTCGGATTAATTCACCAACCTGAAAGCAGCTCTTAATCCGGGCAGCCAGGCAGGGAGGTGGACCAATCCGGGGAGGGCGCGGGGAATTTTGAATCTTCTTGGGCCCAATAGTTTCTGGTTTGGCTGTATAAAAGAAGGATGGCTCTCTGTGTCGTACATTAGCGTCTGTGAAGACAGTTCGTGCGTGTTTGTCATGGCTCGCACCAAGCAGACAGCTCGCAAGTCCACCGGCGGGAAGGCTCCCCGCAAGCAGCTGGCCACCAAGGCGGCTCGCAAAAGCGCGCCCGCCACGGGCGGCGTGAAAAAGCCCCACCGCTACCGGCCCGGCACGGTGGCGCTGCGCGAGATCCGCCGTTACCAGAAGTCCACCGAGCTGCTGATTCGTAAGCTGCCCTTCCAGCGCCTGGTGCGCGAGATCGCGCAGGACTTCAAGACCGACCTGCGCTTCCAGAGCTCGGCCGTGATGGCGCTGCAGGAGGCGTGCGAGGCCTACCTGGTGGGGCTCTTTGAGGATACCAATCTGTGCGCCATCCACGCTAAGCGCGTTACTATCATGCCCAAGGACATCCAGCTCGCACGCCGCATCCGTGGAGAGAGGGCGTAAATTTTCCCCGTTGAGTGCCCACCCTTAACCCAAAGGCTCTTTTAAGAGCCACCCAAGCATTTCAGCGAAAGTGGCTGTGATAGTTTATTTGCCTACCACTTTACAAAAGACAGTGTGAGAGGCCTGAAAGTAGAATTTCGCTTACTAGATTTCCAGTAAGTGTGGTAGGAGCTGGCGGGTATGGTCTCCAGTTTCAGAAAACAATGAAATAATGTTGGATACCTACCATCTTCCCGGAATAAACTCGTGTCGCTTTCCGAACAGTTTTAGCTATTCACAACCACAGAGGAACGTAGAATATTCAGTGAACCTGTTATTCTATGATCTTAAGCACGTTAAACAGTTTTAAGCCGAGTGTATTTCACCTCCAAGAACAAAATGAGTAAACCTGAGATGTTCATTGGCGTCCATGGTGTTTTGTAAGACGTCTAGGGTCCAAAGAGCAAGTTTGAAATCTAGAATTAGAATATCTTAATCTCTTAAATATATTCTTAAAAGACTCCCACCCTAATATATATATCAGATTTCTTAGAACATTTCTGTACCTTTTTGTTCCTTTTACCTTTTAAATTAACCTGAAATTCTATCGTAAATATGAGACATCTGCTTGCATATTTTGTAGTCAGCTACCCACTTTGTAATTGCTAATGTGTTGACCAAGCACAATTTATCAAACCCCTTTATTACTAAATTATTTTATATATGTGACCCTGCTTGTAAATATTCTACTTGGTTGCACTGCTTTCTCTCTTCTAGGGCTATGCACCATGGTAAGCTATGCCACACAATTTTTTCACAATTCTTGGCTGTAGTTTCTACTCAAACATAGGATTTACAAGTTGTAACCATTTTCCTTTTATTGATGTTGCTTTTATATATTTTGGAGTTGGGGATTCAGTACTAGAGGGAAAGTGACTCACATGGGAATAGTGTCTGAATGTAAGGAGAAAAATAACATTTACTTTAAACTTTAATTTCCATATTTCACCAATGATTGTTTCAGAAAAACATTTTTTGTATAGCTTTTACACTATATTTTATAAATTAACTTTAGAACAACAATGCAAATGCTGAAGAACATAACAGTCACCAATTCCAAAGGGTTTGCTGCAGTTTTCCACGCTTTATTCCTTATACCTAAAATTCTTTCTTTGCCTACATCTGAGGTGTGAATTGATGTACCATGGTAAAATCACTTGAACAACTACAACTCAACAACGAAAAACACAAAACACCCAAAAGATTAAACTTGAATTGTGCAGTTTACTTGGATTTATTTGCATTCCAGGGTTTTAATAAAAAACTTTTGGTTTATAATATAATAGTTGCATTGTTTTAAATGATAAGGTTGGACATTTCTGTGTGTGTGTGTGTACTGTTGTTTTAACATTTCATTTTTCCAGATTCTGGTACAAGCAACTCTGCCTGCCACAGACCTTGTTACCCATATAAGGGGTCTGTCAGAAGCATCGATGCCCTTGGCTTAAACCAAGGTGACTGCCTCCCAGCTCTGGGCCCCGGATGAAGTCCAAGCATCTTGGTTTTTCTTGTTATAGCTGTGTTGGCTCTTATGTACACTGATTTTTTTCCCCTCAGATTTTATGTATCTGTAGGAAAAAAGGTGTTTTAGGTACAGGGCCTGATAGGATAGCTTTTTAAAAAAAGTAAAAGTGCCCATTACTGTCTGAGGGTCAGATGGACATGGGACAGTGGCTCAGACTAGCTGCTCCTTCCCCCCACTCCCGCCCTCCAGCCAAGGAACATGGACTTGGCTTTAAAAGTCTTCATTTACTTAACCCCCCAACACTGACTTCCCCTAGTGTCTGGGGTAAAAAGGTTAGCACCGTCTTAAAATTCATAACCTTGTTAATCTTTCTAGAAGAGTATGTACTCTGGAAGCTGGCAGCACAGAGCAGAATTTGAATGCTAACTTGCCAGGGTTCAAATTCAAGCTTTACTACTTCCTGTGTCATCTTCGACAAATCAGTTTCTCTATCATCAGAAAAGTGGGGGTAACACTACCTACCTAAGGGTTGTTATTGGGATAATATGAGTTGATTTTTGGACACATAGCATTATATAAATGCTGTTAATTTTCCTGAGCCGTGTATTGTTTTCCCTTGTACTCTAGGATTTTGAAAAATTTGAAATAAAAACTCAAACTTCAGCTTCTAAATTTCCTTTTCATTTGGCATGACTTAGTTGCATAGATTCTGCTCAGTTTAGAAATACAACTTCAGCAGATATTTTAAAATCAAAGAATAGAAGAAATTCACGTTTGCGAAAAAAAATTTGCTGAATATCTTGGACTGGGAGGTAGCACCAGCATATTAATATCATTGCCTTAAGCATCTATTACTTTATATTAGGTGAGTGACTAAGGTCGGGCTCGAGACAAAAAGGAGGTGTTTAATGTACAAATCGTATCTTTTAAATGGCTCTTGCAAGGTTCTCTGTCAAACAGGGATTTTCTTTCCCAGGCGCCACAGAGTGATATTACTCCACAGGCTGAAGTTTACAGCTAACACTGCTGGAGTCTAGAATCAGTTTTGGTTTATTAGACTCTCAGAGGAGAGGAGGAGGAAATCCAAGTCAGGGTGTGTTTTTCAGACTTAACAATTTAGTGGTAGCCCTTCCAGTTGTCCCAGTAGAAGTGACTTACTGGTCAATGAGTGTTTAGATTTAAGACAACAGTGGGAAGTCGGTATAGAGATTTGAACTGCCCTCCAGGCCTGGCAGCAGGAAAGCCAGAAGACTGAGATTCTGAATGCACCTTGGGAGAGGGTACAAAAGAACATTTCCAGACAACCATTTTTAGCATGCCATGTTTGAAAAACAAAACAGAATCCATTAGTGTCTTGTACTTTATTAAATGCTGTGATTTAAAAAAATCCTCACTAATATAGATGTATTTGTGTTGGGTGTAAAAGCCTGAAAATGAGAGCTCAGGGCAATACCCCAAGTCCAGGAAGATTCTTTAAGTACTAATAACAGCTAAAAACAAGTCCCATTTATGGAGGGCTTCTTTGCACCAGTCTGTGTTTTAACACTTTGCTTATAT
Organism: Tapirus indicus; assembly: GCA_031878705.1. Lineage (NCBI taxonomy): Eukaryota > Metazoa > Chordata > Mammalia > Perissodactyla > Tapiridae > Tapirus > Tapirus indicus. The sequence goes on along the minus strand of CM062931.1, from coordinate 23,373,557 downwards.
TAGCTAATTTAAAGCTTCATCAAAGTTCCATGAGTCCTATCATTACCCCAGCTTTACCCATGAGAAGGCAGTTACAAGGTCACATAGCTGTAGGGGAGGAAAAATAATTTTCCCTCTATCCTGAGTTCTGAGCTGAGATTCCGTAATAAAAGATAGATTAATGAGAAAAATAAACAAGCTTATTAACATGTATACCTCACATGTACATGGAAGATACCCAGGGTAACAGGAGTAAATCCCACAGGTGGCTTAGAATTCAGACTTCAACACCATTTTAACAGGGAAAACGGAGGGGGAATGTGGGCCTCTTAGGGGAGAGAGATGATTTTTAGGAAAGATGAATGGACACTTAGAATAGACAGGAGGTAGGATAGTTTGTGAGATTTGTCTGGGTGTGGTGTCAAATTTTAGTGATAAGAGTCAATCCTCCCTGGTTAATGAAACTCTGAGAAGGGATTTATAAAGAGTGCCTTTTGGACGATGTCTTTACGCAGAAAAGCAGAGTTCAGAGAAAGCCTCTCTCTGGATTTGGTGTTTTTCAAAGTGCCTACAGCTCAAAATAATCAACATACCTAAAGTGGAGGAAAATTAATTTTCCCTCTACCCTTCTAGGTTCCCGGCTGAGACCCCCCTGTATAAAAGGCAGATTAACAAGAGAAAAACAGAATTTAATAGCTTGTATACCTCAGGTATACATGGGAGACACCCAGGAAAACTGAATAAAACTCGCTGAATTGGCCCAAGCCACCACCTTAAATACCATCTTCAGCTAAAGAAAAAAGAAAGACATGGGGGGAGTGGGGAGCCAGCTATGGGAGGCGACTAGGAAAAGGACAGTAAACAAGAGTAAAGTTGTTAGGCAGAATTATGTCCATGTTTTCTCCATTGACAAGATTCTCTGGTGACTTACAGTCATCCTTCTCTTTCTGGTACAGATGGGAGACACAAAAATTGAGATTTCCTTCATAAATGTAAGTGTCCCTTACAAAAGAGTAAATTCTACTGTTTTTAGAGATCCTCCTGTGTCAAATGTTTCTTAAAAATAATCAGCTCAAGATAGTCCTTATGCCAAAGGGACATATTTTGGGGTGGCATATTCTGCTACTCCTCACAGCTAACAATCACTCCCGTCTGAATGAGAAAGTACATGACTTTGTCATAAAATATAAGCCCTATTGGAATTTTCAGCCGAAGATATTGCTTCAGATTCAAACAGCAACGGGGGCAAAGAAATCCAAAGGTTAAAAGTGAAACGATTTACTGTTCTCTCTCCCACAGTCATCGGATCAGGGCCCAGAAAGGGGCGGAGCCGGAGGAGGCGGCAGCAGTGCCTCGTTTCCCGCCTGGGCTTTCAGTTTTCAGTTAGGTCCGATTACAGCTTATAATTGCCCAAGACCAAATGGTAGTCTTACTATTGCAATTCGTATATCGGGCAGATATGTCTGGACGTGGCAAGGGCGGGAAGGGTCTGGGTAAAGGAGGTGCCAAGCGCCACCGTAAGGTCCTGCGGGACAATATCCAGGGCATCACAAAGCCCGCCATCCGGCGCCTGGCCCGGCGTGGCGGCGTCAAGCGCATCTCCGGCCTCATCTACGAGGAGACCCGCGGGGTGCTCAAGGTGTTCCTGGAGAACGTGATCCGGGACGCTGTCACCTACACCGAGCATGCCAAGCGCAAGACGGTCACCGCCATGGACGTGGTCTACGCGCTCAAGCGCCAGGGGCGCACCCTCTACGGGTTTGGCAGCTAAAGCTTTCTCCTCTCTCTTTTAAAAGTCCCTTTTTTCTTAAAGGCCCTTTTCAGGGCCACCCACTTTTTTCCAGGAAGGGCTGTACATATCTTTGGTACTTCAGTCTTAACTGCAGTTAGACATAATTTTCGTTTAAGTGCTAACGCAGTTTTATCGTTTGGCGGTAACTAGTAAAATGGTTAGCTCCTTTCAGGACAGGCGTGTCCGCCAGTCTGTTGGCAGTGTAGTAACGCGTACCTTCCGCCAACCAGGAAGGAGTATGGGGACGATATTATGGGTGGGACTGAGGCTAGAATACGGAACTCGAATTAAACGACTTCTGGAAACCCTGGGATCGCTACTGGAGGATGGAAAGGTCGGGAGTCCCCAGGTTTGGATTTAGGCGTCCCGCTTACCCCACGTCCCTTGTGAAAGGAGTGTCAACTACAGGTCATGGTTTTAGCGAGGAGGCAGTTTCTCTCCTGTGTGCGGGAGCCCTAGGTACCGGCGAGCTCGTTTTTAGTCCTAGGAGGGTTATTTACAAATTGCGAGACCTGCGAAGGTGCTGCGGGCCGCTCGCGGGAAGCCAGACAGATTAAAATACGACATTGCCAGCAAGACTGTGTTAATTCTTAATGTATTTGCCCTGAGCGACGTCAGGAGAGATCTGTACTTGGGCCTCACGCCCCCAGTCCCCGGCCCCTTCCTCCTCCCCTGGGTCGCGCGTCCTGGGCCTTCGCCGTATCTTAGAGTTCGAGCCAGATGTCATCCTGAGTGTCGTCACCCCTCTAAAGCCGGTGGCCTTGGGTTTAAAGGTGCTTTGGCGTTGCTGATTTGCATTCTCAGGCTGGGGGCCCTCACTAAGCCCCTGGCTAAGCAATTTGTAAATTGCCATTTACTAGACTAAGGGTGTCTGTGTTCTAATTCAAAACTGTTTTCCTCTGAACGCGGAGGCCTCTGGCAGGGCCTAACTGAGGTTGTAAGGAAGCTCCCTCCTTTGTGGTAACTGAATTTCAGGAGGCTGTCTTGCACTTTCCCCCTCGCTCCCTCCCTCCTCCCAGCTCCTCTTTCCTCTGCCTGTTGTAAATTGTAAGATTTTTTTTTTTAGCGAACCTTTCAAACACTACATTATGGTTATAAAAAGTTGTTTGAAAGTATGTCCTCAAACTGATAAATCAGCCAACTGATAATCTTGCATTTTTTATTTGCTTGAGAAATGTATTGATGGCTGCTTAAGAAGATAACTTGGCTGCCTGATTACTCTGCTAACATGTCTCTCCCTGACGCTGGAGGAGATTACTGAATAGGCAGTTTGAAAAGTGAGATTCTTGAGTTAAGGGGAGAGGTCTGGACTAGAGAGAAAAATTTGGGAATCATCAGCATATAAATGGTGAGACTGGATGAGATCTCTAAGAACTTAAACATAATTTATGCAGCACATTCATTGTAAATGAATGGAAACTATGTAAATTGTCAGCAGAAGGGACTGGATAAAGTATCTACATCCATAAAATGGTGTCTTAGTTCAGGCTTCTATAACAAAAATACCACAGACTGTGTGGTTTAAACAGCAAACATTTATTTCTCCCAGTTCTAGAGGGTGGAAGTCCAAGATCAAAGCTCAGGTAGATTCAGACAAGACAGATTCATACAGATTTAGTGTCGGGTGAGGACCCAGTTCCTGGTTCATAGATTGCTGTCTTCTCGCTGTGTCTTCACATGGCAGAGGAAAGGGGCCAGAGAGCTTTCTGGGGTCTCTTTTATTTATAAAGGGCACTAATCCCATTTATGAGTGCTCCATCCTCATGGCCTAATCACTGTTCAAGGGCCTCACCTCCTAATACCATCATATTGGGGGTTAGGGTTTCAACATATGAATTTTGAGAGGACACAAACAGTCTACAACAAATGGCATACTACACAGCCTTACTAAAGAATAGGGAAACTGTACTCCAGTATATACTCTCTGGAGTACCTTTGGCTCAGTACTTGGGCCCCTTCTCTGTTGCTGCTGACCTCATCTAGTCTCACCACTTATATGGTCTGTGTTCTGTGAAACAGTTTTTCTTCCAACAGGAGAACACCATGGCCTAGCTGTCAGGTCCGCTTGTAGTTACACTAAAGCTTATGATAGTGTCAGCTTCCAGCTGTTTCTCATTCTCAATGGTTGTTTTTGGAGGGTGGCCTTAATGACCTCGTTCAACTTGATCAGTTTCCACCTACTTCAAGCTTCATAACAAAACATATAATCTAAGAAAAATAGTGTTTGCAATATAAATCATCTCCCTGACCTCTCCCCTAATCTCCAGACTCATATATCCAACTGCATATTTGACATATCTATTGGAATTTCTGATGGGTATCTCAAACTTAACCTAATAGATAGATATCTTGACACATAAATACCAGATCTGTTCTTCCTCCAATATTCCCCACCTCAATAAATGGAACTCCATTCTTCCGGTGGCTCAGCTCAGAAACCTTGCCTTCCTGTTTGACCTCTTTCTCCTACAACTTTCATCCAATCAAGTCAGCTGTCTTCAAAATCAATCAGACCACCTTTCACTACATTCTCTACCGCTACTCTAGGGGGAGCCACAATCATCTTTTGTTCAGACAGCCCTAGAGACTCCTAACTAGTCTTTCTGCTTCCACTCTTGATGGCTACCGTTTTTTATCTACCCAGCAGCAAGAGTGATCCTTTTAAAAGATGTCATGTCCACCCTCTGTTTAAAACATTCCGGTGGATTTCCATCTTCATAATAAAAGCCAGTGTCCTTACCACAACCTCCAAGGAGGGGGAACAATTCCAGTGTTCCTGAGTCTGAGGGGTTTCTAGGAATGTAGGACTTTCAGTGGTAAAATTTGGAAAGTCCCAGGCAAAGAGGATGGGTTGATCACCCTACCTAGAATGCCTTACCTGATCTGACCCCTGGCACCCTGTGACCTCATTCTCTATCACATTTCTTTGTCTTCACTGACGTTTTTGTTCTTTCTGGAATGACTAAGCATGATCCGGTCTCAGAGCCTTTGTATTTATTTTTCTTTCCTCCCAGAAGTATCTTATCCTGGTGTAGGGGAGACAAAATTTTACCTCTACCCTCTTAGGGTTTTCTGCTGGGACTAAGAATTAAATTGACATAAAACAAATTAACAGGAGAAAAGCATAGAATTTATTTATATTTATATAAATATATATAATTATATATATATTTATATAGAGAGACATTGGGGTACATCAATGTGTTTTACGTGACACAGGCACCCTCACAAGGAATTGAAGGCCCAAAGAAGCAATTAGAATTGAACGCTTATATACTGAGTTGGACAAAGAGTAGTCAAATGTGAAAACATGACAAGGCAAGGGGAGAAGTGACTGGGAAAATAAGGATTAGTTTACAAGTTTTGTACAGATTTCTCTTGGCCTCAAATCCCCATCCCTGGTGATAAGAATGTTACTTTCCTCCTGGTGTATGAAGGACACCTTCCATATGGGGACTTTATCTCCTGCTTTCAGGAAGAAAAAGGAGAGGTCACGGCACCCCTCTTGTACCTGCTGTTTTTCAAGGGCCTTTAGTTCAAAATAATATTTATGTTGAAGAGGCATAGTTTGGGGTGCTGTATTCTGCTACCTTTCACTGGATATCTGCATGGCTTCAGAACTCATTTCATTCCTCTGCTCAAACACCCCCTTATGAAAGAGACCTCCCCTGAACACCCTATGTAAAATAATACCCCTTTCTGCTCATTTATTAAAATAGCATATGTATCCCCACCTGTAACAATATATATCTGTTTTTTGTTTGTTGTTCCGTCTCCCCAGACTAGAATATAATTCCTTGAAAGTGGGGACTTTGTTTTGTCCCCGAAGTATCCCTGGAACCTAGAATGGGGCTGACATCTAATAGGTAGTTTATGAAGGTTTATTGTGTAGGGGAGGAAAATAATTTTCCTTCTACCTTTCTAGGTTCCTGACTGAGGCCTCCTTGTAATAATAAAAAAAAAAAGGAGTAAAAGGAGAAAAACAAATGTAATTACATATATATGTAAGGAGCCCCACAAAAATATGAGATACAAAGAAGTGATCAGAGCAGGAAGCTTTTATCTCTTTTACACAAAGAAACAATAAATTTGTGATGAATTGCCAAGACAAAGGGGTGTGGGCAAGGGGTAGTAAAATGGTGAAGAAGTAATAAGCTTTGTTCATACAGCCTCTGGGCCCTAAATTTCCTTACTCTGGTGATGAGGATGTCTTCCTTCCTGCTGGTACAAGGAGGGTACCTTTCACATGGGAGATTTATCTCCTGCTTTCAGGGAAGAACAGGGAAGTGAGAGGAGGTCAGAATGACCTTCCTGCTTCTGCCATGTTCTCATACTCCTTGAGCTTAAGATATTTAACATGCCAAAGTGCCATATTAGGGGGTAGCGTGTCCTGAACCCCATCAGTTGAATGAATGCATGCATGAATTTTCTACACAAGTTCCCAGGCCCTCCCCCACCCCCAGGCCCACCAGAGTGCTGCCATGATTGATTGCCCATCTTCAATTCCTTGACTTGCCACTGCCCGAATCTGTCAGCATGGCAGTTTTTCTCTAGATCTGAACAATGATGCAGAATTGGCAAATCAGGTGGCATTATCTTTGTTCTGAACAAGGAATTCATGAGTGTTAGGACTGAGGAAGGCTCAGAGTTTTTCACCCAAGGGGTGATAGGTATGACTAAATGTGCATATTACCTCAAGGCTATGAACTAAAGAAGCCAGGCCTACCAGAAGAGAAGCTAGTGTTTCTATTGTTATGGCAACCACACCTCCCCTCCCATATAGGTAATCTGTATCCACATTCCTCTCTACATATATTCTGGGTCGAGGACAGGAATTGTGTCTGATTTGCTCACTGATGTACCCCAATGCTGACAACAGTATCTGGCACATTACATGAGGTCAATAAATATCTCTTGAAGGAACACCAGCTAAGGAGAACACAAAAGTACCACTCTCCCAACCAGGCCCATTTTTGCGCCTCTGGCCTTCCAAGATGCAGCTCTGAATTCTCCTCAGTAAATTAAACCAGGCTGGGTACTTTTATCATTCCCCAAGAGATCTTGGAGGACAGTTATCAGGTGGAAAATGGAACCCCAAAAACTAGGAGAGACACTGGCTGAAGCTAACATACTGAAGCTGAAATCAGTGCTCTAAAAACACGATTCGAAAAAGAACCCAAGGAAAGGCATTTGTGACTCTCTCTCTAGATGAGAATAAGCTGTTTCTCTATTTGTCAACTTTGAGTGAATTCACATCCCTTCTCCAGCTGAGTTCTAAAGTCTGATATGCTCCTGGAACACATAATTGGACCAGGGACACCCTTGCTTATAAACCTTCTGTGGCTACAATGACCAAGCCCATATTTCCAAGTTTAGCAGGAGAGGCCCTTCACAGACCAACAGTGCCCACCCTACCAACCTCATCACCTGCCACCCTGCCTCATATATATAATACAGCTTTATTGAGATATAGTTTACATACCATAAAATTCACCCACTTTAAGTGTACAATTCAATGAATTTTAGTACATTTCCTTAGTTGTACAGCCATCACCATAATCTATCTAATTTAGAACATTTCCATCACCCTAATTTCCATGCCTCTGTGAAGGAAGGAAAAAAAAAGTATGGCTAACTGCTGAGGGCTGTGTTGACACTGAAAGAGGCGCGTTCTCTCCATAAACCAGATTTTAATTTCCTCTGAATCCAATGCCCTGGGTTTTCCAGCACTCTGAATGTGGTTTCCCTCTCTGCCCATTTCAGATTGTTTTTTCAATCCAGACAATAATCTGTTAGTGGCGATAATTATAGTACTGTTCTCAGGATATGATCGAGTGACATATAGGTGTCTCTTTCATAATCTATAAAAAGACAAAATTTAAAAAATTCTCTAAACCAGTGCTGTGGCGTTTCTCGACCGCTTTCCCATCCCCCAGTCTGGCTCGCCGCGGGGAACCACATGAGATCATCAGTTCTGATTGGTCGGTAACCACGGATGGAGCTTGCTGATTGGGCAGTATTTCTCTTTGTTCCTGGAAACCCAGGCAAGTTGCTTACCGTACTTGGTTCTTATCCACTTTTAAGAGTTAGAGTATCATTCGTCACCTACCAGTATCCAGTGAAGAGGGAACAGTGGGGAAAATACACTGTCGACTTAAGCGTTACGAGTATATTCAGATATGATGCTGAACCTTGCTTTTGATTCCTGCCATCTTACAATTCAGGGATGTCTCACTACACCCTTGAGCTGTAGACTCAAGTACCATCACCAATGGTTAGGACAGCTCTTTTTTTGAGTAGGTGGGTGGCCCTGAAAAGGGCCTTTGGTTGACAAGTGCAAGGTCCTGATGCCGAAGTCAGAAAGCTTAGCCGCCAAAGCCGTAAAGAGTGCGGCCCTGGCGCTTGAGCGCGTAGACCACGTCCATGGCTGTGACCGTCTTGCGCTTGGCGTGTTCCGTGTAGGTGACAGCGTCACGGATCACATTCTCCAGGAACACCTTGAGCACACCACGGGTCTCCTCATAGATAAGGCCAGAAATGCGCTTGACTCCACCGCGCCGGGCCAAGCGCCGGATAGCAGGCTTGGTAATGCCCTGGATGTTGTCACGCAACACCTTGCGGTGGCGCTTAGCACCTCCCTTACCAAGACCCTTCCCGCCTTTGCCGCGTCCAGACATAGTTCCCCCAGAAGCGAACCAACAGCAAATAACAAAGAAGAGGAGAGTCGATCCTTATATAACCACTTCCCCCCGCCCCCAGCAGATATAGAGAATTGAAAGCCCGCAGGCGGGAAATGTGACGACAACAGTCCCCTCCCTTAATCCCTCCTCCAATCCCCGGGAACTCGCTGGGGGAGGAACAGAGCCCAGCTTTACCATTGGTCTTTGCTTCCTTCCCTGGGCTACGTTGTGTAACTACTTGGAGGAACTAGGCTTAAAGTAAACTCATGCTGTGATTCCACAAATATTCTACATAAGAGAAAAGAGATGCTTATAAAGCAAAAGATCGTTACACAATATTTTGGTAATCTTAAAAACATCATGATCAAGGAGAAACGTAAGACGAGTTTATAGTTAATGACAAAGCAGGGTTTTAAGATGTTTTACTTTTTGTCCATAGCTAATCATGTTTTCATCAAGCTCTTTGTACTATTCCTGTTCATCTACTTTACAACTGATGCTCAAGAGGCCATATTTAATGTTCTTCAAATGACAATTCTTTCGCATCTTTTTGAAAACTCACTGGCTCCTGATTAGGACGTGAGTGAGCGGTACTACTTAACATTTGTAAAGAGCCAGTTTGCTCGCATATAAAAGTAAACACCCATAATCCGGCAATGTTGTCGATGTGCATGCTTTCATTTTCAAGAACGCGGCTCGTTACGTTAAACCACTGAGTTGGTTAGTGTTTCTTTACAGCCACTTTACTTGAAAACGTGGGTGGCTCTGAAAAGAGCCTTTGTTTGGAGTTGGATTGCCAAAGAAAACCGGTAGTGTAATTACGCCCGCTCTCCACGAATGCGGCGCGCGAGCTGGATGTCCTTGGGCATAATGGTGACGCGCTTGGCATGAATAGCGCACAGATTAGTGTCTTCGAAAAGACCCACCAGGTAGGCCTCACACGCCTCCTGCAGCGCCATCACGGCCGAGCTCTGGAAGCGCAGATCAGTCTTGAAGTCCTGCGCGATCTCCCGCACCAGGCGCTGAAAAGGCAGTTTGCGGATAAGTAGTTCGGTGGATTTTTGGTAGCGTCGGATCTCGCGCAGCGCCACCGTGCCGGGCCGGTAGCGGTGAGGCTTTTTCACGCCGCCGGTAGCCGGTGCGCTCTTACGAGCCGCCTTGGTGGCCAACTGCTTGCGCGGCGCCTTCCCACCAGTAGATTTACGAGCAGTTTGTTTAGTGCGAGCCATAACTACGAATACGTGCAAAAATGCACTGAACACAACGCAACTGTCACCAACAAGCGTTACTAGCATTTATAGTAGGTAAGATGTAGTGATTGGATGAGAAAAACGTTTCAATACCACACTCCATGCTCTGATTGGCATATCTTTAAAACTTCCAACAACCGTGCAGTTTCATTGGCCACTAGGTTCTATCTCCGGCTCTTTTCAAATCTCTTTTGTTCCCTTCTTCCACACCTGATTTTCATAACCCGAATGCAATGCTTTGAGCGTTACCTTTTCATAAAACTAAAGACATCGACTTCATTGGTACTGTAGTTCTCCAATTCTGTATATTTGTCTAGTTCTTAGTGGAAAAAAGTTGAAGAAATATTGCCCCCAATTATGTACTCTACACTCAGATAATCCGATATCAGGTTACAAATTTCCGAAACTTTGTACAAAAACGAGATCCCTTTATAATGCTTAAGTTGACTGAGGAATTTATTTGAAAGCTACAAGACATACTCTCAAGCATAGTCTTTATATTAGCGTTCGCAGAAATATATCCTATCAGGCATCTTTTTTGCTAAATGTTTATGGTCTGACTTCTACACTTGGAGCTTTACTGACACATGTTTTCTAAAGCCTAGAGTACATTCTGCCAGATGCAAAATGGAGGTAACTGCCAAGTTCTCCAGCACCGCCGCTTGCTACACAAAGCGCGCCAGCCCCAACGGTTCCGAGCAGTTGCTCTTGCGGAGCAGGGCTGGACTCCGCCCAATCACTGGATTCCAACCGGCAAGAAGAGCAATTCATCAGTGCCAAAATCTGATTTTATAGCTCTTTAAAAAACTTCAAGCTTAAAAGCGAATGTGACTATTATGTTAAGAGGAGGTAGACCAGATTCTACCTTTTGATTGGTTGAGTCCATAATACTGAACAGCCATTAAGAAAGCCGATCTAGCATCCTTCATTTGCGTAGAGAGTTTCTATTTTATCTGAAGCCTGTTTAACCCAATGGACCCACAGGAGACAGAAACCATTATTTCAACGAGGAAATCCTGAATCCAGCATTTCCGTTTTATAAACTTGCGTTTGATTAGAACTCATTACTCTGAAAATAGTTTCTTTCAAAAAAAGTTTATTTATGAAACATCCCGCTGTTGGGGGAAGATTGTATATCTGTGTTATAATTGACTGTCCTTCAACTTCAGAAGCATAGTTCCAATTGTTCGCTTCCAAATTCTTAAAAATTCCATGGTGCCTTTTTAAAACAAAGACTCGAAAAAATGGGAAGCAGGAAAGGGTAGTAGAGAAAACGGACGAAGTGTGCGTCTGGGACCATTACATTATTGGCCGCAAGCTGCTAATGAGCTCTTAAGTTGTTTGAGGGAAACCTGGGAAGCTCGGGTTACTTAGGCCAGTGCGGACTTGTTTGAAAATCATAGTGGCGGGCGCGGGAATGAGGCGTCACTGCCTCATTCTCCCGGCCGCTAGTCGATTGCCCAGAGCCGAATTGTGAGAGGGAATGTTGTTTACCCAGCACAGGACTGTGAGAGGGGCATTTTATTCTCTCATAGTCTGCTTCGCAATATGAAATCGTTTTCGCATCGTTGATGCTTTTAAGTGCTCTTTACAGCTACAAACAAATTAAGAAAGATTGCCATAAAATGCCCTAAGATGTTTCCCCCGGGCTGTGCCCTCTCGCTTATACTAAGGCAACCTAAACCTCCGGCACAATGCCTGCCTGGGAACAGTTTAGCCCACCTAGCGTTTACTTAGTGCCTGTCGTTTGCCAGGTTTTAAGCTATTGTATGTTGCATACAGTATACTGACAGGAAACAGGTTATAAACGGTAGGGCCTGTTCGGGGTATGTTGTGGGGATGAAAAGATTGGAGATTTATGAAGTGCGGTGGTCTAGAAATAAGTTGCAATTACAGAAATCCTTTACGTATTCAATTTTCCAGACGTCCAGCTTGAGTGTTAATAGCGGTGTTAGCGAGTTCCGGTGTTTTCTACAATTCTCCTTTGACCAAATTAAAAGGTCTTCACCAGATATATCGCTCATCAGCGTTTCTGGGAAAGGCAGTGGCATTAACTAGAACTGTCTTAACATTGCAGACTAGGCCTACACCCCCTTGCTTTCCTCTCTCCCTCCCCAGCCATTCAAGACACAATCTTTTACACTTATTGCAAATTAGAAACGCATGTCCCTGACAATACTTCCTTTAGGTGAAGTTTCGGGTGAAGCTCTTTGGATTCTTACGTGATTGCCTCATTTACAAACAGCTCTTTCCCCCACCCCCCGAAAAAAAAAAAAAAAACTTTGACTGAGAAGGTGCACCCTTTATGTTAATTGGATGCAGAGCCCGACCCTTCCCTGCAGAGTATTTTCGTCTTCACGACGCTAGTGGGGTTGCTGTGTGGAGGCCTTAGCGCGAGCTGCAGGAGGGCGGGACATTAGCCCCAGCCGCCCTCGGTTCCCTTCTGAGGCAGGGTGAGGCAGGCAGCGACACAGGGGGCGCTAGGGTACCAGGGGCGGGCGCCAGCGCGCACCAATCACAGCACGGCCCCGCCCTATAAATAGGCTCGCGCCGAGACCTCTAGCGTTTTCCTGCCTTGTCAGGTTCTAATGGCTTATTTTTTTCTCGTTCATCGCCATGTCTGAGACTGCGTTGCCGGTTGGGGCTGCTACGGCTCCTCCCGCAAAAGCCTGCAGCCGGTAAGAAAGCGAAGAAGCCTGTTAAGGCTGCAGTTGCTGTTAAGAGAAAGCCTGTGGGCCCTTCCGTGTCAGAGCTGATCGTGCAGGCCGTCTCCTCCTCTAAGGAGCGCAGCGGTGTGTCTCTTGCCGCACTTAAGAAGTCGTTGGCGGCTGTTGGCTATGATGTGGAGAAAAACAACAGCCGCATCAAGTTGGGCCTGAAGAGCCTGGTGAGCAAGGGCACCCTGGTGCACACCAAGGGCACCGGCGCCTTGGGTTCCTTCAAGTTCAACAAGAAAGGAGTCTCTGTGGAAGGTGCTAAACCCAGCACCACAAAGGCGGCCGTGAAAACCAGGGTAACGAGCACTTCTAAGAAGTCTGGAAAGGCCTTAGGGGCTCCTGCTAAAAAAGGTGTCAAGACTCCGAACAAGGCTAAGAAGCCTGCGGTGACAAAGAAGTCTTCCAAGAGTCCCAAGAAGGCTAAAGTTGTGAAGGCTAAGAAAGTAATCAAAAGTCCCGCCAAGGCAAAGGCTGTTAAGCCCAAAGCGGCTAAGGCAAAGGTGACCAAGCCAAAGACGCCTGCCAAGCCCAAGAAGGCAGCGTCCAAGAAAAAGTAAAACTTCCGGTTGGAAACTTATAACCCAACGGCTCTTTTAAGAGCCACCAACGTATTTCAGGGAAAGAGCTTTAGTACGCAGGTCTAGTGGATAATGAACTAAATTTAAACCTCACGTAAATGCAGGGTGTTCTCTAAACTGCTCTTTGCTTTAAATCGCTTTTGAGATTTACATAAATTCTCATCGGGGTTATAGTCCTACCTACTAAAAGCTAGTGTTGGGGAATCCTGGGTGGCTTCAAATACAGCTAATAAGGTTGAAGCCACTTTCCTAGTCCTTGGCTTCACCCGAAGCCGACAACTCGGCCTGTATCTAAACACCGGGGGAACTTTGGGGGCCCTAGCCTGAGGTTCGAACATCCCAGACTAACCAATAATGGCAGCTACCTCTGGCCGTAGTGCAATGCCTGGCCTAGGCTGTGAGTGGATATACCACGTATTCACTGGTCTGCTCGAGATTTACCTGGGGGTCTGAGATCCACGCCAGAGACACTGTTCTCGGGAAGATTTTCCTAAAGCGGCTTTTCCCGAAATTGGGTGGCGCTGAGAAATACTCATGGGGTCGTCAGTGAAACCTACGGCTTAACCACGCCCTCCGCAGATGTGGCGGGCGAGCGGTCCTTGGGAATGGCGGTGACTCACTCGTCCAGATTGGTGTCCTCGAGAGCCCTACCAGGTAGCCTTCGCACGCCGCCTTCAGCGCCGTCACGGCCAAGCTGTGACGGTGCAAGTCGCTCTTGCGCGGGGCCTTACCCCTAGGTGGATTTGTGGGCTGTCCTCTAGTTTCCGGCCAAGGTCAGGATAAAGGCTCTTGGTTGCAATGGAGCTTTAGAGCTATAGCCTGAAAGCCCTTACCCGGTTTCTCTGTTTATAGAAACAGAACTGTCCTGACTGGATAATATTTGAAAATCCCACTCTGTACCTAACTAGATCGTATTTCATCGCTGGCAGGGGTTTTCAACCCTGGTGGCGCTACACCACTTTCAGTACTTGGGGACACTTTCGCAGAATTGCCGCCTTAAGCTTTGAAATTTTAATTCGGAGTTTCAGATTTAATAATGTATTTTTTGCATCTGAGAAAAAAACTGTATGACGAGCCAGCTTTACTCACTTTTACTTAAAGCAGCTCAACTGCTTGTAAAACTTGTTTTACATATGCGCATACAAATTCTTTAATAACTAATTGTTCTATTTTTTTAATGGTATTTTTCTTTTTTTCCATTGTTTTGCTTTGCTCCCTGCATCCCCTAACATCTGCCATACAGGGTCTGCACATCCCTGCTCCCCCTCCCTCAAACTGGTATGTAGCTATTCATGTTTTCCTTTGAATTCACACACACATCCATACACATGCATGATTATTTTGTTTTTCGGGTAGGGTTATTATTTACAAAATGGTGATAGTATAGATACTTCTCTGCATCTTGCTTTTCTCTTTTAACAAAACCTCTCGAAAATCCTTTCAGGTCAAATCATCTTTTTTTTAATGTCCTTCACGTGGAGTAGCATGGTTTATTCATAGATTTCCTATTGATAAGCATTGGCAGTTTTTTCATTTACCACTGCTGACCATGGTGCAATAAACAATAGAGTTCCAACGCTGAAATTGCTACAGTGTATTTTAAATTTCAGCTGGTGCTGATATCCTGAAAATAGCTCTCCCTCCTCCATTCCAACCATCAAGTTCTCATTAATTTCTGCCAATCTAAAGGGTGTAACATTATTTCACAATGTTACTTTGATTTGCATTACCATGGCCTCTAGTGCATCCTTTCTTTAGGTTATTGGCCATTTGCATATGCTCTTCAGAGAAACCCCGCTTGCATCTCTTTGCTCATTTATTCATTGAGCAATTTGTCTTTTTCTTGTCCTATCGTGTTTTTTATATAATAGAGAAATGAAACTTACCACCTGTGTTGCAGATGGTTTTCTGATTTGGGCATTTTTTTTCCCATATTTTCTTTGTTTATCGTGTATTCTCCATTTATATGTATTACATAAAATTTATTAGATATATATAAAATTTTGAATATTACATATTTTAATTACAAATGTGTCTTTTCTTTATGGCTTTTGGATTTCCACTAGTGGTTAAGAAACTGAACCCCACCCCTTCATTATTCATTCAGCCTACTACCTTTTCTTCTAAAAATTTTTGCTTCTTAAAAAAATTTTTAGTCTCTAATCCATCTAGAATTTATTTTATGTAGTTAAAGATAGAATCTGAGTTTAATTCTCTCGGATGGCCAATTGTTCTAGCATTATTTATTAATCCACCCATTTCCCCCACTGAACTAATATATCATCTTTGCTATTTATTAAATTCTCATATAATGGGATCTATTTCTTATCCTTTTCCACTGATCTCTCCATATAAGTCATGTACCTTTCTTAATTCTATTCCTAATCAATTTCTATGATTGTTTCTATTTAGAGTGTTTCTATTTAGAGTTTCTCATTTCCTTTTTTTAGGTCTTACTGCTAGGAAGGAAGAAATGTAATGATGTATTACATCCAGTGAATTTACCAGTTTCTGTAATTCTGCTTTCCTTTCTTTACTCTTAAAAACTAGAGCCCCTTGAGTTTTTCCTAGTCATCAGCAAAATAATTTTGTTTTCCTCAATGTGAATACCAAGCATCTCATTTTCTTTTCATACTGCATTTGCTAAGAATTTCCAAAGTAAAGTTAGATGATAATTTTAGCAGGCATCCCTTTTTTAGTTCTTGGTTTTAATGAACATGGTATTAAGTATTTGCTCTTTAGGATAATATTTGTTATTAACTTTTGGTATCTCCATTATATTTAAACGGTTACCTTCAATTCCTATTTCTCTTTTTAAAAAACATTTTTGAATGGCTGCTAGATTTTCTTCATGTATGGTTATGATCGTATGGTTTTTCTCTTTTAATTTGTTCAGTGCTTTTTAGATGTTAAGCCCTCAAATTCAATGTGGCTGAAAGAATGAACTAGAAGAATGAGACATGTTTTTCTAAGATGGTCATTTATAAAAGAGAAGCAGGTGTACTGTGGTGGATTTGGAGGAGAATGAATCAGAAATTCTGTTGCGAAGTTTTGCAGAGTCTGTGAGATTACCAAATGGATGAGGGAGTAATTGATTGGGTTCAAATGCCACTGATAGACTGAAGTGAGTAGAAGCCTGAAAATAGTCCCCTGGTTTAGTAGTATGAAGATCACTGGTAGCTTTGACAAGAGTAGTTTTAGGGAGGATTGAGTTGAATTTAGGCAGAGCTATAAATTTGGGAGTCACTGGTATATGGATGTCATTTAAAGCCATGAGACTGAGTGAGGTCACCGAGGGGGTGACTGAGGTAGAGAAGAGTATAAAGAAAGGGGAAAGGACTGAGTCCTGAGGCATCCAGCATCAGGGCAGAGGAGATCTGGCCCTGACCATTTATCATATATACATCTGAATAATTATTCTACCTCTTTGTCCTTCCATTTGCTTATTTAAAAGTAAAGGAGTTGGATTAGAGCAGTGTTTTTCATGGCTTGATAGGAATAGAATACACTAGAACATATTAGAGTGTGCCACATTGTAAAGGTAAATATGGCTTCCTGGAATTTAGGTTTCAGGCACACATTGTTGGGCATATGTATGCATGTTCTGGGTCATGAAGAATGCGTTTCTTATTGAGGTCACAGTCAAAGAAGTCTGAAAACCAATGGTCAAGATGTAGAGAGACTTGAAACCAAGACCTCAGATCTTCCCAAGACAAGCAGGTACTAGTGACATAGAAACTCTGTTCTCTTTTCTTTTAAATTGAGGTAACATTGGTTTGTAACATTATATAGGTTTCAGGTGTAGAACATTATAATTCGACACCCGTATATACTACAGCATACTCACCACCAAAAGTCTAAATTCTGTTCTTTACTGATTGGTTTGATTGTTCCTGCCAGAGGGGCTTTTTGGAAGGAAAGAAAAGAGGGAAGAGCAGAGAAAAACACTGGAGGTTATATGACTGCCAGGACTGACTGAAGATCAGTGGGGCCTCCTTAAAGACATATAGTCTACAAGTTATGAGTTTTGCTAAGTAAGTTGTATGATAATCACACCTACATGGGAAAAAGAGATGGAGGAAGTCTCTCATTTTAATGCTATGGGTTTTATTGTTTTATGTGGCCAAAGTAAAAAAGGGGAATATTAGGGGAGGGGAGGTGAATTTGTTCTTTTCTTTACACCAAAACATATATTTTGGATCTTTAACAATGTGCACATGTAAATCTAAATTACAAAAAATATGTTAATTATTCTGCATATAAAAACAGGCATGGATTAAAACAGAAGTATTAATTACTAAATAGTTGTTTAGTAAAATGGCCTAGCAACTACCCATAGTATTCCATTGTGTGTATGCTCCATCGTTGCTTTCACCAGTCACCTATTGCTGCTATTTCTTAAAATAATAATTTTTAAATATTTAACAAAAATTACATGGTCATTATCAAGTGTGTCTCAGAATATGTTCCCAGAAGTGGGATTTCTATATCAAAGAGCAGAAAGAAACATTACAAATTTTAGGTTGTGGTAAAATTGTAATAACGGAATCTTAAAAACAAATACAAATATCTAAAGGGAAAAATGTTACATGACCTCAACTATTATTGGTCACATCTTTTTTATTTTACTTTATTTTTTAATAATAATATTCAAAAGTCAAAACTATGTGAAAAGATGTACACGGAGAATTCGAGTTCCATGCCACTGTTCCTCTCCACACAGCTCCCCTTCCAGTGTTTCTTTGTGCAAATAGAAATAAAAAATATATATACTCTTCTTTCTCACCCTTTCACAGGATAATGCTTACACATTCTCTACCACTGTTCACTAAGCAGTCTGTCTTGGAGCTGTGTGTCTATAACAGGACACAGAGGTCTTCCTCATTTCTTTCCACAAGAACATGATATACATTGTGTGAAGGAACAGAAGTTTATTCCAGTTCCAGAAGTTCTACATATATTAGAGAGATTAGTCCTTTGTAATATGAGTTGCAAATGTGTTTTTTCACAGTCATTTGTCTTTTAACTTTGCTTACGATAAATTTTGCTATGCCAACATTTTATTTTTTATTTACCTTTTATTGAGGTAACATTGGTTTATAACATTATATAAATTTCATGTGTACATCATTATATTTTAATTTATGTATAGACTATCTCATGTTCACCATCCAAAGTCTAATTACCATCTGTCAACTTACACATGTGCCCTTTACTTCTTTTGCCCTCACCCCTCTCTCCTTCCCCTCTGGTAACCATCAATCTAATCTCTATATCTATGTGTGTGTTTGTTGTTGTTGTATTATTTTTATGTAATTGAATTTATCAATGTTTTCTTTCATGGCTTTTGGAGTAATAATTAGAAAGGGCTTTCCCCCTTCAGGAATCAAAGGAATTCAGCTGTATTTTCTTTGAGTACTTCTGGGTTTTTGTTTTTTTACATTTAAATCTTTGATCTATTTGGAGT
Organism: Tapirus indicus; assembly: GCA_031878705.1. Classification (NCBI taxonomy): domain Eukaryota; kingdom Metazoa; phylum Chordata; class Mammalia; order Perissodactyla; family Tapiridae; genus Tapirus; species Tapirus indicus. Next base: position 23,355,094 of record CM062931.1, on the reverse strand, counting down.
TTATCCTGGTATATGGTGTTTTACAAATGGCTAACTAGTTGTCTCAATACCATTTGTTAAAAAGTCCATCTTTACTTCCAATGATTAGAAATGCTGTCTTTATTGTATGTGTACAAAATTCCTATATTATTTGTTTATTTCTGGACTTTCCTATTCTGTTGTATCAGTCTTTCTGTTCAAGAAGTCTTTCTATTTCTGTCTATTCAAGCAGTGGTACCACATTGTTTTAATTGAGGATTGATGATCCTTTATAAAATAGGATAAAGATCATTCACCCTTCCTGTTCTTCTTTTTCAATTTTAAGGCAATCGTAGGGTAATTCCAGCTTTTCAAAGAATTATGGAATGCTTAGAGCTAGAGAAGACTTGGAAGTCATTTAGTTTTTGTTTTTGTCAGGGAAAATTCTATAGAGACTGTCCTGCTCTCTGAGCTCCACCCCACAGCATTTCCTATCAGCTATTAAAGGCCAATAATATCTTAAGGGCAGTAGGCTTTTACCTAGAATTTATGCTGAGCCATGGTGAATGCAAATCAGTGGGAAGAAAACTGGGAAAAGTTTTATGATCTAAGAATCAGTGGGTGCTCTCTTTGAATTAATTTATCACTCCTTCCTCCAAACTCTCTAGAGGATCACAGTGCTTCCCTGTGGGGAACTCCTAACTACAAAGGAAGTAGATAGGGAGGCAGGTAAGGTATTCTAATTCGAGTGCCTAGGAAGAAGACGAAATAGGGTTGATAAACAGCCACTCTCTGCCACACTTCTGTATGTTTCTGTGTTTTTTAAAGGATCATTCACTTATTTGTTGACTCTTCAGAGAGAGTGCAAGGTCCGAGAGTGCAAGGTCCAATTGTGCAAGTCTAGCCCCTGCCCCTGAGAACCCAGTGGTGTTCTACTTCTCTAAAATAAGGACAAGAGGCATGTGGGAAGTGACCCATAAATCTACACTTTCACATGTCCCACACTGGGAAGAAAAAGTACCATTGGAAATTGGATTAGGTCAATGGCAGTAGCAACTCACAAAAAATCTGGTGTGTTGATTTTATGCTTTTATTTATAAAGCTGTTATTATGTTACATGATCTTTGGTTGTGCAGTAAATATGTATTCATTATTTCAATATTGGTAAATGGAAAACAAAAGTGAGTAGCAGTTAAATAACCCATAAACCTACTTATAAGGCAAATTGGAGATTTTAAAACTTATTCTGGATGCTTAAAATCCTTCTCACTGAAAACATTCTCCTTAGAAGATTCCAACATATTTTAAACTTTTTTTAAATTGGAAAACATAACATATAAAGAAAAAATCATAACAAAACAGAAATGTAAAGCTCAATGAATGATCACAATGTGAACACCATTGTAACCATCACACAAGCCAAAAAACAGAACGTCAGCCAACTCTCCCAGTCTCCTCACACTTGCTTACAATGAGTAACTCCTCCATCTTCCCTAAATGTAACCACTGTCCTGATTTCTAACACTATAATTTAGTTTGCCTGATTTGGACTCTTATGTAAAAGGGAGATCTAACAATGTGTAGTCTTTTGTGCCTCGTATTTTTCACTCAAAACATCAAGTTTGACAGATTCATCTGTGTATAACTGTGGTTCGTTAATTTCTATTGTGTATTATTCCTTTTTATGAAAATACCATAATTTAGGTATCTGTTCTACTGTTGATGGACATATGAGTTGTTTCTCTTTTTCAGTGACTACAAACAATGCCATGAACATACCTGTGTATGTGTTTAGGTACATAGGTGAACACATATCTGTTGTTTGTATACCTAGGAGTGGAATCACTGGGTCAAATGCTAAACTTTTTTTTTTTTTTTGCTGAGGAAGATTCACCCTGAACTTACATCTGTTACCAATCTTCCTCTTTTTGCTTGAAGAATATTCGCCCTGAGCTAACATTTGTGCCAATCATCCTCTATTTTGTATGTGGGTCACCACCACAGCATGGCCACTGACAAGTGGTGTAGGTCTGCACTTGGGAACTGAACCCAGGCCGCCGAAGCAGAGCACGCTGAACTTAACCACTAGGCCATAGGGCCAGCCCCTAAACTCTTTTTGAAAGTGGTTGTACCAACTTACAAGAAATGGAATGAAAAATGAATGCAAGTTAAGACCATAGTAATAAACAGACATGAATGAACCTTACAAACCTAATATTGAGTAAAATCTAGATGAGAATTCCTGTTGTTCCATATCCTTCCCAATTGGTTTTTAAAAAACTGAAATTGTTAGTCTTTTTTAATTGTAGTGGCAGATGTGCAGTGGTAGCTCATTGTGGTTTGTTTTGCATCTCTTGCCCATTTTTCTATTGGGTTGTGTTTTAATCTGCTTGAGCTGCCACAACAAAATACCATAACCTGGGTGGCTTAAACAACAGAAATTTATTTTTTCACAGTTCCAGAGCTAGAAGTCCCAAATCAAAGTGCTGACAGATTTGCTTTCTGGTGAGAGGTCTCTTCTTGGCTTGCAGATGGCTGCCTTCTCATTGTGTCTTCATGTATCCTCTTCTTTGTTCATGGGGAGACAGAGTGGGAGAGATCTGGTGTATCTTCCACTTCTTATAAGGATATCAGCCCTATCAGATTAGGGCCCCACCCTTATGACCTCACTTAACTTTAATTACCTCCTTAAAGGTTCTATCTCTAAATGCAGTCACATTGGGGGTTACGGTTCCAACACATGAATTTGGAGAGGAACACAATTCAGTCCATAACAGGTTATTTTTGTTTTTTCACTGGTTTAAAATAGTTGTTTTTCTCTTTTTAATTCTGGGCACAAGCTCTTTGCCCATTTATGTGTTGCAGGCATCTTCTCCTACTCTGTGACTTGTCCTTTTACTCTTTCAAGGATATCTTTTGATGAATAAAAATTGTTCATTTAATTTACTTCAACTAATTATACTGTTTCTTTATATTAGAGCTTTTTTATGTCTTGTTTAAGAAATCATCCTCTATCTCAAGGTCATGAAGATCTTATATTATCTTCTTGTGAAGTTAGAGGAACAGTATATAGTCCCCAAGACTGCCCTCACTTCTGACACCAATTGCAAGTTTGGGGGCTTCCCAACTACCCTTAGGTTCAGTAATTTGCTGGAAGGACTCACAGAACTTGCTGAAGGCTGTTATACTCAAGATTACAGTTTATTATAGTGAAAAGACTCAGATTAAAATCAGCCAAGGAAAGAAGCACAGAGGGCAGTGTCTGGGTTGAATTGTGTCCCACTCCCCTTGCCAGAAAGGATATGTTTAAGTCATAATCCCCAGTACCTCAGAATGTGACCTTATTTGGAAATAGTTACATTTGCACATTTAACTAAGTTAAAATGAGATCATAGTGGAATAGAATGGGCCCCTAATCCAATATGACTGGTGTCTTTATAAGAAGATGGCTATATGAAGAGAGAGACACACAGGGAGAACACCATGTGATGACAAAGGCAGAGATTGGAGTTATGCAGCTATGAGCCAAGGAACACCAAAGATTGCTAGCAAACCACCAGAAGGTAGGAAGAGGCAAGGAAGGATTCTCCTACAGGTTTCAGAGGGAGCATAGCCCCGCCAATACCTTGTTTTCAGATTTCTAGCCTCCAGAACTGTAAGACAATAAATTTTTGTTGTTTTAAGCCACCTAGTTTGTGGTACTTCGTTACAGCGGCTCTAGAAAACTAATACAGACAGAGTTCAAGAAAGTTCCACATGCAAGCTTCCAACTGTCCTTTCCCAGCATTAATATGTGACAATACACATGGACTATTGCCAACCAGGAAAGCGCACCTGAGCCTTAGTGTCCAGAGTTTTTACTGGAGCTCCATAGTTGATTACCCACATGGCTGACCTTTAGTCTCCAGCCCCTCTAAAGGTAGAGCAGATACTACATACCCCAGAGCTCCCATTATAAATCACATTGTTGAATGTTTAGTGACCAAGGCTTCCACATAAACAAAGACACTCTTAGCAGACAGGACATTCCAAGGGCCTAGAGACCACTTCCTAGTAGCCAAGGGCAAAGGCCAAACTTTACCTTTTGGGTACAGGTAATTTTATACTACACAGTTCTAGAAACTTTATCATTTTGCTTTTCACATTTAGATCTACTGTGATTGTTCATTGTGTATGGAATGAAGTAGGGCTCAAGTTCCTTTGATATTTCTTTTTTCTTTTTTCAAGGATATAAAACTGTCCCAGTACAGTTTATTTACAAGAGTCCGTGCTCCATTTTTGTACGATACCACTTTAGTTTTAAATCAGATGTCTATACTTGTGTGGGTCTGTTCCATTGATCTATTATCTGTTTTTGCACAAATACCACACTATCTTGATTATTGTCACAGTTTTGATATTCAAAAAGGTGGATGCTCTACCTTGTTTTTCTTCAAGAATGTCCTGGCTCTTCTTGGTCCTTTGCATTTGCATATTAAATTTGGACCCTGTTTGTCAATTTCCATAATAAAACTTGTTGGGAATCTGATTAGGATTTCATTGGATTTATGGATTAATTTGGAGACATTTAATATCTTTAAAATATTGAGTATTTCAACCATAAATATAACATATTCCTCCTTTAGTTTTTCTGTTTAATTTTTCTGAATAATGTATTATAGTTCTCTGTATAGAGGCCAATTACCTGGAAAGCTCAAATAATCGATGAAAAACTACTACAAACAATAATAAACTCAGTAAAGTACCAGGATATAAATGTAGAAAAATCAGTAACCACAATATATATAAAATGGCCAATTAGAAGACCTCATAGAAGAGCAGATTCCATTTATAAATAGAAAAAAAAAAAAAACCTGGGCATTAATGTGACAAGAATGTCTAAAACTTATGTGAGGAAAACTATATAAAATACTGCTGAAAAGACACAAAAATAGATTGGGATAAAGGAAGAACATCCCACATTCTTAGATATGAAGACTCAGTTTCATAAAGATATCAGCTCTTCCTAAGTCAATTTATAATTAATATACAATCTTGATTTTTTTAAAAAAGAAAAAGAACATTTCCTCCCCTGAAACTAGAGAAGTTGATTACAAAGTTCATTTAGAAAATAAACAAGAATAACGAGGATAGATCTTAAAATTCTCATCACAAAAAAAAGGTGTTAACTATGTGTGGTGATAGATGTTAACTAGACTTATTGTGGTGATCATTTCACAATATATACAAATATCAAATCATTATGTTGTACACCTGAAACTAATATAATGTTATATGTCAATTAAATCTCAAAAAAAAAAAAAAAGCCAGAAAACTAGGAAGAAGAACATTAAGGAGATGGGAGGTAGACTATTTTGTATTGAAATGTATTATAAGCCTCTATAATTAAAACACTGTCGTGTTGATGCATGAGTAGATAGTCTGAGGAATTCAGAAATAAACCCAAGTGTATATAAAATTTAGTATAATAGAGGTGGCAAATCAAATCAGTTGAGAAAAGAGAAATCATTTAATAAGTGAGATCAATTAACAGCATGAAAAAAGCTTAAATTGTATCTATTTCTCAAATAATACACCAGGATAAATTCTAAAATGACTCAGAGACCTAAACATTAAAAGTGAGAGTATGTAATTTCTAGAAAAAATACGGGTGAATTACTTTATAAACTTCTCTGACTAAAAATCTAGAAGCATTAAAGGAAAAGATTAATAACTACTTTTACATTGCAAAAAGCACCATAAGCAAAATCGAAAGACATTTGAGAAACTGAAAAAAAAAATTTGCAACTTATATCATTAGATAAAGGGCTAATATCACAAATATATAAAGAGCTTCTATATATTGTGAAAAGACAAAAAATTATAAAAATGAGCAAAAAAAATGAAGAGTTCACAGAGAAAGAAAATAAACATATGATCTCAATCTTGCTCATAATAAGAGAGACACAGATTAAAACTAGACTGAGATACTATTTCTCAAGCTTTGACTTGACAAAAATCCCAAAGCTTGACAACTCAGTGATGCTGTGAGGAAACAGGCCCTTTGATACATTGCTGGTAAGCATCCCTATGGAGGGGAACTGGGCAACGTCTAATAAAATGACATCTCCATTTAGGCTTTAAGCCAGATTCCCACATCTAGGAATTGATTCTAAAGATACACTGGCAAAAATATTCAGAGGTGTCAGAAGGCCATTCACTGCAGTGCTATTTGTAATAGTGAAATACAGAAAACAACCCAAATGTAAATCAAGAGAAGCCTGGCTGAGGGAACTATGGTTCAGCTCTACAACAGAGCACTCTGCAGGTATCAAGGGCCAGGAGGAAGATAAGTATGTTGTTGGGAGTGCCTTTTACTTATTTAAAAATATACATAGTTCCCAAGTAAAAACTACAAAGCAAAGCATGTTCGTAGGTCAAGCTTACATTCCTGTCCCCTCCTCCCTGCTTTCTCCCTCTGTGGCAGTGGTTCTCAACCAGGGGACATTTGGCAATGTCTAGAGACGTTTTTGGTTATCACAACAGGGGTGGGGGGGATTGCTATTGGCATCTAGTGGGTAGAAGCCAAGGATGCTGCTAAACATCCTATAATGCGCAGGACAGTCCCCCACAACAGATCCCAAATATCAATAGTGCTGAGTTTGAAAAGTCTGCTCTATAGACAACGTGGTTTTTTGTTTTTTTGGTGAGGAAGATTAGCCCTGAGCTAACATCTGTTGTCAATTCTCCTCCTTTTGCTGAGGAAGATTGGTCCTGGGCTAATATGCGTGCCCATCTTATTCTACTTTATATGTGGGACGCCTGCCACAGCATGGCTTGATAAGCGGTGCACAGGTCTGTGCCAGGGATCCGAATCTGTGAACCCCGGGCCGCCAAAGTGGAGCACAGGAACTTAACCACTACACCACCAGGCCAGCCCATATAGATAACCATTTTAATTAGTTGTTTTTGTTATTCTTCTATTAATTCTTTCTGAAAATATTCTTAAAGTGTTTGTATTTAGGCATATCTCTTCTCTTTCTTAAACAAAATCTAGCATACTCAGCCATTCTTCTACACTGCTTTCTTTTTTAATTTAACAAAAAGTTGCCTCTGTCTTCCCTCCTGCTCCAAATGCAGCTGTTCCTACTTGGGTCTTGCTGCGGTTGGTGATTTGGCCCCACCTGCTCGAATTCTGGGATTTGTGGGGATACTTGTCACCCAGCTTTGTTGAAGGTGGCCTTGGGTTTAGTCTTTGCTCTCCTAATTGCACTATTTTTGAGATACAAAAACTATTCTCCTGCCTCCCCTGCCTCTGTGCCTCTCACATCTCCACATGTCTTCTTGAACCACCCTACTCCACTATGCTACAGAAACTTCTCCAGACAAGGCTATCGGTGGTCTCCACATTGCAAAATACAGGGTCAGTTCAAGTCCTCATGTTCCTCATCCTTTCTGCAGGATTTGACACAATTAATTACTACTTCTTCCTTGAAACAATTTCCCTACCTGGCTTCCAAGACTCTGTCCTGCCTGTTTCCATCTCCCTTCACATCGGTTCCTTCTCTGATTCCTTTGCTCTTCAGGTACCTTCTCTGCTCCCTGATCTGCAAACCTTGGAGTACCCCAGGGCTTGGTCCTTGATCTTCTCCTCTTCTTTATCTACTCACTCTGATGCTTAGCTTATCCAGTCTCATGGCTTCAAATACTGCGCTTTGATGAGTCCCAAATGCTATCTTCAATCTGGGCCTATTCCTCAAGCTTCAGACTGCTATATCCAACTGCCAACTAGACATCATCACTTGGATGTCTAGGAGGCATCCCAAATCTGGCATGTCCAACACCAATGCGTGATCCGCCTCCAAACTGCTCCACCCACAGGCTTTCCCATTTCATCAAACGGTCACTTCACCTCTTTAATTCCCACCTGGACCCTTGGCAATAGCCCTCCAACTGGTCTTTCTACTTCTACCATTGTCCCCTTCAGTCTGTTCTCAACACAGCAGTCAAGGTGTTCCTTCATGTCCCTCTACTCACATCCTGCCAATGGCTTCCCTTCTCACTCAATATAAAACCCAGCGTTCTTACAAGGTCTGACTTTTAAGAACTTATAAGGGGCTTTCAAACATTTTTTCATTTTTAAAGTCAACTCAGAGTGAGAAGTACTTATTACAGCAGAACACACACAAAATCAAAACAAGTATTTCATTAAACAATACTTACACTAACTTTATTTTTTATGTGCTCTTTTCTATACATTCTCAAGTTAGTAGCAGTTCATTAAATTGATTTCATGAATATTCAGCAGGTCATGACCAGCATTGTAAAATATACTGATCGTCATCATCTGATGTCTTTGCATCCCCACCCCACCCCAGCACCTTACATTACCATCCTGACCGCATCTCCTGGGACACTCCCCTTGCTTACTCCACCCAGCAATAACTGGCCTCCTTGCAGTTCCCTGACCACAGTGAGCACACCCCTGCCTTGGGGTCTTTGCACTTATTATTCTTTCTACCTGGAATGGTTTTTCCCCAGATAGCAGAAGGGCTCCTTCCCTCATCCTCTTTCACATTTAACTCAAATGTCATCAGTGAGGCCTTCCCTAATTACCCTATTAAAATTACCTTATTAAAAATTGCCAATACTCCTTAAGCCATGTGCTGCTTAGTTTTTCTCTCTAGCACTTACAACTATCTGACATATTATAATTTTATGCATTTACATGTTTATTGTCTCTCATCCTCCACTAGAATGTAAGCTAAATGAGAGCAGGGGTTGTATGTTTTGTTCATTTCTGTAGCCCAGCACCTAGCACAGTACCCACAGTATGTGTTCAACAAAGGTTTGTCAAATAATGGATTAATTATTGTTTCTCATGTCCTAGTTATTTCATCACCCCAGGTCCCTCTCAATTCCTTTCAAGGGGAAAAGACGGTGCAGTGCACTGTGAGAAGAGCATGCTCTTAGAGGCAAAGAGAGGTCATGAAGAGTTACTTATGTGGGAGTGAAGTGAGATGTCACAGACCTGCACTTTGCACAGCTGTGGGCACACTGACTAAAACTCAAACAGGAAACATGAAGAGGAAGTCCAAAATTTTAGAGATCCAAGGCTCTCTTCTACATTTGTGAGTAGGTTCTTCAGTAAAAATCACAGACAGAGAAGCCTAGGGATGGAGGGCTCAAGTAGGGGCCAAGTGAAGGAGCTGAGGCACTGCAGGCAAGACCCAGGAAGGGGTACGTCAGACAGTAGGGGGTGCTGATGGGGGCCACTGATGTCCAAAGAGACCCAAGATTGATACTACCTCTAAACTCTGAGGTTTGGTCCTCAGCTCCCTCTACCTTATCCATCATTGTTCAGCTTATTCAGGATCCACCAAGGTCAAAAAACATTTCATCCTCCCCAGAACTAATTTGACCTAGAAACTCTCTTCAGTTTTAGGCCCTGGAAAGTATAACTGGCTTCCCACTGCTCTTCACCCTGGCTGGTCTGGGCATCCTCTCCAGGATGGAGCCCGAGTTGGAACACCCAACACCGAGAGGACAGCTACTTATGGAATCAGATGTCCTGAAGCAGAACCTGCTGTCCAGCTGACAAGATGCAGGGGGACAGAAATTGTCCAGGATTTGAGGGTAGAGAGATAGAGGTTGAAATACCTGCTCTACTACTTCCTGGCCATTGATCTTTGGCAATCTGCTTACTGTCTCAGAGATTTGGGTTTCTTGGCTGCAAACTGGGGTATAATAGCATCCCCTACCTCACAGGAGCAGACGTTTACATTAAATGATAAAGAAGAAGGCGGCTGATGGCACAGTGGTGGTTACAGATAGTATGTGCTAGAGCCAGCTCATACTGGCTCGCGAGAGCCAACTGCTAAATTTTCAGGCATTTTGTGAGCTGGCTGTTTAAACTCAGCGATTATTAAAAATTAAATTACATAAACTTATAATAAAATAGATTATGTGGAAAACCAAGTTAATAAAGACCCAACATCTAATTATTTTACTATTATCATTGCTCATGAAGTTGTTCACATCTCTTGTATCTGTGTGGTAGAAATACTGTATTTGTGCTACTGCATATTTCTTGCCAACTCCATGTTCAGTCACACTGATAGTTTGAAATCAACCATGGTGGGAATAGTTTCACCAAAGAAATGGGCAAGCACTACAAATCAGGGTTTGTTGCTTTGTGTGTGTGTGCTTCTTGTTTTCCCATGAGCTAACTGTTAAACATTTATCAACATACCACTAGTTTCAGAGGAGGTTCTCAATCAATGCCTCCCACTAGGCTTTCTCTCACCCAGGTTGGGGCAAAAACTGCCAGGGAAAGTTTTTTCATCATTCTCTCCATGTTCAGAGCTCCACACTGAAGTTTTCTGGGTAAAAACAGTCTGGGAATAGATTCCCAAAGTGGGAGTCTCTGATGAGTACTAATGTCATTTAAACATGTTATTTAATCATGTGGCTTGTTTGCTTCTTAAGAAAATTTCTTTAGAGTTCATTGTGATTTGCAGTTTCATAAGGTTTTTCGCTTGGTTAGACTACATAACTTCAAACCCATAGTGGCTTTGATATTGTCGTTTACCAGCTTCCATGAAGGCCAGGGGCTGGGATCACATTCTCCACGCACATTGATTTTAACTCCATTCAAAAATATGAACAAAGGTTCAAAAAATAGACAGTTTGGCAGGGGGATGGGAGAAGGGGAAGGTGCAGAAACATCTTAAGGTGTCCTTTCTTCCTCAAGGCCTGGAAATTTCAGTGCACCTTGCAAATTTGGAAGATAATAGGGCATATTTATACATGAAGACCAAGAACCCCAAAGCTCCCTGAGAAAAGCAAATAGCCACCATCTAGAAAGTTAAGAGCTTGGGACTAAGGAGAACATGGGATGCAGTTAGTAAAATCTGTGATTTTACTTGAACTTGCGGGAAATTGGATCTTCACTTCAGCACATCTTGGTGGGGAGGAAGGTTCACATAGAACAGGATGGAAGTCTCCCTGAATATCATTAGAGCTTTAGCCCTGCCCTCAGGGAGGCCTCCGAGTTTATGCCCAGATATGGTGCAGTTCCCTGAATAAAAGCTTTGCCCCATCAATCAAGAAGGGCCTCCTTCCCCCAGCACAAAGACCTCCTTAACACAGGACTTTAGATGTCTCAAGGGTACCTCTTAAGGCAGTGAGACTTCCAAGGAGTGGTCTTTCTCCTGTTCCCAACCCCTGGATCCTGGAGCACAGCTGCCCCCTGGCAGCTTTCAAGCTTGTAAGGCCTTCATTGGATTTGCGAACCAAGACTATGACCTCAATGTCCAGCTGCACCCTGGCCTCAGCACTTGAATCTGACAACCATCCATGCTGGGAGCTTTCACATGGTAACATGCACCACCGCCCCCCCCAAAAATGACAAATATTGTTTCATGTCGTGTATTTTTATTTTTTCTCATCTGAAATCCCCTCTCTCTTTTTCTTTTCCAAAGAACTGCACATCTTTCAAGGCCCTAAACAAGCCTCATAAACTTTGACTGAACCCATAGCTTATAAAACCTGATGAGGGGCCAGCTTGGCAGCACAGGAGTTAAATTCACGTGTTCCATTTCAGCAGCCTGGGTGGGGTTTGAGGGTTTGGATCCTGGGTGCGGACCTACTCACCGGTCATCAGGTCATGCTGAGGCGGTGTCCCACATAGAAGAGCTACAACTGTGCAACTATGATACACAACTATGTACTGGGGCTTTGAGGAGAAACAAGAAAAAGGAAGATTGGCAACAGATGTTAGCTCAGGGATAATCTTCCTCAAAAAAAAAAAAAAAACCACCAACCTGTTGAATGCTTTGCTATATGTTGTCATTCATTGTTCACCAATTATTTAATTATTGATCAACATTGTATGCTTAGCATTGAGATCGTTGATCTATATTACATATTTCTTTTCCTACATTCAGGAATAGTTCAGAAGCACACATCCACAGTTTAGCTGTGGAGTGAATGGACCGAGTGAGGCAGAACTGGAGGCAAGAAAAAGTCACAGTGATGCGAGGAAAGATGATGTATGATTAGAGCACGAGAGTAGCAGTGAAGCTGGAGAAAAATCGATGGGTTTAAGAGATCATTAGGAGGTAGAATCAACAGCTCAGATGTGGGGATGAGAAAGGTAGCACAGTCAAGGATGATACCATGGTTTTAACTGGAGCAAGCAGGTGACAAACATTCCTTCATGAAGAATGAGAACACTGAAAGAGCAGCTGATACGGACAGCAGGGGTGGTGTCAGATCATGTGTTGAAGAGCAGAGGGCCTGTGACAGACCCTGAGATGCCCAATATACATGGCACAGGTAGGCCTAAGGGTGTGTCAGTCTGCTGAAATTTACCATAGAGAATTTTATGTAAACGGTTGTTAATCAGCTATAAAAGACTAAAAAAGCAAAAAGGGGACTGAAGTATCACAAAGATAGTAACTGGAGGAAGCAGTTACCACCTCTAGAGTTGGGAGAATAAAGAGAAGATTCTATGAAAAGAGACTCCCAGAACTAGGATCCAAACCTCTGAGGAGCAGATTCTGGACCACTGGTGTTGGTACATCTGTAGAGGCATGATCAGGCTGATTTTAGGAGCGTAGAAGCTCTGCAGATTGGAGCCAAGTGCTGTTACTGGATTCAACTCTTGCTGCCAAGGTGAAGAACCCTCGCTGTGGTGATGTCACAAACAAGAAAGTAAACAGGTAGTAAATGGGAAGTCCTGTCTCCCCCTTCCGCCCTCCAGTGCTTCTTGGCAGGGCCTGTGGGGAGGCTGCTGGCAAAGCAGCGTAGTTTGCAGAGTCCCAGCTCCAGCATCACTCTGCAGATAGAAGAAACTAGATCTTCATCACCAGCACAGGGTGGTATCAGATCACCACTGTTGCTAGTCCCAGGCTGCCTCATCATCCCTTGTGGTTCCCTTTAGCCCTGTTCATACCTTTGTAAATAGTCCCTTTGTTATATTCTTTTCAGTTAAACCTTTTAAGTTTTTCCTGTTGGAATCTTAATTTGGCACTTCTCCATTTTATCGGACAGTATTTCCTTTAGAAATGCTAGACTCTCAATTAAAAAGGAGGAAATTTATCTCAGGGAAAGAGAACATCACTGCTTATAGGAGCTTATCTTTCCATGGTGCAGGATAGAGTAAAACCCCCTTGTGCATATTCAATACACGCTGCTTCTTTTCATCTCCATCCTGAGTTTCTGATCAGTTTCCTTCCATCTCAGCAACCCCCCTTCTCCAGCCCACAATTGTCTCTCATCCTCCATCTCGACCAATGAATCAAAAGCCTTCCCACCTGCACCCAGCACACCTAGAGTCTACTTCAGAACATACAGAGGATGTTTTTAACAGGTAAAACTCAGAATGAGACTTGCAGCTAAAGGGAGACTTCTAGAGACAGTAAGCTGATACTTATAGACTACAAGTGAAACAGGGGCGACACTGCAATGTCAGGGTGCAGGGCTTCAAGAGGGCAGAGTATGGAAACCCAAAGGGAAGTATTCACCTAGTACGAAGAGAGAAGGAATTATGGAATGAGGATTTTTCCGTGTTCCCAGATTTGCCCAGCAGAGGGAGGCCTCTAGCTGCTGGCCGCTGAGATTAGAGAAGGCTGAAGCTGGAGGCCTTCAATGACCATAATGTCCACTCTTCCTAAGTGTTTAGGAAAAAAGCCTACCTGTTCAAAAAATTTTTTTGAAATGAAGAACTATATTTAATTTTCTACTTTGAAATCTAATTTTCATAAATCTGTGAGTATATTTTCCATAGTTTGTCATAGTACATATTCAATTTTGTTTTGCTTTTTCCACTTAACCATTTTTACTAGATTACTATGTGTTCATAATAATCATTTATCATGCTGCATAATTCTTCAAACTTGGGATGACTAAATTTACAGTCACTCATTTGTTTTGGAATTTCAGAATATTTGGACTGCCCTAATTAATTTTACAATTAATATATTCCTGAAATTAGATATTGGCTCCTTTAAAATTGGTTTCTTAAAATATGTTCTAAGATTATGGGCATTTATGAAGCTTTCATTGTATTACTGTATCAATTTTATCAGAATTTCCTAATTTATAAAGCTGTAAACTATATATGACTTATATTAGCCCATAATCTTAAAGTAGTTATGAGTAGAAATAAAATGCTCCCCTCAAGCTTGTTTAAATTTTTATTTATTATATACAAGTGTAAAAAATAAAATAGCTGAGACAACCCCCGCCTTTTTTTTCCAAAATGCATGTTTCTACTTTAATATCAGCAGATTTCTGTGTTGGCTAGAATTGTTAGGCTAAATATTAACAAGTCCCCAAGCAAATGCATTTTTCTCTCATACTTTGTTATCCAAAAAAAAAAAAAAAATTATGAGCTATCCTATACTATAAATGTGCTTTTTGCTCTTGTTATCAAATATGACACATGTAGGTTTCAAATGATTTGAAGGTTTGTGAAATATTGTTTGGATTATTAGATAATTCACAAAGGCAATGGCTGGTCTGAAATACTGACAGCTCACACATTATCAGTTGAACTCAGAAAGCTTATTAAGCCTCTTATTTCTCTGTCTTCCAGCTACTAAACCAAACAAAACCCTCCCAGTCATTAAGACAGAACTTTCATCCCATCTCCTGTATTTCCATAAGACATATCAATCAATACATTGGATTCCATGTTGGTGGAGTTCCTACCGATGGCTTTGGTTTTCTCTATAGACAGGGCAAAGGTGCTGTGATAAAAGTAATGTCTGATACGGTGGTGAAACAAATGAAGGGGAGGGGAGGTCTGTGGGGAATGGGGACAGGACTTATAGAAACCCAGCACGAATTCCAGAGGAGACGTCCTGAAAAAGCAACACTCTCTGGAAAGAGCTGGGATTCCATGAAGGCCTGGGGCACACAGGAGATGCAGGCAGGAGATTCTTTCCCACACCACACCGTCCCCACAGACACTGTGGATGTGTGTATGGCAAAGGGGATGATCCTCAGCACCTGGGGTCCCAGAGCAGGAGGCACCAAGCAGACTGTGGAGAGGATTGGGACCAGAAGGTGACATTTTGGACAGTGACCAGAAAGGAATAGGATGAGAATGTAAAGCTTTATCTGATTATCTGGTCTCAGGATATCCAGAGAAACTGGTCGCAGTGGTCTCCTGGGGATGTAGGTTCTTAAGCTTCTTTTATGGAAGAGGTTTCTGGGAAAACTTTGGCCAGTTAGCATCAGGGAGCTTCCCCTCTGCACTACACCATTCTGCCCTCTTCCATTGCTTTAGGTTTTATCAGTTCAGATAGTAATCATACAGTCACAGGGCCTTGGCTATGTACCTGGAAAGTTCCTTAAAGACGATGCCTTCTAACCCCTTGTTCAGCAGACAAGAAAACAATACAATAAAATGACTCATGCAAGATGCCCAGGCAGTTAATAGTAAAAACAGAATAACTATAAAATGGGACATGTTTATAAAGGTTACATTAAGTATAATTTATAAGCACTACTAATTGTGTTTGCCTAACAAGCACAGAGTACAATATTTATGTATCTTTAAATATGTGTAACACAAACTTGTAGAAGGTATATCTGAGTACAACTCTGTTCTTCCTTGCTTAGGTTTCCTAGTTCATCATATTAGGCATAGCTGCCTAAGAATTTATGCTTATAACATTAAAAAACTTGAGAAAATACATAGGACATATGTGGAGAGAGAACGGGAGGGAGAGGATGAGAAGGCAATGGCAGGAAGGAGGTGGGAGAGGGCAAAACAATAGGGTTAGGGATAAGCTCTATTTAAAAGGTGACTTGTGAACAGGAAAGTGTAGGAAGGGATTCCACACAACTAAAGCCCACAGGAGACAGATGGATGACATTATTGTGTGAACGGGGTGAGTTATAAGGCTATAGGGAGAGGTAGGGCCTAGGGAACACCAGAGAGCACACTAACATTCAAATATTTATTTAAAACAGTGTACCCAACCATAATGTGTGTGTCCTGGGTACCAGTACCGTACCCCTCTGTATACTCAATTCTCAATCCCTGGTAGAAGGCTTAAGCATTAAAAGTCTCAGGCCATTCATTCAACAAATATTTATTGCGCATCTACTATGAACTAAGCATTGTCCTAGGCACAAAGACAAGCATTCTAACCTCCATGAAACTTAATTCCCTCATCAATAAAATGGAGATATTAATTCCTAATTTCTCCATCATTCTGAGCCTGAGCCTTTGTGACTGCAGTAGGTAGAGCTTTGTATCAGTTTCTCTAAAGAGCTTTGCCAGTCTCCACTGGATGCCGACATACCCTGAGGACCCATCCTGACAGCACTGCCCACCTCCCTCAGCTGCCTGCCTCTGCACCACCGCTCCGCTCTCCTGCAGGGCCTTCCTTGCCCTGTGGAGCCGCTCTCACCCTGCTCTGCTCGTCCTGATCTACTTTGCCTCACATGTATGTAAAGGCCTTTCTTTATCATCCATGACCAGGATATTATGAGAATGTAGAATTTCCCCTAAACCACACTGAGTGCTGGGAGAATAGAAGAAGTGGATTACAATTGGGACTTAAAAGTGGATATCAGAGACGACATCTCTTCAAATCCATTGAGGGTGACTGTTCTTCAGTGGTGACTGGGAGATGCAGCTCCTTCCATCCTGTGGCTTGTCCCCCTTCAGGTCCCAAGGCTCCCAAAGATGCCCTGTGGATGGTCTCTAATCCAGGAAGTCTGAAGAGAAAAAGGGCATGGAGTATTGTGAGTGGTAGGTGTTATGGGCCAAGTGTGGAAGGGTACACATCACTTTTGCCCACCTTCTACAAACCAGACCTCAGTCACTCGACTACACACACTGACAAGTAGGGCTTAGCAGGAGTCTAACTTGAGTCCAGGAGGAAGAGGAAAAGGATTATAGTAAACATGGAATGGTCTCTGACACAGGTACTTGGCTGACTATCACTATGCCTGTCTCCCCTCCCTGCCAGGTCACAGGAGCCAGCATTTATCCCTGGATTGCGTTGGCGTGAGGATATTAAGACAATAATGAACTAACGCAGCTTCCTGAGCATAGAACCTACGGATGAAATGATGCACAAATCGGATGATTCTGATGATTATGAATCATGTCGATGAAAGAAAATAAATATAACAACTGAGGTATTTTTTGCTTTTTAGATCAATTTCATCAAGTCCCTTATATATAGTAAATCACACAGAATTTAAATGTACTTGATGGGTTTTAAAAAACATATATTCCCATGTTACCACCACCCTAACCAAGATACAGAATATTTCAGTGAGCCTAAAAAGTTCCCTCATGCGTCTTTGAGGTCAATTCAGTAAGACCTAAATAAATGGAGAGATATACTATATTCATGGATTGGAAGGCTTCAAATTGTCTCAAGATGTCAATTCTCTCCAAGTTGATATATAGCTTTAATACAATCCCAATAAAAAATACAGCTGGCTTTTTTATTTTTGGTAGAAACTGGCAACCTGATTCTAAATTTACATGGAAATGCCAAGGACAAGAGATAGCCAAAGCAATCTTTAAAAGAAGAAAAAAGTCCAAGGACTTACACTATCCAATTTCAAGACTTCATTAAAAAGCTATAGTAATCAAGACAGTACATCAGTATGTATTAGGATAAGGATAGATAGAAAGATCAATGGAACAGAATAGAGTACTCAGAGATAGACCCATACATCTATAGTCAATTGATTTTGACAAAGGTGCAAGTCTATTCAATAGGGAAAGAACAGTCTTTTCAACAATTGGTTCTCAAGCAACCAGATAGCCTTGGGTGGGGGAGGGGACTTCAAATCTTACACAAAAATTAACTCAAAATATATCACAGACTTAAACGTAAAAACTAATATTACAAGACTTCTAAAAGAAAACATAAAAGAAAATCTTCAATACTTTAGGATAGGCTAAGATTTCCTAAAAAGACACAAAAACCATGAACCATAAATGATAAAATGACAGACTGTACTTCACCAAAAGTAAAAATTTCTGTCCTTCAAAAATCAGTTAAGACAATAAAAAAAGAAACCACAGGCTGAGAGAAAATATTTGTAATACATATATGAGAAAGGACCTGTACCCAGAAAATGTAAAGAAACTTACAACTCAATAATAAGACAAACAAGCAAAAAAAAAAAAAAAAAGTAAAAGTTTTCAACAGACATTTCACAAAAGATGTGCATTAAAAGATGCTAAATATTATTAGTTATTAGGGAAATACAAATCAAAACCACAATGAGATACCACTTCACACCAAATAGAATGCCTAAAGTTAAAAACATTGACCCAGTGTTAGCAAGGGTGTGGAGGAACCAGTACTCTCATCCATTGCGGATGGAAGTGGACAATGTTACAACCACTTTGGAAAACAATTTGGCTGCTTTTCACAAAAATAAACAAAGATTTTTTACAGCCCAGTGAGTCCACCCAAGAGAAATGAAAACATGTCCACACCATGACTTGTATACAAGTGTTTATACCAGCTTTTTTCACAATGCTATAAATTAGAAACAACCCAAATTATCAACAGGTGAATGGATAAACGAATTGTAATATATCCATGTAATGGAATACTAGCCAGCAATAAAAGGGAACAAACTACTGATATATGCAATGACATGGATGAATCTCAAAAACATATCAAGGAAAATAAACCAGACTTAATAATACATATGATATAAATTCCATTCATATGAAATGGGGAAATAAGCTGTAATGACAGAAAGCAGATCATTGGTTGCCTAAGTCCAAGGGTATGGGGGCTGGGGGACAGAGGACTATCTAAGTTGATAGAGATGTTCTGTATCTTGATTATGGTGGTAAATACATGGGTATATAAAATAACAATGAATCATATAATTGATACAGGTGTATTTATTGTGTATGAATTATTCCTCAATAAAGTTGATTTTTTATTAAATATATTATTGGCTGGAATGGGGAGGGTGACAATTATTATCAGGATAACAGCAGAGTAAAAATTAAAGAATACTATAATCAACTCACAGTTATGGAAATTAAAGGGGAGAAATAATGGCACGATTAATTAAAATAAAAAAATTCTGAATTTTATTTTAGCCCATGCTTTTAAAAGCTGCTCTCCCTAATCAAGGCCACCCTTGAACCTTCCATGCTCCACCACTCTGGTTGCTTCATATTGTCCTAATTTATCTGTCACCAAAAAGCTATCAGATAAGCAAAATCATATGGGGATATAAAGATACTATATGTTAAGCTTTATTGAACTCTTTAATTTCTAAAGAAGATACTGTTTACAAACAAAACCAAAAAAAAAAATTAACTCTTAATAGTATGAGTCCACATACTGGAATAGCTGAATGGGAAAATCTGGAGAATAGGCCCTTTCTGGATTCTCCCTTCACCGACCCCCCATGACCCCTTACACACACACTGGGCTTCCATACAAATGGGAACACCAACTCTAGCTACCTGGTCTCATTAAGGCTCCTGTTAAGTAGCTGAACAACCTGGGTGTAAGGACTCTACTACCTGAATCCTGGGTTATGCCATCGTGATATGTCCTATCTCTCACCGTGCCACATCACCTTCCCCGCTGATGGGGTGGTTATGAGGACTCGGACGGGTCTTTGGTTGGCAGAACTGTTTTATTTTCCCAACAGAGAATAGCCTTGATTCAGAAATAAATAAGGAAATCAGTACAATAAAAGAGAAAGCCTAGAAACAGTACCATGTGTATAATACAGAAGTGGCATTAAAAGTTGGTGGAGAAAGGCTGAGAACTCAGGCTAAGTAATTGGCTTTCATATGGAATCAAAAGAAAACTATAGCTCTACCCTGCATCACCCACAAAAAAGATCCAGATCTAATCAAAATATAGATACGAAAACCTTTTAAAATTTTTTAAGAAAATGAGAATATTTATGACCTCAGGGAAGGGCAAAATTTCTTAAATCAGATACAAAAATAAAAACGATTAAGAAATATACTATTGCATTTGAACGATCCAAAATTAATATTTTCTATACAATGAGAGCCATTCTAATCACAGTTAAGGGACAAACAATACACTTGTAGAAACTAACTGTTCACATATCACTAAGGATTAGAATCCAAAATACAGAAAGACCTCTTAAAAATCAATCAGCACAAAAAAAACCCAGAAGAATACCGGACAAAGATATGCCAACAGACAAATGGCAGAAGAGGAAACTACAAAATGGCTAATAACTTGCAAAAGCCAAGGAAATGCAAATTAAAACAACAGTGAGATACCATTTCATCCCCACAGTGGCAGGGATGTAGAGAAAAAAAAGGACACTGGACAGCAATTTGGCAGTTTGAAGTCCAGTTAGCAGTGTGCTACTCACACCCAACAATTTTCTTCTTGGTATGCACCCTGGAAAAATTCTTGTACATATGCACAGAGATGTGTACTAGAATGTAAGCTGTAGCATTGCTTGCAAGAGGGAAAAAGATATAAAACATCTAAATGTCCATCACCAAAAGGATGAATAAACAAGATGTTAGTTACATGCATAAAACAGACAGCTAAACAGCAGTTAAAGAATATGAACTCATTTTAATATAACTATTTGAAAATTTTATCAAAAACATGATGTATATCAAGTGATAAAAAGGGGTTGTCTATGGGTAGTAGGAATAAGGGGACTTGTTTTCTTTTAAAATGTTACTTTTTCCATTTTTTTATAATTAATATGTTTTATAAGAATGATTTTAAATACCCTGTTTTTAAAAAGCTCTATCAGTTTTTTGTTGAAGAACCACATCTGTTCCCCCTTCCCTGTGAAGCTCCCGCTTTGGCCCCTGACCACACCCCGCTCTGAAAGCCTCTTCAGGCACTAGGTACCACTGTGAGATAATTTACAATTAATCATTTTTAATGATAATAATAAATACCAACATTGATTGTTTTGTATGTGTCCTGTGTTTACTTAAAATAATTTTTAAGTGTTCTTAAAATAATTTATTTGCATTTGTTCTTTCCATCTCTTTAGGTAGACTGAAATCTCCTACAGCCATACCTAGAAATGGGAGTATCCGGGAGGAAAGGGGAATATTTCCAAGAATGAAGGGGGAGGGGACAATTTCTGAAGAGGGGGTAACAGATGATTAGTTAGTAGAAAAACCAAATCACCAAACAATGTTACAAATTAATTAGGTATTTGTATAACTTAATACTTGTATGTCATGTGTATAAATACACATATATACAAACATATTATTCCTTCAGGAAAGCTATAAAAAGTGAGGATGGTTTAATATTAGAATAACTATTAACATAATTCATCACATTAACAAATTAAAAGAAAAAATTACACTGGGGTGAAAGAAGATAGTTCAAATATGTACGACTCAGCTCTAACGATATCGGGAAGAAATTTTGTAGCTCTAAATATATCATCAAGAAACACAAAAAGTTAAAATTACGTGAGCTAACTCAATTTAGGAAGGTGAAAAAATTAGCAAAAGCAGAAGGAAAGAAATGATAAAGATTAAGGTAGAAATCAGTGATAAGACAAACAATAACAAATAGAACAGATTAACAAAACCAAAAGCCAGTTCTTTTAAAATTAGTATAATAGATCTCTGGCAAAAATGACCAACAGAAAAAAAAAAAGACAGACGTCAAATTTTTAAAATGGAGAAAAATCTGTGTTTGTTGCAATCCAGAACAAAATGCCAGTAGAACTGTTTTTGAGAATAAAAACACTCTAAAATTTACACAGAAGGAAAAGGGCTCACAGACGAAATTAACTTCAAAATATAGGATAAAAGGGGGATCAGCCCTCCCAGATGACATCACAGTAATAAAAAGAACTAAGGGAACATAGGAAGATAATGGAGAGCTCAGAGACAGCCGCAGGTGGACAGGGGACTGAACACATGAAAAGGAGGCAGAGCATATCAATGGGGAAGGACAGATTGTAGATGGTGGGGGGAAAACTAGGTCACTGAATGACAAGAATTAAACAGCATCCCAACTTACCATCACTTACAAAGGTGGAATTCAAATGAATTAAATGCCTAAAAGTGTCAGGTAAACTCTAAAGTTTGTAAAAAATAAATAAATGAATAAATAAAAGGCCATGCTGCAAACCAGGGGTAGGGAAGAATTTCTTCAAGTAAATCCCACGGGCATAAGCCATAAAGCCACAATTAATCATTTAGATTACATTAAAATTAAAGTTTTCTATTCAGTTAAGGATCCAGGACAAAGTTAACAAGATGTTTGTGAGAAGACATTTAAAATATCAAGAACCAACAAAGGATTAATAGCTAGACTATATCAACATCTGAAAAATCAACAAAAAATGTAATTGACTCAGTAGGAAAATAGACAAAGGATATCATCTGGCGGTGTACAGAAGAGAAAACTGAAATGCTAACAATTATTTAAAGAGACTTACAAACTCATTAGTCCTTCAAATGGACAAATGAGATATCACGTTGTTCCCTATCTGACTGGCAGGTAGAAAGATAGATAATGCCAAGGATTAGCGAGGCCGCTGGACAGAAAAACTCCCAAGCGCTGGTTCAGGATTCTAGATGCTGAAGCCAGTCAGAAGAGTACCTGGTACTGTTGGAATTTCGAAGTCCTTCACCGGGAGGGTGAAAAGGTACAATGGGGAAGGGGGGAGATGCACACCCCAGAGTACTCTGCAGTCATTACAATTTAGATAAGTTAGCCACACAGCAACATGGAAGGATCTTAAAAACATCTTAGCAACAGCATGAGATCACAGTGGCAGAGCCTGCCAGCTCTTCTCCAACATCCACTTTGTGGAAGCATACAACCTAAATGTTCATCAACCGGGGAACAAAGGAATATATTATGATTTATTCTTCAATGGAATGGACTCAAGTGCACGTGTCTATATAAATAAAGTCAATATCACGTGGGGGAAAAAAGCAAGTGACAAAAGGTTAGATACAAAAGGTCAGTGCTGCAAGACAGCACGATGCTGCTTTGCCCGTCCTTAAAAGTTCTTTTAAATAATGTCATACTGCCTCTAATATTTGGGAACGTACTTTTTAATATTTTAAATAAAAACAGGTACTAGAAGAATACAGCCCATCTCCATTAGCTTGGCCGCCTCAACGGGGGATGGGGGGTGAATTCTTCCTTCAGCTTAACGTGTCATATTTTATTTCTCCAAACACAATCTGAAGCAAATACAGTCAAATGTTAACTTTTAAAAATCAGTGGGTTGGATATGCAGGTTTACATTACTTTTTGTACTGTTCCACTGAAGTCTTTCACAGGAAAACTCAGTAACTACAGACCACAGCTACAAGGCCAGGAAAAAAGGGTGGTTCTGCTGCTCCTGCCCGGGTTTCCTACCCCGCCCCATTTCCCGGTCCCGCCCTCCTCCCACCCCAACCTGTAGCGGGGGGTGTGATCTCTTTACTGGACTCACCTCTTTCCTTTCCGGCCTACTCAGACCTGGAGTCTCCATCTTCATCACCTGAAAATTCCACCAGGATCAGCTCCTTTCCTAGAGCTCTCTCCCTTAGAGGGAAAAGAGAAAAGCATCAGCGGAGACCGACTGGAAGACCCTCAGGATGCGGCATCCCGACCTCAGACCCTCGCTAGGTGAGGGAAGAGAAAGGACGCTGGGTCTGCGCGGAGGGAGCTGGCCAATCAGAGACGCCAGAGAACAAGCCACGTGGGGGGCGCGCGCAGGGCCTCTGGAAGCTGCAGAGAGGCAGTGCGCCCGGGGAGGCCGGGGGCGGGGTCAGCACTGTGGGCGGGGCTCCTGCGGCGTGAGAGGCTCTGGCGACGGGTAGGAGGAGTGTTCGCTACGCCGCTCACGCCTGAACCCAGCCTCTCACGGCCATGCACTGCCTCCTCCGCTATGGAGGCCGGACTGCCACCGCGGCCCAACCAATCGCCTTCCTCTTCTCAGCTTCTGCGTCTGCGCCCCTGCTGCTCTCTGCGTGCGCGTCTCGTAACCAGATTTCGGATGTGAGAATCACAAATGAAAGATGGGTTGTTTTTACGGACTAACAAAACATGAAAGAGATCTTTAAGAGAAGTAAACTCTTGACCGTGTCCTTTCAGAACTTTAACCTGTTTCCTGAAATATGTCACTGACAATGACACGGAAGTGACAGGAAAAGGGTAACTTAAATTCCCCCACATCCTCATAGAACAGCCCCCGCCAGTTCTCAGATCCGCGGAGGGCTGGACTCCATCCCCACTGGTCCCGCGGATATGGAATGGGAGGCCGCGGCCCAGGGCAGCCCCACGGGTCCTGCCGCCCGCCCTGCTCTAGCTGGGGTCACACGTAGTCTGGACGCCTCCCCGCCGCAGGTGGCCCAAGGTGAGATGCCTGAGTGGGACTGGGACATTGAACGCTCCCAAGATCCGCAACGGGAAGGGAAGCGGGGGATGCTCTGTGAGGGGCCTGGGGGGGTGCGCATGCGCTGAAGTCATCCTTGTGGCTCACCTGGGGTGTGGGTGTGGAATTGGTTAAGGCCAGAGAAGTGAAACCTGGTGACACCCCCAGAGGAGAGGCTCCTTCAGTGTCATTCCAGAACCTCAGACTGTCAACCCTTTGTCTGGACCCCCCTCACTCACAACCCTTTTTAATTATTCTGGAGCAGGCCAGGTATCACTATGTTATTAAAAAGCTCTCCCAGTGATCAGAATGTGCTGCAAGGGTCGAGAACCACTGATCCAGGGCAAGTCCCACACACGGTAGTGAATGCTTTCTTTATCGTCTCTAAAACTGAGTTAATATTTTTCTGGAGTAATGGAGGCCCAGAGAAGGGACTGAATTATCCAGGATCTCACAAAGATTAAGTGATGGTGGCCCAAGAATTCCTCTTTAGCAGGTCATATATATATGAAAGTGCTTTGTGTGGGCAGAGAAGAGAGGAATTATTAATGGCGTTGAGAACTCAGACCTTGTCTCTGAGGAGAAACTGGGGCTGAATCTGCTGCAGGTTAGGGACTCAGAATGTCTCCAAATCTCTGTCCCTTCCTTTAATTTCTTATGATAGATTGCAAAAATTGCCCTAAATTCATCTCATTCCATTTCTGTTTGCACCCCATTTTGCATTGTGACTTTGCAGCTCCTCCCATCAAGAGGTGGAATTTATTTCTCTATCCCTTGAATCGGGGCTTGGCCAAGTGATTTAACAAATGTGACCTAAACAGATGCTTGAAAAGAGCCTGGTGCATTGCAACTTGTTCCCCTCTTTATTCTCTCATAACCCCGAGACAACTAAGTAAAAGAGGCTAAGCTCAACTGCTAGGTGATGAGGCACCCCAGTCAACAGCCTGCCAACTTCCAGACTTGTAGGTGAGACCCTCCCAGATCCCCCGGCACCAGCTGACTGTTCTGTTGATACAGACACATGAGAGGGCATGGCAGAGTTCAACTGAATTAGCCCTGAGTACAAAGAACCACCAGCTGACCTACAGAATTGCAGGTGGAATAAATGGTAGCAGTTTTGAGTAACCAAGTTTTGGGGTGGTTTGATACGGACACACGTTCAGTGAATGACTGTGAAATAGTCTTCTACAACACTGACGACTCTGCTTGTCCTTCAGGAGCAGTAACCATTGGTTCCGAGCAAAATCCCAGATGGTCCAGCTCCTTGTCCTCTCCCCTGCCCCCCCCCCTTGTTTTTGTGTTCCTCCATTTCTTACGTGAGGAAACAGTAGTGGAGATTCATGAAGTGGTCTAGACTCTAGTGATGTTTTCACCTCCAAACTACAACATTCTCCACTCCCACATCCTCAGAAAGTTTTTCCCATCTGACCTCCCAGCTGCAGTTTCCAAGTTATCAAAGTCCCCTGGGGTTCTCAGCTCCTGGAGGGGTTGGTGGATGACAGCCAGAGCTGTGGAGGCAGAAGAGGGGGTGGAGGAAGTAGGGGAAGGGGAAGGAGAGGGACAAGAATATATCAACAATGTTCATATGTGGTGACTCAGGAATTTTCTTTCAAAAATCCACCCTGAGGAAAAACAAGAGAGATGAAGACCTATGTGTATACAATGATGTTCATTTGAACATTAGTTATAATTGCAAGAAACAACCTGAATGTATACGTGAGTCATTATGATATTGCTGCAGTCATTTAAAACCACATTTTAAAATAACTTTTAATGCTGCAGAGAAAAGCTCACACTGAGAAAAAAATGCAAGATCTAATATATACGTGGAGAAGGTGATTTACCACCACAGTAGGGGTGTTTGTTCCTTAGAAATGGGAGTTTAATTTACTACATTTTACAGTATAGCACAATAAATGCCTATTAATTTAATCATTAGATATTTGTATCTATTTTCATATTTACATATAGAAAGAAGACAAGAGATGGGGAGGTGGCGGTGGTGCTGTCTCTGAAAAGTTGAGCTCAGACCGGAGATGGGTGGAGGTGGTTACTAGGATGTGATCTGAAGATGCAGGGGTGCTAGAACAGGGAGACAGACAGGGAAGGTGGAAAGGCAGTGACAGGTGCATTTCTGACCTAGTTACCACTGTAAGTGCATGGTTTCCATGTCACTGGATGTCATCTGAGGCACTGTGTAGAAAGGGTCTCAGAATTGCTCCTCTGAAGGTCATTTGGCTGGAGCCTTTATCCACCCACTCCAGTTCTACTTTCATTGAAGTTTCCCTCCTGGGATGTTACTGTCTGTCCAGCTGGTGACAAGAATGAGCTCACCCAACTTTAGAAAAAGAGGATAGGAAAAAGACTGCTCTGAACCTAGAACACAGCATGCTCAAAGGCCCTTGGGTCAAAATGACCCTGGCATTGTCTAGGACCAAAGAGAAGGCCACTGTATGTGGAAGATGAAAAGCAGGAAGAGCAGATTACAGACAGTTCCCAATGTGCGATGGTTCGATTTAGGATTTGTCAACTTTAAACTGGTGCGAAAGCAATAGTCATTTAGTAGAAACTGTATTTCAGATTTTGAATTTTGATCTTTTCCTGGGCTAGCGATATGGGTATGATACTCTTGAGTGATGCTGGGCAGCCACATCAAGCTGCAGCTCGCAATCAGCCCACACAGTCAGGTGTATAAACAACTGATACACTTATAACCATTCTCTATCCATACAGCCATTCTGCTTTTCACTTGCAGTACAGTATTCAATAAATTACGTGAGACATTCAACACTTTATTATAAAACAGTCTTCTTATTAGATGATGTTGCCCAACTGTAGGCTAATATAATAAGTGTTTGGAGCACATTTAATGTACGCTAGGCTGAGCTATGGTGTTTGGTAGGTTAGGTGTATTAAATACATTTTTGACTTACGATATTTTCAACTTAGAATGGGTTTATCGGGATGTAACCCCATGGTAAGTAGAGGAAGATCTGTATTAATCCAGGAAGGCAAGGTCTGTGGGGCCAGAATTTGCCTTTAGGTGATGGTAAGGGGTTTGGACTTTGCCTGAGAACAGACACTTTATGTATCAGTTGGTCTGTTTATGTTCCTCTGCCTCCCTTAGTTGCCATCCTGTCTATGCTTCCTGCTGTGCCCTGTCTGTGTCTCAGGCCCTACACCACAGCACCCCATATACTACACATACCTGACCCTGCATGCAATTCCAGTGGGAGGGAGTGTCAAGAGATTATGAGGAAGGGGCAGCAGGGGGCCCCTCTTTTTTGGTTTTCTGGCTAAATATGTACCAGATGCTGCCCACAGGCCCCGCCCACTGGTGAGGGAATTTCCCAGACTGGATATGTGAGACACTGGGCTGGGTGGGAGTGGGAGCCCCTGCCACACACTCTCTGCAGCTCTCTGATGAATCTTGCTCCAAATTTTAACAAGACAGAGCTGCCCAAGTTCATGTACTGCCCCATCAAGGTGAACAAGGAGGAGCTCAAGGGACCGCAGTACATTCCTAATTCTATAGCTGTGAGTAGAAAACGGTAATAACTAATAACCTTAAGTTTGTTATTGTCAATATTGGAGCCCTGCAGGGCATTCTGCATCATCAGATATTTCAACATATTTAGAAGGGTTTATTTTAATTTATTGGAATCTAATTCTTTGAAAGTTGATAATCTAATTTAGATCATAACATATGGTCTCACACATAGAACAGCAACTCTAGTTTCCTCAAGCAAACGAAAAACAAACAACGAGAACAAGGAATAGATTGGAAGGATGCACTGGGCAACTCACAAAAGAAATCACTGACCTGCTGGGCTTCATGGCAGGCAGGACCAGGACAGCACCATTGACCATGTGGAAGGTACCTTTGGGGTGGCGTCTTCATTCGTATGTTACCTTCTTCCAGATACCAGTCCCTGAGAGTGAGTCTAATTTGTCCAATACATCATGAAAAGGGTTCTCACCAACAACCAAATTAGCCAGCACTTTGATCATAGACTTTGCCAGCCTCCAGAACTGTGAGAAATAAATTTCTGTTGTTTAAATCACCCAGTCTATGGTATTTTGTTATAGCAGCCCAAGCGAAGACAGCTGTCAATTAGATTTAATTTCCTTTGTGCAAGGGAGTTATCTTTGTCACATTTTTATATCAATGAATTTTGTAGGCCTTCCTTTTTTATACATTAGCTAGACAAGTTTAAATAGCATCTGAGTGTGGAGGAGACTGTTGGTCATCTACTCCAATGTCCACTCTCCCTTTCTTCCTCAGTATGAGAATCCCTGATTCTTAGCTGGCCACCATGAAAAGAGGACATTTCTCAGACTCCCTAGGTGTGGCCTTGGACTAAACTCTGCCTAATGTGATGAAGCAGAAGGTTGTATGATGGATTTAGAAAGCTACAGTAAAAGATAGCTGTTGCATGCATGCTCTTTGCCCTACCTCTCTGTCCCTTTCTCCATCATACAGCTTGGAATGCAAGCTTGGAATGATGGCTGGAGCTCTAGAAGCTGTCATGGATTCTGGAGATGGTGGAAGGTTTCCTGGAAGGAATCTTGTGATTTTGTGGAGTTGTCATACCAGCCCTGGACATCCTGGACTTGCTGGACTTCCAAGTCTGGACTTCCTTTACATGGAAGAGACGTGAACTTGTTTCAGCCACTATCATTTTGGGTTTTCTATTCCATAGAACTTAATCTAATCTTTTGGGTTACAATAAGTTGCTATTCCTTTAAAAAAAATGCAGCCATAAATCCATCTGCTCTGTATTGGGTTTGTTTTCTTTTTTTCCCCTTATTTAATCAGAATTCTGTAACTTTCTGAATTTCATTTGTATATATTAGTCTATTTAGATTTTCTTCCCCCTTCTTGAGGCAGTTAGGTCATTTAGTTTCTTTTTAAAAAGTCATTTAATTGAAGTTTTCAAATATTTGCACATAATTCTTTAAAGTACTCTCAAAATTATTTCCAGTATATACTCTTAAAAGTTTCCGTTTCTTTCTGTATTCTCCTTTTTAAAAAATCTTTATTACAGTAGCCAGTGGTTTATCTAATGTGTAACATTTTTATCCCTAAGGATGAGGAGGGCTTATTTTTATTTTTATAACTTGCCTGCACCCCAATTAATTTAATGGGGTGCATTTAATGTTATCTTTATTACATTCTTTCATATGGTTTCCAAAGGTTTATTAAGTTAATTAAAACTTTTTTTTCTTTAGTTGAATGTTTATCTTATTCTTTCTTGTTCAGCAATCTAAGTATGTAAGTATATAGAATCTTCTCTGAGCAGAGTTCTCGACTATAGGCCCTGCCTATGTTAGGGAGGCCACTCCTCACTGGGCAAGACCACACTTGGAGAAGACAGGACTGCAGGACACCTAGAGGTAGAGATGAGCTTAGTGATATCCAGATTGTGCCTTCACTTATCCTGCACGAAGGTGGGGTCTCTTAGTTATCCAGTGGGTCTGAGGTTCCAGAAGTGGGTCAGTGCACTCAGCCTATGGGGACAGAGAACAAATAACACTGGGGTTCCTTGCATAGAGGAGGAAAAAAAATCTTTTTTCTATACCCATCTTAGGTTCTCTAATTCAGGCCCTGTCAAATAGACTAACAAAAGACAGATTAATGAAAGAAAAACAGAAGTTTATTAACATGATATGAAATAACAGAAAATATATATATTGGCCTCTTCCCCCAGTTCCTGGCAGAGCTTCTAAAACCCTTGTAATTTCCTAAGTTATAAGAGCACTAGGAACATCTTTTATTCTAATATTTGGTCTTTGACCCAGTTCCTGACACAGAACTCCTAAATCCCTTGGACTTTCCTGAGTGATAGGGGTTTCTTTTATTCTAATGAGATGATTCTTGGTGGGCTCCCGGATAGCTTCAGGATGGGGGCTGGTCACCAGAAAAACCAAGCTATGATTCAAAGATTGGAACTTTGAGCCACACTTCCCATCCTCTGAGGAGGAAGGAGGATTTGGAGATTAAGTTAATGATTGATCATGCCTACATGATAAAGCCTCCATAAAAATCCTCAAAGTACAGGATTTAGAGAGCTTATTGTTGGTGAACACATCCATGTGCTGGGAGGGTTGCACACCCCAGTTCCATGGGGACAGAAGCTCCTTTGTTATGGACCCTATCATATCTTTATTGTATAATAAACCAGTAAACAAAGTGTTTCCCTGAGTTCTGTGAGCCCTTCCAGAAAATTACTGAACCTGAAGAGGGGGTCATGGGACCTCCAATTTATAGCCAGTCAGTCAGAAGCTGTTTGAGGTGGGGGTGGATAGGGACAATCTTGTGGGATTAAGCCCTTAAACTGTGGGGTCTGCTCTATCTCCAGTTTGTGTCAGAATTGAATTGAATTGTAGGATACCCGCTTAGTGTGGGAAATAAAACCCACACCTGGTGTCAGAAGTGAAGTAAAGTATTGTGAGTGTGGTAGCAGTGAGAGAGTAAAGGAGAAACAGAGTTTTTCTTAGACACATGCATCATGCATACACACAGGAGCACTCAGAGATGAGTAACTCAAAGGGGTGGTTAGAAGTTGGGCTTATGTAGCATCTTAACAAAAGAACAATAGATTTTTAGAGAAATGACAATACAAAGGAAAATGACTTTCAAGGCAGCAGGTTGTGGGAAGGCAAATATATGGGGAAAGTAATGGTAGAGAAGGGCTAGTTTTAGCAAGATGTGTTATGTAGATTCCTCTAGTTCAGCCTCTGGGCTGATGAGGATCTAGGGTTGTCTCTGGTGATTAACTTCTGTGCTTTCTGGTAGCGAGGAGAGGGGGGACACCTTTACAAATTTATGTCCTGCTTTTAGACAAATAGAGGGAGGCAGAGAGATTTTCTTGTTTCTGTTTTTTCTCTATTGCCGTCAGCTCAAAACCATTCTTATGCCAAAGTGCTATTTTGGGGTAGTATATTCTGCTACCCTTCACTTTCTAATTACGTTCAGCCTCTATCAGCATGACTAGGAGAACCTGTGACATTGGGGAGAGTGGGTGATAGTCTGATCTCTTCTGTGTCTTCCTCTGGGTGGAAATGGAGGCCCAACCATGCCTCCAACATCCAAAAGCAACTCTTTTGCTTCATTTCCCCTATTCCTAGAGAGATAATGTAAGAAGACTTCAACATCAACAAATGTCAATTTTTTTATCAACTATAAATTATCATAACATTTAGCAATTTTGTGACATTTTTTGGTCGTCATTAACGTTGTTTGTGTTTCAGCTGACTTCACTGTGGTCCTGTCATTAGCCAAGTCAGCTATGATAACTTAGGTTTGATATGGAATGTACTTTTCAAAATAAATCTGTGTATAGTTAAGGCCTATTTGATCATATCTGAATCATAATAAAGACTGCCAACAATCATGCCAGCAAAACTATTTACTGAGATGCTAAAATATTTCAAGACAGCTAGCTCTAGTATAGTCTGAAAAATACCAACTTCTTTTCCAGTACTGAGTCCCCCATCAAAATTCATTTTTGCTCTTAATCTCCTCCCCCATTTGAAGCATCTCACTGTAAGCCACTTTTAATTCTTCTCTCACACTTTACTTGGTTACTGCCCAGGCAGAGCTCACGAGGTCTGGTTGCCATCTGCACTTGCCGTATCATCCAGGGTTGCAGCTCAGGTTATTAATCAACATGTCAGTGATTAGAAGAGTCACTGCTATTTTGATTTTCCTGCTCTTTTCTGCAGTTGGCAGAGACAATTGCAGCTTTCCCTCATCTCCCACCCATGAGTTTAAATGGCATCAAACTGGGAGAACTCAGACCTCCTGACCTCTGAGTCACCCTGCTGGTCACCCAAGGACTCTGAACCCATTGAAGAGGGATAGAGAGAGCAATGTATGATCATTGCTGTTATCTTGCTTTCCGTCAGCTCAGACCAACCATCTGTGGTACTTTTACAGTCTTTAGATCCATTAATTTAATTCAGATTTATTAAGTATCCACTAAAAGCCTAGCACTGCTGTAGGTACAAGGAAATAACAATGAAGAAAACAAACCAATTTCTGCCCTCACGGGATTTACATTATATTCTCTCTGTTACTTAAACCAAGAAGGAGACTTTGCTCCTTTCCTTACTCATTTGGGGGAGGCAGGAACAAAGGAGAATATTGATAAACCTGGAAATAGGGCCGGAGAGTATCAGAGAAGGAAGCCTTTGGGAAGGTGAAGATGTGCGAGCCAGTAGTCATGTTGTAAAAGGATACAACTCCAGCCTCATAGTCCAGAAAAACCCCCACAACCAGGGGCTGCTCTTTCAGATGAAGAGAAATTGAGGGAGAGGTAAGTGCTACATAGCCTTTCTTTTTGCACAGCCTGATGGCCCAGAATCGAGACTGAGAAACCTGTATCATGCTAATGTCCCTCCGCACATTTTCCATACAAACTCCTAAATCCCACCCAGTTCCTTCCCCCACATCCACTTCAAAGTAATGTCTTCCTGAAGTGAAGCCCTCACAGCCCAGGATACAGGGTAAGGCACTAAATCTCCTTGAAGTGTCAAGGTTCTCTTGGGGCCATCCACGAGTCACTTGTCTCCGATCCTCAGACACAATTAGTTCACGATGAGCTGTATCTGGATCCAGAGTTACGCTGACTGAAAACAAACAAATATGTTTTTTGGTGCTGAGAACACAGTTTATTTTAAATAAAACCAGCCTGTGTTCAAATCCAAGCATTGTTTCTTACTAGCTGTGTGAGCTTAGGCAAGTCATTCTCTGAGCTGATGTATGCTTAGTGCTTGGTAAAATTCCTGGTATATGGTGTATATATGTATATGATCTGACTGATATAATATGACAAAAATGATGGGATGTGACTCCTATGATTATATTTCATTCTATAAGACTCCATCTTGCTAGCAGACTTGCTCTAGAGACTCTCTCTCTCCTGAGCTCACTTTAAAGAAATAACTGGCCATGTTGGGAGGCCTATGTGCAAGGAGCTGAGAGGTGGCTTCTAGAAGCTGAAGGCAGCCTCCAGCCAACAGCCAGCAAGAAGCCAGGGCCCTGGAGTGACGTCAGCATCATGGCAGAGTGACTTTCCCTCTTTGAATATCTGCCCCCAAGACACAACAAAAACATCATTTGTATACCAACAGAGGTCAATCAAACACTACAAATGACTTCTAAGAGACCCTTGCTGCAGTACATCTGAAGGTGGAGGCACGGGAAACCCCAAAGGACATGAGGAGAGGTAAGAAGATTTAATCCCCCTTCCCAGTCCATGGCAAAGACAGACAGGGGCTCACAGACAGAGATGGGGGAGGGGCGGCCCTCTGCAGGGAAAACTATCGCCCTCCAGGTGCTTTCACAGACTGTCAAGAGATCCCCACTGGGAAGCCATGATGGACTGTTTCAGGGGTGTGCTAAAAGCCCCAAAAGAGCCAGAAAGGAAGCCCCCAGGTCGGGCAGGTGGAAGAGAGAACCCCTCCCCCCACATGCCCTGCACTTCAGGAACAATCCCTCCAGCTATTGCAGTGGGCTCAGAGCACACTGCTCGTGACCTGCACCCAGTGGCAGCAAGTGGAAACTGCAGGACAATCTTCAAGATGAAGAATAGCAAAGGTAAATCAGCAGACTGTATGCAAAAGTATTTTAAGTCTACAGACCCAGAGGAAAATGACAAACACCCAGAAACCAACCCTGAAGGCACAGAAATCTATAACCTGAATGACAGAGAATTCAAAATAGCTATCATAAACAAACTCAACAAAATACAAGAGAACACAGAGAAACAAATCAATGAATTCAGGGATTTCTTGAAACCAATAAGAAAAACTAATCATAAATACTGGAGAAGAAAAACACAATGGATGAGATAATGGAAAACCTGGAGTCTTTAAAGAGCAGAACTGATAATATGGAGGAAAGAATTAGCATTATCAAGGATAGCCACACAGAAATGCTCCAGATAGAGGAGGAAAGAGAGCTAAGACTAAAAAGAAATGAACAAATTCTTTGAGAAATATCAGACTCAATGAGGAAAAGTAACATAAGGATAATAGGTATTCCAGAAGGAGAAGAAAGAGAAAAAGGAGCAGAGAGTTTGTTCAACGAAATAACAGCTGAGAACTTCCCAAACCTAGGAAAAGAGATGGAAATAACAGTGGATGAAATCAATAGATCACCTAAATATATAAACAGGAATAGACAAACATCATGCCACATAATAGCTAAATTAAGAAGAGTCAGTGACAAAGAAA
Organism: Tapirus indicus; assembly: GCA_031878705.1. Lineage (NCBI taxonomy): Eukaryota > Metazoa > Chordata > Mammalia > Perissodactyla > Tapiridae > Tapirus > Tapirus indicus. The sequence goes on along the minus strand of CM062931.1, from coordinate 23,320,534 downwards.
AAATATTAAGGGCAGCTAAACAAAATAACATACAATGGAAACCCCATCAGGCTCTCAGCTGATTTCTTGACAGAAACTCTACAGGCTAGGAGAGACTGGAATGATATATTTAAAATGATGAAAGACAAAAACCTTCAGCCAAGAGTACTTTATCCAGCGAAAATATCCTTCAAATATGATGGAGAAATAATAACTCTCCCTGATAAACAAAAGCTAAGGGGGTTCATCACCACAAGACCCCCACTACAAGAAATGCTCAAGAAGGCCCTTAGGCCTGAGAAAAAACAAAAGAGAAAGGGGATACAAAGTTTTGAGAAAGGAGGAAAACAAGGAGACTAAACCAGAACAAACTACAGTTGGAAAACATCAAAAATGAATTTAAGCTCATCACTGCAAACACACATTCACGACACAAGATGGAATAAACAGTGACAACAACAAATAAGAAGGGGAAGAAGGGATCGAACTGACTCAGTCTAAGGAAACAAGAGGCATCTGAAACATACTATCTTATCCAGGAGATCTTTTATATAAACCTCATGGTAACCACTAAACAAATAACCAGAAGAGAACCACATATGACAAATAAAGAGAAAACTAAGAGAATCATCATGCAGAACTACCAAACTGAATTGGCAGTCTGAAACACCTGGGACAAGAAATGAAGGAAATGTAAAAGAACCAAAAAATGAACAATAAAACAGCAAAATTAAACCCTCATATATCAATAATCACTCTAAATGTAAATGGATTGAATCCTCCAATCAAAAGACACAGAATGGCAGGATGGATTAAAAACCAAGATCCAACAATTTGCTGCCTCCAGGAAACACATTTCAGCTCTAAAGACAAACAGACTCAAAATAAAAGGATGGAAAATGATACTCCAAGCTAATGACAAACAAAAGAAAGCAGGAGTTGCCATACTTATATCAGACAAACTAGACTTCAAGATAAAAAAGGTAATGAGAGACAAAGAAGGGCAATGTATAGTGATAAAAGGGACACTTCACCAAGAAGACATATCACTTATAAATATCTATGCACCCAACACAGGAGCACCAAAGTATATAAAACAACTGCTAAAAAACCTAAAAGGAGATATTAACAATAACACAATAATAGTAGGGGATCTTAACACCCCCCTTACATCAATGGATAGATCACCCAGACAAAAAGTCAATAAGGAAATAATGGACCTAAACAAAAAACTAGATGCGATGGACTTAATAGATATATACAGAGCACTCCACCCCAAAACAGCAGATTACACATTCTTCTCAAGCACGCATGGAACATTCTCAAGGATAGACCATATATTAGGAAAGAAGGCAAACCTCTATAAATTTAAGAAGATTGAAATCATTACAAGCATCTTTTCTGATCATAATGCTATGAAACTAGAAATCAACTGCAAGGAAAAAACTGGGAAAGGGATAAAGATGTGGAGACTAAACAACATGCTACTGAACAACCAATGGGTCATTGATGAAATTAAAGGAGAAATCAAAAGCTATCTGGAGACAAATGAAAAGGAAAATACACCATACCAACTCATATGGGACGCAGCAAAAGCGGTCCTCAGAGGGAAATTCATAGCAATACAAGCCCACCTTAACAAACAAGAAAAATCCCAAATAAATAACCTTAAACTGCACCTTACAGAATTAGAAAAAGAAGAACAGACAAAGCCCTGAATCAGCAGAAGGGAGGAAATAATAAAAATCAGAGCAGAAATAAATGAAATTGAAACCAGAAGAACAGTAGAAAGGATCAATGAAACAAAGAGCTGGTTCTTTGAGAAGATAAATAAAATTGACAAACCCTTAGCCAGACTCACTAAGAAAAAAAGGGAGAAGACTCAAATAAATAAAATTAGAAATGAAAGAGGAGAAATTACAACAGATACCACAGAAATACATGGGATTATTAGAGAATACTATGAAAAATTTTATGCCAACAAATTGGACAACGTAGAGGAAATGGACAAATTCTTGAATGCATACAACCTCCCAAAACTGAATCAAGAAGAAATAGAGAATCTGAATAGACCAATCACAAGTAAAGAGATTGAAACAGTAATCAAAAACCTCCCAAAAAATAAAAGCCCAGGACCAGATGGCTTCCCCGGATAATTTTACCAAACATTCAAAGAAGATTTAACACCTATTCTTCTCAAACTCTTCCAAAAAGTAGAGGAAAATGGAATACTTCCTAACACATTCTATGAGGCCAACATCACCCTGATATCAAAACTAGACAAGGACAATACAAAGAAGGAAAACTACAGGCCAATATTGCTGATGAACATAAGACACAAAAATCCTCAACAAAATATTGGCAAACCGAATACAGCAATACATCAAAAAGATCATACACCATGATCAAGTGTGATTTATACCAGGGACACAGGGATGGTTCAACATCCGCAAATCAATCAATGTGATACACCACATTAACAAAATGAAGAATAAAAACCACATGATCATCTCAATCGATGCAGAGAAGGCATTCGACAAGATCCAACACCCACTTATGATAAAAACTCTCAACAAAATGGGTATAGAGGGAAAGTACCTCAACATAATAAGGGCCATATATGACAAACCTACAGCTAACATCCTACTCAACAGGGAAAAACTGAAAGCCATTCCTTTGAGAACAGGAACAAGACAAGGGTGCCCACTCTCACTGCTTTTATTCAACATAGTACTGGAAGTTTTGGCCAGAGCAATTAGGCAAGAAAAAGGAATAAAAGGACTCCAAATAAGCAATGAAGAAGTGAAACTCTCACTATTTGCAGATGACATGATCTTATACATAGAAACCCCCCCCAAAAAAAATCCATTGGAAAACTAGTAGAAATAATCAACAACTACAGCAAAGTGGCAGGGTATAAAATCAACTTACAAAAATCAGTTGCATTTCTATACACTAATGATGAACTAACAGAAAGAGAATTCAAAAAGACAATCCCATTTACAGTTGCAACAAAAAGAATGAAATATCTGGGAATAAATTTAACCAAGGAAGTGAGTGACTTATACAATGAAAACTATAAGACACTATTGAAAGAAATCGATGAAGACATAAAGAAATGGAAAAATATTCCATGCACATGGATTGGAAGAATAAACATAGTTAAAATGTCCATACTACCTAAAGCAATCTACAGATTCAATGCAATCCCAATCAGAATCCCAATGTCATTCTTCACACAAATAGAACAAAAAATGCTGAAATTCGTATGGGGCAACCAAAGACCCCGAATAGCTAAGCAATCCTGAAAAAAAAAACAAAGCTGGAGGCATCACAAACCCTGATTTCAAAATATACTATAGAGCTATAGTAATCAAAACAGCATGGTACTGGTACAAAAACAGACACACAGATCAATGGAACAGAATTGAAAGCCCAGAAATAAAACCACACACCTATGGACAGCTAATCTTTGACAAAGGAGTGAAGAACATACAATGGAGAGAGGGAAGTCTCTTCAATGGTGCTGGGGGGCCACCCGGTGGCGCAGCGGTTTAGTTCATGCTTGGCAGCCCGGGGTTCACGAGTTCAGATCCCGGGCGCCCGCTGACGCACTGCCTGTTAGCCATGCCGTGGCGGCATCCCATATAAAGTGGAGAAAGATGGGCACTGATGTTAGCCCAGGGCCAGTCTTCCTCAGCAAAACGGGGAGGATTGGCAACAGATGTTAGCTCAGGGCTGGTCTTCCTCACCAAATAAAATAAAATAAAATAAATGGTGCTGGGAAAATTGGACAGCATCATGCAAAAGAATGAAAGTAGACCATCTTCTATTGCCATACACAAAAATCAACTCAAAATGGATTAAGGACCTGAAAGTGAGACCTGAAACTTTAAAACTCCTGGAAGAAAATATAGGCAGTACACTAATTGACATTGGTCTTAAAGGGATCCTTTCAGATTCCATGTCTAATCGGACATGGGAAACAAAAGAAAAAATAAACAAGTGGGACTTCATCAGACTACAGAGCTTCTACAAGGCAAATGAAACCAGGATCAAAATGAATAGAGAACCCGCCAGCTGGGAGAAAATATTCACAAATTGTTTATCTGACAAGGGGTTAATCTCAGTAATATATGAAGAACTCACACAACTGAGCAACAAAAAAACAAATAACCCAATCAAAAAATGGGCAGAGGATATGAACAGATATTTTTCTAAGGAAGATATACAGATTGCCAATAGATACATGAAAAGATGTTCAACATCACTAATCATCAGGGAAATGCAAATCAAAACTATGCTAAGATATCACCTTATACCCGATTAGAATGGCTATAATCACTAAGACAAAAAACAACAAATGTTGGAGAGGTTGTGGAGAAACGGGAACCCTCATTCATTGCTGGTGGGAATGCAAACTGGTGCAGCCTCTATGGAAAACAGTATGGAGAGTCCTCAAAAAATTAAAAATAGAAATACCTTATGATACAGCAATCCCACTCTTGGGCATCTACCCAACGGACATGAAATCAACCATCACAAGAAGCTTATGCACCCCTATGTTCATTGTAGCATTATTCACTATAGCCAAGAAGGGGAAGCAACCCAAGTGACCCTCAACTGATGATTGGATAAAGAAGATGCAGTATATATATACAATGGAATACTACTCAGCCATAAGAAAAGACAGAATTGTCCCATTTGCAACAACATGGATGGACCTAGAGGATATTATGTTAAGTGGAATAAGCCAGAGAGGGAAGGACAAACACCACATGATTTCACTCATATGTAGAATATAAATGAACACACGGACAGAGAGAACTGGTTGGTGGTTACCAAGGGGAAGTGGGGTGGGGGGTGGGCACAAGGGGTGAAGGGATGCATCCACATGGTGACTGGCAAAAAATAATGTACAGCTAAAACCCCACAATGTTATAAACTATTAAGACATCAATAAAAATCGAAATTAAAAAAACCCCTGAAAAATGTAAAAAAAAAAAAAACAAGATAAAAGTCACTGTAATAGAAATTCTATAAAAAAGAAGAAGCCAGGGCCCTAAGTCCTATAACCGTAAAGAAATGAATTCTGCCAACAACCAGAGTGAGCTTGGAAGTGGCTTCTTCCCAACCTAGCCTCCAGATGAGAACACAGCCTAGCCAATGCCTTAATTGTGGCCTTGCAAGACCCTAAGCAGAGAATCCAGCTGTGCTGTGCCCAGATTTCTGACAAACAAAACCTGGGAGATAGCTGTGTGTTGTTTTAAGCCACTAAATTTGTTTGCAGCAGTACATAATTAATAGTCACAAGTCACTTAAGTCCAATTTTGCAACCAAGCAAGTTATGAAAAAACTTTCAGTTTTCAGACCTTTCTGAATTTTGTAATTGCAGATAAGAGATTGTGGAACTACAGCAAGCACTGATTAAGAGAATCAAAGGAGCAGAAAGCTCAGGCTTCGGAATTGGTAAAACTTGGTTTTCATATGGTTCTAACATTTACCATCTGTGTTATTTGGGTCAAGGCCCTAAAACTATTTGAACCATAGTCCATAATACTCACCTACCTTTCTTGCATTGCTTTGAGAGTTGACTAAATATTAAAAAGAAACATTATGTCCCAGAGACTGTCCTAAGCACTTTACACACATTGATGCATTTATTTTTTCATGACAATCCAATGAGGTAGGAACTGTTAATGTTTTTATTTTTCAGTTGGGGAAACTAAGGAGGTTATTTGCCTGGGGTGACACAGCTAATAAATGGGAGAGCAGGAATTCGAAGAATCTGCCCAGATAACCAGTATGCTATGTCCCTATCTAAGCATTGGAGCATATTAACAAGGAAGAATGTGGTAGCTCCACTGAAAATAACTAAACAACCTCTCTGGCTGTGAGCCTGCTCAGGAACAAGTGCTAAACTTGGTTACCACTTAAGCTTCCTTCCATCCATAGCATTTAGAAATTCTTGACTTCACATACCTTGATAGCTCCTTAACATTTTCTTCACATCAAAGTAAAGCTCAGAAACATTACACACAGTATGAACCTCCATAGAGAGGGCCTCTGGTGTTTCCAGCTTCACAGCCCAACTCCTAGAATAAGCAGAGGCCAGAGACTTCTTCAGTGGGACGTTCCAGTCAGCTCTATATACCCATACCCCTCCCCTCCTGCATTCATACAGGACTTACCTGGTCAAAGTGTTTTTCACATCCTATAGAGAAACAAAGACAAAAAGTGAGCGTGGGCATATCAGTATTTCATGGGGCTTGGCATATGGGGCTGTTCTGTATAGATGCTCCTTCCAAAGACGTAAAGAGAGTGACCCTAACCTTAGATATTGGTGGATACCAGATAGAATGATTCTTATCCCAGCCCCCTGGGATATTCAGCATGGTAGGATGTCTATCAACCTCTGAGTCTGTTATCTTCCTTGATGAGGCCTGTGGGGAGCTATAGTGTGTCTGCAATTGCATCAGCTTGTGGGCTGCTTGGGGAAGAGGGCGAGGAGCTTTGCCCATGCTCCCTCAGACAAGATTCGTTTTCAGTGACCTAATTTCCTTCAGAGTGAGCCCACATTAGAGATTACTTATCACAAAGGTCCTTAGTGGTGAATCCACGCATGGCCCCTGGCTCTGGGCCATTAAGGTAGGCAGCAGGTATCACACAGTGGTGGAAGAGTCATGCTACATTCTTAACCTTACAGTGTAAGAACCTCCAGCTCTATTAGTGGGAACTAGAATAAAGAGCTCCAGGCATTGAAGGAAGGCCCCATAAGAATTATGGAGCAAGGGCTCTACAAGCAAATCAGGGGAAAGGTTATCACTTATTTGGGCTGCCCCATTTTACCACCCACCAGTCATCTGGAGGATTTCAGGAGACAGTTTAACAGCCAGGGTCTGTGCACATGGGCCAGGAGCAAATGGTAGTAAAAGTTATCCCATGGTTTCATTTGGCCAAGGAACCCACCATGGCCACCCAGAGGGGGTGTATTTTTCTGATTAACATAAAGGCACTCTATAGAGTAGTGGAGGCCACCCTGCAGATATTGATTGTATCTAAAAGAAACATTATTTTAAATTCCACACATTAATGTGCCAGGCAGGCCTTGCCAATCTTCCTATACTCCCTCACCAGTCTTCTCTTATTAGCTCAGGAATAGACACCTTCTTTCCTTCTTCCAAGTGCACAGCCTTACCTGCAGCAATTTCTGGGCTGAACTCTGACATTTCGCCTCTAGTTCCAGGATGTGGCTCTTGAGTTCACAGCTCTTCTGTTCCAGATTGGCTTCATTGTCTCTCAGTCTCCTCAGAGTTTTCTCTTTTTCTTTCTCTAGCCTCCATAGGTGAGACTTCTCCTCCTCACGCAGGAAGTTCTGGAGATTCTTAAATTCTGACTGGATTTTTTGTCTCTGAATCTTTATCTTCTCCTAGAATCAAGGGAGTATGCTCAAAAGGTGCAAACAAACCAAATGTCCATCAATGGATGAGTTGATAAACAAAATGTGGTATCTAGATACAATGGAATACAATTCAGCCTTAAAAAGGAATGGAGTTCTGATACATGCTACAACATGGATGAATCTTTTTTTTTTTTTTTTTTTGTGAGGAAGACCAGCCCTGAGCTAACATCCGTCGCCAATCTTCCTCTTTTTGCTGAGGAAGACTGGCCCTGGGCTAACATCATGCCCATCTTCCTCAACTTTATATGGGACGCCACCACGGCATGGCTGACGAGCAGTGCGTCAGCGGGCGACTGGGATCCGAACCCGCGAACCCCAGGCTGCCAAGCGTGGACTAAACCGCTGCACCACCGGGCGGCCCCAACATGGATGAATCTTGAAGACATTATGCTAAGTGAAATAAGCCAGAAACAAAAGTACAAATATTGTATTACTCCACTTATATGAGGTACCTAGAACAGTCAAAATCATAGAGACAGAAAGTAGAATAGTGGTTATTGGGAGTTGGGAGAAGGAAGGAAGGGGGAGTTATTGTATAATAGGTACAGAGTTTTAGTTTGGGATGATGAAAAAGTTCTGGAGATGGATAGTGGTGATGGTTGCATAACAATGTGAAAGCACATAATGCCACTGAACTGTACACTTAAACATGGTTAAAATGGTAAACTTTATGTTATGTGTATTTTAACACGCATATGCACAAAAGAAAGTTTGTTCAGCTACTGTGACATTATTTTCCCATGAGTCATTCAAGCAGGAAGAATCAAGTTCCCTGCTGCAGAGTTGTGCCTAGGAGGTGGGCACTCAGATGTGAGAGAGGTTGTCAGGATTCTCTATGGTCACCTGATTCATTTCCTTCTTCTTCAGCCAGGATGCAGGAGAAAGGAGGGGCAGGAGTACTAGATAATTCAATCATGGAACTAGGGCCAAGGTCAAATGTTTTATTAGTTACAAAGATAAAAATGAGTTTTTATTTGGGATGTAAGAAGGTATGTCTGAATCTGAGGGAATTTCTTGAAGCAAAAGCTTTTAATGAACATAACCAAGATTGGTCTTGAAGACAACCAGGCTGGTAGAAGAGTCCATGATTCTCAGCAGGAAGAAGTCTAGGTAGCAGGCTTTTATAATAGTTAACAGAAATATTCATCCACCAGCCCAGGGTTCACTTAATCATCCTTATGTATAAGACTGACAGAAATCAAATGATATATCTAATGAGAGACTCAGCTTTCATTTTGGAAGATATAGAACTACAATTTCCATTAGTGCTTTCTCAACTCATGCAGTGTTTCAATGACTGTGATGTTGTGGGGGAAGTGTCATTGACAGGGTTTCCATATATATATATATATATATATATATATATATATATATATATATATATATATATAAGTTATAATCAAGATCCTCTCCATTGCCCAAGATCCCAGAAATGCAGAAAGTAAGAGTGTCCTCTGAGAGTTCATCTTCAATATCTGCACACAAAGGATCAGGGCAGAGGTTGGAAGAGACCCCTGAAAGAGTCATAATGGCTCACCGGCCTGCAGGATTTAACTACAAGCTGATGGATTACATAAATATGTCTATAAAGAAATAATAGCTGAAAACTTCCCTAACCTAAGGAAGGAAGCAGTCATCCAGGTACAGAAAGCACTGATAGCACCAAACAAGATAAACCCAAAGAGGCCCGCACCAAGACACATACATCATAATTAAAATGTGCAGAGTTAAAGATAAGAAAGAATCCTAAAAGCCGCAAGAGAAAGACAAGTTACATACAAAGGAAACCCCATAAGGCTATCAGCTGACTTCGCTGCAGAAACCTTACAGGCTAGAAGAGAGTGGCATGACATATTTACAGTGCTAAAAGGAAAAAACCTACAGCTGAGAATACTCTACCCAGTAAGGTTATCAATCAGAATGGAAGGACAGATAAAGAGTTTCCCAGACAAGCAAAAATTAAAGGAGTTTATCACCAAGAAACCAGTCCTACAGGAAATGCTAAAGGGGCTTATTTAAGGGGAAAAGAGAAGAGCACAAATATGAAAAAATTATCTATTTCCACAATAAGAGGGTAACAGATACAAACACACAAAAAAGAGGATCAATATGATGTCAAAAGCAAAATGTGGGAGGAGGGGAGTAAAAGAGTACTTTCAGATAGAGGTCAAACTAAAGAGACCATCAACTCAATATAGATTGCTATACACGTAGGTTATTATATGTGAACCTCATGGTAATCACATACCAGAAACCTATAATAAATACACAAAAAACTAAGCAAAATGATCCCAAACATAATACCAAAGAAAGCCATCAAACCACAGGGGAAGAGAGCAAGAGAAGAAGAAAGGAACAGAGAAGAACTACTAAAACACCAAGAAAGTAAAAAAATGGCAGTAAGTACATACATATCAATAGCTACTTTAAATGTCAATGGACTAAATGCTCCAATCCAAAGGTATAGGGTGGCTCATTGCATTAAAAAACAAGACCCATATATATGCTGCATACAAGAGACACACTTCAGACCTAAGGACACTCACAAACTGAAAGTGAAGGGATGGAAAAAAATACTCCATGAAAATGGCAATGAAAAGAAAGCTGGGATAGCAAACTCATATCACACAAAATAGACTTTAAAACAAAAACTGTAACAAGAGACAAAGAAGGGCATTGCATAATGATCAAATGAACAATCCAACAAAAGGATATAACACTCATAAATATCTATGCACCCAACATAGGAGCACCTAAATATATAAAGCAATTATTAACAGACATAAAAGGAGAAATAGACAGTAACACAATAATAGTAGGGGACTTTAACACTCCACTTACACCAATGGATAGATCATACAAACAGAAGATCAACAAGGAAACATTGGCCTTAAACAACACATTGGACCAGATGGCCTTAGTAGATATGTACAGAACATTCCATCCAAAAACCAAAGAATACACATTCTTTTCAAATGCACATAGAACATTCTCCAGGATTGATCACATATTAGGCCACAAAACGAGTCTCCATAAATTTAAGAAGATTGAAATAATACCAAGCATCTTTTCTGACCACAAAGGTATGAAACTAGAAATCAACGATAGGAAGAAAATCAGAAAAGCCACAAATATTTGGAGATTAAACAAAATGCTACTGAACAATGATTGGGTCAATGAAGAAATAAAGGAGAAATCAAAAAATACCTGGAGACAAATGAAAATGAAAATACAACATGCCAGAATTTATGGGATACAGCAAAAGCAGTTCTAGGAGGGAAGTTTATAGCACTACAACCCTATCTCAACAAACAAGAAAAATCTCAAATAAAAAAATCTAACAGTGCATCTAAAGGCACTGGAAAAAGAAGAACAAACAAAGCCCAAAATCAGGAGAAGGAGGGAAATAATAAAAATCAGAGCAGAAATAAGTGAGAGACTAAATAAACAATAGAAAAAAATCAATAAAACCAAGAGCTGGTTCTTTGAAAAGATAAATAAAATTGACAAACCTTTAGCTAGACTCATCAAGCAAAAAGAGAGAAGTCTCAAGTAAGTAAAATCAGAAGTGAAAGAGGAGAAATTACAACGGACACCTCAGAAATACAAAAGATTATAAGAGAATACTACGAAAAGCTATATGCCAACAAATTGGACAATCTAGAAGAAACGGATAAATTCTTAGAATCATACAATCTTCCAAAATTGAATCAAGAAGAAATAGAGAATTAGAATAAACCAATCACCAGAAAGGAGATCAAAATAGTAACAAAAAACCTCCCCCAAAATAAAAGTCCAGGACCAGATGGCTTCCCTTTCAAATTCTACCAAACATTCAAAGGAGACTTAATACCTATAATTCTCAAACTCATCCAAAAAATTGAAGAGGAGGGGAAGCTTCCTAACTCATTCTACGAAGCCAAAATTACCCTGATACCAAAACCAGGCAAGGACAACACAAAAAAAGAAAATTACAGGGCACTATCACTGATGAACATTGATCCAAAAATCCTCAACAAAATACTAGCAAATTGAATAAAGTAATACATTAAAAAGATCACACATCATGATCAAGTGGGATTCATCCGGGGGATGCAGGGATGGTTCACCATCTGCAAATCAATCAACGTGATATACCACATTAATAAAATGAAGAAAAAGTCACATGATCATCTTAACAGATGCAGAGAAAGCATTTGACAAGATACAGCATCCATTTATGATAAAAACTCTGAATAAAATGGGTATAGAAGGAAAGTACCTCAACACAATAAAATCCATATATGACAAACCCACAGCTAATATCACCCTCAATGGTGAAAAACTGAAAGCTATCCCTCTAAGAACAGGAACCATACAAGGATGCCCACTTTCACCACTCCTATTTAACATAGTGTTGAAAGTCCTGGCCAGAGCAATCAGGCAATAAAAAGAAATAAAAGGGATCCAAATTGCAAAGTAAGAAGTGCAACTGTCACTATTTGCAGATCATGTGATTTTATATATAGAAAACCCTAAAGAATCCACCAAAAAACTTCTAGAAATAATAAATGAATATGGTAAAGTTGCAGGATACAAAATCAACACACAAAAATCAGTTGCATTTCTATACACTAACAATGAAGTAGCAGAAAGAGAGATTAAGAATACAATCCCATTTACAAATGCAACAGCAACAAAAAATACCTAGGAATAAACTTAACCAAAGAGGTGAAAGATCTGTACACTATAACTATAAAACATTGTGTAACTATAAAACATTGTGGAAAGAAATTGAAGAAGACATAAAAAAATGGAAAGATATTCTGTGCTCTTGGATTGAAAGAATTAACATAGTTAAAATGTCCCTACTTCCTAAAGCAATCTATAGATTCAATGCAAATCCCTATTGAAGTTCCAACAACATTTTTCACAGAAGTAGAACAAACAATCCTAAAATTTATATGGAACAACACAAGATCCCAAATATCTAAAGGAATACTGAGAAAAAAGAACAAAGCTGGAGGAGTCACACTCCCTGACTTCAAAATATACCACAAAGCTATAGTAACCAAAACAGCAAAGTCCTGGCACAAAAACAGACACACAGAACAATGGAATAGAATCCAGAGCCCAGAAATAACCCCACACATCTATGGACAGCTAATTTTCCACAAGGGAGCCAAGAATATACAATGGAGAAAGGAAAGTCTCTTCAACAAATGGTATTGGGAAAACTGGACAGCCACATGCAAAAAAAATGAAAGTAGACCATTATTTGACACCATACACAAAAATTAACTCAAAATGGATTAAAGATTTGAATGTAAGACCTGAAACCATGAAACTTCCAGAAGAAAACATAGGCAGTACGCTCTTCAACATCAGTCGTAGCAACATATTTTCAAGTACCGTGTATGACCAGGCAAGGGAAACAATAGAAAAAATAAACAAATGGGACTATATCAAACTAAAAAGCTTCTGCACAGCAAAGGAAACCATTAACAAAATGAAAAGACAACCTAACCACTGGGAGAAGATATTTGCAAACCATATATCTGATAAGGGGTTAATATCCAAAATATATAAAGAACTCACATATCTCAACAACAAACAAACTAATGACCCAATTGAAAAATGGGCAAAAGACCTGAACAGACGTTTCTCCAAAGAAGATGTACAGATGGCCAACAGGCACATGAAAAGATGTTCAACATCATTAACTATCAGGGAAATGCAAATCAAAACTATAATGAGATATCACCTCATGCCCAACAGAATGGCTATAATTAACAAGACAGGAAACAACAAGTGTTGGAGAGGATGTGGAGAGAAGGGAATTCTCATACACTGCTGGTGGGAGTACAAACTGGTGCAGCCACTATGGAAAACAGTATGGAGATTCCTCAAAAAATTAAGAATAGAACTACCATACGATCCAGCTATTCCACTGCTCGGTATTTATCCAAAGAATGTGAAAACACCAATATGTAAAGATACACACACACTTGTGTGTTCATTGCAGCATTGTTCACAATAGCCAAGACTTGGAAGCAACCTAAGTGCCCATGAAGGAATGAATGGATAAAGAAGATGTGGTATATATACACAATGGAATACTACTCAGCCATAAGAAATGATGAAATCCAGCCATTTGTGACAACATGGATGGACATTGAGGGTATTCTACTAAGTGAAATAAGTCAGAGGGAGAAGGTCAAAAGCTGTATGATATCACTCATAAGTAGAAGATAAAAACAACAACAAATGAATGCATAGAGACAGAGCTTGGATTTGTGGTTACCAGAGGGGAAGGAGGAAGGGAGGAGGGTGAAAGGGATGATTAGGCACATGTGTTTGGCGATGGATTGTAATTAGTATTTGGGTGGTGATCATGATGTGATCTATGCAGAAATAGAAGTATAATGATGTACACCTGAAATGTATACAATGTTATAAACCAATGTTACCACAATAAAAAATAAATAAAATTAAAAAAAAGAAAAGAAAAGAAATGCATCTCTGATCATGGTCAGCCATGGAAATAGTCTTAGAGATCCCATAGTCGGTAGTGGCATGTGTGTAGGTTCTTTCAGCAGTTATGATCCTCCTTATAAATCAAATAGATTATCAGCCTCATGAACTTGAGTAATATGAATCTCAACCTGGAGTGATTCTGTTTTCTTAGTGTTCACAAAGGTCGGTTTCTGAACCTATAAGGCCGAGAGCCACATTCTGCACCATGGTAAATGCTCCAGTGTGATAAGGTTGAGGCCTTCAAACCAGGAAGGTACTTTGAGGTATTTAAAATTTGAAACCCAGTCAAGGATGGCTCTAGGTAAATAGGCATACCAGTTCTGCTTCTCCTGACTGAGGTATCAGGAATCCTAAACAATTATTATTGAAAGGTTGAAAGAGTTGCAGATAAATTCTCATTGATGTAGACAACCAGGGGCATGAAAACAAATAGTGGTTTCTTCTTTGGGTTTCATCTATTTGGTCTGGTTTAGTGAGAATAAACCATCATTGTGCTTTGCCCAATCATCCCCTATGCCTAAGCTCTAGGGTGGAAAATAGCTTGAGATCAATAAACCCAAATTCTTACATTCCATTCAGTTATTTGCTTTGTTGTGGACACCTTCAGATTCATACATTCCTCTTCCAGTTGCCTCAATTTTGTCACAGCTTCCTGGACCTTTTCCTGAAGGAGAAATCAGGTGAATAAAATGTATTTAATTTGACAACTCTTCAGTAGGCACCTAAGGGGAATCTCAGCCCTCCAAGACTATTGGAGTAACATGAATATTCATTGAGTCCCTACACTTTGCCAGGAAGCATTCTGAGGGCTATATGTGCCATAACCTATTGATCCCTTTGGTAACCCATGCAGCTGGTAGGATTTTGAAATGAAGAAAAAACTGTAGAAAATTTTTTTCTGTGCTGTAGAAACTGAGGCTTAGGAAGGGGTTAAATAACTTGCCAAGGTGCTATAACTGGTAGGTGGTTGAGCTGTGATTCCAACTTCATCTGTTGACCCAGAGCCTGAGCTGTATCTACCGCTACAGTCTTACCAGAGAAATATTCCACATAGAACAGGATAATAATCATCTAAAAGAAGATTTTATAAAATAATGTGCTGAATCAAACATAATCAATGCCAGAGTGTTTGGCACACATGGAACTTTGTATGTATTATGGTGAGTCGGGAAGGAAAGACCAGGATGCCAGCTAAAGTTATGAGAAACAGTTAATGGAGGAGGGGAGCTTGGATATCTTTTGATGAATGGTATCACAAAGCCAATCTAAAAAGATTTAGTATCCATATCAAGCTTTTAGGTTATTTTTCAAAATAGTTTCTCATATTTTCATGGAAAGCAATTTTAAGCTGAACCAAATTGCTAGTTGTGGTCAATACTAAAAGAAACTGGCTCCTGTCCTCTGTAAACCCAATAAGTATATTCATTAATTCTCCAGTGCTCTTAAGAAAGGACTCTATGAATCTTGTTTAGCAGAAGACAGTACTGCCCTTGTTATGTGCCACACACTATTCTAAGCTTTACCTATATTAATGTTCTTAAAGTTTATAGCAACCTCCTGGGCATGTATGTTGGGGAGGGAGGGGACTGCCATTATTCTCATTTACAGATGGGGAAACCAAGGCGTGAAGACATTAAATAACTTGCTCAAAGTTACCCATTTAGTAAGTAATGGAACTAAGATTTCAAACTAAGCAGTCTGACTCCTGAGGCTTATAACCATTACCCTGTGCTGCTCCTTTTCTTACTACTTGATGGGAAAGTAACTCCAATGGGAATATCCCAATTACAGTAACTAGCTGCCCCATGGAGTTTAAAGAAAAGCTGCCACGTGTGGAGTGGTGGTCAGTATTGACATGTCCCGATGGAGGACCCAGAACCTTAATACAAGACCACCTTTGCCTCATGAGAGAGGGAACAAGATGTCCTACACTAGGGACAACATTTTTCTCAAATATAGGCAGGGTGGCGAAGGACTCAGGCAGCAGGACTGTGCCCACACCTCCATTCCACCACAGGAAAGGTCAGCCTTCCTTTGCATGCTTTTGAGTGAGAAACTTGGGAGTTACCCCAAACCTCTCCCCCTGCTTCATCCTCCACGACCAAATCCTGTCCAAATCCTTCAACTCCCCTTCCTAAATCTTGTTTGAAATTGCCCTCTCCCCCCTTCTTATAGGAGTAATCTGAATTTTACACCTTGATATTCCTTTTATTTTATTAGTGCCAGAGTGCTCTTTTCAATGTCAACCTGATCAATGAAACTCTGCAAATGAAAATCCCCCAGTGGCCAGTACTATTCTGGGCTGGGATTTAGACTCTGAGCTGATACCAAGATTCTGGGCCCAGACTTCCTTTCCCATGCCATCACTTGCATTTCCCTACACACACTCCCTGGCCTGGTCACAGTAAGTAAGGAAAGGTCCCATGGCTGTGCCTTTGCACATGTGGTCCCCTCTTCTCGATGCCCTCTTTTTTCTTCATACTTCTATAGTGGTTAATTTTTTTTTTTTTTTTTTTTTGTGGGGAAGACCAGCCCTGAGCTAACATCTGTTGCCAATCTTCCCCTTTTTGCTGAGGAAGACTGGCCCTGGGCTAACATCTGTGCCCATCTTCCTCCACTTTATATGGGACGCCGCCACGGCATGGCTGAGAGGCAGTGCGTCGGCGGGCGCCCGGGATCCGAACTCGCGAACCCCGGGCTGCCAAGCGCGGACTAAACCGCTGCGCCACCAGGCGGCCCCTATAGTGGTTAATTTTTATGTGTCCTCAGAAGTCACTTCTGGGAAGGCTCCTCAGATACCACTCCCTATCCATTGATGCCCCTCCCTACCACCCAAACCAGGGGACTCCAGGCAGTCTTTTTTGCTGGTTTGTCTTCCATACCAGACTGTAGGATACCTACAAGGTGGTGTGTCTTTGTCCACTGTGTTCTCAAACTCTATCACATGGTCTTGCACATTGTGGTTTCTCAAATCAAATACACTGTGTGAAGCAATAAAACATGCAGGTGTGGGTTTGAGCACATTGCATTCTAGAGCGAGGAGAAGTTCGTCATAACAAGAGTGGATAGAGACAAGAGTCTGACCATCCTGTTGAAGGTCAGGATGGATAGTTAGGACTTAATTCAGTGAGGATCCATGATAAACTATTTTTCAGAACAACGACATGATGAAAGCTGTATTTCAGGATTATAATCTTGAGTTTCAGGCTAAAATAATCTCAGGTCTCAGGGAGCAGAATGAGACTGGGTACTTGCCTCTGGCCCGCACACTTACCTTGTAGCCTTGGCATACATCTTCAATAAGACCCGTGGTGTGCCCTTTGTGCTGCGGTGCCCGTTCACAGCGCCAGCAGATGAGCTGGCCCTCATTTTCGCAGAACAGGTGGAGCTTCTCGCCATGTTCCTCACATGACATTTCATGGTCCATCTCCTTCATAGCTTCAATGAGGCTTCCCAGCTGCTTGTTGGGCCTGAGGCTCACCATTTGAAATGGAACCCGACACTGAGGACAGGAGAACGTCTCCAGCCACGGTTGCATCTGGTGTAGGTTCTTAATGAAGCCCACTATGCACGAGTGGCAGTAGCTGTGTCCACAGCTGATGCTCACTGGCTCAACCATCAGGTTCAGGCAGATGGAGCAGGTGGCTTCCTCCCTCATCTTCTTGGTGTTTGTGGGTGCGGCCATGGCTTTTCCTGAAAAGCTCCAACACTGGATCTAGAGGCAGAGATGAAGCAGCCAGAATTTTTCCACAGTGATGGAAATACACCTCACCTGAGCTATTCAATGCACTGGCTGCCACTGGCCTCCACAGGTCTTGAAACCTTCTCTCTAGAGAGAAGAAATGGATTGGGATTTAGAAGATGCATACACTGTAGCTATGTTGTGAAATATGGTAGTGACTATCACACGTGGCCACTTTAAATTAATTAAAATTAAATAGAATAAAAAATGCAGTTTCTCAGTTCTGTGAGCTACATTTCAATTGCTTAATAGCCAGAAGTGGCTAGTGGCTAAATGATAGCCCAGATATAGAACACTCCATCACTGCAGAAAGTTTTCTTGGACCAAGTGCTGAGAGAGATAGAGAAGCAAGGGGAAGACTCCTTTGCTTCTTGTCACTCCTCTGCTGTCTCTGGTTGTCAGGTCCTCACTGGTGGACGTTAGAGGGTCCAGCACAAAAGTTGCAGCAAAAGAGAGAACTCGGTGAAGGAGTGTGAAACTCATTTGTACTTTAATGAACATCAAGAATAATTAGTACCGGGGGCCGGCCCGGTGGAGTCACAGTTAAGTTCGCGCGCTCCACTTTGGCAGCCCAGGGTTTGCAGGTTCAGATCCCGGGCATGGATCGACGCACTGCTTGTCAAGCCACGCTGTGGTGGCATCCCATATAAAGTAGAGGAAGATGGGCACGGATGTTAGCCCAAGGCCAGTCTTCCTCAGCAAAAAGAGGAGGATTGGCAACAGATGTTAGTCCAGGGCCAATCTTCCTTAGGAAAAAAAAAAAAGAATAATTAGTACCAGAATTATTTCTTTGTAATTGGTAGTAATACTTAGGTAACTGGGTGGTCTAAGAAGGATTCTATGGAGAAAATCACATTTAATTCTACTGGAACCCCCACCCCCAGTTGTCTCTACCCCCACTCCACAAAGAACAAAAGACATTGGGTTAATAAAGTCTCACTGGAGACCCAGCCAGGGTGATAATGAAAGTAAACAATGAACCAGAAGACCCAGTTTGTCCTTTTTGCCCTCCCTGACCTGAGGGAAAGAGAATTGGAAAGAGAGCTGAGAAGATAAGGGGTTGGTTCTGGGAAGCAGAGCTCCTGGAGAGCTAGGGAGGTGGCTGTCTCTTCTAGACTAAGATTTGTTTCCCAGGAGAAGTTCAGGGTGACTGGAACACAGGGAGTTTGCAGAATCCAGGATGCGGGGGAGGTTGGAAGCAGATGGGGAAGGTTGGGTCTCTGTGGGATCCCAGGTGCTGGACCCTCTAATGTCCACCTGACAACCAGAGACAGCAGAGGAGTGACAAGAAGCAAAGGAGTCTTCCCCTTCAGCCACTGCTGCAGCTGCTTTGGGAACCTAGCCCTGCTCACCATTTTCCACTCCTGGGAGTTTGTCAGGGAGGGGAGCGGAGGTGGGAGGAAGTTTAGGGAGTGACCTTTCCTTTGAACTGACAGTGTCAGAATTAAAAACAAGGATTCAGCTAACATTACTGGATAGACTATTTCCCTCTAATAAGCAGGACCAGTTTCTTGGAGCCATAGAGAACTTCTTCTAGAGACCTCTATTCCTTGGCAGGTTACTTCTCCCAAGGGTTACACTAGGCTCCTTTCTGCCAGGAGTGCTGTGCTCCTGGGGAGAAGGCCCTCCCCTCCTCTGAGGCCCCAGGGTGCCTGTCTTGGGCCTTCACTCACCTCACATCCTGGATCTTCTGAGTTTTGGCATGGAGTCTGGTGAAAGAGAAAGCAAACAGGGGATGAGAGCTATAAAGCAAAGTCCTGACCGTTATCAGAGTTTGGGCAGGCTCTGTTATCAGGAAACAAACCCCCTCCCCTTCTGCCCACCTCCACACACTCACTATATCCCTCCACCAAGAAAACCTTGGCCTGGATCTTTTCTGCTACCTTCACCACACAGCAGGCAGTCACATATTTGCTGCCAGTGCCTCCGTAGCTGCTGGATGAGGAAGTGAACTCAGACTGGATTAAAATCAGAAGTGAAACTACTGTGGGAGGCGGGGCCCTGTAGGATTTGAGGAGGAGACTAGTGAAATTATCCTTATCTTTTACACTCAACTTGTCCTGAAAGGGAGGGGAGACGGTAGGAAAAATATCCTTTTACAGCAATAAAAAGAAGCAGCAAATTAATAACCCAGTAAACTACATTGTGACCCCAGCACAGAGCTTCTAAAATCAGAAACTGCAGAGTTCACACTCTCTGACTTGAGGTCTTTCTACTTCTGCCACCAACCCCTTGGGATCCACGAGCCTTTCTGGCAGACGTTATTTTTTGCTATTTTTAGGTCGCTCACTGTTTTATAACTGCTCTGAAGGATGTGGTGAAAAAAGGGGTGGTGACAGTAAGGACGCATTAGTATCACAAAATTTGCTCAAGCCATCCTCCCATTATTCTCTGCCCTGTTGCTGTGTTGCATTGCCTCCTCAATGTCTTTCTGCATGATTCAAATACTTATCAATATTCAGAATTAGCCGCCCAGGACAACAAAGGGGAGCCACTAATGGCCCAGCAGTGAGTGGCCTTGGCTGGGAGCCCTGTGAGACTTGGGGGCCACCACTCTGCTCTGGCCTCTGAGGGGTCAGGGTCAAGTACTTAATGACTCAACTCCAGCCTCTCCAGTTCAAAATAAGAGCAAAAGTACTGTCCCCACTCCATTAATGGGGAAAAACAGATTACCACCTCAAAAGAAAACCTTGTCACATTTATAGTCTCAGGTGTAAGAGGCATTTATGATAAGTGCACAATAAATGTTTGTTTAGGAAATAAATATGTGCAGTGGTCCAAGGGATCCAATAAGGGAGGCTGAGGGCACAGGCAGGGGAAGTTAAACTTGGACTCTGAGAGCTGCCTGGGGCCAACTCTGGGCCCCTGGCCTAGTTGGTCAGGCGGTAACTCTGATAGCTGTGTGGAAGTCTGTGCTCAGGGCAACAGACCTGCAGAGGGAGCCTGGGGGGAGTTCAGCTCAGCCACAGTCCTGCTGGTGCAGCAGCGAAGGCAGGAGGCAAGGTTTCTCTCTTCTCACTCCAAATAGGAGACTCTCTTCAGCACTGCACTCTCCTGTGTGCTCACAGAGCCTCTCCCATTTTGCCATCCAGTGACTCCTGGTGCCCCAGCATGTAGCAGGCCCCCACACACTACATGATATATCTACTCCTGAGGCCACCAGCACACAAACAGAAGAAAGAGAATGAGCCCTTGAATCTTGGATCCGACGATGACTCCTTACAGATCCCCACAACTTTCATTGTTGTGGATGTGACTCTAAACCAAGGCAGAGCTCATCCCAAATTTGTCCTGCCAGAGGATCAGAAAAAGGAAGCTAGTGAAGGCCAAAAAGAAAACAAACTACCACTACCCACAAACAAGACAAAAGCAACAATATCATGACAGGGTCTGTCTTGTGACAGCTGCCCAACCTTGCAGCTGTTTCCTGAAGCTGTGGTCTGAAGGAGGGACTGGTTCATGCAGAGAGCTGCTTGTCTTAGAAGTGGGAAGGGGATGTATATGAGCCTTCAGAGAGATGTTCCCCAAAGGTGGACCTAGGGAGAGACCAATAGGAGCTGCCCAGTGGGGGAATGCATCACCTCCAATAAGCGAGGCTGAGCTTGACCCTGTGAGTCTGGGATGCAGGAAGCTGGAGATACAGAATGGGGAGTGGGTCATTGGAGTCTCCTTAAAAAGGCTGGCACTCTGAGTGTTCTCTCTGTGGGGAACAGTCATCCCCCAGCTATCCCTAGGGTGCTGTGCCTCAACTCCTGCTGTGACAGCTGCCCAACTTTGCACCTGTTTCCTGTGGTGTGAAGGAGGGACTGGTTCTTGAAGAGAGCTGCTTTTCTTAGAATTGGGGTGGGGGTGTATGAGGCTTCAGAGAAATGTTCTTCTGAAGGTAAGCCCTTCTCAACCAGGCTTACCCTGACCACCTGTTTACAGTTGCACCCCTCCCCCACTCCCGATCCCGCTTACAGTGCTCTGTTTTGTTCCTACGGCACTTACTTATCACTAAATATTTTATTTATTTATCTTGATTATTGTCTGCCTCGTGCATGAGAATGCAAGTTCCACAAGAGTGAGGATTTTTGTCAGTATTTTTCACTGATGAATCCCAAGTATCTAGAATAGTTTGAGGAAGAGTGATATGTGTTAAATGAGACGGTAACTTTCTGAGCTGCACTAAACACACATCAGAAGACGCAATGTGGTGCGGGTGATATGTGAGGTGTGTGATGGTGTGTGCTGTATGTGGTGTGTGAGGCATGCGTGTGTGTGATATGGTGTCTGGTGTGCATGCATGCATGCATGTGTGTGTGTGGTATGTGTTGTGGGGTATATGGTGGCATGTGCTGTATGTGTTGTGTAATACGTGGTTTGTGTTTGTGTGATATGTGTGATGGGGTGTGTCTGTGGTGGGTGTGCTGTGTGTGTGTGTGTATGTGCATGTTGGAGGTAGCAGGCAGGTTAATGTGGCGAATGGTACCAGAAAGTACCAGAATCCATGACAACAACTGGTTTCCCAGAGAGCTGTTTCTCTCCCTCCTGTAGGATATATTGATGATTGAGACTGAGGAAATGAAAATGGAAGAGAAGAACTGGGCCTCTGGGAAAGAGAGCTTAGAGGAGATGTGAAAACAGCACACTACAAAAGTGATCTTGTGGACAAACTTCTCAGATAACCAAAGCAGGGAGGAGAAGCACCACTCAGAGGTAGGAAGAGAGGACACAGGATTATAGGTTAAAAAAAAAACAGCCTGGGAGGAGACTGATCTGAGCTACTCAGAATGACAAACATGACAAAGGACTTCTCCAAAGGAAGACTTAGCACCCATTTCAAATAGTTTGTACCTATATCTTGCATGACATAGATAACTGTCTCCTTGAAGCTTGCTCTGGGGTGAGCTGGGGCTTAAAGAGGACAATTTTCCTTGGCTGGCCCCAGGACCAGCTGGTAGTAACACACCTAAACATTTATTGAACACTTGCTTTGTGCCAGGCCCTATGCCAACACTCCTCATGTGTTAGTATAATCCTTCAAATAAAAATTCTGGAGTTCAAAGTATAATAACTGAAACGAAAAATTCACTGGTGGCATTCAAAAGCAAATCTGAGCAGGCAGAAGGAAAAATCAGTGAATTCAAATGTAGGTCAATAGAGATTACCCAGTCTGAAAAACAAAGAAAGAATGAAGAAAAATGAACAAACCTTCAGAGACATGTGGCACACCATTAAATATACCATTATAGGCATAATGGGACTCCCAGAAGGAGAGAAGAAAGTGGAAATTAAACAACATAATCCTAAATAATCAGTGGGTCAAAAAGGAAATTAGAAAACACTTTGAGATGAATGAAAATGAAAGTGCAACATACCGAAACTTACAGGATGCAGCAAAAACAGTGCTTAGAAGGAAATTTATAGCTGTTTATGCTTACATTAATAAAGAAGATCTCAAATCAAGAACTTAATCTTTTACCTTAATAAATTAGAAAAAGAAGAGCAAATTGAAACCAAAGAAAGCAGAAGGAAGTAAACAGTAAATATTAGAGCAGAGAGAAACAAAATAAAGAATAGAAAAACAATAGAAAAAATCAATAAAAACAAAAGTTGGTTCTTTGAAAAGATCAATAAAATTGACAAACCTTTAGACAGACTAACCAAGAAAAAAAGACAGAAGACAGAAATTACTAAAATCAGGAATGAAAGAGGGGGCATTACTACTGACCTTACAGAAATAAAAGGATTATAAAGGAATATTATGAGTAATTATATGCCAACAAATTAGGTAACTCAGATGAAATGGACAAATTCCTAAAATGACATAAACTTTGGACACTTTTCAAGAAGAAATAGAAAATATGAATGGAGCTATGAGAAGTAAAGAGATTGAATTAGTAATCACAAACTTTCCACAAAGAAAATCCCAGGGACAGATGTCTTCTCTGGTGAATTCTACCAAATGTTTAAAGAGTTAACATTAACCTTTTGCAAACCCTTTCAAAAAATAGAAGACAAAAGAATACTTTCCAACTCATTCTATGAAGCCAATATTACTCTGATACCAAAACTAAACAAAGATATCACAAAAAAACTAGAGACTAATATCCCTTTTTAAAATAGGCACTAAAGTCCTCAACAAAATACAGTAGTCCTCCCTCATCTGTGGTTTCTGCTTTTTTGTGGTTTCAGTTACCCATGATGAACCATAGTCCAAAAATATTAAATGAAAAATTCCAGAAATAAACAATTTATAAATTTTAAATTGCATGCCATTTTCAGTAGTGTGATGAAATCCTGCCTGGGACATGTATCATCCCTTTGGCCAGTGCATCCACACTGTATACACTACTGCCTGTTAGTCACTTAGTAGCCATCTCAGTTATTAGATCGATTGTCATGGTACAGCAGTACTTGTGTTCAACTAACCCTTATTTTACTTAATAATGGCCCCTAAGTGCAAGAGTAGTGATGCTGGCAATTTGGATACGCCAAAGAGAAGCTGTAAAGTGCTTCCTCTTAAGGAATCCACATACAAAAACATTTAGAGCTAATAAATGAGTTCTGCAAAATTGCAGGATACAGGATCAATATATAAAATTCAATTGTATATCTATATATCAGCAATGAACAATCTGAAAATGAAATTAAGGAAACAGGCATTTATAATAGCATCAACAATAACAAAATACTTAAGAATAAAATTAACAAAAGCAGCACAAGACTTGTACTCTGAAATCTGCAAAAATCACTGAAAGAAATTAAATTGACCTAAATAAATGGAAAGACGTTCCATGTTCATGGATTGGAAGACTTAATATTGTTAAGTCGGCAATACTCCCCAAGTTCTGCAAATTCAGTGTAATCCCTATCAAAATCCCAACTGACTTTTTTTTCCCCAGACATTAGCAAGCTTATCCTAAAATTCATCTGGAAGTGCAAGGGACCCAGAATAGCCAAAACAATCTTGAAAAAGATCAAAGTTGCCATTTCCAATCTCAAAATTCACTATAGCACTACAATAATAAGCACTACAATAAGACTATGTGGTACTAGCATGAGGATAGATATATAGATCAATTAAATTTAATAAAGCACCCAGAAATAAACCCATACATTTATGGTCAATCTGACAGGGGTGCCAAAAGAGTTCAATATGCAAAGAATAATTTTCTTACCAAATGATAGCGAGACAACTGGATATCCATATGTAAAAGAATGAATTTGGGACCCTACCTCCCAGCATATACAAAAATTAACTCAAAATGAATCAAAGATCTAAATGTAAGAACTAAAACCATACCAAATTCTTGAATGAAAACTTAGGGGCAAATCCCTGTAATCTTGAGTTAGCAATGGTTTCTTGGATGGCACCAAAAGTATAAGCAATAAATGAAAAAGTAGATGAGCTGGACAGCATCAAAATGAAAGATTTTTAAGCTTCATAGGACTACATCAAAAAGGTGAAAGACAATCCACAGAATGGGAGAAAACTTTTGCAAATTATATATCTGATAAGGGACTTGTTTCTAGAATTGTAACTTGTATATAAAGGGTTCCTACAACTCTAAAACAAAAAGACAACCCAACTTAAAAACGGGCAAAAGATATGAATAGACGTCATTCCAAAGAAGATAAACAAATAGCTAATAAGCACATGAAAAGATGCTCAACATCACCAGTCATTAGGGAAATGCAAAACAAAACCACAATGAGATACCACTTCACATCCACTGGGATAGCTATAATTAAAAAAATAAAAAAGACGATAACAAGTAGAGAAACTGGAACCTTCATATACTGCTTGTGAGGATGTAAAATGGTCCAGCTTCTTTGGAAAACAGTTTGGCAGTTCCCTAAAAAGTGAAACATAGAGTTGCCATATAATCCAGCAATTCTACTCCTATGTATATACCCAAGAGAATTGAAAACATAAATTCACGCAAAACCTTGTATGATTGTTTGTAGTAGCATTACTCATTGTAGCCAGAAAGTGGAAACAACCCAAATGTCCATCCATTGATGAATGAGCACATACAGTGTGTTCAATTCATACAATGGAATATTATTCAGCCATAAAAAAGAATGAAGTACTGAGACACTATTGAACCTTGAAAACGTTATACTGATTGAAAGTAGCCAGACACAAAAAACCACATATTGTATGATTCTTTTTATATTAA
Source organism: Tapirus indicus (assembly GCA_031878705.1). Taxonomy (NCBI): domain Eukaryota; kingdom Metazoa; phylum Chordata; class Mammalia; order Perissodactyla; family Tapiridae; genus Tapirus; species Tapirus indicus. Next base: position 23,294,667 of record CM062931.1, on the reverse strand, counting down.
ATGTCTAAACTAGGCAAGTCCACAGAGACAGAAGGTAGTTGCCAGGGGCTGAGAGGAGGGGGGAATGGGCAGTTACTGCTTAAGGATATGGGGCTTCTTTTTTGAAGAGATGGAAATGTTCTGGAATTTAGATAGTGGTAATGATTGCACAACTTTGTGAATACACTATAACCACTGAATTGTATACTTTAAAAGGATGGATTTAATGTACATGAAATATATCTTGATAAAAATTTAGTAGTTAGAAAAAAATAACCAGGTATGCAAAGAAGTAAAAAAAATATGACCCATAATGAACAGAAGAATTCATCAATCAATCAAAATCTACCCAGAACTGACACAGATGTTAGAATTAGCAGATAAGGACATTTAGATAGTTTTTATAACTGCATTCCATATGTTCAGAAAGTTAAGTAGTGACCTGAAAGATTTTTAAAAGACCCAAATTAAACTTCTAGAGATGGAAACTATGACATATGAGAAAGAAAGTACTCTGGGTAGGATTAATAAAAGATAAGACATTGCAAAAGAAACAATTAGTGAAGTAGAAGGCATAGGAATAGAAACTATATAAAATGAAAAGCAGAGAGAAAAGAGAATAAGAATGAAAAATGAATAGGGCACCAGTGAGCTGTGGAACAGCTTTAAGTCTTCTAATACATATGTACTTAGTCCCTAAAGGAGAGGGGAGTTTGGGGGAAGGGACAAAGAATATTTGAAGCAATTGTTTCAAATTTGATGAAAACTATAAACCTACAAATCCATGAATCTCAATGAACCATAAGCACAATAAACAGGAACAAAACTATACCAACACACAGCATAATGAAATTGCTCAAAATTAATGATAAAGAAAAAACTCTTAAAAGTAGCCAAGAACAAAAGACATACTATGTGTAGAGGAACAAATGCATAAATCACAGATTTCTCACTGGAAACAATGCAAACAAGAATACAACGGAGCAAAATCTTTAAAGTAATGAAAGACCTAGATTTCATACCCAGCAAAAATATTTTTCAAAAATGAAGGTAAAATAAAGACTACTTCAGACATACAAAAGATGAAGGAATTCATCTCATCACACGTAGAGTATTAATGATATTCTTTGTACTGTAGATGTAAGTTTTCTATTTTATTTTAAAAAATCATCTGTACAATTAAATATTTAGTTAGTGGGTAATTTTGGTGTATTTTTTTAAATTGACTCAGCCCTTAACTGAAATATTGTAAAGTGTTTTTTCTTTATCTGACCAAAAGCAATAAACATCAATCAGAAGTTTAGAATTATTAGAAATATTAAAGAAAGTCCTTTAGACAGAATACCAGATTGAAATAGAGGAAGGAGGAAGGAATAGAGAGCACCAGAAATTGTGACTACATGGGAAAATAGATGAAAAATTTTAAATATTATTTAAATCTCTGTAAAAGGCGATTGACTGTTTCAGCAAAACTAGTAAAAACGTAATGTGGGATTTACAACTTGTAAAAGTAAAATTCAAGCAACACCAGCACAAAAGTAAGAAAGGGAAATGGAAGTACACTATTTTAAGATTCTTATTTTATATGAGAAGTGGTATATAACCGGAAATTGGACTGTGACAAATTGATGATGTACACTATAAACTCTAAAGCAGTCACTGAAATAACAAAACAAAGAATTATGGCTAATAAACCCCAAAAAGAAATAAAATAGAATTAAAAAAATTCAAGTTGTCCAATAGAAGGGAAAAAAGGAAAAAAGGAACAAAGAATAGATGGTGCAAATAGAAAAATAATAACAAGATGATAGATTTAAATTTACAAATATCAATAATCCCATTTAATGTAAATGATCTAAATACCCCAATTCAAAGGCAGAGGTTGTCAAATTGAACACACACACACAAACACACACACACACATAGAGCAAGCTCTCTCTATACGTTGTCTACAAGAAAATTACTTTAAATATTAAGACACAAATAGTCCGCCATCACTTTTCACAAGTTTATTGAACCATCCTAACTGGTCTTCCTTCATTCAGCCTTGCTCCCCTCCCTCCAATCCATTCTGTGTGCTTGGTTGTTTTGCCATTGTTTTCTTCATTGTTCTAGTGAAATTATTTCTGTATTTTTGAGGACTGGGATGAAAGTGCTTTCCTCCAGAGGACATTTGTGTTTGCTTTTGCCTGGTGGCTGGGGTACTACCAGTCAAGAATTACTTACAACTCAATTCATGGCTTGGGATTTTTTTTTATTACCCTTTGATTAGCCAAGTGATGTGAAAATTTACCCTAAATATGTATAAAAATTTGCTTATGGCTACAACTTACCAGGGTCTATCTCCCTCTCTCTCTTTTTCTTTTCTTTGTCCCCTCCTCTGTTCAGCACCAGAGTTCCCAGAATCCTCTCAGTTCCCAGGAAGTGAGATGGGTTTACTTCTACTTCACCCTTATCACCCTTGGGGAGCTCAGTTTTATTCGGGGGGGAGAAGTCTTCTATTAGATATCCCACCTTTGCAGGATCTGGACTCTGATTTTAGACCTTCTTTGTTTTCTAACATAAACACTTTAAACTATAAATTTCTCTCTAAGCACTGTTTTAGTTGCATCTTAGAAAGTTTGGTATGCTTTATTTTCATTATTCTATAGTTCAAAATATTTTATAATTTTCCTTATGATTTTTAAGCGGCTATTTAGAACCGTGTTGTTTAATTTCCAAATATTTGGTTTTTTCTCCTAGATATCTTATTTTTATTGATTTCTAACTTATCTTGGCTGTGGTCAGACAACATACTCTATATGATTTAATTCCTTTTAAATTTATTGACTTACATAATGGCCCCGAATATGGTCTATCATGACGAATATAACCACGTGTACTTGAAAAGAATGTGGATGCAGATATTCAGTACAATGTTCTACAAATATCAATTCCTTCAAAGTGATGGATAGGGTTTTTCAGATCTTTTATATCTTTACTGATATTTCATCTAGTTATTCCATCATTACTGAAAGAAGGGCATTAAAATCTCCAACTGTGATTGTAGAATTGTTTATTTTTCGCTTTAATTCTTTCCATCTTTACTTCATGTATTTTGAAGCTTTGTTGTTAAGCTTTAAGGATTGTTATGTCTTCCTGATGAACTGACCCTTTTACCAATACAAAATGTCACCCTTTATCTCTGGAAATACTCTGTCTTAAACTCTGCTTTTTTCTATTACTAATATAGACCCTCCAGTCTTGTTATGCTTACTGTTTGCTTAGTATATCTTTTTCTATACATTTATTTTAAACTTCTCTGTGTTTTTATATTCCAGGTGTTTCTCTTCTACCTAACATATGTTCAGTTCTTACATTTTTCTAATCCATTCTAACAATCTTCACCTTTTAATTGGAGTATTTAGACCATTAACATTTAACATTAACATTTTTTATTGTGTAATTGGCATCCTAGTTTCATACCTAATCTAGGGAGGAAGGGCAGAAGTGGAAAAAGCTTTCAATAACTTGTCAATAAGTATAATGTTTCTTGTTATACTGTTTTCTTTTGTATTTAAAAATATCATTACATTTTTCATGAATTATTAGGAGAAAATATTTCCTAGGAAGATACCATAACAACATCTCTCAATTTTGTTTCCATCCTTCTTTCACATTTTATATAACCTACATAAGGAACACATTACTGAAAGTAAACATATTTTACATGGCTTCTTGGTGCCTTCTCTGATTACATGCTTACCAATAGATGGCAACCTTGCATTTTTGTTGGCTATTTCCATATGGCTTTGCCTTTAAGAAAGGATAACTACTTCTTTGATCAATATTAAAGGAATGTACATTTAATATGATTCTTATGGATGATTTTAAATGGCTAACAATGGCAATTATATCCAAACACTAAGTCGTTTTTAAATGCATTTATTTATTCACACAATGAGCACTTATTGAACAACTTTTCTATGGCAGACACTAGGATGGATCCTAGGGATATACCAATTATAGTAGAGATAATTTATTTTCTATGAAAGTTTCCAGAAAGCTAAAACATGTAAAAAATAATTATATTCTAATGCTATAACAAGGTAATAAAAAGTGTTGAGGCTGAGAAAAAAAAAAACAAAGAAGCATGCAAATCCTGGCAGAATGTGGATACTTCTGCAGAAGTTATCACCTCTGCACCACGTTCTGAAAAAGGAGTAAAAGGAGAAGGGGAAGAAGGGGGTCCAGGAATTACAGAAAGACTGCATGTGAAAAGGTCAAGGGTCATTAAAAGTATTCTATATTATGTAAGTATGGTGAAGTTCCAAGACCAAGACTATGGACTACATGAGGAGGATTGGTTTCAAATAAATCTGGGAATGAAATAGTAACACATCTAGCAGAACTCACATCTCCTTCCTCCCCTTTCCCTTGCACATGTCTTTTATTGAGTGATTACATGGGTGGGGAAAATTCATAACTACCAATGAGCCATAGTGCTAGAGGAAGGTGGAGAATGAACCTGTTTGGTTGTTCATCCCAAGCTAGGCTCCTCCCCTGCCCAACCGCCTCCCCTTGAAGGGGCCTAGACAGCTTAAGTCCCAATCCCAAGGACCCCTTCCCTGCAGGCAGAATCTGATTCCACTCAGAGATGGACTAAAACCCTTCCCCAGCTCTTAGCCACAGCCAAACTCAGTCTCAGACCAGCCTCCCTTCCTGTAAGTCTCCCACCTCAAGGCACTCCTCGACATCCTCAACGCCCTTCAGGGCCATGGAGGTGCTGCCAAGTCCCTAGATCTACACCTGATAGAACAGTGCTGGGATGATAAGGCCATCAGCCCTTGGATCAGACCTTTTTCTGTGGCTCCTATGAATCTTCCACCTGTTTTGAACTCTGCCGCCAAGACATCTTTGGCCCCTAAGGACACTTTGCTGTGAGGTTTAAAAACTCAGTCAAGCTACACAACACTTAGCCTGTACCCCTTAAAAACTCACTGTCATGAAAGATAAAGGTGCTGAGGAACTGTTCCAGATTAAAAGAGACTAAGAAAACATGACAACTATATGCAATGTGTGATCTTGGGATGAGTGGGAAAAATGTTATGAGACATGACTGGGACAGCTGGTGACATTCACATTAGGGATAAAGTATTTAAGGATAAAGAAGGATGATTCCTGGGGGCCGCCCGGTGGCGCAGCGGTTTAGTCTGCGCTTGGCAGCCCGGGGTTCGCAGGTTCGGATCCCGGGCGCCTGCCGACGCACTGCTTGTCAGCCACGCCGTGGCGGCGTCCCATATAAAGTAGAGGAAGATGGGCACAGATGTTAGCCCAGGGCCAGTCTTCCTCAGCAAAAAAGAGGAGGATTAGCGACGGATGTTAGCTCAGGGCTGGTCTTCCTCACCAAAAACAAAAAAATAAAAAATAAAAAAAAAAAAAGAAGGATGATTCCTGCAACTTACTCTCAAATGCTTCAGCAATTGTATATATACAGAAAGGATACAGCTCTATATATGGATGGATGCATAGAAATGTCTATAAATTGAAAGATGAATAGATGGAGAGAAATCAAATGTGGCATAATATTAACACTTGGTGAATCTAGGTAAAGGGAATATGAGAGTTCTTTGTATCCTTTTTGCAACTTTTCTGTAAGTTTAAAATTATTTCAAAATAAAAAGTTTTTAAAAACTGCAACTCCCCTTGACTTTTGACTCACATCACCAGGGTCCAGGCCAAGTAGATGCCCTGTGCCTTCTAGGCTGTGAGATGGAGGAGTCCTAGGAAGGAGACAGGCTGTTTGGTTCCTCCTATAGGGGCTAGGGCTCTGTCTCTTTGTTTTGTCTCTGTCTCTCTCTCTCTGTCTCACACACACACTTGTGAACACAAATCTCACTATCACTCGCCCGGTCCAGTCTGCATCTCTCTCTACCCCATTGGTTTTGTATTGTGATGGCTTGCTTATTTGTTTACTTGATTGTTTTTGTTCTTTTTCTCTTTCTCCCACTCAGAGAAGAACTTCCAGACCAGCCTTTTGCCCATTAGAGTTACGGTGGCTCTATTCAGCCTTCAGAGAGATGTCTGGGTCAACCCAGGGTTGGGGACCTGGGATTCAGCAGGGGGAAGCATTATACAAAATAATGCAGTCTCCTTAAGATGTAATTTGAAATAAAACAATACTAAAATACAAAATTTTATATATGCGGAAAGTTGAATCATATTTTTCTGTATGTTTGGTGTAGAAAGTTACACACACATGCACACGCACACACTCCTGCTTTGTTGATTGGCACAATGGTCAGTTTGGTAATACTTCACCGGGAATTAGTGATGGGATGGGGGAAGGTATGGTCTAGAGCTTAGACTCCCATCTGCTTTATTCAGCATTCTCTGGAGTATCTGTCCTGTGTCTGCTTTAGATGTGGGGTGTCCAGGGCTCCCCTCTGCATCTAGAAGAGGACAGCAGCTTTCTTTGGGAAATGAGCCTGTGGCCTCTCTGTCTTTTCTATTTCTGGGGATGTACCCACGGTCCAGCCCAGCTGTCTGGAGCAAAATTTCCATGTGAAGGTTTTCAGTGGTTCTTGGCCTGGCTGAACACTAGAGTCACCTGGGAGCTTTTAAAATTCTCATCACCCAGAACACACTTCAGAACAATTACATCAGGATCTCTGGAGTCTGGCTCAGGCGCTCATGCTCTTTGAAGCTCCCCAGGTGGTTTGAATGTTCATCCAAGGTTGAGAACCACTAGGTCAAGGCCAAGCTTCATAATAACAAAAGCAGTTTTTATTTGTCTAGAGCTGCTGCAGCTTTTCTTTGAGGGGGATGTTTTGTTGCCATCCACATCCCCAAGCCTCACTCCTGGGAAGCCTGGCATACACGTGTTCCTAAAACTCCCCGGGTTTTTCTGAGGCTCCCTTCTGGATAAGAACCATTCACCCTGAAATGTATCTACTGCCAATTTCCCGTGTGAACCTTGGGATGTGTAAGCTGATTGTTGAAGATACTGGGCCTTTAAATCCTGAAAAATATCTTCTCTCTCGTTAAGAGTAATATTTGGTACAGTGCAACAAGTTAAGTGAATTTCGGGGGGCGAATCCTTTTGGAGCTTTTGCATTGGAAGAGGTTCAGGTGGTAATAAGTTAAGACTACAAGCTCAGCTGAAGGCTTGAGAGGCATGTGAGCTCAGTAGGATGTGGTCTAAAGTTTCAGTTAATAATTCAGACACATGCTAGCATTAAACTTCAGGGGTAGCTGCATGTCCCGAGGCCCAAGTCACATAAGGAAAATATGTGGAAAATGACATTGGAGGGGCTTGAGACTATGAGAGATGGAAATTTTTCTAGGAGGAACTTCTGGCTCTAATCTGGAGGGGAAAGAGTTGGGACTCCCAACAGCACCAACACAAGGTTATTGAGGACTTGTGATGTTGCATAAATTAGAGAAATAAAAACAAAACTGGAGACTGGGATTGCATGAAGTACAAGGACGTGGACCTTGTTGGAGAGTTGCCTGTTACAAATGTGAATTAATGACCATGCTGGAAGGCAATCTGGTAGTAAGTGTTACAACTGAGCCAGTAATTCTTCTTCCAGGATATTATTTGAAGAAAATAATCAGACCAGTGTACACAAATATATGCTGTATAGTGACATATGTTAATATAGGCATATATTTATGATAGTTAAACACTGGAAAGAAATTGCATACTAAGAAATAATAATAGGTAAAATAATGATTCATCTACACAATGTATTATGCAACTATTAAAAAGGAAGGCACTCATATATATCCATATACAAAGATTCAATATTATATAAAGATCTCAACAAAATATTAAGTGAAGAGTAGATCACAAGACAACATGGATACTTTAATCCTATTTTTTCCTTTAAAAAGTTCATGTTTTTATGAGTGTATTTGTCTATGCACCAGAACAAATTGTAAATGATAAACACCAAAATTATGATTATCTCTGGATGACTATTATGAGTGCTGTTTACTTTCTTCTTTAGACTTCCTGTATTGCATTTATTACTTTTAGAATTCATATCTTACTACTTCAGGCGTAGAAACTTTATTGCCATATAGATTCCTTTACCCTTCCTCATTTATGTTGTAGTGCCTTATATATTACATCCACGTACATCAATAATCCCATGAGACAATCTTATAAATATGACATGACATGCTTCTCATGTCAAACATATTTTAAGGCACTAAAGAGGAAAATAATGGTCTACTATATTTACCTAGATATTTACTATTTCTCTTGCTTCTTCTTCATTCCTGGTGTTCCATGTTTCCTTCTGGTATCAGTTCCCTCTGTCTGAAGAACTTGGGCAATTCTTTCAGAGTAGGTCTGCTGGCTATGAATTCTCTTAATTTTCTTTCATCTGAGAAAGTCTTCATTTCACCTTTGCTCCTGAAGGATACTTTTTAGTGGATATAGAATTCTGCATTGACGATTCTTTTCTTTCAGCACTTGAAAAATGTTGTGCTACCCCTTTTTGGCCTCTCTGGTTTCTGATAAGAAATCTGTAGTCTTTCAAATCATTATTGCCTTCTAAGTTTTCCTCTGGCTGATTTCAAGATTGTTTCTTGGTCTTTAGTTTTCAATAGCTCAATTTTGATGTATCTGGGCATGGATTTCTTTGGTTTTATCCTGTTTGAAGTTTTCTTCTCTTGAATCTGTACATTTATGTCTTTTAGTGTATTTGAGAAGTTTTCAGCCAACATTCCTTCAAATTTTTTTTTTTTTTTTTTTTGCACTGTGCTATTTCTCCTTTCCTTCTGAGATTCTGATGACACAAATGTTAGAGCTTTTCAAAATTGTCCCGCAGGCCCCAAGGCTCTATTTTTTTTTTTTTTTTTTTTTTTTTGTGAGGAGGACCAGCCCTGAACTGACATCGTTGCCAATCCTCCCCTTTTTGCTGAGGAAGACTGGCCCTGGGCTAACACCCGTGCCCATCTTCCTCCACTTTATATGGGACGCCGCCACGGCATGGCTGACAAGCAGTGCGTCGGCGGGCGCCCGGGATCCGAACCCGCGAACCCCGGGCTGCCAAGTGTGGACTAAACCACTGCGCTACCAGGCTGCCCCCTAAAGATTCTATTTTTAAAAAATCGTTTTTTCTCCCCTTTCTCTAGTTCAGATTGAATTTGAAGATAGATCACGACAAAGTATTCACTCTTTCCTCTGTCCTCTGCTATTGAGCCATTCAGTGAGGGTTTTTTTCAGGGAGAGAATATTGTTTTGTTCAGTTCTAAAATTCCCATTTGGTTCTTCTTTACATCTTCTATTTCTTTATTAGACTTTCTATCTTTTTAGTCATTTCAAGAGTATTTACAATTGTTTATTGGAGAATTTTTTAAATAGCTGCTTTAAGTATTGTCAGAAAATTCTAACATCTGTGTCATTTAAGTATTGCATCTGTGGATTACCTTTTCCCTTGTGAGATGTTGCCATTTTCCTGATTCTTCATATGCCTGGTACTTTTGGCTTGTATCCTGGTCATTTTGAGTATTATTTATGAGACCCAGAGTCTTGTTTAAATCCTATTAAGAATGTTGATATTTTTGCGTTAGCAAACAACCAATGTAGTTAGATTCAGGCTGAATGTTCCCATCAGCTTTCTGGGGTTCAGGACAGTTTTCAAGGCTTTTGCAGTGCTGTTCATGTTTGTCTCATGTATGTGCCACTCAGTGGTCAGTCAGGTTCCTTGGTGGTAGTATATCCATAGATCATTTCTCAATTCTATGGTCTGCTGTTTAAGGTCAGATCCATGCACACACTGCTTTGGAGTGAGCCCAGGAGTTCATAAACAACACCATGGGATTGCTTTCCCAAGCCCCTCCTTCTTCAAGATCTCCTGGCACTTTCAATTTCTTGGGGCTCCCCTTTGAGAACCCATTTGGCCAGAAAGCTGGGACTTTGTTTAGTCTATTCTGCTGCTTTCTTCCTGTGACTGCACCTTTGTCCAGGGCTAAAAAGCAGGAGCACAGAGAGAGAAAAGAAATGGGCATTCACCACGCCATTTTGAGACCACAGTTCCCCTGACATGAGGTGAAGGTTCACCTCACTTAGAGTTTTGGCTATGGGATTACTTGAGGGCTGAGGTGGGAGATAATGGAGAAAAGACAAAATATGTGGGTTTACCCCCACTCTTTCTGAGTGTTAGAAGGCTCCTTTCCCAGTACTTGAGCCATAACTAAAGGGCTTCTTTTGGATCCATCTTTGTGCCCCTGTGTCCACTTCTGGGTTGTGAGCTGTCTGGAGTCCAGGTCACGAGATACTGAAGAAAAATAAATGGCTAACTCACTCCCGGCTCCGTGGTTCCTCAAATTCTCTTCTTCTTCCTCTCTCCGCCTGCTACTATTTGCATTTCAGATTCCTCAATAGCTGTTCTATGCATTATTTCCAGGTTTTGTAGCTGAAATTGATGGAAAAACAGCATGGCATGTGCTTATCCATCATACCCAGAACTAAAACTCTTAGGGTAGTTTTAAGGCAAAAGTTAGTAAATAAGGTTTCTATCACTTTTGTAAATAGAAAAACAGTTAATAAAACTAGCTTTATTTTTTAAAAAATACTTTGGCCAAGATGAATATAAAACTCATTCTTCTTTATTTCAAACATAAAGCAACAATAGGTAAAATATAAATAGAGAAGGAAAATAACTTAGCAAAACTTAAAAATGATACAAATGTCTCTGTAACCCAGAAAGTAAAGAGAAACACAGAGCTTTCACAAGGCTGGGTCCACAGGTCTACTGGGCCCCAGAAGCAGGAGCTGGTAGTAGTATCTGGGAATTTGACCCCCACAGGGTAGAGAGAGCAGAGATAAGGAGTGCTCTCTGTAAGGACATGGGACCAGAGATAGGCTCACTGTTTGAAGTCTGTGGCTGATATTAGACTCTACTGCACACATGTATTAGTTATCTGTAGCTGCAAAATAAATTACTAGCAACTTAGTAGGTTGAAACAATACATATTTACTTTTACCCAGTGCCTGTAGGTCAGAAGTTCAGGCATAGCTTAGCTGGATTCTCTGCTTCTGGGTCTCACCTGGCTGCAGTTCAGGTGTTGGATGAATCTGAAGTCTCATCAGAGAGAGGCTTGATTGGGGAAATACCCATTTCCAAGCTCCCTCAGGTTGTTGGCAAAATCTAGTTGCTTGCAACTACAGAAATGAAGGTTTACATTTCTTGTTGGAGGCTGCCTCAGTTTCTAGAGTCTGCCTGCCTTTCCTTCCTGTGTGGGGGTTCCCTACTACAATCACTTGCTTCCTCACAGCCAGCAAAGAAGAGACAGAGAGCAAACCTATTAGCAAAATGGAGGTGAAATGATTATAATATAATATAATATAATACAGTATAATCATGGAAATGACATCCCATCACCTTTGCCATATGCTATTGATTAGAAGCAAATCAAGGTTGCAGCCACACTCAAGGGCATGAACGCAGTCGTGAACATCAGGAGACAGAATCGTGGAGGCCGTCTTAGAGTCTATCACATCAGGAAAGAAGCTGTAGACCAATCTGTGGCTGATGACATCAGGGCTATGGGCCTTAGCAAGACGTACTCCTGAGGAGGTAGGGAGACAGACATGGACTAAAGCTGGCAACTGGTACCTCAGTCAAGCTGCCTACAGGATCAGAGACCTGATTTGTGATGGCCGGAATATTATCACGGAGCAGGAGACCTGGAATGCTAGGGAAAGATCTGGCATGGTTCTGGAATGGGAATGCAAAAATGCAAGTGAAGGCAACACAAAAACATCCTCTAGTGTAAGGTAAGCGCTGAGGGAGGGAGAGAGGGAAGAGAAGAGAGAGACAAATAAAAACACTGAAATTTGGTTTGCACATCAAAATTTGAAAATTTATGAAGTGATGTAAACCTAAAAGATAGCAATCAAACTCAACAAATGGAACATGAATTTACTCTAGATGAAAATAATTTTAAAGTCTGACACAGATAACTGTTTAGGATGCTCAAGGAAATAAATGAAGGATTAACTTCCACTTGAAAACACCAGGGAATTATGAAACTGAAAGAGAAATTAAACAAGAAAAGTTGAATATTTAAAAAATTTAGAAACACCAGAAAAAATATGGACATTGAAAGAAGAAACTATCGTTGAAATAAATTTTAGACTAAATATTATTCCTGGGATGAATTATAAACTAAATACAGTGGAAGAGAGTATAAGAGCATTTCTACACAGAGTGGCAATGGGCCAGCAGAATCAGGATTGGCATCATCTGGAAGCTTGATAGAAATGTGAAACCTCAGACCCATCCCACACCCACTGAGATATTTAACACTTTAATAAGTTCCCCAAAAGGGAACCCTTGTACACTGCTGGTGGGAATGTGAACTAGCACAGACACTATGGAAGACAGTGTAGAAGTTCCTCAAAAAATTAAAAACAGAACTACCGTATGATCCAGCTATTTCACGTCTAGGTATTTATCCAAATAACATGAAAACACTAATTCGAAAAGATATATGCACCCCTATGTTCATTGAAGCATTATTCACAATAACCAATATTTGGAAACAACTTAAGTGCCCATCAATGGATACAAGGATAAAGAAGATAAAAAAGACACATTTTCAAGTCTCTATTTTTTTTAAATTCATGCAAATTTTGCATTTGACTGCATTTGTTTAAAACAAATAAGAGTATGTTCCCCAAATTGTTGTGTAAAATTGACACTTCAGAAAAAAGTTTTGTATTTTTCCTGTAGCCTCAACACACTGCCGTGAACTCCTATTTTTGTGTCCACATAATTTGTATTGAGGAAGTACAGGAACCGCAAGATAAAGTTCATGCTGCTGAATATTACATAAAAGGCCTTGTGACTTAGTCTTGCTGGCTCTTCCTGCAGATTTCCCACTATTCCCAGACTTGGAATTTTCTATCTGGATGCTTTGAGTTTTCCTAAAATCAAAATGGGTTTTTTCCTTTTTCTGATTACAAAATAAATAAATGCTCTTTGTGTAAAACTTTAAACAATACAGAAAAACCTAAGGAAGAAAGTCAGGTTTTTCTAAAATCCCTCTCCCTAGAGCTAATTACCATAGATATTATGCTCACTCTCTCTCGATAACTTTCAATATATGTATATGTGTATGTGTATGTATGCATATACGTACATGTATGTACACATAGACAAATATATACATATGTATATTCACACACATAATTCTATGTGCATAGGCTATAAATGTTGGTTTTTTGTAGTCACCTTTTTGTTTAGTTTTATAGTTTTTTTTACCAGCTCACTAGTTACCTGAACTGAATAACCAAAGTTAACAGTCAGGTCTGGCTCACAGAATCTCATCCAAAGATATACACATATAAGCTTTTCTTTGGTAAATATTTAGGAAAAGTGGTGGAATCCCTTTCTATGTACTCTACATTTGCTTTGCTCATTTAAAATTATATGACATTATACAAAAGCATCCAAGTCAAATGGTATGGGTGCAACTCATTCTTTCAAACTTGCTTAATTTTCTATGATAAGGATGCATCACAATGTATTCAGTTAGTCTCCCATTGATAAGCAGTTAGGCTATTTCCAATTTGTCCTTCTATTTTTCCTTCTTCAAACTGGATTTTCACTGAATGTGTTTATTAATTCAGAGAGGATCAATATTTTTATGATATTAAGTTCTCCCACCCAATAATATAGTGTATACTTCCATTGAGCCAGATCTTGTTTTATGCCCTTTAATAAAATTTTATTGTTTTCTTCCTTTGAGTCACATTTTTTTGTTCAAATAATTCCTAAAAATTTTATAGTTTTTGTTGCTAGAGAACACTATAAACTTCTTTCTATTTCCATTGCTGGCTAGTTATTTCTACTATTAGGAAAAGCAATTGATTTTGTGTGTGTGTGTGAGGAAGATCAGGCCTGAGCTAACATCCGTTGCCAATCCTCTTTTTGCTGAGAAAGATTGGTCCTGGGCTAACATCTGTGCCCATCTTCCTCTCCTTTACATGGGACACTCCACAGCATGCCTTGACAAACAGTGCATCGGTCCGCACCCAAGGTACGAACCTGTGAACCCTGGGCCACCGAAGCAGAGCAGGCGAACGTAACTGCTACGCAATTGGGCCGGCCCCAATTGATTGTTTTTTTAAAAATGTTTATCATGTTTCCAGTCAGTTCACCAAATTCCCTTCATGCCTTTGAACTTTAATCCCCAGTTGTGTTGAACAATTCTAATTCCCCACACCACCCCTCTATGGCTGTGCTCTTTCTGGAAAGTCTTTCCCCTGTGTTACTGACTCATTCGCACCACATGTGAAGACTAACTACAGCCCTGCCTCCTCCGGGAAGACTTTCCTGACACCCATGTGTTTGCAGGGTTCCTTGTTTGTTCTTTCCTAGTACTCTGTGCATGCTTGCATTGTTTGTTTTTATTACCTTTCATCCTAGTTGTCTGTCTTTGTGTATAGTCTCGCTCAGTGGACTTTGAACTATGTGGAGTTATGGGTCAGGTCTTAAACAAATTATTATTCTCAGAAGCTAGCACCGTGTCTGGAACATAGTAAATTCTCAAAAAAGAGTGTGCAATTGAACTGCTCTGATTGGAAACAGCTGTTAATGCCAGGCTAGAGAGACCTAATTTTTTATGGGTCTCTGATCTTTTCTGCTACGTTACTCTTGATGCTTATAAATAAGTTACAGATATGTGTTCTTTAAGTGTACAGCTCGTGGAGTTGATTTAACAACACTATTATGTGAAAATCGTGATGGGGGGAGGGGCTTGGACCAGCTACAGAAATCTTGATTCTTGATGGTGAGTGTGACTCAAGAATTCATTCATTCAATAAATGTTTACTGAATACATACTATAGGCCAGATACTGTGCCAAGAGCTGTGGATATAGAGATTCTTGAAATATACAAGATCCCCTCAAGAATCTTGCAAAATCCAACAATAGGATTACACTATTTATTTATTTTTTTGTGTGTGGGGAAGACCAGCCCTGAGCTAACATCTGTTGCCAATCCTCCCCTTTTTGCTGAGAAAGACTGGCCCTGGGCTAACATACGTGCCCATCTTCCTCTACTTTATATGGGACGCCGCCACGGCATGGCTGACAGGCAGTGCGTCGGCAGGCGCCCGGGATCCGAACTCGCAAACCCGGGGCTGCCAAGTGCGAACTAAACCGCTGTGCCACCGGGCAGTCCCCCAGGATTACACTATTTAAACAAAATAAGCAGCTTGAAGAATATGGTTTGAATTACTCTGGCATTGGACACTGTTGACCATTCTTTCCTTATTATATTTACTCCTATTTTGGGGATCTACTCAGCTACTTTTTCTGCCAGGGCTGCTGCCAGCTCATGCTGTGCCTTTGTGCAAAATAGAAAATGTTGCACCTTCTTCTGGGCAGACTAGGCAAAAAGAGTTCTCATTTGTCCTCTTTTTAACTATTTTCATTGGCTGATCAGGTATATGATGACTTTACAATAAGTCAATAACCAGAGTTGTCAACTAAAGGAAGGAAGGAACTGTTGTTTCAATTTTCCCTGTTACTCCCCCACTCCTCAAAAGTGGACTCTGGTAGGCTGAAAAATGCCACTCAAAGATTTCCACGTCCTAATCCCTAGAACCTGTGAATATGTTACCTTGTATGGCAAAAGGGACTTTACATATGTGATTAAGTTAAGGATTTTGACATGGGAAGATGATCCTGGATTTTCCAAGTGAGCCCAATGTAAGTGCAAAGAGGGAGGCCAGAAGGCCAGAATGAGAGAGAACAATTTGAAGATGTTATGCTGCTGCCTTTAAAAATGGCGGAAGGAGGGACTGGCCCGGTGGCATAGTGTTTGAGTTTGCCTGCTCAGCTTCAGCGGCCCGGGGCTCGCAGGTTCGGATCCCAGGCACGGAGCTACGCACCACTCATCAAGCCATGCTGTGGCAGCATCCCATATAAAGCAGAAGAAGATAGGCATGGATGTTAGCCCAGGCCAGTCTTCCTCAGCAAAAAAAGAGGAGGATTGTCAATGGATGTTAGCTCAGGGCTAGTTTTCCTCACACACAAAAAAGAATGGAGGAAGGAGACATGAGCCAAGGAATGTGGATGAACCCTAGAAAGTGGAAAAGGTAAGGAAATGGATTCTCCCCTAAAGCCTCCAGAGAGAGTGTGGCCCCACCGACACCTTGATTTGGGCCCCAGTGAAACCCATTTTAGACTTCTGACCTCCAGAACTGTAAGAATAAATATATGTTGTTTCAAGCCACTAAGTTTGTGTTAACTTATTACAGTAGCAATAGAAAACTAATAGAAGGACGGAGTAGCTAAGCTAAGGTTCTGACTCCATTCGGCTCTCTGGGGGAGTATGATGAGACTAACAAGGACAGGGAAACTCAAAGAAGGCAGTTTGAAGCTAATAAAGCCAGAGACAGCAGGCCTCCACTTCATTTTCATATGAGTCAAGACTCAAACTGGGAAGACCCAATAGCAACCATGGTCCAAAATTTAAGAATCACAAATAGGATACAAATCCAAGAGTTAGGAATCAAGCAGAGACTGGATTAGGAAGGGTATAGGGTAGCTTCATGGGAAGATAGCAGAGTAGCCAATGTTCACATTTATTAGGCTGTGGGCACTAAATACTTAAGTAAAGTCTAGCTGACTTAATAGAATTCCTTAATGGGAACATCTCATTTATTGAGGACCTACTACCAGTTAGACTAAATATTTCATTTAATTTGCCCAATAACCCCGTGAGATGAGTATTGTAACCCTAACTTTACTAATGTAGAAATCAATTCAAAGAGGGTAAGTGACTGGTCGAAGGCCACAGAAAACACTAGGAAGTGGAGGTGGGATTGACCTCATCTCTCCAATCTCAGGAGCCCGGCTCTTTCTTCCACATCATGCTGCCTTCTTTTCAGGAAAAAGGCTTGTTGACTTTTTCATTTGTATGCACAGTTCAAAGCAGAAAAACATGGTGTCATCTTTTGAGATACTTACTCTATCAGTGAGAACTTGAAAATTAAGTTAAAAATTAAGCAGCAAAACCAAACTCAGGCTCTCTGCTCTGAGAATGTAGGGCCAAACCTGATGCTGTCTGACTGTCACGCGGCTCACTATTTATCCTCGTAAAACTCTGCAATATTATTTGAAAGAGAAGAAGGGAGGGAAATTCCCTCTTCAAGGTAGCCTTAGAATCTAGGGGTTAAAATACTGCTTTAATGGTGAAGGTAAGTGCTTTTCTTCTTTTTGGGTCAGAAGATAATTACTAATTAATCAGAGATCCATGAAAGCAAGGGATCAGTTTGAGGGGAAGTCAGAGGAAAAACATTAACGGCAGCCTAAAGATCTCCATCTGGAAATAGTCTCTGGTTCCAAAACGAAGAAGAGACTTTCTAAAAATGGTAATTGATTCAATCAAGACCCTAGAGCAAGTCTCGAGAGGCCACCCGTGCCAATGAACACTGCAGATGATGGCCACTTCTCTGAGGATTCGTGAGTATTAACTGTGACACCTTGATGAGTTGGTGGGGCTTTGGCTGTGGAATAAAATACTGGATCAGAACTAACGAGGGTTGAGTTGGGGGACTGTGACTAATGAGTCTTTTCAGATTTCAATATATATTTGAAATTGTCTCTCAAGAAAAGGAGAACACGAATGAAATTGAGAATAAGATTGAAGGCAAGAAAATTTGTACTCTTATAGAATTCGTTGCCCTAACTGTACAGCTGAGGCAAGGCGCACAGAGAGATTATGCTTACCCCCTTGCAACGATGGGAAGCCCTAGGGGAAAAGATTCAGCAGAGGTGCCCTCTCCCAATCTGCCCAGAGAAAATCCCGATTCTGAAGCACAGTTGGGCTCATATTGGCCTCAAAGACATAGCCTGAAGTTGTTGCTTAGAGGAAAGGTGCACGGGCACTTTTGCACATCTCCTGATGAGCCAAGTTGTGAGTCCCCTAAAGGCAGTGCCCCAATTACATCTTAATTTTGACATAACCCTGCCTTCTAGGATTGCCCACTCTTGGTTCTCAGAACACTTTTTATTTTTCATGATTAAATTCGTAAATAAATTGACAGTATGATATAAATGATCTACTGAAATAACCAATTTTATTTCAGAACTACCAGTCTGTCAGAAAGGTAGGCGGAGGATTAAAGGGGCCTCAGTTTTACTAACATGAAAGAAATGACTTTCTTCCCATGTTCTCTGATGTTCGTAGCAAGAGGCATCCCTTCCCCATTCATCTTGTGGATTCTAGTCCAGAAGAACCTGCTTTTAAAAGGGAAAGGTTAAAACCAATTTAACAATCAATCAAAAACATTTTTAGAGAAATATATTTTATTTGCTATAAGTCTGTACGTATTAATCTGATAGGGCCCAAGTGCCAATCTTGTGACTATTATTATCGCTGTCATTAATATCAATGACATTTTAAAATGTATAATATTTTACATTGAGAAGGCATGTCTTATAACTTTGTTTTCACTCACAACAGTCCTGTGAAATAATATTATCCCTATTTTTCCTATGAAACAATTAAAGATCTAGGAGCTTATGAAACCTGCTCTGGTTTATTCAGATTGTGAATGGCAGAGAAGAACTTGGTCCTGGGAAACCCTTTGAACTGCCGGTTCATGCTCTTTCAACCACATGTAACATTTACTCTGAGTAAACTAGGAGGCTAGGCTAACAGAGGTGATGCAAGACAGGCTGAATATTAGGGGAAATCTAAGAGCAATAGAAAGATGATTATAACAAAATCAGGAGTTCCAGACTAAGGATAGGAAAAAAAACTATTCTTTTGCTTATGCATAAACTGTATTGTCTATGTTATTAATTTTATATAAAATACAACCCTATATTGTCATAAAATTATTTTTAAAATATAGAATTTTCCTTTAACTTAATTTCAATTCAATTTTTCAATGTCTACTTACAGCTTTGACACTAAGATTCACTATTTTTTAGAAGTGTCATTCTTGAATGGAAAAGTCCTCGACAATGTTTACAATTGGGCTAAGACTCATTCCACTGTCTCTAAGTGCATATCAATCATGCCAGTGTGCAGACCGCATAATTTCATATGCTTCTGTGATTATTTTTTAAAAAATAGTTTCCATCACTACATCGCAGAAAGACCTTAGTTTTGAATGTTTTGGGATGTCCACCTGATTTCTGCATTTGTCTCATGCAAAGGAAACAGGGAAATTAACAACCAAAATTAGCTATTGAGACAAAATTCAAAGTAGCATTTGAAACCGTAAAAGCCAAGACAGGGATGACAATAGATAGAATGGGAAGGGCAACTAAAGTGATAGGATTGTGATATAATTCTATTAACAAAAAAGCAAGAATAAGTTGTAGTTTTTATTTTTTTCAATATTCAAAGCTCAACTTGAAAGTATTTTCATCATCAAATTTCCTTCTGGAATAAATGCTTAAAATTTAATTTAAAATCATATAAATTCCCATCTAGAATATTTCAAAGTGAAACTACCCTATTATGTTTTAAGCTTGTGTTTAAAATATGAACATAAAGGGGAAGTAGGATCAACAGATATAAAAAGCAGCAGTTGGGGCATTGGGAGACCTGGTGCTGGCTCAGTAAACTCGGTGACTTGAGGCAACTTTTCAAACTTTCAGCACACCAGTTTTCTCATCAATGAAATGAACAGTTGGACCAGAAGACCTCTGAGTCTCTTTTGGCTCTAGAGTTCAGAGTTTATAAGATTTATTGGAGAGCTTGGTGGGAAAGCTTTAAGTGGAGTATAACTACTTGTAGTTGCATGTACAGTTAAAAGTTGCCTTCAGCCAAATCTTGAGATCTTATTTAGTGAGGGAAATCAAATAGAAAATGGTCCAAACTCTGGATGGGCTAGGTGTCCATTCAAGTTTGTTTCAGCTAGGATCTGAGTGTAGAGCATGGAACTGAATTCCTGATATCATCCAGATGTTAGCAAGACGTGAAATGCTTTCAAGGCAGGGCAAAAACCAACATGTTTCCTGGTGCTGACCTTGTTAGCGACTGGGCATCTATTTGGGTCCACTGTAATCAAAAAAGAAAATTTCAAAACTTCGACGGGGAGATCTTATTCTCAGAATTCTGGAGACATTTGGCAAGCAGAAAACTATTTAGACCATGCCAATGAAGCCTATTTATTGTTCTTTCAAAGACACTTAGCTTCTTCTGGGTAAAAGTGAATGTCTACTAATTATAAAAAAATCATGTGGTAAATATGGAGAATCATGAAGAATAATGTGACCACTGTGTTTTGTAACCCAGAAATTGCCACTGCTGACACATGCGTGAATCTATTTCTCTCTCTGTGGATGTGCATGTATCAACACAGGTGTAGTACCTGCTTTGTACACTAGAGTACAAATATTTCCTTAATGTTACTCAACATCTTTGAAAACTTTATTTTTAAAAAGCCCATCATAAGACTCTGTTAAAATTGACTCATCAAACTTTTATTGTTAGGTTAATTTGTCTCCAATATTATGCTGTGATAACTAACACTGCAAAGAATATTTTTGGACAAAATTCTTCATCTGTATCTTTCTGTATGATCCCCCATCTTAAGGTCATAGATTATAAATATCATTAAGGGTGCAGATAAGTCTTGTTAAATTTATGTGTAGAAAGAATGCAAAGCTTTGAATGATGACATGTAAGCATGGTACATACATGTATTTGTAAAGTCATGAATGCTTCAGTTTAGGAATGGCTGCAAAATTGACAATATTCTTAGGATGAGGATTGTTCCTAAGAGAAATAAGTGTATGTATCCCCAAAGAGAGTTTGATTGGTGTACAAATACCAAATTAAATATGTCCATTTTGGAATCATGAATTCTCCTTACCTGTCAAAATAGCTGGATTTATTCATAATTGTAGTAGAAAGTCACCATTCAGTATGATTTTATAGGACATTTTCAGTCCAATGTCCAGATTGTGTGCAGCAAAGACAAGAATAAACATTTTAAACCTTTAAATGTAATACATATAAGCAATATGCAATGTTGTCCTTCATCTTCAAAGAAGACACCGAGGAATATTGTTCTGGTTGTACAGAGGGACAGAAACACTGTCAGAATGAAAGAAAGGGCTGTTCTGGAACTTTTCTCCTTAGCTCTTGAGCTTAATTTAACTTTCCTGTCTTCTGACCTGCCTCAAGCCATAATATCCCTTAGATATTCCATAATATTCCATAATATTAGAAGCATGTTCTAATGCTTCTCTCTGGTTTGCAGTGTTCTCATTTCATTCTTGCAGCACCACTCAGAAAGGAGACTTATTCTTATTGAACAGACAAGGAAATGGATGGTTAGAGAATTTAAATGACTAGCTCTAAGTCACATAGCTGAGACTTACAGCCAGACTTCTAAAAATCTAGTCCTCCATTAGCATAGCATTAAAAAAGTGTACAAAATGTAAATCCTATAGCTGTATTAGATCAAAACTTTTACTGATGCTGAGAGAAGGCAACATTAACACGAGAAAATTATTTGTGTGTCATGTTTTGGATTGTCGTTCTCCCAATAGATAAAAGCCGGTCACCGTAAAAGAGATTCAGGACAGAGGGAAACTCCACCACAAAGTGTGGTGCCATTTCCCAGAGAAGCCAAATGGATGAGAAGCCTTCCACCAGGAAAGGTAAAGCTGTCTTTCTTGTTTGCAGGCTACCCTACAAAAGAGTGGAAGCTTATCTCCAGTGTTCTTTACACATCCTTGCTCTCCTCTCCTCTCCGCTGCCTCATTATATAGACTCAGTGTAACATTGGACCAGCTCCAGCCCCTCATCCTGTTAACCTGTTGCTTTTTCCTTAGGAAGCCCCACTGACTTATCTATCAGAAATTAAGCCAAATGATCAATAAATCCTGGGACATAGGAATGGAATGAAAAAGTCATTTTAAACAAACCCCCAACCTATGTATGAATTCCTGCTATAATATCCTTGCCAAGCAGCTGGCTATTTCCCCTGAGCTTGGAAACCTCCAGTAATATGGAAATAATTCTTTTGCAGGTGACCAATCCTATCCCTCTGCCTATTTGGCCATTAAAAATTATTTCTCCATTATCTGTTTTTTCTGTTTCTTCGCAGGTTCTCTCTTTGTTTCACATGTTTCTTCTTTGTTTATCTTTAGTCTAGTTCTCCAAATATGCAGGAAAAAAAATTGAGCCCATCATTCACATGGGAACTCTTTCGATATTGACGCATTGTTCCACTTCGTGGGGACTTTAAAAAAAAAAATGTGTTGCTCTTGTAACATATTGAATACTCCTCCAGCACCATATCACCTACACACTCAGTAAAAATAGTTCTCCGTATTAATTTTTTTAAAAGCTAAACATACGTGAAGACAGGGCCTAGTGACACACAACAAAAATATTTCCGAGTCAACACTACACTAAGGCATTAATGGAAGTGCTCATTTACACACTGTCTCGCAGATATTTTAAGAGAATCCTTAGCTGTTCAATTAGCTTAATTCAAAGGCAGCTCTCTAAGTGTAAACTTTCAAGCTTCATGGTAAATGAATATGCAAAACACATAAGACCACTGACTTGCAGGTGGGAGATGGGTTTTGTGACTGGCTCTGCCACCATCTTCCCCATTCACTTTCTTTGGAAACATAAATGCCTTCATTTAGGTTTTCCTATATTTATCATCTGCTTCCCACACCTCTGAAAAGAGGCCATACTTGCTTTACTTGGTTTTAAGATTCCAGATTTATTGTCTTGAAGCCAACTAAAGACTATGGCAAAAGGGGGTTGTAGTCGTGATCATTTTGGTAAAAAAAGACAGTGGGACTGTGTGAGATTATCTGAAGTTTTTCAGATTTAGCCATGGGAGACATGGAAAGAAGGCGATCTCAGTCAGGATACTCACTGCATACTTCTGCATTATTCTCTAGGTCCAGATTTCTGTTCATTGCGCTATGGACTGGCTCTCATCATGCATTTCTCAAACTTCACCATGATAACACAGCGTGTGAGTCTGAGCATTGCAATCATTGCTATGGTGAATAGCACTCAGCAGCATGGTCTGTCCAATGCCTCCACAGAAGAAACTCTTGCAGACACCCTCAGTAACCCCAGCAGATCCATCAAGAAATTTAATACAGGGGTAAGTACAATGGATAACAAGGCTCTGTGTTGAAAGGGGAAAACCCAGTTTGAAAAGAAGGCTTGGATCTTAATTCTGTGGCATATAGAAGCATGACTTTCAATGACAAACTAAAAAGAACTGAATGTTTTTTGAGGTATTGCTTAGCTCTGTGATAAAAATAATCTTTTGTTGAGATTATTATGATTACAAGGTGCGGGAACTATAGGAAACAATTGTGAAAACTTCTAAAAAGGAACAGATCACTGGATGTCTTCAGTGAAAAATTAGGCACTGTCTAAGCATACCCTTCTGCCTCATTCTCTGCAGGTCTCCACACCTTTCACTGTCTCTGAGCCATTTTACAACTCTGTAAGTTCTATATAACAAATAGTAATGCAAATGATTCTTGCCTATAGCTCTACAAATGAATTTTGTCCTACGAACCATCAACTGATACTCTCCTCCACTTGCCCCTCAATTGAATAAACCAGTTTTGCCATATATTTAAAATCTATTTCAGCATTACTTCCTGCTTATATATGTGTGGTTCTTTGAATTCTCCTTTGGACCAGTTGTAACATCTTACCAATTCCCTCACTACTGAATGAGTTAAATAAAATCCTTATCACATATTCATTTTATATTTTTATGAAAATTATGATTGCATCCTATTTTAAAATGTTTCCTGTAAACTATCTATCATTTACATTTATCACTGTACATTTCTAATGTCATCCTTGTACTTCATGGTTTAATACCTTGGACCCAGCTTATTTACAATGACCTCTCTGCCTCCAGTTATTCTTCCATCATTCGTACTATACGTTGGCACTGCTGTGCTCAGGAATCCAGGATACCTTCAGGCTGCCAAACTCCTCTCTTGACAAGCTGTGCTCCTCCAGAATCTGGTCCCACTTCTCAGTACACTCATATTTGCTATCAATGGCCCAGGGAGTCTTTGCTGTGAGCATGTCACAGCGCTGGTTAATTTCTGATCATTTGAATTATTCAAAAACCTATGAGTTCACTTTTGCTGTTTTCTTCAATAAGAACGAATTTTCCTATTTCTCTTTATACAAATCATAGTCATTCTTCAAAGGATGGTTTAAGTACTGCTTCCTTCCTGGGATCTTCCCAAATTATTCTTCCCTCTTCTCAATGTCCCTGTTTTACTGATGTTTATCCTCAAACTTGAATTGGACATGAATCATATACCTAGCATTATTTATAGTTATTTTAAGTGGATAAAATATTTCATGTCTTCTATTTTTTGGCTCTCTACTTCAATTTACAGCATGATGCCACACATCTAGTGGGCTACCAAAAATTATTTATTGGGTTATATCAGAAAAAGAATGTAATCTTATTAATGTGTAATATGTGTTTTAGGAAGTCAGTTCTGCCAAGCAGACCATAATTCCTAAACTTGATTTTAGAAACTGATTTTGATAAGAGTTCAGTAAAGTTGTGTTTTCCTTATTCTTTGAAATGAGAGTCAATATGTCACCCAACTTTTACCAGAAGCAAAATTGTTAAAGGATTCTCTTTCACAGATGGAGTATCTCTCAGTGGCTCCTTTCATTTACGTCTTCCTTTCCTCCATCTATGTAATCACTCCTTTATCTTTTCTTCTTCATTTCCTCTGTTTTTTCTCCCACTGAAATAAGCAAATTAGAGGTATAATCAGTTGTTTGGTAAAGGTGGAATACAATAGCCCCCCTTATTCACAGTTTCGCTTTCTGCAGTTTCAGTTAACCGTGGTCAATTGAGGTCTGAAAATATTAAATGGAAAATTCCAGAAATAAACAATTCATAAATAAGTCATATACTGTTCTGGGGAGTGTGATGAAATCTCCTGCCCTCCTGCTCCATCCCAGCCAGGAAGTGAATTATCCCTTTGTCCAGCGTATCTGCGCTGTATTGGCTACCCGCCCTTAATCACTTAGTAACTGTCTTGATTATCAGATTGATTGTTATGGTGTCACAATGCTTGTTTTCAAGTAACCCTTATGTTACTTAATGCTGGCCCCAGAGTGCAAGAGTAGTGATGCTGGCAATTTGCAAATGCCAAAAAGAAGCTGTAAAGTGCTTCCTTTAAGTGAAAAGGTGAAAGTTCTTGACTTAGTAAGGAAAGAAAAAAACCTATGTGCTGAGGTTGCTAAGATTTACCTTAAGAATGAATCTTCTATCTGTGAAACTGAAGAAGGAAAAAGAAATTCATGCTAGTTTTGCTTTTCACCTCAAATATGTATGTATAGGGAAAAACATAGCATATATATGGTTGGGTACTATCCACAGTTTCAGGCATCCACTGGGAGTCTTGGAACGTATTCCCCATGGATAAGGGGTGACGACTGTATTTAAGTTAGCAAAAAATAGAGAAAAACCAAAATTGATATTTTATAGTAGAGTCTCACCAACCCCAGGCAGTTCTGGCTGTAAAGTAGACTTTCATAAAAGAATTTCTTAGCAAAGAATTTTCCTTTTTTTTCCCCCTAGGCCTCTGTATATGAATGGAGCCCAGAGACTCAGGGTATCATCTTTAGCTCCATCAGCTATGGGATAATACTGACTCTGATCCCAAGTGGATATTTAGCAGGGATATTTGGAGCAAAACAGATGCTTGGTGCCGGTTTGCTGATCTCCTCCCTTCTCACCCTCTTTACACCATTGGCTGCTGACTATGGAGTAATTTGGGTTATCGTGATTCGGACAGTCCAGGGCATGGCCCAGGTATCCAGATACTTTCTCATTCTAAGTGGAATACAGATTCCTGAATTCTACTAGAGATCAAAGGTCTTAATGATTTTCATTTTAGGGAATGGCATGGACAGGTCAGTTTACAATTTGGGCAAAATGGGCTCCCCCACTTGAACGAAGCAAGCTCACCAGCATTGCAGGGTCAGGTAAGGATGCAAATATGTATCACAGCTTTACAATCTGTTTCACCTGACAACTTCTTTCCTTCTATGCATGGGATGGTTTGGAAAAGACGGAGAAAACTTTTTCCAAAAAATTCAACAATGTAAGACAGTTATATAACAAATAAGAAAGATACATCTGTGCTGGAAAGCCACTGAGGCTCAGAAGCAGAAAAGATCATAGTGAGCAAGGGTAGTCAGAAAAGCATTGTAGGAAAAAGTTTAGAACTTCAAGAATTTGCATAAATGGAAAAGATCAACTAAACTGTATAAACATCATTTTAGCAAAGATATACAAGTGAGAAATAAGACTATCAGATTTCAGGGTGATAGGGAGAGAAATCAGGCTGGAAAGTAGAGTTTAAAGAGCCCACATTATTCTGAGCTCTTTACTATTCTGAGCTAATCCTTACAACCCTCTGATGTAAGTATTATTTTTTAACTCTCATTTTACAAAGGAGGGAATTAATGTGTGCAGAGATTAAGTAAATTGCCCGAATACAAATAGCCAGCAGGTGGTAGAATTGAGATTTGAGCCCAGGCAGTTTGATCTCAGAGCGCACACTATCAAACACCATGCTGGACTACTTCTCCATAGTGTGTGATTATACTAAGAATTTGACAACTTTATCATTGCCATTTGTCCCAACTGGTAGCCCTGAGAATGTATCCTTGAAGAACAGAACTGAGGTTCCATCAAGCCTCTCACTTCCAGGTCCAATGCATGGCTGCATCCTGCAGATTTTTACTTCAAAGCAACCCTCTTGTGTTCTGGCTCCTTCAGTCGCGGGTGTCACCATCTCCTCTATCTACAAATGCTCTCTCCTCCTGGTCTTGTCTCTTCTCCAGCTTTATTTCCTCCAACATTGTCTTCCCATCAAAGCCAAGTTATCTCCCTAAAGCACAGATGGGGCATTTTTGCTCACCTGCTTGGGAATCTTCAATGTGTTCCTCCATGATTGCAGATAAAGACTGGCCTCCTTATTGGTGGATATAAAGATGCTCTGCCATATGGTCCCAACCTGCTTTTCCTCTTAACTTCCCTTTGTAAGAAAGGCTCAGGTCGCACTATATACAATCTGCACTTAACTCCTCTCTGGCTCTACTTCTACTGGCGTTTTCCTGGAAAGTCCTCTGCTCCCAGTTTCTCTTATCAAAATGCCATCCATCCTACTGCTTAGCTTACGTAAATAATTCGTAAATCTTATCATCAGTTTTAACTTTCCCCTCATGTATACTTTCATAGCACATTGTAGTTTTATTCTCATATTTATATTCCACACCTTTTTTTTTCAAATTGCAGATTGGGACCCATTGAGGGGGTCATAAAATCAATTTAGTGGGTCAAAACCAGTATTTAAAAATGAAAGTGAATAGAATAGAATAGAAAATGTTGGAGCACATTGCACA
Source organism: Tapirus indicus (assembly GCA_031878705.1). Classification (NCBI taxonomy): domain Eukaryota; kingdom Metazoa; phylum Chordata; class Mammalia; order Perissodactyla; family Tapiridae; genus Tapirus; species Tapirus indicus. Next base: position 23,267,258 of record CM062931.1, on the reverse strand, counting down.
TGGTAAGGCTAAGTATTGATTCTTGAAATTTGTTTGAAGAGTGTGTGTGTGTGTATTTGTGTATGCATTGTGTTGCCATGTAAAATGCATTTCTTATTATGAGTATCTGAAAAATATGTTCAGACTCCAGGGTCTGCATTGTTTTACACTTGTAATAGTGAATTTTGTTCACATTTTTCTCTCCAACTGGACTGAAAGTTCCTTGAGAGCAGGGACTGTATCTTATTAATTTTTGTAAGTCTTTCCTTTTCTGTCACCAACCTTAGATTGCCCCCTGCCAGAATGTGACTCTAATTCTAAGGAAGTACAGGTGGGCTGTGGTTGCAGAGACAGTTTCTATGACAAGCTGAGGGATTTGGATTTGGTCCCATTGGTGTCAAAGAGCTACTGAAGTATCCAGAGGCACATCATTTTTATTCATTCTAATTACTTCCCATGACTTTGTTGGGGGAGATCTGTGAGCAGGAAGAAAGACTCTCATCACTCAATAATTCTAAGTCTGCCACCTCACTGTTGGGACAATGTCTACAGAGGCCATTCAGTCTCAGCCTTTACTATTTTCCTAAGTGTCTTTTCTCTCTCTTCTTTCCAGGAGCAGCATTTGGGTCCTTCATCATCCTCTGCGTGGGGGGACTAATCTCACAGGCCTTGGGCTGGCCTTTTATCTTCTACGTCTTTGGTGAGTCACTTTCTTTTACTCCTAAGGCCTCCATTTCCCAGGCATTCATTTTGATGCCTACGTCACCCATCATCCATGTTCTTCCCATGTGAGGGAAAATTTATTTTGTTAAATGGAAGATAATGAAGAATGTTGAGGACTGGTTGCTTTCTTATTCGAGTCTAGGAGATGACTGTATACATGGTACTGACTTCTGAGAAATCAGGAGTGCAGCCTTACCCTTCTACTCAGGCATCCTCTGCAGAATCTCTACCACCACATCTGAAATGCCAGGTCTAGTTGCTATATGTGGTTAAGATATCAAAGTTGGTGAAGTACGCTTTAAATGTGTCTTCATATTTCATTATAATTATTATTTCTGCCAAGATACCTTTAATTTATTCTCTACAAGGAGAAACTTGTAAAGCTCAATTTAAATGTACCCTTCCCTATGGGGACTTCAGGACTTATCCCATCAGATTCAGTCTGTCTGCCCTCTATGCTGCTTGCCAATATTTCTTCTCTAGGCTATATTTTGTGTAATTATTTATTTCCCCTTCTCCGTCTCCACTAGACTGTGAAATGCTTAAGGCAAGGAATCCATTCTATAATGTTTTTTATCACTTTGGTACTATCATAGTTCCTGGCTTATAACTTTACAAATAAAAGAATGGATGAATCCAGTGATTAGAGGGAATTTAAAGAACATTAATCCCCAGAGTCTTTTAATATAGAACTTCTTCAAATGACAAATCTCAGCAATGAGACAAGTTTCTGTTCTATTGTTATAACCAAATGGTGTCATTCATTATGGTTCTGGCTTGGATGGTTTTCTCATTAATGATGCTAATCCCAGGTCATTTTGCTTCACACATGTTAATCAAGAAATATTTCTTCCGGAAATCCATAATGAATGTGATGTTTGAATACAAATAACAATGTCTTTTGCAAATATGTTGGAAACTTTTCATTGCCATACTGATTTTATGGCAGATTGTTTCATGTATGTGTGACTACTCTCTTCTTCAGTCCTGACTATTCAGATCTTACAAAATAAGACAATAGTTTGTACATTAAGAAATTGCTGCTAATGACATATAACACTATAACCATTGGAGTCTTAAGAGTAATTAGTCAGCTATGCAATGGTACATTCATGCTCGTGCTATCTCCAGAGGACTCTGACAAATGGCCCTTTATATTTGAGAAGTGGTATGTGGAGAGCTTTAGTTAAACAGAGATTTGTAGAAAAGTTGAAATAAAGAACTGGGAAAATTTAGGTCCTCGTGGTGGAATAACCATGAATTGATGTGTGTTTCAGGGGAAGGGTATGCCACTTCAGAGGAAACTCCCTTCCCCCAGCACACAAATATATCTGAAAACTAATTGGGTCTCGGTTTCTCAGGTAGCATTGGCTGTGTCTGCTGTCTCCTGTGGTTCACAGTGATTTATGATGACCCCATGCATCACCCATGCATAAGTGTCAGGGAAAAGGAATACATCGTGTCCTCACTGGCTCAACAGGTACAGTGCATCCCTTCTACCTGTGGACCGTGCAGAGATCTCCAGGGCAGGGTGTGGGGCTCCCAGAAGAGGCATTCTCTGGCCTGTTCTAACATCCACGTTGATTAGATATTTCCTTTCAGTCCAGTTCTCCTAGACGATCTGTCCCCATAAAGGCTATGGTCAGATGCCTACCACTCTGGGCCATTTTCATGGGGTTTTTCAGCCATTTCTGGTTATGCACCATAATCATAACATACCTACCGACGTACATCAGTTCTGTGCTCCATGTTAACATCAGAGATGTGAGTATACTTCTGATACTTCTATGAAAATGATAATGGCAATAAGGAGAATTAGTTCTATACTGCCTACTACATTCTGGCTTTCCACATCACCACTCATTTAACCCTCACAATGACCTTGAGAGAGACACTGTAATGGTTCCCATTGCACAGGTGTGGAAATAGGGATATATAGAGGTGAGATGACTTGCCCTGGATTACACAACTACTAAGTGATAGATCTGCTGCATAGATGCTGCAGCATCTGTGTTCTTAACCACTATGCTACACTGCCACACAACTGATTCTTCAATTTCCCTGAGGATTTAATATTGCTTTTCTCTGGAGACTAGTGTAATTCAAGTGCTGGCCCTCTTACCTGAGTCGGTGTTCTTGTGTGGAAAAGGATGCGAATTTCCTTAAAACAACTCAGAATGTCAGGAGGGTGGGCTAATGATTGGTCCGTGTAACTGATAAACTTTGGTGCTATATGCACCTCTGTACTCACTGTATACATTTCCTTCCTTCAGAGTGGGGTTCTGTCCTCCTTGCCTTTTATTGCTGCCTCAAGTTGTACAATTCTAGGAGGTCAGTTGGCAGATTTCCTTCTGTCTAGGAATCTTCTCAGATTAATCAACGTACGAAAACTATTTTCATCCCTAGGTAAGGATAGGCGTATGGGCTCGGTTAACCAATCCCTTTTTCCACGCATGGTCTGAGAGGGTTCCTGATGGCGTGTCCTCACTGCCCAGGGCTCCTCCTTCCATCATTATGTGCTGTGGCCCTGCCCTTCGTGGCTTCCAGTTACATCACAACCATTATTTTGCTCATACTTATTCCTGGGACCAGCAATCTGTGTGACTCGGGCTTCATCATCAACACCTTAGATGTCGCCCCCAGGTAAGACCTTTTCCTGTTTGTTCCCCTCCTCTAGACCCTTCCAGAGGTGTTAGCCCTCTGTCTTCTTGCCATTCCTTCCTGTTGTTGACATGCACTAACTGATGGCAAAATAGTGACAAATAACTAGAAATGTCAATATGTGGCCATGACCTAAGGCCACATAGAACAACAGTTCCCAATCTTGGCTAGTAATCATTTAGATAAAAATCTCCCCAAGACTCCCCACCAGGGATTGGACTGTATGTTATGGAAAAGGGCCCACATATATGTGTTTTGGAAAAGCTTCCAGAGTGTTGATAATATTAGCTACCACATATGTATGCACTTGCCATGAGCCACACCCTATTCAAAGGATTTCTCATATATCTACTCATCTAATCCTCAGAACTACATGAGGCAGGCCCTACTGTTATCCTTACTTTATAGGGGAGAAGACAGAGGCACAAGAAGTTTAAGTGACATACTCAAGGTCACACAAAGGCAGAGCCAGGATTTGGACCTAGGCAGTTTGTCCAGTCTGTTGTTCTGTCCACTGCACAAACTGCCTGTCATGCTGAGCAGCCAGAGTGGGAACCTGGGCTCACAGGAGACTGACTTGTTCCCTGGTTGTTGATTGAGCAGCTGGGTGATTTCAGGATTGGCAAACAGACATTGCCCTGAGTGTCTTTAGGTGAACAAAAAACTTCATAAGGCAAAATGACTTTGCTATTAGAGCTGAACAGTATTAAAGTTGAGTTGCTGAAAAGCCATAGGCAGCTTTCTACATAAAATCATCTCCCCACAGATATGCAAGTTTCCTCATGGGAATCTCAAGGGGATTCGGGCTCATCGCAGGAATCATCTCCTCCACTACCACTGGATTCCTTATCAGTCAGGTTGGGCCAGTTTATTGAACATCTGCAAGTCGCAGGTATTGTTTTAGGCACTGGAGATACACAGTAGGTCCTCTGCTCTCAAGGACTGTATGGTCTGATGGGGAAAAGAAGCATGAATGTCAATACAATTACTCTACTCATAGGAGACTCTAAATCAGAGTCTAGTAGGTCACGTTTCCCAGGGAAAGAAAAATATAAGCTGAATTTCTAAATATGAATAGATTTTAGATTGATGAAAATGAGCACTTCAGGCAGAGAAAATAGCATGTATGACTTTCTAGAGGTATAAAAGCAGGAAAGAGTTCTTAGTTATAACCAGAGTGAATGGTACGTGTCAAGGAATGGTAAGATATGAAGACAGAGAAGCAGAGGGAAAGATTATGAAGAGTCTGTTCAGAGTAACTCTAATTAAAAAAAAAAAAAATCACAAAATGGAAACAAAAAGTGTCCCAAGGCCAGTTTAAAGAGAGGTTAAATCATGGGCGAAAAAATAATGGCTATGAGACAGAGCAGGGAGCATGGGCCATGAGGCTTGCTCGGTGGGAAGTGTAGGCTGGTAGGGAAGATGAAAAGGCAGAACCAGCCTGGGACAGAAGGATGACAAGAGTCAATTCACACACACACACAAAAAAAAGATTTGTTTTAATACTTCTGTATGTAATCTAGTATCCAGGTTGATTTTTGACCAGCTTGCTAGGAATCCACTATGACTATAATGCCAGAAATGGATTATGACTTCCAAGGGCTCGGTGAGGAGGATCATGCTGGCAGACCAAATATAACTCATGTTACATTGAGATGGCCATCAAAGTGGGTGTTGTGATTGATGGCAACAGCCAGAAACAAAACAAAACAGAGAGAACACAAGAACGAGATCTTGAAGATGTCATTTTAGGCATAATTTTAAATGAATAATGTAATATTTTCATGAATGTCGAGATCCAAACTTCCAGAAAAACATTAGTGTAGGTTAATTTATTTTCGTTTAAAGAAAAATCCATCCCAACCCAGAACCCAATGTTCATTTTAGAGTCATTTTGTTCCAACAGTTTCATAAAACCTGCTTTGAGAACTTAAGATAAGTAACTATTGCATGTTGTTCCCCATATTCCTTGTAACCAATGTTGCAATACACAAAATGGAAGATTTCTAGAACTAGTGGAGAAGGACCTCATGAGACTGATAATTCTGTTTTTTGCCTCCAGGATTCTGTGTATGGGTGGAGGAATGTGTTTTTCCTGGCTGCTGCTGTCAACATGTTTGGCCTGGTTTTTTACCTCACATTTGGACAAGCAGAAATCCAGGACTGGGCCAAAGAGAGGACTGTCACCTACCTCTGAGGATACAGAATTGCAGATATAAATGTAGTACTGACTATAAACTTTTCAACATTTTTTACATATCGTCATTCTTTTTTCATATTCTTCACCATAGACTCAGCAGTTCTCAACTCTGGTCGTGTGTTAGATTTCCCTGGGGAGTCTCTAAAATATAGCAGTGAATGGGCACTACTCCAGAGATTCTGAATGAATTCTGGTAGACCCCAGATACCACTCTCCCAGGGTTTCTAAATTTTAGACACTCGCCGGGGTTTCTAACATGCAGCCAGGGTTGACAACGGCTGGACAAACTTGAAACATCAATTCCTGTTGCCTTTGAACTTTCCTCTTTGGAAAGTACTGGATGAATAAAAATCTATGTGAAAAAATCACTGATAAGTACCTTTCTGGGGGTGATTATGAACACAGAGAAGATCTGCTGGGAACTGTAGCTATATACTATAGAGCTCAGCACTGAACAGACTTTTAAAGCTATAAGCTACAGAATTAACATTTTTATTGTTTTTATACATTGTGAAACATGGATGTTTATTTATATGGTTAAATTCTATTAAAATTCACATGCTAAAATTAAATAGACCATTTTCAAATTATTTAAATTAGGATGATTTCCATCAGGCAAAACAGGTATTTACTTATCCTAGCTAAATTCTGGGAGATGAACAACCAGGAAATGACCAGGAGAAGAATATATGAATAAGGTTAAGTAGAAATCAGGGGAGAGAGAAGGTAGAATTGGAAAGCTTGCACTCTGAGAAGAATGGATGTGAGGAGAGGCAATGTGTCCCACTTCCAGAGGAACAATGAGATGACTTGGACTGTATAATGAAAATTGGAGGGAGACAACAGACGATTGAATGAAATGACGATTTATATGAGGAAGAAGAATACTGAAGGTATGACAAGATGGAATAAAGCATATCACATACCAGAGAACTTTCTTGTCAGAGTAGAAAAAGATTGTTTGACCTTCTTCATATTTTCCCCAAGATTCTCAAATAGTCATCATCAACCCCTACAGAAATTAATTCTGGCTTGTAACACTTAAGACACAACCTCTAGGCTGTTTCTACACTCAGAGCTGATTCCAGTTTTGCCCACAACTGTTCTAGAGGAGAAATTCCCACCATATTTAGAAGCCCAGTAGAACCACAGGGACTAGAACCTTGGGCTAATTTAGCAGAATGAAGAGAATCTCCTAATGCAAATCAACAGCTGTTTTTAAGCAGGTGTTTTAAGGAAAACAAATTGTCAGGCCTTGAGGGTGATGCTAAGATGAGAACACGCTAGCTCTGTCCTCTGGGTATTTACAATGTAGAGAGAAAGGAGAGTTTCTAGAAAACAAGAAGAAGAAAAAAAGAGAGGGATGGTATAATGGATGGGCAAATTAAATACAGGAAAAAGGGGGGAAAAAAGACAGACAACCCAATAGAAAAATGGGCAAATGACTTGAACAGAGACTTCATAAAAGAGAAAGTCTCAGTGGTCTATAAACATACAAAGAGATACTCAACTTCATTAAATATTAGAAAAATGAAAATCAAAACCACAATGATATACTACTACACACTTAACAGAATGGGTGAAATGAAAGAAGATGGAAAACAGAAAATGTTGGCAAAGGTGTGGAGCAACTGGAACTCTCCTACACTAGGAGTGTGAGTATAAACTAGAACTTTGGAAGGCAACTTGGCAATATCTCCTAAAGCTAAATTTAGACTTTCCAATGAGAGACATTTCCCTTAGAAATGAACATATACATTCACAAAAAGATGTACAACAATGTTCATAAGACCACTCTTTATAGTAGCCCAACAGGAAACAACTAAATTGTCAAGAAAAGAGTGAGTAAATAAATTATAGTCTATTCATACAGCAATGAGAATAAACAGATCACAATACACAGCACCATGGATGGATCTTATAAACACAATGTTAGGTGAAAGAGGACAAAGAAAGCCTTCTTTTAAAAGTTTAAATAGAGTTTTTAACGATAGAAAAACTAATCTATCCTATTAAAAGTCAAGTTAGGGATTCCCCTTGGGTAGAGATGGAAGCAGTAACTGGATGGTGTGGCTCAAAGGAGGCTCCTGGGGTGCTGAAAATATCCTATTACTTGACTTGGGTGCTAATGACATGAGTGTTTTTACTTTGTGAAAAGTATACATTTATGATTTGTACACTTTCATGTATGTAAAAAGCAAAACATTTCCTTAAAATAAATTCAATGTTTCATCCATTTCAAAGCTTCTCTTCTCTCTTTGCCTTAGGCTGAGAGCAGTTGGGATGGAGCAGTTGGGAAGGCGCTTCTGTCTCTACTTTCACGATCTTCCTGGTCTTCTTTCTCCTCCTTTGATGGCCCCTCTAGCATCAGAGCAGGAGGGAAGACAGCAGGATAATCTATATTGTGAGCTTTTGGATCCAAGTCTAAGTTCCCAAACAGCAAAATGAATGAGCTCGGGCTTCCCAAGAAACCACATCCCTGAAAGCATCGGTTGCCATTGGAGGTAAGAACAACAATGGCCCAGCATGTCCAGGCTTTCTGAGCAGCTGCTATGATTGATTCCTGACAGATAACATCAATGTGTCAGAGACTCCTAAGTTATCTTTCCCCATTTGGTGGTTTGCAGAAGAGTTTCCATTCATGTTTCCTAATAGCTTCAGAATAGATGCAATTGTGAGCTGATAAGAAGTATACTAACTCATCTCCCCCCTCCCTAAGGAGTTGTTTCTACTATTAACAATTCTTTTCTAACATTCATTTCTAATGTTAACAGTCATGTGAATTCATTCACTTTTCTCAAATAGATTATTGACATCTATCTAACAATGAGATGATCTACTTTTTCTCTTTTGACTGTTAAATATTATGAATTATATTAATACATTTCTTAATGTTGAGCAAACTGTTCCTTGAGTACTGTTTTGATGTATCACAGGTTTGATTCACTAATAGTTTCTTTAGGACTTTGGCTGCCATATTGATATATGACATTGACTCTGTATGCATATGTATCGTGTCTGGATATGAGGATTATGCTGATTTCAAAAAAAGAAAGGGAATCTTTCCTTATTATCCAATACTCTGAAAAAAAATTAGCTAGAATGGAAATTTTATCATTGCTATTATTATCTGAAGGCTTGAAAGCATTGGTCTGTAAACCTATGTAAGCTTAAAGCCATTTTGAGGAGAGTTCTTTGATAACTTTCTCAATTTTGTTGTTGGTTATAGGCCTGTTAAGGGGTTTGATATTTTCTTCTATCAATTTTGACAATTTATATTATCTTGGAGGATCATCTATTTTATACACAATTTAAAATATATTTGCAAAATATTCAAATGTTTTATCAAATTGTCTTTTTATAATATATTCATTTTTTCTGGATCTGAAGTTTGAGCTTCTTTTATACTTCCAACATGATGCATGTGTGCTTTCTTTCTGCTTCTTCATTAGACCACTTAGTGATTTATTTATTTTAAAGATAGCTTGTCTTTTTATTTTATAATCTATTAGCTTTATCTTTTATCAATCTTACCTCCTATTTCGCTTTGTTTTACTTCTTATAAGTTTTGTTTTGAACACTTAATTCATTTATTATTTCATTATGAAAGAGATTAAAGCTTAGAGGATGACTTCTCTTAGTCCATTTTTCTGGGAAATCACATTTTGCTATGTGGCACCTCCAAATTCTTAATGCTTTATTTCTCAAATTAATAACCTATGGAATAAAAAAACACTGTTGACTCCTACCTGATATACAGTAAGGAAACTGGCATGCTGAGACATCCTAATATCTCATCCAAGTATAGTCCCCTTGGTTTTATTACTGTTCTCTGAAATTTTGCTCTAACCTATTGCGGTTAACATATTAAGCATTAAGTATTTTTCCATACAAGAATTGCATTCTATTGAGTATCATATTTGTCACTGTTATTTGGATGCAATTCAAGGACCACTAGAGTGAGGCAAGCCAGGTGCTCAGGGAGCAATATTTAAGGAAGCACTCTTTTTCAGGTTCATGCAAGCACAGAATTGGCACATGAGAGTGAGTTTCTCCTTAATTTTGTGTCCTTGACTCTTCTCACTTATTTTAGCCTAGCCTTGACCGCTGATGCTTTTTTCATGACCACCCCTCCCCATTCTTCTTCTCAAAATATTTCAATGGAGATTATTTTGGAACAGTATTTGGATAATCCTCTGAGTCACAGAATAGCGGAGAATTTCTTTCTTAAACACCATGCTATCATTACGGAACTATAATATGTTAAAATATTAACATAGCCAGGAAAAGAATTTTTTCTTCCTGATAGTCTCTTCTGGCATCTAATATGATAGGGAAGTCGGGTTAGCCAGCTAATTTTTGTAGGAAAGATATATTTAGGCTAGGCGCTATGGGATTTTCTCTTTACCCTGGAATACCATACCTTTCACCAAGATGTTCCAAGGTATTAATCACTTTCAATTGATGTTTCCTTGAACATCATGAGCAACTTGCTTTTCAGCTAGTGGTCTTAGAGTTTCCTTCAATTTTGTTTTAATTAGTGATTCCTCTCTATTTATTGAGAATTTCTCATCTACATATCTGTATGCTAGAACTTTATTGTCTATCTTTTAGTTTCTTCTGCCTTTCATCCTTGGACCTTTTACTTTACTTTCTACATGGACTTCTCACTGCTGGAGGCACATGAACACGTTTTCCAAGGTCTTCTCCAACTTCTGTAAGTTCCAAATTATTTCCTAAAATTGCCTGAAAATATTCCTATGCCCATACTATCCCTCTCCCCTTTTAAACAAGAAAGGCAGCCACACCTTATTGTGGTGCAATGCCTGGAGTGTAAACACTTTTTGCTTTTCACCAAAGAGATAATTTCAAATGTTGGTTTGGGGATAACCTGTTAATGATTAATACATTCATCTGGCTCTTGGTTTTCCTGTCTTTCCTTGTCTGTTGTGTGTTTTTATTATAGGAGAAGATTGGCCAGAGTTGGAATGTTCTGAATTCAGAACAACTGAAACAGAACAGGTTAGGGAATTGGTTCTTTCAAATAAAGCTGGAATGTTTTCCCAGAGCACCAAGTTTCAAGATGTATTCAATAAAATCCTCAGATAAAAAAGATATGTGATTACTTCTAGATTTAGTATGAATTATATAATAAGGTGGTTAAAACTTTTATTAAAATCAAATCATGTCATGAAATATTTAATTGTAGTCATTCCTCACCTTATTTTATCTGATAAAATGTTTAACGTTTTCTATTATTTACAAAACAACTCCTTTATATATTTAATGAAAAGTTTTAGATGTCAAGTTTAAAATGTTCAAGGGGGTTCCTAAAGTTTTCAAAATTTTTTATGTGATACACAGTCAAAAGAGTTTGCAGACCACTTGTCTATACAAATTGTCTATTTTTAAGCAGTATTCACTCTGACATTTAAATCTGTTTTTTTTAATTTGCCATAGCATTATTTGTTAATTAAAATCTTTCTTTAATACTACCAATTTCCTTTTCCTCTCAGCGCAATGTCATATTTTGATTTTCATAACTTGCTTCATAGAATATATATTTGTTTTGAGTTCTTTAACAAAGTTTTAGGAATTTTAGAAATTTACTCTTACTTCCTTGAAAAAATTTTGAGAACAATGTACCCATCATCTATAGCTTGTGTCAGTAATTTCCTTTTCTTGTATCGAGAATTAAAAAAAAAAACATGTTTGTATCAGTGAGAATTTTTGGGTTGTAGTTACAGAAACCAACTCTGGATTGTTTAAGCCACAGGGGTCTTATTCAAGGAAATTCAAGTGGGGGCTGCTTCAAGGATCAAAGTGAAACCTGAAGAACCAGACAGCCTCAGACAGTCTTAGATATAGCAGCTTCCTCCTTTGCTGAAATAGATGGGTTTGACCCTATAGTCTCCATTCTCCTGTCCCTCTTTTCCATATTTAAGGTCTCAGAGGAGAATTTTATTGGTGGAATTTAGGTAAAGTGCTCACTCATTGGCTTTAATAGAGCCTGGAGATCTGATGGCAGAGTCTCAACCAACCATGTCAGATTCCAGAGGGAGGTCAGAACACCATGATTCACAATCACAATATGATTACACATAATAGGCAAGAGATATTTCCCCAAAATAAAGTTGTGATGCTAGTAAGAAGGGGTAAGAAATCTTGGAACTATGTTTATATAAAATCTATTTTGTTTCTTTTTAAATTACCGTTCAATAGAACCAGTTCTGCCAAAGCCAGCTCCTTGCCAAAATAAAGTGAAGATGGTTTCTCCTTGGGAACCCCCCTTGCTGCTCTGAATGCCACTACAATTCCTAGGACCTGAGCTCTACACCAGGTGATGTCAGTTTATATGCTAATTAATTCATTTCAGTGACTTAAGTGTGCAGAGAGAGCAGTCCATGGACAACCTCAGTGGGTGAATGTAATGGCTCTCCTCAGTTTGAGTTGAAACCACTTTCAGAGTGGTCAATGTCCAGTTATTTTTCTGAAACCAGAGGAGTGCCCTCTCCCTGTTGATGTGTGACTCTTCAGTTCCAGAAAGTGTTCCCTAGTTTTAAGGGTGAATCATCCCCAATAGTCCAGCACTATGGACTCATCTCCACCTGTAACCCCGCCCCTGGGGGAGCCAGCAGAGAAATTGAGTGCCATGGACATAAACAGTAGCCTCAGTGAAGCAGAGAGGTTGAGCATCATTGAGATTAATGGACAATATCTTTACTTACAATTCTGTTATCACCCAGATAATTCCGGCCAATTTGGCATTGGGAGCTATAAATTTTGATGGGGTTCTTGGAACCAGTCCTAAGGAATGACTGTTTAGCCATTTCAGGGAAAGATATATGTGGATGCTGCCACCCAGAGGTTGGATGTGAATGGGGTTTCTGGCCTCATATACTGACATAGGGAAGAATTAAAATGTGTCAACTAGGTTGTTCAAATTGTTGGCCTAGAATATTATTTACAAGTAAAGTACAGTGAAATTGAGGAATACTTTCCCCTTCTGCAGATATCATCATTATTCATGTATTTCTTAAAAGTCAATTATTATCAATCTTTATGAGTTCTTTTCAACAGTAATTCAATAGTTCCTTCTCAAAATTAGTCTTGAGTCTTGAAGTTGATGCTCTCCATGTCCTTTCAGAAAAAGATTTGTTGCTCTTATTGTATCCTGGCCTCCAGATGGGATTTTCCTGTGTTGTTCTTCATTCATCTATGCTTTGAACCAATTCTGTGTGGCTCTGGGTGAGGTGCTGGAGGTACAATGACAAATGATGCCAGTGTTGTCCTCACCACAGAAGTTGACATTCTAAATGGGGACTTATACCCTTGTTCCAAAAATATATATCACACACCTGTCATGTAGCCTACTCGGGCTAGAGGAGAGAGCAGACACAGTCCCTGTATATTTGAAAGGGAGTAAGACAACAAATAAGTAATCTGCATATTGTGTGGACGTGATAAATGCTAAGGAGAAAAATTAAGCAGGGAATGAGGATTTATGAAAAGGTGACATTTGGATAAAGTCCTAAAGAGGTGATGGGAAAGAGGGGAATGGGTTTTTGGAGGAAGAGCACTCGAGGCAGACTTAAACAGTGAATTCGATCATCAATCGTGTATTACAATTAGGATGAGTACTGAGGGAATGCAATGTAGAAGAATCTAAAAGATTGGAGGGAGGAAAGGGTGGCCATGGAAGGCCTCACTGAGAAAGTGACATTTGGGCTGAGCTGAGCTCTGAAAGTTATTGAGAATTACTAGGCAAAGAAAAATAGTAAGTATGTTCCAGGCAAAAGAACCAGTATGTATGAGGAAAAGAATGAATAATGAAAATAATAATATAGTAATAGCCAACATTTGTGGAGTGCTTATTATGTTAATTCTCACAACAACCCAATAGGTAGGTAGTATTATTACCCTTATTTTACCTGTGAGGTAACAGAGGCAAAAAAAAAGATATTACCTAATGGGATTTAGAATGCAGGCAGTCTCACTGGATCTTAGCAATCAGGAAAACTTGAAAGTTGTGAAATGGTTCTTTTTCAGAAACTGAAGACAGCAATGATTTTCAGAGAGAGATAAATTGACATCATTATGGAAGTTCCTGGCTTTGATTTATCAGACTATGCAGGGTGCCAAGAGCCTTCTTAGTGTGTACCCAGTGTTTTAAGAGAACTTGTAGGCGAATAGTAGACAGTTGGGAGAAAGTTTAATCCAAACTTAAGCCTTACTTTAGTTAAAATGGCTTCACTCACAAGATAGAAGATTATTATTTGGCTTTTGACTTTAAGTGAAAGCTAAAAACACTAATTAATTAAAAACTTTCAAAACACAATAGGGCACAAAATAACCAGAGCTGCTATGCTGCAAGTGTGTATGAGTGGTGTGCATGGAAGGCAACCTGAGGTTAACTCCCACTTATTTTGCAGGTTGCCCCATTTCTCTCCTAAAATCAATAGGTCACCAGCTGATCAGCTTATCGAGAGCTCTAGCTAAACACAGAAGCTACATTTGGAAGGGGTTGCTTTCAGTGGGCATGTTGCCTGACTCTACTGTGAGGTGAAAAGGCTCTATACCTGGATCCATCATGTCTAGCTCTCCTGGTTCCCCAGGGTTTGTGGTACCTGGACAAGACCCTGGCACCCTCATAAGCTGAGTGGGTTCTCCAGTCTGCTTTACCACTGAAAACTCTCTTCTCTGAGTTTGGTCTTTCTTCATCTCTGTTTGATTTGTTTTCCGTTATATGATTTGGCACTGAATATGGCACTGCTGCTAGTTCAGCAATTCCAGGGTCATTGCCCCATTGCCCCACTGAAAGGCCATCACAGCATCTGCCATCATCCTCCTTATTTATACTTTGACGTCGGCATTGCCATTTTTCCACTCAGACATTGCAGTTCTCTTTTCTTCTTCCTCATATCTTATTGGCTTCCCACTCACTCCTCCTTTCCCTAGACTTGTACCTTCCTTACTTGTCGTCATCCCATATGTCCAGAAGAACCTGCAAATCTTAGTTCCTTGCAGACATCAAACCCCAGGACTCTCCACAATTCATAATATATAATCTCTAATTCCCAAGCTAGCACAGTTTTCATGTATATTTTCCATCATACATGCTTTCCCACCTGGAGAACTCATGCAAACACTCCTTCCCCTAAGACTTTTAAAATATCACCAGGAAGAATCAGTCACCCAGTATAGTCCTTGTTACGTCTTATTTTAAAGTTCTGCACCTTCATTTGTTCTATCTGAATGTAATCTCCTAGGGAGTGGTAACCATCTTTTTCTGTACTGTTCTTAACAAATAGCCTGACACAAAATGGATGTGTGATAACAATATTCTGAAAGGTGAATAACTGAATGACTATTTCAAGATTCCTTGGTCCTCTCAAAGTTTTGTAATACAAGAGAAAAGGAAATGTCTTAAAGTACTGCCTTAAAATTTTATCTGCACTGTGATTTCCAACCAAATAAAAAAACAAATGGGGTGAAAAACCCAACAAGGGTTATACATATAATTGAAAATTCTTGGTGTGTTAGGATGATGAATATTGGGCAATATTTCCTGTTTTCCAAATTTATTTGAAATAGCAATAAAAAGAAAAAAGTATATGTATATTAGTTTGTTTAAAAAGAAGTAGGATGCCATCTTTTCTGTTAAAAATACATTTAAAAAATTGTCTCTGGTAGGATACAAGCAAACAGTACTCTGTTTTCTTTCAAGAGGGAAATGAAGGACTGGAGAACATGGATAAGCATAATTTTTTGTTTGTTTTTATTTTGTTTGCTTCCTTTTTATTATCTTCTTTAGTAAGTTTGAATTTCAAACCATGTGAATGTGTTACATGTTCAAAATAATGTTGTTAATGTTTAAAATAGAACTTTTGTTTCAAAATAGGTAATATTCAGCACTAAAGAATTCTGAATTTTTAGAGCTAAAAAGTCAGTTAGTAACAATTATCTCATTTAAAGTGATTTTTATTGAAGCATAATTTATATCCAGAAAATTACACATATCAGGCTAAATTTTCACAAAGTGACACACCCATATAATTAGCTCCCAGATCAAGAAGGTAACCACTGCTACTATCTAAAAAGACCCTTCATGCTCTGTTATAGTCCCTAAGCCCCCGACATTAACCCCTATCCTGGCTTATAATAGCATAAAATTTTTTATTGTGGAATAATTTTAATTTTCCTAAAAGTTGCAAAGCTAGTGCAGAGAGTTCCCATATACCTTTCACCCAGTTTCCCCCCTTGTGAGCAGTTTACATTATTGTGGTACATTTGTCAAAAATAAGAAACTAACATTGACACATTACATTAAGTAAACTCCAGACTTTATTTAGATATTACTGCTTTTTCCATCAATATTTTCTTTCTGTCCCAGGACCTAATCCACGGTACTGTATTGCATTTAGTCATCATATCTCGTCAGTCTCCTCTGGTCTGCAACAGTTTCTCAGTCTTTCCTGGTTTTCTAGGACCTTAATAGTACTAAAAAGTCCTGGCTAGGTACCTTGTAGAATGTTGCCCAATCTGGATTTGTTTGTTTTTATGATTAGAGTTATGGATTTTTATAAATAATGCCATAGAAATGAAGTGACTTTCTTGTTCCATCATATGAAAAAGTACATGATATCCACATGACATCCCTGTGATGTTAACCTTCATCACCTGGTTGAGGTGATATATGCCAGATCTCTCCACTGTAAAGCTATTATTTTCCCTTTCCTTACTCTATTTGAAAGGGAGTCACTAAGTCTAGTCCACCCTCAACTTACCTTTTTATCCGCGGATTATTCTTTCGTGTTATAGCTAAAACTTTATGCCAAATCTCAGATCATGCAGATTTTCTCCTATATTTTATTTTTAAAGTTTGATAATATTATGTATTACATTTAGGTCTCTGATCTATTTTTAGTTATTTTTGTATGAGGTGTGAGGGATGTCTCTAGGTTCTTTTATTGGCATGAGCACATCCAATTGTTCCAGCACCATGTGTTGAAAAGATTATCCTCTCCCCATTGAATTCCCTATGCCCCTTTGTCAAAAACCAGTTGACAATATTTGTGGGGGCTTATTTCTGAACTCTCTATTCTGTCTCATTGATTTAAGGGTCTATCCTTTTCCTAATACTATGCCATGTTGATTACAGTAAGTTCTGAAATCAGATATGAGTCTTCCAACTTTGTTCTTTTTCAGAATTCTTTTAGCTAGTCTAGTTCTTTGCCTTTATGAATTTTAGAGTCAGTTTGTTAAGATCAACAAAAACGCTTGCTGGGATTTTGCTTGGAACTGTGTGCAGTCAAAGTGGGGAGAATTGACTTCTTAACAGTATTGAGTCTTCCAATCCATGAGCATGGTATATCTTTCCACTTATTTAGATTTCTCTTGATGTCTTTTTCTATGTTTTCTAGTTTTCCACATACACATCTTGCACATATTTTGTTAGATTTTATTCCTAAGTATTTCTTTTTTTGGCACTATTATGATTTTTCTTTTAGAGTTCAGATTTCAATCCATTCTTGGTATATAGAAGTACAATTTGCTTTTGTATGTTGATCTTTTATCCTGTAACCTTGCTAAAGTCACTTATTCATTCCAGCAGGGTTTTTTGGGAGGGATCTTATACATAGACATCCATGTCATCTGTGAATTAGGAAAGTTTTATTTCTTCCTTTCCAATCTGTATGCATTTTGTCTCTTTTCCTTGCCTTGTTACACTATCTAGTTCTTTCAGTATGATGTTGAGTAGGAGTGGTAAGAGAAGACATTGTCTTGTCTTCTTGTTCAATGTTTTGTTCCAGATCTTAGGGAAAAGGCATTTTGACTCTAACCATTAAACATTATGTTAGCTGCAGTCTTTTCATAGATATTTTTTATTAGGCTAAGGAAGTTTCTTTCTATTTCCACTTTACTGAGAAGTTTTAAAACAATTTTTTTTGTTGAGATATAATTGACATAAAACATTATATTAGTTTCAGGTGTACAACATAATAATTTGATATTTGTATATATTGCAAAATGCTCAACACAGTAAGTCTAAAAAATAAGACCATATTAAGCTCCAAAAAAGGAGAACTTTTTAAAATCATGAATGGATGTTGAGTTTTGTCAAAAACCTTTTCTACACCTGTGATATGATTATATGTTTTTTCTTATTTTTCTATTAATATTGTTAATTATATTGATTGATTTTCAAATGTTAAGCTGGCCTTGCATTCCTGGGATGAATCCTACTTGGTTTTATCCTTTTTATATATTGCTATATTCAATTAGCTTGTTTTTTGAGGATTTTTTGGTCTTTATTCATAAAAGATAAAGGTCAGTAGGTTTATTTGCTTGTAACGTCTTTGTCTGGTTTTGATATTGAGGTAATACTGATCCCATAAAATTTGTTGGAAAGTGTTCCCTCTTCTACTATTTTCTGGAAATGAGTGTGTGGCATTGATGTTATTTCTTCCTTAAACATTGGGTAGATTTCACCAGTGAAACCATTTGGACATAGAGTTTTATTTTTTGGAATATTTTTAACTACAAATTCAATTTCTTTCATATATAGTGTTATTTTGATTACCTACTTTCTTTTTTAGTGAATTTTAGTAGTTTGTGTTTTTCAAGGATTTGATTCATTTCATCTAAAGTTATCAAACTTTTGAACGTATAAGTGTTCAGAATATTCCCCTACTATCCATCTAATGTCTGTGGAATTAGCAATTATAACATTGATTTTATTCCTATATTGTTAATTTGTTCTCTCTCTCTCTCTCTTTTTTTCATTGGTTAGCTGGGCTAGAGATTTATATATTTTATTAATCTTTTCAAAGAACCAGATTTAATTTTCATTGACTCTCTTTATTATCTTTCTGTTTTTTATTTCATTGATTTCTGCTCTAATATTTATTATTTATTCCTTCTGCTTGATTTAGGCTTAATTTGCTTTTCTTCCTCTAGCTTTCTAAGGTGGGAACTTCAATTATTAATTTTAGATACGTCTTCTGGTCTAATCCATTTTTAGTGCTACAAATTTCCCTCTAAACATTTTTAAAGCTACCTTCTACAAATTTTGATTGTTGTATTTTTATTTTAATTTAATTCAAAATATTTTTAAATTTTCCTTGAAACTTCCTCTTTGACCAATGGATTATATAGAAGTGTATTGCTTGATTTTCAAATTTTTTCCAGATATCTTTCTGTTAGTTGTTTCTAGTTTAAATTCTTCATAATGTAATAATGTACTTTGTATGATTTATATTCTCTTAAATGTGGTAAGGTGTGCTTTACCCATAGCCCAGAATATGTTCTATCTTAGAGAATGTTCCATGTACATTTGAGAAGAATATCTTCTGCTGTTGTTGGATGAATTATTCTATGAATGTCAAATAGGTCAAGTTGGTTGATGATTATGAATAAGCTAAAAAAGAACATCAGTCAAAGATGGACATAGTGAATCATAGGTGTTTGTATTCTAATTGGGAGATACTGACAATAAACAAATAAAAATATAGTTTGCCACACTGATAAATGCTATGAAGAAAAAAAATTAAAGAAACAAAAGGGAACAGAGTGGGGATTAGGTGGGAGTAGGGATTCTAACCCTAACGATGACCCCAAAATCTGTCAGTATTCTGTTCAGCAATCCTAGGTCCTCTACATAGCCTTGTCCCCTGGACAGTTTGGCCACATGCTAGCTTCAAGAGGTTAAGTCTGATTGGTTCATGCTGATCATGTGGTCACTTCCCCCCTATATCATTGGTTCAGGCAGCACCTGGACTAAGTTCAGTTCTGGCAAATGAGATATGAGGGGAAAGTCTTCTGGAAAGACTCACCTTGTTCTCAAAGAGAAACAGACCACTTCTTCCTGACTTTAATCTGCTGTCTGCATGGACACTTGGTACTGTGACCAGCAGGAAGGTAAACTCAGGGTGTGGAGGAGGCCAGAGGGAAGAAAACTAAGGGCAGTGGAACCAGGACTCTGGTCATCCTACCACTGGAGCCTCTTGCTTTTGGACATCTTGTTTTGTGAGATAAGAAATTTATCTATTTTTTAAATTGGTTGAGTCAGGGTTTTCTTTACCTTTAGCCAAAAACATCCTGACTGATACAAAAAGTTGACCAGAACTTTTTTTTTTTTTTTTACCATACATTTTGCCCCAGATTTTCCTGGGGAAGGTGAGAGCTAGGTGAGCAGAGTGGCCCTTGAGAGTGGCCACCCAGCTAAGGCAGGCTTTGGAGAAATGCAGACACTGTTGTTTGATGTGAATCTCTCCTGGCAAAGGATCAGAATCTTCTTTCATGTAATTCGGAAGAGCAATCGTCAGTTCGACCAGATCTGCTGGCCGACTCTTAGCAGGTCAGAGCTTCTCATGGTTTACAGAAGTGTTGTAAGATTTTATGTAGAACTTTGGTAAAACATTTAACTATTCAATTAGATTTTTCTAAAGACTTATTAGGTAAAAATAGAATTTGTGTCTATAATTTATCTACTAAAAGTAAACCCATTACTCTTCTTTCCTCCTTCCTCCTTCTTTTCCTCCCTTCTTTCCCCTCTGAATGATTAAGTCCAAAATGCGGTAGGGTGGGCCAAGCAAGGTAGATGTCTGTGTGTGTATAGGGGAAGGACATTTAATGACAATTGTCTGGTGTGGAATGCAGGAGCCCAAGCAGAGTGAGAGAGTTTCCTTTCACGGAGGAAGAGGTAGAACTGGTGTCTTAGAAGGGTGTTGAAGCCTGAAGAGGGTGAAGAGAATGTCTGCAAAGAGGGGCAGGAGGGCAGCGCTATGTGTGGTGTTAGAGCTGACTGGGGTAAAAAGATTATCCATGTGACAGATAGGTCCACAGTACAGGCATTGGTGCCTGAGCAGGGTGAGGAGAGCATCCACATAGAGGTGGCAGCTACAGGATATTGGTCACATACAATCGAGATTGATCCAATAATTAGTATAGTGAGGATTATTGGAGCTGGACAGAAATATGGTTGTCAGACTATGGCCCTCAATTATGAAATAGCATAAAAATATCTCCAGGAGAGAGAGGGCAAAGACTCAAGACTCTACATACTTGAAGTTACCCTCAACATCCTACCGAGAACAATGACAGGACAAGGAATATTTTATTGCTCACTGGATTTGTGGCCTCAGATCCCAAAATTGTTCCTGAGTAGAGTTGACTTGACTACAGGAAGAAGCCCTTTTTCCTAGGCAAAAGCTGGCCTAGAGAGGGAGCAGGACTGGTTTAATGATTCCACTGCAGACTTTCCTAAAGTTTTCAGCTCTTCCTGCTCTCCATTCCCTCTTATCACAGTTGCCTGGCTGGAAAAGTAACTTGTAGCAAAAGAAATGGTCTTGCCTTTTCTCTAGAAGTCCAGACTCAGTTCTCAAGACACTGAGCTTCTGTTAGTGCAAATGTTGCAATGGCATCTCCACATGAATTGGTGGGGACTCAGAGCATCCCTCCCTTTCCCTTCCCTTTTCCCATCTATCGGGCCTGACCAAAAATCCCCAGAGGTGTTCATAAAAATACTGCACTTGTAGAGGCAATGCTCCTTCCAAAGCTGACAGAGAAAAGCTTGGAGAGTTATGTTGGACTCCAGCACCTACACAAGTATAAAATAAATCTCTGCAACCCTAGAGTAAATCAACATAATTGAAATCAAACCTGGTTGAAATGAAAGAGTGAGCTTTTAATTTTGCTAAATTTACAACCTACAAGTACAGGTAATTAGTAGGACAAGCAGTCTATGTGTTCAATTTGGTAATTGGTTTGGAAGGTAATTCACAGGCAGTAGATTACAAGTAGGAAAATATAGTACTTAATTTGACTAGAGCACTTATTTTGGAAAATTTGATGGCTCTTAAAAGATCACTTTTTCCAGTTAGAATCACTGATGTTCATATTTTTCAGGAATAACAACCACTCTGCCATCTGACGGTCATGGATTCAGCATTTCTGAAAAGAATTTTTAAAATAAAATAAAAGGACTTAGTTTTGGTCCCCTAAACTTGATTTGACATTATGTCCATGTAGCCTATCTAGACTCATGCTTTGGAAATGTTGCTAAACACCTTGGTTTCAACACTTCATTCACTCTCTCTTCCTGATCATTTAGTTCCTAGGAGTTTAAAACATCTCTACTATTACCCTAGAGATTTCCTTCTGAATTCCTGACACCTACTCTTCAAGCTTTGAGGTTAGTGCTTTAAATATTTGGTCAAGAACAGATAATATAATAGACATATGAAACAATGGAACAGAATAGAGAGCCCAGAATTAAACTCATGCATATATAGTCAACTGATCTCTGACAAATGTGCCAAGAATATAGATGGGAAAAGAACAGTCTCTTCAATAAATGGTATCAGGGAAACTGGATATCCACATGCAAAAGAATAAAATTGGACTTATCTTACACCATACACAAAAATTAACTCGAAATGGATTAAAGATTTAAATGTAAGACCTGACTTCATAAAACTTCTAGAAGAAAACACAGGGAAAAAGCTCCTTGACATTGGTCTTGGTGATGATTTTTTGGGTTTGATGCCAAAAGCACAAGCAACAAAAGCTTCCAAAATAAACAAGTGGGAATAACATATTCCAAATAAACAAGTGGGACTACATCAAACTAAAAAGCTTCTGCATAGGAAAAGAAGCCATCAAGAAAATAAAAAGGCAACCTATGAAATGGGAGAAAATATTTGCAAATCATACATCTGATAAGGAATTAATATCCAAAATACAGAAGGAACACATATAACTCAATAGCAAAAAAACAAATAATCTGATTAAAAGATGGGCAAAGGGTCCAAATAGACATTTTTCCAAAGAAGATGTACAAATGGCCAACAAGTACATGAAAAGATGCTCAACATCACTTATCATCAGGGAAATACAAATCAAAACCACAATGAGTTATCACCTCGCACCTGTTAGAATGGCTATTATCAATAAGACAAGCAATAACAAGTGTTGGTGAGGATGTGGAGAAACCCTTGTGCACTGTTCATAGGAATGTAAATTGGTACAGCCATTACAGAAAACAGTATGCAGGTCCCTAAAAAATTTAAAAATAGAACTACCATATGACCAGCAATCCCATTACTGGATAAATATCTGAAGAAAATGAAATCGCTATCTCGAAGAGATATCTGCACCCGCTATGTTCATTGCAACATTATTTACAATAGCCAAGATATGAAAACAATCTAAGAGTCCATTGATGGGTGAATGGCCATAATATCTCACTTATAAGTGGAATCTAAAAACACCAAACTCATAAAAACAGAGAGCAGATTGGTAGTTGCCAGGAGCTGAGGGGTGGGGGAAATGGGGAGATGTTGGTCAATGGGTAAACACTTTCAGTTACAAGGTAAGTAAATTCTGAGAATCTAATGTACAGCATGGTGACTATAGCTATAACAATACTGTATTGTATGCTTGAAAGTTGCTGAGAGTACATCTTAAATGTTCTCACCACACACACAAAAAATTAATTATGTGAGGTGATGGATATGTTAGCTAACCTTATTGTCATAATCATTTTGCAATATATACATATATCAAATCATCACATTGTTCACTTTAAACTTATACAGTGTTGTATGTCAATTATATCTCAGTAAAGCTGGGGAAAAAAAAGAATAGATAACGTGACTATTTCAGGACTACCTCCAGCCAAGGGAAGTTCTAAAACATCATCAATTTTAAGTTGCCTATAGATTTCAGAAATAATAAAAAGTGAAACAATGTGTGACTTAGAATCAATTAAATATTGGTATTTTAAGGCGTCCTCTTAAGAGTACCCAGAATTTCATACAAATTGCAGTATAGGAAAGAAACATGCTTGTTTATACATATTCCAAAGAAACAAATAAACAAAAGACCAACTTTGAAACATTTTTGTGAATTGGCCTGTATTATATTTGCAATCATGTCAAACGAAAGTTTTTGAAGCTGAATTTCTCAAAGAACAGGTGGGAGCCATTGATGAGAAAAGAATATTATGATGGTTATTTTTCCGTACTTTAACCACCAAACAAATTTAGGTAGGTGATAGAATAAAGGAAGTAAAAGTGGGCATATACACAAATGAGTTTGGCAAGGAACAAAACAAAAATAAGGTTTAAATTTAAAGAATATATGGAGAAATTCGTATATAAATTCATTAAATCAATGCTTGTAAGAGATGCAAAAATGTTAATTAATTAAGCCATCATTTAATAATGCAAGATTTTTGGAAGACTAAATAAAAAAATACCACCTTCTACCATGAAGAATGCATTATAAGTGTGTTAAGTGTGAGAAACTAGTAACATAAATGAAATACATGAAACCGTATAGCCTAGGTATGTAGTAGGCTAGCCCATCCAGATTTGTGTAGGAACACTGTATGATGTTCACGCAATGATGAAATTGCCTAATGACCATCATTAAGCAACACATGACTGTACAAACTAATTAAGGAATGCTCCCTACCTCCAGGGTAAAAAAATCTTTGCTATATCTGCCTCAGGTGATTTCTGAATTTCACTGGACAAGTGACTATTGTCTGTTTCCTATTTTTGTAGTTAAATTGTTCTTGTTCCACTGTTTTATGTTGGATGTGTGGGGTGGGGTGAGGATGGAGCAGACATCATTTTATTGGTTTTCAGAGCAAACAGACCCAAATCTACACTAATGTAGAGATTATCATGAGATCCTGCACTTCAAGTCTGATGCTGTGACTGGACAGGATTTTGGGTTTTCTTTCTTGGGACAGGGGAGCACACGTTGAATATATTTTTTTGTATGAAAAGGAGAGTGGACTGAATATTTTTGGGCAGGTTTGGACTGTGATGGATCATATTTTTGTTTACAAATATCTCTGCCCTTCCATTTTGGATAGCGATACTTTCCCACCTGACTGGAGTCAGGCTTGACCATATGACTCTCTGCAGCCAATGAAATGTGAGAAGAAGTCACAAGAGTCACACCCACAATAAACTTTTAGAACCAATTCATGGCTCACCGAATTCTCTAGTTTCTCTTCACAAGAAGACCACCAATGTTCCACATACAGCCTACCCCATCAACCTAGGTCCTGAAGGGAAGATGACATGGAGCAATTTCAATGGACATGTGGTATGAACAAGATCTAGACCTTTAGTAGGTCATTGAGATTTTTGGTTCATTTGTCACCTCCAGGGTGATATATCTACCTGCAGACTGTTGGCTTTTCCCCTCATTCTTTTGCCCCATGGTCATCAGATCTATTGCCAGACCTCACATCCACTTTCAAGGCAGGAAAATGGGAAAAGAGAAGATGCAGTCTCAGTCAACTTCTGCTTATGTGTCCTTGGCCAGAATGTGCACCATGACCCCATTAATTGCAAGGGAGGCCTAAAAATTGTTTTAAGCTTTTTTAAAAAAAGAATATAGGTGAGGAAGTGGGGATTTGAAAATAGAGTTTGGCTCAGCCAACAATAATGTGGAACATGCCACATTACCCTTGAAACCTAATCTGTTGTTACTTATCTACATACTGTACACCCTGCACCCTTAAATTACAGTTTAGCTGTACATAGAATTCTAAATTGAGAAGTGTTTTGCCTCTTTCAAAAGCACTTTCAGGATATTATTCCATTGTTATGACTCCTACTGTTGCTGATAATAAAAATCATAAATATAATTCGTGGTACTAATTAACAGAGAAAAGAATCATATGTTACTTAGTATTTGCTAAATGAGTAGTTGCCAATATATTTATTTTTAATTCAAGTCTGCTAGTAACATGAGAGTAATATATGTCAAATAAAGCTGTGTATTATCCTTGAGAGATTCAAATCCACTATTACTACTATTTTTTTTAAATCATCGTATCAGGCTATCAGACAATGCATTTAGAGAAGCAATGTAACTACTGAAAAAAATAAGGCAAAATAATCCTACAGTTTGTGTAGAGGAGAGGCTCTGTCACAGCACGCTGACAGCTTTGCACACCTCCACATAGAGAGTCCTTTCTGGAGATGGCAAACAGTTTTTCTTAAAATCATTTATGAAGATATCAAAATCCTTAAATGAAGACCTAGGCATGGTAGATCCTACGACTTTGAGTTTGCTACCAGCCTCCCACTAGAGATCAAGAGAATGGCAGTTGGGATCCAGTGGGACCTATTTATAGTTGCTGTATTCAAATGAGGTATTGAGGCAACCCAATCTCTGATTGGATGAAAAGTAAAGAAAGACTACATGTAAATAAGCTGCTTGAAGCTAACTTTGATTGGATAGTGTTAACACTTGGCACAAACCACTCAGGAAGCCAAAGGCAACCGGATAGCCTAGTAGCACAGTGTAGCATCTATCAAGAAAGCTTTGAAAAGATTCTCCCTACAGCACCTAAATTCTGTAAATTTTAGTTTCAACTACTTGAGAAAGACTGATCTAATTAACCCTAAGTCCATGAGGAATGATTTGGGCTTAGTTTGGGTCATATATCCACCCACCCACAATCAACTGTTAGAGACTGGGCCACCCTTGGATTGAGCAAGAACTATTTGATCTAGGGGAAGAGAATGGTCTTGGAAAACATGGCACCTGGGCTGAGGCCCCAGTGTCTCCAGGACTGACTGAAAACCTCAGTAAATTGGAAAAATTTTGAAAAATTTATAGAGAAGGAGTTGGACTAGCATATTTGGAAACAGATTAAAGCAAGATACCTTGCTTTAGGTAAGGTGGAGAACATTATAAAGATGGTATTTAAACACTAAAGAAGAGCTTTAAACATGGCGTGAAATGACATTTAAAGCCTCTAATACAAAAGTAAAGGATAGAGGCTATCATTTCAGAAGTGGTACATGAGAGCACACACATATAGTACCAATCTTGAAAACAAAAAACCGCAAAAGACCTTTATTCATAAGGAAAGATGTGAAAGCTGAGAGAAAATTTAAACTCTTTTTTTCCTGCTGTGTTAATTTACTCGTTGACTGGATGATTCACAACCAATTAACTATTAGCAAAAAGACACATTAAATAGAACTTTAATTTTAAAAACTAAGATGGGTCTAAAAAGTGTCTTTGGTTTATGATATTCAAGTGCTGATAAAAGGAATTCACCCGCAGCTGGTGTACTTGATGGCCTTGGTTAAGCAATCATTTTCTAGACTGTCATTTTTGAAAGGCCAAAAAAACCCCATTAAATCTGGGAAGCAGAGGCATTATTAACAGGAAAAAATATGTAAAATGTGTGCACTAGAAAGAAAATTTCAACCCTTTTGAAGTATGACCTACAGTAAGTAATATACATTTTTACACTGTGATGCAATACCATTATACACGTACATTACATATAAATATGTAGGTGTTTTAGAATCAAAAGTTTCACAAAACAATTCTTACTTTTACTAAGTAGGATGCACTCTGACTTATTCTATTCTATTTTAGCCTAGTTCATTTTGTTTCTTAAAAAAATGTGGTATTCATGAAGCACTAAATCGATTTTACGAGCAGGTAGTGACCTACAGTTTGAAAAATATTGGGATGATGGGAGCAGCCAGTCAGAGGACTTGACACTTTGGTTCAAATGGTGACAGAGGATTCTGGGCTGAGCAAATAAGAGCCTTTCCTGGGATTTTCAGACCTGGAGCTTGAATGCAGCTGCTTTTTCTTTCTTTTTATGGAGATGAAGAATGATGTTCCAGAATTGCTTGCAGAAACGTCTATTGCCTCTTGGAGAAGATTAAGAAAAGGGAATGGAAGTGTAACAGAACAGACAAAATGAGTTTGGAGAGTTTTGTTTTCTTTCATTTTGTTTTGTTTTGCTGGAGAGATCTCATTCCAGTCTCAGAGGTCTCTGGAACTGTGCCTGTTCTGGCTGCTCCTCCATATCTTCTGTGACCTACCTCTGTCACTTCCTTTTCTTTTTCCCTTTCTTTTTCTTCCAAAGCCATTTTATTTATTTATTTATTTATTTATTTATTTATTTTGGTGAGGAAGACCAGCCCTGAGCTAACATCTGTTGCCAATCTTCCTGTTTTTGCTGAGGAAGACTGGCCCTGGGCTAACATCTGTGCCCATCTTCCTCTACTTTATATGGGACGCCGCCACAGCATGGCTTGACAAGCAGTGTGTCGGACGGCGCCCAGGATCCAAACCCACGAACCCCGGGCTGCCAAAGCGCAAACTAAACCGGTGTGCCACTGGGCCGCCCCCCAAAGCCATTTTAGTTGGATTGCTGCCACTTCTAAGCACAGGTGTCTGACAAATAGAAGCCACAACTAATTGAATGCAATCGAAACATAACCTTGTAGTGCAAGGACCAATAAATGAATCTGGCCTCTAGTCCTCTTTTGTAGCAACAATGGATCTTGCTCCTCATCTTAGTTTAGCCCCTAAAGGAAAATGAGAATCTGAGTGGGAGAGGGAAGAATCAAAAGGGATTGAGTCAAATCAAAAGCTTTAATATAAATGTTGGAACCTGGAAGAAGCCAAGTCAAGCCCAAAGCAAACTCCTCATCTTCATAAAGGTAGCAGAGGGCAAAGAAACAAAAGAAAAAGTATAGGATTAAAGAGAAACTACACTTTGCATTTTTCTCCAAGATTTGAAATCTAGCTCCCCTTTAAATGATTGACATGGTCACTAGGGGGTAATAAACAAAAATGTTGCAGATAAGAACAAGGAGTCCTCAGATTCAAAATGTCAACACCTCACACCCCTGGCCCAGCAGCACATCCAGTTTCCACCCTCCTCCCCTAAGACAGGCTCTAGGAATCAGGAAGTTCAGTAATCCACACCTAAGTAGTAATTCACACTTAAATTGTGGGAATATACTCTTCCATTTGCTAATTCAACACCATCAACACAAATCAATAAACAAGTATAAGTTAACATCCTTAAAAATAGAGCACCAAAATTAATAGAAAAACTAGTGCTCCCCCCCAAAAATAGTGTATTTATATAAATATTTAAATTAGATAAATGAGTAACAACAGAAATGTTTGGTGATATAACATCCCTAAAACAAGAATCTGGTGCATAAAAAAGAAAGTTTTCTGGGAAAAAAAAAAAAGTTGTCTTTGAAATGACAAATATTCCCAGACTCCCTGGGTAGTTGGATTCTTGACTCTATATCTTATCACCAAGTTACTTAACCTCTCTGTAAAATAGGCATAATAATAGTACCTACCATGGAGGTTTGCTGTGAGAAGTAAAAAATAATCCCCATCAAAAGGAGTCCCTGAAAAGGGGGTGAGGGGTGGGGTAGAATAAGAATTGGAAGGGAAAAGATAACCACCATCTTTATTTGAAAATACATTAGCTACTCAAGTTCCATGGAAAACTATGTTGGAATACTGATTGGAATTGCATGAGATCTATGGATTAGTCTGGGGAGATTTGAGATTTTTCCATTTTTGAATGCTCCTGTTCATGAAAATGTTATAGCACTATATTTAGTTTTACTGTAATATCTTACAATAAAGTTTTGCAATTCTCTACATAAAGGTGTTCCATAATTTTTGTTAGATTTATTCTGGGTCTTATTTCCTTTTTGTTGCTATTGTGAATTATTTCTCTTTTTATAATATTTTTTGTTTGGGGCTGGTAACTAAAACTGCAATAGACCTTTGAATGTCACTTTTATATCTGTCAAACTTGCTAAACTCTCTTATAGATTATAATAATTTGTGTATCGAATTTTTGTTTTTCTCTGTAGACAATCATATCACCTATCAATAATTATAGTTTTACTTCTTCTTTTCCAATCATTTCACATTTCTTTCTTGTGTTATTGTGTTGGTTAGGCTTTCCAGTATGGTAGTGAATAGATGTGGTCGCAAGCACCTCTCTTATGTACCTGATTTTAACAGGAAGGTTCAACTTGGAGTGGAATGTTTGTTCTAAGTTTTATAGATGCTCTTTAATTTGAATTTTGTTCTACTCCTAGTTTGCAGGGAATGCTTTCCCTTTTCATTTTGTTGAATTGCATGCAATAACCTATTCAAGATATTTCCTTGATATAGATTGCTACCTCCAACTTTTTAATTTAACTATATTTGATTCTTTTGAGTAAGTTAGATTTTTAATTGCTTTCAGTCATGAGTATCATTACATGACATTTCAGAGGTGTCAATAATAACAATTATATAATGATGACTTTCACGTATTGATTTTTCTATTATATGCAAAATATGGTGAGTGGGTATTTTTTGTTGCATGATTTATCCCTGCTGCTTTCAATGATCTCCAAATATGTGAGAGTCGACAAAGTAAAATACAATTGTTTTCAGTCCCAGGTAGTAGGTAAAAGTGTCTGGATATAAACTCAGCATGGGATTATATAACCTGTGCTGGTTAGAGGATGTAACACTATCTTACTTACTTGATAGTTATGAGATTCTTCCTACAATACAAATAGCAACTTATTTTTGTTTACTATCCTATCTGGAAGCACATAACATCTCAGCCCATTAGCACTCCTATTTTTCTTCTGTGTCTTTTCCTAAAAATTATATTTGTCACAATTGTCTTTTTTTCTTTTCTGTGACTGCTATCTTCAATAGCATAAGATTTTGCAGTTTCAGCTCGGCATTCCTGGTACTATACTTGCTGAAATAAGGGGCATTGAAACTGGAAAGTAGACTAGAAGAAAGCCATGTCTAAGGAAAAAGGCAAGGAGTATTTGCAGTATGGCAATCTAGCACACAATTGAATGTGTGGTGTAGATGAAAAAGCAGCATTTTGTTCAGCTGATAGAATGCAAAATAATAGTGATGGTGTTCCACTATGAGCTTAATGACCAGATTGACCCCATTTGTTATACAGATGGTGAGGCAAAACAGGAGTTTGACTTGAACTTGAAGAACAAAAGGATTTGCCAGAACCATGATGAGGACTTAAGGTTCTGAGCAGATGTAACACAACATGTGAGTTCATAGTTTAATGTGTTTGTAAAAAAGCAGCCAGTCTCCAGAGAATGACTACTACCATTTAGTCAAGTCTTTTGTTTCAGGATTTAGACCAATCTGAGGTGATTTCTTGATCGCTGCCTTGAATCACTGCTGGACATCGTAAGGTTTGGGGCAGAGTGTGCACATGAGAGATGCTTCCTCTGCCAGGGCCCATCCTGGCCTTCTAGACTAGAAACAACAGACTTTCTGTGATCACAATAGGATTGGTCACTGGAGTCCTCTGAACTATTACCCAGATTCAGAGCCAACTCCTGCTGAGTTGTAATGTGGCTTATTATTAATGACAGTTGTTCACAGTGCTATGAAAACAGCTCTGAGGATAACTTTAACATTTATCAAAAGAGAAATGTGCACTCTCCCCTCTCTAGTAATTTTCATGACCATAACAAAGCAATTTAAAAGTCAATCTTTTCCAAAAAGAAAACATATAAATTTTAAAAAGGTGGATATTACAGTCTAAGTCTAGGAAATATTTCAATCTGTATTCAAGTGTTTAAACATTAATTATAGAGATGAAGCAAGGTTGGATTTTTTTTTCACACAGAGACAACTTGAGTCAGTTTCTACCAGGTCAAACCAAGTAGAATGCAAGAACAAGTAGAAGTTAAAAATTAAATTGCAAAACCAAAAGTTCCATTTTCTGACTTGGATAATAATTCAGGGTTAGAAATATTTCATGTGATGTTTGAATTCTGAAGTTGTTGATTATTTATCACAGGGTCCAGAGTCCTTCAAAAATGACTCAGGGAAAAATCTTTTACACAGGACGTGAAATTTACATCCCCTCCCCAGAGCTGCAGAGGGGGTTCCGATTCCAAGTTGCAAGGCACACATTTCTGAAAACTTCCCCAAAGTCCACTTGGCAAGAAGCGCTTGTCATTTCACTTTTAGTTTGATGAATCTCATTAATGTTCAGCAGTTTAAGCCCCAGGTGGCAAAGAATCCTCAGCTATCTTCTGGCAAGACAGTAAAGAGAGAAGGGAGAGGGTGTGAGGAAGAGCAGGTTCTAAGTTGAAGTCCTCCTTCAGACACAAAGTCGGTAAGTCACTTACCTTGTTGTTGATGCCAAAGATCTCTAAGGGTCTTTCTGTGTAACAACTGACAATTTTTATATACCCCCCAAGTCCCAGGTTTTCTCATATTGATTTAAAAAAATGTGAGAGAAACATAAAAGTCCTTATCTCCTTAACAAGGTGGAGAGAAAGGAGGTAGAAGCAGGAAGCTGAAGTTTTGTACCTGATCATCCATAAACTTTGAGACAATGCCAACTGCGGAAGATATTTCCAACAGGCATTCTAGTAAGGAGTTTAAAGCTGAATTTTGGGGGTTAAATTTGGGGGCTTGTGAACAAATATCAGCTCTTTCATTTACCAACTGGGCAACCTGGAACAAGAGTCAGTAATATCTCCATCTGGGGTTGATGTAAACTGTCTGGTAAGTAGTTAATAACAGTGGCTATAATTTCTGTTATACCAACAGCTGGTGGGACACAAAGGAAGAGCTGCAGGGTAGTTGTGAAGAGACACTCCAGAGAAAGAATCAGCAAACACATCTCCATCTCTTACATGAAGATTCACTGCCCCTCAAGAAGGTTGTCCTGGGCTTTTCTCCTGGACAGATTTACTGCAGCACCAGGGCTATTCTCAGTGTCCTGAAGGACTCCAGCCTTTTTAAATCAAGTTCATTGACTTAGTTTCCCACTCAGATCAAGGGTCCAGGGCTTTGACACAAGACAGGGGTAGGGGTGGCTCTGATCCAAGACAGTATCTAGAGGAATGCTGAGTCAAGACCCAATGAGATGGTACAAAATTTAACCAAACTAAAATGGTTGGGGCTAGAAGAGGAAATATAGAGATGAGGCAATGGAATAGTCACCAGGGAAGCAGAAGATGGTGGGCTAAGGGCAATTGGGAGGAGGTTATCAGGGAGGGTCCTCAAGGCAGGAATGTAGAAGCTACAACTTTTTGATGGCACTGTGACCTCACAGAGGTGTAGGGAGGATGCTATCAGTAGGACACTCCTGGCCTTTAAACCTAATGGTCTCTGTAAGAAGCTGCTCCTCATACTGCTGCAAACCAGAAACATTTCAGGATGCCATATACAGTCTCTGACCCAGGCAACCAGTGCAGTTTTCTGGACCAATAGTGGAAAATAAAGGTAGCTGTTAAAAAAAAGTGAATTTATATATATTTTTATACATATATGCACATACATACATACACGTATATACATATGCAAAACATATATAACATAAAACGCCTATATAACATTTATATAAAATATATATTAATTATATATGTGTATATATACATATGTATATATATGTGTGTATATGTGTGTGTATATATATGTATAACTATGAGTTGTTTCTTTTGTATAGCCCTAAGCCTTGGAGGCTAGCCAGGAAGGGTGGAATTATATAACTACTGAAACCCCACTGTCTGGGCATCCAGCAGCAAAACCTTGAGGTCACCAAGCTTCCTTGGAATTCAGATACTCTCTTGGCAGCCAAATGCTCTCAGAAATTTCCCTTATGTGAATCCCTATTCACTGTCTATGCCCTACCACCTGTTTAGCCCTGTGAGTGAATGCTTATAAAATCTCCTGGGAGGATGATCTCCACATATACGGTCACATCTGCTGGGACTGGGTAGTCAGGTTTCCAGGACAGGGCATGTCTGGTCGTCTAGAATAGAGATAATAAAAAACTAAAATTATTTGAAATTAATTTACCCAAGTTATTATTTAAGTTTCTGCTTCTAAAAAGCTGATATTCTGAGCACACTCTTAATAAATACTGAGATTCTACTTCATGTTTATAAGCCTTGAAAGCAACTTGAAAATGGACAAATATCCTCCATGGAATAGAAGAACTTCACTGGGGCTACCATCCTGGATAAATAGACCCAGAGCTAGAGGACTCAAGAACTGAGTCCTGCCATGGGAGGAAGGAAAGTCAGAGGCACATATAGAATAGGCAAAAGTTGTGGTAAACCATGTATATGGCATACCGTAATGTTTTCATCCAATGGAATTCAGCATCAAACTCAGGTGATAGGATCTTGCTCTCCATCTTAAGGGGCCAGCTGTTAGGTAGTCAAAGCATAGAAGTAGAGAATAAAATAACCTTAATTTCTAGACCACCCTGGAACTGCTAGCTGCTTTTTCTTGTCTGAAATAATAATGGCATCATAAGCAAAGTTTGGCTGAATAGAGTGTCACTGTCCACAGTCAACAACATGATTAACAATAATAAAATGCTTCAAGTTGGTCCTTCATAAGCCAGAGGATGGTCAGTATATTACACAGATCAGATAGCATCTGTCCTTGTGATGCCAACAAGTTACAGGTACATGTAAGGACCCCTGTCTCCTGGAACTGGTCCAGGAGCCACAGACAGTGGAAATCAATGACACTTGGAATTTAATTGTGGTACTTGTGATAGGATGGAACATCTCCTTAATTGTTCTTTTCAGTGAGAACCACCACCTCCATGAGAATTTGGAGGGCTTGATGAATCTCCCAATATACTCTTTTTTTCAGTGTACTTTGACCTGAGTATCTCATGGTAGAACATAAAATAGGAATGAACATGTATCTCAGGCACCAGATAGATTCCTATTTGTTCTTTCAACAGGGAAACTGAACCTTGGTTCCTGAAGAAAAAAATGCTTCCTTGTAAATTGCCTGTCTCTCTGGAATTCCTTGAACAGGGGTGTCAAGTGATATAAAACTCACTAGAAAAAATTTTAAATGCCACTGGCAAAATAAAAAATGTCAGTTCATCAGTACATGATGGAATGTAGTGCAGAGGCCCAAAGGGAAGATATGTGATGGGTCTTCTTACCTTGGTGGTACGCTGGTGAATATTTCACAACTGGCTTTCCAGGGGGAAAAAAATGCACACACAAACACATATAGGTTTATTATAAATTTTACTGATATCAAGGATCTGGGGCACACAATTTACAAATAATAATAAAATATACAATACTGCTTATTATAAATTCCATATAGCCAATTGATTTTCATGGAATACTTTCCTTTTTTTCAGATTTATAGAGGTATAATTAACAAATATGGATTGTATATATATTTAAAGGGTACAACTTTCATTTATTTTTGCTAAACTCTTGTGTTTTTAGGCAACCTATGGTTGAAATTCAACCACAATCTGCCAGTTCTTTCCAATATATTTATTGCCATTAAATCTCATAGATGATCTGTTGAATGATTTGTATTATGAATACAAATTATATTTATTAAAGTGAAACCATTTTCAGCTTCAGCACTATGAATTACAATAGTTCTATTTTTTATAGCTTTTTGTATAGTTGCAAGAACTGGAACATTGTTTTATTTTACATTACTATCTACAAAATGCATAAATTGTTCAAATTAACTTCATGTTAGTAAAATTCACAATATCATTTGAGGGTTAACATAAACATTCTGATACTAATGTCCTTACATTGTTTTTAAAATAACATATATTTTCAGCTAAAATACTTAATCTGTTTTCCAGTTACATTTATAACTTCAGTGTGATTCTCTATTTCTTGCAAAATCCACTCTGAGTTTTTGTAATTCTATCACCAACAACAGTGCCACAAAATCAGGCTATAAATAAATGTTTGATTAGTATCCAATTAAGCAAAAAGTTACTCGCATAATCAATGATGAGCATAGGTCTAATGTAATATTGTTTGACAAATTTCTTAAGTCCAGGAAATCAATAAATCAAGCCTAAATTTGTAGCATTTGCCACTTTTTGGTACAAAAACTCCTATCATGGCCAATTTCAAGCTACCAACATGACATCACTGAATTCAGAGCTAAGTACAGATAGACAATAGCCTGTCTGTATACAGTATTCTCACCATACAGATGCAAGAGACATAAATGACCTCAAGAGCATAGCTGACAGTAAAATGCAGTAAAATAATTATGAAGTGATGAGCTTTAAATATTTATTACCTTTTTAAAGTATAATTTGTTTAACTCTAAATTTATATAATTTAATTGCTAATAATGGCTGTTTTCAACAACCAGCTTGCAAAATTCCTAAAAATTTAACCACCTGCTTTTGCAGGCTCGTGTGAGCCTTTCCCTGTACTCTCCTCTCTGAGGGGACCATGTTGCAGTTCTCTTGTTTTCCTATCTCAATTCAGATGCGGCCACGCCTCCATCAGTTTATATAATTTTGCCCTCTGATATAACTTAACATTCCTGAGGATGTCTGTTAGGTTGTCTTATTTTTCTTTTTAGGGCCCCCATTTAAATTTCTTCTACAAAAGGCCAACCACCCTCCCATCCAGAAGTTATTGAATTTCTTGGATGAGACAGATGTCAGATGTCACATAACCCTCAACAGAGTCTAAGAAAGGGGAAACTAAGAAAGTGTTCCAACATCAATAGTTCAGGGGATTCAGAGTCTTAAGCCTCCATTCTTGGCTGCTAAAATGGAGTGTATTCAAATATGTGGGAATTATTTCTGAACTCAGACTCAACTGCTAAGGAATGACATTTTGATCATCAAGTTTTACCTCTATTTCGCCAGCCAGATTATATATATTGTTTCACTTTTTCATGCTATGGGTCAATTAAAAGCAACTTCATAATCCCAGCTACCTATTAATTAAACAAGAGAATATGTATAACTTTAAACCAAACAGATTCCATTTACAACAGAAACGCTGTTCACTTGAGGCAGTCATGGGACTCATGCAATTATTAGCATCTCACTAAGCACTTCCTCCTCTTGGCCAGTCATTGAGGATCCAGCATCCAGTCTTTCCATCATAACTAAAAACAAGAATACAGAGGCTGATGCTCTGTGACAAGGCCATAGATCTGGGCAAGTCCCACTGTCTTTTAACTGGGGTTAATCTTGGAGTGGCTTAGATTGGAAACCTGACATTCAGAATGTTCCAGGCCAAACAGTCCCACAGTAGGGGGATGGTAAAGTATCACAGCTACAGAGTTACATTGACTGACGTCATAACAGAACATCAAAGTGAGAATAAATATCACTCCTGGGGAAAAGCTGTTAATGGAGACATGTTCCTGTTCAGCACGGCTAGGTTGCACAAGACAATGCAGGTGGCCATATCTTTGTTAACTGGTAAAATATCTCCCCCAAAATCTTTGCACTTAGGGCAATTTCTCTAGGTACAAAAGTCTATTTTTAAAAAGGCCTGGCCACACCGTGGAATTAGAATGTACAATGCCCAGATTTGAAGAGATACTTCTTCAAAAAAGATATATTGATAGCAAATAAACACATGAAAAGATGCTTAATTTCATTAGACAAATACAAATTAAAACCACAATGAGATATTACTACACATCTTTTAGAGTGTCTGAAATTAAAAAGACTGACCATACCAAATTATTGAGTATGTAGAGGATCTCGTACACTGTTAGTGAGAGTGTAAAATGGTACAACCACTTTGGAAGACCAGTTTGCCATTTTCTTAAAAAGTTAAATATACACTTATCATATGACCCAGCTATTCCACTCCTAGGTATTTATCTAAGAGAAATGAGAGCACATTTCTAAACAAAGACCTGTCCATGAACGTTCATAACAACTTTATTTGTAATGGCCCCAAACTGCAAACAATGTAATTTTTCATTAAATGTGAGTGGATAAACAAATTGTGATATAACCATGCAATTAAATATTACTCAACAATAAAAAGGAATGAACTATTAATATGCACAACACAGAAGAATCTTAAAATAATTATGCTGAGTGAAATAAGCCAGGAAAAAATTGAGTACATACTATATGATTCCATTTCTATAAAATTTCTAGAAAACACAAGCTAATCTGTAACACAGAAAGCAGATCATTGACTGCCATGGTGGAAGGGTAAGATAAATGGGAATGAGCTGGGAAATGCTGCAGGCGAGGATCACAAAAGGATAGAAGGAAATTTTTAGGCAGTAACATAGATGTTAACTATTCTGATTGCACTGACTGTCTCACGGGTGTATACATCCTTCAAAACTTATGAAATTATACACTTTATATAAGCTGGGTTCATTGTATGTCAGTTATTCCTCAATAAATCTGTTTAAGGAAGAAAAGGACTAGAAATAGAGGGGAGACACTCAACAAGACCTGCAACCAAATAGGATAATTTTAACACGAAGAGAAAATAGTAATCGCGTTTAAAAGGAATCATTTTTAAACCATGATTCCATAATAACTTTCCAAAATGAGACATTAATGTGAGAAATACTAATATAATAGTTGTAACACAAAAGAAAGATGACATTATTAGGTGTATTTTTTTTTTATTTTTTTTTGGTGAGGAAGACCAGCCCTGAGCTAACATCCGTTGCTAATCCTCCCCTTTTTGCTGAGGAAGACTGGCCCTGGGCTAACATCGTGCCCATCTTCCTCCACTTTATATGGGACGCCGCCACGGCATGGCTGACAGGCAGTGTGTCGGCGGGCGCCTGGGATCCGAACCGGCGAACCCCGGGCTGCCAAGCGCGGACTAAACCGCTGCGCCACCGGGCGGCCCCTATTAGGCGTATTTTAAAAATAAATTTTAATGTGTAGAGGAGAATAGACAGAAGTGTGCTCCCCTCCTTTTTTTTAAGTACATTGTCTACTTATAAAGTTCATTTATATGAAGAATGGATGGATTGGGTCCCAGAAGTAGGGCAAGTAGTTGAAGAAAAATGGGATCAAGAATAAAAAAAAGATCAATCAACCCTGGTAATCACACACTGTCATGAAGTGAGAAAGAGAAGCAACACTGCTGGCCACGTGCCCCCAGAGATGGTCTAACTCCACATCCTAACCGGACAGCCTCCTGCACTGAGTCAAGCCCCCATCTCCTGGGGAGAAACACTTCTGAATAATGAAACTTTTCATTATAAAGGGATGCTAAGAAGTTATGCCTCAGTTTGCAACAATGGTATTTAGACCAGGTCTAGTTAAATACCAGTGTTTAAATATTTAAGAGGATTTTATTTATTAAGTCAAGTTTGATTTATTAGTGGCATAAGTAGTTACATATTTTGAAACTTTTAAAGAGACTTATAAATTTAATAAGTTGAGCAGTAGACATAGGACAAATATTGTAATTCTACACACAGTACAACACAAAAATCCCCTTAGGCATTAAAGGTTCTAATATTGTAAGTAGTAAAGATTTTTTTAGTTCTCTTATAGGCAGAAAGGTCAAGATCTCCATGTTAGTTATTTCTAGAACTCTGTGGACGCATCAACATGTAGCCAAAAATAATATGAGACTAGAACTGTATCATCTCATTATGCAAATTTGGTCCCCAATTATTAGTGACACACATATCAGCAACACTCACTGTGGGTCAAATGAGGAAGAAGTATGGGAGCCAGCAGGGGCACTAGAAGCTAGGTTCTCAGGTGCAGTAGAGGATTCCAGAGGAGCACAGTTCTGAGGTGACCTACGTCTGTGGTAGCTCCAGCGACAATGACAATAAACTATACATTTACCACTTGCTGAGCACTAGGCATGTGCAGTCTACTGAATCTTTACCATTCTAGACGAAGCTACTTTTGTTCCTGTTATTGCTGTTACTAATAACAGATGGCAAACTGAAACACAAATTTGCTCCTGGTGGCACTTGGCACATTAGGTAAATCACCAACCTGGATTTGAACTTAGAAATGCTTAGCTCCAAAGCCAGCACTCTTAAACTGGAACACAGTGAGCACTCTAGATCCTAAATAATAAACAGTTTCAAACCTTAGGTGCAGTACACTTGTTGTATCTAGCCAAGAGGGGGTAATGTCCTCCTTATACCCCATCCAGATGGAATGGCCCAGTTTTTGTTTGCTGTTGCCCACTGGTTAAATGTCTCAAAGGAGTCTCTTTCTCTTGGCTGACACGTATGGATTACATATCGCCCTGATAGGTGAAAAATAGTCATCAGGAGAGAAGAACACGATGGCCACCATGACAGAGTTGAGTCCCCCAGCAGGGAAGAGTAAGTACTCCCAAGAAATGCAAATGGATGAGAAGCTCATTCCCAGGAAAGGTAAATTCAACCTCGACCACTTGGTTTTAGGATTTTATGGTGGATTCTTTATCTACAGTGTCATAATACAAAGAAGCGAATTTATATTTTGTAAATTGTTTAATTCTTTTAGAAGATCAAGTACTATCAATGTACATTTTGCAAATACATGAAGGAAACAAATACCACTATTCTGAAACAGTCTTTTATTTTTGATGATTACCTTCTAATCTTTGTCCATATGCATTTACATTCTTGAAAATTGCTACCAAATCATTGACACATAGTATTGTGTATTCTGCTTGTTATTGCATGTGATACTGTAAACACAATTATATTGCTTAATTAGGTAAAGTAAGAAAAATTAATTACAGAAGCTTTGAAAAATCTAGAAATGAAAAAATATTTAATAAGCTTTATTAAACCACTGTAATTTGTTTTTATTGTCTTCCTTTTATATGTATATTTTACATAGTTCTATGCTGTATATTTTTTAACAACAGATACTTTTCCATATGCTTTATAATACAATCATTATTCTTATAGGATACATATTATTATTCCAATATATCCAATACATAAAGTATTATTTACTTGAAAAATCTTCCTATGGTCGGATATTTAAGTTGTGGAGTTTTTTTTTTTGTTACCTAGCTATTATATATATAACATATACACATTATATATATTTTTCATGATATATATATAAAATATATGTATTAATGTCTTTTAACGTAACACTTGTCTACAGTTGGAATTTTTGTTTCCTCGGGGTTTATTCCTAAGAAATTAAAAATTTTAAGCAAAGGTTATAAATATTTCATTTCCATTAGCCTCCATAGAGACCTTAGCTTTTAATCTGAATAAAAGTGAAGCCACAAGAAGATTTTGAGCAGAATAGGGGGTGATCTAATTTATGGTATGACTAGAGTACTCCAATTGCTGTATTGAGAATAGATTGGAAGCAGGAAGTCAAGTTGAATTGAAGACTTGCAAAAATCCAGACAAGAAATGTTGGTAGCTAGAATCACAGGGAAGAGGCTCTAAACCAAAAGAAGCAGCAGCCCTGGTGAGAAGTGGTTGGATTCTACATGCATTTTGAATGTAAAGACAACAGTATGTTCCAGATAGATTGGATATAGGATGTGAAAGAAGGAAATCAAGGATAATTGTAAAATGTTCAGTGTTCAGAAGGATGGAATTTCCATCAACTGAATTAGGAAAGAATCTGGGTGGAGCAAGTTTGGGAGGGGAAACTCAGAAGTTCAGTTTTGGATCTAAGTTTGATTTGTTGATTAGTTAATTGATTTTTACTGGAACAAAAAATGATGCATCTTAAAATCAATGACAGCTCCAATTTTACAAAAGGCAGTATTATTGTATTATATCTTGACTTTATTTTGATTTAAAACATGAGATATTGCTCCAACATTATTTTTCCATGTATTTAATCAGTTATCTCAGCACCACTTATTACATAATTTAGCTTTCCTCCATTAATTGCCATAACATTCTTTACTCACTATATGGGGGTTCTTTTTGGATGTTTTTCTATTGTTCCTTGGATTTTTTGATTACTCTTTTTTCCATATAATGATGTTTTATCATTTTACCTGGATGACAAACTCAGTGCTTTGTAATGCAAATGTCTTTCAATGCTTGTCCAATGCTTGTCCAAATGCTTGTCCAATGCTTGTCCAAAAACATTCTTGTGTAATCTGTTAATATATTCAACTGATCGTTATTATTTTTTGCCAACTGTATTTATTTTCTATTCCTGCAAACAAATTACCACATACTTAGTGGCCTAAAATGACACACATTTATTATGTCATAGTTTCTGTGGATCAGAGTTCCAGCCATGGCTTGACTTAGCTGGTTCTTCTTCTCTGGAGCCTTCTCACAAGGCTGCAATCAAGTGGTTGGCTGGGTTGCATTCTCATTTGAAGGCTAGACTGAGAAAAACCCACTGCACTGGGGGGCCCAGAGTTGGTGTATTAAGTTAAGAATATGCAGATTATGACACTGAATGAGGAGGCACAAGCCACCCACATGGGATCGGCAGGTAGCTCCCTCAGCATCCAAGCTCCCACTTCAGGGAAGTGAAAACCCCAGGGTCATTTTGATTGAATGCACAGTTTCAATACACTCACACAGAGGAAGAAAAGTCACAAGATTTATTACTTACAGATCCCAGAAACAAAACAGGGGGGAAGGAGGTGGAAGGGATGCAATGAGCTGGGGGAAGTCCTCCATCCCAGGTCACAAGCAATGAAGAGATAGAGAGCAGGGTAGCAAGCACCTGTTACTTATAAGGCGACTGGGAAGAAGGCCACTAACATTTTGTGGGCTCAACTCTAAGTGTTTCTCTTACAGGTGCCCTGGGAAAAGCAAAGCAGGAACTTGTGGCAGGAATCCTAAACCCGGGTCCTTATTTAAAATCTGGGTGTGAGCAAGGTTGTCATACAGTAAAATGCCTAGACAGCAACTCAGAATAGCTGTTTTCTCACCACACCAACTTCCAAGCTCATTCAGGTTGTTGGTGGAATCCATTTCCTTACAGCTACACAGCTGAGGGTTCTGGCTTTTGGCAGGATTTTGGCTGGAGGCCACCCTCATGTCCAAGAGGCTGTCTGTAGTGGCCTTCTCCAACTTTCTGCTTATTCCATTAAGCCCACAAAAAGAGTGTCTAGCTTCAGTTTGCTAAGATGGAGTATTGTATAATGTAATGTAATTTTGGGAGTGACATCCCATCACCTTTGCTGGCTAGAAGTAATTTATACATCCTGGCCCCACTCAAGGGGAGGAGATTACAAAAATTTGTGAACACCATGAGGTGGAAATCGTTGGGGGTCACCCTAGGGTCTGTCTGTCAGATCAAGTTAAAGATCAAGTCTCCTGGAATCTGATTACAGTAGTATTGAATTCCTCAACATAACCTTCCAGTTTCAAAAGTCCATGATTTATGGTGTCAATGCCCTCTTCCAGTGGTTAAATATTATGCCTTCATGATATTTATTGATTCATACACACATGCAAACTCACACAATCTCATGTGGCTAAAGACAACCATTGAAAATATTTAACAGCCAGCATGGCAGTGGCACCAACCTATGAGAGTAGACAGGACTGGAACAATTCATTCAGAATGGACACAGGAAACAAATAACTTTTAAGGACCATGTGGTAGCCTGGAGGAAACACTCGATACTCAGCAAGCCCCAGGCTAAGCCTTTTAAAAACACCCTCTAGTTAATCTTTCAGCAATCTCATAAGGCAGGTGTTCCACCTACTCATTTGTGAGCCATTAGCCTTCTGGTTTGCTGATACTCTCTTTCAGTAGCCTTTGGCTCTAGGATCTAGGCAACTTGGGGGAGATCAGAGGCCACAAGAACTAATAAATTAAGTTGATTTGATTGACATAGGAAGTCACCACCCAGCCCTGAATCAGGAAGGAAACCCTTTACAAAGGTATTGTGTTTGAGCCCCTCATTCTAATTACAGTATATTTTCCAAATTCTTCCTCCCCCCGCCTCCATTCACTGCAAAGACTTGTGCTTCACTAAAGAGAAAATCTTCTCCTCGAGCAGGAGGCTCTTTTGTTAATCTCAAGGCACTTCTTTTCCTGAAGTTTGGAGGACTTCTTGAAGATGGAAGATGTTACTCTCTTCTCCCACACCATATAGCCATATAAACCCCACAGATGGGTGCATTTGGGTTGTAGCAAAGGTATTCTCATGAAACCATCTGGGACAAAATAAAAGCCACCATATACACACAGAACAGTGTTTAAGAGCATAGACACCTGAGCTACACTGTTAACTGGTATCTTTGCGCCTGTGTTTCCTCACCTATAAAACGGGGATATAGTAGTAGCTGCCTCATAGGATAGTTGTGAGGATCAAATGAGTTAATTTTCAGTCATCATGTTACATAACCTATTAGAACCTGACACACCTGCTGGCTCCCTCTTCCCTGAAGCCATTTTCCCTTGGCTTCCAGGACACCACACCCTCCTGGTCTTCTTCCTACTCCACCGACCATTCCTTTTAAGGTTCTATTGCTGGTTCCTCCCCATTTATCCAACCTCTAAACATTGGAAAGGCCCAGAACCAGTCTTTGGTTCTCTTTTCTATCTATTCTCATTTCCCGAATATCATGGCTTCAAGTATTATCTGTAGGTTATTAACTCACAATGTTATTCCTCAACCCCTACCTCTCTTCTCAACGGTAGAGTTGTATGCCAAACAACATCCCCAATACCTTCTCTTGGGTACCTAAAAGACATCGCTGTCCTAACTGTCCAATAATAAGCTCTTCATCACCTCACTTCCCCCAAATCTGCTCCTTCCGTAGAATTCCCTTCCTCAGTGAACAGCAACACCATTCTTCTAGTCGTTTAGAGCAAGAACCTCTCCAATGCCCCTCCCCCCCATTGGTAAAATTGAAGCTGTGATTTAGTTTAGTTGATTCCCATACTGGGATTTATCTGAGATCTGATCACATCTTAACTCTTCTCCAGCTATCATCCTAGTCCAAGGTTTCTCATTTCTCTTCTGGATTATTGCAATAGCTTCTTCCTGGTAATAGCCATCTTTTCTGGAAATACAAAAACACATTATTTGCATGCTGTGCTCATTTCTTTTTCCACTATTTTTTCCATTATATTTTGTCATTGTTTGTGGGTGTTAATTTCTCTAATGAGAAAATCTTCCTAGAGGTTTAATTTCAAAGTTTAAATGAAAGTTTGTCCTCAATGCCTGAAGACATAGAATAACCAACTGTACCAATGAACAACTCTTTCAAAGTTTAAAAATTACATTACCTATATATAATTTATAATATAAATTATACAATTTAAATATGCACACATATACATATTTATATGTAAATATTTACTTTTAATGTATATGTACTGTATATCTATATCTATATATATTTACCTATGAGTAGTTTCACCAACTATAGAATACAATAACCTAGAAATGTGAGAGACAAAATTACAGGAAAGAATGCCCCAGAGCAAGTCAGGGTCTATAAAGCTGTGGTATAAAGCACCCTTTGCCTCAACTCAGTGATTTCCTCCTTCTGTATCTTTCTTTTCTAAAGCCAGTAGAAATGCCGTTTAAATCATCAGATGAGCATCTGTGATACTTTTCTGTATTATAACTTATGAAAAACAAATGATGTCTCAACAAGGAAAGCACTAATGTAATGTCATATTTCCAGTTCCAAGCTTCTGT
Organism: Tapirus indicus; assembly: GCA_031878705.1. NCBI lineage: Eukaryota > Metazoa > Chordata > Mammalia > Perissodactyla > Tapiridae > Tapirus > Tapirus indicus. The sequence goes on along the minus strand of CM062931.1, from coordinate 23,222,480 downwards.
TCCATGCGCTATGAAATAGCCTTCCTCGCACATCTCTGCAACTTCACAATAATGGCACAAAATGTTATCATGAACATTGCCATGGTAACCATGGTCAACACCACAGACCATCAGTACCAGTTAAATAGCTCCACTGAAGGGCCTCCTGTTGACTCATTTGGTGGCCCAAATAATGCCCCGAAGAGTCTTCCTGCAAGGGTAAGCAATGCAAGATTTAAGTTGTGCTCTTTTCTTTTTGTTTGTTTGTTTGGACATTTATTTCTCTAGAGTTTCTACATTAAAAAGTTTTAATTAAGAAAATAGTGATTTGAAAGCAAGTGAAAGATCTAAAGAGGGTTCTTAAGTTATGTAAGAGCCTTCCCGTAAATGGCTGACTACAGCATTCTCTGTTTCTTGAAGGCCCCTGTATATGACTGGAGCCCTCAAATCCAGGGCATCATCTTTGGTTCTATCAACTATGGCATGCTTCTGACACTGGCTCCCAGTGGATACCTGGCTGGAAGAGTAGGAACAAAGCGAGTGGTTGGTGTTGCTTTGCTTGGATCCTCACTTCTTGTTCTCTTCACCCCTCTGGCAGCTGACCTTGGACTAGTTTTCCTCATTGCAACTCGAATAATCCAGGGCCTAACCCAGGTATCCGGGTATTTTATAAATATGAGCTGGATATGAATTTCTTTATGGCACCACATATCAGGAACTCTAACTATTTTTATTTCAGGGATCAGGATTTGGGGGTCAATTTGCAATTTGGGAGAGATGGGGTCCTCCACATGAACGAAGCCGACTCTGCTCCATTGCTTTATCAGGTAAAAACATATAACTAAAATGAGTATGCTACAATCCAACATTCTTACACTGGGTTCTTTGACGATTTTTCTATTGCATGATTCTCTGTCTTCTTCTCAATGTTGACTAAGTGTTTATAAATTAAAGAGATGGATCATTTGTCTGTGATATGACTTTCAGTTATTTTTCCCCAGGTTGTCATTTGTAACATGACTTTGCCTATAATGATTTTTTCCATTTTTTAAAATATATTTTTCATATAGTCAAATTGATCATTCTTTTCTTTTACGGCTCTGGATTTTGAGTCATAGATGGAAAGTTTGTAAAAGCATTCACCTATGTTTTTTCTTGAATTTGTCTGATTCTGTTTTCATATTTTATTGGAGTTTATACTAATATTCAGTGTAAGGTATGGATCCAACTTAATCTTCTTTGGAATTGGTCTCAGTTGTGCTGAGAAATTCTTTCTGATAAGGATCTGCCTGTACAGTGTAGCTGGAATAAATATTATGGAGGAGAAGCCTAGGTTATATTGGGGAACAATGAAAAATGAAAAGAGTATGGCTACCAAACAGAAGATTGCAAAAGTGGGTGCTGGTAAGAAGAGAAGGGTAACTTTCTAGGTAACTTGTGGATACCAAGAGAGCCAGGGACTCTTCAAGTCCAGAAAACAAGCCACACACACACACACACACGCGCGCGCGCGTGCGCACACACCCTATCTGACCTCATGCCCCTCTAGAGCCCTTCACAACTCTGGAGGATTAGTCTCTGTCATCAGAGCTTGTATTCACTGATAGGGGAATGGAGGCTCCAATTTGGACTAAGGAAACTCACTTCAGTTATCATAACTGAGGGAGGTCCTCAAATATAAATAGATCCCAAATCGTCCAACATTTGAAGGAAAGCAAGAGCATGAAAGAAAGAGACCAAACTCAAAAACTGTAAGAATGAAAAAGAAATTAATAAAGGAATTAGGAGAAAATTTTAAATAATTGACAAATAACATCAGAGAAATCCAAGGGAATATGTGCAGACAGCATTTACTTAAAAAGAACAGATTGCTGTTAAAAAATAAAACAGTTATTGCTAATTAAAAATGTGATTGCCTATATTTTTAATTAAATTGAGTAATCTGAATTTCTAAATGAAAGGAGATGACCATTAAACTATTGAATTGAACAAATAAGTTGAGGGATTATCCCAGAATACAATATAAGAAAATCAGGAATTGGAAAACATGAAAGAAAATTTAAAAGACTTGGAATGAAAACAGTGATCTTATAGAAGAGGCAATACCCTTTCCTCTCATTGCCTGTTATACAAGGACAGAGCAACTGGAATAGGTAAATTGAGAGTGTCTAGAGGAATCTTAAAAATGTACAAGACTGCAAGTTCCAGAGGTTTTCTTGTCATTGGTGTTGGGGGAATATCTTAGCATACCCAGGCAGGTGGTCTTTTCTGGCCTCTAGAACCTGGTTCAGAGAGCACAGAGTCTATGACTGTCTGAGGCGGCCCAACAGAAAGTCACTGGAGGAACCCATCAATAGGTGGAGTGGACTGAACCTACCTGCTTGCCTCAGTAGTTTTTATAGAAACTGTCATTTCCAGTGATGCTGGGGCTCCTCAGCAGGCTGCACTGGTGAACAGGATCACTCAGCCCATGAGATTGGAGAAGGACTCCCTAGAAAGGTTCCTGCCCTCGGTGGAAGAGCCTAGGTACTGGCAGCCTTTAGTACAAAAGGTATCTTCCTCTAAGGGGGGCCACAGTGGCACATCTATAGGCAGGAAACTTTGTAGCCACTTAAGGAGCTCAATAACTTAAGGAAGGAAGACTAAGCAGACCAAACAGAACTGGTAGCTCACATCTGGGACAGGCCTCATAGATGATGGAAATGCACACATACACATGCACACACACTCACACCCCTTTAAAGATGATGCAGTATCATACAGCAATGAGAATGAAGAAACTGTAGCTGCATGCAATGATATGGATAAGTTTTAGAAACACAAACATGGAATGAATAAAACATGTCTAAAATTGGCTTAATGCAATGGTAGCCCTGGGTACACTACCAGGCAAGCCATCCCAGAGGTCAGGGAACAGATAAGCTCACAGGCCAAATTAGGTGCTATAATTGCACAGTTTGTTAAACCAACTTAAAACACAGAGTGAGAGGTAAGATGGAAAATGGGGTAAATTAACACATTTAAGACAGAGTGCAAGCAGGTGGAAGGACCACACTACCTGAGTCAAGTATACAGAATGTTCAAACACTCTATCTCTCTGTCTGACTCTGTCTCTCTGTCTCTCTATCTCTCTGTCTCTTTCTCTCTCTGCTTCATCATCCTTCCCACTGATGGTGTGGATACGAGAACCAGAGTTGGGCTTCAAGCAAGGGAGCCCACAGAGGGGAGGTCAAAAAATAAAAACAAAACATACACACATTAGGTATACATATACATGTATGATACAGTTCTCATACACACATAGATAGACAGATAGATAGATAGATGGATATGTTTGAGCATTAAGTGATTTACAATGTACATAATTCAAGTGTTAGCTAAACTATGAGGCATCTGAGTGGAGATCAGATTATAGTCTGGAATTCAGTGGAAAAATGAGAGATAAGAAGACATACTGAAGACATACATAAACAGACTATATCCAAAGCCCTGGGACTGAATGCTATCACCCAGAGAAAGAACACGTGAGAGGAACTGGTTCTTTGTGGTAATTTACTTTTACAATAAGCATATATTATATGACTTGTGTAATTAAAAATTAAATTAGCGTAAAATGAAGCATGGCTCTTATCTGCAACGTTACTAGGAAACTGCCAGAAAAATGGATCCTTGGGAGAACATATGAATTAAATCATAAATCTGAAGTTCATATATTCTAATATGCTCATCTCCTTATGGTTTGGCAATAACTGCTCTATAACATGTCACTATCGTTCTGTAGGTGTCTGTCAGGTGGGAGTCCAGAACTCCACAGCTTACTCTCCATCTCTTTGCAGGAGTGATACTGGGAGCCTTCACCGCCATCCTCCTGGGTGGCATCATCAGTCAAGCCCTCGGGTGGCCTTTTATCTTCTATATCTTTGGTAAGTTACTGTCTACCCATTCCCAGGTTTTCATATTCAGGCGATTCTTCTGAGTTTCTATCTATATGTATGTACTTTTCTGGAGGAAATGAGTCAAGACAAAAAAATCCTAGAAAAACAAAATGTTGTAATGCAATATTAAGGAAAAATTAACCAACAGTATCAAAGAATTTGGAAGGCCTCCTGTCTATGATGCTACTGACCCGCCCTAATGCATTATTAATACAAAGTGGCTGGGCATACTCTGCAGGCAGAAGGGGACAGGCTTGCAATGCAGTGCTTTGTAAGAGATAGACAAAGAAGTTCAGAGAGAAAGCTGCTGCTGTGGGTTTTTTCTCAGATTAAGCACAGCAGTGAAGGGTCCTGGAAAAGGCTCAAGTTGCCTAAAGGAGAGAAAACACTAAACACCAATCGGATGAATTTTTTCAACCCCAGCATTTCCCCCAGAGCCTTCCATTTAACTATTAGAAGTCAAGAAACACTTCAGACTTCAGTAGCTTCTACACTCTACTTTCAAATCTTCCATCAGCTTGCATGTATTTATTTAAGCATCTGTCTCCCCTTCTGGACAAGATGAGCTCCTTGAAGGCAGAGATGGAGATTTGTTGGTTCCTTGGACCCTGCAGAGTCTTTGGCACATAGTCAAGGCTGAATAAATATTTGTTGGATCAAACTTATGAAAGACAGAGTTACCCTTTCTGTGGCTCTGTCAGAATGTGTTTACTAATAACTGTAACCTGACATTTTCACTTGCCTTGGTGGGATCTGTTGATGTAACTTTCTTCTTAACCTAAGTTCTCAACACTCCTTCCTATTCCTACACATTGATAGACTCCAGAAACACCAGGATGCTTTCCTTTACCAGAACATCGTCTGCCCTGATGGCCCTCATGCTTTTACTCACAGAGCTACCCCTGCCTGGGGAACTTTCTCTGCTTCTCAATCTATTGATGTCCTACATCCTTCATGAGTCACTCCTGTGAAGACTTTCTCTTTTCCTCAGTCATTCTAAATTATTCTTTTCTTCATGCTTACAGAGCATTTTGTTCATAATTCACTTATCTTCCGACTTATGTTGTACTTAGTACCATGTAGTCCACGAGTCCATCCCCTCCAGTAGACAGTGGACTCTACTGTGACCATGATGGATCTTAGTCGTCTTTGCAATCCCTGCCCCCTGGAAGTGCAAGACATACTTGTTGAACAAATGAATTAAACCTAATTGAATTGTTTAGAATTTTGCTTATGAATATTTAAATTGCTTCATTTGTATGATGCTACAAATATTAAGCTAAAGTCAGACAGAATAAATTTTTAAATAACAGCGATAATAAAGACAATAATAGTTAACTATAAAACAATTACTATGTAACAGGCTTTAAAAATTTTATGTACATTTTCTCACTTAATATTTAAATAACCATGTGACATTGGTATTATTATGATCTCCATTTTACCAATAAGACAAAGGAGGGAAAGGGTCTAAATGCAGACTTGTCATGTTTATTGATGTTGCAGAAGGGTTAGTGAAGCTTCAAGTTTCACTTCAAAATATTTTTCTTTAAGGCTGCCTGAATTTAAAATCACACCTTGTGTCTCTGTTTTTCAGTTTCAGACATTACTTTGTCATTTCAATGGCTTCAGTAATTTGATAGAGAAATGTGGGACAATAATAGTCTATGTGGGCCAGTCAATCCGGGATGTTCCTCAGATAATGAACTCAAGTAAAAACTCTTTCTCTTTCTCTCTCTCTCACTCTCTGCTCTCTCACACGTTTACTCAAACACACATGAGAGTAAATACATGTTTACTCTCACATACATACAACTGAAAAAATTTCATTCATTAAAGAAATAATTACTGAGATTTAATTCCACGGTTGTAGCATAAGTCCACCACAGCCTATCTCACTGATTAAAACAGAAAACTCTGGACAAAATACAAAAAGCACCACTTGAGGATTCTGAAACAAAAACAAAATTAGGCATATTGTGGAAGGAATTAAAAATTTAGAAAGCTGATGTGCAAGGGTTGGCTTTCTTTTTTTCTCTTTTTTTCACTGCTTTGCCCTGAGAGTGATCCTAGTCCCAATGGTGGGTAAAATTCCAACAGAAATTCCATATTTTTAAATAGAGGAACTGCGAAAATAGACTCTTGCAAGCAGGATAGTGTATGGGAGAAAGAGAGGAAAAACTTGGAGAAAAACCTGCACAAGTCTTAGGATCACCCTTGAATTGCACATGTATGGAGCAGATCAAAGTGGATTAGCAAAAGCTGTAATAATCACACTGATTTAAATCATGGTTCAAGTCAGAACAATTACAATGTTCAAGATAAAATTAAGGAATTTATCAACATATGCATACCAGGAAAATGTGACCAATTCCCAAGGGAAAAGACAATCTACAGATGCCAGCCCTGAGGTGCCTCAGATATTGGAATTATCAGATAAAGGTCTCAAAGGAGCTATTATAACCATGTTCTGTGAGATAAAGTTAAACACATGTGAAATGAATGGAAAGATAGAAGTTCTTAGCAGAGAAATAGAATCTGTAAAAAAAGAACAACGTGGAAATTTTACCAGAGAAAAATACATTATGTGAAACAAAAAGTTCACGATATAGTTTTAATAGGAAAATAGAGGTAATAAGAAAATGTCAGTGAACTTAAACATAGAGAAATATATAATCTAAGGAAGAAAATAAAACAATTGGAAAAAATTAAATAGAGCCTTAGGAGCTCATGGAACAATATCCAAAGGTCTCATATACGTGTTATTAGAATCACAGAAGAAAGAGTACAGGGCTGAAACATATGTGAAAAAAGTGCCCTCAAAATACACAAAATTTGGTGAAAGACATACATGTACAAATTCAAGAAGTTCAATGAACCCCTAACAGGATACACTTAAAGAAAATCATACTTAGATATATCATAATCAAAGTGCCGAAAAATGAAGTTAAAGAAAAACTCTTTAAAGAAGCTAGAAAACAAATAAAACATTACACACAAGGAGACAAAAATTTAAAGAACACAGATTTCTTATTAGCAAACTTGGAGACCAGAAGGAAGTGGAAAAATATCTTTAAAGTGCTGAAAGAAATCAACAATTCTATACCCACTGAAAATACCCTTCAAAAATGAAGGTCAAATAAAAACATTCTCAGATGAAGGACAACTAAAAAAATCATCACCAGCAATCCTGCTCTAAAAGTTATGCTAAAGAAAATCTTTCAAGTTGAAAGGGAATGATACTAGAGGGAAACTTGAACCTTCAGGAATAAAGAGTAACATAAATTGTAAATATATGAATGTATAAAAATACTATTTTTTCTTAAGTTATTTACAATATGTATGATTGTTGAAAGTAAAACTTACATCATTGTCTGGAGGTGTTTTCAGTGTAGGTAGATGTAAAATATATGTCAACTATAGCATAATGGCCAGTGGAGAGGGTAATGGAATCTTCATATTTGCAAGACTTTTATATTTTACTTAGTGTACTACAATATTAACTCTAAGACTATGACTAAATTAAGAATAAGAATAGATAGTTATGTATATTGTATTCCCTAGAGCAACAAATTTAAAAAAATAGAGAGACATAGCCAAACTTCACAAGGAAAACTACACTGGAATATTTAAAAATTATAAATAAACTAAAAGAAGGCAAAATAAAAATTGGAAGGAAAAATACATAGAGAAAACAAAACAGAACAACAACAACAAAAAAACAAATGATAAAATGGTAGGTGTAAATCCAACCATATCAAGAATTATATTAAATATAAATGGTTTCAACATACCAATTAAAAATGTAGAGATTTCAGACTGGATTTAAAAAGAAGGATGAAACAATATCCTATTTTCAAGAAACCCGCTTTAAATTTAAAGACATGGATAGATACAAATAAAACAATGGACAAAGATTAACCAAGAAAACACTAATCAAAAGAAAACACAGTGGATATATTAATATTGGCCAAAGATGACTTCAGGACGAGGACTATTACCAGGGATAAAGGTAGACAGCAAATAAAGATAAAAGTGTTAATTCACCAAGAAGACATAACGATTTGAAATGTATGTGCACCTAACAAAGGGGTTTCAAAATGTGTGAAGAAAAAACTAGTAGAAGAGCAAGGAAAAATAGATAAATCCACAAATAGAGATTGTGGAAGACAGATGAAGTATACTTCATCTAACAACAGCAGAATATTCTTTTCAAGTGTGCTTCACACATTCACCAAGATAGTTAATCTTATGGCTCATAAACAAACTTTAACAAATTTAAATGAATTGAAAATTATACAAAATGTGTTCTTTGAACATAATGGAATTAAACTAAAAATCAATAATAGAAAGATATCTGGAAATGCCCCAAATATTTGAAAATTAAATAACATACTTATAATGGGTTAAAGAAAAAGACACAAGGGAAATTTTTAAATTGAATAGAATGAAAATGAAACTCAATATATCAAAATTGTGGAATGCAATTAAAGTAATGCTTTGAGAGAAAATTTTAACATTAAATGCTTATGTTAGAAAAGACAAAAGGTCTCAAATTAATGATCTAAGCTTACATCTTAAGAAGGAGAAAAAGAAAAGCTTACTAAACCAAATCAAGTAAAAGAAAGAAAATAAAAATAAAAGCAGAAATTAATTAATTCAAACAGAAAAATAATCAATAAAACCAAAAAATGATTCTTTGGAAAGATCAATAACACTGATAGCTATGAAGATGGATGATAGATAGATAGATAGATAGATAGATAGATGATAGAAGATTGAGAAGATACAAATAACCAATATCAAGAATAAAAAAGAGGACATCAGTACAGACTGTACAAACATTAAAAATCATAATAAATGGATATTATGAAACACTCTATGCCCATAAATTTAATCATTTGGATAAAATGGACAAATTCATTGGAAGATAAAAAGTAACAAATTTCACTCAAGAAGAAAGAGATCATCTGAATATTTCATATATATTAAGAAATTGATTTCATAGTTTACAACTTTTGAACAAAGAAAACCCCAGACCCATATGATTTCAGTGGCAAATTTACCAAACATGTAAGAAATGATACCAATTTTGCACAAAATCTTCTTGAAAATAGAAGAGAAAACACTTTATGAATCATGTTGTGAGACCAGAAATACCTTGATACTAAAACCAAATAAAGACATTACAAGAAAGGAAAACTACAGACCAATATTTCTAATAAACCTAAACACAAATACCCTGAAAAAAATATTAATAAATAGAATCCATCAATACATAAAAAGAATAATGCATCATGACAAGGGGAGTTTATATCTGGAATGCAAGGCAGGTTCAATATTCAAAAATCAATGTAATTCAGGGGCACAATGAGGTCTACAGCAAACAAAACTACATTGAATGTCCACTTTTGACTAACATATAGTAACAAGCAACAGATATGCCTTCTGGCCTGAAACACCTGGAAAGAAAAAAAAAACAGACACAATGTATGAAACAATGGTTTTCAAGATACTGGACATCAAGCAATAAAGAACAATGACCTGTAAGAGATGAGCTCTAGGGCATGGCACAGAAAGAGGGAACTCAGGCAAAGTTCAGCAGAAACACAGTTGAAGAGACAGAGCTAAGAGCCCGGAGAGAATAAGGCAGGTAGAGTTCATAGGAAGGAGTACCTATAAGGAGACAACTGCACACAGAGATAACCCTGGTTTTCTGCAGAGTCCCCCTTGCTACTCAGCAGAGCACTGATCAGGGTATGTGTGGGAAGACATCATCTGAGCCCAGGGGAAAACATCTCTGGAAAAGATTAAAGAACAGTGTCCATTACTTACAGAGAATCAGGAATAGTGGCTCTTCCCACAAGACAGACTGAAAAAATTTATAATTCATGGGTCATTGAGCAGAATAGTCATAAATATCTTTCCTAGTAGTGAGAAATAATTAACTCTACAGGAAGCGCTATTGTGTATCCCTGTCACAAATGATGATGGCAAGATCTAACGGATCAAACTGTTTCCACATAACTGCATCCCAGAACAGATCTAAAAATATTTATAGGAATACAAAAATATTCAGCACCCAACAAGGTATAATTCACAATGTCTGGCTCCATGGAACACAGCAAGAAAACACAATTCACAATAAGGAGAATAATAAAACAATCGAAACCAACCCAGAACTGACATAAACGTTAGAATTAGCATACGAGAGCATTAAATTAGGTACTTATTATAACAGTATTATAACATAAGTCTACTAATTTGAAGGTTAAGTAGAGACATGGAAAATATTTTTTAAAAGACCCAAATCAAAATTCTAGAGATGAAAACTCTAATATATGGGTGGAATTAATGACAGATTAGACACAACAGATGAAAAATTAATGAACTTAAAAATAGCAGTAGATACCATCCAGAATGAACCACACAGAGAAAAATAATAATAATGAAATGAGAACATCAGTAAGATGTGGAGTGCCCAAAGGAGAGGAATGGGGTGGAAGAATAGAAAAAAATCTTTGAAGAAATAATGGCTCAAAGTTTTCCAAATTTGATGAAAACTATTAACTCACAGATTCAAGAAGGCTGATGAACTTCAAGCATAGGAAACATGAAGAAAACTACACTAAGCTACACCATAATCAAATGGTTCAAACCAGTGATAAAGATAAAATCTTAAAAGCAATCAAAGCTAAAAAACATGTTATATACAGAGGAACAAAGATAATGACGCAGCTTTTCTGTCAGAAGCTTGCAACGCAAGCAAGAAGGCAATGGAATGACATCTTTCTAGTACTGCAAGAAAAAAAAAACTGTCAACATAGAATTCTAGAGTCAGAGAAAAAAATTTTCAAAACCAAAGGCAAAATAAGCACATTTTTAGACATACAAAAGCTGAAGGAGTCAGAAATCTAAATTAAACAGAACAGTATCATTTTCAATAACATAAAAAAATATGTAACACAGGGATAAATCTGACAAAAGATGTGAAAGACTTATGCACTGAAAATTAAATTCTCTTGAGAATAAAAGACCCTAGAATAGCCACATGATTTTGCAAATGAATTACAAAGTTGGAGAACTAATACTGCCTGATGTCAAGACATTATAAAATTATAGTCATCAAGACATTGTGGTATTGGTATAAAGACAGACAAATAGATAAGTGCAATATAATATAGGCATAAATAGACACACATGAAAGGTAAAACTGATTTTTGACAAAGATGCAAAGGCATGTCAATGGAGAAAGGATAGTCTTTTCAACAGGTGGTACTCAAAAATTGTATATCCATGTGCAGAAAAAAAAAAGAACTTTGATCCATATCTTGTACCCTATACAAAACCTAACTCAAAATGAATCCTGGACCTAATTGTAAAATCTGAAATTATTATCCTTCTTGAAGGAAACAAATGGGAAAATATTCTCTAGGTAGGCAAAGATTTCTTAGATATGACATCAAAGGCTTGATCCATAAAATAACAAACTTATAGATTGGGTTTCATCAAAGTTAAAAGCTTCTCCTCTTCAAAAGGCATTATGAGAATAATAAAAAGACAAGCCAAGATAGGGAGAAAATACTTACAAAATACACACACACATAAAATTCATATATATATCTATAGATATATAGATATATATCTGGAATTTTATCCAGAAAGTGTAAATAATTCTCAAAACTCAATAATAAGAAAAAACCAATTAAAAAATGAGCAAAGACACTTCACTGAAAAAGATAGAAGGAGAATAAGCACATAAAAAGGTGGTCAACTCAACATCCTTAGTTATTAGGGAAATGCAATGAGATACCTCTGCACACCTATTAGAATGGATAATTATGACATAATAAGGAATATATATATAGTATCTGCTCCCAGTTCCTGACACAGAACTCCTAAAATCCTTGTAATTTCTTGAGTGATGGGGATAACAGGCACATCTTACACAGAATTCCTAAATCCCTTGGAATTTCCTGAGTGATAGGAGCATCTTTTGTTCTAACAACTCTTGGTGGCCTGCTGGAAAGTTTCAGGGTGAAGACTGGTCACCAGAAAGACTAAGCCATGATTAGAAATTTGGAACTTTTGACACCACCCTCCATCCTCTGGGGAGGGATGGGGGCTGCAGATTGTGCTAATAATCAATTATGCTTACATGATGCAGCCTCCATAAAAACCCCTAAACTGTGGGGTTCTGAGAGCTTCCAGGTTGGTGAACACATCCATGTGCTGGGAGGGTGGCACACGCCAACTTCACAGGGTCAGAAGCTCCTGCACTCAGGACTCTTCCAGACCTCTGTCTTTGTATCTATTCATCTGTACCCTTTATCATATACGTTATAATAAACTGGAAAACATAAGTAGATTTCCCTGAATTTTGTGAGTTGTTCTAGCAAATTATCAAACCTGAGAGGGAGTTGTGGGAACCTCTAACTTTGTAGTCAAGTTGGACATAATTGTGGGGACCCACTACTTGCAATTGGTATCTGAAGTCGGGGGCAGTCTTGTGGGACTGAGCTCTTACCGTGTGGGGTCTGTGCTAATGCCAGATAGTGCCAGAATTGAGCTAAATTGTAGGATACCAAATTGGTGTCCACAGAGAATCGGAGAATTGCTTAGTGTGAAAAAAACCCACACATTTGGTTTCAGAAGTATTGTGAGTAGAGAAGTAGTTTTCCTTTACTAATATTAAAAAGTTTTGTGCCATTCCTAGGGTCTGATTTCCACACAGAGAAATAATCAAGACATGTAAAGGAATGGTTTCTAGAAAGCTGTTATATTCATATGATTTTTTTGAGAAATGAAAAGGTGATATTATGAGCAAGTGATTTTCCCAGGACCTGTACCAGAAAATGTCCAAATGTAAAATAAAAATTCACACAAAAGGCAGAAATCAGCTCAGTTACCAACTTTACCCTCTGCTTGCAGGAGGCATTGGTTGTGTCTGCTGCCTTCTCTGGTCTATTCTGGTTTATGATGACCCTGTCTCTCATCCACGGATAAATGTCACAGAAAAAGAATACATCATATCCTCATTGGCCCAACAGGTACAGGTAAGGACTCCAACCTTATCCACCTATATTGTGTCAGCATCTGGATTTCTCAGGGTGACTAAGAATGTGTGAATATGTCTCAGATCTTACTATTCTGATCAGGAAATTTGTTTTCAGGTCAGCTCTTCTAAGCAGTCTCTTCCCATCAAAGCTGTGATCACATCTCTTCCCCTTTGGTCCATGTGTTTTTGCAGTTTCAGCCATCAATGGTTAATTAACATATTGGTTGTATACACACCAACTTACATCAGCTCTGTGTTCCATGTTAACATCAGAGATGTGAGTATATGTCCCCCCAACCCTTTCTCCTATTTGCATGACTCATCGATTACTCTGCCTTCACAAATCATTCCATCTAGAAAAATTTATCTTTTATTACCAAGAAATAATCTAATATTTAACACTCATGCCAGTAGTTTTTCTGAGGGTATGATTGAAGAGGCTACTGACTTTCTTAAGAAAGCATGATTTCAGGATCGTCAGCATGATAATCAGTGATTCTTCAATAACAGTTGTGGTCTTTATTATGACGGTTTACTCAAATTTTTCCCCTCAGAATGGGTTCCTGTCTGCCCTTCCATTTATTGTTGCCTGGGTCGTTGGTATCCTGGGAGGCCACCTAGCAGATTTCCTTTTGACCAAGAATTTTAGGCTTGTTACAGTGAGGAAAATTGCCACAGTTCTAGGTAAGAACAGGGCCTGAAGGTCGGTAATTCACAAAGCATACACAATGGCCAGAGATGTATCTCATTGTTTAATTTGTCTGCTCCTCATTCCCTAGGAAGTCTCCCTCCTTCAGCATTGCTTGTGGTTCTGCCCTACCTCACCTCCAGCTATATCGCAACAATGACCTTTCTGACGCTGTCTTGTGGACTAAGCTCATTAAGTCAGTCAGGGGTCTATATCAATGCCTTAGATATTGCTCCAAGGTAGGACTCCAATCTCCACTCTTATTTTCACATTTTTTTGAGAAAAATTAGCCTGCTTCGCTTTCTGGGACCCCCAAACTTTGGAAAATAATAATTCATGGGCAAGGACAACAGATAGACCTGTGGCCATTTTTTCAGGTATGTGGGGGGAAGGGTATTATTGATTTGTCTTAGTGCCTCTCATGAAACATACACAGCACAAGTCCTTTTTGATATAATTAAATGATGGATTCATACACGGAGAAGGGCTGAAGAATACTGTCAAGCATCTCTGGATCTAGCCTGGAACATTCCTGTCACCCACAGACATTCCAGTTTTCTCATGGGAGCCACAAGGGGATTTGCACACATGGCCGCTGTCCTGGCACCCACTGTCAGTGGATTTCTCCTCAGTCAGGTAGAGTTTTCTTGTCAAGGACTCTTAAAATGCTCTGCCAAATCCATTTGTAAAGTTAATAGCATAAAGAATGTGTTCACATTTTGGAAAACAAAATTAAATTGTGAGTAACTTTGTCGTGAAGTTCACCCTGGCAAAGAAAAATATAGAACAATTTCTTTCATGACCTCAATCTTTACTCATTTTAAAGCTGAAGAATTATCTAGTGATCCACTAGTAATATTCATTCTTTGAAACTGAAATCACACAGCCACATAGATGTCATGAGATGATGATTTCATGTGTAGATGCAACTGGCCATGTCTTCTGCAACACGTTGAAATTTTCATTTGCCTAACTATGCAAAAGCAATGAGATAATGAAAGCAAATATGATTAACAGGCATTATTATAGGTATTTTATATGTGGTAATTTCATTTAATTATTGATTCTTACACCAATTATGAAAATGCAATATTATTATCCTCATTTCCTGATAATTAAACTAAAAATCTGATAAAATAAGTCTTTTCACTGAGAAGATATAGAATCAGAATTCTTCCAACTTAGACCTATCTAGCTCCCAAGCCCACAATCTTTTCACTATGCCATTGCAATGCAAGAAGAACCTTGAAAATATTCTTAGTATGTTTTGTGTTGTCATGATTTACACAAAAGAAAAAGTGTATGGCACTTTGATAAATAGTGACAAATGCAGTTCTGTAGGTTAATCGGAAAGGCCCCTAAATCCCTTTCATTAAGAATATTCTGAATGTATTTTGAAATTCTTCTTTCCATCCAACTATCAAGCCACTTTCAGGAAATGAATTTTTATTTGGAAACTCACTAGCAAGCATTGTCTTCTAAACAATTAATATGGGTTTCATAAAAAACAGGTTAAAGGGGTTATATTTACTTGAGGTTTTGTGTTCCCAGGACCCTGAATTTGGGTGGAGAAATGTCTTCCTCTTGTTGTTTGCCATTAACCTATTAGGACTGATCTTCTACCTCATATTTGGAAAAGCAGATGGACAAGACTGGGCTAAAGAGAGGAAACTCACTCGTTTATGAAGGTAAAGGATAATGATTTCATCTATGGTTATAACCAGGGAAGCACTACTTAAATTTTAATTCTATGTCATTTTTCTTTCTTAGTAATTCCACCTTGGATGGAAAGTCTTTAGGCACCTTATTTCATAAATGAGAAGGCTTCAGTGATGAAAATACCAACAGAAAGAATTTTGTTTGCTGTGGCTCTTTTCAAATCTGAGATCAGTTCTTTATTTTACTCAGATTTCTTTTTGAGGAAAATATAAGATTAGTGAAAATTCAAATAAAATGATAGCCAAGAACAAAGTTGCCATCTTCATAGAATTAACAATGGATTCAGAGGAGCTGCTATATAGGAGCCAATAGGCTAGAGTCAGTTTCTGGATCTAGAAACAGGAAACAATGTTTTGAAGCTCTTAATCTAGAGTGGTAACCTCACTAGGGCAATGGTATTTCCTTTTGTGAAAATGAATATTAATTTGTATTTGTTGGGCTGGATATTGTTCATGTACTCCTCCCTTTATGCATTCCACTTTTCTCCAACCTGCTCAGGCCCCAGGAGGCTGATCTGCATGGTTTCCATCCCACTTTCCTTTGTCCACTGGCTTCTGCTGGATTTTCAATGGAGGTAGGAGAGTGAGGACAGGGAGTATATATCTCTATATCTCTATATCACTAAGGTTCCTCCTTATGGGGTCTGTAGGAGGCTGATCCTTCCACTACAGTTCACAGCTCCTGGCAGGCAGTTTCTCCACATGTTCTGATCACTTCTCTCTTCCCCTGTCCCTTCAGGCCTTTTTTGGCCTTTATTTTGCTAACTCTGGGATTCTTCACAATCTCTTGTGATTTCCTTACCACGTTCCCAATCCCAATTGTCTCGTTTAACACTGCCCTCAAATTACCCAGTGTAAGTCTGCCATATTTTCCTTCTGAGATCCAACTAATTCAGTGGTCAAATCATATATAAAGCTCAAAACATGAAATGGGTCAGTATTTTTGTAAAATGATAATTTGTAGGTGTCAATGAGTCAGAGCATGTTCAGAGGGGCCAGGACCATGTTCTAGGTTGCTTCTTGTGCATCTACCATGCAGATGGAGATTACAGCCATTGAGTCATTTTGTTTAGAAGTGATGTGATGGACACTAATTTTGAGTGAAAAATCAGGGCAAGGATATAGAAGGTCAAATTTGAATAAATTCAATAATTACTGATATCTTGCTATAGTCTAGAATCTAGCCCCTTGGGACACTAAAGTAAATTAGACACAGTCACTATGCCCCATTCTAATATGGAGGACAGACATAATAATATATGGCAGTGCATTGTCTTAGGTACAACAGCAGGAGGACATGCAGGCCTTTATGGGAGACCAGATGAGGGGTTCCAATCCCAAGCTGAAGAGCACAGAGGAGATCTCCTTCAGCAAGTAATTCCTGAGTAAATATTAGATAGGTAGTGTTATGGTAAGATTTTCCACACTGGAGCCCAACTTGTGCAAAATCATGGAAAGAAGAAACAGGATGGATTCTGAAGGGAATCACCTGCCTGTATGGTCAGTAATTAAAGGACAGAAGATGAGTTTAGGGAAATGGGCATGACTAGAGAATGGAGATCTTGTTTGCTATGTTAGGGAGCCTGAGGGGTATCTTACAAGCAATAGTGACATGGGAAGATTTGTCTCTAGATGGAATACTCTGACCCAATTGCAGAATCAGGAAGACTAGTTAAATGACCATCTGTGCAGTGGTCCACACAGCATTGGTGAGGACTTAACTAGGGTAGGAAGAGCTAAGATGGAAAGAAGAGAGATATGAAAAATGTTTAGGAGGTAGAACTGAAAGATTGTGGCATTAGGTTAGATGGTTGCAGGAGAAGAAAGCAGTTAAGGAGTCTTGGATCTCTAACCTGAGAGACTGGATAGAGAGTGGTCTGAACAATTAAGCCAGAGAATGCAGGAAGAGGAGTCCTTTTCAGAGAGAAGATAATGAGTTGACTTTGGGGCACGTTGTGTTAGAGATAATAGTAGAATTATTGAGTGGGCATGTCTATTAGTTTCCTGGGGCTGCCGTAACAAAGTACCACAAACTGGTGGCTTAAACAACAGTAATTTTTGTTCTCACAGTTCTATAAGTCTGAAATCAAAATGTCAGCAGAGTTGGTTCCTTCTGAGGGCTGTGAGGGAGAATCTGTCTCATGCCTTACTTCTGGTAGCCTCAGGCATTCCTTAGCTTGTAGATGGCTTTCTCCTTGTGTCTTCATATCATCTTCCCTCTGTGCATGTCTGTCTCTGTGTCAAATTTCCCCTTTTTATAAGGACACCAGTCATATTGGATAAGGGCCCACCTTAATGACTTCGTCTTAACTTGATCATCTGCAAAGGCCCTATTTCCAAATGAGGTGACATTCATAGGTACAGGGGGTTAGGACTTCAGCATCTTTTGGGGAGACACAATTCAACATAAAACAGCAAGCCCAACAAAGAGCCAAACCATAAATCTGAAACTTGTAGAAAGGGACTGGGCTGAAGACAAAGATATAGAAGGAAAGTGCAGATATTCAGTACTAAAGACTGGAGTGTTTAGTACCCAGAGAGTCTGTGAATGGAAAAGCACCAAGCCAAAGACAGAATGCTGACGTTAAAGGAGTGAGCAGAATAAGAAATGCCCCCATATAACAGAGATGGAAGGGTCAGACTTGTACATGTGAGGAACAATAGGAGGATATCATGGAAACTCATAAATATGGCCTCTAAGAAAGATGGCAGATCAACAATAACAAGTATAGTGGAGTTCAGTTAGATGAGGTCAGGAAAGGAATCTGATCATCTTGTGATTAGTTCATTGGTGGCTTTTTCACGGCACATTTAGCAGGGGTGTGGGTTCGCAGGTCAGTTTGCAGTTTGCTGGTGAGTGAATAGGAGTGAGAGAGTAGAGAAAGCAAGAGAAATATTTTCACAAAGTTTGGTTGGGAAGAGGAGGAGATGGGAATATAGCCAGAGGAGGATACGGGGAAAGGAAGAGTGACCTATGGGTGAAAGGGGCAGGCCCACAGGAGGCTTTGGGGAAGAAACAGTGGAGTGGGAGTGAAGTTACAGAAGGACAGGGCAAAGAGATGGAGCAAGGTCTTAGAGAGCACAACAAGGATTCAGATGCAGGAGTTTAGAAAGAAAATATAAAATCAGAAATGTAAATTTTCTCTTTAAGAGGTGGAGTCCAGGAAACCATCAACAAAATGAAAAGGCAACCTATGGAATTGTAGACAATATTTACAAATAATATATCTGATAAGGGGCTAATATCCAAAACATATAAAGAACTCATATAACTCAATAGCAAAAAGAATTATAAACCAAAAAAAATTCAATTAAAAAATGGACAGAAGAACTGAACAGACATTTGTTGAAAGAAGACATAAAAATGGCCAACAGGTACCTGAACAGATGCTCAACATCACTAATAATCAGGGAAATGCAAATCAAAACCACAATGAGATATCACCTCACACCTATTAGAATGACCATCACCAAAGAGATAAGAGACAAGTGCTGGTGAGGATGTGGAGAAAAGGGAACACTTGTGCACTGTTGGTGGGAATGTAAATTGCTGCAAGTACTATGAAAAACAGTATGGAGATCCCTCAAAAACTTAAAAATAGAACTACCATATGATCCAGCAATCCCAGTTCTGTGTACATGTCTAAAGGAAATGAAAATAGAATCTTGAAGCGATATCTTCACTCCTATGTTTATTACAGCATTATTCACAATAGCCAACACATGGAAACAATCTAAGTTTCCATCACTGATGAATGGATAAAGAAAATATGATACATATATATGTGTGTGGAATATTATTCAGCCATGCAAAAGAAGGATGTCCTGCCATTTGCACAACAGGGATGGACCTTGAGGACATTATGCTAAGTGAAATAAGTCAGACAGAGAAAGCCAAATACTGTATGATATCACTTACATGTGGAATCTGAAAAAGCTGAATTCGTAGAAACAGAGATTAGAATGATAGTTAACAGGTGCTGGGGGATAGGGGAAAAGGGGAGATGTTGGTCAAAGAGTACAAACTTCCAGTTGTAAAATGAATAAGTTCTGGGGATCTAATGTACAGCACAGTGATTAATAGTTAATAATACTGTATTATATACTTTAATGTTTCTAAGAGAGTAGATCTTAAATGTTCTCACCACAAAAACAAAATGGTAATTATGTGACCTGATGGAGGTGTTAGCTAACACTGTGGTGGTCATCATTTTGCAATTATGTAAGTGTATCAAATCAACAGGTTGTACACCTTAAACTTACGCAGTGTTATGTGTCAATTACATCTCAATACAGCTGGAAAAATAAAAAAAGAAAGGGAATTGGTTTTTTTCTCAGTAAAATGCCTGCTGGCTATACTTGTTAATCTAGATTAAGGAGTTTCAAAGCAGATATATTTTTGTTTGATGAACCCTCTTTGTTCCCTGTGATCTTGACGTCCCAAAAGAAAAAGAAAATTCACCTGGTGCTAATGAAACCTATAAGTTTTCCCCACTGTGCAGTGTAACCTGAAAGCTCCATATGCTTATATAAACTGTAAGATCTTAATTATTAAATATATCATTAAAATGTCTACTGTGAAAGTGAAACACGATGGGCAAGGGAGACTTCCCCTTCTACTCTTCATATATGCTCATCTTTATCATTTCTGAATTCTGCAGTTTAGGTCATGTGGCCAGAAGTGACCAGTTTCCTCTGTAAAGGATTCAGCCATCTGTCCTCCCCACTTGAGCACATATATGACCAGAGATGTACTGACTTAGAATGGATTTATGCTAGTTTTTCTTTTCTGTACACTTGCCTTAAGTCTATATACTCTGATCTCCCTTCCCATGACTTTATGTGCAAGCAATTCATTACCAAGCATACACGCAGCCTCCAGTACAACATATTTCATACACTAATTTTAGTGTAAATTTTTTATAGACATAATCTACATGATACTGGGAGTGCGCTATTTAACGGTAACTATTGAGCTATTTCATGACGATAGGAAGTTTTCAGGTGATATGCAATATATAATGGCAAGCATTGTGAAATTTGTTTCCCCAGGCAATATCAACCTGGGGTGGAAGTGGGGACAAATGAGTCACATTTACAGGGGAAAAAATTGTTTTGAGCTGACTCCAGCCACAACTTGCTCCTATCAAGCCTCCAGCCTCCAATAAAGCTCAGATATTTCTGGGAATCCCAATGAGGAACTTACTATTATAAGTTTTGTGTTATCATCGCAATGTCAATATTTTGTGTCAAATCAACAAGAAACTTAAAACCATTTCCAATACGGCCATTTGATTCACTCCTTTTCATTACTTACTATTTCATTACACATGTGAGTAGGCATAGCGGATGATATAAGTATTCCAGGAAGTTACTCCTGGCAATATAAGTAATGCCAAGGTAGCTAGCAATAATTTAACTATACCTGTTATCGACACAAACCATATAAATGTATCCTATCTTTTAGCCCAAACTAAATATATTCCCTCTTAAGCTTTGCCTTAGCTATACGTAAAAATCACCTCCATCACCCAACACTAGAGGGAGTCCAACAGAATGGAGATAAATAGTGGCCTTATACAATTGTGGTTAAACAGTGATTAAAATTCTTGAACACATAAGACTATGTGAACACATTGCTAATGTTCCCCCTCCATCAGGACCTTGGAAATGGCCCATGCTATTGACAGATTCTTAATCTTGTTACCGAGAGTACTAAATGAATATGTCTGATGTGCTGAGCCCCTGATATTTGGAGGCTGTGCCACACTTCTTTGAGTCCTCAGTGTAGGCACTTACTAAAAACCTGGTAAACTGAACTGAAGCACTGGTGTCTTCTAAATGTCCCTTCCCAGTTCACTGCATGAGTTTCCAAGCAGAGCTGCCTTGTCCACAATGTCTTAAAGAGATTTTGGTAGAACTGCCCCTTTAGTTTTTACCTGCAGGCTCATCTCTCCTCTGAGGTCCTAGGGGCTAAACCACACTCACTTTTACTCTCTCATTAATTGCTTCTCTTCTCCATTTACTATACCATTGTTACCGAATCAGCAATATTGATATTGTGTGCCTGCCTCCATCATCCCTTTGGGTAAGTTTTTTGTTTTGTTTTGCTTTTTTTTTTTTTTTTTTTTATTTTCCTTGTTCCCAGGGGGTCTTGAGTTACTTATGAAGAGGTTCCTGGTGAGACCTATCCCACTGGATTCCTCCATAAACCAGGCATATCCAGATTTTACTGAATATTAGTGATAAAAACAGCTTAGGTTCAACCTGAGACAAACCCCACCTTAGCTAAATGTGTGCAGATATGCAGAAGTACAGGAAGAAATCAGTCTAGAGATGATTTCCCATCAAAAATAAGAAATCTTCAATTACATTCAGTAATTGCAATATATACCTTCAGTTCTGTGAAAATGAACAAAGGGAACCTAAATCAAAATGGAGCCATGAAAGGAGGACTCACACACGTCTAACTCACTACAGCTTACAGATCCCAGCAGGAAGAAAGAAGATTTCCTTCTGACCCAGCAACAACAAGCTGCCCACCACTGGCAGCCAATGAAAAGCTGCCACAGCCCTCCCCAATTTCCTCCTAAAACCTAATAAAGCTGACTTTGCCTTTGTCTCCTCGGACTTGCCTATGTTTCACCATAGTTTGCTTGTCCCAAATTGCAATTCCTCTGCTATTCCTGAATACACTCATTTTGGCTAGGTAAAGACCCTGTTATTTCATTTTTAAGGTCAACAGTTCCCCTCACCATTTTGCTGCATACCAGTTCCTGGTGAGCTTTCATTCCCAACATCTGGCACCTATTTTTCCTTGCTGGAGGGCGGCCCTCAGGCTATAGGAGCCTGTTTTGCCTGCCAGCGTGGACTTACCCAGGAATTTATGTCTTCCTGGGACATAAATTGGCTTGTAGCAAATAACTCATTGCTACAGAGATATAAATACTCCAGCTCCCTTGCTCCTGCTTGGGACATCCCTGAAGCAAAACTTACATTGTCTCTCAAACTCACCAAGAATTGAGCTGGACCTTATTTGATATCCCTTCCAGATCTTACTTCTCTTCTCTGCCAGTTTTTCCTGGGAATGTGTCTAACAGATCATTTTCACAGGAATTCCCATCTCAGGATCTGCTTCTAAAGAATCTGATCTAAGGCAGTTGTTTCTACAAGGGAAGCTAGGATGCAGACTCTCAGGATAGACTTCTGGGGTTGGATCACTCACAAGCCAGAAGGCACAGGGACTCACTTGATGTTAGTAACAGCAGTGGTAATAACCCTGGCCTACTGTAGCACTATGATTGCTAAGACTCTCTTCTGTGGAACATTGGAATGGGAAATGGGATACAGATGAAAGGGAATGCACTAGCTTGGTCACAACTGCTAGCACTGATAGATACAGAGAAACGGCAATTATAACAACTTTGAAGTTAGCTGTTTGTTGGTCAGTACCACTGAGGTGCTCAGACTAGAGAATTACATCATAGTTGGTGTGAAAGTCAGAAAACTTTCCTGGCAGCATTTAAAGATATCACGATCTCCAATAGCCAGATGGAAGACCTGCTCTGAAGATCAGACACAGGATTTGATCATCAGAGTAGCAGAAAAACAAAGAAAACTAGATTCAAAGGCACGGCAATTCTCTTATGCTAAAATCAAGTCTTGAGTAGACCTGAAATTTTTCCTGCTGGAGTGGCTGATACCTGATGCTGGTGGACAGCAGCCTCCTTTTGTCTGAAGACTATGTAGAAAGCACAGTTGTTACAAATGCCTTGCAAAAAATACTTGGTTAGTCAAGTTCTATCCTCACTTCCTCTAATACCCAACAAATAATAAACCTAATACTAGACAAATAATTAGGTCAGGTCTTAGTATGGCCTAACTAGAATAGTGCTGGTCCGAATAAGGGAGGGAAGGGATTACTCACCAACAACATGGCTGGGACAAGGAGAGCATGCCTGGAATAAAGGACCAGGGTGTTGGGGGCCGAATGTAAGACTGGATAATGGAGACTTTGCCAATATGGGAATACAATGCTGTGACTCAGGATTTAATATCATGTGAGCTTAAATGGGAAATTCTGAAATGGTCCACTCCTGCCAAATTAGTAATTCAGAAGCAACACTGCATCCCAAGTGGAATGGCAGGGAATAATGCCATTTTGAAAGACTTACAGGATGCTAGAATGATGGTCTCTATTATATTCCCATTCAACTCACCAGTGTGGACCCAGCAAAAATGGATTGTAACGGATGATGAAGGACTACAATAAATTTAATCCAATGGTAGCTTTAATTGCATATACTGTGCCAGATGGCCTATCTTTAATAGAACAGATGAACACAGGCTCTTTTACTTGGTGTTCAAGTACTGATTTGGTGAATGTGTTCTCTGGAATAGCCATCATAAAGGAGGATCAGTAACAGAGTGCATTAACTTGGGATAGACAACAGCATCCATTCATAGTCTTATGAAGGACTACATTAACTTTCCATCCCCTTTCACAATATAATCTGAAGGGATCTTGATTACCTGGAACATCATATTGTTCTGCTATACACATGAAATCATATTGAGTGTACCTGAATAGTAAGAAATGGCAAGGACTCTGGATGCCCTGTAAAGATATGCACACTCCAAAGGGAGGGAGAGAAAGTCTATAAAGTATCAAGGACTTGTCATTTAAGTGAAGTTTTCAGGAATCCAGTGGTCTGGAATACGCCAGGATATTCTCTCAAAGTCAAAGGACAAGTTATTGTATCTTGAAACTCCTACCACTAAGAAATAACCACACAAAACTTGGTAGAAAAAAGGCATAAAATTCATCAGGTTTTGGAGGCCACATAAACCACACTCAGGAATACAATACTCTTTGATTTATCAGGTGACTCAGGAAGGAGTGAGGTCCAGAAAAATAAAGGGCTTACAGAAGAACTAGCTGTGGCACAAGCAGCCTTGCTGCTTGGGCCATATGGCTCAGCAGATCCCATGGTGCTATGTAGAGGCTCCATCAATTTCCAATAGGAGAATCATAGCTCAGATCCCAGAGATTCTGAAGCTAGGTCATGATATCTGAAGCAAAGCACTATATTTCATTCAAAAACAAGCTCCTGACATGCTACTGGTAATGTGGAACATCTGACCATGAGATCAAGTTACTCTGCAACTAGAGCTAGATGCTTTCGTCAAGTCATATGAGTTCAAGCAGGCTCAGAAGCAATCCATTTTACAGTGGAAATAGTTCATCTGGAATCTGGCTTGAGCAGACAGAGAGCACAAAAACATTTCGTGATCAGTTGGCCCATTACCCAACATTGTTGCATCAATGCTTGACAGGCGGTGATCTATGACCCATGAAGGGAGGAGAGAAATACTGAGGCTTGGTTCACAGATATGTTGGCTCAATATATTGGTGCAAGCCAAAAGTGTACAGCCGCTGCACCACAGCTGCACTCAGGGAGTGACCTTGAAAGGAAGAGTAAGGGAAACTCTTCCCAATGAGCATAGACTCAGTTGATGCAACTTATTATCTGTCCAACTTTGAGTAGAGAGAGAAATGGCCTGAAGTTAGGATACAACCAAACTCCTGGGAAGTGGCAAATGTTTTGCTGGTTGGAGGAGTAAGACACAGAGATTAATGACAAAGAGATCTGGAGAAGAGGTATGTAGTTGGAATTATGTTTTAGGAGCTGTGTGTCACACATTACTTTGCACCAGGGAGCATCCTCTGCAGAAGAGGCATTAGACAATCAGAGAAACAGGATGACTCAGACAGTGATGTCAGCCACCCTCTGTCCTTGACTCTCCTTGCTTGCAAATGGGCTGCCAAAGAGATTAGTCTTGGTGGGCAGTGGGGGAGGCCGTGAATAGGCCACAAATTCTGGGCTGCTTCTCCCCATGGCTAAACTAGCTATAGTCGCTGCAGAATGTCCAAACCATCAGCAGTAGAATCTCATGGTTAGTGTTCTATATAGCACCATCCATGAAGAAGACTAGCTACCTTCTTGTTGGAAAGTTGATTATACATTACCTTTTCCTTCTGGAAAAGGGTAGAATTTTCTGGAAATGGGTCTGCTGTCCTTGCCCACAGTGCCTCAAACAGCACCAGACTTGGAGTGTCTGAGTTATGGACATCAGACATGCATAACATTGCCTCAGACCAAGGGATTCATTTGACAGCAAATGAGCACTTGTTCATAGGATCCAATGGTCATTTCACATACTGCAACATGCCGAAGCAGTAGACCTGACAGAATGTTCTTAAATGCCCCACTAAGGGTAACCACATTAATGTAATAGGCCCTACCTATTACAGCAACCACATCCAAACAAAAGCATGACCTCACACCCAAGGGATGAATAATTGAGTCACTCCATTCTGCAGGCAACCCAAACCAGCAGAAATACTGGCCAAGGGAGAAGGAAACCTGGAATAGGTGGAAGAAGAGAGATCTTGAATATCAATTAAGTGCTTGGGACTGACTACAGCAGTAGGAATGTAAATGTTTCACTAACTCTCCTCTTTTCCTTCTGAAGAATCATGCTATGAACTTAATGTGAAGAGAGAAGGGAACTGAGCAGTGTGAAGAGTAATAGAAGCTATCAGTGTCCTGCTCATATCTGCTGGGATCCTTTATGTTTTGGTGCACACAAGCTCCCTCATGCTTTCACTGTCAAAAGCCAGCACACTCATCATTTGGTCTGAGGGCTGCTCTTGGGCTGCTGGGACCTACTTCACCTGTATTCACTGAAAGACAGAAGTGCCTGGGAACTCAGGATCTCCCTGAGGCAGTCCTTAGCCAGTGATCAATAGATGCTGGCATATAAATACTCCAGCTTCTTTAGCTTTGGGTAGGACAACTCTGAGGTGTAGCCTACACTGTTCCCACTGCTTCCCTGAAGAATTAACCCCAAACTACTTTCCTCCAGACTTAGCTTGTTATCACACTCTTGTTTGGTCTCCCTCCTTTCCCTGCCCACTTTCCCACTTCCCTACTGTTTTTATTGTTTTGTTTTGCTGAAAACACTATTAAATCACTTTTACAGAAATCTTAACCTCAAGGTCTGCTTCTAAGAGAGGCAGTAAATTTATTTTGGTAATAATATTAGTGTTATTTTGACATTAATACAGGTGTATTACAATAAAGCAAGAAGTAATTATATTCATTAGAAATCAAGATGTTCAACACAAGAGAAAAATGTAAGAGTCTAAAATCAGAGAAGTTTTAAAAAATCACTCTAACATTTAATTTGAATTAGAAATATCAGACAGAATTTATAATTATTTTTCTTAAAAAATACATTTTTCAAGTTCTTTCACTGAAAAGTGCCTAGGAGCAATAAGACCCAGGAGCAACGAGCACCCCAATGTCCAAAATGTGGTCTCTAAATGTTATTTTCTACTGAAAGGAACCAGCACTCCTTAAGAAAGTCCAGATCTGGGAACCAGAAATATACACTAGGAGCCTGACAACTTTTTGTGTGTGCTAGAAAACCAAGAAGCTATCCAAGACCATTAGGGCCATGTCATAATGGCGTGGGAGCCATCTTGAATGGGCTTCCACTGGCCAGAGAAGAAACAATTTGAGCATCAAAAAACAATAAGGACGTGACACTGAAACACATGAAATAAAATCCGTAAGGTCATAACTTTACTTGGTCATCTCTGCTAAGGCAATAAATTACTGTGTTATTCTGAAATTTTATAAAGTATTTATCCCAGGTTTTCTATTAAATCTGTATTTCAGGGTAACCAAATATTTGATTGGGTAAATTTCCTATTTTGTAGAAAATTGCATCTCATAAGTGAGGAAGACATAATAGAATTAGAAAATCACATTTTGCAACTTGTAATGAAGTAATGGTTCTAGGCAACATTTATTAATAACCGCTAAAGCCTAAAAGCCATAGGTGAAAGGTTGAAGAGAGCTTTATTAGTGGATAAGTCAAGCTGAGGATATCTGAACCCACTGATAAATCTTACCTCAGTAAAAGTGAGACAACCTGCTGTCATGAAAGTATTCAGCACCCCTATGAAGTATCCCTGTCCTGAATCTAACCAGGCCTCTCTACACACCTAGCAGTACGCAGGATATAAGGGGGTAAAGAAAAATATCAAATGATACTAAAAAGAAGCAATTAGCCAAATCAGTTATGAGAGCCACAAAACAAAGAACACCTGTTTTGCTGTTATTATTGTTGTTGTTTTTAAGTAACAGTAAATATAAAATGGAGAAAGGAATTGTTATGAAATTAAAGAGATGTGACAGTCATAAGAATTAAGTGCCATATGTAAATCTTGTTTCAATCCTAGCTTAAATAAATCAAATATAAAAGGATAACTTTGAAGCAAATGGGAAAATTTTCATAATGACTGGATATGAGATGATATTAGGGATTATTGTTTATTTATAAGATGTGATGATGGCAGTTAGTTGTGCTTTTAAAAGTCTTAATGAATTATATATCCATGCTGTACTTTTTATAGGAGAAATGACATGATGTCTGAGATTTACTTTAAATACTGTAGAAAACAACCGTTGGGTAAATGGAAACTCAAATGGCCAAATATTGAAAATTGTTGAAGCTAGCTAATGAGTACATGGTTATATTAGACTCTTTTACTTTTTTTATATGTTTGAAAATTCCCATAATAAAATGTTAAATTTAAAAACTCAATAAAGAAAACACAGAATCCAAATGTAGAATCCAGAACTGATTTCAGAGAGTATTACAGAGTAACATAGAGCTTTGAGGCCAGCAAACAGAAAGATGGTTCCCTCCTGGGTAATCAGTACCCCTAGTCTGGGACATTGACATCAGATGAGAATGTTATTTATTTAAAACATGGACACTGTATAATTGCTGACCCAGGGCATTCACTCACTAATTGGCCCTTGTACCAGAAAATGCCAGAAAGTGCCAGCCTTGATGCCAAATAGTACAAACATCCAGGAACAGCCAGAAGAAGATCAGCAGAATGTGGACTTCTGAGGAAGAAAAAATCTAACTGAATATAATAACGCGTCCAAGTCTCTTGGGCAACAGATTAAAGGTTTTGAACATTTTTTTAGAGAGAAAATAACTGGTTCAATTTATAGAGTATCTGCTATGTGCCAAACATTTATTAGGCATTTTAAAAGCATGATAAAAATTCTAAAAGCTAAGTGTGTAACAAACTATCTATAGTGCAAAATCACTGATTTAAGGGCTTAGATGTTCCCATCTGATCAATAAGTTGCCTTCGAAGAGTTCCAAGGTAAAATGCCCCCAGGTGTTGCTATAGACAAATGTCTGAACCAGAACTTAACAGTCATTGCAGGAGAAGCCAGGAGGGAAGTTACACCGTTTGGGGGACATGCCTTAGTAAAATGTACCTCTTTCTGAGTATCTTGCATGTCAAACAGATGTGACCTTTGCAGGAGAGAGAGAAGAGAAGAGAAGAGGAGGGAAGAGAAGAGGAGGGAAGAGAAAAGGAAGGAAGGGAAAGGAAGAGGAGAAGAGTGGAGGAGCAGAGAGAAGGGAAAGGAGGGAGGAAGATAGAAACGAAGGAAGGAAGGAAAGGAGAGAGGGAGGGAGAAAGGAACGGAGGAAAAAGCCAATAGGGCATTTAGAAAACCATTGCATTCCTGTCAGAATAGTAGTGTCGAGCCATCCTCAATAAAAAAATCCTGGGAACACTTGTGGAGCAGGCAGCTTCCACCTCCTAGCAGGGAAAGAGACTAGGAATGTCTGTCTATTACCGTCATGAAATTACTGGCAAATTTCCAGGTTTCTAGTTCATTGGATGATTTTAAGGCTCACACTCCTCCCCTGAAGATTCAAGGCAAGGGTGAAAGTGAAGTTAAAAATTAAGCTTTTAGCTTTGTCATGGTGAGGTCGAAGAATCTGGTGAAGGATTTACTGGGCTAAAATTAATAAATCCAGAAATTCAATATCTTTTAAAGTCAAGAGGAAAGTCTTCACAGGAAAAGAAAGAATCACTTTTCCGTCCTGAATCAGGTTAGTCTTACCCTTATACACCACTCATTTATGAAATTAACAATCAGTTTGTTCCCCAGAGGATGATAAGGGGGCCTTCTCTGTTAGAGATCCTATCAAATATATTTAGCAATCTGGGGAAAATGTTTAGGAAAAAAATTATCTATTTTCACAGCTTTTTCATAAGAGAAAGAAAAAAGAACATATTTCTAAGGATGAATGTGAGGTGGACAGTTGTGTGAATAAACAATGAAAGAGAAGTGTGTGTTGTGTGGTATTTGATGCTTGTGTGTCTGTGAGTGATGTGGTGTGTCTGTGGTGTGTGTGGTGGAGGGTATGTACAAGTATTTCTGTAGTGTGTGTGGTGTGGTGTATGGATGTGTGACTTCTATGTGTGTGTGGTGTGTGTAGTTTGTGTGTATGTGTTTGTGTGATGTTGAGATGTGTTTGTATGTGTGTGTGGAGTCTATTGCATGGTGAGCATGAAAGGAGTTTGTGGTATGAGTTTGTACTATAACTGGTGTGTGTATATGTGTGGTGTGTATGAGGTGTGTAGTGTTGTGATGTGTTTGTATATGTGGGTGAAGTGTATGTATAGCAAGCATGAGGAGGGTTTATGGTGTTTATGTTGTGTGTATGTGTGTGTGTGCAGTATGTGTGTGGTGTGTGTATTGAAATAAACAGCAGCCCCAGATGATGTTCCAGTGTGTGATAATGGTAGTTGACAAACTGCTCATTTAAAAATACTTTGCAAATCCAATCTTGGGAATTTTAAGTGTCTTTCGAGTATCTGGTGTCATATAAACTAATGTGGTCAAATCCCAAGATGTAGACCATCTTGATCAGCACATGGTGCTGAATTCCTATTGAAAAAGGCTGCCTGAAATGAGAATGCTTCCTTCAATTCACCCACTTTGATGAGCTTCCCACTACCAAATGCAGACCTGGCAGCAGTGGCCACTCTGTCCAGGGTAGTGGGGGGGGGGGCGGTGAGAAGAATGCATATCTTCACAAGAGTGATATTAATAATCAGGTAGTTATCTTTCAGATCTATTAAGATGTAAGGAAAATAAAATAATTTATTTTACCTTTATTTATTCCTTTTCCCATGTTCTTCCTTTCTTTTTGTACAACCAAGATTCTGATGTTTAGCAATCTCCTCCTGCCTGAAAAACTTTTAACTTTCATTGCAGGGCAGGTATATTGGCAATAAATTCCCTCAGTTTTTGTTTGTTTGATAAAGCCTTTATTTCTCTTTCACTTTTGAGGGATATTTTCACTAGCTATAGAATTATGGGTTGGCAGAGGTTTTTGTTTGTTTTCTAGTTTTCTGTATATTTTTAATCAACCAAAAAAATCATAAAAGTGAAATGTCAGAGGAAGTGCATGATGGAGTTGAATGGGTACCAGTGTGATGAAGTTCATTTCCCTTTAATGCGTGTTTTAAATCAGAGAGGAGGACTGGGTGATTTGGAGTCAGTTCCTCCCTGTGTTATGCTGACATCAATGTGTTTTGCACTTGCAGTGGCTAGAGACCAAACCCTTCAGAAAGAAGAGAAGGAACCAGACCCCCTCTGCAAATGGATAACAAGTTCTCTCCCAGGAAAGGTAGAAATTATTCTCTGTCCCATCACATAGGCTTTCTCCTTCTTAACTATGACACCATAGATTCCAGGTGAGAGGATTTTTCTGTAAAAACATATAAGGTGTCTTAGAAATGTTCGGTTGGTAGAGAATATCAAAAAGAGGTGCACTATTTTGGTTCCATCCCAAGGAGAAGGAGACAGATCCATGGATGGAAGTGAGTCTGGATGAATGTTCTTGAGTCACTGCATCCTTGGACATCAACAATTGGATATTTACTGAGCTTTTTTTTTTTTTGGAGAAACTGTTCATCTTGAGCATGGCAGGGGAAGGACAATAAGAAATTATCACTATTAGTTTAGAGTTATGTCCATGTCATGGGGAACAAAATCCCAGAAGAGGGGTGGGCAATGGATTGTATACTTTTTCAATTTATATAAAGGTTAGTTGTCTATTAAATTTTATATTTTTTCTTGCATCAATTTTGAAATTTATTTTGATTTTTTTGTCTATTTCATCTGTATTTTTTGTCTATATGAACATATAAAACATATAAAGTACATAAAGATATAAAATGATATACATAGCTTTATCATTGATTTCTGTCCTATGCTTAACATTTTCTTCCTTTTGGGTTCTTTGGGTTTGTCTCTTTGTTAATTTTCCATGTCTTTGATTTCTCTCTTCTTTTCTGATAAATGTATTTAGGGGGGTACATTTTGCTCTAACTGTCCATGAGTTTGACATGCAATATCTTACTGTTACTCAGTCCCAAGTACTTTAGAATTTCCCTCATGGTGTCCTTTTAACTCAAGACTTCTTTAGAGTAATTCATGTTCTTCCTGGAGAAAAATGAACAAAACTCAAAAGGGCACCCCTAACTGACCATGACAACAAGCCCTCCTCCACACATCATGAGGGTTGCTTCCCCTTTGCCTTCTAGAGGCTTTTTAAAATCTCCTCCAGGGATTCTCCCAGTGTTTCTGTTAGCTTTCTGGGTCTATTCACTTCCCTTTTGCTTTTGAGAAATATGTTTAGAAAGCTTTGGAGCAAGTCATCCTCAGTGTGTGTGTGTGTGTGTGTGTGTGTGTGTGGTTTGAGATGTTTTTCAGATGATCCAAGGACAGTGAGTTTAGGCTACAAACCAAAGGAAGGGCTGACTGATAATTATATATCTCAGAGGTATTGTTTTCTTCCTTCTGTTCAGCCCCCAAGGTTCACACAGGGCAAAATTTTTTGGCAATCTCCCTGGAAAGGTTGGAGGACAGTGTGTTCACCCTGCACTGAGCCAGTAAGTGTTCAGCATCTAAGCATTTAGGGAGAGGGTCTCTAGACCCTCCCATTGCCAGGGCCTTGGCATTTGACTCCTGTTGTCCCTGTGCCCTGGGAGGCAAAAACAAAAAATCCCTGAGATCAAATGTCTTCAGGGCAAAATCTGCCTTCAGTGATCATTTTATGCCTTAAGGACTCTGTCTTCTCTAAACTCTTGGCCTGAATATTTCATCTTTCCTATGATTTTAAGGAAATTTTCTATTTTAAATGTAAAATATTCTTATCTGTTCACAAAGGGAGATCAGTCCAGAAAATCAATTTTCCAGGCACTAATGTTTTTTTTCATTTAACATTATATCTAAAGAGTATTTCACATTTTACATAAAGAGCTTCCTAATTTTTTAGAGTTGCATGTGAATTTGATATAAATACTTTACAATTTATTTAACTAATCACTGATTGATAGGATCTTATTTGTTTAAAATCTTTTAACTGCTTCTGATAATTCTGCAAGAATGTTGTATAATGATATAAAATTAATTCAATAGGATTATATAAAAAATATTTATGCAACTAATAAAATTGCCTCAAACATATAAAACAGAATTAATAGTACTATAAAAAAGGTACAAAATCTGAAATAAAATATTAGCAAAACAAATTTAAGAATTTATAAAAACATTTTAAAAAATCATCAAAACTAAGTCAGGTTTAACCAAGGAAAAGTAGTTTAATATTATAAAATTTCCAAATGTCATTCAACATAAATTAAATAAAAAATGAAAACTGTGTAAGTATCTCAATAGATATAGAAAAATATCTTTATAAAGTTAATATTCATTCACAATGAAAACTCTTAGTTAACAATGAATGTGTGACAAGCAGCATTCCAAGATGACCCCTTTTGTACTCTTGGGTGGAACCAAAGTGGAGAGGAAATGGCAGAGAGCCCAGAGGGTGGAGCAAAGAGCCACAAGGATTGTCTCCAGGACTCAAGATAAATCCAAGGAGTGACATCAGCATCACAGTGGAGTGAGTTGTTTTGTTTGTCTCTTCCCACTAAGTTGCAACTAAACAAACACTCATTAACCAGGAGAAGATTCCCTGCACAACACACCAGGATGTCTGAGAGATCCATGAAGCCATACATCTGAAGGTGGGTGGACTGGATCCCCAGGAAGTAGAGGAACTAGGTGAACAGACCCCTCCCCCCTCTCTGGCACTGGTTATCCAGGTCACACATCCTCATACAGTGGCCAGTGTGACTGTAAGAGGAGGTAGGGGCATCCCGGCCTGCATGTGAATGCTTTCAGAGTCATAGCCTGGCCCATGGGAGTGCCCACTGTGCCATGGCAGCCCCACCCATAGAAAAATCCCCACTGAGTGGTGGCAGCTTAGCCCCAAGAAGGAGCCCCACCCACCTAGTGCAGCAGCTCAGCCAAACTGCCCATGAGTGCAGAGCCAGCTAGCACATGAAAGTGCTCCTCACCTCCTGCCTAGGACAGCAGCTCAGCCAGTCCCCTGCCAAGCACAGTGGTCCTACCTGCATGAGAGTGACCAGCTGGCAGAGCACAGAGTGTGTGAACATCTGTGTGAGCGTCTGTGACCTGCCAAGTAGCTGTGGCCAGTGCACAAATGCAAAGCAGTCCTACTGGCACAACATCCAGCAGATAGGGAGGGATCAGAAAACAGCTCCTGCCCATGTGATTACCTCATGGTAATCACTAAACAAAAAATCAGATCAGAGTCACAAATAATAAATAAAGAGAAAACCATGACATAAAACCACCAAACTGAAATAGCAGTCAGAAATACAAGAGAAAAGAAACAATGGAAATATAGAACAACTGGAAAACAAGAGATAAATGGCAGTATTAAGCCATCATATATCAATAACCACTCTAAATGTAAATGGATTGAAATTTCCAATCAAAAGACACAGAGTGGATTAAAAAACAAGACCCAACAATATGCTGCCTCCAGGAAACACATCTCAGCTCTAAAGACAAACATAGGCTCAGAGTGAAGGGATGGAAGACAATACTCCAAGCAAATGGCAAGCAAAAGAAAGCAGGTGTTGCCATACTTTAATCCGAAAAGCAAACTTCAAGATAAAAAAAGATGATGAGAGACAAAGAGGGGCAGTATATAATGATAAAAGGAAGATTCCACCAAGAGGACATAATACTTATAAATATATATGCATCTAACACAGGAGCACCAAAGTATATAAAGCAACTATTAACAGACCTAAAGGGAGAAATTGAGAGCAACACAATAATAGTAGGGGACCATAACCACCCACCACCCCACTTATATCAATGGATACATCATCCAGACTGAAAGTCAACAAGGAAACAGTGGCCTTAAATGAAACACTAGACCAGATGGACTTAATAGATATATACATAGAACATTCCATCCAAAACAGCAGAATACACATTCTTCTCAAGTGCACATGGAACATTCTCAAAGATAAACTATATGTAGGGAAACAAGGCAAGCCTCAATAAATTTAAGAAGACTGAAATCATATCAAGCATCTTTGGAGACCACATTGCTGTAAAACTAGAAATCAAGTATGAGAAAAAAACTGGGAAAGACACAAGTATGTGGAGACTAAACAACATGCTACTGACTGAACAACCATTGGATCAATGAAGAAATCAAAAGAGAAATGAAAAAATACCTGGAGACAAGTGAAAATGAAAACACAACACACAAACTCTTATGGGATGCAGCAAAAGCAGTACTAAGAGGGAAATTTATAGCAATACAGGCCCACCTCAACAAACAAGAAAAATCTCAAATAAGTAATATTAATCTACACCTAAATGAACTAGAAAAAGAAGAACAAATAAAGCCCAAATTCAACAGAAGGAGGGAAATAATGAAAACTAAAGAAATAAATGAAATAGAGAATAAAAAAACAATAGAAAGGATCAATGAATCTGAGAGCTGGTTCTCTAAGAAGAAAACGAAAGTGACAAACCCTTAGCCAGACTCACAAGAAAAAAAAAAGAGAGAAGGCTCAAATGAATAAAGTTTAAAATGGAAGAGGAGAAATTACAACAGACACACCAGAAATACAAAGGATTATAAGAGAATACTGTGAAAAACTATATGCCCACAAATTGGATAACCTAGAAGAAATGGATAAATTCTTAGACTCAGAACCACCCAAAACTGAATCAAAAAGAAATAGAGAATCTGAACAGGCCAATCACAAGTAAAGAAACTGAAGCAGTAGTCAAAAACGTCTCAAAAAACAAAAGTCCAGTATCTGATGGCTTCTCTGGAGAATTCTACTAAACATTCAAGGAAGACTTAATACCTATCCTTCTCAAACTATTCCAAATAACTGAAGAAGATGGAACACTTCCTAACTCATTGTATGAGGCCAAAATTACCCTGATACCAAAACCAGATAAGGACAACACAAAGAAGGAAAATTACATGCCAATATTGCTGATTAACATAGATGCAAACAACCTCAACAAAATTTTGGCAAATAGAATACAGCAATATATTAAAAGGATCACACACCATGATCAAGTGGGATTTATACCAGATATGCAAGGAAAATTCAACATCCACAAATCAATCAATGTGATACACCACATTAACAAAATGAGGAATAAAAATCACACGATCATCTCAATAAACACAAAGAAAACATTTGACAAGATCCAACACCCATTAATGATAAAAACTGTCAATAAAATGGGTATAGAAGGAAAGTACCTCAAGAAAATAATGGCCATATATGAAAAACCCACAGCCAACGTTGTATTTAACATGAAAAACTGAAAGCCATCTCTCTGAGAACAGGAACAAGACAAGGATGCCCGCTGTCAACACTGCTATTTAACATAGTACTGGAGGTTTTGGCCAGAGCAATTAGGCAAGAAAAAGAAATAAAAGGTATCTAAATTGGAAAGGAAGAAGGAAAACTCTGCTGTTTGCAGATGACATGATTCTATATATAGAAAACCCTAAAGAATCCACCAGAAAACTATTAGAACTAATCAACAACTAGAGGAAAGTTGCAGGGTACAAAACCAACTCACAAAAATCGGTTGCTTTTCTATACACTAATAATGAACTAGTAGAAAGAGAAGTCAAGAATACAATCCCATTCACAATAGCAAAAAAAAGAATAACATATCTAGGAATACACTTAACCAAAGATGTGAAAGACCTACACACTGAAAACTATAGGACATTATTGAAAGAAATCGAAGAAGACATAAAGAAATGGAAACATATTCCATGCTCATGGATTGGAAGAATAAGCATAGTTAAAATGTCAATTTTGCCAAAAGCAATCTACAGGTTCAATGCAATCACAATCACAATCCCAATGACATTCCTCATGAAAATAGAACAAAGAATCCTAAAATTTATATAGAACAACAAAAGACCCTGAATAGCCAAAGGAATCCTGAGAAAAAAGAACAAAGATGGAGTCATCACAATCCCTGAGTTCAAAATATTCTACCAAGCTATAGTAATCAAAACAGCATGGTACTGGCACAAAAACTAACACACAGATCAACGGAACAGAATTGAAAGCCCAGAAATAAACCCACACATCTATGGACAGCTAATCTTCAACAAAGGAGCCAAGAACATACACTGGAGAAAGGAAAGTCTCTTCAATAAATGCTGTTGGGAAAATTGGACAGCCACATGTAAAAGGATGAAAGTAGACAATTATCTTACACCATCCACAAAAATTAACTCAAAATGGATTAAAGACTTGAATGTAAGACCTAAACTCATAAAACTCCTAGACAAAATACAGGCAGTACACTCTTGGACATTGGTCTTAGCAGCATCTTTTTGAGTACCATGTTTACTCAAGCAAGGGAAACAAAAGAAAAAATAAACAAATGGGACTACATCAGACTAAAAAGTTTCTGCAAAGCAAAGGAAACCATGAACAAAACAAAAAGACAACCCACCAACTGGGAGAAAATATTTGCAAATCATATATCCAACAAGGAGTTAATTTCCAAAATATATAAAGAACTCATACAACTCAATAACAACAAAAAATAAACCCAATAAAAAAATGGGCAGAGGAGGGGCTGGCTTGGTGGAATAGTGGTTAAGTTCATGTGCTCCACTTCAGTGGCCTGTGGTTCACAGGTTTGGATCCTGGGCGTGGACCTATGCAACAATTATCATGCTATGGCAGGCATCCCACATATAAAATAGAGGAAGATGGGCACAGATGTCAGCTCAGGGCCAATCTTCCCCAGCAAAACAGAGGAGGATTGGCAACAGATATTAGCTCAGGGCTAATCTTCCTCACCAAAAAAATTGGGCAGAGGATATGTACAGACATTTTTCCAAAGAAGATACACAGATGGTCAATAGGCATATGAAAAGATGTTCAACATCACTAATTATCAGGGAACTGCAAATCAAAACTACAATGAGATATCACCTTACACCTATCAGAATGGCTATAATTAATCACAGAAAAAATAACAAATGTTGGAGAGGATATAGAGAAATGGGAACAATTATTTGTTGCTTATGGGAATGCAAACTGGTGCAGCCATTATGGAAAATAGTATGGAGACTTCTCAAAAACTTAAAAATAGAAAGATCATATGATCCAACTATCCCACTACTGGGTATTTAGCCAAAGAACATGAAATCAACAATACAAAGAGATCTATGCACCCCTATTTCATGCAGCATTATTCACAATAGCCAAGAGGTGGAAGCATCCCAAGTGCCCATAAGCTGATGAATGGATAAAGAAAATGTGGTATATATATACAATGGAATACTACTCAGTCATAAAAAAGATAAAATCATCCCATTTTCAACAACATGGATGGATCTTGAGGATATTATGTTAAGCAAAATAAGCCAGACAGAGAAAGACAAACACTGTGTGATTTCACTCATATGTGGAAGATAAACTTGTGGATAAAGAGAACAGATTAGTGGTACCAGAGAGGAAGAGGGTGGGGGTGGGCCAAGGGGTAAAAGGGCACATAGGTATGGTGACAGCTAAAAACTAGACTATTGGTGGTGAGCACAATGCAGACTATACAGAAACTGATATATAATAATGTACATCTGAAATTGAACAATGTTATAAACCAATATGACTCAATGAAATAATTTTAATAAAATGTATGTACTTTTGAACCAGCAATTTCACTTCTAGGGAAACAATTAGGACCTGCACAAAGATTAAGCAATAAAGATTGTTGTCATATGTTATTTATATAATAGGAAAAATAAAATAAATTCAGTATTTATAAAAAGAGAAAAAAAAGAAAGAAAAATCCTATATTTGTCTAGCTGAACTTCAAAACCCTGATGGATCAATGACTCTTTTTTACTCTCCATTTTCCCCCTATTAGAACTGCAGTGTCTGTAGCAATTATCCTATACTAGGTCCATTATTGTGTGGTGGGAACACTGGGGGCATAGAACTCATCTCTTTAGTTCCACAATTCCACAGATATAGAAATATTGTGCTTCAGGTGGATTACTTCTGGGAATCTCATCCACAAGTGTTTTAGACGATTTAGATGATGAGATTTTGAACTTTGAGCTAATGATATTTTGATGGCACTTTGGACTTGAGCTGATACTGTAATCAGATGAGACTTTTAGGAACCTTGGGGTGGGATGAATGTGGGTCTTTTTTGGTTTTTGTTTTGTTTTGTTTTGGAATACTCAGTTTAGTTTATTGTGGTAACACTGGTTTGTAACATTATATAAATTTCAGGTGTGCATCATTATATTTTGATTCTGTGTAGATTACATCATGTTCACCACACAAAGACTAACTACAATCCATCACCACACAGAAGTGCCTAATCACTCCTTTCCCCCTCCTCCTTCCCATCTTCCCCTCTGGTAACCAGAATCCAGTCTCTCTCTGTGTGATTCTTCATTGTTGTTTTTATCTTCTTCTTATCAGTGAGATCATACAATATTTGACTTTCTCCCTCTGACTTATTTTGCTTATCATAATACCCTCAAGGCCCATTCATGTTGTCACAAATGGCTGGATTTCATCATTTTTTATGGCTGAGTAGTATTCCATTGTGTATACATACCACATCTTCTTTATCCGTTTGTCCCTTGATGGGCACCTGGGTTGCTTCCAAGAGTTGGCTATTGTGTATAGTGCTGCAGTGAAAATAGGGGTGCATGTATCTTGACACATTCGTGTTTTCATATTCTTTGGATAAATACCCAGCAGTGAAATAGCTGGATTGCATGGCAGCTCTATTCTTAACTTTTTCAGGAATCTCCATACTGTTTTCCATAGTGGCTGCACTAATTTGCACTCCCACCAGCAGTGTATGAGAGTTCCCTTCTCTCCACATTCTCTCCAACACTTGTTTCCTGTCTTGTAATTTATAGCATTCTGACAGGAGCAAGGTGGTATCTCATTGTAGTTTTCATTTGCATTTCCCTGATAGTGATGTTGAACATCTTTTCATGTGCCTGTTGGCCATCTGTATATCTTCTTTGGAGAAATGTCTGTTCAGATCTTTTGCGCATTTTTTAATTGGGTTGTTAGTTTTCTTGTTGTTGAGATGTAAGAGTTTTTTGCATATTTTGGATATTAACCCCTTATCAGATCTATGGTTTGCAAATATCTTCTCCCAGTGGTTAGGTTGTCTTTTCGTTTTGTTGATGGTTTCCTTTGCTGTGCAGAAGCTTTTTAGTTTGAAGCAGTCCCATTTGTTTATTTTTTCTATTGTTTCCCTAGCCTGGTCAGACATGGTACTTGAAAATATGCTGCTAAGACAGATGTTGAAGAGCATACTGCCTATGTTTTCTTCTAGAAGTTTCAGGTTTCAGGCCTTATGTTCAAGGTTTTAAACCATTTTGAGTTAATTTTTGTGTATGGTGTAACATAATGGTCTACTTTCATTCTTTTGCATTTGGCTGTCCAGTTATCCCAACACCATTTATTGAGGAGACTTTCATTTCTCCATTGTATGTTCTTGGCTCCATTGTCAAAAATTAGCTGTCCATAGATGTGTGGGTTTATTTCTGGGATCTTGATTCTGTTCCACTGATCTGTGTGTCTGTTTTTGTGCCAGTATCATGCTGTTTTGGTTACTATAGCTTTGTACTATATTTTGAAGTCAGGGAATATGATTCCTCCATCTTTGTTCTTTTTTCTCAGTATTCCTTTAGCTATTTGGTGTCTTTTGTTGTTCCATACAAATTTTAGGATTCTTTGTTCTATTTCTGTGAAAAATGCTATTGGAACTTTGATAGGAATTACATTGAATCTATAGATTGCTTTAGGAAGTATGGACATTTTAACTATGTTAATTCTTCCAATCCAAGAGCATGGAATATCTTTCCATTTCTTTGTGACTTCTTCTATTTCTTTTAGCAGTGTTTTACAGTTTTTAGTGTACAGATCTTTCACCTCTTTGGTTAAGTTTATTCCCAGGTATTTTATTCTTTTTGTTGCAATTATAAATGGTATTGTATTCTTAATTTCTCTTTTTGCTACTTCGTTGTTAGTGTATAGAAATGCAACTGATTTTAGTACGCTGATTTTGTATCCTGCAACTTTACCCTATTCACTTATTATTTCTTAAAGTTTTTTGGTGGATCCTTTAAGGTTTTGTATATATAAAATCACACCATCTGCAAATAGTGACAGTTTCACTTCTTCCTTTCCAATTTGGATCCCTTTTATTTCTTTTTCTTGCCTGATTGCTCTGGCTAGGACCATCAGTACTATACTAAATAAGAGGGGTGAAACTGGGCTTTCTTGTCTGGTTTCTGTTCTTAGAGGGATTTCTTAAGTGTTTTTATCATAGATGGATGTTGAATTTAGTCAAATGCTTTTTCTTCATCTATTGAGATAATCATATAATTTTATCCTTCATTTTGTTAAAGTGGTGTATCACATTGACTGATTTACAGATGTTGAACTATCCTCACATCCCTGGAATAAATCCCATTTGATCATAGTGTATGATCCTTTTAACGTATTGTTGAATTCAGTTTGCTAGTATTTTGTTGAGGATATTTGTATCTATATTCATTAGGGATATTGACCTATACTTTTCTTTTCTTGTGGCATCCTTGTCTGGTTCTGGTATCAGGGTAATGCTGGCCCTGCAAAACGAGTTTGGAAGAGTTCCCTGCTCTTCTATTTTTTGGAAGCATTTGAGAAGGATTGGTATTAATTCTTCTTCAGACGTTTGGTAGAATTCACCAGGGAAGCCGTCTGGTCCTGGACTTTTATTTTTTGGGAGATTTTTTTTGGGAGATTTTTGATTACTGTTTCGATCTCGTTATTGGTGATTGGTCTATTCAAATTCTGTATTTCTTCTCGATTCAGTTTTGTAAGGTTGCATGATTCTAAGAATTTATCCATTTCTTGTAGATTATCCAATTTGTTGGTGCATAGCTTTTTGTAGTATTTTCTTATAATATTTTGTATTTCTGAGGTGTCTGTTGCAATTTCTCCTCTTTCATTTCTGATTTTACTTATTTAAGTCTTCTCTCTTTTTTCTTGGTGAGTCTAGCTAAAGCTTTGTCAATTTTGTTTATCTTTTCAAGGAATGAGCTCTTAGTTTCATTGATTTTTTTTTTCTTTTTCTTTTTCTTTTTTTTTTTTTTTTAGTCTCTATTTCATTTATTTCTGGTCTGAGTTTTATTATTTCCTTCCTTCTAGAGATTTTGGGCTTTATTTGTTCCTCTTTTTCCAGTTACTTCAGGTGCACTGTTTGCTTTTTATTTGAGATTTTTCTTGTTTATTGAGGAAGGCCTGTATTGCTAAAAACGTCCCTCTTAGAACCACTTTTGCTGTATCCTATAAATTTTGGCATGTCTTATTTTCATTTCCATTTTTCCCCAGCTATTTTTTGATTTCTTCATTGACCCAATCGTTGTTCAGTAGCATTTTGTTTAATCTCCATATATTTGTAGCTTTTTGGTTTTCTTCCTGTGATTGATTTCTAGTTTCATACCATCGTGGTCCAAAAAGATGCTTGGTATTGTTTC
Organism: Tapirus indicus; assembly: GCA_031878705.1. Taxonomy (NCBI): domain Eukaryota; kingdom Metazoa; phylum Chordata; class Mammalia; order Perissodactyla; family Tapiridae; genus Tapirus; species Tapirus indicus. The sequence goes on along the minus strand of CM062931.1, from coordinate 23,180,240 downwards.
AATCTTCTTAAATTTATGGAGACTTGTTTTGTGGCCTAGTATGTGATCAATCCTGGAGAATGTTCTATGTGCATTTGAAAAGGATGTGTATTCTGCGATTTGGGGATGGAATGTTCTGTGTACATCTACTAAGTCCATCTCGTCCAATGGTTTAAGACCAATGTTTCCTTGTTGATCTTCAGTTTGGATGATCTCTCCATTGGTGTAAGGGAGGTGTTAAAGTCCCCTACTATTGTTGTGTTACTGTCTATTTCTCCTTTTTTTGTCTGGTAATAATTGCTTTATATATTTAGAGGCTCCTATGTTGGGTGCATGGATGCTTACAAGTGTTATATCCTCTTGTTGGGTTGTTCCCTTGATCATTATGCAGTGCCCTTCTTTGTCTCTTGTTACAGTTTTTGTTTTAAAGTCTATTTTGTCTGATATGAGTATTGCTACCCCAGCTTTCTTTTCATTGCCATTTGCATGGAGTATCTTTTTCCATCCCTTCACTTTCAGTTCGTGAGTGTCTTTAGGTCTGAAGTGTGTCTCTCGTATGCAGCATATATATGGGTCTTGTTCTTTTATCCAATCAGTCACCCTATGCCTTTTGATTTAAGCATTTAGTCCATTGACATTTAAAGTAGCTACTGATAAGTATGTACTTATTGCCATTTTGTTACATATTTTTTTCTGGGTGTTTTAGTAGCTCTTCTCTGTTCCTTTCTTCTTCTCTTGCTCTCTTCCCTTGTGGTTTGATGACTTTCCTTACTATTATGTTTGGGTTCCTTTCTCTTAATTTTTTATGTATTTATTACAGATTTCTAGTTTGTGATGACCATGAGGTTCATATATAATAACCTATGTATATAGCGATCTGTATTAAGTTGATGGTCTCTGTAGTTTGACCTTTTTCTGAAAGCTCTACTCTTTTACTCCCCTCTCCCACATTTTATGTTTTTGATATCATATCTAACCTCTTAGATCCATTACCCTCTTATTATGGAAACAGGTAATTTTCGTACTTTTGTCTTTTGACCTTCATATTATCTTCATAGGTAGTTGATTTGCTACCTTTACTGTATTTTTGCCTTTATCAGTGATTTTTATTGCTTTTTTGTGATAATTTTCATATTTGTATTTGTGGTCCTCTCTTTCCCACTTAAATAAGCCCCTTTAGCATTTCTTGTAAGGCTGGTTTCTTGGTGATAAACTCCTTTAAGTTTTGCTTGTCTGGGAAACTCTTCATCTCTCCTTCCATTCTGAATGATAACCTTGCTGGGTAGAGTATTATTGGCTGTAATTTTTTTCTTTCAGCACTTTAAATATATCATGCCACTCCCTTCTAGCCTGTAAGGTTTCTTCTGAGAAGTCAGCTGACAGTCTTATGTGGTTTCCTTTGTATGTAACTTGTTGCTTTTCTCTTGCAGCTTTTAGGATTCTCTCTTTATCTTTAATTCTGGACATTTTAATTATGATGTGTCTTGGTGTGGGCCTCTTTGGGTTTATCTTCTTTGGTGCTTTCTGTGCTTCCTGGACCTGGATGTCTCTTACCTTCCTTAGGTTAGGAAAATTTTCAGCTACCATTTCTTTGAATAGATTCTCTGTCCCTTTGTCTCTCTCATCTCCCTCTAGGACACATAATACAAATGTTAGTGCACTTGATGTCGTCCCAGAGGTCTCTTAGGCTGTTCTAATTCTTTTAAATTCTTTTTTCTTTTATCTGTTCAGCTTGGGTGATTTACTCGAGCCTGTCATCCAGCTTGCTGATCCATTCTTCTGTATCATCTACTCTGCTATGGAGTCCCTCTAGTGAATTTTTCATTTCCAGTATTATATCCTTCATTTCTGATTGGTTCTTTTTATATTTTCCAATTCTTTATTGAAGTTCTCACTGAGTAGATCCATTCTTCTCCCAAGATCAGTGAGCATCCTTATGATTCTTTGTTTGAACTCTTTGTCAGGTAGATTGTTTTTTTCTGTTTCATTTAGTTCTTTTTCTGGGGTTTTGTCCTGTTCCCTTACTTGGAATATATTCCTTTCCCTTATCATTTTGGATCTTTCTCTGTGCTTTTATTATGTGTTAGTTAGGTCAGCTATGTCTCCTGATCTTGGAGAGGTGGTCTTATGTAAGAGATGCCTTATGAGACCCAGTAGTGGCTTCCCTCTCATCACCAGTTGCAAATGTTCCAGGAGTGACCCCTGTGTGGGCTACATGTGTCCTTCTGTTGTGGCAGGGTTGCCGTTACTGCAGGTGCCCAGGGAAGCTAGGCTACCCCCTGGCCAGCTGGTTGTGATGCTAAGCTATGTGTGTCTGCTAGGGACCCTTCAGTCACTTTATCAGGCATGGGGAACCCCAGTATAGTTGGCTGCAAGGTCTAGTAGCACATTCCTGTTGCAGTTTTTCTGTTAAGTAAGCAGGCCTCCAGCATGGCTGGTTTCTAGGCTCAGAGGCTTACAATTGCTTTAGGCCCCCAGCTCACAAGGCTTTTATCAACTCTTTCATCTGCAGCTAAGTGGGGCTGGCCCAAGTCATAGGAGCACCCAGTTGTTTCAGGCTTTGGAAGGTGGGGCCAACTCCCTATGTGGCTATTTGAAAAGCACAAGCCTTCTGCAGCTGACAAGCTCAACCACCTACAGCACCAGACACACCATCAACAGATTCCTGCCCTATGCAAGCACCCTGACTCCCTAAAACGGACCCAGTCGCCCCACTGCAGAGACCCCACACACTCCACCAATGCCCCACACACTTCACCTGTTCCTCATGCATGCCCTGCCCTGCAGATGCAGACCCACTTGCCTGGCTGCAGAGGAGCCAGGCATCTAGCCTATGCAGGCCCACAAGTTGCCTGAGGGCTTGCTGTTGGGTGGGGCCAGTACCTAGGGTGGGCTGGCTGCTCTGCCTGAGCTGGATTAAATCAGTGCTTTAGTGGGTGGGACAGACCTGGCCTAACAGGTCAGGGGAAGAACTCCAATGGCATCTGCCAGCATCTGTGTCAGCACACCTGTACTAGGTCACAATAATGGCTGCCACCAATGTCTCAGTCCCTGGAGAGGTCTAACTTCTCACCAAGCTGCACCCAGAGCATATCAGGTGAGTCTCTTTTCACCAAAGGACTGTGCACTTTTCTTTCAGGTGATTTTAGGTTGCTTTCCAAAACAGGTGAATTTGTGCATGGGCCCTTTAAGAGCTGGCTTTTCCCCCCTATGTCCAATAGCTTTTATGGGGGTATCCCTCATTGTTGTTAGTAGCCCAAAAAGCCAGACATTATGACACTCGTCTTGGTTGTGCTGAGTCCAAAAGATGCTTATAGCAGTAATGCTCCCCTGCTCAGATCCCTCACTCCCCTAGGGAAGGCTGCATACATTTTGATTGCTCCCAGTTGGCCATGAAGGACCAAAGCTTGTGAAGATGGCTTTTTTTCTCTCCAGAAAGCAATTTCTACCTCTTCCGCCTCAGTCAGGACTATCCCTTGTTGTGGGGGTTCTTTTTATCCAGTTTTCAGTTCTCTCTCAGGGATAATTGTTCCAAGAGTAGTTGTAAATTTGTTGTGTCCATTGGAGGAGGTGAGTTTAGAGTCTTCCTATGCCAACATCTTGATACCAACCTCTGGGATGAATGTAGTTTGCGTGTGGGATGAAAATGAATCTTTTGGGACCACAGGGTGGGCTGTGGTAGGCAGAATTCTAAGATTGCCCCCAAGATTCTGGTCCCTGATATATATGCACCTTCCTCCATTTATTTAAGCAAACACTAAGCTAGGCACTGCTTGAAGGAATTTTGCAGATGTAATTTTGGTCCCAAATCAGCTGATCTTAAAATAGGGAAATTATCCTGGTGGGACTGCTCTAATCACACAGGCCTTTAAATCTGAGTCTAGATGTCAGAGACAGAGCAGTTAGAGAGATTCAAAGTGTGAAAGGGATTCAACATGAGGGAGATTCTTCCTTGCTGGCTTTAGAGCTGAAGGCAGCCATGTGACAAGTAACATAAACAGCCTCTCAGAACTGTGAGCAGCTCCCAGCTGATAGCCAGCAGGGAAATGGCAACTTCAGTACTACATTCACAGAAAATTGAATTCTTCCAATAACACAAAGGAGCTTGGAAATAGATTCTTCCTTAGAACCTATAGATGAGAACTCATCCTGGCTGATCCCTTGATTTCAGCCTTCGAGACCATGAGCAGAAAACCTAACTACACTCTGCTAACACTTCTAACCTACAGAAGCTAATGTGAGCTAATAAATGGGTGTTGTTTTAAGCCACTAAGTTTATGGAAATTTTTTTACACAGGGGTAGAAAATGAACACACTTTGTAAAGCATATCTACAACAAAACCTTCAACAAACATTAGCCAAAACGTAAAAACATTAGAATCACTCCATATAAATCGAAAAATGGTATAAAACCAGAGATGCTTGGTGCAATCAATAATACACTGGTGGTTCTGATCCAATGAGAACATGAAATTAAAGATCTGAGGATAGGGAAAGAAGAAATAAAATCATCATTTTTTGCATAGTCCCTACATAGAAAACCTCCTAAAATTAGCAGATGTATTTTTAGGAACAATAACTTTGGGCTAGCTGGCTGGATATAGCATCAATATCTAACAGTCAAATTCATTTGTTTATACCAATCACAGACAATTTAAAATGTAATTAAAGATACAACAAATTATCCTCCATTGGGTTGTAACAATGTAAGTGGGCTCCTCTTCTCCTTCAGGCTTGCCAACAAATGTGCTTTTGAATCTAACACGTGCTTATGTCAAGCTAATATGTGATCATAGTTTCTCAATATATTTTTAATATTTATTGAGGTATAATTGCATATGACAAAATCACAGATCTTAAGTGTACATTTAGATGAGTTTTGATTAGTGTATAAACTTGTAAACAAGACTTATAGAACATTACATTTCTTTAAAAGTCCCATCATGTCCCTTTCCAGTCCTCCTCATCTAGAGGGAATTGCTGTTCTAATATCTAGCCACATAAATTGATTTTGCCTGTTTTTGAAATTCATAAAGATAGATTTCTATTGTATGCACTTTTGCTGCCTAACTTTAGATGAGCATATTTTTGTTGAGATTCATCCAGATTGTTGATCATATCAGTGTTTCCCTCCTTTTTATTTCTGAGTGATATATGTTGTATTAGTATACACAGTATGTTCATCCATTCTAAACACTCAGCTATTTTGAATAAAGCTGCTATAAACATTTCAGTACAAGTCTTTTTGTAACCATATGTTTTTACGTCTCTTGGGAAAATGCCATTTGTTGAAAAAGACTTTACTTTCCTCCATTGAATTGTATTAGTATGTTTATTTAAAAGCCTTTGACCATATATGTGCATCTGTTTCTAGACTCCCTACTTTCTTCCATTGATGAATTTATTTGGCCTTACACCAACACCACACTGATTATTTTAGCTTGAAACTACCTCAATAAATTCATTACATTTTTTTAAAAGCAATATTTCTCTGCAATGTGCATATGTGAGTTTCTCAACCAGACTATTCATATAAGTTTGGAGAACGAAGCAATTTCCTTGAGAAAAGGTCTTTATTGTTATTAAGGGGACTTACTTCCAAGAGTAACCCAGGGTATTTGTAAATGGTCCTTTAAAATAGACATGAGCCAAGGTACTTGGGGGACTGACTTAGTTTTCTGGGACATTCAGTTGGGATTATATTTTAAGGGAGTATGGGATTATTATGTCAGTCACATATCTTCCTATTGTATTATAATTTCTCAAAGACCATTGAGTACAACAAAATTTTCAATTAATATCTAGGGCTCCAAATTTCCGAGTAGCCCGTCCAAAAGTTAAAGTATGTTTTTAACTGTGTTGACCATGGACACTTTCTGTTCTACTTCCCAGTTCCAAGTTTTTGTTCCTTTCGCTATGGATTATCTCTCCTCCTGCATGCCTGTAATGTCTTAATAATATCACAACGCATGTGTCTGAGTCTCACAATGGTAGTCATGGTGAACAGCACGGATCCAAATGGTTTGCCCAACACCTCCACAGAAGAGCTCCTGGATAACGTAAAGGTATATCAAGAATATTATCCACAGTTATAAATTTAAAATCCCATCTTGCTAACTAATTTGTGTAGAGATTGAATGTTATCATCATTGATATGACAGTAATAATTAGAAAAGGAAGCTTAAGTCTTAATCTACATTGCCAGTAGTAAGCTAAATAAACATGTCTGTGATTAAAGTATGCCTCAATATTCTGAAGGGCTTTGTTATGTGAATCTTTCTATGTGAAGAAGAATAAAAACCAAAAGTTAGGACCTGTTTAGCATGGAGAAGTTTGGACAAGAGAAAAAAGGGAAAATATTTTAAAACAGAAGTGAAAGTCAAGACACATTCTCTTTTTTGTTTTTGAACATGCAGTATATTTACATGTTTAATTTCATCTCTGAAAGTTAATGAGTTGTTACCTGTCAGAAAATGTAGTACAGGAAAAAATGGAAATGAATGGGAAGAATACTTTTTTTACTTTACTCTTCCTATGTTGCTTTATGAATACACAGGCAAATATGAACATATTTTCTTATTTTCACTCCTTTCTACATTAAAAATAATACTCTCTATAAAATGTACTGCACCTTGACTTTTTTAAACCTAATCATCAGAGCTAGGCACACATATCATACATATGTAGGAATTCCCAGACAGGGAATTTAAAATAACTCTAATTAATATGTTAAGGGCTCTAATGGAAAAAGTTGGCAACATAATATACCAGACAGGTAATGTCAGTAGAGAGAAGGAAACTATAAGAAAGACTTAAAAAGAAAGAGTAGAAATCAAGGCAACTTTAATAGAAATAAAGAATGCCTTCATGGGCTCTTAAGTAGTCTCAACACAGCTGAGGAAAGAATCAGTGAACTTGAATAAAGGTGAATAGAAACTTCCCAAGCTGAAATAAAAGAGAATGGGAAAAAAAAGCTTAACAGAACATCCCAGAACTATGGACAATATCAAAAGGTGTAACATATACATGGCTGGAATGGCAGAAAGAGAAGAAAGAGAGAATAGGAATAAGAAATATTTTAAAAATTAATGGCTGAGAACATTCCAAAATTAATGGCAGACACCAAATCACAAATCTAAGAAGTTCAGAGAACACTAAACAGGATAAATACCAAAAAGGAAGATAATTAACAACAACAAGAAAAACCACCTAGACATACACATTTAAATTGCAGAAAACCAAGACAAAGAGAACATCTTGATGAAGCCAGAGGAAGCAACAACCTTACTGACAGAGGAATAAAGATAAGAATTGCCGAAGACTTCCCTTCAGAAACCATTCAAACAAGAAGAGAGAAATGAAATCTTTAAAGTGGTAAAAGTAAAAAAAAAAACAAAACAAACAAACAAAAAAACCCTACCAAGCTAGAATCTATATCCAATGAAGTTACTTCAAAAGTGAAAGAGAATAAAGAATTTTTCAGGCAAATAAAAACTGAAGGAATTGATTGCCAGCAGGCTGCCATGCAAGAAATGTTAAAAGAGGGTATACACACCAGTTAAAAGACAGAAATTGTCAGATTTGATAAGAAATAAAGTTTTCCCAAATATGGTGTCTATAAGAAACCTTTTCTAAATATATAGACTCAGATAGACTAAAAGTAAAGGGATGAAGACAGATGCAAACATTATGCAACCATGCAAACACTAATCAGAAGAAAACAGAAGAAGCTATATTAATTTCAGACAAAGCAGAATTTATAATAAGGAAGATTATCAGCGATAAAGGGATAATAAGCTAGACAAAAAAATAGTACATACTGTATGACTCCATTTATATAAAACTTCTAGAAAATGAAAACTAAGTTATAGTAAGAGACAGCAGATCAGTGATGGGGGAGGAGCAGGAAGCAGGAATTACAAAAGGATTAAGGAAACTTTTCGAGGTGAAGAGTATGTTCACCATCTTGATTGTGGTGATGGTTTTATGAGTGTACACATATTTAAAAATTTATCAGGTTGTATACTTTATGCCAAAGAGTAAATGTGCAGTTTATTGTGTCAATTGTACCTCAAAAATCTGCTAAAATCTATCTTATTCAAAAACTTTTTCTTGGGGCCAGCCCAGTGGCGCGGCGGTTTAGTTTGCGCTTGGCAGCCCGGGGTTCGCAGGTTCGGATCCCGGCCGCCGGCCAACGCACTGCCTGTCTGCCATGCCGTGGCGGCGTCCCATATAAAGTGGAGGAAGATGGGCACGGATGTTAGCCCAGGGCCAGTCTTCCTCAGCAAAAAGAGGAGGATTAGCAACGGATGTTAGCTCAGGGCTGGTCTTCCTCACAAAAACAGATAAATAACACTTTTTCTTGACTTATCTTCTTAAATATTTTAGTATTCCACTGTTTTGGTTTAAATATTGAGAACCCCATTTTCTAGAGAAATGGCTACTCACAGGGGCTGTAGTTTAGATCTTTCTCTGTAGCGAGAGAGGAGGGAGCTGAAGCTGTGGAGCTTGGGACATTTTTCTGGTACACTCACCCCACAATGGAACCTCCAGCTGTAATCCAGGAAAATTGATCTCCGTCAAATATGAGTCACAGAAAAGGAATTCTGTTTGCTGCTGTGCAAAGATACTAGATGAAGAAATAAAGAAATAGACATATAATTATTTCTAAAATGTAGAAACTCGTCAGAAAATTGTTTCCATGAAGCAGATCTAAATTGTAACCTGAAATTACAAAATGAATCTAAAAACTAGCAAAACAATTATAGCTATGAAAGGAATACCACAGTGCAGCATACACAGGAGCTCAAAGCAGAGATGGCCGGGCTATGCTCAGATGGAGGCTATGCTCAGACAGCAGATGAATGGAAAAAAGGAACTTGACAGAAGTCAGCAAAGGATTATGAAAAAATAAGACAACATTTTAGAAAAGAAGACAAAATAACAAGGAAAACAAGAGAGAATAGAAACCATAGAGAGCACAGTAAGGGACATTGAGTATAAAGAAAAAGAAGGAAGATGAGAAAGAAGGTGATACACATGAATAAGGAGCATTCTGTAATCAGGTTTCCTTCTGCCACAATAGCCAAGGAGTATGCATCATTATTCTATTTAAGATTTACCAATCTGATAGTTAGAAATTCTGCCATCACTTTAAACTATTCTTTTATTGTTAATGGAATTGCACATTTTTATATTTCTGTGAGCTATATTTATTGGTCATTTCCATTTTTTCCTCTCATAAATTATCTATTGAAACTCAGTCCATTTTACCTATTGAGGTATCATCTATTTGTTATTCAATTATATGACTCATACAGATGTACATATATTTATTCCTAAGATTTGTAGAGGGTAATTTATATATTTATATGTGGAGTACTTTGTTTAATGACAACCATTTAATGCATTAAACAGGGAAATATCAACTGAGGTTTTATCCTCTGGTGTGGGGAATTTCAGTCTGAGCTCAGTGGTTTTAACCCACCTATGGTGGGCTCTTTTTCTTCTTTCTTCTCTTCTTTCTTCTCTTCAAGAAAGAAGAAAAAGAGCCATGGCTCATAAAGAGTGATGGCTTTATGCCATAAGAAAAACCACCCAAGATTTTGAGTGATCTGTTCATGTGCACAGGGAAATTTGAATAAATGTGTGTTAGACCACCTGATGCAGGTAAGGGTGAGTGTTGATTTTTTGGGTGCAGCTCCTGTGATTTAAAAAAACATGGCAGAGCATTCTGTTTCATCCTCTGGGCAGCATCCCACCAAAGATCTGGAGGTTCTGTGCCCCTCTAGCTACTTTATGGATGCCCTCACTGTTATTATTCAATATCCTTAGAGATGTACTCCTACCAGAGCTCTCAGGAAAGCCTTTTTCTCTCAGACGGAGACATTACTATCCAGAGCCCACAGCCACAGGATGACAGGGATTTGAGAAGGGGAGAAAAAAAGAGGAATGAAGGGAACAAGATAATACTGATGAGAAAACAAACATGTAGATTCTTACCTATTTCCTTATTTCATATACAACCAAAAATAACACTTGGACCATTCACTCTTTATTCAACAAAATCCTTCATTACTTAATACATTCCTCCTAATTATGCAACCAGCTGAGAAAGTTTAGAGAAGGGGACTAACTATCTTAGATGCTTCCAAAGAAGCCTGATTCTGCCCTAGAGTACTACCATGAAAGTTTCTCCCTGTTCAGTGAGTCCAAAAGCACGTGCAACCTCTTCCCCATAGTCCCAACCATAAATTCAATATTCAGAATAATTTCTTGTATCAACTTTAACAATGCAACAAAACTATAGAAGGCTCCCTAACCTGGGAATTGACAGAGAAATCCACTCCCAGGAAAGATGACAAAATATGCCACATCTGGGGCTGGCTTCATGGCTTAGTGGTTAAGTTCACGCACTCTGCTTTGCAGCCCGGGGTTTGCAGGGTCAGATCCAGGGGTGGACCTACACACCACTCATCAAGCCATGCTGTGGCGGCATCCCACACACAAAATAGAGGAAGATTGGCACAGAATTTTAGCTCAGGGACAATCTTCCTCAAGCAAAAAGAGGGAGATTGGCAACAGATGTTCGCTCAGGGCCAATCTTCCTCACCAAAAAAAAAAAAAACCGACCACATCAGAACCAAGCAAAGAGGAGAAAAGGCCTTTTTCTTTCAATATCCCATCCAATAATTTCCACAGTTCAGCTTGAGAACTTCTCTTCACAATTTGATCTTCTCCCTATCGCTATTTTTCTCTCTGGGAGCAGTGTGTATGTGGGGAAATATTGTTTTGTGAAAGAGACTAACAATGCAGGAGTTAGAGGAAGAGAAGAGGCAAGAGGAAACTAACAATTGCCGTGAATGTCATACTATGTACACTCTAGAAAAGAGTTTACACATAGTTTAGCAACATTCAGGGAACAGGTATTAAATGTCTATGGGGGTACTGATGGTGCCCTTGACTTGCAAGAACTTTACATTATAGTTGAGGATACCTAAGAGTAAATGTAACTACACACAGAAAATAATGTTCTAAAGGAATAAAGAAGGTCCCATGACAGAGAATTTTAGGCAGAGGGGAGCTATTTTACACACAGTGAGCTGGAAGGCCATTTTTCCCCCATCCCTCAGTACCATAGTAAATCACCAGTATGCAGAGTGCCTAGATGTGTCTCCTTTTCTCTTTCAGAATCCTGTGTATAACTGGAGCCCTGAAATCCAGGGGATCATCTTCAGTTCCATCTTCTATGGTTCAGTTATCATCCAAATTCCTGCTGGATACTTATCTGGAATATACTCCTTAAAGAAAATTATTGGCTCTACATTATTGATCAGTTCTCTATTTAACCTGTTCATCCCACTGGCAGCTCAAGCTGGAGAAACTTTGGTCATTGCATGCCGAGTAGCCCAAGGAGTAGCACAGGTATTAAGATGATGCAAAAACTGAACAGCGTTTAAATTCACAGAAAGTCTCAGAGATCAAATGTCCTAATCCTTCTCATTTCAGGGGACAGCAACTACAGCTCAGCAAGTAATATGGGTCAAGTGGGCTCCTCCTTTGGAACGAGGCCGACTTACCTCTGTTAGTCTATCAGGTAACGACTTAGGGCCTAAAATGTTTGAATCCCGTTGTCATCTCATTGTATCATGTTATTCCCTAGAGCCATAAGAATTTTGAACTGTTAAGGGCTTTGGAAACCATCTGTTCCAGCATCGTCACTTTAAAGACGTGGAAACTGTTTAGAATGGAGATGAGGCTTCCTTATCTCAAAAAGTAGAAAAAAGAAGAAAAAGTAGATGTTTTACTCTTTTCTTCTGCTCAGTGTTATGCTAAATAAATTTATTTCACTGGAAATTGTTCATTGCTACCATGAGGCTACATTATCTGTACTTTCAGATACCTGCACTCATTAGGGATGTTTTTTGTGCCTTCTAATTAGGATTTATGCTGGGACCATTCATTATCCTCCTTGTGACTGGATTCATCTGTAAATCACTGGGCTGGCCCATGGTCTTCTATATTTTGGGTGAGTCTCTTTCTTATAAAATCCCAGTCATTATTCAGAATTTAAGAAAAAATTAAAAATAGAAACTGAATATAATGTGACAGTTTATATAAAGTTAATGAAATTAAAAATCATGAATCCCATTGAAGGAAAGATATGTCAACATTCATTAATTTATTATTACAAGCAAGGCATCATGCTCATAACTATACATGCATTATTGTATGTAACTTTCATAATTCTATAATGTTGGTGCTACAGATCCATACCTTTTATGTGAAACTCTTGGGCAAAGGGATCAGAATAGATCCCTTTTCAGATTTCGGAAAGATAACGTGATAAGTATGTTATTTATACTTAACACCCCAAGCATGATCTGAAGCACCATCTCATAATCAAACACATTGATCTCTGAAGTAAAACATGAAATTCTCACAAATTGGAATAAATAAAAACCTATAGAGGATTGGTGTTTCCAAATAAATTAGAAAATCACTTTTTGCTTTCGGATCTTGGTTTCAGATTTATGGATAAAGGACTGTGGATGGGTGTTATTATGCCCATTTGATAGGTGAGGAAACTTATAGAGGATTAATTCAGAAGTGTTTATTTACAAAGTGATTAATTTAAAAAGAAGGTAAAAGATGTGGCAGAATCACAAGGATAATACAGTAATCTGGGGCTAGCAATATGGAAGCTGTTACCATCCCCCGGTCCAAAGGGGAAAGCAAGGGAGTAGTTAATGGGAGTCCATTAGGACTGTGGAGACAGCTGCCTTGAGAAGACATGATTTTTCATCAAAGGGCATATAGACTGATGCAATGCTAGGAAGGTGATGACTAAGGGAAGAGACACCCTAACCTCATTCAACTCTCTCTCTCTCTCTCTCATCTTCTGCTTGGGCTTTCTGCTGGCCAAGTCCATCTGAAAAGTAGAGGACTTGGGGGCCTGTTGATATTCATTCAAGTCAGCCATCTGTGGTCAAAGCAGGGAAAAGAAGGGTGGAGAGGGGATCTAGGGGGACAAACAGAAGACATTCAATACACACAGTGAGCAAATGGCAGAGCCATAAGGTGAAAACATGTCTTCCATCCTCAAAATTTCTTTGTTCTTCATCACTGTATTAGTCATCACTAGTAAGTAATGGTCCGTATAGTGATGGTACACAAACCCTGTATCAGGAAAGGGGCTGAAAAATCTGGAACTGTCTAGCCTGGTAAAAAGAAAACTTGAGAGATTATGCCTTGTAGGACTGTCATTTAAGAAAAATGCATACCTGCTCTGCATTACAAAACTAAAACTAATATGCAGAAATTATAGGGAAGTGAAGTTTCAACCCCATGTAAGAAAAACTTTTAATAATTAATGCTGCCCAACCTTGCTGATCAAAGGTTGGATGAACTCCAACATTCATATTATATTCCCATTTCAACGTCATGTACACATGTACAGCAACATATGTCATTTGCAGTTACCATGAGTGGCTCCATGAACCTCAAAGAAGGGGACTACACATTATACTCTGATAACAGCTTTACTGTGAATTGCCTCATATGGTTTTTTAGAATAGAGGAAAAGTGGTATAGGGATTTTACTTAGATGGCAGTGGTATAGGGATTTAAGTATGTGCCTTTACAATGAGTCTTTTTTTTACTGCCTCAATCTTCCTCTTTTACAATGAGTCATACTATGCCCATTAGATGTGAAATGACCTGCCCACGTTAGCGGCAGAGGCAAAACTAAAGCCAAGATTTTTCTTTTTTTGCTACAATTAATGTTCTTCTTAATAAAGTTAAATAAATCTAAATTGATACTGTTTTAAAGAACAAAATATTATCTGCCTTTAAGCAGCTGATAATTGCTGAAGAAAATGACCAAACAGAGCAAATTAGATCACACACTCACATTTGCACTTAAAATGGCCTGGCTGTCTTGCTATGTTTCTCTCCACAAAGACTATTTCAAACTTCTCAAAACTTCTCTCCTCTACTCAAATCTCTAAAATGGCCCCCTTTCCCCTGCCTTCCCTTTTAAGTTACCTCCCTTTTAACAGTCAAAATTATTATACAACCTGTCTGTACTCACTGCCCCCATTTCCTAGCCTCCCACTCTCTCTTCAACTACATCTAACTAGTGTCTGACCCATTCTCCCTCAAGACAGCTCTTGCCAAGATCACATATAGCTTCCATCAGAGCTGCTCTGAGCCCTAGGAAAGAGGGCCTTTGTCCTAGATACCACACTGTAGAGAGCCCATTCTTGCCCTCTTCCAGCCAAGCCCTCTTCATAGGGTAGGGAGTCTGTGGCATCAAGATTATAGGCCCATCAGAGCCCATGACTCTCCTACTAGTCATCACTCCCAGAATTTTTTACCCAAATATGACCAAAGCTCTTCCAAACATGGCAGGACTCTTCCCTACATTCATTGAATTGAGGCTTAGCCAAGCAGGGAAGGCAAAACCATTTACAGAGGATGTAGATGGAGCATGATGGAGAAGGCAAGAATTTCTACACATACCCAATTAAAACTCCTAGTGATGTGGGAATGAATCTGGGTAGGAACAAAAGAGGCCAAGCCTCAGATCAGTTACCAGAGATTTTTGGTCAGTGGAATCTAAGAATTCTAAATTTAAACCCGACTCCCCGCATCATTTTTTGCCTCTGGCTTCTTTCAAAAATTTCTCTTTATCTTTGATTTTCTGCAGTTTGAACATGATATACCTAGGTGTAAATATTTTTAGTATTCATCCTGTTAGTATTCTCTGAGCTTCCTATATCTGTGATTTGGTGTCTAGCATTAATTTTGGGAAATTCTCAGTAATTATTGATTCAAATATTTCTTCTGTTTCTTTCTCTTACTTCTGCTTCTGATATTCCCATTACACATATATTACACCTTTTGTAATAGTCCCATAATTCTTGGATATTCTGTTCTGTCTTTTTTATTCCTTTTTCTCTTTACAATTCAGCTTTGGAAATTTCTACAGAAATCTCTTCAAGCTCAATGATTCTTTCCTCAGTCATGTCTAGTCTACTGATGAGCCCATTAAAGGTGTTCTTCATTTCTGTTAAAGCGTTTTTTATTTCTAGCATTCCTGTTGAATTTTTTATTAGAATTTCCATCTATCTACTTTGGTTACCCATATGTTCTTGTATGATGCCTACGTTTTTCATAAGGGGGCTTAGCATATCAATCATAGTTGTTTTAAATGCTTGATCTGATAATTCCAACATCTCTGTCATATCTGAATCTGGTTCTAATGCTTTTTCTGTCTTCAAGCTGTGTTTTCTGTCTTTTAGTATGCCTTGTGATTTTTTTGTTGAAAGCTCAACAAGATGTAACAGATAAGAGAAACTGAGATAAATAGCCCTTTAGTGTGAAGTTTTACGTTTATCTGGCTTGGCTACGGGTTAGGCTGTGCTTATTGTTTGCTATAGTTGGAAGTTTCAGAGGCTATAATTTCCCCTGGTTTGTTTTTGTTTCTCTAGAGACTTCTTAAATAAGCTTTGAGACATGTAGTTCTTCCATTTGTATTCTCATTTATATATAGGGACCCTACTGATGTGGTAGGAAGGTATGTATGTGTGGAGATAGTGTTCTATAGTTCTATGATTAGGTCTCAGTCTTTTAGTGAGCCTGTGTCCCTGTACATATAAGAGAGATCATATGACATTTGCCTTTCTCTGTCTGACTTACTTCACTTAGTATAATTCCCTCAAGGTCCAGCCACATTGTCGCAAATAGCAAGATTTCTTTCTTTTATGGCTGAATAATAGTCCATTGTGTATATATGCCAGAATTTCTTTATCCCTTTACCCATACATGGACACTTAGGTTGTTTCCATATCTTGACTATGGTAAATAATGCAATGAACATGGGGGTGCATATATCTTTTTGAATTAGTGTTTTTGATTTCTTTGGGTAAATACCCAGAAGTGGAATTGCTGGATCATATGGTAGTTCTATTTTTAATTTTTTCAGGAACCTCCATACTGTTTTCCGTACTAGCTGCATCAATTTACATTCCCAGCAACAGTGCACAAGAGTTCCCTTTTCTCCACCTCCTTGCTTGTTATTTCTAGCCTTTTTGATAAAAGCCATTCTAACATGTTTGAGGTAATATCTCATTGCAGTTTTGTTTTAGGATCTTCTACATATAATATCATGTCATCTGCAAATAGTGACAGTTGTACTTCTTCCTTTCCAATTTAGGTGTCTTTTGTTTCTTTTTCTTGCCTAATTGCTCTGACTAGGACTCCCAATATTATGTTGAGTAAAAGTGGCAAGAATGGGCATCCTAGTCTTGTTCCTGATCTTAGAGGACAAGCTTTCAGATTTTCACCATCGAGTATGATGTTAGCTGTGGGTTTGTCATATATGACCTTTATTATGTTGAGGTACATTCCCTCTATACCTGCTTTCTTAAGAGTTTTTATCATAAATCGATGTTGAATTTAGTCAAATGGTTTTTCTGCATCAGTTAAGATAATCATAATTCTTACCCTTCCTTTTGTTAATGTGGTGTATCATATTGACTGATTTACAGATGTTGAACTATCCTTGCATCCCTGGAATAAATCCCATTTGATCATAGTGTATGATCCTTTCAATGTATTGTTAAATTCAGTTTGCTAATGTTTTGTTGAAGATTTTTGCATCTATGTTCATTAGGGATATTGGCCTGTAATTTTCTTTTCTTATGACATCTTTGTCTGGTTGTGGTATCAGTATAATGCTGGCCTCGTAAAATGAGTTTGGAAGAGTTCCCTGCTCTTCTACTTTTTGGAAGCGTTTGAGAAGTATTTGTATTAATTCCTCTTTGAATGTTTGGTAGAATTCACCAGTGAAGCCATCTGGTCCTGATCTTTTGTTTGTTGGGATGTTTTTGATTACAGATTCAATCTCCTTACTAGTAATTGGTCTGTTCAGATTTTCTATTTCATAGTGATTAAGTCTTGGTAGGTTCTATGTTTCTATGAATTTATCCATTTGTTCTACATTGTCCAGTTTGTTAGCACATAATTTCCCATAGTAGTCTCTTAAGATTCTTTGTATTTTTCTGGTATCACTTATAACGTCTCCTCTTTCATTTCTGATTTTATTTATTTGCATCTTCTCTTTTTTTCTTGGTGAGTCTAGCTAAAGGCTTGTCAATTTTATCTTTTCAAAGAAGCAGCTCTTAGTTTCATTGATTTTTCTATTGTCCTTTTAGTCTGCATTTCATTTATTTTTGTTCTAATCTTTATTATTTCCTTCCTTCTACTAACTTTAGGCTTCATTTGTTCTTTTTCTAGTTCCTTGAGGTATAAAGTTAAGTTGTTTATTTCAAACTTTTCTTGCTTCTTGAGGTAGGCATTTATCACTATGAACTTCCCTCTTAGAATTGCTTTTACTGCATCCCATAAATTTTGGTATGTTACGTTTCCATTTTCATTTGTCTCAAGGTATTTTTTGATTTACCTTTTGATTTCTTCTTTGACCCATTGGTTGTTCAGTAGCGTGTTATTTAATCTCCACATATTTGTGAGTTTTCCAGTTTTCTTTGCATAATTAACATCTAGTTTCATGCCATTGTAGTCAGAAAAGATGCTTGATATTTTAATTCTCTTAAATTTATTAAGACTTGTTTTGTGGCCTAACATAGAATCTATCTTGGAAAATGTTCCATGTGCACTTGAGAAGAATGTACATTCTGTTGCTTTTGGATGGAATGTACTATAAATATCTAAGTCCATCTTGTCTAATATGTTGTTTAAGGCCGATATTTCCTTATTGATTTTCTGTCTAGATTATCTCTCCATTGATGTAAGTGAGGTATTAAAGTCCTCTACTGTTATTGTATTGCTGTCTATTTCTCCCCTTTATGTCTGTTAATATTTGCTTTATATATTTAGGTGCTCCTATGTTGGGTGCATAAATATTGACAAATTTATATCTTTTTGCTGGATCGACTCCTTTATCATTATGTAATGCCCATCTTTGTCTCTTTTAACAGTCTTTGTTTTAAGGTCTATTTTTGTCTCTGATATAAGTATAGCTACTCCAACTTTCCTTTGATTTCCATTTGCATGGAATATCTTTTTCCATCTCTTCACTTTTAGTCTGTGTGTGTCCTTACATCTAAAGTGAGTCTCTTGTAGGCAGTATATAGATGGGTCTTGTTTTTTTAAATCCATTTATCCACTCTATGTCTTTTGATTGGAGAGTTTAGTCCATTTACATTTAAAGTAATTATTGATAGGTATGTGCTTGTTTTCTGGTTGTTTTTGTAGTTCCTCTCTGTGTGTCCTGTGTCAGTGTGTCCCTGGGCAAGTAAGTTGGCCTTTCTGATCATCAGTTTTCTCATTTTGAAAAAGAGCTAATACCATCATATGAATTTTCTGAGGATTGAATAAAATAATATACAGAAATATATGTGTTACACATGTATTTATTAGGTGCTCACTTCTCTCCACCTACATTTCACCTTAGGATTGTTTTTTCAGGTCACAGAATGAGGTGGAAGTAGTATATTGTCAAAATATCCTTTTAATGTTGTTTCAAGCATGCTGTAAAATTCTAAGATCTTATAATGATTCCAGGTTTCCACATGGTCTGATCCCATTACCTCTCATCCTCATCCATTTCTACCCTCCCCTGGTTCCCTCTCCAGTCACACTGGCCTCATAACTCATGGCCTTGGCACTTGCTGCTTCCTCTGCCTGGAGTGTCCTTGCCCCACATCCATGTCACAGCCTTCCCTGAGCATGGCACTCCTCACCTCATCCCCTCTACAACTTCTCTCCATACCTTTTGTTACTGATATTTAGTATCTTTTACTTATTTACTTTTTATTATTTCTCTTGCTCATCCACTAGAAAGTAAGCTCTATGAAGACAAAGATTTTTGTCTGTTTTATTCACCACTGTATTCCCAGTACCTAGAATAGTGCATGGTACATAATGGACATTTAATCAATATTTGTCAAATGAATGAATGCATTTTGGGAAGACTGACTGATGAGCACTACATACTCCTTGTCCTAACAGACAATTCCCTATGATTATGTCATTAGCATATAAAACTCAAAAACAACAATGAATTTGGCAAACCTTGTTAGGACTTGAACACTCCCTGAGGCCTGGGCTGTATCTTAAGAGCATGGCTAAAGCCTATCTCTTAAAGCTGAGTTACTGTCAAGCCCTATGTGGGCTCAGCTGTGCCATACTTTCATGGTGGAACATGTTAGAAATCTGTGGAGGATAGGGCCTAGAGTAGGGAGGCCCAGTTATTGTGAGTGGAGAACACAGAGGCTAGGAGATCAGGAGAGGCCAGAGGGCTTACCACCATTTCTGTAAAATTCATTCTGTAGGGACAGGCAGCTGTGGATACAGAGAGGCCTGTCAAAAATGTGAGCCTTGTTGCAAAGTTTCAAAAAGAAGGAGAAGGTCCAGGTTCTCAGACCAATAATAAAAAATGTCAATTTGGGAAAGAGACTCACTACAGACAGAAGTAATTCTACTTCTAATTTGTCCTACTTTGATAGGTTCTTGTGGCTGTGCCCTAAGTCTTCTCTGGTTTGTTCTGTTTTATGATGACCCGAAGGACCACCCATGTATGAGCATCAGTGAGAAGGAATACATTGCATCCTCCCTCACCCAGCAGGTAGAACACAGATACTCCACTTTGCTATCTCCCAGATTCTGCTCCAAATGAAATGTGTTCCAGCTTGTCTTACTGTGCTAACAATTAATGGGTTCCTTTCCAGGTCAGCTCAAGTAGACACTCTCTGCCCATCAAGGCTATGCTTACGTCTCTTCCACTCTGGGCCATTTGCTTCTCTAGTTTTGCTTTTTTCTGGACAAATAGCATCATAATTTTCTACACTCCAACGTTTATTGACTCCAAGCTTCATGTTAATATAAAAGAGGTAAGTATACCTTCTGTTCTGCTTTTAACTGTATGAAGGACTATGTGCTCATTTCTCTGTCTCTCCTGACTCTAGTCTTAGCTCTTGCCCAGCCCTACACTGTTTAGCTGATGTTCTTTCTCTAGAGACTCACTGTTGCCAATTTTTATGTCAACATTGCCCAGAACAAAAGGTGTAGATAGAGTATCTAGCACTCCCACAACAATGCATGCTTACCCATGTTCCTGCAGATTCCCTACCTCCCATTCACTGCATGATAGTCCTTGTGTTTAAGGCTTAACACCATCATTCCCTATAGGAGCTGGGATCCTTCCCTGAAAGTCACTTGGCTAGGCCCTACCACCCTGCCCAACTCTTACCAATCCTCTCCCCTGGGTAAGGCAATGAGTCCTGGGTTATGAACCCATGACTCAGGTCTTGCTCTGAAAGGACTGGTACTCTCATTGCTTCTCTGACTTGGAGAATCACTGATGCCTGGAACCTTCTATTGTTTCATGCCACAATAACCAGAAAAGACTCCTTTAGAAATGGAGTTGGGGCTTGCCACTTTAGGGCATTCTGTAATGAATCTCCAGTAACCCAGCCTAGGGACTAGCATAACAGTGAGATCATTTAAGCTCTCTCTGACTCAGTTTTACCTTCCATGAGACCGTAGAGTTGTTGCAAGGATTAACAGCAGCTGGTCCACAGTAAGCACCATATGAATGTTTGCAGTTGTTATCATTATTATCTCTATCATTTTCTCCAAGGTCAGCATTCCCCATTCCCAACGCAGCCTTCCTTTCCACTATCCACTCCTTTCAGGTCCCATAATACTAAAAATAGAAAACTAGACAGATTGTGACAACTGTTTCTGACCTCCAAACTATTTTTCTCTTTCTTTTGGGTAGTGTGGCCCCAGCAGCAATTCTGGGGATGTATGTTAATGTTTTCCTGCATGAAAGTACAAATTTTAGATACTAAATTTCAGTGTAGGGATTACTCTACCTATTATATTCACTCTGAAAATAACATTTCCTCCTTAGAATGGGCTGCTGTCTGCCCTCCCCCATTTGTTTGCCTGGATCTTTGGTATCCTAGCAGGTCAGATGTCAGACTTCCTCTTGTCCAGGAATATTTTCAGCATAGTTAACATCCGGAAACTCTTCACCATGCTAGGTAAGGAACAGCCAGAACATTCAAGCACTTTGGTGTACTTCACCCCCATCTTTAGGATGCACCTGACTGTGTTGTCTGAATCATTCCCCAGGACTTCTCCTGCCTGCCCTCTTCTGTGTGTGCCTGCTCTACCTGAGTTCCAGTTTCTATGGCACTATCATTTTCCTGATACTTGCTTGCGCCACAGGAAGCTTGAGTGTAGTCGGAGTATTTATAAATGCCTTGGATATCGCTCCCAGGTAGGGTTTTAAAGATCTCTTTTATTTTTGTATCCAAGCTCTCCAGGGTATTTTAAGATTTCAACTATTTTGGAGTTCATGGCCAGCAGGCCAAAAGTTCTGAAAAAGCATCAATATAGGTCGGATATATAACTTAAGTAATAATTATGTACCCAATGATATATGTAAATGTATGCAATTCTTATATACATATGGAGAAGTATAGCCCAATGATTAAGAGCACAGATTCTAGAGTCAGCTTGTTGGGTTTCAATAACATCATGATTATTTTCCTCAAGACAGTTACCTTCTCTGTGCCTGTTTCTCATCTGTAAAATGGGAGTAACAAGAGAATGCTTACCTCATAGGGTTATTAACAGGATTAAATAAGTTAATATAGGTCAATACATAGGATAGTGCCTGGCACATAGCAAACACTGCATAAGCTACTCCATTACTATTTAGCTACTCCATTACTATTGTTGTTGTATGCATGTTTATATATTATTACTCCTCATAACAATCCATCAATTAGTAATATTTATTTTATAACTAAGGAGACTGAGGCTCAGATACTTAATCATTACCCTAAGATCTCACCACTGGTTTGGGGTCTTACCTAGGATTTTAATCCAGATCTGTTTGGCAAAAAAATTTTGCACTTTATATGTCTTTTTTCCCCTTAGATATAACAAGTGTGACTAATGGAAGCAGCCCTGCCGTTTGCATAACTCCAGGGGATGCTGTTCACATTGTACTTTATGGGGCTAGCACCCCCTGGAGAACATAGACCCAATATGAACAGAATTCTCTGAAGTTTTGTAAAACAGTGGCCCTGGGGTAGAGAGGCAAAATCAACCAAGAGTAATCCACTTTGTCACAATTCTGTAAAGAATCTTGCCAATCAGATCTACACAAGGTGAGTGCCAGAGTAATGAAGATATGTATCCACTTGATTTTTTCAGTTCAGAGACCTTCCTTAAAAATTCCTACAGGTGTTCTGATTAATACTTGGAAATGTATAAAGACATAAAAGGATGATTTGACATAGAATGCACAATACCAACTGAGCCATATGCACTTTGAAAAACAGATAAATTAAGAATGTATATACAGATAGATAAAGGAAATTATAAGTGGCTACCATTTATTGAGTGTTTTTTATGAGCCGATGTAATCCACATAGTATGCGTGAGGAAACAAAAGACCAGGGAAATGAATTTATATAAAGTCATGTGATTAGTAATAAGCAGAGTGAGTGTTCATACATAGATATGTCTGCATCCAAAGCTGTAGTCATTCCCTCACTAGTGTTATCTGCCAGCAACTGGTCAATAGGATGTGAAATATCTCAGCCAGCAATGGTTTGGGTAACACAGGACTTGACCTGAGTTGCATCATTCCAATGGGCCCAAATTCCATGTTAGCCAGGTAATTTTGTAGGGCCAGAGAGAATAAATATACTAATTTACAATTTGGAAAAAATTCTTAGTCTCTTAAGCCAGTTAATCCTCAATCTTTAGGGCATATGTGTGTTATACCTCAATCATATCAATTTTTATAGCTTAAATATTTTTTATTAATGAGATGGAGACAAAACATTTAAGCAAGAATGCCCTAATCATACACCTCCCTTGCGTATTAAGGAGAGTTCCCCCAGAGGGTAAATTTCTAAATTGTCTTCTTAAGGGAATTTGGTCTTATTAGAATTGAAGAGTAGGACAAGGGATTATATTTGTTTGAGCAGAACAGAGGTGGCAACAAAGAACGTCTGGAAGGAAGATGAAGAGACACACAGATGTGGTTATGTGAGAATATTGTTTGGGAAATGAGATTGAGTGAGACAGAGAAGACCTGGGAGTGTAAGGGCTGCCATCTCTTTGGGGGATAGCAAGTGTGGAAAAGCATAGAGGGTTCTAAAGATGCTTTGTGTTGCATTAAGAAGGCACTGCCAATCCCTTGACATTCTTTTTTTTTTCTTTTGCTAAGCAACATTCGCCCTGAGCTAACATCTGTTTCCAATCCTCCTCATTTTTTTTTTTTTTTTTACTTGAGAAAGATTAGCCCTGAGCTAGCACCTGTGCCAATCTTCCTCTATTTTGTATGTGGGTTGCCATCACAGCATGGCTGACAAGTGGTGTAGGTGCGCACCTGGGATCTGAACCCACAAACCTGGGCTGCCAGTGGAGCATGCTGAACCCAACCACTATACCATGGGGCCGGACCCAACCCCTTGACATTCTTAAAGCGAGGATCCGAAAATAATTTTAATTATTTTTGACTGATGAATGGATTGTGAACCCTTGAATTTCCCTCCATGTAGAACTAAACTATAGTTCAGACATCTGAATCTTATTTGAGTTCTACTAAATCGTATTATGCCAAAATATAAAATCAATAAAATTGAAAGTCTGCTTCAGTGGCTATTTACACTTCCAAAATGCTTTTTACCATAGGTTGTTGCAGCTGAAGAACAAGCAATTTTAGAGCTGATTGTTGTCCAGAAAATTGTCCTGCATTAGAACAACCTCAAGGTTGTTTTCATTCCCCATATCAAATACCTACTGTTTGGGGATTGAGTGGCATGAGGGATGGAGCATAAAAAGCTCTCACCTTGCTACTCACAGATCAGTGAACCTCTCCATCCTGTAGATGTGTAATGGTTTTCAGAGGAATTGTCATGGCACTCAGGATTCTTGATAATGGGAATTCTGTTTATATCTCTGAGTATGGAATAAAAGCACCTCTTTCAGGAAAAATAGGTCAAATCCTTTCCACAGTCACAGCACACTAAAGACTTCTGAATCTGGGAAGAGAACATAGTCACTAAAGATGTCACAGTAACAGAACATATAATAGGATAAACAGAAAGAAAACCATACCTAGATTGGTCATAGTAAGACTGCTAAAAATGTGGGGGTGGACAAGGGAAAGAGAAAGAGACAGATCTCTTAAAAACAGCCATATACAAAAGGCCCATCACTTTCAAAGGAGCAGTAATGACTGACAGCTGCCTTCTCAACAGAAACTATGAAAGCTAGAAGCCAATCTCTAACATGCAAAAAATTACTGTTAACCTAGAAGTCTATATCTAGCAAAAATGTCCTTCAAGAATTAAGGTATATAAACACATTTTAAGGCAAACTGTGAGAATTCATCAGCAACAGACCTCTAGTGAAAGAATTATTAAATTAGAATGCTTTGACAGAAGTAAAATAATCACAGATAAAGCATAGAATTATAGGAACAAATGAAGAGAGATGAGAGGAAAAAATATTAGAGTAAATCTAATAATTACTGAATTCACAAAACAAAAACAATAATACCTTATAGGGTATAAAATATTTGTAAATTAAAATACACAACAATAAATAGCACAAAAGATAAGAGGGTATAAGTGAATTTGTGTTCTCAGGCAATTTCATTAATAAAAATTGATTAAAAATATTAACATATTAGACTAAAATAAGTCAAGTATATATGTTTTAATCTCTAGGGTAACTACTGAAGGATAGTAAAAATGTAAAGGCAATGATATTTCTAATAAACAATTAATGAAAAGAAAATCAAGAATGAAGTTAAAAAGGAACATAGACTAGATGGGAAAAAATAGAATGATGATCATTTTAAGTCAAACATATCAGAAAAACATGATACATAAAAGGGCTAAATCTTCCAAATTTTAAATTAATCTGGACTGAAATAAAAGCAAAAATAAAATAGAATCGATTAAAAATAAAATAAAGAAAAATAGATCAGACAATGTAGACTCTAAGGCAAGATATATTACTAGAGACAAAGAAGGATATTTTATAATTATTTTAATCCACTAGAAGATATAATATTCTAAATTTCTATGCATCTAACATTTTACAACCATAAAGCAAAATTTGAGAAAACTGTTCAACTTCCACATGGGATTGAGCAGATTGTAGATGATTGACATTCCAGCTGGGAAAAACTTGAAAAGGCCAGACAAAATGCCAAAAGTATTTGCTAAAAGGCATCAGACTGCAGCAGAGGCCAAAAGGCCAGATATTAGAGGATAGCACCTCTGAGAGGTGAGCTGAAGATATGTATCCACTTGGTGGATTTTTCCTTGGTGTCATTTGTTAATTCTGGGAATTGGCAAAGGGCTGGTAATCCAGGTTTGGCCATGGTAGAAGGCTGCTGCTCTGGATAGAGAAATTAGCCAGGCATTTGGTAGTTGCACGGTGCTGGAGTGACAAAGTTGAAAATTAAGGAAACTTATACCAAATTCAGTTTCTCTCCTTGAGATATTTGTTGAATTCTGAAGTTCAATGGAGCAAAGGCAAAAAATCTAAGCTAAAAACCTGTGAGAAGCATGGCAGAATTTCCCATACCAACTATGCTAAGGAGACAAGATCTATCAGGGCCTGGAGGGATCCAGCTGAATATACTGAGCTCTCCATTTAACACCCTGGAGGGCTATACCCAAGCAACAGAGGGGTGCCAGAAGTAAACTGAGTCTTATCAAAATTGAAATCTTGCCTCATCTCAGTTCATTCCCTAATTAGATTAAAGTCATCAGTTCCCTCCCTCCAAATCTAAATAACTATTAGAAAAAACGGTGAATCTTTTCTGGCAGAGTATAACATATTCCAGAGTCCATATAGCTTCTTATTCACAATGTCCAACATTTAATAAAAATTACTGGATATCCCCAGGGATAGGACCATGTGATCAATAACCACAAAATGCCATTAGAAATAGTCCTGTAACTAATACAGATATTAAAGTTTTCAGGAAAGAAGAACTTTGAAAGGACTGTGGTTAGTATACCCAAAAACCAAAGGAAAAGCTGAAGAAAATAGATGAAAAGATAAAGAATTTGATCAGCACTGGAAACTATAAGAACAATCAAATGCAAATTCAAGAATTGAAAAATAAAATGTCTGAAATTAAGATCTTAATAGATAGATTTAATTACAAATTAGCCACAAGAGAAGACAGAATTGGTAAACTAGAAGACATATCACAAGAAAATATCCAGATTGAAGTATATAGAGAAAAAAAGAACAGAAAATAAAGAAAAGAGAATAACAGAAATGTGGACTAAAGTAAAAATGCTAACAAATCTGTGCTTGAGTCTCAGAAGGAAGAGAGAGATAAAATGTGACATAAGCAATATTTTAAGAGAAAATAGTCCCAAATAACCCAAAGGTAGTGAAAGACAGTAAACCACACATGCACAAAGCTCTGTGAATTTCAAGTATGATAAAATGTGATTATATATATAGTAAGAATGCTGAAAACCAAAGACAAAGAGAAAACCTTACCAGGAAATAGAGAGAAAAGGCATGTTACTTTCAAGTAGCAATAGTAAGCCTGACATCTGACTTTTCAACAGAAACCATGAAAACCAGAAGATAATGAAATGAGCTCTATAAAGTGCTGAAAAATAAATAAATTTCAACCTGGAATTTTATGCTTAGTGAAAATAGTTTTCAAAAATCAAAACAAAATAAAAAGGTTTTCAGACAAACAGGCTAACAGAGAAATTGTCACCAGCAGATTTTCACTTAAAGAAATACTAAAAGGAATTTTTCAGGCAAAAAGAAATTATCCCTGATGAATCCTGAAAATTCAAGAAGGACTGAGAAGCAAGGGGGGGTGGTAAATATGGGTACAATGACAGATACTATTGATCTTTAAAAACAAAAGAGAGTACCTTGTGAGTTGAAATGCATATAGAAATAAAATGCATTAAGGAATTAAAATACAGGATGAAATAATGCAAAGAGCAAGAGGAAGATACATAGAGTTAAAAATGTTCTAAGATTCTGGCATTATAGAGAACATAGTAAAATCATAATTTATAATAAACTTAAATAAAAAATGCATGTTATAATACCTTCAGTGCTTGAAAAGAACAATGAAATAATGTTGTAGAAGAAAAAGTTAAATGAAAATGGATGAATCTAAAAGAAAGAAAAAGTGGAATGTAAAAGAGGAGGTCAAATAAAAAATAAATAGTGAACAGATAAAGATAATCACAAGTATATCCATAATCTACTAAATTAATATGGATGAAATACTCCAGTTAAGTATGTAGATTATCAAACTCAATAAAAGAGGAAATGCAACTCTATGTTGCAAATAAAAGACACACATTAAACATGAGTATACAGAACGGATGAAATAAAAGGATGGAGAAAGATATGCCAAGCAAATATTAACCAAAAGAAACCTAGAATAACTATGTTAATATCAGATAAAATAGACTTTAATGCAAGAAGCATTACTAGAAATAAAGTATCTATTTCATAATGATAAAGGGGAAAATATCAGAATTCTACTTCTGTTTGAACCCAATAATATAGCTTTAATTTATATTCATCATGAGTTGAGAGAACTCAAAGAACTAGACAAATTTACAATGAAGGAAGGGACTTCCACACACTTCTTTCAATAGCTTATACAAAAAAGAGGCAGAGAAAAAGTTAGTAAGGATATGGATGATTAGAACAAAAAAAAATGAACAGAGCTGACCTAATTGACATAACACTGCACTCAACAAGGAGAGAATTCACATTTTTTTCAGTTGCCTATGGGACATTTACTGAAATTGACAATACGCTGGGTCATAAAGCAACCAGCAATTAATTTATTATGACTGAAATGACTCAAAATATATTCTTTAATCACAGTGAAATTAAGCTTGCCATCAAAAGCAAAAGATAGACAACCCCCATTGCTTTGAAATTAATGTTTAGGTCAAAGAAGAAATCACAATTGAAATTAGAAAATACTTTAAATTATAATGAAATATAACATATCAAAACATGTGGGATGTTTTTAAAATCAGGCCCAGAGAGAAATGCATAGTTTTAAATACACATATTGAAAGACAATTAAGTCTTAAAATCAATAATCATGTTTCTGTATTAAGTAGCTAGGATAAAAGTAGCAAATTAAACCCAAAGGTAGAAGGAAAGAAATTATGAAAATTAGGACAAAAAATAATATGTAAAGCCAACAAGGTCAAAAGTTGGTTCTTTGAAAGTTGATAAAATTGATGAAGTAAAGAAGATTGATCAAGAATAATAAAGAGAAAAATTATCAAAATCAATAATGAAAAATGGTGCATTATGGTAAGTCTTAGCACATAATGAAGAAAATAGCAGCATTTTATGAACAACTTCGTGCCAGTAAATCTGACAATTGAGATGAAATTGGAAAGTCCCTCAAAACACACACACAGTCATAAAATATAATTTTTAATATTTTTTTATAGGGACTCATGAAGGCAAAAGTGACAAGGGCTTACAAAAGGCATAAGTGGCCCTATTCCCACCAAACCCCCAGGGGTTCTATTGCTAAAATGAAAAAGAGAACAATGAATCCTGGGGGCAATTGACAGTTTCTGCCCCAATCTGCACCTGTGGCTGCCCATAACCATAAAAGTTCTTCTTCCCGTGTTAGAATGCACTCTCCAGCTCCCTAAAAAGAGACAATTCAAATTTCCATCTGGTGACTGCATACAGCTCAACATCCAGGGACTCTAGGTCCAGAGGTGATGCCTCTCTGACTAGGGACCCATAAACTAATAAACAAACTATACACTCCCCGCTATATTCAACATGTAAGGGTAGAGAAGGAATGGAATCAACCCAGGGAAATAAAACAAAAGGAACAGAAGGAAACAAACAGAAATCCCTCCTTCTCATAAAAGTGAAGAACTGAAAACACGGAACCTTTAGTTGTGAAATCTGTTGGGCAGGAAAGGCAAAGACTCTGTCCTGGAGTGAACTAATTTCTTGATTAGACACAATTCTGCTCTCCAGAAGGCACTCCCTTGTTCTTTATGGCTGATGGATTTGACCCCTAGTTTATCTATTATTCTCTGTGGCTTCCCTGCTTTTGTAGCTCACTTTCTGCTCAAGTTCGTTTGGGAATGCAGGATTGGCCAATTACAGTTTCTTGTAAACTAAGCTTCTGGTTTCCTTGCCTGAGTATGGGGAGCAATCATTGGGGCCAGTAGCTCTGGGACTGTGGGAATAGACTAGATGAACAGAGTCCTTCAATTTTGTATCAACCCTAAACCAGTTCCTATTACCAACACACATCACCTTTTGAATTTCTCAACTGTATTTATGGATTTCCTAACTCTGCTGGCTTTCACTCTAAAATGGTGTCAATTTCTCAGTATTTTAATATTCTTTACCGCTAAAGCCAAGCTTTCTGATTCTGTAGTGCAATCAGAAAATTACTCATATCCACATACTTTTTCTGACATTTTAATGGAATTTGAGAAGTAGGAATGGGAAATTCAGGAAATCAACAGTTGTCTCTCTTAAACCTCATTTGATTAGGTTGGGTTTTCCCTGTGGCATTTGTATTACTTTACATCTGTTTATTGTCATTGTTTTTTGCATAGATACTGTGGATTTCTTAATGGAGTTATATTTCTACTTGGAACAGTAGGAGGAATAATTTCTTCCACTCTGACTGGAGTAATTCTTAATCAGGTGAGGAATATCCAGACATGGGTAGTTATTTTTCTGATATTAATTGTACAGAAAAGGAAGGCAATGCAAATACAAAAAATTGCAGAGGAGACATCACCAGGAGGTGAGTTATGAGTTTTTGTGTCATATTAAACTTGGTCCAATCAGGCATTCCCCCTAAACCTACAGAAAATACAATTTCTTTCTCATTATATGTCATTAGTCGTGCCAGGAACTCTTTAGTCATCAGTCACTGGAACAGAAGTAGATCTCTGTGATTTTCAATAATGAATGTGTGGCTTGATCAAAACAGGTATTTGACTGGGCGAATGGTAATATAAGTAACAAGATACAGTTTTGTCAGAAAAGGAATGAAAAATCAGGAACAAATAGGATTAAAGAATGGCCAAACAAAACACTTCTATGAAGGCTGACATCTGTTTCTACAAGTGTGTGGATAAGGTTACCTGAAATCCTCCTCTTAACAACACTTAAAACGCCCTATAGAGTTTTAACAATCATTTTAAATGCATGCCTGATCTTGCAAAAAAATTCAAGACAAAATTTCAGAGATTAAAAATGAAGGAAGAACTTGATTTCAGAGAGGTAAATGATCATCAAAGCCACTGGCTGCCTTGGGGAAATTGCCTATCCTGGGTGGTGCACAGCTTCAGTTGTAATGGAACAAAGAACAAGAGATAATATCCCAAAATCACCCATAAAAGAAGAGTCAAAATGAAAATGCTGACATAAATCTGTAATCACTAAGGACTGCACCCTCACACCACTAGCACTATATGTACAAACTCATATATAAACTTGGTGTATTTGGAGGAAAACGTACAAGCTGAGAAGTAGTAGTGTGCAGGCAATTCTTCCAAATGCTCCTTATCCCATGACTTGGGCCAAGGAAAGATAGTTTGCGTTCACCATGGCCAAATTTCTCATAGAGAGGAGCCCTCTATCATCACACTCTGTGTACTTTTGGTATCAGAAAGGCAGGAAACATCACTATAACCTTGGAAGCTCGCTGGTCAGAGAAGTGGCCTCACTAGAAAAGAAGAACTCCAGGAGACCAGGGTGTGTTTTCTCCCCCTGAGCGTAGAACCCACTCAGCCTGTTCTTCCATTGAACTCGCTCAGAACTGCTGAGCTGACTTCCAAAAGTTCTTAGGTGAGCTAACTTCTCTGCTAACTTCTGAAAGGTAGGAGGAAGTGTGGCTCCAGAACTGTCCAAAGTTGTCTCTGCCCAGTAAGGAAACTTGTCTGTCTCAGCCTCAGCTTCAAAGGGAGAGGAAAAACTTGAATAAAGTTTCTTCTGAACATTTGAAACAATTAACCAGTTTTCACAAGAGTGAGGCCCA
This sequence comes from Tapirus indicus, assembly GCA_031878705.1. Classification (NCBI taxonomy): domain Eukaryota; kingdom Metazoa; phylum Chordata; class Mammalia; order Perissodactyla; family Tapiridae; genus Tapirus; species Tapirus indicus. The sequence continues at coordinate 23,149,135 of CM062931.1, read as the reverse complement.
AATTCAAACTTTATTTGTTCCAAATGCCATAAGCCAAGAACTGAATTTCAAGTAGCCCACAGAAGCCTAGTGGAAGCAAATAAAATTTTTCTAGAGAAACTCACCCTAAATTCATAGTCCAGAATTTCCTCATGCATAATGTTTTAGTGAATACGATTTCACAATCAATCAAAAATCACAGAACACTTGACCGAAAAAGGCAGCATGTGAGAGTTAGAAGAATAAAAAACCACAGAATCAGATCCTCAGAGATATTGGAAATCTATACATATGTTTAAAGAAGTAAAAGAGGATTGAAAATATAAATAAGAAATATAAGATTTGACCAAGAATCAAATCTAACCTCTGGCAATTAAAAATATAAAAACTGGGGGCTGGCCTAGTGGCATAGTGGTTAAGTTCACGTGCTCTGCGTTAGCAGCCCAGGGTTCGCTGGTTCGAATCCTGGGCATGGACCTACTCACTGCTCGTCAAGCCATGCTGAGGCAGCACCCCATACAGAAGAGCTACAACTCTACAACTATGATGCACAACTATGTACAGGAGCTTTGAGGAGAAAAAAGACAAAAAGAGGAAGACTGGCAACAGATGTTAGTGCAGAGCCAACTTTCCTCAAAAAAAAAAAAAAAAAGAGAGAGAGAGAGAAGTGGATGCTGCAAACAAACCACTGCTTCACTATTTAAAAAAATATAAATATAAAAATTGAAACAAAAAAATTCAGATTAAATACAGCTAAAAAGAGAATTAGTGAGGCTTCTGCTTCCAATAAGGGGAAAGTAAGTAATTTGGATCAATCCTCTTAATAAAGAAAATGAAAAAGGCTGGAAAAATATAAAAGGAGTCTTCTCTGAAGCTTCAGAGAACTAAAGAGATAGAAAACTTTAACAGGCAAGGTCTGGGAGAAACCAAGAACTGAAAGAATTAAGCAAAGGACTAGGGGTTATTTTCCTGCTAGGGTGAGGAAAACTGATTTATTTGGTGCTCCCCAGCACCTGCTGAGGGTGAGGAATCTGATAAATTAACTTATATTTTAGTCTGAGACCTTCCAAGAGCTGCACTGAAAGCGTAAAGGTGAACAGAAATAAACCAGTCCTCACAAGGCCTGCTTTGAGTCATTTGGGTAGACCAGAAAATATCAAACCTTAATTTAAAGGGATTCAGGAGTGCTGGTGCCCCAAAATGAGCCTGGAAGAAGCAAACAAAACACTACTTGGAGGAAGATGGCATCACCCATCAAATTGTCCTTAGAAAATAGTTTTTTAAGTACAATCTTCTGCACATGACAAAAGATAACCAGGCACATTGAGGAGGCATGACAAAATGGGGGAAAACCAGCAGAACAACAAATAAGAGCAAACAACAGCAGCAATAGAAATAGACCCCAAGGACAACAGATAATGGAATTATCAAATAAGACAGTAACACCAGTATGCTTACTCTGTTCAAAGTACAAGCGAAGCTTGAAAGTTTCTGTAGAAGGCTCAAAACTGTAATGTCACATAGAATATTTGAAAAAGTACTACTAAAAATAAATTAAAAAAATGGAAAATTTGAAAAGCAAAATTAGGAACTCACTGAATGAATTCGACAGACACAGCTTCGGTGCCAACACCACAAAATTCCAGTAGCAAAAATTTGCAAGGGTTTTTTTCTTTCTCACTTGATAGATCTATCACAAGTCTGCTGGTGGGGTAAACTGGGGAGAGCCCCTTCTCTAAGTATCCCCAAATGCCGAAGCTGAGTAAAGGGATGTAGTGAATCGTGCAATGGCTCTTTAACCTTCTGCTCTATTTCATGGTCCAAAGCAAGTTTCATGGCAAAAGTTGACTTCAAGGGAGCTGGGAATGCAGCCTTATCATGTGCCTGGAAAGAGGACCAAAAATATTTAGTGAACAACTTATTGATTATCTCAGCTCACTCTTCTAGTCACCAAAACTTCAGTTTACTCTCCTTCCTGCATGTGGAACAATTTTACTCCTTCATAGGGAGGCAACACAAACCCAAAGTCCCACCTAGTTATGGCATCAAGTTCAAAGTGCAGAATGTGTCATCCTTTCATTGGGGGATAATGCACAACAGTTGTCTATATCAGAGGTCACATCCTCCATCATGTTGCAAACTATTGTAGCTAAGTAATCCAATAGCCACAATAAATACTTCCTTTCAGAAAAGGAAGACTGGGAGACAAACAGCAACCACTGGTTCATTGCTATGGTAATGCTGACACTCTGCTAGGCAGACGTTTTGAGAGCTACCTCTTGGTGAACATTTGGTTGTTTTTGATTAGGCCCTGAAGTGACTGAATGTAGGGACTAGAGGGTTAAATTGGAAAGCTTCAATTTTTCAATGATTCTATAATTGTTTACTTAGGAAAACCAACCAAATCAATAAAAACTAAAAAATAGAAAAAGTAAATAAGAATAGAGTTAAGTAAGTTTGCTCAGAACAAAATCAACATACTTAATAGCATTTATAAATACCAGAAATGCCATCTAGGAAAAAAAATAAATGTAAATAAGATGCTATTCCCACTAGTAACAAAAGTTACAAATATCTTGGAATTAATGCGACCAAAAATATGCAAGATCATAATGGAGAAATTTTTAAAACTACTGACTTTATAAAATACTATTAATAATACAATATGTAGAGTTATAAATAAAAGCAAGATAGAGCTAATGTATAAGAAAAAATAGTGTATTTAGTCTGAGAGAGACTAATGGGAAATGAAAACATTCCATTTTGTTTTAATGAATCAGTATTTATTCAGAGACTATAGAATTCTTCTCTGACTTTCTTTTTAAAATTTTTTTATTGTGGTAAAAAACACATAACATAAATTACCCTTTTAACAATTTTTGTGTACATTACAGTATTGTATAGTTAACTATATTATTAACTATATGCACATTGTGGTACAACATATATTTAGAACTTTGTCATCTTGCATAACTGAAACTCTATACCCATTGAACAAGTCCTTGTTTCTCCCTCCTCCAGCCCAATTTTTTAAGTATAAAGATTAATATTAATTTTTTAATGTATGTGTTAAAATTTTAAGGGCAACCATTAAAAATAGACATAGAGTGTGGAACTTTCAAACCAGAAGGTGGGGGGTGAAATGAGGAAAAATAAAGCAAAAGCAAAAACCCCTCAATTTGAAAGAAGATAAGAAATGGTGTGGGGTGTGGGTAGGGTAAAGAATAGGACAAATTGAAAGCACAGAGAGAGATGGTAGAAATAAATCCAAATATACCAGTGATCACAATAAATATAGATGGACTAAACTCTGCAGTTAAAGGACAAAGTTTGTAAGACTGGATTAAAAACAAAATCCATTCATATGCCATTTATGTGTAAGATACATACCTAAAATAGATAGAAACATTGAAAGTTGTAGGGACAGCATGAAAAAATGAAGCAAACATTAACCAAAGAAATATCATGTTATTATATCATCAGGAAAAAAGTTTCTTTTAAGCAAAAATACTAGAAACTATGAGAGTCAGCTGCTTAGCAGTTTACAGTGTGTATTTCTCTTGTGCAACTATCTTATTCAAATCTTAACTCAGCTACTTATAAGCTGTGTAACCTGGAAATGTTTCTTAACCTAACTCTCAGTGTCTCCAGCTGTAAATGGCCAAGATGACATAGAAACCTCATGGGGTTAAGGTTGTTACCAAATCAGATCATGCGTGAGAGTGTCAGATGCTTATGTGTTCAATCCATAATTGCACATCCTTTTAAATCAGGAAAAATAAAAGTGTGTTTGCATCTGTCCTATTGTTTAGCATTCTGAAAATGCTGGCAAACACAATTGGTCAAGAAAACTAAATTACAAGTATATACGATGTAAATGCAAAGAAAAAATAACATTATATACAGAAAATATAATTGTCCTCTTGGGGAAAATCCAAGTTAGATATCATACTGTGGAAAAATCTAAAGCACAGTAGCAACCAATATTGCAAAACACATATGCGGAAAAGAATACTGAAAATTGTGCAAAGTTCATATGAATAAAATTGCACACATATTGAGCAACATCAGTGAAAATATATGAAGGGAGAGGCACGTCATGTTTCTAGGTTGGACTTCAATTCCAAATCACAATGAATTCTATTAACTTAACAAAATTATTTCAAGCTTGTTTATTTATCGTTAAATTTCTAAGCACCTCTTGGTCCTTTTCTTAACTTTCTATTTGCCAATGTCCTGTCCAGTTTGGCCTGTTTTAATTACAGAAATCACTATAATTAAATATAATTAATGTCTAGTCTGACAGGAAATATATTTTTAAGTGCCTACCCTTAATTATATTTTACATGAAACTGATGATGATTTGGTCAAGTTCTGAAAAAAATACATTCTGAATAATAAAGTTTCATTTCAAACCAGAGGGGATTGATTGATCTTTTTTAAAACATAGCGGTAAGCCCTCTTGTAGAAAAATATAATTGTACTCCATTCTCATATCTTGCCCCCAAATTAATTCTAGATGATTAAAATGTAAATGAAGAAAGGAAACAGTAAAGATACTAAAGTAAAATCGGAGTTAACAATTACATAAACTTTGGGCAGGACATCCTTCAAAAGCATGGCACCAGAGACCAAAACTCAATCACAATGCATTATACATTTAACTACATAAAATTTAACCTCCAGCTGATGAAAAAAAATAAAGGGCAAAATGGCAAAATCTGAAACATAACTGAAATTTAATGTAATCTTTGATATCTGGTGATATTTTTATTTCTCACATCCAGGGTGGTGATTAAATTTAATTTTGTTAGGGCCCGGCCCGGTGGCGCAGCGGTTTAGTCCGTGTTTGGCAGCCCGGGGTTCGCTGGTTCGGATCCCGGGCGCCTGCCGACGCACTGCCTGTCAGCCAGGCCGTGGCGGCGTCCCATATAAAGTGGAGGAAGATGGGCACGGATGTTAGCCCAGGGCCAGTCTTCCTCAGCAAAAAGATGAGGATTAGCAACGGATGTTAGCTCAGGGCTGGTCTTCCTCACCAAAAAAAAAAAAAAATTTAATTTTGTTAAATCTTAATGAAATAAATTACTGTGCATAGAATCCACCAGCATATTAAAATATATTTGACACCATGATTAAGTAAGCCATTTTCTATAAAGTAAAAGCGGCTTAATATTACAAAATCTATTAATGAAGCTGATCATATTGATAGGCTAAAAGAGAAAAAAGACATTTGATAAATTTTATTCAAAGCATTGACATGTATGTAATTAACCACCAAGATATTCAAATTTGTAGCAGCAAAAAAACAAAAAACAACTTAAATATAAAGAAATAACAGATGTGTTTATAAATTTTATAGATCTAGACTTTGGATTACTAATCAGTCAGTAAAGGTTATGATACAGTTGAATATTTCTTGATATGCAAACATGTTTACAATATATTTCTAAATGAAAACCATGTGCATTCTTGGCTTTAGCACTATGTACATTATGATGTCATTGTTATACATGGAAAGTTGTATGTACATTGACATGGGTCAAAAAGTAGAAAGAAAGATAGCGATTATCTTTGTAGAGTGAAATTATGACTTTTTTTGCTCCTTGTATGTGTTTTTCCATGTGTGATAAGTGATCTGTGTTGAGCCTGTATTAATTTTAATATTATATTTTAAATATTACAAAATACAACAAGACTAATAATTTATAATTACTTTGCACTTTAATCCCTCAGGATCCAGAATCTTCCTGGTTTAAAATCTTCTTCCTGACAGCAGGCATTAATGTGATAAGCATAATTTTCTACCTTATATTTGCTAAAGCAGAAATTCAAGAGTGGGCTAAAGAAAAACAACACACACGCCTCTGAAGGTAAGAAGTGATAGATTAAGGACAGATTTTGAAACTGGGGATGCAAGAGAGAGGAGTTGAGGATGACCCCTGAGCAAGCTGTGGTGTGATGGGGAGAAGAGTAGACCATGTGAAGTATGAAACTATTTTACATCCTGGTGGAGATGGCATGCAACCCAGAAGATGTGCTACTCTGGAATTCTGGGGAGATACTGAGGCTAGAGATATAAATTTGGGAGCCTGGGCCTCTCTAACATTTAAAGGTGAGGAAGAGAAGGGGAAGTTTGCAAGGCAGACTGGGCCTTCAATGAAGTAGGAAGAACAGTTGGAGAAAGCGGCATCTCAGAAAAGAAGTGAAAAATGTGGGTATAAGTACCTGTGACAAATGCTATCAAGGGGTTGAATTATATAAGGTCTGAACATTTACTAATGCGTTTGGCAAAAGGTACCTTGAAGATGACCCTGGCTAGAATGATTTTCAAATGAATGATGTAGACAAAGTGTCCATTAGAATTCAAAAGAGAATCTGATACCATGCCTTTCTACTCTAAACTCTGTCAGTGGTAAATAGAAGGAGGAATGTCTTTTTATAGAATTATTTCAGCTAATACATAAGCAAGAATTGATAGATGTAGAATATCCCCCTTTTGTAAACCCCAGTGAATTAAGGAATCCAAGTATTGTGCATCAACAGCTGTTAACATCACAAAAAGAGAGACATACAGACATTGTGTACATCCTGATGAAAGAACATACCACCACCAAAGTCTTGCTAAGAAAGTCAAACTGAATATGATTTTGGAAGAAATACAGAGGACAGAGAATATGTTGAAATAAATCCTAAGGATATCATCAGCAAATCTAAACTGTAGGAAAGTTACAGGTCAAAAGACTCAGATTCTTTAACAAATAAATCATAAGGGAAAAAAAGATGAAATGGGAATCTCTAGATTAAAAGAGACCTAAAAACATATAAATTTTTAAAAACCGGTAAAACTAAACTCTATTAGGGATACATACATAGATGATAAATCTATAAAGACATACATAGAAGACATTATTCTAAATGTATGGATAGTCATTACTTTTAAGGGGGAAAGAGAGGTTGTGACTAGGATAGATCACATAGAAAACATCTAGGGTCCTGGTGATATTTTTATTTCTCACATCCAGAGTGGTGATTAAAACAGTGTTCATTGAGGGGCCAGCCTGGTGGTGTAGTGGTTAAGTTTGTTTGGAGGCCCAGGGTTCACAAGTTTGGATCCTGGGTGCAGACCTACACCACTCCTCAAGCCATGCTGTGGTGGTGACCCATATACAACGTAGAAAAAGATTGGCACAGATATTAGCTCAGGGACCATCTTCCTCAACAACAACAACAACAAGAGAGTGTTCATTGAGTTACACATCTATTTTGTGCTGTTTTCTGTATCTGTGTTTTATAAGGAAGGAAGGAAGGGAGGGAGGGAGGGTGGGAGGGAGAGAGGGAAGGAGGAAGGAAGGCGAGAATGTGAGCTGAGGAAATGGAGACAGCCAGAATAGACAGCCCTATAAAGGAGAGCAGAGAAATGGCATGGTACCTGTAGAGGGATGTGGCATTAGGGAGTTTTTGTTTGTTTGTTGTTTGTTTTAGAATCGGGTGCAATAGTATATAAGCTGATGGTATAATACAATAGAGAGGTTTCACAATGTAGGAGAGAAGGTTCATGGGCAGGATTAAAGACTTGAGTCTTTCCAGAATGGATGATATCCAAGCACAGTGCAGAGGTTGGCCTTGGATACGAACCTAGAATTTATCCAAAGTAGTGGAGAGAAGGTAGAGTTTATGGACACATACATGGTGGGTCAGTATATGGGTTAGCATTTTGCCTGTGCAATAAGCAGCGAGGTTTTCACTTAAGAGGGAGGAGTTGAGAGAAAAGGAAATAAAGGCATCTACATTGGAAAAGGGTAAAATTACCATTATGAGTGGATGATATGATTATTTACCTAGAAAATCCAAGTGGGTTGACTGGAAAGCTACAGAAACAATAAATGCATGCAGCAAGTTTCCTGACTAACCCATTAACACAGAAATAAACTTTTTCACGTTAAACAACAATAACCTGTTAGCAAATTTATTGAAAGAAATGATCCAAATGATGGTTGGAGGGAAATTTAATAGTAGGATTCAAAAATTAAATTGACTCAGTATTTCCAGTACTAAGAATTTCCATAATGGTGCACTCACAAAAATTCACCAAGACACATATATACTCAAGACTGCTGATTAAAAATAGCAAAAATCTGGATCTGGAATTAAACATGTCTATCAATGCAGTATTAGTTAATAAATTTGTGTAAGTGAATGGAATATAACCAATAGCTGGAAAATATGGGAGCTCAAACAAATATTTTAACATAGAAATTGCTCAGGTTGTCCTTATGAATAAGCACATAACAGCACCAGGAAATATTCCACAGGTGTTAGCAAAGGGTTATCCTCTGTTTCCAAGGTATTGAGTTGGGCACAGCCATGGCAGCAATCATATTACTTTACTTAGACCCTATAAATCTTATTTGTTTCTACATAGTTGCCTATTAAATACTAAAAGTTATACTAAAGTTTTCCATTATTGTTATTTCTATTAATTTCTGTTTACAGTTATTATTGAATATTCCGCAGTTATTATTGAATATTCTGATGTAATATTACAATTTCAAAAAGATTTTGACAAGTATAACGTCACTGGAAATTGAATTTTGATTTTGTAAAATTGTCAGCCTTTTCTATATTATGATTTTTACTCTTAACTGACTTTCTGATATTGATATGGCAACCTCAAGTATTTTGTGTGTACTTGATTTAGATTCCCTGGAATACATTTAAATTCCACCTTTTTGAGTCATTTCATTTAATATGTGTTTCTTACAAATGGTACATTTTTGGGCTCAATTATTTCACTCACTGAGTGCTGTCTCCTTTGTATAAATGAATTTAGTCCAACTGCATTTATTATCATTACAAATATACTTCATTTTCTGCCACTTTATTTTACATTCCCTTAAAAAATGTCCTCATTATCTTTGTGGTCTTCCTCTTCCTCCTGCCCCCTTGCCTGCCTCTAGTAATTCAGAAAGTTTATGGATGTATGAGTTTTGATTGTGTTTACACTCTAATGAAATCTTCTATGAAAATGTGTTCATTTTTCCTTAGCATTCTATATTCTTTTTCTGCCTTCTTTCTCCTTCCAAAATATCTAACATATTCAACTTTTCTGATTACTTTTCTCTGTCTAGGACTGATTCTACCTGAGCTTGTAATTCCCCAAACATGATGTGGGTAGAATTTCCTCAGTTCTTCTCTCTGTTTACCTTGTCGCCATATTCATTTTCCCATCAGGCTGGAGTTGGAGGGCTGCAAGCTTTAAATTTATCTTTCAGACCCTGGGCTAGGTAACAGACAGCTCAGAGAACACTGGCACAAGTAGCGTGATAGTTCAGGAGATGTTTCCCTTGGCCTTGCTTTTTGTTGTGCTGGTGATTGTTTCTTCAACAATCTGCATCTTCAGGGCTGTCAGTCATTAGGCAGTGCACAGGCATTTTGTTTGTAGCATGAGCAATATTTTTCCCATCACAGTCAAACTGACACATTGTTGCAAAGTTGGTCAACTCAACATTGTTCCAAAGTTGGTCAATCTCAACTTTCCCTCTTGATTCAAGAAGTTGGGAGAAAATAAGCAAGGGCTGAGTCATAACCACGTATTTCTCCTCCAGTCCAGAGGTCACAGCAAAAGGGCCTGGGATGCCAGAACTACAAGGGTCCATCTGGTTCCCAGATGCACTTCCTACTTCTTTGCTTCACTCTGGTGGAAAGATCGTGCAGGCCCTGGCCTAGGACATTTCCCCATTATTTCCTGAGGAGTTCCCCCAGCTTGTGAGTCTGGTAGGCAGCGGGAAGTTGATTTCCAATGTCACCTTTTCATTTGGTCCTCATTGTTTCAAATTGAGCAAATAGTCCTTGTTGGTTTGGGCATGAGGTAGTTCCCTAGTTTTTGCAATGTTCTATTTTTGCTTCTTTGAGTTTTCAGTGGGCTCCAGAGACAATAGCTATGTAAAGGAGCGTGCATTCTGCCTATGGAAGTTCCTTTATAGCAGGGGTTCTCAACTTCTTTTGTGTAATGGACCTCAATTCAGAATATAATGCAGAAAACTCCAAAGGAGAACAGTTATGTTGAAATAGTTATCAAGACTTTTAAAAAGCACATTTATAATAATATATATGCTTCTTTATTAATTCATTAAATAATGAGAACTAACAGGTCTAATACAACTATAGTAATTTCAAAATAGTGATGAGCAAAACAATGTATTTTGAGATATTGATAATAACTATATGCCATAAGAAAATATCTGTGACTTCTTACGGCATCAAAGTCATCAGTACTGCTAATGTTACTATGGTTTATTGCCTACATTCACAATGGAAAGAAATGTTAAATTTCAGTCAAAGGTTAGGGACATAAAGATGTTAATTTTTTTTCTATATAAGTTTACAGATCCCGGATTAAGAACACCTGCTTTGTACTACTCAACCAGATAATAAATAATTTTAAGCACTTTTATAGGTGCTGGGACAGGGAAGTGAGCAACGCCATCAGGACTTCTATCCTTAAAAGAGCTTTACATTTTGGTGTGTGTGGCAGGGCTGGGAGGGAGGGGGAGATGAAAGATGTCTATATTTTAAAAGTTAAGATAACTCCATGTATTTATATACCATGAAGAACATGAAATAAGGTAACATGATAGAGAGTATCCAGGAGAAGCAGCTTTAGCTGGAGGAATAGGAGGTGGCATTTGTGTTGAGACATCAGCAATGAGAAGAAGAGCCATAATAAAAATCAGGGGAAAGAGTGTTCCAAGCCCAAAAAATAATCAAGTACCCTGAGATGGGAATGAGCTCAGTCCACCTAAGAGGAAGAACACGGGTCAGTGGGCTGGAATCCAGTGTCGACCTAAAAATAAAACAGCCAGTTACTTTATCAGCAAAATAGGTTTATTTGGAAATAGCAAAGGAATTGCAATTCAGGACAAGCAAGCTATAGCAAAAGCCATAGGCAAGTCCAGCAAGAGAAAGAGGAGGAAGTTAGGAGGAAATGGCCCTAATAAAAGTCCATTGGTGGAAATCGAGAGTTCAGGATGGTGACAGTTTCCTACTGGCTGAGTTGCGGGGGTAGTCAGTTTCTTGTTGGGGATGCAATGTACCTCTCTGCCTGTTCAGGTCTGTAAATGATCATTCTTCCTGTCGAGGACTTCTTTCTGTTGAGGCCTATAATTGACAATCCTTCTCGAGGGCTCCCCCTTCTGGCCCCCCGACTCTGTTTTAAATGAGGTTTCCCTTTATTAATTTTCACACTAGTGAGTGAGAAGAAATGAGTTTTGGAGCTAGTTATGAGTCAGATCCCATAGGGCTTGCAGGGCATGGTAAGAGCTTGGTTTGAATTTAAGTCTGTTTATAATTGAGTCTATTAAATGCTTTTGAGGAAGGGGGTGACTTGCCTGATTAATGCTTTGTAAAGGTCCTACTGGCCACCTTCTAGAGAAAGGGCTCTAGGAGACAAGAGTGGAGGCAGGGAAAACAGGATAGAAGCTGTTTCAGAAGTTCAAGTGATAGGTGCTGGTGGCGTGGACTAGGATGGAAGCAGAGGAAATGGTGAGAAGCAGTCAAATACAGACCCATTCTAGAGGTAGAGCTGGCCAGACAGGGCGGGGAGATTATGGACTGTGCAGAAAAGAGAAGAATCAAGGATGGGACCCAGATTTTGGCTTTAGCAACTAAGTGAATCAGGATGTTAGTTACTGAGACTAGGAAACTTTTGACTGAGGAGGACTGGAGTGGGATTTTGTCTACATTAAGCTGGAAATACTTGTTAGGGATCTCACACAAGTATCCAGTGGGCAGGTAGGCATATAAATCTGGAACAGAGCAGAGAGGTCCAAGTGGGAGAAAGACATTTTGGGGTTATCAGCATATAGTTGGAATAATCCAGGAAAAACTCTGTGCACAAAAAGGTGGGCTCAGTGCCTGAGCCCTAGGACACCCCAACACTTAGAGATCTGATAGACAAGGTGGAAACTGAAAAGGAGATAAGAAAGTGGCCAGTAATGTAGGAAGAAAACCAGGTGAGTGAGGTCCCTCAGGAACATGTGTCGGGAAGGAGCAATTCTGGATCGTGTGAAATTCCTCTGAGATACTGAGTGAGAGAGAGGTCAGGGAAAGGAACATTGGCTTTGACAGCTGGTACACTCTGAGGGGCTGAAACATAACTATATGTGATACACAGAGCTCTCAGCATTTCACTTCATGGTGTGTTGTCATAGTTGCCTTTGTGAGGGAATGTGGTGGAGTGGGGAATCAGTATCAGTAAGGCTATTAGTATTTCATATAATGATGAAAAAACTGACGCTATTATCTAGATACTATTATCTAGTATCAGCTGTTTATTCTTCCAGGAATGTTTATAATTATTGGGCATTTTTAAAAAGACCTGTTGTGGTGTTTAGATTGCCCTAAATTGCAATTTCATTGCACTAGACTGTGGTAAATCTATTTGGGAGAAATTAACATTGCTATAACAGCACAGTCTCACTTAAAAGAACATAGTACTCTCTCCACTGCCGAACTTGGGTTCAGTTGTTCTTCAGTCAAGTGCTGCAGTTTGCTTCAGATATTTTCAGTGCATTTCTTATAAAATTTAATTTATACTTCCTGAATGTGATTTTTGTTTATTATATTTTCTTACAAGTTTGGACTTGGATGTAGGAAAGGTATTGTTTGAATATATATATTTTTTTTAACTAAAAAAACTTAACTATGGCTAAGGTATCTTGTTAGGATAGTTTGTGAGTTGATTCTTGGGTTTTCAAGTAGATGATCATATCATTTGCAAATAAGAATAATAATTTTGTTTCCTATCTTTTGATATTTAAATCTCTTTTTTCTTTTTTTCCCCTTGGCTCATTGCCCCTAACAGAATTTTCACTTCCGTAATGGGGTTGATATTAGCATTCCTTTATTCTTTATGGCTTTAAATGCATAAACTCTAGTTTTACTCCTGAGTAATAAATTGGTTGTTAGTTTAAAATAGGTATTTTATTACAGTAACAAATTGCCTTTCTGTTCTTTTTGAGTTTGAAAATCAAAAACTAAGAATGAACATTGAGTTTTGTCAAATGCGTTTGTAGCTTCTTTTGAGATGATTGTATATTTTTCTCCTCTATGAATCATTAATATAATGCATTTTTTAATATTGAAAGCAGGCTTACATTCCTGACATTAAACCGTTTAGATCAAAGAAAAGGTTAATGGGGCTGCCTGGTGGCGCAGCGGTTTAGTCTACGCTTGGCAGCCCGGGGTTCGCAGGTTTGGATCCCGGGTGCCCGCCGATGCACTGCTCGTCAGCCACGCCGTGGCGGCGTCCCATATAAAGTAGAAGAAGATGGGCATGGCTGTTAGCCCAGGGCCAGTCTTCCTCGGCAAAAAAGAGGAAGATTGGCTACAGATGTTAGCTCAGGGCTGGTCTTCCTCACACACACACACACACACAAAAAAAACCAAAAAAGAAAAGGTTAATATTTCAAGGAAACTGGGATGAAATTGTTATGGCAACTGAACATCATATTTAGTTTTGAACTTCTAAGTATCAAGGATAAACAAGGAAATGCAATTTTGCAAGTTGTGAGGATCTTTGTCTGATAAAAAGAAATCACCAAGATGAATTCCTTCAGTGAATAGTGTTGTGGATGGAACATAAACAGGAGTAAGAGCTTCTCCACTGTCTTCCAGACCTGTGGCTCTGGGCTTTATTAACCTATTAGGGTATTAGATCAGATGTTTACCAAATACCTGGAATGGACATTGTTAAAATCAAAACCAATAAGTCGAACAAATATGACTTGAGAAATGTAATCAAAATACAATTATGTTTTTATCTCCTACCTCAACTATTTAATTTGAAAAAAACATAAAAATTACACAAAAGTTGCAAGAATAATATAAAGAACATTTTTCCTTACCATTTGAGAGTGACTTGCTAGCATGATGGCCCTCCACCATCCCCACTCCTGCCCCAATACGTTAGGATGTGTTTTCTACAAGCAAAAACATTCTCCTACATAACCACAAAACAACCATCAACATCAGGTAATTAATATTGATACATTTCTACCTAATCTGTAGACCCCATTCACATTTCACCAGTTGCCCCAGGATTTTTTTTTTTTTTTTTTTTTGGCAAAAGAATTCAGTTCAGAATCTTATGTTGCGTTTAGTTGTCATGTCTCTTTAGTCTTCTTAACTCTGAAATTGTTCCTCTGTCTTTCCTTGACTTTAATGATATGATTAGAGAGTATAGGCCATTTATTTTGTAGAATGTGTCTCAGCTGAGGTTTCTCTGATGTTTTTCACATGATTAGATTCAGGTTCGGCATCTTAGGCAAGGATACCGCAGAGGTGTTGCTGCATCCTTCTCAGGCTCCTCATGTGACTTCACCAGGAGTCATACGATGCTGATGTGGACCATTCTTTACCATGTTAATTATCGTCTCTTGATTTAGATGGTGTCTGTTGGGTTTTTCCTCAGCAAAGTTACTCCTTTTCCCATTGAAATTAATAAGTAGTCATGGGAAGATGCTTTGGGACTGTGTATGTATTCCATTTCACATCTTATTTATTTATTCATTCACTTATTTATTCACTTATTTATTTCAGTGTGGACTCATCGTTTCCTGTTTTATTTAGTGGTTTATAACATGTTACCAAGATTTTTTACTTTGATGCTCAACTTGTCTCAGATTTGGCCAGTGGGAGGTTCTTCATCATCCTTTGAGCATTTCCTGACTTTCTGGCACAACATGTGATTCTAGGCTCAGCTTGTATTTTCTCTGGCCAAGCCCTGGAATCAGCCGTCTTTTGAAGAAGCGCTAGCTCCTCTTAATGTTTGAGAATAATATTTAGAAACCAACGTTTCAACATTAGATGTGTTCATGGCTGCTAGGGTCTCTCTGCTCTCAGGCCCTTTAGGTAGACAAAGTTAGAGACGATATATGTATACATACTTCATCTGTCTACTTATCTTTCTATCAACACCCACGAATTTACCAGTACCTCCATTTCAATCCAACACAGCTAGGTTCATTCTAGTTTGCTACTTTGCCATATTTGTAACTCCCTTTTCCAGCAGTGAGTTCCCATTATCCTTTTTTTTTAATTTTGATTTATTTTTGACAAATAAAAATGTAAGGTGTACAATTGATATTTTGATATATGTACACACTGTGAAATGATTATCACAATCAAACTAATATATCCATCACCTCATATAGTTGCCATTTGTGTGTGTGTGTGGTGAGAATATATATTTTCTTAATCAATCTGTCTACATGTCACCAATCTCTCATTGCCACTGCTATCCTCTGACTTGCACAGATGACCTCCTCATTCCTCTTCCATTCCTGCATCCCTCACTATGGTGCCACCTGTGGATGCCTTCTTTCTCTGTCCGTGCTCTGACACCCTACCCTGCACCACCCCCTCTGGAGCATGGAAACCCTCCTGAACTCTCTTGGGTGCCGACATCCTACATTAGTGTCAAAGATAAACAAAGCTGCGCACTATTTACAGTAGTAAGGACAGATTTTAATCAGTAATATACTATTGCAATAGAAAAACAAGTCTAGTGTGATCTGAGCTCAATTTTGATTTGTACAAAAGTGAGGGGCATCTTAAAGAGAGAATGAGAGAAGAGGAAAGGGAGTGAGCAGGGGGTCAGTAAAGTCAGAGAAGTGAAAATTTACAGAAAGCAAGAAGGAGTTTGGCTCATATGAAACTCATCTGGGTTTGCTAACTGGTGCTTATTGAAGTTAGGCTCCTACTCTCCCACAAAGGTTGGGAGACAGGAGTCATATCTTCAGATGTTGGCTGGAACAGACAGCAAATTCTTTTAGCAGCTTTGAGTTTTCTCAGGCAAGCACTCTAAGAGGGGCTTCCTAGAAATGTAGCCTTGAGCTGTTAGACACTATATGAGTGTTTTGTTTAAGTCTTTATAGACCAAGGTGGAGGCCTAGTTGAGAAGAAGGCTCAGAGGAGCCTGGCAAGAGTTTGGTCAAGGAGAGAATCTTTGTCAGTAGGTTTTGCATCCCTGCCTAGAAGCCCTCTTCAACCTGCATTAGCTCCAAGACCCTGTGCCAGGCTGTCACCCAGCATAGACACCCTCTGTACCCTAGTCAGGCTTCATCATCCTATACCAGGCTATCCTCCTGCATGAACAGTCCTTACCCTGCGTGGCCTCTGACACTCCTCACTGTGCCCTGCTGGGGTGGCTTGGATTAGCTATTGTGTTTAGGGAACCAAGAGAAGGGAGGTACCAGAGAGTTTTCCTCCTAGCTATCATGTCCTTAATTCTCACTGCCACACTCAACTCAACTCAATAGAATTCTTTGCACTTGTCTTTATCTATGGTGTTTTGTTTTAATCTAAATTATTTGGGGGAAAAAGTTTTCTTTGACATGGTGAGTGACTAAAGTTTAAAAGTTTGGTTTGAAACTTGGTCATCAGATACCATATTTGTTTCCATTTCCTGGTCTGAGAGTTTCATGTTCCTGACAGCTGGCTGGGTCTACCTAGCATTTAACTCATCACCTGATTTGTATAAGAGACCCTTAAGTTCTTTCTTTTAATCAATGGAAGGGCCAAGGGGACACCAGTGTTGGGCTGTGCTTAGGGCATCAATTGGCCTTAATCCGTCTTTGCAATGAAGCAGCCTACCTTGCCATTTGTTTCCTCCTCTTCCCAATAACTTCTGAAGAAAATCATTCAGGGAATGAAGAGGAGAGGGAAAGGGCTTGTGCTTTCCCTTTGAACCTACTCAGTGAAGAAAGAATGAAAAGTCTGGATTCCCTTCTCCCCTTTTTTCAAAGCATCATGGTCATATAAAGAGTCCTGTGCTCAAATAAAAAGTGTTGTGATCACTTTAAATAGCAAACACACATTGCCTGTTGGGTAATAGAAAATACTTATTCCAACATATAATTCAGTGCATTAGTTATCATTCAAGTATGAGACTCCTTCTCTGTCTCTCTGGCCAGGACAAAGTTGCAAGCAGACTATCTCCTTCAGGGGAAGAATGTGACCATTTTCTTCTTTCTCCTCTCCTCATCCCCCAGTTTGCTGACCCCATTTCTGGCCCTTTCTGGGGTATATCCAGAAGAGGAAGGAGGGGAAAGAGGGTAGGGAAATTTCTTGTTTGCCTGGCCCTGTTGTCAGATGCCCCATGCTCCCTGGGCTGGCAGATGTTGAAAGCAGACTCTTTTGTGCACAAGAGGCCTCAATGCAATCTCCCTTGTCTCCTCTGCTCCACTCCACACAGGTCGCTCCTTGTGAATATCCCATC
The DNA here is from genome assembly GCA_031878705.1 of Tapirus indicus. Classification (NCBI taxonomy): domain Eukaryota; kingdom Metazoa; phylum Chordata; class Mammalia; order Perissodactyla; family Tapiridae; genus Tapirus; species Tapirus indicus. The sequence continues at coordinate 23,131,878 of CM062931.1, read as the reverse complement.
GCCCTTCCAGGTGGTCCCTTGGGGCCGACTGCCTCTCCTGTGATCTGCATCTGGTCCACAAGAAACACTAATGCACCCTCTGGCCTGACAAAATGGAGGAGTACAGCCCACTTCCAATGCAGCGGTCACTTTTTTGTCTGCCCTGCCCCTCTGGTGGAAAGCCACAGGCCCTCACTATCAGATTCCAAGTGGTTTCATTGAAGGCTCATCCCAGCTATGAATGTGGGGTTGGGCAACCACCCACCTACCCTGGAGGGAGGCAGGGTGGAAAAGTCACAGCACATTTTTTTAAAACAACTTAATTCACATAACAGTATAATTCAGAAAACGTATAATTCACCTATTTAAGGTGTACAATTCAACATTTCATAGTGTAGTCACAGATATGTGCAACTATCACCACAGTTAACTTCAGAACATTTTTATCACCACAGAGAGAAACCTTGTACCTTTACCATCACTCTCCTGTCCCCCCATCCTTCCAACCCTAAGCAACAACTAATCTGATTTCTAATGCATCCTCTCCATAGATTTGCCTATTCTAGACATTTCATATAAATGGAGTCATATATGTCTTTTGTGACTAGCCTCTTTCATTTAACATAATGTTACCAAGGTTCATCCATGGTGTAGCATGCAGCATTACTTCATTCCTTTTTGTGGCCAAGTAATATTTGATTGCATGGATATGCCACATTTTGTTTATCCATTCAACTGTTGATGGACATTTGGGTTGTTTCCACTTTTTGGCTATCATGAATAGACTGCTATAGAAATTTGTGTACAAGTTTTTGTATGAACATTTGTTAATTCTTTTAGGTATATACCTAGTGGTGGAAATACTAGGTCCTATGGTAATTCCATACTTAACTTTTTGAGGAACCGTCAAACTGTTTTCCATAGTGGCAGCACCATTTTACATTCCCACCAGCAATGTATGAGGGTTCCAATTCTCTACATCCCTACACTTGTTATTTTCTGCTTTGTTTTTGTTTTATTATAGCCATCCTATTGTGTTTGAAGTGGTTTTGATTTGTGTTTCCCTAATGACTAAAGATGTTGAGCATCTTTTCATGTGCTTATTGGCCATTTTTATATCTTCTTTAGAAAAATATTTATTCAAGTTTTTTGCCCATTTTTTAATTGATTTGTTTGTCTTTTTATTGTTGAGTTTATATATTCTGGGTACTAAACGCTTATCAGATATGTGATTGGCAAATAGTTTCTCCCATTCTGAGCTTGTCTTTTCACTTTCTTGATGATGCTCTTTGATGCACAGAAGTTTTTAATATTTATGAAGTTCACCTTATCTATTTTTTCTTTTGTTGCTTGTGCTTTTGGTGTCATATCTAAGAAACCATTGCTGAATTTGAGGTGTGAAGATTTACCCCTATGTTTTCTTCTAAGAGTTTTATTGTTTTATCTCTTACATTTAGGTCTTTCATCTTTTGAGTTAATTTTTGTAAATGGTGTGAGCTAAGGGTCCAAATTCATTCTTTAGCGTGTAGCTATCCAGTTGTCCCAGCACAATTAGTTAAAAATACTATTCTTTCCACATTGAATGGTCTTGGTGTCCTTACCAAAAATCAGTTTTCCATAAACACATTGGTTTATTTCTGGACTCTTAATTCTACTCCACTGGTCTAAACATCTATCCTTATGCCAGTACCACTCTGTCCTGATTACTGTTGCTTTGTAGAAAGTTTTGAAGTATGAGTCCTCCAACTTTGTTCTTCTTTTTCAAGACAGTTTTGGCTATTCTGGATCCCTTGAAATTTCACATGAATTTTAGAATCAGCTTATCAATTTCTACAGAGAAGTCAGCTGGGATTCTGATAGAGATCGCATTGAACCTATGGATCAATTTCAGGAGTATTGCCATTTTAACAGTATTAAGTCTCCCAATCCATGAACATGGGATATTTTTCCATTCATGTAAATCTTTAATTTCTTTCAACAATATTTTGTACTTTTCAGAGTATAAATTTTGCACTTTTTTGTTAAATTTATTCCTAAGTATTTTATTCTTTTTTATGCTATTCTTTATGCTATTTTAAATGAAATTGTTTTCTTAGTTTAATTTTTGGATTGCTCATTCCAAGAATGTAGAAATATGACTGATTTTTGTATATTGATCTTGTATCCTGAAACCTTGCTAAACTGATTTATTGCTTCCAATAATTTTTTAGTGAATTCCTTACAATTTCTATAGAAGATTATGTCATCTGTGAATGTAGTTTTACTTCTTTTTCAATCTAGTTGCCTTTTATTTCTTTTTCTTGCCTAATTGCTCTGCCTAGACCCTCTATTATAACGTTGAATAGAAATGGCAAGAGTGGACATCCTTGTCTTGTTTTTGATCCTAGGGGGAAAACACACATTTTAAAATTCTTTCAAAGCCTTTATCCATCTCCATTCTCTTAAGGCTTTCACTTTTATGTAATCCTAAGTTGTTTTAGAACCATATGACTGTTTTTTTAAATCACATCCTGAAGAAAATCTGTAAGGTACCCTCACACCTCACTTTGGAGTTTTATATCTGTTGTATATTTCCACTTATACTAAACTCTACAATATAACATAGTCATACACCCTGTTTCAGAATTATTCACCATAAATTTGGCCAAATATAGACCATCCCAGAAAAGAGGAGAACAAGAGATACCTTTCTTCCTTCCAATGGACTGTGTGCACTTAAAGCAGTGACATTTTGGTGAGAGAAGTCCAATTTTCTCTCTGTCACTGGTGAAATGACAGCATTGTGTAACATTTCCCCTCCATTGGATAAAATGCTTCATGATTGCCTATGCTAAAGGAATGTTCACATTCAGCCAAGATGTAGAAACACATCTGAGGTACGTATAGACAGTTATTAGGCAATGTAAGTAGCAGTTTCTACTGGGAAACCCAGAAAATTTCTATTAGTATGAATGACATGTTTTAGTAACTAATAAAACTCCAAACACAAAAAAGAATAAAAATGTTCAATATAAAGGAAAGATAGTGTGTGCCTTCCTCATTGTTACCCCAGATAGGACCCTGGATTAATACACCAGTTTAGCACCTTGGCCACTTCCCTTTTTTGGGTTTTGGAGAATAGGACACAGGATGAGTTAATATGGACACCTGCTAACCAGGTGAAGCTGAGTTTCAGTCCATTTTACCAGATAGCACTGTCCCAATTGCCACAGGGTACAGCAATTTATTCTTTGAAAGGACTGGGGATGCTTCTGAGCAGGGCCAGATTGTGTGGTTGGTGTAGGATCACAAAGGGAAGTTTTATTTTCATTTTCTTAGTAACAAATTGATTACAAAGAATGGAAATTTAGTAAAATACAAAAAGTGTGCCATGTTATTGCTATGGATAAAATGTGTTCTTATTAGGAAGAATGGCAACATCAAACTACCTGAGTTCCAAACCCCATAGGTCTGCAATGTTTTTTGTTTTGTTTTCAGGATACAGCATAGATATAGGGCAAATGATGGATGGTTTCATACCACATGCCTGGACCTAACAAGATGTTGGAATGGTTCAGACCTTTTACACATAGACTTTTGAGAGTAGGGAAGAAGAAGGATGGTAAAATTGCATCAGTCATATTTATTTTTATGTCAAGGGGAGAGAAGTGTAACAAATGTCTAGGATAACCTATCATTGGGACAAGGAAGACAACTTGAGAAAAATATCTAAGCCAGATGATTTCTTTAAACTTTTTTAAAGCTTTCTTATATCCACTGAGTACAAGGACTCACCAGTGACATTGTGTGCACTTTTTCTTTCTGTTAGTGTAAAACAGAGCACTAGGAGAGCCTGGGGCCAACCTCCTTATTGAAGGGAAGAGGAATCAGCACATGAGTTGGGACTGAGGGACAATCACCATTCCAAGGAAGAAGATGGCATGTGGATTCCTAGGAGGCCAGTTTCCCTGACACACACCCTGTGTGCATCTCTTCTGTATCATGTTTTGTTCATAACATGTCTGAATTTTAAATGCAGGTTTATTTGTCTTCCATTCTGCATCAGTTGCTTTATGAATGATGGTTAAATAAACAAGCACAAGAAGATAAAATTTTACTCTAAGACTTTGTGAAAGAGCTTTTTCACAATTTTCAACTTTCACTCCTCTGTGTTGTAGACATGTGGGCCAGTGGAAAATCTGAGATTCCTGTACAGTCATGTGTGACTTAACGACAGGGATACATTCTGAAAAATTCATTGTTAGGTGATTTTGTTGTTGTGCAAACATCATAGAGTGTACTTACACAAACCTAGATGGTATAGCCTACTGTACACCTAGGATGTATGGTATATAGCTTACTGCTCTTAGGCAAACCTGTACAGTATGTTACTGTACTGAATACTGTAGGCAATTGTAACCCAATGGTAAGTATTTGTGTATCTAAATACATCTAAACAGAGAAAAGCTACAGTAAAAATATGGTATGAAAGCTAAAAAATGGTGCATATGTATAGGGCACTTACCAAGAATGGAGCTTGCACGACTGGAAGTTGCTCTGGGAGAGTCAGTGAGTGAGTGGTGAGTGAATGTGAAGACTAGGACATAGCTGTACACCACTGTAGACCTCATAAACACTGTACACTTAGGCTACACTAAATTTATTTAAAAAAAAATCTTTCTTCAATAATAAATTAACCTTAGCTTACTGTAACCCTTTTACTTTATAAACTTTTTAATTTGTTTTTAACTTTTTGACTCTTTTTTATTAGCACTTAGCTTAAAACACAAACACATTGTAGAGTTGTAGAAAAATATTTTCTTTTTGTTAAAAACAAAGACACACAAACACACATTAGCCTAGGCCGATGCAGGGTCAAGATCATCAATATCACTCTCTCTACTTCCACATCTTGTCCCATTGGAAGGTCTTCAATGGCAATACCACACAAAGAGCTGTCATCTCCTTTTGTAACAATGCCTTCTGGAATACCTCCTGAAGGACCAGCCTGAGGCTCTTCTTGAGGAAGTGTCACTCTTTTCAGAAATAAGCCCATAGTGGTTTGCTTGGTTTGTTTCTTTCTTTCATCATAGATTTGCTTGTAAGCAGATAATGCACCGTGAATGTTCCTCTTAATAAACACCTTTTGGTGTTGTGGTCTATGTTTTCAAACTTTGGAAGGAGCTTGGTGAGGTCTGCAAACTTTCTGCTAAACCCTTTACTGTGAATTTTCTTAGGAGTTCTTCTTTTTTTCCTTCTCCTGCAGTTTCCTTTTCTCTTGCCTGTTTTTCAGCTCTGTGTTCCTGTTCTAGTTCCAACAACTCCTCATTAGTCAGTTCCTCAGGAAGCATCTCTAGGAGCTCCTCAATTTCATCCTCATCCACATCCAGGCTAAAGTTGTTTGCCATCATAACCACAGCCTTGTTGATTTTGCAACCTCCTCATCCTTGGTAAATCCTTTGAAGTCATTGACAAACCTCTTGAATGTCTTCTTCCAAATGCCATTCATGCACTCCTTGATGACATTACCCTAACCCCAATCAACATTCTTGATACAGTCATAGATGTTGTAATCCTTCCAGAATTGCATTAGTGTCTTCTCAGGGTCTTTCTCAGTGGCAGCAATAGCCTGGGCAAGGGTCCTCCTCAGATAGTAGGCTAAAAAGCTGCTATAACTCCTTGATCCATTAGTTGGATCAAAGAGGTGGTGTTTGGAGGGAGAACTGCCATTTTGATATTGGTATGAAGATCACCAATAAAAGGAGGATGTCTGGGAGCATTATCAACAATAAGCAAAATCGTGAAAGGTATGTTATTCTCCAAACAGTACTTCTCCATTTCACTGGCATAGCAATTCAGGAGGGCATCTTGGAAGAGGGGCTGAGTCATCTTCCTTCTTATTGCTCTTCTGGGTCATCATGGCTTCTTATTGCTCCTCTAATACACTGGCAGTGTGGTGCTTATTGATATGCTTGAAGGCCCTGGGGTTCTCACTGTGCCAGATCCAAAGGGTTTCAATTTGTAGCCTAGAACATTGACCCAAGCAAGACTGTTATACTGTCCTTAAAAGCCTTGAGACCTGGCATTGACTTGGCCTCCTTATGGATGAAAGTCCTTCCAGGCATCTGTTTCCAGAATAGGGAGGTTTCGTCCATATTGAACATTTGCTCTGGAAAGCAATATTCCTCCACAATCAGGTTACCTAGAGTTTCCAAAAATTCTTCCGCTGCCTTCACATCAGCACTTACAGACTCACCACTCACTTTCACAATATGTAATGAATAATGATTTTTGAATCATTTAAACCACGCTGAGCTAGCAGTAGATTCAACATTGTAATCAGGTCTAATCTTTTCTTTCAACATAGCAAAAAAACTTTTTGCTTTGATCATGATTGTCATGGTACTGAGAGGAATATACTTCTGTGTCTGGCCTTCAATTCAGGTCATTAGAAGTCTCTCCATGTCTGATATAGGTCCTTCTCGAATTTTTGTTGCCTTCAAAGAAGGAGATACTTTAACAGCTTCTATCACTTTGTTCTTGTTCTTCAAGATCATAGCTATGGTGGAATGGGACACACCTGAATGAGGAGCAATAACCTTCATTGATTTTCCACCTTCATAGTCCTTAATCACTTTTAATATTGTTTTCAGGTCAGTCACTCCACGTGGCCTCTTACTGGCAACATTAGCAGTGGATTTTGTATGCTTGGAGGCCATGATGAGTGAAACAACATGAGAATGAATCAAGCACAAGAGAAAATGATGCAATCAAAAGATGTGGTAAATACGAGACATATGAGGCTTACTGCTGACTTAACACAGCATATTGTTTTACAGTAAACTTTTTTTTTAATAAGTAGAAAAAGTACGCTCTAAAATAACAATAAAAAGTATAGTATAGTAAATACATAAATCAGTAACAGTCATTTATTATCATTATTAAGTATTATGTACTGTACATAATTATATGTACTATACTTTTATACTACTGGCATCACAGTAGGTTTTTGTAAACCAGTGTCACCACAAACATGTGAGTAATGCCTTGCACCGTGACTTTACAATGGCTACAACATCACTAGGCAATAGGAATTTTTCAGCTCTATTATGATCTTATGGGACCATCGTCATGTATGTGATCTGTTGTTGACCAAAACATCATTATGTGGCACATGACTATAATTTAAGGACAGCCCATTTGGGGGGAACTACTAGTCAGGCTCAGGGAGAAATCAAACTTGTTTTCAGAAGCAACTAAAAGTGACAGGTTAAGAAGAAACAAAAGGTCCCAGAGAAGGAAAGGAGATGAGTAAATGCAGATATAGGTGGCTCAGAAATAAGCAAGAGACACTGTGCCCCAACAGGCAAACAACTTAATCATCACTGTTAAGACTCTAGGGTTGGCTCTGTAATTGTTAGAGAAATGGAATGGAGCAGACCCAGTCTTTCACTACCTTAATACTAGATGAGATAAGGAAATGAATTCATAGGTTTAGATGATTCTATGTTCTGAAAAACAAGGGCAATTAAAGAAAAATTGGGTCAAAATAGGGTCCTTTTCTTCTCCCCCATTTCTTCCCCAACTGGTCTCCCACACCACCCCAGAGCCATTCCATTCATTGATTCATACCGCAATTCAGCAAGCATTCATACACATACAAACACACAAGAATTTATTGACACTTACTGTGTACAAGATGCTGTTCTTATGTTAAAGATATTATAAAACAGTGTATGTCATGTTTCCTGAACTTGAGGAGTTTACAATCAGAACAGGTAGAGGAAACTGTCATAAATGAAGCAGTCGTGGAACAACGTGAGTTATCGGAGTTACTCTGTGGGAGATGATCACCCTGCTTGGCAACCTGCAGGTGTCTTGCCAGGTTACTCTCCTCTTGTCAACAAGAGCACTTCAGATCTTTCTCTTATCCTACAAACTGCCGGTCATGCTGCCCACCCCTCTTTCAAGTAGGAGGCAAGATAAACAAACGAAAACCACACAGCAGGCCCTCCCTGGACCTTTCACTAGCAGACGTGGACATAATAATGAGCTGTCTGGTGAAAAGGCAGGAGCTGCCCTCACTCCATCTCTCATCTTCCTCCCAACTGGGCTTTTATGTCAAAAACTTCCTCCCTTACCCCAACCTTCTCAAGAATTTCCATTAATGTGTGCCCCTTAGCATATTCAATTTTTTTTTCTCTCAACTAGATTCTTCTCACAGGTTTTAAACATGCTTATTTTAAACTCCTTTCTTGATCCCACATCCTTCTGCAGCTACTTTCTTGTCTCTTTCCTCCCCTTTGCAGCCAAACTTCTCAGCAGTCATCTCCTTTTTCCACTTTCTGCTCACTCCTCATCTTACCTGATCTGTGCAAAGTTAACATGGGTGACTATTCACTTCTTCTTGAAACATATTCTCTTTCCTTCCCTTTCTTAGCACCATATTCTCTTGGTTTTCTTCCTACCTTTCTAGTTGTTTCCTTCTTCTCTCTTTTTTTTAAAGACTAATCATCCCCTATCTGGCCATTAAATGTCAGAGTTCTTTAAGTCTTGTTCCCAGGCTTTCCCTTCTTATACCATCTTGTCACCCTGAGCAATCTTAGCCATGCTAAGAATTTTAATCACCACCTATATCTAAATGTTCCTAAATTTATAACTGGAGCCCAGATTTCTCATGTGAAATTCGGAGCTGTATATCCATTTTCCTTCTATCATCTTCACTTATGATCTCTATCTTAATGAGAAGCATCCCCATTATCTAGAAGCAAACCAATACCTAGGAGTCATTCTAGACATCTTCCACTCTCTCATTTTGTATCCAAGTCTTGTCAGATTTATCTCCTAAATCAAATAATCTGTTCACCTCTCACCACATTCACTCCCACCCGCCAGGGACCATTACTCTCTCCTGGACTACACAGTGAAGTACTACGTCAACATATTCCATCATGCAGAAACTTTTGAAAAATAGAACCTGGATTACATCCCCTCCTATTAACACACTTCTTATTGATTTCAGGAAAAAGACTAATGCACTTCCCTGGACCCACAGTGTATTCTTCCTCTACATACTTTTACAATCTCCTTGCAAACCATCCTTCATTTATTCTCTGTACTCTGGCCGTACTTGATTGTTCCCTCCTGCCACCAAGCCTTTGCTTATCCTGTGCCCTCTTCCTAGAATATTCTCCCCATATACCTCCTGCATCAGTTAACTATTGTCCTTCAGATCCAGCTCAATTGAAACTTTGTAGTGGTGGCCCTCCCTCACCCTCAGACTCAGGCATATGCTCTTATTATTCATGCTTATAGCCCAGTATATCCCTTGTTATTTTATCTTCCACAGTTGTCACTGCACATTCATTTGTGTGATACATTTTTTTTTTTTTTTTTTTGTGGGGAAGACCAGCCCTGAGCTAACATCCGTCTCCAATCCTCCCCTTTTGTTTTTGCTGAGGAAGACTGGCCCTGGGCTAACATCTGTGCCCATCTTCCTCCACTTTATATGGGACGCCGCCACAGCGTGGCTGACAAGCAGTGCGTCGGCGGGCGCCTGGGATCCAAACTCACGAACCCTGGGCTGCCAAGCGCGAACTAAACCGCTGCGCCACCGGGGGGCCCCTGTGTGATACTTTGATTAAAAGTCATCTACTCTCTTGAGATGTTGAGCTCCCTGAAGACATGTCTGATTTTGGTTTCTACCAGCCCCCATGTTATATGTTCATTAATATTTCTTTAGTGCATAATGCTTTTGCTTTCTTTCATGGTCCTAATACTGCCCATTTGAGGGCTTAAGGAAAGCAGACACACTATACACAGTTTCCAGACATTTGGAATGGGGTCAAGCCAGCATAGGTCTTACACACATTTTTGAACGACATGTTAGGTTAATAAGATGAATATTAAATGAGGCTTACTGAAGGCAGGTAGGATTCCAACAGTCAGAGAAGTAAAGGAAGGGCATCCGAGACAGGAGTGGCAGCATGATCAAATGTCTGGGGGGATAGGAGAAAAACTGGGCAATGTCTTTTCACTAAGATGCAAGGGATCTGCATGGATCCACAAACCAGATGTGGGGCAGAGCTCAAGATGGTCAGAAAGAAGGTAGTTGTGAAAGAGTTGATTGTGGAGAATGCCCAAGGTCTACAGGTATTATAGAGGCGGTTCTGAAAACAAGAAAAGCAAGATGTCTGAAATAGTCCAAGTTTACTATCCCACCCTCATTAGTTCCAGGCACTGATGAGTAATGAGTTCATTACTCTTGTTACAATGGATTCAGTCTTTACTGTCCTTTCCTCCTTGGCATTTTTCCTGGGCATCTTGCCCATGCCAAGCTTCAGAATGGTCCTGTATCCCTCTTCACTTGATGTGAGGGTGACCAGATGCTCTGGCCTCCTGGCCCAGGACTTTGGATTGTATACACTATATAATGGCTTCCATTGTTTAAGGATTTCTTTTGATGATAGTTCTCAGGATTCATCTTCTGGATGTTTGGACACAATTCCTCTTGTAATTCTCAGTTCTCATTCCCATGGTTCTGGCTTCTTCTTTTACTTTGGTGAGAAATTGTCCTCAGGCCCCTGATGCTTTTACCAGGATAACTAAAGGAAAATTGTTTCTATACTCACAACACTTCTGACATCAAATGTGTGGGTTTTCCACACCAAGCAGTTCTCCAATTCTCTGTGGACACCGTGTGTCTTACAATTTAACTCAATTCCAACACTAACTACCCAGAGTTAGTGCAGACCCTATAGGTTAAAGGCTCAGTCCCACCAGACTTCCTCACCTTCAGACACCAATCAAAGTAGTGGGTGCCCAAGGTACCCAAACTTCTGTTTGACTTAGCTACAAAGTTGGGGGTTCCTATGACCCCCTCCTCAGGTTTGATAGTTTGTTAGAATGACTCACGGAACTCAAGAAAGCAGTTTAGTTACTATTATTGGTTTATTATAAAGGCTACAACTCAGGAACAGCCAAATGGAAAAGATGCATAGGGCAAGTATGTGGGAAGGGATGCAGAGCTTCCATGCCTTCTCCACATGTGCCACTCACCCAGCACCCACATGAATTTACCAACATGGAAACTCTCTGAACCCCATTGTTTAGGTTTTTATAGAGGTTTTATTGTGAAACCATGATTGATTAAATCTCTGGCCATTGATGAATTGCTCTGTCAACAAAAGATGCTCCTATCATTCCTATCACTCAGGAAATTACAAGGGTTTTAGGAACTCTGTGCCAGAAACTGAGGGCAGAGATGAAATACATATTTCTTACTATGTCACAATAACAGTAGAAAGAGTGGAGAGCACATATAAATTCAGACACATCTATGCTTTCAGGAGTTCATAGTTAAATAAATAACTAGCCCCCCACCCCACCACCACCTGTAAAATCTCCAGACTGAAGCTTCAGAATTACGTAGCCAAGATCTCTGAAAAAATACTGGAAACAAAATCAATTCAAGTTGAATGGCTAATCAAGCAGCAAGGTGAGTCAAGCAGGCACAAAAAGGGAATGTCCAAAAGGGCAAACAATGAACAATCAAGCATCAAGATCTAAGGTGTCTCTCAGTTTGCTCAGAATTGGGTGAATGTCTGTTCTTTAGCCCAGTCCTGGACCTCTGCTTGGCCGAAGATGAGGTAGAAGACCAGGCCTGATATGTTAATAGCAGCTGAAAGCAAGAAGACATTTCTCCAACCAAACTCTGAGTCCTGGAGGCAGGAAACTACAAGTTATTAACGGTCTTCAAGTTCTTATCCCTCCTGGTTCAGAAAGGCTCTGGCACCAAGTGCTACTGCCCCCAACCCCAACTCTGCTCCAGCCTCTGTGGGCTTCCTGGTTGTGCATGGAATACGCAGGTACATTTCTGGTGCACTGGCCTTTCCTTCTGCTGCAATGCTCCTCCCCCAGATAGCCATTTGTCTCACTCCCTTACTTGCTTCCAGTCCTCGCTTAAATGTTACTTTTTCAATGAGTCCTTCCTTGACCACCCTATTTAAAATTGAAATCCCACCCCTTCTTATGTGCCCTTTTCTCCTCTCCTGCTTTATTCTTCTCTTAGCACTTACCACCATTCAATATACCATATATTTTACTTATTTCATTAGCTTTCTATCAGTTTCTTTCCTACAATATAGGTTTCACAAGGGCAGGGACTTTTGTTTGTTTTATTTACTTAAACACTGCATGGTACACGCTAATGTTCAATACATGTTTGTTTAATGAATGAATGAATGACAAGGGAAACAAGGTCAGCTTGAGAATTTCCATTTTAGACAACCACTTCCTGACAGTGTGTTAGTCAGTGACTGGAAGGGAATTGAAGCTTCAAAAAAGAGAAAGGACTTGATGTCAGAAAGAAAATCCTTTCTTCGTTATCCTCCATTCATTTTCCTGACTTACTGGTGGAGAACCACTGGAATTTAAAGGATGACATTCATATGAATGTTATATACATCTTTCTTCACATAAAGTCTATATCAATAAGATTCATAGGAAATGCTCAAGTCATCAGATGAATTTGTTCATTCTGAACAACTTTAAACATATCTCCCAGGATGGAAGGTTGTACAAATGTAAAAACACCATGTAAGCAATACTGGTCAGAGGAATTTCTGCACTAACCACTGATGTAAGATGCAAATTGCTCCTTCACTCTGTCATTCATTCAACATCTCTCTCATTCATTCTGTAAATATTTGTTGGGTTCCTACAAAGGGCAACCAATTCTTTCTAGATTGTCTAGAACTTTCAAGGTTTTGGCACTGAAATTCCCACATCTCAGGAAACCCCTCAGTCCCAGGCAAACTAGAATGACAGGCCATTCTATACTTTACAAAAAAATTCCATGAATATTGGTCAAAAAGTTGATGATTAGCATGAGAAACTCATTTTCTAAGAACTCATAAAACATAAACTCATAAAATTGAGTATTCTCCCTCACTCCATACCCCAAACATGTGGTAATTTCCCTGCATGAGCTGATCCTGGGGTGAGAATGAGAGCATGTGGGGTGCTCAGGACTCTTGAGCTTCAAGTTCAGCCACACTGAGGAGGGAACAAAACTACACTTAGTCTGACTTCTACTGGGTGACCTCTATAGGTCATGACCTTTCATGACCATTCATGACTATTTTCATCACCACATATGACCTCACCTGACTGAGGAAAAATCCAGTAACAGTGGGAGAGATGGCTCCTGATATAAGAGAAAAGACTTGCGATAGTCCCCTGAGAAAACCAACATACCTGAGACAGAGAGAGAAAGAAAAATATTCCAATGTAAGCAAAAGGTTAATCTCAGCTGATCTGTTGCAACTCAGTGCTTATCTCTGAGGATGCCTAGAGTTGTGCTGACCCTTGGTCAAACCTGAGTCAAATGTAATGGCTAGTGATTAGTATAATCTTGTGCTAAGTCTGAGACTTTCAAGGGGTAACCTGTAGTAACTCATCAATATTGTTTATACGAAATATACAGATTGATGGTTTGTACCTAGTTTATATGCTCTCTTGGTTTCTGCTATGGAGCCTGATATTGCAGCCTTGTTTGGGGGTATAAAAGACCCCTCACTGAATGAGACTTTGGCTTCCCTAAGACCAAGATATCTCCCACGTATCTTGGTGGTTCATTATCTGAAGATGAAGTGTGTTGACTATGAAAGGACCCTGGGAGCTAAGTTTGGAAGTCTCAGTCATCTCTGATATTTACCTGTATCAGAGGTAAATATTCCTTCTGCTCTACTGTGTCCTTTACCTTTATTAAGCCTTACATGAGCATGCCCTGTGGAGTTTCATGACTCCTTTCAGTGATCCAGCCCTGTGTAACTGCTGCATTCCCCAGTAGAGAGAAATTGGTGAGGGTCTCCCCTAGTTGAGCTGTGAGTGTGGCCACTGACAACTCCTGTTTTCACCTGGAAAAACTAAGTTCACAATGACTGGCCAACTTTGGGTCCCTTCCAGGAATTACTTGGATCCAGGGCTGGTGCTAACATTTTCTGTGACCTGTTGCCCATGTCATTCACATTCTACCTGTGCATCAGAGTAGGTTTAGGGCTGCTGGACCTGAACTGAGCTTCTATAAGGATGAGGCAAAAGGATCCCTACCGAGGAGCAATATCCAAGATGTTAACAAGGGATCCTGCTTCACCAAGGCTGCTGAAGGAAGAAGACAGTACCAAGAAGGCCATGGTGGTGATGTGGCTGGAACTGACCCAGGGCAGGGACACACAGAGCAAAGATGGAAAGATAACCCCTGGGGCAGAAGGACAAACAGAATGAATAGGAGGCTGACCTGAGCTTCCCCATCCACCAGTGTATCCACCTCGGTCCTTACCTGTGGCAGTGAAGAGTTTCCTGATGGTGACGAGTCTGAGGATTTTTCTGGAGAGGAGAAAATCTGCCAATAGACCTCCAAGGATAATACAGATGGAGCCAAAAACAAATGGTATGGCTGACAGGATCCCACTCTGAGGACCAAAGATGAGGTGAGATACATTCTTCACCACTTCACCATGACACAGATTGATCCCTGGGTAGAGTGTCTACATCTATGGCATTTTTTAATATACACATTGCCTTTAATACAAAGTCCATGTTACTGAATGAGCCAATATAATTTTAGTGCCAGAATAAAAATATGCATATAGTTCAATTTGCAAAAAAAAGAAAAAAAAGACTAATGCTCTCTTCATATATAAAGATCACCTGGAAATAGATATTAAAAAGAACAAACCCAGTAGAAAAATAGGCAAAGGATATGAACAGACAGTTTACAGAAAAGGAAAAATAAGTGATTCCTAAACATATTAAAAAGTACCCAATCTCATAATAATAAAAGTACTGTAAAATACCATTTTTCATGAATCAAATCAGCAAAAATCCAAAAGTTTTTTGACATGATTTGTAATGATGCTGTGAGGAATCAGATACTTGCAAATATTATGTGCCTTATGGAAGGCAATTTGACAATAACTATATAAATTTATACTGAATTTACCCTTGACTCAGATATGCAGAAATTTACTCTACAGGAATAGTTGCACAAATGTATGACAAATGAACAAGGTTTTCACTGTGGCATCGCTCAAAGATTGGAAACAACCCAAATGTCGCCCAATAAGATTCTCATGTACTAATATGAAAAGATCCCCATGGTATAGTATATAAAGAATAGCAGCACAAACAGCATATGTTTTGTGTTGAAAAAAAATGAGGAAAATAAGAATATACATTTGTGTATGCTTGCATTCTCATAAAGAAATGATGGAAGAATATATAAGAAATTAATAAAAAAGAGTACCTATGGAGAAGGCTAGGAGAACAGGATAGATTGGTGACAGGAATGGGAGTAGGATTTTTCACTCTTCACTTTTTAATATAGTTTTTAAAATGTTGAACCCTAGTATTATCAATTCAATCACTAAATTAAAATGCTATTAAAGAAAACACAAGGAAAAGGAGACCATCCTTTGTTGTGTGTAATCAAACAATGAAAAGGATTTAATTGTCACCTGGTCCAATCTGCTCATTTTATGGGTGAGTAAACCAAGGCCATCAAGGTTATGTGACTTAGTGAGAAAATACTCTGAGAGCAATGGAAGTCTAGATCTCTTGACTTCCCAAGCTGGGAAGGTCTGCTGTCTGGTCTCAACTTGTCTTTCTAATCATTCCCCCATCCTCCTCCTCCTCAGCCTTGGCCTCTGAGGGTGGGGAGTCCACCTGGACTCACCACCCAACAGCCATCCTCAGGGTGTCTATCTCTCAACACTGGAATCCTACGTCTCTGGCCCACCTGTCCCCTGATTCCCGGGCCTGAGGTTCTGGCTCCATTGCCTGCTTCTGGCTCTCCTCCTTCTTTGGGAAGACCCATAGCCACTCTGTCCTTGGGCTTTCTGATCTCAGTACCTCTAGCTTGTTTGCATGCATGCATCCCAGACTCTGACCGCTGCTAAGAAGGTCTGCTCTCTGTTGGCCAGTTAGCATGTTTTCACCAGAGAAGCCCAGTCAATGTGAGAACACTACTTTTTGAGTACAAAGGGCAAGAATGTAACAGTATTTCAATGACCTTCTGAACTGTCACTAACAGGCTATGAAATCTGATACACTCTTTGCCACTTTTAAAATATCCATCCTGAGGAACTGAAAGGCTCCTGTCAGCCAATCAGAGCATCTGTTCATTTTGTGAAAAATCAGAGAGCTGTACACATGTGTGCACTTTTCTCTATATAGGACATACTTGAATAAAATGCTTTTTTAAAAGAATATTATCCACAAGTTTTTGATATAAGTTTTATTTGGGACTTTATATCCTATTAATAATGTCTTATTTTCAGTACATGTTGTTTATTTATGCTTCTCTGTCACAGCATTCTCAAAGGCAGAATTTGTTTTGTTAATGCTTTATTGTTTGTGCTGCAGGGTGTCTTCTTTGTAAACGTTGATTGGACTGAACATAAAATTTTTGCATTGATTCCTTAAAAAATATGACATTCTATGAATGTCAAACTGACCTAGAACCATAGCACTCTGCCCCAATAAGCAGTGGGCCACGCTGAGATGAATTAGAATTCAAGTGAAACAGGTTGCATTTCCTCCATGAAGGTCCTGGGCTTAATCCTCTGATTTTGTGACCATAGGATTATATAATGAAGCATTTAAACAAAAGAAAAGAATAAGTTTTCTCTGTACTTACATCTCTGAGGTTAGCTTGAAGTTCAGAGTTGATATATGTTGGTATATACGCCATCAAGATATGAAAAAGCCAGAATTCACTGAAATAAGAGACTAAAATGCCCCAGAGTGGTAGGGATTTGATCATAGCCATAATGGGAAGAGACCAGTCTGCTGAACAGTCCTGGAAGAAAGCACATATCAATATCCCCTCCATCAGAAGAAAAGAGCTTTGCTCTATTGCACTCTTCACCTCTAAGACATACAGACAGACATAGGGTAATGGCAGAGAAGTTCCTCAATTCACCTCTTGAGCCAGTGAACACACGATGTATTCCCTCTCACCAGTGCTGATAAATGGATGATTCATGGGGTCATCATAAACAAGAGGAAACGAGAGAAAAGAACAGGCACAGCCAATTCCACCTAGGAAGAGAATCTAGTTAGCGCTGGATAGGAGTTCTTTCAGTTTGACTCTGCCCTGAGATGATTCCTGGGGTTGACAGAATGACTGTCCCCAATACTCCACTCGTCCCTGCATCTATACCCTTGCATGGCCCTGTCATAGGTGGAGGATACTTCCCCACCACTTGACTGGCTTGGCCATGTAACACGCTTTTGCCAAAGTCTAGGCCTTATGAAGCACTGCATTTTTTTTACTTATCCTCTTGTTTCTTAGCCATTGGCATGGGAAGAACATGCTCCAGCTAACCCATTGTCCACAGCAGATGAGAGACACAGAGAGCAGAGCTGCTCAGCTGTCCCACATAACTAAGAGAATAAATGATTGTTGTTTTAAACCACTGAGTTTGGGAGGTTTTGAAATGCACCATTATCAAAGCTATAACTCATTGTTAAAAGTTATTAGAGTGTTTGCCCTATGCGCTTGAAAACGCCCTCACTGTTGAAGAACCAGTCAGTATCCCTTCTGCTAGTCATGCTTCTGCTAAGTTCCTTTCATCATTAAACCTTTCCATATCTATCTCTAGCACTTAAGAACTAGCAGCAGTACATATGTGCAACTGATTACCCAGACAATTTCTAGACATGAAATGAAATTAATTCTCAGAAAAGGAATTTTCTCTAATATATACATTATTACAGTGTTGGACAACTCAACTCAATATATAGTGAATATATTGACCTGATGTTACAGGAACCCTTGATCTAAGAATATTATTCTCTAATGAAAACACTTACTGGGACTTACTGGTCCCACTGGAATCAGGTGGTTTGCAGATGGGATTTCAGAGAATGTTTGAAAAATCAAACAAATACAAACATTAGGCAAAAGTAGCTGAGCATATCCCAACCATGGCTAGGTAAAGGCAAAATTGTGAAGTAGTAGAATATTGCCTCTGAAATAGCCTGCGTCTTTGGAACCTTGCAACATCTGTGTGTTATGTCCACTCCTGAGTCTCATATGGTCTGTTCTGTCCTGCAGCCTCTATTGGTTGATTCTCTACTCCAATCAGTACTTTACTTATGATTAGGTCACATTCCCACAATTTTCTGGTTGTAGTAATAATGGGAGAAATTTAAAAGAATGTATTAAAAAATGAGCATAACTAAAAATATAACCTCACCAAGATAACATTTTCAACATCTTATGAAAGAATTCCCTCTGGGGTCCTTTGTGGGTTCAGTTTAGAAGCAGCAAGGAATATTGTGATAGCTTTAAAGTCACGAGGTTATCCTAGATACACACTCAGACTACTGAAAGTTAAATGTCATTTTGCAAGATTCACAACATGATTAGCTCTGAACATAATCAACTTTAGTTATATAAATATCCATATCTATTAAAATTTGGTTAACCATAGTTGAGTTGCATCACAGAAATCATGCCCAGCATTCTTTGTTGTAAAACAAAATTCTGATATTTGAAAAGCACAAACTCACCAAAGATATAGAAGATATAAGGCCATCCTATGGTCTGGCAGAGGAGACCACCGACAAGGAGGATGACAAAGGATCCCAGCACTGTTCCTAAACAGAAAAATGTGAGGATGTTATGGGTGAAAGGGTCAGGCTTGGGACTCTGTGTGCTTCCTACAGATTAACCCCTTCACAAAGCTGAGTTGCACAGTGATTAAAGGTATGAGCTGCAACCCAGACTAACTAGGTTTAAATCCTGCTCCTTCACTCAGTAACTGTGTCATCTTGGACAAGTTACTAGTCTATTTCTGTCTCAAATTTCCTTATGTGTGAAATGAAAATAATTATATATAGCTGAGTTATAAGATTGTTCTGAGGCTAAAAAATGAAATGAATATTTGCAAAGCACTTAGAAGAATGTTTGATGCACAGTAAACATTCAGTTATGATCAAGAAAGATAGCATAGGGTAGCTATTTAGAGCAAGGAGACAGAGTAGTTGGGTGTAAGGTCTTGCTTCTATTGACAGGCCATTGCAAAATACTCTTGGTAGTGCACATAAGATGACGATTTGGGTATCAATTACCTGACATAGCAATGGCGACAAGTTGACTCCTTTCCAGTGGGGGAGCCCATTTGACCCAAATTGAATACTGACTTGTGTTTACTATAACCTGAAAAAAAAATTCCATTCTGGACTATCTGGGGCATTTTGGAACCTGTATTCCACTGATACTAGAAAACTTCTTGGTACCTGGGCTATGCCTTGGACAATCCGAAGGACAATGAGAAAGGTCACTCCAGCATCAGTTGCCAGTGGAATGAAGAGGGTCAGGACTGAGGAAATAAACATACCAGCACCAACCAAGTACTTGGCTCCAAATATTCCAGCCACATAGCCACTAGGGATTGGGGCCAAGAATGAGCCATAGTTGAGGGAGCTGAGGATGATTCCCTGGATTTCAGGACTCCAGTCATACATAGGAGCCTAGATGACAAAGAGAATCTTACTGTGTATCTTTGGCTCAAGAGTTGACAATTTTTATTCTGAAGACTTGAGAGGCAAAAGAATAATTGTCAATTTTCTTTCCTTTTACCTCTCTCCAATTCCTCCAATCTACCAATTTAATCAAGAAAACCTAAACATGTGCCC
Source organism: Tapirus indicus (assembly GCA_031878705.1). NCBI lineage: Eukaryota > Metazoa > Chordata > Mammalia > Perissodactyla > Tapiridae > Tapirus > Tapirus indicus. Next base: position 23,112,213 of record CM062931.1, on the reverse strand, counting down.
AATGTACTCTTTCCCCCGACACAGTTTCCCCAGTTACATGATTAACTGACCAATTCAAAAATAAGAGAGCCTATAAAGAAAGAAATCCTATAAAGAAGAAAGCATCATAAATATGTGAAGGAAGAAAGAGAAAGCAGACATAAATCTGTGAAACTTATTTTGTGATGATTGTCATCATTGTAGGGCAAGAATTTATGTCCACTAAATGGTAAAACCTGTTTCCTTCATTCTAATGTGGTCCCTGGTTACAATTACAGACACTAAGTAGGGATATAATCTCCTTAGGTACATATTATGTTCTTGTGTAATATAGTTCCTTGAGCATAGTAGATGCTCATAAATAATCCTTTATGTCAAACCATTTGAGTCAAAGAAAAGGTCTGGAGTCTCATTAAACTTACCACTGCCTTAAATTCCTTTAAAGTTTCATTCCAGTTGTCCTGGGAGTCAGTGGGAGGCCTTTCTGTTGAGGCATTGGGCGGGCTGGGCAGGGCTGTGTTGTTCACCATAGCTGGGATGGCAATGCTCAAGTTCATTTGTTGGGTGCAAATCAAAAAATTACAGATATGCAAGATGAAGGCCAGCCCATGGCGGACGGAACAAAAGCCTGAGACAAGAGGGCACAGAAAGTCTTATAATCAGGGTGCTTTTCTCCCACCCATCCTAAGGCTGGAAGAGGGAGAAGATTGCAGTTTTTTTGTGAAGCAGAAATATAGAAAGAGCAGATGTTGCTCTGTAGGTGTCTGACAGACACCTTTCCCCCTGGAAGTGAGGGGGCCAATAACTCCCCTCAGAACTACTACTCAAGCAGAGACTTGAAGAATCTGTGGAATTGGCCAGAGCAAGCATTAGGAAAGAGTTTTCCAGGCAGGGCCCTGGGATGAGCTGATGAAAGTAGGAATGGAAAGAAGAATTTAGAGACAGAATTGGTTGGAAGCAGTGACTGATTGGATATAGATAGTAAGAGAGAGAAGTTGTTAGAAATGACTCCCAAGTGCCCCCACTGGGCAGCTGGGATGGCTTACAGTGCCATTTTTAACAGGGGAACATGGCAGATTAATATGTTTGGGAGCTGGGAAGAAGTAAGACTTGAAAAGTAGGCTAGGCTAACTATAGAAGTAGTTAATCTTCATCTTATACTGTAATCTATGCTTGCACGTAATTTGCCAGTGATCCATGGGAGCTCTGGTGTTATCCCTGGGGTTGAGTCCAGATACATTAGTTTGACAACAGCTGGAAGGATTGATTGAATAGCCCTGTAGAGAAATCCCAGAGGTATAATATGTGATCACTGTCCTCAAGGCACATGAGTGCCCTGTTTTCTGGCTCCTGCAAGGGAGCAAATGCAGTGGAAGTGGTCAGCACTGTTTTCTGCGGTCTAGTGATACTCCTGTTAAGCTCCAGGAGTTAACGGACAAATCCCCACCTTTGGTTTAACTTTGGGAGCACTTAGTAGAGACTCTCTCTTCTCCCATTCAGAAAAATCTGAATTGGAATTTTGATCAATATCATATTGATATGGCAGATTAAATTAAGAGGGATTACCACATTTATCATATTGCCCTCTCCCAGCCAAGAACAGAGATGACTCCCTATGTATTCAAGTCTTTTTCTCTGTCCCAAGGTGGAATTTTATAGTTATCTTCAGTTAAGTCCCACACAAGTTTCTTGAAGTACTTTTTACTGTTTCCATAACTGAGTCCTTTTCCCTATCATTTCTTCTTTATTTCTTCTTGGATTTAGACAAAAAAAATTAACAAACACACATTTTGTACAAATAATGGGAAAAATAGGTGATTGTTTTTGCCATTTGTAACATATATTTCATTTTCTTGGGTAATTTTATTCACTGGCATTTTCAAAACAATGTTAAATAGGAATGGTGAGAGCAGCACTCCTGCCATATCTGAATTTATTGGGAATGCTTCTCACATTACACCATTAGGTATGCTGCTGGTTGTTGGTGGGACTTGTACTTTTACTGTAGTAAGCTATCCTATTCCTATTTTTTATTATTTTTATGGGAATGCATGAGTTTCATCAAATGTATTTTAATCCTATGAGTCAGACACTTGGATCTTACCTACTCTATTTACAGCTTTGTGTTCTTAGGCAAGTTACTGAGCTCTCCATGGCCTCAGTATTTCGCCTGTAAAATGGGGTTAATAATAGCACCTAACTCAAGATGCTTTGATGAGAACTGAATAAGTTTATGTAAGTTCATTATAATTATTATTTAATAATATTTTACTACCCTTACATTCTTGGAATGATCTCTTCTTAATAGGCTGTTTTATTGAAAACATGTGATTTATTTTACTTATATTTATTTTAACTGGAATTTTATATTGGCATATATAATTGAGCTTAATTTGTAGGGTTTTGTTTTTTTTTGGTGAGGAAGACTCACCCTAAGCTAACATCCATTGCCAATCTTCCTCTTGTTTTGCTTGAGGAAGATTAGCCCTGAGCTAACATCTGCACTATCTTCCTCTATCTTGTATGTGGGTCGCTGCCACAGCATAGCTGATGAGTGGTGCAGGTTTGTGCTCAGGATCTAAACCCACAAACACAGGCTGCCAGAGTGCACTGAACCCAACCACTATGCCATAGGGCAGGCCCCTTAATTTGTAGTTTTCGAATGTGTGTGTGTGTGTGTCATTTTTGCCATACTAGCTTTGTAAAGAAAGTTTTAAGCTTTCCATCTGAATCTATGATCTGAAGTATTTTAGGTCCATAGCCGCTTTCTTTTTTCTTAATAAATTTATTATTTTAGAATAGTTTCAGACTTAACAGAATTAGTGAGTTCCTGTATACCTCATACCCACTTTCCCCTATTATTAACATCTTATATTAGTATGGTACATTTGTCACAATTAATAAACCTTATTGATATATTATTATTAACTAAAGTCTGTACTTTATTCAGACTTCTTAATTTTTACCTAATGTCTTTTTTCTGTTCCAGAATCTCATCCAGGATACCACAGTACATTTTATTGTCATGTCTTCTTGGGCTCCTTTTGCCTATGGCAGTTTCTCAGACTTTGTTTTCAATGACCTTGACAATTTTGGAGAGTACCTGTCGGGTATTTTGTAGAATGTTTCTTAAGTGGAATTTGTCTGATGTTTTTCTCATGATTAGAATGAGGTCACGGGTTTTTGAGAGGAAGACCATATAGGTAAACTGCCATTCTCATCACATTATATCAAGGGTGCATACTGTCAACATGGTTTATCATTGCTGATGTTCACGCTGAACACCCAGCATGAGTCAGTGTTTGTCAGGTTTCTCACTGTGAAGTGTGCGGTAAGAACAAATCCCTAGTTTCAACCTAGATAGAGATACTCTCTCAAACTGTTGTGCTAGTTTTACTTATTTCTGTAGCTTTCAGAAAGGGATATTATTTAGGTGGCCTTTAGGTGGCATTCTTTGCATAGACTGGGGTATATTTAACTCCATGTGGGCTTTTGTTAGGGAGAAAGGAAGCTGTGTCTGATATGGTTTATTAATTCTCACTGCTATCCCTGTCCTTCTAAGTTCTTCACAGTAACAGACAAGCAAATACCTAGAAACTACAATCCTCAATCTACCATGCAAGCAGGATTCCAATAAGCTTCTATCAATGAGGGTGTTCTGGCAAGATCTGGAAGGCTGAACACCACAAGAAGCCATTATACTGCCGAGGCAGCTGCAGGCAGGGGTATGAGGATCAGTGATGGTAGACATAGGACTTTTACTTGTGGCCTTGGGTGTTCTCCTGAAAATTGCCCACTCTGTGCTGCACATGATCATCAGCAGTGTCTCATCCATCCTGCATTTCCAGATTTCCTGAAAGTGGCTAACCTGACTTTTGCTTCCCCAGCCTTCCAAAGTCTGTGGAATCTTCCAGTCTCCTATAGTAAACCTCGTTCTTCTTGAAATACCTAAAGTGGCTTCTGTTTTTCTGATTGAACCTGACAGAAGCTCACGGTCTTGGGGCGAAAAGGAAATAGGAAGATCAGTTTGATGTCTGCCTCCTCCTGGCGCCATGAACCCTTAACTGAGCCTGATAGAGAGAGACAACTGACCTTCTGGCAGAACCTGAGGGTCCAGCTTTTTTCACCCAGCGTCTGTAGGGATACAGGAGCATAAGCAGCTCTATTATGTGGCCAGGTGACCAAATGTGACATATAATGGGGGAGGGGGCATTTCCCCATGTCCCACGGAATACCTGAATTTGGTTCTGTTGGCATCTTAGAAGCAGAGCTGTCAGCAGCCTTTTGGGGCACTGCTACCTAGAGAAAGCCCCAGCAGTGTCCTGAGGGTGTGATACAGAGGACCCAGCAGTGCCCAGTGAGTGTGGGCCAGAAAGAGAGAGATGAGAGGAAAACTGATGTTGGACACTATGGCTGATGAAAAGGCCAACAGGGTTTATTCATAAGCACTTGTGAGAAATACTAGGAGACTCACCAAAATAACCAGGTGGGACTTTCAGGAGTAGTTGGGGTTCTGCCTTATCAGATGGGATAAGACTTAGCCAAAAAAGGATTAATATTATAAGCATGATGTGACAGGCTGGGGTTGAGTGGGTTACAAAGATATTGCCTGATACAGCTGTAGCTTCTATAGTGGTCACCAGAGGACTAAGCAGCATAGTGGGGTGAATGCCCTAGAAGACAGTGGAAGAAACCGTAAAGACCTCATATGAGTCCCACTTTAGATAAATTATCACAGAGAGTTCCAATGACTGCCAAAGAGTGGGCTGAGGAGGGGACACTGTGTGAGAGATAACAATGACAGCTAAAGTTTATATAACGTTTACTATGTTCCAGGCACATAGTAAATGGTTTACATACTATAACTAATTTAATCCTCATGGAAATCCTATGAAGAGGTACTGTTATTATCTTCTCATTTTTACAGATAAGGAAACTAAGACACAGAAAGTTTAAGTAACTTGCCTAAGGTCACATAGCTCATAAATGGCAAAATCAGGATTGCAAACACCAGCAGTCCGGCTTCTAATGTGTACTTTTACTCAACATGCTATATTGTGCCATGGAAAATTTTTATGTATAAGTTCTCTATATTACTGATTTTGAAAGAGAAAGAATTAGGATAGGAGAATTTGGCCAATTGTATAGTCCAGTAGACTCCTAAATATTTGGAAATGGATGAGATCCTAGAGATACAACTGTCAAACTCTTCCATTTTACAGATGAGGAAGCTGAGGCAATGGAACAGCATTTATTCCAGGTCACATGGTAGTTAACTGTAGAATGAGTATTAGAATGAGCATCTCCTGATTTCTTCTTTGATAGATAAGATTAGGAGAACGCTCTTTTCCTTAAGACATGCTCACTTCCCAGCAGACATTCTGGCTGAAATGTTAAGCATTGCAAAGCATTCCATCTTGGTTAGTGTTTTACTTTTTAAAGGCATTATCTTATGAAAAACCTACATCCATAAGAGACTTAATGAATAGCATAGTTAAAAGTCATTAAGAGTTTAGAATAAAATATGTTCAATAGTTTTCCTTACGATATATTATGGAAAAACACTAAGTTCTAATATAGATGAGAGGGAGGAGGAAATGTGGTTTCTATGATATGTTGTAAAAGAAAAGCCTGTTCTCTTTGAGGCAGGTCTGGATCTAATACACACAGAGAGATCTAATGGGATGTTCCCTGGACATAAAATCAGAAAAGACAAGATTGGCTTCCATATTATCTACTTAGCGTCTGATCTGAATTTTTCCCTTCATCTATAAATCATGTCTTGATGCCTACTTATCCTATCTACCTTCAAGGTTTCTTGCAAGAAATGAAACAATTATCAGTAAAAATGCTTTATAGTTATACAGAATTCTTGGCAATTGGTGGTAGCAAGAAGATGCTGTATGTCACCAAATGGGAAATCAAGGTGACACAGATCCAGTTGTATCCACAACCAGCACATGATTTTACCTTTTCTGGAGGTTTGCACTTGAGCCATGTTTAAATTACCGTCTCTGGAAATATCTCCCTCTGTGGCCTTGGCTTCTGCTCTGGTAGACATTTTGGTTCTCTTCTGCCAGGGACTGGCATTTACCAACTGAAATAAAAGAATGCAAAAGACAGAATACAAATACAGAGAGAAAAATGTCCTATATCATACGTGACACTGCCTCAATTCTTCTCTCTAAGAATTAGGAGGAAATTTTTGGTGGGAAAAGTGCTAGACTAGAGTTCAGGACACCTGGTTTGTCATCCAGACTCTACCACTAGCCAATTGTGTGGCCTTGGGAAGGTCACAGTTAATCTGGGTCTTAGTCTCTACTTCTCTAAAATGAGGGATCTGGCCTGGATTGCCTTAATGGATTGCAATATTCTTTCCAGCTCTACGTTCCCATGTCTCTCAACCGATATCAGTATCAACTGGACATCAAAATTTGACAATCTTATTTCAAATTTCATCTGGAAGATTCTAATAGATTAAGTTACCTACATAGTAAGAGATACCCCAATAGATGTAATGAAAAGTTAGAGGATTGAGCTAACTCTTAGTGACCCTGGGACTGGAGTGGGGAGGAGGCATCAATTTCAGTGATGCAGGGGCTTGAGATCTGGGCCCCTGTGGGGATGAAGGATGAAGCCTCAGGCCCATGCCAGGAAGGTGATTATAGTGGATATCCTAGTGTAGAGCCAGAAGCCTCAAAGGGGTTCAGAATTAAAGAGGCTCTTCCCCTTGCAACGGTGAGATGCTGACAATTCTCATCTACGTTGTCCTGTGCTCTGCTTTGAAAATAAAAAGCCTCTCCTGAAAATTCCAAAACTTCGTAACCATGTTATGGGGAGTTGGGGATTAGAATCCACATCGTTGTCATTGTCTGAGAACTCTTCCTCAGCTGAAAAACTGAGTTAAGAATTTGGCTCAGGCTGATTTGTTCAACAGAGATCATCACACAGAATTACTGAAGATGAAGCTCCACTTAAGACGACTTCAAGATGCAAAATTATAAACACTCAAAGAAGTGATCATCCAGAACAAGTCCTCAGACTCAAAACACAGCAGAATTAAACTGCTGAGAACTTTCAAAAATAGAATAAACTGATAAATACATTATATAAGCATGCTTAAAATAATTGAGGAAATAAAAGATAGACTCTAAAACATAAGATACTAAAAAGAACAGACAGATTTAAGAAAGATACCACTTGAAATACAAAAGACAAATTTAGGCATTGAAATTGGAAATAAGTGACTAGTCATAGCTAATGAATTAGTGAACTAGAAAGTAGAACTAAGTAAATTATACAGAATAAAGTTCCCTGAGATAATGAGGTATGATAGCAAAGTTAAGAGACCTGGAAAATGGAGTAAAAAGGTCCAACATATGTTGAATAAGACTTGTAGGAGGAGAGGCAATACTTTAAGAAATAATGAATAGGACATTTCCAGAATAGATTAAACACAAGATTTCTCAGATTCAGGAATCACAATGAGTCTTAAGCCAGAGAAATGAAATTAAATCTACACCTAGACATATAAGGATACGGCAGGATACAAAAAGCACAAAACTTATAATAATACATATCATAGAAAGTCATTGAGAGAAGGGGACAAATTAACTACAGTATGATATCAGATAAGGGAGTACTGTTTTTTAAACTTCTTCAAGATAATTAAAAAAGACAAAACATAGGAAAATGGATAAAGAGTAGGTAACTATTAGAACAATATATAAATGCACGTGAAGAACAAACATGGAAAAATGCACTCTGCCTTACTATCAAGGACATGGAAATTAAAAGAACAAGATCTTATTATTTCTTACCCATCAGCTTTCATACATATTTAAAAGATTTTCAACACCAAGTGTAGGCACAAGTGTGAGGAAATAAGCTGTTGTTTGTGGGAGTCAAACTGCATCCTTCCATTTGGTATTACTGCTTCATGGTGTCTGCCAGAGAATAATATGCACAGCCACACAAAAGAATATGTTCCATGACACTAATGATCATTAATATTTGAATAGTTAAATAAAGTATGTGTAATTTTTGGAATACTATACAGCCATCAAAAAGAATGAATTGGATCTGTATATAAAAGAAAAGACATATTAGGTTAAAAAAAGCGAGTTGTAGAACAATAAGTAAAAGACAATGAGTAAAACATATATACACATAATATTACATTATGTAATTATTACATTATGTAATTATGTAATAAGTGAATAGAAAATTATGAAGAGAAAAATTGGAGCACTGAAACAATGAAAGCTCTCATCTGCATTGTCCTGAGCTCTGGTTTTAAAATTAAGATGCATCAATCTGATAACACTGGCCATTTCTATAGAGGAGAATGGAGAGGGCCATTTCCTTGGGGAGGAACGGCCACACGGGAATTTAATTTTATCGGTGGTGTTTAAGTGTGTTACAACAATAGTGTATTCATGAATTATTACTGTGATTTAAAAATACATTTAAAACAGCAACAACAAAAAGCTGTCACAAAAACTGTGGTCACAATGTTCAGAGTATGGGACTCTCGTTCTGACACTTTCAGAAATTTTGTGCACTTGTCTATGTGTGTGTGGTAATATGTGTATGCATAAGTGTAACTGGATGTTAAAATAGGACTCTTCTGGACTAGTTTGACTGAACCCATACTATTTTGAGAATAAAGTGATAAGTATTGCCTCCATTCCAAAGTGATGAGAGATCACTATCCAGGCCTTGAGGAAGAGGATGCTGTTGAGCCCACTTTTAAGAGCACAAACCGACTGAGATGAAGAAGCTAAGAGAGAAGTTCTTTAGAGAATGTTGCTGGTATGCTCTGTCACTTATTCACCCTGCCTCCATGAAAGAGGGGAGGAGGGCACTGACCCTAATTTCAAGTCAAATGGTAGGGGCTGCCTGCAAGAGTGTCATCCAGAGTGCTTGACTTACGTCCCCCGGGGTTTTGTGTGTGTGTGTGCCTGTGTATGTGTGAAAAGGGGATTGGTGAGTGACACATGCCTCAGAATCTAAGGGCATGACTCTGTGACTGTTGACCTGAGGCTGCAGAGAAGAGACAGGGCCCACACCACACTGAGAGGTCGTGATACCTCCCACAGCAGCAGGTGCAAAGATACACAAACAGAGACCTGCAGGTTCCTTCTGAACCAAATTTAGATGACACAGGAGAGGTCCAGTTTACAGCTTTTTGAGTTCCTGCTCAAGAGAACTGTCTAGAGGGGCCACATGACCCTAAAAGAGGTGGGAGCAACTGCAGGATACCCAACAGCTGAAGGAGGAACAGTAAGGGCTGAGCAGTGGACACACATCACTCATGATATGGGAGAGACAAATGCGTGTTCTAAGTGGGGAACTCTCTAAATGATTCAGCATTGAACATCCACCCAAGCACAGAGAGCACCAATGCCGGATCACAAGAATCCCACAAAACCACACTTTCTGCCTGTTACTGACCATCCCTCTATCTCCCTAACCACCAGCTCTAGAAGGATCAGAAGCCTCAGCTAGCAAGAGGGGTGAGGGGAAGAGCTGACAGAGAAAGAGAACAAGAAGTCAAACCAAATGACCGCCCCCACTCCCAAGGCCCAAGTTGGAGATGGGGAGAAGCTCTACCGTTGATAAAATTTGGAGTTTTGTGCTTTTAATTGGACTAGACCTATTAATTATAACATGAGATTATTCAGAGGCTGAAAATAACTAATGGACTTTTTACTCTCTGAAAATGATCAGAAATGTTATGGGGCCAAAGAGATGTAAAGGGAAGTGATGGTGGGGCAGAAGGTGCTGGTGAAATAAAATCATTTCCACTTCCTCTCTATGGAGTACTACTTTTACTAATATAAAAGCAAATATATATCTGATTCTTTGATGGTATTGTTTTTGACTGTAAGTGGAAACTGTGTAATGTCTGTGCGGGTCACCACTAAGGTTGTTCAGTGGCTAACAGACAGACAAGTTGCCTCATTACAACATTCAAAAGCACATATGTTAGACAAAGGATCCCTCCAGTCTACACTGGAATTCAGAAACAAACTGCAAGTTGAATTGAAATCCAAATCTATGCTCATTGGCAAAATAGAATGGCTCTGGTAACCCTGAGAAGAAACCTGTCAAAAGAAGAGACTGAATATTCTGCTGTAAAAGTAATTTGTTTATCACGTCTGACCACACCTTAGGACAATTAGTTGAATTGAAAGGATTATATCAGTCACAGGAATTGAAGACATAGCTTTCAGAGTAACTTTTTTTTTCAAGGGTTATATCTATAAGGACTCTTCTAGTGTATTAGTGTCTAAGAGTTCACTGACCACTAGTTCATTCATTGATTCAGTAAATATTTGTTGAACCAATGAATGGAACGTCCTGCTTTTTTTGCTCTTTCTCTTGCATTTATGACTGGAGGGCTTAGTTCTCATTAATTACCCCCTCTCTATACTTGCGGTTTTTCTGGTAACCAGCAATAATTATCTGAAGTCTCGCATGTTGTTCACAGCTGCATCCCTTGCCCTACATCAGCTTTGTCCTACCTTCACCCTCCACTGCCAACTTCCACTGCCTTGTTAATTCTAGCAAAGCCTCCAGGAGGGACACAATATGAAAAGAAAGAAGAATGACATTCGCTATGAAGAAAATGAGAATAGTAGTAACAGCAACTAGGTAACTAGCATCGCGAGAAGAGGACAACTACTTTGCCAAGTCTAACTACTTTACCTGGTTGTATGAGAAAATTATTTTTGAGATGAAATGGGAATGATGAGAAGAGAGAAGCTCTGAGCAAGAGCATTCCAAGCAAAGCAACCAGCAAGTTTGTCCAGTGTGGCCAGTGCAGAGTGAGTGAGGAGGCTAATGGTGGGAGATGAGATAAAAGCGGTGGTCAGAGGCCACACCGTGTAGGGTCCTATAGGCCAGGTAAGAGGACTGGGTTTACCTTGGCTGCTCGGTGGTGCATGGTCTGTAAGGAACAAGATTGGGAATCAAGAGACTTGGGAAGAGGCTGTTATAGTCACCTGTGCAATAGTTGATGGTGTCTGGGCTAGGCTGGTCACGGTGTGAAAGACTAGATCAGGGATCTGTTTTGGAACTTGAGCAAATAACAATTGCTAATGAGGTGAATAGGGCGATGAGAGGAAGTGGGGAAAGATTGGAGACTTCTAGATTTACGGCTTGAGCAAATGGCGTTGTAGTCAATGGAGATGGGAAAATGAGCAGGAGGGGAGCAGGTTTCCTTTGGGACATTGTTGGATCTGAGATGCCTGTTAAACCCAAAAGGGAATATTGCCAAGTAGGCATTGTGTCTATAAGTCTGTAGCTTGGGAAAAAGGGTCCAAGTAGAAATATAAATTTGAAAGTCATCAACCTTCTCTATTTTTTTAGAGACTAGATAATGAGAAAGAACCAGCAAAGATATTGAGCCATTCTTGTATCAATTTACTGTCAGTTTCCTTAGTTAAGACTGATTCTGTGTCTATTCCCTTTGCATTAACATATATCCTGTTCTTCTGCCATCTGCTAGTTCAATGTAGAATGAGAATTTTCCTTAAGATGTCATGCAAACCTATTAATAGCTCAAATGTTATCTCTAGCTGGTCTCAGCACTGAACACTTCCTCCATATAAGAAGCAGCTCATGGATCTTATTCATAGCTCCAAAATGAAAGTCCTTTGCCCCAAATTCTTCGCCCATTAATTACTTCTCAAAGCCATGGGATTTCATTTTGTTTTACTTTTTCCCATACATAAATTCATTGGAAAGATCTGGTCTGTGTTGATTAATTTGATCTTTTAGCCCTGATGAAAATCTTCCTCTGCCAGAATTCAGTATTTACATTTATTGTCTCACCATAGATGTAATCAGTGGTGTCTTTTTTAGTAATGCGTCTCACAAAAACAAATCCAACATACGAATCTTGAGCTGCAGGTAATCTAGTCTAGCACCAATATTTGAATGATATTAACCCTTATACGTATAGTTTAAAATTGCTGGTTCACCTCCAGATAATTCAGACTCTCTCTCTGTAGCTATTCTTTGGATGATTTTATTCCCTGGAGTTCTTATTTCTTTTAGGAAAAGGCAATATCCTCTCTCACTTTTCAGAATTATATCAGGTGTTCTCGTCCCCATCCCCACAATCTCTACCCCAAAACAGCCAATTAAGCTGCTTCCTATGGGAAAAAGACCCATTCCCATCATCTCAACAGCAAAATATTAAGGGAAAAAGATTGAGACTAACCTGAGCGAGGTAGAGTGCAGGCTCCTTATTCCATTCAAGTAAATTTCTCTAAGCTTTGCAAATTTTTCTGATCCACAGGAGGTAAATGATTACCCAAAACCTTTAGCACTTACGTTATCAAATGGGAAAATTTTATTGGCTCAATGGTTTAATTTTTAACTTTACTTTCATTGTTTTATTGACAAGTAGATCAAGCTCGTTAAATCTTCCTCATGCCTCAAACCCAGCTGGGGTCACTTACTTCTTCCCTGATCTTCCAATCAGAATCAATTCCCCTTCTTATAGGATCCTGACACCCCACACCCTTGTATATAGCACTGTCACCTTCTGGGGTCTCTCAGAGTTATTATATCTTCATAAGGACAGAGTATGTCTTGTCCCTTTTGAGTCCTCTCTCTACCTTCCTCCTGTTTAATAGAGCTAGGCTCTCCACAGAGTGGAGACTTAATATATTTTGGTTGACTTGAATGATTTTTGTGGTTTTCTGATTATAGCTATTTGCACAAAGGCCACTGAGTTTTCTGTAAAAATTAACACCCTGTGATTCTGCTCCTTTGGGTAGCAAAACATTTCAGAAGACTCATGCATATTTGCGGTCCATTTCTTCACCTCCAACTCTCTCTTGAGCCCACTCAAGACAAGACAGCCTTTGGCAAAGCCACCATCGACCTTCCTGCTGGCAAATCCAGTGGTCACTTCCCAGGCCTTATCTGTCGATGCTTGACAGCTTTCATCACTCATGCCTTCTTGACTCCTTGTTTCACTTGATTGTCACACACCATTCAGGCTTGATTTTTCTTGTGCCGTGTTATTGCTCCTTCTGAATCTTTTCTGCTGAATTCTCATCTTTTCTCTAACCTCTAATGTTGGTGTACCCAGGACTGTGACATTGAACTTCTTCCCTATCTAAATTCACTCCCAAGGCAATTCCATACAATCTCCTTTCCTTACATGCCCTTCCTCTGACTTCTTTCCTAAGCTCTGAACTTCATCTCTTGAGCTGCCTTCATCTCTTATTGAGGCTGGATTTCCAGCAAGTTCTGCAGGTGCAAAACCACAGCAACTTCTCTGCCATCCAGTGAGCTACACACATGCCCTCCCCAGAAAGGTCTGGATCCCAGTTCTTCGTGCTCTCCTTCAGCCCAAGTGGTAGTAGCTGCCCCTTATCTCTGCTATTCCTCTGTTATTTAGAGTTCTCTTCACTTCTTATCAGCCAGTTCCTCCTTTCTCCAGTCCCCTGAGTTAACAATTCTTTATATTAAACTTTCCCTATTCAAATAACTGTGTGTTTTTTCTCCCCTGATTGGATCAACTGACATGACCATAGACTTGTCTTTTTGCATATTACTGAATATCGAGCCATTTGGATCATCATTTGGCCTTGTGTGCTAATTATTTAATGCTATCCTAGAGTTGACTTCTAATATTTAATGTAGGAAATAGATCACCCACTCTGAACAATTTTGAGCATGTTGTCTTCATTAGGTTTCATCACACTATTATCTTTTCTACATAAATAGAAATAAATGTATTTTTGTAAAATTTATCTGTGGTTCAATTTTCTCTCCATATTTTCCAGAATTTTTCTGCCTCTTTTTGGAAAAAAGAAACCTGCAGCTGGTTTATACACACACACACACACACACACACACACAGAGCACATATGCTTAATTCAAGGAAAGACTGACTTTCATAAACTTGATTATTCTTAGCTATCAAATTATGTCATTTCTTCTGAACTTATGTCAATCATTTTAAAGAGCTTTAGACTTTTCTTCACATTACTGCACATTTTTGTTTCTAATCTCTGTAGCTCCTGTATGTGTATGATAATTAGCGGGTATATGGATTACATTATTTTACCACATAGCCTCATAGTTAAAAAGGAGATTTTATTTTATTTTTTTTAATAATTTTTTTCCAGTAACTTTATTGAGATTATAAGGGTTTATAATATTGTGTAGTTTCAAGTGTTCATTATTGTTTATCAGTTTCTAAGTAGACTTAATCATGGTCACCCCAAGTAGTCTAATTATTGTCTGTCATCCTACATATGTGCCCCTTTACCCCTTTCACCCATCCCCCAGCCCCCTTCCCCTCTGGTAACCACTAATCTGTTCTCTTTATCCATGTGTTTGTTATCTTCCACATATGAGTGAGATCATGCGGTATTTGTCTTTCTCTGTCTGGCTCATTTCACTTAACATCATACCCTCAAGGTCCATCCACTTTGCTGCAAATGGGACAATTTTGTCTTTTTTAATGGCTGAGTAGTATTCCATCGCATATATATACCACATCTTCTTTATCCAATCATCAGTTGATGGGCACTTGGGTTGCTTCCACGTCTTGGCTATTGTGAATAATGCTGCAATGAACATAGGGGTGCATGGATCTCTTTGGATCCTTGATTTCAAGTTCTTTGGATAAATGCCTAGTAGTGGCATAGCTGGATTGTATGGTGTTTCTATTTTTAATTTTTTGAGAAATCTCCATACTGTTTTCCATAGTGGCTGCGCCAGTTTGCATTCCCACCAGCAGTGCATGAGGCTTCCCTTTTCTCCACATCCTCTCCAACATTTGTTGTTTTTTGTCTTGGTAATTATAGCCATTCTGACTGGTGTAAGGTGATATCTCATTGTTGTTTTGATTTGCATTTCCCTAATAATTAGTGATGTTGAACATCGTTTCATGTGTCTGTTGGCCATCTGTATATCTTCTTTGGAAAAATGCCTGTTCATATCCTCTGCCCATTTTTTGATTGGGTTGTTCGTTTTTTTGTTGTGGAGTTGTATGAGTTCTTTATATATTTTGCAGATCAACCCCTTGTCAGATAAGTGATTTGCAAATATTTTCTTCCAGTTGGTGGGTTGTCTTTTCGTTTTGTTCATGGTTTCCTTTGCTTTGCAGAAGATTTTTAGTCTGATATAGTCCCATTTGTTAACTTTTTCTTTTGCTTCCCTTTCCCGGTCAGGCATGGTATTTGAAAAGATGCTGCTAAGATCAATGTCAAATAGTGTACTGCCTATATTTTCTTCTAGGAGTTTTCAGGTCTTGCATTCGTCTTTAGTCCATTTTGAGTTAATTTTTGTGTATGGTGCAAGATAATGGTCTACTTTCATTCTTCTACATGTGGCTGTCCAGTTTCCCCAACACCATTTATTGAAGAGACTTTCCTTTCTCCATTGTATGTTCTTGGTTCCTTAAAAAGGAGCTTTTTTTTTACAGTAATGTATTGGATTTCTGTTTTCAGTTCTTTCTTTAGATGTTTCTCTATATACAGTGCAATAAATCAACTGCTTGGAAAGTACTTTGACTAATATTCTGAATGTAACACAAAACGTCATCAAATAATGATGGTGATATAAAGATTTCTTGTCATATTCCCAACTCTCCTGGGAATGGTATTGATATCTCACCAACGGACATGATATTGGGCTTTAGGTTGAGATATATTTGGCCCATATGTTAAGAATCCTATTAGTCTTGTTTTACTAAGCACTTTCTTAATGCAAAATAACTAATAATTATGCACATGAGCCCTTTTAGCAAATTTTAAATTTAACACACATTTGTGTGTTTTGGGGGATTTTTTAAAACACAAATACTACATTTAATTTGAAAACAAAAACTAAAAGCAGTTACAAAAAATTTGCAGAAAATTTGAAAATAGACTGAGCATTAGGGAATTATTGTTAATTTTCCTAGGTATGATAATCGTATCAAGAATATCCTCTTTCAGGAGATGCGTACTGAAATTTAAGTAAAACGCCATAATGTGTGCAATGTGGGTGTTCATCATACTATTCTTTCAAATTTATGTTTTACAAATTTAACAATAAGTAGTTGAAAATTAATGAAATAGCATAAAAAGTGAATGATAGTGTTGGGAAGAGGATATTATTGATAAAAACATTTTCAGGTTAAATATAATTTTTGAAGTCTACTCTTATTTGAAATTCCATGCAAATTTTGTTTACTGGAAAAAACAGACTCATTACTATCAAGTCAATATTAAATTGCCTGGTATTAAAAAATATAGCACTCCTGGGGCTGGCCTGGTGGCATAGTGATTAAGTTCATGCACTTCACTTCTGCAGCCCACATGGGTTTGGATCCCAGGCAGGGACCTACACACCACTCATCAAGCCACACCATGGTGGTGTCCCATATACAAAATAGAGGAAGATGGGCACAGATGTTAGCTCGGGGCTCATCTTCCTCAGCAAAAAGAGGAGGACTGGCAATGGATGTTAGCTCAGGGCCAATCCTTCTCACCAAAAAATATATATATATATATAGCACTTCTTCACTGAATAGGGGCTTCAGGAAATTGTATTGGAAGGCAATGAAGTAAAGAAATGACTTATCTATATGCAACTTAAGATGATGAGAAGGGTATTCCAAGGAACTATAACACTGGTGTGAAAAAATGGGCAAATACTTTTAAAGCAATTTGTTAAAGTAAAACAAATACAAAATCTACGCAAATGTTTGTTCAAAATATTAGTTCTAAGAGAAGAACTGAGAAGTCTTTGTGCCTGCTGGTCTTCCCTTGGGTAATAATATATCAATCTTGCCCCTTCTACTGAGCTCCCTAGTCACTTCCCTCTCAAATGAGATTATGTCAGAGAAGCTACTGTCATAAGTTTAAGTAAAAATGATTTTGAGTTTTTAATACAATGGATTCTTTTTGAAATAGCAAAAAAGACAATCTCATTAAGGAACAATATCAGTTATGTAGCATATATTGTATACATCTGATTTTATACTTACTTAAGCTTCACAACCAAGTGTGATAAACTACAATCACTGTGATTTCATTACAGCTCTTTACCACTTGTAAGGCTTTGCTTTTTCTATAATTTGGCTTCTCTTCCAATTAATCTTTTACATTTGCTCTCTCAATGGGAAGAAAGTAGATCTTATTTCCATAAATCGAAGACCATTTAAATATAAGATTATCTCTCAAACTTGAAAATTGATGACCAATATGTCAAAATTACAAGTAGTTACATTCTAATATTTACCCAGAACAAAATGTTCATATAATTCACTTGACCTCTGTCTCAAGAGCCTCAGGCCAGGGCAAAATTAATTTTTATGGAGAATAATAATGAAAAAAGAGAATAAAGATGGGCTCTAGTTTCTCAATACTGTTAGTGGTGAATTGGAAGAAAGGCATTCACATTTTTTTAAATTTTTTGGCTTGGTATTATAAATCCCATATTATAGATTTCCCAATGTTAATATATCCTAAGTTTCTTGGGAGGATATTCCTGACTAAAAGATATTTAAAGAATTTATACAGCATTGGAGGTGTGGTGCTATCTGCACATGTCCTGTGGGCTTCCTCTCTTATCAGACAGTTAAGTTGAAAGTTCAAAGTTTGCATGCTTCCTACCATTGCTTTTAAGCCAATCAGCATTTAAGCCTAACTTCTTACATCTAAAATAAGATTTCTTCACCCATCCACTACCATCTACATATTTATCCTTCTTTCTCAAGAACTGTGTTGTTGTCACGATGCCAAAACAATTGTATTTTACTCCTTTACCCTAGAATACAGCTCCATGAAGCCCCAATCAGGAAGGATGGCAATGTTGCTGCGAAACCCTGCTGTGTCCGCTCCTCTGTCTACCAGCAGGAGGTGCTAAAGTAGATCTACCTTCACACCTTCATCCTCTCCACAGCCATAGACCTCCTGGGTTCCTCCATCAGTGACATTCTCAGTGAACTGCTTTGGGAGGTCCCTGTCGTTTAAATCAAAGACTCTTTTTAGAGCAGTGAGCATTTACAAAATAAAAGTTGTAATAAAGTGTCTCTTTTCATTGGCAGTCTATTGCTGAGAATCAGTCAATTGCTATGCTGACTCTGTCTCCCGCGTTGTGACTAAAGGAAGCTGCATTGTCTACTATAACCTAATCTCTAAAGTGACATACCATCACTTCTGCCATACTGTATTCTATTGGTCACATAGACTAACCCTGGCACAATGTGGGAGCGGACTACACAAGGCTGCCAATATCAGGAGGCAGGGATAATAGGATGCCACCTTAGAAGCTGGCTACCATACTAGGTATGCAATTAAGTCATCCAAAATTATGATATTGTCTTAGAGTTGATCATGATTAAATTCTATGCTTAATAGCTTTGTCTAATATTCCACAGCAAGACATATGGTGGTGATAAGGACTTGGTTCCTGACTAATGACAATTAAACTATTATTTCACCATTGAACATCAATACTGGCTTTTTTGGGGAAGTATCCATTCAACAATTTTTAGAATTTATCCCATTATCCTCAGTTTACTAAGGGGTTTTAACTTTAAAGTACCTATAGCAAGTATTTTCAAATGCATTTTTAGTAACTGTTGTTATAAATATGATGCTTTATCAGTATTGACTTACTAATTTGGTGAATCACCTTTATGGATGTCCCAGTATTGAATCATCCTTGTATTCTGGAGAGGAACCCAATGAGGCAGTCATCAAGGACTCCAGCTGCAAATAAGCTGCTTAATGATCATCAGATACCAAATTATCTTCAGAACAACTAAGTTTCCCAAATGAGAGCTGTGATTAACTATGTTTTCCTTGTTTATATGCTAGTGGCTCTGATTCACACAGTTGGTTTGGTAAAACATGATGCATTTTCTTTCTTTTTTTTTTTTTTTGTGAGGAAGACCAGCCCTGAGCTAACATCCATTGCTAATCTTCCTCTTTTTGCTGAGGAAGACTGGCCCTGGGCTAACATCCGTGCCCATCTTCCTCCACTTTATGTGGGACGCCGCCACGGCACGGCTGACAAGCAGTGCGTGGGCAGGCGCCCGGGATCCTAACCGGAACCCCGGGCTGCCAAGCGCCAACTAAACTGCTGCACCACTGGGCTGGCCCCATGCATTTTCTTGTTGAATTTATTATTTGCAGATGTAATAAGCATTCAGGTTCACCAGGTTGATTAGTTAATTCTATTTATTATTAGGGTTGCAAAATCTGCTTATTGGTGATCCTCTCTGTCCATTTAAGCCAAACTTGCTAATTTATTTCCAGGCATGTCTTCTAAGACTTCTGAAGCAGTCTTGTGCAATGGCACCGTTTCCAGAAAGCCTCCGAGGATTTGTTAACTGGCTGGAGTATGGAAGAGGCAGTTTTTCAAATAAAGGAGGAGCTCTAAAGAGACAAAGTAATAAAAGCCCCCACACTGCCCCAGTGTTTTGGTCTTTAGGACCTTTAAGCTATAAGTGAGTGCTGAGTCAGTCTTTTCTGGAAAGATACCAGACAATCTGTTTTTGTTACTTTGATAATTGTTATCCCACAAGTCTGAGATAGAAGGCTCTGGAGCCTGAGAAAAAGCCTCCAACTTAGGAAAGTCTGGAATCAGAATAATGATCAAGTTTTACTTTCTCTCTTTTTCTTTAGTGCAAGGAAGAGGAGTTTTTCCCATGATCTAGCCTGCCTCCTTAGGAAATATGCTGGAATTTGAGGCCAAAGAACAAGTGAATGTTAAAAGTATTCCTTTGCCTCTCATTGTCCTCTGTACATGTATTTTGTTTAAATGTCTCTCTCAAATGTATGGTTCATAGACAGTGATGTGCTAGTAAATGTTCAACAACTGGCTCGAAGAGAAAAACTAATATACACATACACAGTATACACACATATATATACATATATGTTAATAAAATTCATGATACTGCTCGAGAGTTAATTTTAAAATTTCTGTTAAATACTTCTTTATATAGTTTTAGAAACAAATTTTAAGCTAAAATCCTTCCTTGATTTTCAGGCTAGATCTATAACTTCAAAGGAATTGCTATTTCTTGCAAAATCTACCATTTATTTTTATAATTTTATTGCCAACAATAGTATTACAAAATCAGACTGCAAACAACTGCTTGATTACTATCCATTTCATCACAGAAGTCACTCACAACATTGACCAATGAGTATAGTCCTGACATAAAGTTGGTTCTTTTCTTTTCTTTCACCAAGTAAGAAAAAAGTATGTCAAACGTTGCTCAGATGCCAACGACATGAGCAACTACTTTGCTGAAGCAGATAATAGTTTCTGAACACCAGAAGAATATTTCTTTAATATTTCAGGCTATTCACAGTATAACAGCTACAGACAGATCACACTTTTAAGTTTAATCCACGTTTTCTCCAAGATGTTCTTAAATCTAGAAAATCAACAAAATCTTAAATGTAGATAATCAACAAAACAATAAGTAAAGTCCTGATTTATAGTGTCTGTTGATTTCCATGGTGTAAAACATCCCACCAGGCTGATTTCCAGTTACCAGCACATCTCTGAAATCAGAGTTGGAAAGAGATGCACAATTGCATGCCATTAAATGGCACTTCTACCATTCAGATAGAATTCGATGTAAATAACCTCAAAAGCATAGACGATAGTAAATGCTGGCAAATAATTAGGAAGCAATGAATATTTTCACCTGTTCTAAATTTATTTATTGTAATTTTATATTATTTAATTTTTAATAGTGGTGGCGTTTAACAACCAGCTTGCAAAATTCCCCAAAATTTAACAGTTGGCCTTTGCAAGTAGGTCTGTACTCACTAGAGCCAGCTCCAGCATAGCACTGGCTCTGTGGGTGACTACTTGCAGGAATTAAGGACAGGGTTCTGTGCTTAAGAGAATCCCAAGTATCTGGCTCAAGCAAACTGGATAGGTGTGTTTCCTCACACTTCACTATCTCCTCACTATAATCCATCCACATTGTGTCAACAGTTTCTCACTAATTCACACATCTGACCATTTCACTCATACTCAGAAGCTTTGAACACCTACCCTTTTGATTAAAGCTTCCAATCTCTTTAGCATTCCACACAAAGGTTTGTGTAGACAATCCCCAAGCTGCCATCCAGTCATATCTCCCCACTGCATGCCTGAGTTCTCTAGTCATAATAGATTACTCTTTATTACTCAAAGAAGCCATCTTGGCCACACCTCAGTGCCTTTGATGATTCTTGTTTATCTCCCTGAACAGACATTGCCCTTTTCTCTATGTTGCCTGGCTCAAACAGTCTTCTCCTTGGAAAACTTTTCTGGTCCTCTTCACCCTCCAATCAGAACCAGACTCCAGACACAGAACTCGCATAAATTTGTGTATATATGTTATAGCAACAGCTTTTTTTAAGCACTTAGGATTTTCTGAAATTATCTATATAATTTATTATAGGTAATTCAAATAATTATCATTTATTTGTTGTCTAGTTCATTTCACTTCGTTTTCCATAAGCTCCTTGAAATATTGTCTATTCTGCCACTAATTCCCCAGTGCTAAGAGCATATCTATCTCATGTGCATGTTCAGTAACCCTCACTTAATGAGTGGGTGGATGATGTTTTAAGTCCTTAAGTATACTGGCATTCCAAGGTTAAACTATATAGTTGCACAATGTATTTTTCCTTAACAAACTGCTTGACGACTTTATATTATTCTCTTTAGGACTTCTGCATCTACTCTAGTAACTGAAATTAGCTTTGACTTTTCCTGTGCTACCTTCGTCTAATTTTGATTTCAGAGTAATGGTAGCTCATAGAACCTCACAGAAGTTGCTACATTTTTCTATTAGTTTACAAAACCTGGAATTTTTAAATTAAATTAAATTTAATTATTTTTAGTTTCTGGTCGAATTAGAAGGCATCCCATTAAGAATGTATCATGAGAGAACTGTGTTCAAAAGTCACTAGAAATAATCTGTTCTTTGTGTGTTGATGTTACCAATATGATATACAATTAGCTTCATTCATGTCAGTTTGTTTTCATTTTCAGAATTTGCTTATTTTCCCTTTGATTTAATTTTATTTCTGGAACCTGTGACACATTAACAGGATTCAAAATTTCTCTCCATTTGACTCACAAGTAGCACTTGATAAGTAATTTTTCTACCTTTATTTCCTCACTTCACAATATATCATGGAGCTCTTTCCCTACCAGCACATGAAGATTGTTCTCATTCATTTTCATGGCTTCCCTGATGCCCTAGTGGGAGTCTGTTCTGGAGATTATTCAACCTTTCCCCTATGGATGGACATCAACATTATTTCCCACTTTTAATATTATAGATAATGCCACATGAGCAACTTTGTAAATTTTTGCTAATTCATATATGATTATATTTTCAGAGTAGATTCTTAGAAGTAGAATTCCTGGGTCCAAGATTAAGGCATATGTTAAAAATAACATATGTTAGATTTTACAAAAGTTAGATTTTACTAAATTTCCCCACCATCTGTACTATATCATTTTACACTCACACCAGCAATGTATGTATGTGCCCATTTCTCCTTAGCATTGTAGGCTGGCTGGGTTGTAGGACTTTTGACCAACTAACAGGCAAGAATGGATAGCTCAGTGTAGTTTTAACTTGCCTTTTATTTTGATTATAAATAAATATCTTTTCATGTATTTAAGGGCCATTTGCCTTCTCCTCCCCTCCTCCCCCCCCCACCCCATGAACTTTCTTTTCATCTTGCTAAATTAATAGGATTATGCTGAACTTGACATCTTTAGGATGTTATATCATTCTGTCTGCAAGAATAAGATGTCTTCTTGTTTATTCAAATCTGTTTGAGTCTTTTAGGAGTTTTAAAGTTTTCCATATATAGGTTTGGCATATTTTTTGTTAAGTTTACTCCTAGACATTTTACGTATTTTGTTTCTTTTGAAAATTTGGTATTTTCCTTTTTTACACCTTCTAAATGGCCATAGTTTATATATTGATTTTTGTGTTCGTTTCATATCCTGCCACTTTACTGAATTATCTTGCTTTTCACTGGTTCTCTCAGGTTTCCTCCAAGAAAGTTCTGGTATCCTGTTTCCTACAGCTAGAGTGTGCCCTTATTCTTTCCAATTCCTGGGCTTGCATTTTCTCCCTTTCTGGTGCTCCTTTTGAGAACACATATACATTTATGTGCTGCATAACGATATTTACGTCAACGATGGATGGCATATATGACAGTGGTCCCATAATTTTATAATGGAGCTGAAAAATTCCTATTGCCCAGTGACCTTGTAGCTGTCATAACATCATACCTGCCTGTGGATGAGGATGAAATTGAGGAGATCCTAGAGGTGATTCCAGAGGAATTGACTAATGAGTTGTTGGAACTGGAACAGGAACACATAGCTCAAGAAGAGGCAAGAGAAAAGGAAATTGCAGAAGAAAAAAAAGAACTCCCAAGAAACTTCACAGTAAAGGAGGTTTAACAGGAGGTTTTCAGACCTCAACAAGCTCCTTCTAAAGTTTGAAAACAGACCACAACACTGAAAGGTTTTCACTAGTAAAGAGGAATGTTCATGGTGCATTATCCGCTTACAAGCAGATCTATGACGAAAGAAAGAAACAAAGCAACAAATTACCATGGACTTATTTCCAAAAAGAGTGACACTTCCTCAAGAAGAGCCTCAGGCAGGTCCTTCAGGAGGTATTCCAGAAGAAGGCATTTTTATCGTAGGACATGAGAGCTCCATGAGTGTTATTGCCCCTGAAGGCCTTCCAGTGGGACAAGATGTGGAGGTGGAAGACGGTGATATTGATGATCCTAACCCTGTGTAGGCCTAGGCTAATGTGTGTGTTTGTGTCTTTGTTTTTAACAAAAAGTTTAAAAAGTAAAAAAAAAAAATTTTAAATAGAAAAAAGCTTATAGAATAAGGATACAAAGAAAAAAAATATTTTTGTACAACTCTACAATGTGTTTGTGTTTTAAGGTAAGTGTTAATACAAAAGAGCCAAAAAGTTAAAAACATTAGAAAGTTTATAAAGTAAAAATGTTCCGGTAAGCTAAGGTTAATTTATTATTGAAAAAAGAAAAAAATTTTTTATAAACTGAGTGTAGCCTAAGTGTACAGTGTTTATAAAGTCTACAGTAGTGTACAGTCACGTCCTAGGCCTTCACACTCACTCACCACTCACTCACTGACTCACCCAGAGTGACTTCCAGTCCTGCAAACTCCACTCATGCCCTAGACACGTGTAGCTTTTTTTTTTTTTGGTGAGGAAGATTGGCCCTGAGCTAACACCTGTACCAATCTTCCTCTATTTTGTATGTGGAATGCCACCACAGCATGGCTTAATGAGCGGTGTATAGGTCCGTGCCCAGGATCCGAATAGGCAAACCCTAAGCCACTGAAGCAGGGCACAGAAACTTAACCACTACACCACTGGGCCAGCCCCCAGGTGTACCATTTTTTATCTTTTATACCATATTTTTACTGTACCTTTTTTTGTGTGTGTGAGGAAGACCAGCCCTGAGCTAACATCCGTTGCTAATCTTCCTCTTTTTGCTGAGGAAGACTGGCCCTGGGCTAACATCCATGCCCATCTTCCTCTACTTTATATGGGACGCCGCCACAAGCAGTGCGTCGGCGGACGCCCTGGATCCAAACCGGCGAACCCTGGGCTACCAAGCGCGAACTAAACCGCTGCGCCACTGAGCCAGCCCCCCTTTTTTGTGTTTAGATATGTTTAGATACACAAATACCATTGTGTTACAATTGCCTACAGTATTCAGTACAGTAACATGCTGTATAGGCTTGTAGCCTAGGAGCACTAGGCTACACCATGTGGCCTGAGGTGTAGTAGGCTATACCATCTAGGTTTGTGCAAGTACACTCTATGATGCTCACAATGAAATCACCCGATGAAGCATTTCTCAGAATATATCCCTGTCATTAGTCGACTCACGACTGTACAGCACTTGACGTGTTAATCAATATTCGAAGCACTTCATATATACATTTATACTTTTAATTCTCACAACAAATCCACAAAGTTCTACCATTATCCTTATTCACAGAGAGTTTAAGTAACTTGCTTTAAGGGATCGAGTCAGGATTCCAGCCCTCGAGCCTGGCTATATATAGGGTCTCTCCTCTGACCCTCCATCTATTAGAAAATAAAACAGTTTCCTTTAACTTTTCTGTATTTTCCTTCTCTTAGTTCAACCACCTCAGAGTTCTAATCTTAGCTTGGAGACAAAAGCAAGAGGAGTTTCTTTTCTTTCTTTTGTACTTCTTTTTTTTTAATACCCACTGCTTATTTAGGAATGTCAGGCAAAACTTCAGACTTTGACTACTCTACATTTACCTTAAAGCTTTTAAAGTGGTTCAATCCCATCATGTTCCTCTCTCTCCCCCTCTAATTTTCACTTCCCTTTCAGTGAAAGATAAGGACTAAGTGCAAAGGTATCAGTATTGTTATTACAAAAGAAGAAGGGCAGAATTAAGGGTGGAATGCATTTATTTGTTCCTTATGCTAGTAAATGGGGGTGGAATTGTGCCAAATTAGTTTTGCCTTGGAGTTGTCAGACACAGTCTCTTGCAAGTGACAGAAGTCAAATTGAAATAGCATTTTTAAAAAAGAGGGACAAAAGTGGAGAGGAGATTTAGTGTTATGTAGACCAGGACCGCTCACATGATAAGAGTATTTGGAAAGGCACAGCTGCTGAGACTGGATATAATTACCAGTCTCTCTCTTTCCCACCTCAAACTTCCAAGCTCTCATTTTTCTTGATCCCTTTCACTTCACCTTTCTTTTCAATCTTTTCTAACAGGCAGGAGACACTTTCTCAGCAGTTATAGAGTCTCATTCACATCTTCATAAAAGAAAGGAAAGTATGTTCAAGCAGCAGAGATGAAAAATCTCAGAAAGCTCTTTCACTGGCTCAGTTCAGATGGCTTTCCCACCTTTGGGCCACTCACTGCGACCCAGGAGGGTCGTTCTATTGGCTATAGTCTGGCGGATGGAGGAATGGGCAGCTCTCTTTGCACACTGATTATCCCAGCATTCTTCAAACTGCAGTGTTCTACCTTACCTTGAAATCAATTTAGTGGGCACCCAGAGCACGGTTTTTAAGAAATAGAAAAGGTTAGAACAGGATTAAAGCCTAATGACAATCTAAGTTTCAAGTAAAATTTATTTTCACAGAGTAGTTACAGACTTTCCAAGGAGGGTATCAAGAAAACATATTCTTAAATGGACTGATTTATTGAAATATTGTATATTGTTCTTTGGAATCTGCCCAGGGCTCTTTCTCTGAAATTGTGTGCAGAGCTCTGAAAAAGAGCATTTGGTGTTTGGTTTGCTGTTCTTTGTTTCTTTTCCCAGAAATGCCTATTACTCACTAGGCTTTACTACCTGGAGACTTGACTTGCACTTGCCTCTGGGATGGTGGCCCTCGGTTTTCTAGGATAATGGACAGGACACTGGCCCTGCGTGATGGTTGTGCAAAGTCATACCGGATGATGCCTGTCTCGTAGCTGCCGTGTTGTTTGCCAGCTCCTGAATCAAGCACTGCTCCCAGCCCACTAGCTCCTTGCCAGCCACAGAGGACACACGATAGACCTTTGCCATAAGCCTTGCCTACCCGTTCCCCACTTTCAAAAATACAGAAAACAGAAAAATAAGAGTACTTAAGACTGAGGGAATATCCTCAGCTATTTTACCTCTTTGCCTGCAGGATAGGGTGTGGCTAGTTCTGATTGGCTGATGTAGGATAGGCGTCTAACCAATCAGAGGGTTGAACTGGCCGTTCTACTTTTACACGTGTACCACTGTGTTCGTTCGTCCAATCAGATCTGGTTATTTCAAAACCTCATTTGAATACAGAGACTATAACTACACCACCTTCCCCCGCGTCCAGGGAAATCATCAGTCTTTCTTAGAGGACAAGTTGTGGTCCTGGGTATTGGTTCTCTGAGGGGGTTTTTCTGAGTCTGTAGGAATGGTGATGAGAAAAGCGAGCACTACAGTTGTTGACATTACAACAGGTTTCTTTGTTTGGTGAGATCGTAACTCAACTTTGCTGCAAAGTTCAGCTATTAGAGTGGGCGTCGTATGGGGAACACCGGAAGCTGCCTGATGCGGTGCCTCTACTGCTGCCCAGGGGACTGCAAGTCTATTGGGCTGCTTTCACCAGAAGCCAAAGGCTTTACTCAGAGCCGCGTGAAGTTCTTTTGTAAAAGGCATGTTTCCTGGGTAATGACCATCAAGGATACCAGCTGAAAGTGAGCACTAGTTTATATTCTATCTCTATAATTTTATTTTGAAATGTTATATAAATGAAATCATACAGTATATAACCTTTTGAGATGGGAATTATTTTAACTCAGCGTAATTCCCCAGGGGTCCATCCAAGTTGCTGCATGTATCAATAGTTTGTTCCTTTTTATTGCCAGATAGTATTCCATGGTATAGATAAACAACAGCATGTTTAACATTCACCTATTAAAGGACATTTTAGTTTCAAAGTTTTGACTATTACAGAATAAACAAAGCAAGAAGAAACAAACAAAACCCTGCTATGAACATTCACATACAGGTTTTTGTGTAAACATAAGTTTTCATTTTTCTGGAATGAATGCTCGGTAGGGAGAGTACTGGATCACGTGGTAAGCATATGTTTAGGTTTTTAAGAAACTGCCAAAATATTTCCCAAAGTGACTATACCATTTTATTTTCTCACCAGCAGTGTATGAGAGATGGAGTTTCTCCACATTCATGCCAGGATTTGATGATGTCGCTATTTTTTATTTTAGTTGTGTAATAGGTGTACATTGATATCTAATCATAGTCTTAATTTGCATTTCCCTAATGGTTATTAATGTTAACATCTTTTCATGTACTTGTTTGCCATCTGTATGTCCTCTTAGGTGAAATGTCTTTGTGTCTCTTGCCCATTTTTTTAAATGGGATAGTTTGGGTTTTTTACTATTGCGCTTCAAAAGTTCTTTATGTATTCTAAATATAAGTCTTTGTCATATATATAGTTTGTAAGTACTTTCTTTATGTCTATAGTTTGCTTTTTTATGTTTTTCACGGGAACTTTTACGGAACAAAACTTTTTACTTTTGAAGATATTTACCAATTTTTTTTTCCTAGATCGTTTTTGTTTCATGTCAGAACATTTTGCCTAGCTCTAGATTCCAAAGATTTTTCCATGTTTTTTTCTAAAAGGTTTATAGTTTTACTTTAAAATATACCATCCATTTAATTTTTGTAAAAGGTGTGAGGCTTAGTTCAAGGTTCATGTTTTTGTCTATTGCTCTAGCATCATTTGTTGAAAAGACTTTTCTTCCTCCATTCAGTTTCTTTTTCCTCGTTGTCAAAAATCAGTTGGCCATACTTGTGTAGGACTATTTGTGGGTTCCCTATTCTAGTTCATTGATTTATCTATCCCTTACCCGTTACTATACAGTCTTAATTACTGTATTATATAATAGGTCTTGAAATTTGAGAGAGTGATTCCTCCCACTTTGTTCTTCTTTTTCAGATTTGTTTTAGGTATTCTAGTTCCTTTACCTGTCAACTATTAGTTTTAGGAGTTTTTGTTTTTATTTTTTATAGATTCCTCTTGATTTTCCACATAGACAATCACGTCATCTTCAAGTAGAGGGAATTTTATTTTCTCCTTTCAAATCCATATGCCTTTAATTTCTTTTTCTTGCCTTACTGTGCTATGAAGGACTGCAGTATGAAGTTGAATTTAAAGGTGAGAATGGATATCTTTGCTTTGTCCCTGATCTTATGGGGAAGCATAGAGTGAGTCTCTCTTCATTTGTATAATGTTACTTGTAGGATATTTGTAGATATCTTTTATCAGACTCAGGAAGTTCTCTTCTATTGCTAGTCAGTTGAGAGTTTTTAATCAGGAAAAAATGGTGAATTTTGTCAAATTTTCTATATTAATTGTCATGATCATGTTGTTTGTCTACGTTGTACTGTAATATGGTGTGTTACATTGATTGGTTTTGAATATTGAACCAGTATTGCATTCCTTGATTTTTATACATCGCTGGACTTGATTTGCTAACATTGTAACTATGTTCATAAGGGATATCAGTCTGTAGTTTTCTTTGTACTATTTTTTGTCTGATTTTAGTGTCGGTAAATTTGGACTCAAAATCCGTTGGGTAGTGTTTTTTCTTTTATTTTCTGGAAGAGATTGTGTAAAAGTGTTATTTCTTCTTTAAACATTTGGTAGAATTCTCCAGTGAAACCATATGGATCTGGATATTTCATGTGCTGAAGATTTTTAGTTACTCTTTGTTACTTTTCTTTAAAAGTTATAAGAATATTCAATTTTTCTAATTTATCTTGGGTGAATTCTGCTAGTTTGTGGTTGCTTGTAGTATTACCTTATTATTGTCTTAATAGTCTGTTACATCCCCTGTTCTGTTTCTAAAATTGGCAATTTATGTCTTCTCCTTTTAAATATCAGTCTCAATAGAGTTTTTTCGATTGTATTGATCTTTTTAAAAGACATTTTTTTCTGCCAATGACTTTTCTATAGTTTTTCTGTTTTTAATCTCATTTAGTTCTATTATCTCTTTTTGTGTGTGAGGAAGACCAGCCCTGAGCTAACATCCGTTGCCAATCCTGTTTTTTGCTGAGGAAGACTGGCCTTGGGCTAACATCCGTGCCCATCTTCCTCTACTTTATATGGGACGCCGCCACAGCACGGCTGACAAGCAGTGCGTTGGTCGGCGCCAGGGATCCCAACCTGCGAACCCTGGGCTGTCAAAGCGCGAACTAAACTGCTGCGCCACCAGGCCAGCCCCCTCCTATTTTTATTCTTTCTTTGTGCTTGCACTGAACTTATTTTGGTCTTCTTTTTCCATGCCTAACAAAGCTTAGATTAATGATCTGAAACCTTTCTCCTTCTCTCATGTAAACATTTAGTGCTAAGTTTTCAAGCATGGCTTTAACTGCATCCTACAAATTTTTTTAATTAAACTTTTTTATTTTGAGATAATTGTAGATTCACATATAGTTGTAAGAGATAATACAGAGAAATACTGTGTACCCTTTACTCAGTTTCCCCCAAAGGTAACATCTTGCAAAACTTAGTACAATATCATAACCAGGATATTGACATTGATATAATCAAATATAGAATGTTTCCATAACCACAAGGATCCCTCATGTTGCCTTTTTATAGCCACAGACACTTGTCTGCCACCCACACTCCCTCCTCAACTTTTGGGCCACTACTATATTCTCTTTTCTTTAATTATGTCGCTTCAAGAATCTTACATAAATTGAATTATATAGTGGCTAATCTTTTGGGATTGGCTTTTTAAAAATAGACTTCATTTTTTAAAGCAGTTTTTGGATTACAGAAAAATTGGGCAGAAAGTAGAGAGTTCTTATATACCTCCTCTTCCTTTACTTTAGTGTGGCACATTTGTTATACTTAATGAGCTACTATTGATATATTTTTAACTAAATCCATAGTATACATTAGGGTTCACTCTTTGTGTTGTACAGTTCTGTGGGTTTTGACAAATGCATGGTGTCATGTATCCACTTCATAGTATTGTACAGAATGGTTTCCCTGCCCTAAAAATCCTCTGTGCTGCACCTGTTCTTCCCTGCCGCCTCCCACCACCAAACCCTGGCAACCACTGATCTTTTTACTGTCTGTATAGTTCTGCATTTTCCAGGATGACATTAGCTGGACTCATACAGTATGTAGTCTTTTCAGACTGGCTTCTTTCACTGCTGAGTAATACTCCATTGTGTGGATGTTTCGTAGTTTATTCATTCACCCATTGAACAGCATCTTAGTTGCTTCCAATTTTTGGCAATTGTGAATAAGGATTTATATAACATTAGAATAATGTTATAAGCATTTGTTTATGCATGTGTGTATATATATTTTTTGACTTGCGTAGATAGCTAGGAGCATGATTGCTGGATCGAATAGTAAGGCAATGTTTACTTTTATAAGAAACTGTGCCTTCCAAAGTGGCTGTACATTTTACATTACAACCGGCAATGAATGAGAGTTCTTGTTGCTTCATCTCCTAGCCAGCATGTAATGTTGTCAGTGTTTGGATTTTGGCTATTCTAATAGGTGTTAGGAACACTGGCATGATGGGAACAGCCAATCAAAGCAGCCCACACAGCACCAGGTTTAGCCAATATAGGATTGTGGTTTTAATTGCAATTACCTAATAACATATCATATTGAACACCTTTTCATGTGCTTATTTGCTGTCTCTATATCTTTTTTGGTGAAATGTCCCTTCCTGATTTTTGTCCATTTTCTAATTGGATTGTTTGATATTTTTTTACTGTTGAATTTTGGGAGCTCTTTATATATTTTAGACACTTGTCTTTTGTCAGTTATGTGTTTTGCAATTATTATCTTTGAGTCTGTAACTTGTCTTTTCATCCTCTTAACAGACTGTATTGGTTTCTTATGGCTGCCATAACAAATTATCATAAACTAGGTGGTTTAAAACAACAGAAAAATATTCTCATATAGTTCTGGCAGGAAGAAGTCCAACATCAAGTGTGGGCAGAACTTGTTCCTTCTGTATGCTCTGAGAGAGAATTTGTCCCATACTCCCCTCCTAGTTTCTGGTGGCTTCCAGGAAGCTTTTGTGTTCATTTGTTTGTAGCTGCATCATTTCAATCTCTTGCCTTCATCTTTCACATGATCTCTTCTGTGTGTCTTCTCTCCTGTCTTTTATAAGGACACTTGTTACTGGATTCAGGCCCTACCTGGGCGCTTGAGATGATATGAGATCCTAGATTACCCAGAAAGAACACAGACACCAACCTAGAATCCAAGCAGAACCTAAATGGCTGGGATTAAGGAGAATCAGAAGAAAGGTGTTAGGAATGAAGTGACTTACATCACGTAGGAGTTACATTTCCCTGTGGTAGCAAGGGAGGAGGACATTCATTTGGAGGATCCCAAATTTTGCTGATAGATTTTTTTTAAGGTAGAAACTGTCAGTGATCTAATAACATTGTTATATTTCAATTTCAATAAGCTTACCTCTTATTTCCAGCATCATGTTATTTGGGTGCCATTCTTATATGATGGTCATATATTATTGGTTGATTAACACACTGATGAGTTTAGTTGGACTGTGTAAGAAAGTACAGTTCAAAATGGAAAAGGTAATAGGGTGTCAGTTTTATTTCTACTGGGTAGAAAGAGCTTGAAGGCAAACTTAGTTAAATGTGGTCCAGTTTTGATAAATTTCAGGATTTCAGAAGACTCCTGGGACAAGAGAAGAAACAATGAGTGACAGACCAGCCTATCTCACCGCCTTCATTTGGATTCTAGCAGCAGAGGGAAGGATTGGATTGATGACCCCATGAAATGGAGTCAGAATGTTCTGATGATCCACAGATATTCTCAAAGGGCGATACCTGTTATTTGGTGCTAAAATTGTTTTTATTGCCTTATACTATTAGAAGAGAAAGGAAAATTCATCCCTTAGCCAAGTTTCATGCTTTTTCTCTGCCTCTCTCCCACTTACTCTGTATCTGTCAGTGGCACACCATAATAAAAAACATGGCCATTTCATTTCACTAAAAAGAGTACTGTGATGAGAGGCCAGGCTTAAAGACCAAACACATTTCATTGATCGTGGTGCTGGAGATTGGGTTTTTGTTGTACCAAGTTGAAAGTTGTCACTTGAATTTGCCAGACAAATGTGCTTACAAATGAAAGAAATGCATCATTGAAATAGAATTAGTGCTTACAAATAAAAG
This sequence comes from Tapirus indicus, assembly GCA_031878705.1. NCBI lineage: Eukaryota > Metazoa > Chordata > Mammalia > Perissodactyla > Tapiridae > Tapirus > Tapirus indicus. The sequence goes on along the minus strand of CM062931.1, from coordinate 23,079,455 downwards.
AAATGCGTCATTGAAATAGATTAAAGAGAAAGGGAGGAGGCTGTTAAAGGTATTCTACTGAGGTAACCCTTAGAACAGAAAGAAAAGCTGCTGGGACTGAGTCCTCAGAGTGTGGAATCTGAGATATATAGACATCCCCTCTTCTCTTTCAACAGCCACAAAATTTCTTTTTTCTGATGTCACCTTTATTTTCTTAATTTGCTCTAAAGAGCAGGAGACTCAGCCACTGTTAGCTCTGGATTAATTTTCTAAAGTCTTCAGATTGCCCTGCACCCCTACAAATGTGTCCCTTCCATGTCCAGGTCTGAAAATCGCAGGCAAGACTCTTACTGGCCCAGCTCAGGTGGCATTCACACTCTGAAACAATCATCGTGGCCCAGAGAGTGCAGTTCTTTTATTGGCTAAACCTGGTGCCATGTGGGCTGCTCTGATCAGCTATTCCCATCATGCCAGTGTTCCAAGCAGGAAGTCCGTGAACCATTTGTGAAATAGGATACACAAGAAAAACGGAACAGAATAATTTAGATTAGTAATCTCAGAATCCTTCTACAATGGTATATTGTTTCTGAAAACATTCTTTTTAGTTATTGTTATGCATGTGTATTTCTGACTGTGACTTCGGTCATATAGTAAAATTTATTTCTTAATGTGTGTTGTGGTAAAAAAAAAATGAAAAAAAAAACTCAGCTCTGTTGGATTGTTTATTTGAATTCTATCAATGCTGTTGTTTCTAGATCAGATGCTTGTGTAATGCATCACTCACAGCAGTGAGGCAGATTCCCTTGTGTGGACTTTGCCTAACAGACTGCATTAGAGCATGATTGCTCACTTAACCCCAGGGCTCCTCATTCACCCACTTAAATAGTAATGATGTTACCAAACCCAAACACAGGTTCTTTTACCCACTGCATAGTAGGGCCAACAAAGAAAAAACTGAAACACCAGGCTTGTGGCAAGGAAAGAGGTTTACTATTATCAAAAGGCAGCCAAACGAGATGGGAATTAGAACTCAGATCCACCTCCTCGAAGGGAATTATCTGGGATTTTAGGTAGGGGAGGGAGAGCATGTGCTGGGGTTTGGGTGGGGGAGGGGGAGCACATGGCTATGCTGGTTGGCACCTTCCCACCAGCCTGTGTTTGGCCTCGAAGACTGAATTTCTTTTCCTCTGACTCTCTGGACTTTATCTCTTCAGCCTGCATTTGGCCTTGTGAGGCTGAATTTTGATGTCTGGACCTTGACTTCCTGGGAAAGACAGCTCACTCATATACTCAGGAGGGAAAGAAAGATTTGGTTAAAACAACAGTGGATTGTGCTGAATATGCACAGCTGCAGTTAGCAAAGTTTATCTCAGAGTTTTTGTTCTCTTCTTCTAGCTCAAGGAAGATGTTTAACTTCTTCATGCTCGGTTTCAATGAGATGTACTTATTTCCCCTTCGAGATCGTCTTATTTTTCCTTGTTTCTTCTCATTTCGTTTGTCTTTAATCCCCCTACACGCCCCATAGTTCCACAGTCCGATTCCAGTGGAATGTTACATTTCTTTTACTAAGAGTTTGCTGGATTGATAAATGAAAAATAGCTAACACTCACCAAAAAAGGCCTATTTTATTTTACTTATTAAAGTGGCCTCTCATGTAACACAATTTGCATGAACTGAGAATAACAGATTAACACCAGCATTTTGAAGTAACTGTAAGTAATACTACATTGAATATAAGTGCCCTACTGAAATGTTTTTTGGAACTTGATCACAGATTCTTCTCAAAGTGTAGGTGGCTCTGAAGAGAATCGTTGGTTTCCAGTATAATTACTTCCCAATTAATTGTGGGATGTTACCCAGCAGGTGTTACTTGCACCTAATTTTATTTTCCTTCTTCTGGAGCAAAATCCTTTTATTACTGTTTTAAAAGAGTTGTCTAATAGTCCATAATAATATTAGTGATAAGAAAAAGTCCTCTAACAATAACTACTAGTGTTCCACTAAGAAACAAAAACTGTCCAACTAAACACACTAGCAAATGATTTTTACTCATCTCCTGAGCTTAACGTAAGATTTCCTTTCTGCTTTAACTTTATAAAGTGAATTAAATTTGCTTTACTCTGTATTCAAACAACCTTACATTCTTAGATACCGGTTTGTCATTGTTTGGTAATTTTTTAATGGGCTGCCAGAGTATTTCATATTTAATGGGAGATTTATGGATTATTAAAACCTACATTGCACTGCACTTAGTAGCATGCTTTCTTCACTATATTTTATATTTCTTTAAAAATATGAGACGTTAGCTAATGAAATGGCTCCAGATTATGAAATAGTTTTATCTTTTCCTTAAATGTCTGAAAGGATACATGCTTGGAAACCTGATTTTTGAGGATGGTAGTTCATTGATCTTATTTTTTTTTTCCATTTATGTTAATCCTCACTGCTTTCTAGGTTCAAGTAATTTTTATTTTTCAGAAACTTACATTTCATTAGTATTTTTAAGTATGTTAACAGATTTTTTATAACTGTGTCCTTGTAACTTTAAAATACTCGAATTCTATAGGTTTGGGTATAATTTTATGGATAAAAGTATTGTTAAAATAATTTTTAATTTTGCAAATGTTTAAGGAACTTTTGTAGTTATAAATGTGCAGATGTTTGTTTTGCATTGTGTTGGGAGAATTTTGATGGATTCATTTTTGTACAAGAATTTGGTATTTGGCTGCTTTTCTGTTTTTGTGTTGTTTCATATGCAGTGCCAAAGGATCAACAAAATACTTCATTTTCAGTGGTTAAACCTCTTGAAGACATCGTTGTTTAATATTCCTGAGTAATTGATAATAGAAAGCTGCCTTGTCACCTTACTGACTCTAATATTAACCATCAAAATGGTATTACGCTCATTTGAGATATAACCTACACTTAAATAAGTCTAAAATAAGTCTATTATTCATTTTTGCTATTTTTCACATAAAGAACTGTGAAGTATTTTATGTGCCTTTTATCTTCTGGTTTAACAGGTCATGGTTACAGATTTCAGGGCATGAAATCATCCTGGAATTCTTGGAAGGAAATCCCTTGCTAGAAGGCACTTGCGAAAGCATGCAGCCTAGATGCATGTTATTTGACATCCCATGGGCATGCTCTCCAAACTAGAGTTTCTGGTCTTTCTAATCTATTCGTTTAATCTAATTCTATCCTTATTTTAAAAAACAAGCCCTAGTGTTACAACTCCTTAATAATTTGTCTAGGTTTTCTGGTCCTCACTGAAAGACACCCCCACCCCCCCCCACAAAAAAAATCAAGTAATATTGAGCATCTCAATAGTGTCACAACAGTTGTAGGTTTTCCTGAGTTCCTTCATCGGAAAGTGCTTCCAAAGGTCTTGGAGTGGTTTAAAGTGTGTGACCAACTAAACTATTTGTTGATGGTGAGTCAGTTACTGCTTGTAGTCTTGTAAATCTAAGCTCTTTCTGAGAAATTTTAAGTGGCTCTGAAAAGAGCCTTTGGTTTCAGTTTGGGATCTTTTCCCTCTCCTCCAAACACTCGGGTCACTCCCTAGGCTTTACATATGAGATGTTACTTGCACTGCACTTTGTGGTGGTGGCTCTCGGTCTTTTTGGGCAGCAGCACGGCCTGGATGTTGGGCAGAACACCGCCCTGAGCGATGGTCACACCACCCAGCAGCTTGTTGAGTTCTTCATCATTACGGATAGCCAGCTGCAGGTGACGCGGGATGATGCGCGTCTTCTTGTTGTCGCGGGCCGCGTTCCCCGCCAGCTCCAGGATCTCGGCCGTCAAGTACTCCAGCACCGCCGCTAGGTACACCGGTGTGCCAGCCCCAATGCGTTCTGCGTAGTTACCTTTTCGGAGCAAACGGTGCACTCGGCCTACAGGAAACTGCAGGCCCGCTCTGGATGAACGGGACTTGGCTTTAGCCCGTGCTTTACCGCCCTGCTTTCCGCGCCCAGACATAGCTAAATGATAGTTCCGTTAACCGAAGGAGTTACAGTTAGGGCGGGTACGGTCCTATTTATAGTCTGACGGTAGGTGGTGATCTGCTATTTGATTGGCTGATACCCTTGGATCCAATCAGAGAACCGTACTGTAATCACCTCATTTACATACACACCCCCTAGCAATTAGCCAATCAGATGTTGGCTGCCGCACCTATAAATACCACACTTGAGGACAATGTCAGATTTTTGTTATATAGGTCATGTACAGTAATGATGCCAGAGATGATTTCAAAGGGCACTATTTTGAAAAAGAGCTTTAAGAAAACCGTGACTAAAACTCAGGAAAAAAAGGAAAAAGTGCAAAATATGCCAGAAAGAGCTATTGTACTTACATCTGCAAGGTGCTGAAGTGGGTAATTTTTCGAAAGCTCTAGGAATCATGAGCTCGTTAGTCAGCAACATCTGAGCACATCGCGGGCGAGGCGTCGCGCCTGGCGCATTACAACAAGCGCTCGACCATCACGTCCAGGGAGATCCAGACGGCCGTGCGCCTGCTGCGGCCCGGGGAGCTGGCCAAGCACGCCGTGTCCAAGGTCACCAAGGCTGTCACTAAGTACACCAGCTCCAAGTAAAACAATTCCTACCAGCCAAGTTCTATAACCCAAAGGTTCTTTTAAGAGCCACCTACAGTTTTTAAAGAGCCATAATCTCTTGTTAAATGTGTCAGTAGGACTTATCACTAGAGTAACAAACTGCTGGTTTAGCTAGTAAATATGTTTATTGGTCCACTTGCTAAGTGGGCTTCACTCACACCATTTGGTATGGTTAGAAATAGAATACATGATTGCTCAACAAAGCAGTCAAACTGTTCTAGTTCTAAACATTAAGTGGGTTGTTCATGCATTTGCAGTATTTTCAGTGACACCTCAGAACTCATAAATGAGGCAATTCAAAGAAGGGGAGCCCTTTGAATAGAAGTACATTCTCTCAGATGACAGTGAAAAGGGACTGGAGCTGTGGAAAGACTTTGAGAACTTAGAGAAGTCTATCATGGGAGCATTAATTAAAGTTATTTTGCTTTCTTTTTACATGTATCAGGCTAGCTGCGCTCCAGCCCCTGAGATTTGAGGCCCAAAGCCCAGCATTTCATCTGCATATTTATTGGAGTCTTTAAACTGGACTACTGAAACCAGGTTGACATTGGAATGTGGAAACCTTGTCATATCAAGTAATTCATATTGGAACCCAACAACATAGCTAACCACAATCGGCTGGCAGAGTAACATTAACTGAATTTTCTCTTTTTATTGCATTACTTTTTTTTTTTTTTTTTTTTTTACAAGAATCACTTGCTTTCTGTTCTATGATAGGATCGTTACATTGGTGTTTGTGTTCTGTATTACTGGACTCAAATACTGAGTCCAATTTGGGTCATAGGGTATTTATCAGAATAAGATGCCCAATATTCCAGTCAGGGAACTTTGGGTATAAGGTCTACTCTGTCATCATCTGAACTCTTCTGAGCAGAGAAGCATTAAAAAAAAAAAATCAGTGATAAAGGGCATCGAACTCAACATAAAAAAGGGATCAAATTATTACTGCCCAGAAACCTTTGGTTTAGCTGGAATCCTCAATCTGTTTATTTTTTATTCTTCCCTTTTTTAAGATTCAGTGTATATGTCGTCTCCATAGTAAAAAAACAAAACAAAAAGTGCTGCACACTTCTGTACACAGTGAGACAGCCCTGCAGAAACTCTGAAGGCTTTAGCTGGGAGTCATCCAAGGAACTAACAGATGGGGCATCTGCACCATGTTGTATGGGAGGGGAGCATCAACCCCAATCAGGGATCCCAGCTACCCTGGTAAGAACTTACGAAACAGCAGATATCTGCATAGCTCCCCAATTCTTGTCAACTCTGGAGTTGATAAGTATGTAGTTTTTTTTCAGGCTGGTTCTTTCCCGTAGTAGCATGTATTTAAGTTTCACCTGTTTTGTTATGTGGATTAATATCTTGTTCCTGTTGTTTGGATATACCACAGTTTGTCTATCCATTCACCTATTGAAGAGATCTTGGTTGCTTCCATTTTTTAGCTTTCAGTAAAGTTATTATAAATATTTGTGTGCAGATTTTCACGTGGACACAGATTTCCAAATAGTTGGGTAAATATCACTAGGAGCATGGCTGCTGGCTCATGTATTTACCTTTATAAAGAACGGCCAAACTGTCTGCCGAAGTGGCTGTGCCATTCATTATTCCCACCAGCAATGAATAAGAATTCTTGTTGCTCCATACCCTTATCAGCATTTGGTAATGTGGTGTTTTGGATTTTAGCCCTTCTAATAGGTGTGTAATATCTCATTGTTTTAATTTGCATTTGCGTAATAACAAGGGTGTTGAGGATCTTTTGATGTGATTATTTGCCATCTGTATTTCTTTTTGGTGAGATGTCTGTCCTGATTTTTTGCCCATTCTTTAATTGGGTTTATTTTCTTATTGTTGAGTTTCAAGTGTTTTTTTCTTTGTGTTCTGGATACAAGTCGTTTATCAGATACACGATTTGCAAATGTTTTCTCCATCTGTGGTCTGTCACTTCATTCTCTTAACAATGTCTTGAGCAGAGTGTAAGTTATAAATTTCAAGAATGTCCAATAGAGGGGCCGGCCCAGTGGCATAGCACTTAAGTTCTCCCGTTCTGCTTTGGCGGCCTGGGGTTTGCCAGTTCGGATCCTGGACAGAGACCGACTCCATGCTCATCAAGCTATGCTGAGGTGGCATCCCACATAGAAGAGCTACAACTCCGCAACTGTGATAACACAACTATGTACTAGAGCTTTGGGGAGAAAAAAGAAAAAAGAGGAAGAATGGGCAACAGATGTTAGCGCAGGGCCAATCTTTCTCAAAAAAAATGTCCAATACAAATATAATGCAAGCCACAAATATTGGCCACATATGTAACTTTATAAACTTTCCAGTAGCCACATTCAAAGTAGAAAAAAGAAATAGGTGAAATTAATTTTAATCAAATATTTTAATTGAAAATGTTATAATTTCAATACATAATAAAAATAAAAATTGTGAAAATTTACATTTTTTAAATTAGGTCTTTGAAATCCAATGTGTATTTTAGACTAGCAGCATGTCTCAGTTCAGACTTGCAATACTTCAAGTGCCTGCTGTATTGGACACTGTAGCACTAAACTCTCTCTAGGCAGCCTAAAACACACCCCTTGCTTAAACACCTATGGCAGATGACTCACAAATTTCTATCTGCCATTCAGGGCTCTCCATGAACTCCAGACTAGTATATTCAACTGCTTACTCTGATGTTGCTCAGCCACCTCAAAATTCTCTCCACAAGGGTTTCCAATTTATCCTGACAGAAATGTTTTCAAACTCCAAGGTTCTCTGTATCTATGAGCCACCCCATTCACATGGCTGTCCAAGCCAGAAATGTGGTATTTTTTCCTTGACAGTCCTCCTGTTCAATCTCTACTTCAGTCTATCTACAGGATAAGTCAATTTTATTTCCTACACATTTTTATCTAACTACTTTTTGCCATCTTTACTGCCACCATTTTTGTCCAAATCCCCATCATCTCCCCCCTGGATTGCTGTCCCTGTCTCACTGCTCCTAATCTTGTCTTCACCCAACTGACAAAGTAATCTTAGATGAGAAAAATAATATTTTTATTTTCACTAACCAGTAACTGAAATTTAGCATTCCTTTCAATTACAAATATAGCAAATATACCAGTCGTATTAGCCATATCTGTGACTTTGTTGCCAATGGAAATCACGGCTATATTCCTAGGATTTAACCATGGTTATAGCTATCTCAAAATATTGTTTATGCTTATACCAACCTCAAAATATTATAATTTTGATCTTGCTATTTGAAGCAGAAAGAAGCACAAATATTACCATATTAAACATTTTAAAAAATATTTTGAAAATGACTTCAATCTGGCAGTTTTATTACTAAAATTCGTATTTTATTGTCTGTCTTTAGAAATTTAAAAAGACGTATATAGGGCCAGCCCAGTGGCATCGTGGTTAAGTTTGCACACTCTGCTTCAGTGGCCTGGGGTTTGCAGGTTTGGACCCCAGACACAGATCTACACACCACTTATCAAGCCATGCTGTCACAGGTGTCCCACATATAAAGTAGAGGAAGATGGGCATGGATGTTCACCCAGGGCCAATTGTCCTCAGCAAAAAGAAAATTGGCAACAGATGCTAGCTCAGGGCTAATCTTCCTCACCAAAACAAATAATAATTCAACCCATTCTTGACTTACAGCTCTCAATGAAGTAGAAGAATTCTTTCTCATTATAACAAAATATATCGAATGAAGAATAGTGCAGAAGATTCTTCAGCAAAGTGAGGGATAAAACAAGAATGCCTACTCTCTTCACTGCTATTTAATATCATAAAAGCGTGAGCCACTCAGATCAGACATAAGAAATTACAAGTGAACTAATTAAAAGGAGGCAGTAAAATGTTTACTATTTTCAGATAATATTGCAAAAAGGTAAAACCCAACAGAATTTACCAAAAACCCAATATGAAAATGTCAATTCAGCAAGGGATAATAGGATGTAAAAATGATACACAGAAATCAATACTTTATATGAAACAATAAAATGCTGGAAGATATGAATAGGGAAATACACCATTTACAATAATAAAATACCTAGAACTACATTTAATAAAAAGTCTGCCAAATTTATGTGAAGGAAATTGATTGGTCCATATTGGTCACATGGTCCCATTCGATGTAGGTGAATGGCTCAGGCAGCACCTGGGGCTAGGCTCAGTTCCAGAAAAGAGACAGTGTGAGAAAGTCCTCTGGGAGGCTTTTCTTGCTCTTAATTAGAGAGCCACTGAAATATACTTGTTTCTTCCTGACTTTGTTTTGTCCTGTCTGTGTGAACACTTGGAACTGTGATGAGCCTGAGGGTAGAGTCAGGGTGTGGAGAACAGAGGCAATGAAACTGTAGGGCAGTGGAGCCTGGACTCTGATCATCCCACTCCTGGAATTTCTCTGCCTTTGGGCGTGATTAGTGATATTCCTTACTATATCAACCAGTTTAGTTGGTACTTTGTATTATTTGCAGCCAAAATATATCTGATGTAAAAGTTGTATAATGTTTGATCTAAAGATTTACTTTTTTATCATTCCTAGTTTCCTTTTTGCCCTAATAATCCTGAGAGTCCTTAGGTAATCAGTAGCCTGTAAAGAGTGGTCACAAAGTTGACAGGGATTTGGGGGCTAGGTGCTATCTGCTGTTTCCCAGAGTCTTTTGGGGGTAGCTGGGACTCCTGATTTAGAGATGCTGCTGCTCTCAATACACTGTGAGTACAGATAACTCCATCTGTCAGCTCCTTGGAGAACTCCCAACTAAAGCATGCAAGGGGCTACGGGGGCTGTCTCCCTGTGTAGGGATGTATGGGGCACTTTTTGTGGAATTTCACTGTACATTCAGGTACTGTATTAAGTGATACTGAACTTTATTAATGCAAAAATAAAGTACATTCTAAATCATAAAAATAAAGAACCTGGGGCCGGCCCGGTGGCATAGTGGTTAAGTTGCTGTGCTCCACTGTTGCAGCCGGAGGTTTCACAGGGTTGGAACCCCAGGCGCAGACCTACGCACTGCTTACCAAGCCATGCTGTGGCGGCGTCCCACATAAAGTAAGAGGAAGATGGGGACAGATGTTAGTTTAGGGCCAGTCTTTCTGCCAAAAAAAAAATAAATAATTAAAAACAGGTTAACCGTCAAATTTAGGGCTCCAGTTAAACTAAGATTAATAGTTTAGTCCCTTCTCTTGAAGGTCATTCTGTTCGACGCATTATCACTGACATTTTCTTACAAGTTGATGGCATGCTATTTTCTTGTATGAGGGATCATTGAAGATACTGCTAGTCTTATATTACTGGATCATCACGACGACTCAGCACTCAAGCATTGAAAGTAATATTTCAGTTAAAGTCACCTTTTACCAGCTGATTGCTGGATTCCAATATGGAGTACCCTGGAGAGACGGCAACATTTCCACATTCGAATATCAACATGTTCCCGAAGTCTAGAATCTTAACTAGACATTGTCAGGCCTGAAACTCCTAAGCCTCAAATCCCTGCAGTTTGAGAGCATCTAGGCTGCTATATATGTGAGTAACTTTCCCATGCACAGTAGTAGGAGGTACGTGAAAAACATCTAGCCCTAAAGCTCTCTGGAGCTGTGCTGTCCAAAGATCCGAAACTCCCGTACACAGCTTCAGGCTCTTTCCTGATAAAAGACCCTGAAAAGGGCTTCAAAGGGAATTAGCCTCCTAGGAGCGCTGTTTTTCTCAAAAGTCACTATATGTTAGAAGACTGCCACAACTTAGAAAGCTCCTTTTGAAGTGCTCATTCTGTAATCGTGATATGCTTAGAATTCCACCCCCAAACCGCTGAAATCTCTTGAAATCTAGTGTGTAACTAATGCACTAGAAAACAGTGTTTACCCGAAAAGGCTTTATCGCTGAAGAACATTACACAGATTATAAAGGAGGTACGTACTCCATGTAAGTTTCAGCGGAAAGAATCATCAGCCTTAGAAACCAGGCTAAGTACCCAGCTTCTTGATCGACAGATGCCGCCTCGTCAGCGAACAAGGTCATAGCCCTCTTGTGAAAAAATTAAGTGGCTCTAAAAAGAGCCTTTGGGTTACAGATGCGAAAACACTTACTTTATAAGTTTACTTCGAGCTGGTATACTTGGTAACAGCCTTGGTGCCCTCGGACACTGCATGCTTAGCCAACTCTCCAGGCAAAAGCAAGCGCACAGCCGTCTGAATCTCTCTAGACGTGATAGTCGAATGCTTGTTGTAATGGGCTAAGCGTGAAGCTTCACCTGCGATGCGTTCAAAGATGTCAGTAACAAAAGAATTCATGATGCTCATTGCCTTTGAAGAGATACCAGTGTCAGGATGAACCTGTTTCAACACTTTGTAAATGTAAATGGAATAACTTTCTTTTCGGCATCTTTTACGTTTTCTTCCTTCTTTCTTTTGAGTTTTAGTTACAGCTTTCTTGAATCCTTTCTTAGAAATAGTAGTACCCTTTGAAGATAACTCTGGCATGATTGGCGCACAGTTCTATACAGTTACAACCCAAGAATTACAGCTCTCTCCAGTTATCGCAGCTTGCATTATACAAGCGAAGAATACTCACAGGAGTGGAAAGAGTGGTATTTATATGCGCGGCACCCAGGTGACGTGTGGAGGAGTCAACATCTGATTGGGTAGTGGGTAGTGGCGTGTATGTAAATAAGGTGATTCCAGTAAGGCTTTCTGATTGGATAGACAGCTATTAGCCAATCAAAGAGCAGAGCACAACCTACTTGTCAGACTATAAATAGGCCCAATAGCGCCTCTTGTGGCTGTGGTTTTCCCTTGCTTACAGAAGTATGTCTGGGCGCGGGAAGCAGGGTGGCAAGATCCGCGCTAAAGCGAAGTCTCGCTCCTTTAGGGCAGGTTTGCAGTTTCCAGTGGGTCGAATCCATCGCTTACTTCGTAAGGGTAATTACGCCGAGCGGATTGGAGCTGGTGCGCCTATTTATTTGGCGGCGGTGTTAGAATACTTGACAGCTGAGATCTTAGAACTAGCAGGTAACGCCTCTCGCGACAACAAGAAAACGCGTATCATCCCGCGCCATTTGCAGCTGGCTATCCGTAATGATGAGGAGCTGAATAAGCTGCTGGGTGGTGTGACCATCGCTCAGGGCGGCGTCCTGCCGAACATTCAGGCGGTGCTTCTGCCCAAGAAGAATGAGAGCCACCACCACAAAGTCCAGAGCAAGTAAACCTCCAAGTAGTGATTCTGGGTAATCTGAACGCCTGTAAAGTAAAGAAACAAAAGGCTCTTTTCAGAGCCACTACAAATTCTGTGAAGACTGTACATAGACTGTAGAGAGCTGGTAATTGCAGTTCTTTACCAACAGACTGCTAAAAGCACATTTACCTTAACTCTTGCCTAGTTGCAGTGCTTTAGAAGACAGTTTGGTGATGATGGGGATACTTAGTGATGTTCTCTTACAGCACACCAATATTGCTGAAAAAAGTTTGTGAACGCTTAAGATAACCCTAGTAGTTTGTGAATGCGGGCGTATTTTAAGGCTTACGTTTCTAGTTAAAAGCTATGCCTAAGTGATCATTGGATTGCAACAGACGTGTAATCTTTCAGCCTCCAGTTTAATTTGGGTGGCAATTATACAGAACATCAGTTAATATAGCAAGGTTGCATGATTTTCCAAAAGTACTTTCTAGGAAGAAGTTTCAAACATGCCAGTATGGTTCAGTATCATGAAATCTTTTTAAACAGGGTTAATTTGCTTTCTGTTTAGTAATATAAAAATACAGTAAGGAGGCAAGGCGTATGTAAACATTTGATACTTGTGGCTTCACACGTTTTTAACAAAATGGTTAATTAAAATGTAGAACTAGGTATGTGCTGAAGCCTGATGACGTGATGGAGAGAGACTAGTGACTGGTTAGAGGCAGTAATGTGTGACGAGAAGGTCTACCAAACAAGTTGAAGTTACTAGGGAATTTTGGTCAAATTTTTTAAAAAGTTTAACTACAAAAACAGTTTTAGGTCATCTAGTTGTACTGTAAACACCAAGGCAAATTGGCAAGCAAATGAACATTTAATGGGGTTCAGTCCAGATTGTCTGAATAACACATTACCCAAGGCTGCATCCTTGAAGTGGGTCCTAGTACCGGAACAGTGGGTGGAACTTAGATTCCAAGGATAGTGGAGGGGGTGAGGAGCCTTTTCCACCTGGATTCAGTTCACAGGTCAACTGGCAGTCACCTTCTCCCAAGGACCTCCTCCAACACTCCAAGCCTTGTGGCTGGCTGTTAGAACCTTATGTAAGTCTCCCATCTTCAGCAGTGTGCTGCGAGTGATCAGCAACGGGTTTGATTAGCATGGAGGTGGCTCATTTGGCAGCTATCTGGCTGCACTGGAGGCAGACACCACAGCAACAGTAAGGTGCATACAAGAGAAAACAGATTAAGGTAATGATTCCTAAAATAACTTTTTTTCCACCTAGAACCTCATTATCTGGACCACTGATTTATTAACTCCCCTAGGCTGGAAGTTGGATCTCTCAGGGAGTTCACTTATGTCCTCCTGTGCTTTAATAAAGATGATACATTAACAAATATGAACACACCACGTTTTGCTTGGATAATGGCACACGCTATCTCCTTTCCGGGCAGTAATAATGTCCATAGGCTATCCTATTTTGGAAGACAGCTTTTCTCATTGGAGACATTTCAGTGTTCAATAAGGACAGGGCTTGTCGGCTATCATTGAAGGCTTGTTGGGTGAATTTGGTAAGGGCTTCTATGTGCGCTATGATGTCCTCCAGGCCAATGGAGGTAACAAAGATAGAGGCCAAATGATCAAAGAGTGGAAAACAGAATGTGCCCACCTGTCCTTTAGGAGAGGAAGGTTGGCAACTTTTGTTACCATGGGGTGAATTCTCCCTTGTCCCCAGGGAAAACCCAGGATGCAGTGACCCAGGCACCCATAGCCAAAGATTTTGTGCCACACAACCACTGGATTCCATTTGGGGAAACAAATACTTGGGCATTGCATGCACCCAGTGTTGCTGTCTTTTAATGTGACAGAATGACTACACAGTTCTGGAGTTGTCTATCCCGTATCGCTGGTACAACTGGGTTGGTTCTGTTTACAGTGATTTTTCTGTTCCCAACATAAGGGTGCTTGAGTGCTCAACTGTCCATAACTTGGGGTGAGTCACGTGTACCTATCCCAAATCTGAGCATAGCCACCCTGGCTCTGATGGTGGTGTTTTTGGACCCTTTTGGTCAGCAGTTTCACAGGCTTTGTAGTTTCATTGACAGAAAGAATACCCATGCCCAGCATTATTGATAGTGTGTGCCACAAGCCAGGGTTCTGGATCAATGTTCGTAATATCAGATGAATTAATAGTACTAGTCCTAGCTTGTTGTTCCTTGATTGTACTGCTTTAGAGCCTTCCGGTCCCCTCCCTCAAGTGGGATACCTACCATGGCAATCTGGATGAGCTAGAGGAGCAACTGCCCGCATACCCAACAGTTGGATTGATTTCTTTGCCAGGCATACAAGTGGGCCCACTGTAGAAAGATAATTCCATCAGGTGCCCATCCTACGATCACACCCCACAGGGGTAATAGAAGTATAAGGTTGAAAAGACGTTTAGTAGAAACTTGTATGAGGTCTCCCCTTTCTCTAAGAATTACACTGGTGGCCTGATCCTTGCATATTAATATGGCTGCAACTTTAGGAATTTGACCTGGTTGTGCATACCATACATGTTGGCTAAGGGAGGCAGCACTGTCAGGCATAAGGAGATGGACTGGGGGTAGAATATGCCAGACCAGGATTCCTATCTTCTCTTCTCTTTCAATGATGCATGTTCCGTTCAACGTATAGTGTGTTTCAACGGATCTGGCTTGCACCAGGATGACAGGATCCCAGGGGAGATTGAGTAGTTCTCCTTCACCCAGAAGTGTGAAGTAGTTCACCCATCCCAATGGGACATCCCATTGCAAATTGCAGTAGATAATTCCCTTCCCAGGCGTAATGGGGCTTGGTGTTCTCAGCAGCACAGTATGTTGATCCCCTGTGAGAGTTAGGGTGATGGCTGTTTCCCAAGACTTCCATACCCTTATGGTATTGGGTGTCTCAGCAGGGGTCCCCAGTCTGGCATATGGGGCAACAGGCCCTACTGGTTGATCATTCAAATGTATTAAAGCATGGGATAGTACATTAGTCCATCGGGCCAAGGTGGTTTTACCTGTTAGTAATTTAATTTGTTGCTTTAATGTTCCATTCTTTTTCTACCAACCTTGCTGCTGTGGGTTATAGGGGAGATGAAACCTCTGTTCAATGTCATGTTCTTTTGCCCGGTCTTGCTCTTCATAACCTTTAAAACCTGACCCCAGATCACTGTCTATTCAACAAGGGTATCTGTACGTGGTACTTAGCTTCTCTAATCCCCTAATGGTGGCAGCCTGGTTTGCACAGTAGCAAGGGAAAGCTTGAGTTAAGCCAGACACAGTGTCCACACAAACCAAGGCATATTTAGAACCCTCACCTGGAGGAAGGGGGCCAATATAATCAACTTGCCAATCCCTCACCAGTTGGGAACACCAGTGGATGGATCCAGACTTCTTTGGCAGTTGCCTTGGGCATTGTTTAGAACACACAAGACATGCTGTTATTGCATTAACCAAGTCACTGTTATTTCGAGGGCAATCTGGCATCCTTGGCGATATGCCATCCCACCTAGGCGCTATGGTGGATGCTCTTCCTCTGTGCCCAATCTGCTGTATCTACTGAAGGGTCGGTTGCTAGGGCTTGTATCCGAGCTAGGGCTTCAGCTTCCTGATAAGCAGGGGGTGTCAGCACCTTGTAAGGCAGGACTTGGAAGACAGTGAGGACTGCCTCAGGCTTTTGCAGGTGAACCCAAATGTCTTTCCACACATCCTGACCCCACAAGGGCTTATTCATGATCATCCACCCCTTGACTTCCTATTCTCCAAGCCATAGGGCTAATCCCTTTTGAATAGCTGAACTATCAGTGCAAAAGGTTAACTGCCAGAGCTCATGAGTGATCACCATCCAAACCACTCTGAGTTTAGCCCGCTGGCTGCTGTGGTTCGTTCCTGTCGGGCTGAATAGCGACTGCAGTCCACGTGGATGGGTTGCCCCTCCTAGACCCATGTGTGTACCAGGCATTGGTGGGAATATTCTGCACTCCCTCTCTACAGGCCACGAGGGCCACCACAGGTATAGGGGCGGGGGCATTTGGAGGATCTATATATTCTACAAGGCCTACTAGTGCTCACAATTCTAGAGACAGTGGGCTGATGGACACAGTGCTCCTCTACTGCAAATAAGCATGTCACTTAGTCAAAGTGGGAATTTAAGCCATGGCAGAGGTGGGTCTATGGACATATTCTCAATCCACTCCTTGATAGGAAGGGAAGTTCTTACCACAATGTGCCATTCCTTTATGTGAGGCTCTACCCGGAGGAGCACAGGGCACACAGCTAGGAGCTGTTGCTCTATAAGGTTATATTGGGTTTTGGCCCCATTCCAGAGCTGGAACCAAAATCCTGGGGGTATTCTCTCCTCCTGTTGTCTCTGCCACAATGCTAAACCCATACCTTCCAGAGTCACAGATACATATAACTCAAATGATATCCCTGCTTGGGAGATATCCAGAGCTTTAATCTGTTTCACTTGTATTTTTGCCTTCTTAGGGTGACTTGCTGCTCTGATCCCCAGTCCCACATGTGCCCTTTTTTTACCAGGCTGTATAAGGGATGGAGGCACTGAGGGGAAAAAAGTCCTCCAAAACCCCAAAATTCTTATGAAAGCTTGCACCTCTTTCACACTCTTAGGAGGTGGGTAGGCTTGCACCTTATCAATCACAGCTCCTGGGACAATACACATCTTACCTGACCAAATAACTCTCAGAAACTTGACAGCGGTGACTGGGCCTTGAATTTTCTGTGGGTTCAATGCCTGTGCTCTCACTTGCAGATGTTCCAGCAAAGTCTGCAGAGTGTCCTGCAGCAGAGGCAAGTCTTCACATATCAACAATATATCATCAATGTAATGGCCCCAACTTACTAAAATAGGGAAGGAGAACAGGGACAGATCTTGGGCTACCATCACATGACTTATTGTGGGGCTGTGCAGGCAGCCCTGAGGAAGCACTTGAAAGGTCCATTGTTGCCATTCCCATGTGAAGACAAATTGATCTCGTGACTCAGCAGCCAGGGGTGTGCTACAAAAAGCATTTGCTAAGTACAGCACATCATGGCACGCTCCTAGGACCATGGCAAAGGTATCTAAGATGATGACAGGATTGGGCACAGCCACTTGGATGGGGAGGCACCACCTTGTTCAATTCTCAGTGGTCCACAAGCATCCAACATGAGCTGTCTGGCTTGTTTTATTGGTCATACTGGGCTGTTGAAAGCCTATGGGTAGGGTGTACAGTACCCACTCGGTGCAGTTGTTGGATAGTTTCTCCTATTTCCTTATGCCCCCTGCAGGCAATTTATATTGTTTGACAGTAACCACTCTTCGTGGGGGTGGCAGACTTACCGATTTCCAGTTGGTGTTCAGCACTGGTTTGATTACTTTAACCCGGAGGCGGAATTCATGGGCGGAGGTTTGCAGAGTTTGACCTTGTAGGATATCAATAACCAATATGTTCTTTAGTATTGGAGAGATAAAAACGTTGTATTCTTTTAGGGGAGAACACCCAATTTGCAGTGTCAAAGGGACCTTCCTGACCATAACCTTTTGCTCTCTATAACCATCAATGGTGCTGAGGGGGCCAGAACTCTTCTGAGGGTTACCAGGTATTACAGTACATTCTGCTCCAGTACCATCACGTTTTGTTTCTTTCTGGAGGACCAGTGAATAGTGAGCTCAACATGGGGCCTCTGATCACCCTCAAGAGCACCTTGAAGTGGTTGCTAGTATAGGAAGAGTGGGTGGAATGTACATTCCAAGGACAGGGGAGGGGGTAAGGAGCCTCCAATTTGAGGGTCAACCTGCAGTCACCTCCTCTCAGTGATCTCCGACAACGTCTCTTAACTGCTCCCCCTAGCTTTTCAGATTCCACAGCTTGGCGGTGAGATCCAGCCACTGGCTACCTCACTAGCTTCTTCTGCTCTCCCATGTTGTGGTTATGTCGATCTACCTGCAGTTCCTTGAACCCATTTTGCTTTAATTCACTTCTGTCTTCCGTAGTTGCACTCCCTTCCTGGGGTGTTTTTCCTGCCCGTCTTCATTTGACTAGTTTCTATAAGTCATTTAAGATTATGCTCATATATTACATCATTTGTGAAGCTTTCCTTGGCGATTCCCCTAGCTTAGAGACACTTAGATGTCCCTCCTTTGTGATCTTGTTGAACCTTGAATGAATCTCAATTATAGCATTTAACATGTTCCAGTGGAAGTTGTTAATTTTTATGCCTGTCTCTTCTAATTCACAAATTTTTTTTGTAGTGTCTTAATTGTTTAGCCTGTCACGGTGCCTAAAACGTAGAAGATACCACTTAATGGCTGGTTGAATGCATTAATAAGTAGATTTTTGTTCCAGCTGCTTGCTTTTTAGTATTTTTATGACAAGATAATAGCAATTTAAAAAAAATTGAGGGGGAAAAAGGCATCTATGACTTCAACATTTTGACAGATTTATTTTTGTATGTTTTCCATTGTATGTAGAATATTTTCTATTTCAACATCATGATTTTTAAAAACATCATATCATTAGATTTTTTTCCAAAGCAGTTACCTCATTTTTGTAATTCTTTCAATAGCTGCATAATAGTCCATCAAAAGACATTTATTGAGCACTTACTATGCACCACACACAGTTCTTAGTGGTTTATGCACTTGATATTTAGTCCTCAAAATAATCCTATAAATAGGTACTATTATTATATGCATTTTGCAGATGAAGAGACAACCCATTTGAGATCACAGCGCTAGCATTAGCATCATCATTTCAACCCAGACATTCTGACTCTAGAGCCCACTTTAACCACTACTATACTAGAATGAATGTATCGTAATTTAGTTAAATATATCATTCTCCCATTGGTGGCTACTTAGGCTGCTTACAATATTTCACTATTGCAACCAATGCTGTAATGAACATCTACGTGCAAATAGCTTTTTCCTCCTTCTGAAGTACTATATTTGCTTAAACCATTCCTAGATATAGGATGATTTGATCAAAGAGTACGCAAGATTTTATGGCTTTTTCTGCATATTGTTAAATTACTCTTCCAGATGGTTGCAGCAAAAGCCATCAGCAAAGCATGAGAGTATATCTGTTTTGTTTTGCCCTCACAGAATTTGGTGTCATTTAAATAAAGATTTGCTTAGTTGGTGGGTAAAGCCCTATCGCATTGTTATTTTAATTTGCATTTCTTTTTGTCAGAATGAAACTAAACATTTTCATTAATTTCATTTCATATGTGTTGTATATATATGTTTTGTTTTGCCAGTTAGTCCTATCTTGTGAAAGGTCTCTGGATCCATTAAAAAAATAATTTAAACAACAAATTCACATTAATTGTTTTCTCACGTTATAAAGCTTAAGTTCTGTTAGACCGTTAATAGAATATTTGTGAAATCTGAATAAAACAATTTTACAGTGTACTCAAAATTTACAATGTACTCAGTTGAATCTTTTTTTTTTTTTTTTGGTGAGGACGACCAGCCCTGAGCTAACATCTGTTGCTAATCCTCCTCTTTTTGCTGAGGAAGACTGGCCGTGGGCTAACATCCGTGCCCATCTTCCTCCACTTTATATGGGACGCCACCACGGCATGGCTGACAGGCAGTGCGTCGGCGGGCGCCCGGGATCCGAACCAGCGAACCCCGGGCTGCCAAGCGCCGACTAAACCGCTGCGCCACCGGGCCGGCCCCTCAGTTGAATCTTTTAAACTCCCTCTTGACGATGAACGTATTCCTCATTAACTTGAAATGTGCTCACACATGAGCTCCTTTGAAGTCAAATATAATCTTATCTGACACCAGAGGGAGCCCAGTAGGCATTCCACATAAAAATATATTCAATTTTTAATGCATTTCTGAAATGACACTGGAGAAAATGTACAGTGAAATTATGAATACTGCATTTAATAGTCCTAGAGAGAAAAATAAAAATCAGTGCCTAAAATATACATTCAGACTTCAACCTTTCTGTGAACTAGGAAAGATACAAAATAAGAATGTCGATTAATGAACAGTTGTAGAACATCCACAATGCCTGTACAGATAGATCTTGTTTCAACTGTTATTTCTGGCTCCTCTGAGCATGGGAATCAGACAGAGCTGCTTCAAAACCTGCTCTGCTGCTGCTTTGAGTGTTCTTGAACCAGCTGCCTAATCTCTCTGTGCCTCAGTCTCCTCCCTTGCACACTGCAATAGCTGCCTCATGGCGTTATTGTGAAGGTCAAATTATAGATCGCATCAGTAAAGCATCTGGCACCTAGCACCTGCTTCAGATATGTTAGTCCTTTTCTTCATCTAGTGCGGTGGTTCTCAACCAGGGGTGATTTTGCTCCCCGAGGAACATTTGGAAAGGTCTGGAGCCTGGGAGAAAAGGCCTTTGAATCAGAAATCCTGGGTTTGAATCCTGGCCCTGCATCTTTTCTACCTGGGTGACCCGAGGAAAGTCTCTTGACATCTCAAGCCTCTGCTTGCTCATCTAGAGTGTGAAAGGAAGAATCCCTCATGAGGTTTATGTAGACTTGAACCATTCGGTGCTTTACAAGTGTAAATTATAATCTTTCTCTCCTCTGCTTGTCAGGTCCTGACACAAAAGTCCCGTGAGCAAGCTCAGAATTTACCACTGAATTGCAATTTATGGCCTTAAATTGTCAGCTGGAGGCAGGTGGATTCATACATGTTGAGCACCTAGTATGTGAGGGTTCCGTATTCAACACTTCATGCCCTTTGTTTAAGATGCAAATATGGAAAAGCATTCTAAAGGAGGCCAAGGGGCTGAGCAGTGGACTTTGTACTCGGGAACTCACTTCCTGCTTCCTCTACTGCCTGTGCTTCTGTCTTCAGCCTGTTAAGAAGCTCAGCTCTGGACACACTCCCCTCTCAGTTTTGTAACAGGCTACTTAGGGGTCCACATTTGTCTAAACAGAGAACAAACACCCACACCATATATCTGAAATGTCTACATAAAATTTATAGTTGTGATTCTTCCATCAGATCAGAAAGTTACTGGAAACATTTAATAAAACAGTGGGAACCCCAGCGGGGCTAATTTTATGGATGTCCTTCTGTGCAGTTTTTTCCCCCTCCCCAAAGCCCCAGTAGATAGTTGCGTGTCATAGTTGTGCATCGTTCTAGTTGCTCTATGTGGGACGCCGCCTCAGCATGGCTTGATGAGCAGTGAGTAGGTCCACACGCAGGGTCTGAACCAGTGAACCCCCGACCGCTGAAGCGGAGCACAAGAACTTAACCACTATGCCACCGGGCCAGCCCCTGTGCAGTTTCTGAAATAAATCCTAGACGATATATTTGAAAATCATGTGTTGGGCAACAGCAAGGAAGCCAGCTGGTGGACAGCTGTCAGAGAGGGACAGCAGCAGCAAATTTGGGGTCCCCTGCCTGGGGGGAGGACAAGCTCCGAGTCAGTCTCACCCCATGCCCTCGGGGAGAGCACACCCTTGAACCTGACCTATTACTCCTACAGCAGATGGTTCAACAACAACAACGTTTGTTTCTCCTGGGGGGAAATATACAAGCATTTTACACAAACGTGTCTTAAAATGAAATTTGGTGTAAAATCAACATGAGCCTGGAAAGTACTTTCACTTCCTGCTCATTCTTCTAATGGACTCGCCTCAGGTCAGCCCTGTGTCCCAGGCAGCAGCTGAAGAACTGAGGGAAAAGCCACTGTCACTTTCAAACATTAACTCCTGCAGGTGTGTGGGGTGGCGTGGGCTCAACTTCATCTAGCTGACTGAAAACAAAACTATTTTTCACATCTCAGCGCAGAAGCATCCAGAGCTGGAGGGCCACAGGAAATGCACCAATACCTGTGTGATCCCTGAGGTGGGCTCCTCTGTACCACACAGAAACATTCAGAGACCCAGGGAAGAATTCCTCTTATCCTCGTACCTGTCTGGGACCATGTCTTGCTTCAAACTAGGAGTTTTTCTGGATCTAGAAGCTGCTATCAAAGGCCGTCATTTAAGTGGGAATATGGACTCTTCTATCAGGTGGGGGAAATTTGCTTTCAGTCTTATCAGTAAAGGCATATATGTACAGCTGCTGCAGAGCTTAATCGGACGTTGCCTATGGTGTGCACTGGAGGCCCAGGACATGAGGCCGTGTTCATGTGGGACCTGTCTGGCAGGTGTTAAAGCAGGTGATGTTCTGAGCCATTCTCTGAACCCCTTTGCTGCTGTCCTTGACATTCAGTCAGCAGAGTTCTGGGGTTTGAGAAGAGTGAGATGGTGGCGGAAAGGGGGAGCCAGACTTGAGAGTGAAGCCAAGGGAGGATGAAAGTGTTCTGATACAGTGAGGGCTGCTTCTAAGTAGATCAAAAACCCCAGTGAGATGAGGGAGGTTTGAAAAACAGACATCCCTTCCTCCACCCCCAAGCACACAGTTGGTTAATTGATAACTGGTTGTACTCTAAACCAGTGCTTTCCAAACTATCTTTGGTGAAGGACTAGTTTATTTTGTTGGGTTTTCTTTCCTTTTAAATATCCAATCTATTGTGGACTACTACGTCTGTCAAATATAATAAAAATAAATGGTTAGCAACATGAAAGTTTTGCTTATGCAAGATGAGTAGGTTCTGAAGATCCAATATACAGCAACATGACTACAATTAACAATGTTCTATTGTATAGTTGAAATTGGCTAAGAAGGTAGATCTTTTTGTTTTTTTGCGGGGGGAGGAAGACCAGCCTTGAGCTAACATGGTTGCCAATCCTCTTTTTTGCTGGGGAAGACTGGCCCTGGGCTAACATCCGTGCCCGGCCTTCTCTACTTTACATGGGACACTGCCACAGCATGGCCGACAAGCAGTGAGTCGGCAGGCGCCCGGGATCCGAAGCCACGAACCCCGGGCTGCCAAAGCGCAAACTAAACTGCTGCGCCACCGGGCCGGCCCCTAAGAAGGTAGACCGTGTTCTCATGACAAAAAAAAAAAAATGTGATAACTGTCTGAGGTGATGGATATGTTACTTAGCTTGACTGTGGTGATTATTTCACAATATATATGTATATCAAATCATCAAACTGTACACCTTAAACATACAATATTCTTAATTGTCAAATGTACCTCAATAAAAAATAAATACACAAAATACAAATTTTAATTCTTTATTATTAGGTTCAACAGACATAAAATTATATTTTAATAAATAGAACAAACATAATTTAGAGAAAAATGAGGGACTCGTGCAAACTGTACACGTTCATGGAAATGTGTGTATCAGTGATGGATGGAGGTTATGTTTACTCATTGTAGACCAATAGACCACATTTTGAATGGCACCACTCTAAGCCACTGGGCTTCAAAGTGAAATAAGCAAGGCAATCGCTGGGGAATAGGAAAGAAATTTTATGTCCCTTTGTTTTTTTATCTTAATATGTATTCTGGTTTTGTGAATATTTTACAATGGATATACAGTACAATATATATTACTGCATATAATTTATGAAAAAATATAAATATATTGGGGAATGCTAAAATTTATTTTACAATCAAAAATGTTTAGGGGCCAGCCCAGTGGCATAGTGGTTAAGTTTTTGCACTCTGCTTCAGCGGCCCAGGGTTCTCAGGTTCAGATCCTTGGCATGGACCTACACACCACTTATCAAGTCATGCTGTGGCAGGCATCCCACATATAAAGTAGAGGAAGATGGGCATGGATGTTAGCCCAGGGTCAATCTTCCTCAGCAAAAAGAGGAGAATTGGCAACAGATGTTAGCTCAGGGCTAATCTTCCTCACCAAAAAAAAAACAACGTTTAGAGATGAGTCTTCTAGACCCATGGTGGAGGTTGGTGGGAATGCTCTAGGAAGTAGTCTAGGGTGTGGTGCACCTGAGTGTCACTGTTCTTGGCCAAGAAAGTGAAGCTGACAGAGGGTTGGCATGAACAATTGTCATGACTGCCTGGGTCCTGGGCAGTCACGGAGCCTGGGAACAGACATCCATGCACTTGGTCCACACTGTTGTTTCTCACAGTGTGGTCTACAGATAATCTGTATCAGAATCACCTAGGATACTTATTAGATGCACATTCTTGGGACCTTCGCCAGAGATTCTAGTTGGAGGTGTTCTTCATAGTCAAGTTATGAGCCATGGCTAAGGCCCGGGAGAAATTTCAGAGGTTGAAGGTGAGGGGGTTGATATGCTGCTGATGCTGAGAAGACCTTTCCCATGAAGACCACAGTAGCTTGGAGTCCTGGCTTACTTATCATAGCTCAGGACTCCAAGGCTCAGATCGGGGACTAAGAATCCTTGTAGCATATTGGGCCATGAAAGTTACCTGGGAGACCACAAGTAGTGCTGGACATCAGTAGGGGAGGGAGTCCGAGTGAGTGCTATGGAATGAATTGTGTCCCCCACAAATTCATATGTTGAAGCCCTAACCCCCAATGAGATGGTATTTGGAGATGGGGCCTTTGGAGGTAATTAGGCTTAGATGAGATCATGGAAGTAGGGCCCTCATGATGGGATTAGTGTCCTTAAAAAAAGAGACACCAGAGAGCTTGTCTTTCTCTCCCCAACATGTGAGGACACAGAGAAGGTGGCTGCCTGCAACCTAGGAAGAGAGTTCTCATCAGAAACCAACCATGATCTTGGACTTTCCAGCCTCCAGAACTATGAGAAACAAATTTCTGTTGTTCAAGCCACTCAGTCTGTGGTATTTTGTTATCACAAACTACTCAAGCAGACTAAGACAGTGGACAGTCTGTTTGGAGTGACTCTGGGACCTGATAGGAACACCTCTCATCACCCTTCCCTAGCAATTTGAACTCGTGTTTTACTTTTCTGCATGCACTCTCTTAAAGGGGCTGCTCTGGAGTCTGGAAGAGAGATATAAGCAGAGAGGTACCACCTGGGCTGGGATCCTTCCCCCAGAGCTACCACCAACCCATAGAGTTCCCTGTGGGAATTAGAAAAAGTGCCCCATCCCTGTGGCCAGACACAGACCTGTATTGCATCCCATGGCTTAACAGTTAAACTTGGGCTGGATTTCAGCCCCTTTGGTCAGTTGCCTTTATCAGGGCATAATATGCCTTACCAGTGAGCTCTCCAGGCCCATAACCTCGTGAAGCACTTAGTACCTTGTATGGTATATTATCTTTTGCTGCATAACAAATTACCCCAACTTAGTAATTTGAATAGCAAACTTTTATTATCTCACAGGAGTTTGGGAGCATCTTTGCTGGGTAGTTTGGGCTAAGGGTCTCTCATGAGGTTGCAGCCACTCTCTTGACCTGGGCTGCAAT
This sequence comes from Tapirus indicus, assembly GCA_031878705.1. Taxonomy (NCBI): domain Eukaryota; kingdom Metazoa; phylum Chordata; class Mammalia; order Perissodactyla; family Tapiridae; genus Tapirus; species Tapirus indicus. The sequence continues at coordinate 23,054,425 of CM062931.1, read as the reverse complement.
CAGCCCAAGGCTTGACCAGGGCCGGAGATCTGTTTCCAAGCTCACTCGCATAGCTGTTAGCAGGAGGCTTTAGTTCTTGCTATGTAGGCTTCTCCGTAGGGCTGCTCACAACATGGCAGCTGGCTTCCCCAGAGCGAGTGGTCCAAGAGAGCAAGAAAGTTTGCCCAGAATAGAAGCCACATGTCTTTTACAACCTAATCTCAAAGTGACTACCATCATTCTTTCTGTCACACAGACCAACCATGGTACAACATGGAAGGGACTCTTCAAAGGTGTGAATACCAGGAAATGGTAACCGTTTGTTTATCATTTTGGCAACAGATTGTGAACACCTTTGGGAACCTCGTATTGTTCATCAGCATTTCCTAAATTTGTCAAGTCATTAGAATTGCCTGGGACACTTGTTAAAGATGAAGATTCTAGGCTCCATCAAGACCTACAAGAGTCTCCAGAGGAGTGTGGAGTACTTATGGAAAGTGCCTTAGCTGGTTCTTATGACCAGGAAAGTTTGGGAAATATTTTAGACCACCAGTGCATGATGAATGCTCACTAAAGGGAATAAAAAGTGGTAGTGAAGGCTTGAAAACAAGACTCAAACCTGTCCTGCTCCTGAGACAGAGCCCAGAAAGGCTGAGTTGAGTGCCTCAGGCCACTGGCAGGAGCTGGGGTTATGAGGTGAGTAATGTTGTGTAGAGGTGGAATAGATTAAAGGGGTGTGCTCTCTCTTGGGGTGAGTAGGACTGCTGAAGCCTACTGTCTAGAGTCCACCTTGGCTAGGGAGCAAGGGGGTGGGAGGGGCTCAGAGCTTGCTGCAAGATTTGGGGACAAAAATCACATGCCAGGCTTTGGTGTCTGAGGTTATCCAGCTGGATGTCTTGGATGTCTTCTTCCTTAAATTATATCTTTCTTTGCTCTTTGAGAAGCTGGCTTCCTTTGAGCCTGGGACTTCTGTCTGCTAAAAATGCTGTCAAACAGGGGCTGGCCCTGTGGCGTAGTGGTTAAGCTTGGCACATTCCACTTTGATGGCCTGGGTTTGCAGGTTCGGATCCTGGGCGTGGACGTGGACTTAGACCACTTGTCAGTAATGCTGTGGCAGTGACCCACATATACAGTAGAGGAAGATTAGCACAGATCTTGGCTCAGCGCTAATCTTCCTCAGCGGAAAAAAAAAAGATAAAAAAGCTGTCAAACCAACCTCCCACAAACGGAAAAGCCTTAACTGGCAGCCAAGATAAAATTCCAATAAAATGGAAGCCTTGGTGGTCTAGTGGTTAAAATTCGGTGCTCTCACCACCATGGCTTGGGTTCGTTTCTGGTCAGGGAGTCACGCCACCGGTCTCTTGGTTGTTATACTGTGGTGGCTGCAAGGTCCTGTGATGCTGAAAGCTATGCCACTGGTATTTCAAATACCAGCAGGGTTTTCAGTGGAAACTCCCACACTGGGCCACTAGGAGTCAGAATCGATGGCATTAACAACAACAAAGGAAAAGGAAGCTGTATAAGTTTTCTATTGTTTTCCAAATAAATTACCCCAAACTTAGCAGTTTAAACAACACAAATTTACTATCCTACAGTTGTGTAGATTCAGAAGTCTGACTCAGGTCTCACACAGCTGGAATCAAGGCTTCGGGAGGGCTGTGTTCCTTTCTGCAGGCTCTAGGGAAGGATCCATTTCTTTGCTCATCAGACTGTTGGCAGATTTCAGTTCCTTGCAGTTGTAGAACTGAGGTACTGTCTCCTTGTTAGCTGTTTGCAGCTTCTAGAACACCACATTCCTTAGCTCAAGCCCTCCCACCTTGTTCTATCTTCAAAGTCAGCAATGGTGGGTTGAGTCCTTGCATTTCATGTTTCTGACCCACTCTTATGCTTCTTCCATTTTTCAGGGCTTGTGTGATTAGAGTGGGCCCACCCAGATAATCCAGAATAATCTCCCCATCTCAAATTCCTTGAGTTATCACATCTACAAAGTCCCTTTTGCCGAGTGAGGTAACATGTTCACATGTTCTGGGGATTAGAACACGCCCATCTTTGGGGGCGGGGGGCCTTTATTCAGCTTACCACAGGAGTGCGGGTTTGCTTTTTCCTTTTTTGAATTTTCTATCCATTATTGACCAATACTTTTGTGAAATACAGTATAACTGAATGTTGGAAAAATGCAATAGACTTAAATTACATCTCAATATATATAATCAGTACAAACCTAAACACAGGGAAAAGAATACAAAAACTACTGGCTGTTCATCGAGAGTACAATGAGCGAGTCACAGCTCATTCTTGTCACCAGATTGTGGGCGGGCACCAGTCTGAGGGCCAGATCTTCAATAGCGCTGAGAAAGGCTGCTGGACTTTGAAGTCAGACTAAATTCTTTTGGGCCTCTGGTTCCTCAGCTATATTAGTTATCTATTGCTGTAAAACAAATTACCACTAATTTAGCAGCTTAAAACAACATCCATTATTAGTTTACAGTTCTACAGGTCGGAAGCCCTGCATAGCGTGGCTGGGTTCTCTACTGAGAATATCACAAAGCTGAAATCAAGGTGTGGGCCAGACAGTTCTCATCTGGAAGCTCTGGGGAAAAATCTTCCAAGCTCATTCTTGTTGTTGGCAGAATTCAGTTCCCTGTGGTTGTAGGACCGGGGTCTTCATTTCTTTGCTGACTGTCAGCTGGGCGCCACTCTTGGCTCCAAGAGGCCACCCACATTCCTTGCCACGTGACATCCTCCATCTTCAAGCCAGTGACTGTGCATCTAATCCTTCTCCTGTTTTGAATCTCTGACTTCCCCTTCTGTGATGAGCCAGAGAAAACTCTCTGCTTTTAAAAGGCTCATGTGATTAGGTCAGACCCATCTGGATAATCTCCCTATTTTAAGGGTGACTGTGACATATAACATAATCTAGTCATAGGAGTAAAATCCATTATATTCTCAGTCCCAGGGGTTATATGTGGATGTAGACTGGTGGAAATCCTGGAGGCCAATTTAGAATTCTGCTTACCATATCAACCTTGAAATGAGGATCGTAATTCATATGCCAGGATCATAATTCATATGTGTGAGGGTTCGTGGCACGTGTGAGAACTGCCGGGCCGATGTTAGGCCGAATGAGTGGCAGCATGAGAGGTGCACGCTGGCTAGAGGCTTGACTGTCTCCTTCTGGCCTTTCTATTATGTGACTGGTGTGTGGTTTCTGGCCCCCAACTAGACCTGGATTGATACACTGCTAACTTCTACTCACCCATTAAGATTCAGTTTAAGATTCACCGCCTTGGGAAGCCTTTCCCAGATTTCTGCAAAGGCTGAATTTGATGTCTCATTTCTTCCCCAAATACTTGGGTATATCTTTACTGCAGCACTTATTTTATTTCATTATTTTGGACTCATTTCCCAGATTAGAGCTGGGGTCGGAGGTAGGGGAGTAATTTCACCTCTACAGAAAATTTGCAAGAACTGTACAAAAAACATCTGTCTACTCTTTACCAAGATTCACCTCTTGTCAGCATTTTTTCCCATTTGCACATTCTCTCTATAACACATTATAATGTAATATACAACATAATATAATATAAAACAAATTATCAGTCTATGACCCACAGACCAATTCTGGCTTGCTGCCTGTTTTTGTAAATAAAATTCTATTGAAACAGCTAAACCCATTTGTTTACATATTGTTTATGGCTGCTTTTGTGCTACAGTGACAGAGTCCTGCGGCCTACAGAGCTGAAAATATTTACTATCTGGCCTTTGCAGAAAGAGTTTGCCAGCCCCTGTAATATAATATAGTATAATACAACATAACGTAACATTTTTCTGTATCATTTCTGTATAAGTTGCATACACCATGGCCTTTGCCTCTAAACATGTCAATGTGCATTTCTTAAGAATAAGCATATTCTCTTACATAACAGTAGTGGTTCAGTAAATTTAATATTGATTATATTTATATTATATAATATACATACACATATATATTATAATACTTTTCTATAATCCAGGTTTTCTCAGCACTATTGATATTTTGATCCAGATAATTCTGTGTTGTTTGGGGGTTGTCCTGTGTATTGTAGGATGTTAGGCACATCCCTGGCCTCTAACCACTAGATGCTGGTAGCAAAATTACCCCTGTTGAGAACCACTGATTTAATCTACCATGCGTATTCCAACTTTATTAGTAGACCCAATAATGTCCTTTATGGCAGGGTGTTTATTTTTTCTCCCAGGAGAGAGTCTAGTCTAGGATCATATGATAGAGTTAAGTCATCATATCTCTTTAGTCTCCTTTAATCTGGGCCATTTCCTCAGCTTTTGTGATTTATGGCATTTTTGAAGGATAAACTCCCTTTTTCTTCTTCAAAATGTTTCTGATTTGGGGTTTGGGTGATATTTATTCACATTAGATTCAGATCATTCAGTCTTAGCTGGAATACTGTCTAGGTGGTGATGTGTCCTCGGGATGTCACATCTGGAGGCATGCAATGTCCATCTGCCCCTCAATGGTGATTCTGATTACCCAGTCGAAGTGTTTAGTTTCTCTACTGGAAAGTTACTATTTTTTACGTGTAACTAGTAAGCAATCTGTGGGAGACGCTTTAAGACCATACAAATGTCCTGAGCCTCATCCAATTTCTTCCTAGATTTAGTATCCATTAATGATTCTTATCAGAATCCATCTTTACCATGATGGTTGCAAAATGATGATTTTCTAACTCCAGCCCTCCCTGCACATTTACTAGTCAGCATTCTACTACAAGCAAGAGCTCTCATTTTTTAAATAAATGTTGTTATAAGACACTACTAAGTGTTGGGCAATTTGTTACACAGCAATTCATAACTAATATACAATGTGATTTTTTACATCATCCCTACCACTACTAGACTGAAAACTTCCTAGTGGATAGGGAATGTGTCTTTCTTATCTCTATGCACTTAGCAACTGTACATCCCTGATGCATTACAGATATTATCAGTATGGACTCATGAATTCCCACTTTTCCAATGGTTTGTAATTTATTATACATATGTTCTTAATTATTTTGGCACTCAAAGTTGTCCCAGATTTGGTTGGTGGAATCCTGTTCAGGCTGACTCTTGTTTCTTTTTGACATGCCCCTGTCATCATTAGAGCACTTCCTTACTTATTTTCACAAGAAGATATTCTAGGCTCATTTCCTACCTTCTCTGTCCCAGGCCCATAATCATCTATTTCTCTGAGGAAACTTGTTCCTTTTAGTTTACTACATGTAGTAAGTAGCCTCAGATATGGCTTCCAGTGATTCCTGCCTCCTGGTATTCACACCTTTATCTAACCCCTTCCCATGAGTATGGTCTGCTCCTAGTGACTTGCTTCTAATGAATAAAATATGACAAAAGTGATGGGATATCATCTCCTTGATCAGTGTGATGGTTAAATTTGTGTCAGTTTGACTGAGCTGAGGGATCCCCAGATAGCTGGTAAAACACTATTTCTGGGTGTGTCTGTGAGAGTGTTCCTGGAAGGGATTAGAATTTGAATTGATAGACTGAATAAAGAAGATCACCCTTACCATGCAGGTGGGTGTCATCCAATCAGTTGAGGGCCTGAATAGAACAAAAGGGCAGAGAAGGTCAAATTTGCACTTTGCTTGAGCTAAGACACCCATATTCTCCTGCCCTTGAGCATCAGCACTCCTATTTCTCCAGCCTTCAGACTCAGACCAGGATTTACACCATCTGTCCCCTGGTTCTCAGGCCTTCAGACTTGGACTGAATTACACTGTTTTCCTGGTTCTCCAGCTTGCAGGCAGCAGATTATGAGACTTCTCAGCCTTCATAATCATGTGAGCCAGTTCCTACTGTTATACATATATATATATACATATATATATATAGTCATTATAGATGGAATTAGTTAAAATGAGGTCATATTGGAGTACGATGGGCCCCTAATCCAATATGACTGGTGTCCTTATAAGATGGGAAAATTTGGACATAGAGACAGACATGCACATAGGTGGAATACCATCTAACTATGAAGGAAGAGATCAGGGTGATGCTTCTATAAGCCAAGGGATGCCAAGTATTGCTAGCAAACCACCAGAAGCTAGGGGAGAAGCATGGAATAAATTCTCCCTCATAGTTCTCAGAAGTAACCAACCCTGCTGACATTTTAATTTCAGACTTCTAGCCTCGAGAACTGTAAGACAATAAATTTCTGTTATTTACGCCACCCAGTTTGTGATACTTTGTTACAGCAGTTCTAGGAAATTACTTCAGCCCCCAGTGAGTTCCTAGCATAGCTGGGATTTGGATCCAGACCTTCTGGCTCTTGGTCTAATGCTATTTTCCCAATAGGCCCGATATCTCGCTTCCTGAGGAGAAGTGACCACTTCCATCTGGATAGTCAATATTTTCAAAAGTGACTCAAGTGGGCTTTGAGCTGTGCTTGAAGATGAAGAGTGTTTTGATGTGTGGAAAGGAGAGTGGAGAACGGGGGTGGCACAAACAAGAGATAGGAAGGCTCCAGGCCAGTCTGGCTAGAAGAAAAGACCTGTATAAGGAAGCACCTGGTTAAGACTTTTGCATATCCTGAGTATTACAAATCTGATCTTGTGGTGTATTGTAAATCTGCTGGAGATAACAGTTGTAGCCAATAGGGAGACATTTAACATTTCTGTGAACGTGAGCATGCCAGCAATCAAAGGTCAGGCTTCCATAGAAGCAAATTCTTTCTTTGGTTTGCTGGCAGGGGCAGGATGGGGAAAGGGGAGGGAGAGGGTCAATGGAACATATCAAAGAGCCAGTTATGTAAGCAGCGAACACCTCTCTCTCGAGAAGGTGACTTGATCTTCGGATATTAGGAGTGATCTTCTGTGCTTGGAAGACTTCTCTGTGTACCCGGTTAAGGTAAAAATATTAGGCAACACATTTGGAGATGAAGTTTCCTTGTCAGGAACAGCTGATGAATACAATGTCATTAGTGAGGGCACCGAGGGGGTGTGGGGGTTCCTCTCCAAAAAAGCGAAAAGGAAAATATCAAGAAAATGGTCAAGGGACTGGTGAAAGTGAGTAATTTGGGTTAAACCGGCCCCAGGGATACCCAAGCACAAGATCACCGATGGAGCTGGCTGGTTTGGTTCCTTAAGAGATCTCAGCAATGACCTTTGTAAGCCTAGAAGATGCTTATCCAAGCAAAGATGGAAAGATGAAGCAGCCAACTACAAAGCTTCGTTCCTTTATCTACTCTGGATTCAAGGGTTTTATATTGAGACTCTACATCTGTTAAAGGTCATCACTAACCCTAGAGCATGTTGAGCATGTGAACCAGGCCCACCAGCCCCCTGGTGACAGCGTGTTTGAGCTAATTGCAGGCTGCCCTCTTCCACAGCTCTTTTTGCCTGAACAAATGCTGCCTTTTCCGCCACTGGCTTAATTTGCGGTTATACAAACGTTGTAATCCTGATGCAACAGCTGAGAATGGCTCAGATAATCACTCTGCAAAGCGATATCATTAGCAATATTAACGCTTGCCTACAGATTACTGTAATTGTGCATGTGGTAATCAATGCTGACTCAGAATGGCACAGATTTATAAAAAAAGACACAAAGAGTGTGTGCCAAGCAAGGGTTTCCACACAAACCATCCTCCCCCTACCCTCACCATATGTACAACAATATTCTCTCACTCAATTCTTTTACCATCTGCACTCAAATAACTAGGGGAGTAAAATTTTGCTTTAATGTCTAGGAGAAAATGTGCATTATATTCTGGTAGATGAAAGAGGGCTGTCTCATTATTTAAGCAGAAAATGTCCATCTCAAGACAGCATAACAGAGCAGGACAAGGCAAGGATTTGAGAGTTTCAAGTCTCACAGACAAAGCTGGCCATGTCATGAGATGGAAAGGAAGACCACTGCCCACTTGGAAGGCTTGGAAAGGCTAGCATTCTCCAGAATTATTCTTTGAACTGTTCACAGAAGTCTGAAACACCTTTAACCAGAGACAAAGCGTCGCATATCAGCGATAAGAAATGAAGTTGTCTCTAAATACATTATCTCACTAAAACGTACTAACAACCTTGAACTCTTTCTCTTTTCATTATTCCCCCTTTGCAAGAAGTTTAGAGAAGTTAAATCGCACAGCTAATTCTGTGGTAGTAACCAGGAGAAACCCAATACATTCTGACCTTGGCCCCATCTGACTGTTCTGCACCCCTGTTTTTATTAGTAGCATAAACGAGTGGCACCAGATTCTTCCATGAGATCTGGGAACAAGAAGGAGAGAATGTGAGGGAAGAATGGGTTTCTGAAGTGAATGGTACTTCAAAAGGATTTAAATAGAGATGGAAAGAGAAGGTGGCCTGGGTCCCTGAAGACAAGCTGACTCACTTCCCACTTGTGCTGAGGATTGAGCTTGGATGGTATTTCCCTCCTCGACTTTGAGAATAGTGGGAGCCCAGAGAACTGCAGTCCAGTAACAAAAGTCAGGGGAGCCCTGCTTTGACCGGGCAGATTAGTTTGGAGACTCTAAGTCCACTGTGACAAGTAGGCCCAGCCAGAATTTCAGAGCTCCCAGGCTGGGGAAAAGGGAGTCTTACTGATTTTTTTTCTTTTTTTTTTTTTTTTTTTTTCCGCAGTTATTTTCTTTACATTTTTCCTCCTCCAAATACCTTTCTTTAGCCTGTAATTGACTGGAAGCAGTTGCCAATAAGGAAGAGAAGGTATGTTGTAAACTATTTATAGAGATTTCATATTTGTCAAAAAATTGCTTTCTTGCTTTTCATTTCTTGTGGGTAATTTTTAGCCCGCATTTACAATGCCTGCCTGGTCCTCTCCAACAAAATTTATGATATAAAAGACTTAAGTGTGCGTGTAGGATCGGAGGGGTATGGGGAGAAAATTACCTAAATCAAGGGTCTACTATGTTTTAGATATTTACACCATGTGTGTCTTTACCCATCACAAAAGTCATAGGTAGAGGACACATGCTGTGTATTACTGCCAGGCATTCCTCTTCCTTTTTCTGATAATTGAATGCTCTGTTGTGAGACATTCAGGGTTGTTTAAGATGATCAAACTCCACAACAGGGGTAGCTGGACCATCTAGACCAGGGCTCGGCAAACTTTTTCTGTAAAGAACCAGATCATATTTTTGGCTTTGCAAGACATATTGTTTCTGTCACAACTTCCCAACTTTACTGCTGTAGCATGAAAACAGCCAAGACAATATAAATGAATAAGCATGACCAGATGTGGCTACATTGGGCTGGATTTGGCCCGGGGTCATTATTTGTCCATCCGTGATCTAGACCTTGCCAGTGGAAATGGGCTGTGATTGGTTCAGAGATAGATATGTAATCCAAGATAGGCCAATCAGAATGTTCCCTGGAACTTTTCTGTTGGAGCTACAGAAAAGTTGGCCCTGCAGTTAGTTAGTTGTGAGGATGTGAATCTGGAAGTGCCAAGGGCCATCTTCTTTGCATGACTAGAAAGGTTCTGACTGAGAAATGGAAAAAAGAGAGAGAGAGTTGTTAGCATTTCTTGAGCCCTTAATCCCAGCCCAGGATCCATTTCTACCTTTATGACTCATAGTTCTATATGCAGGAAGGATTTTGTGGAAGCTAGTTTGAGTCTGGTTTTGGTCTTGCAACTAAAATATTCTGGCTAATACACTCTAAGAGGTCAAGATTATCTCTGTTTTGCAAATGAATTTGTATTCTGATCTGTTGCTTACTAGTTGGGAGACATTGAACAATTTAATTACCCTCTCTAAGCCCAAATTTTCTGATTTGTAAAATAAGAATAGTAATGTACATTCATCCCATGATTAAAGGGGATAATTTATGTGTAGCAGGTGAGTCTCTGTTCACAATTCAGGTGAGCAAGAAATGTCATTTTATTTTCAATCACTTCATTTTTACTCTGAGGCCCCATTCTTTCTAGCTGGTGAAAATTTTAATCTCTGGCATTCTTGGGTGTTCCTAGCCCTTCTTACCCTTGCATCACAACTCCAGAGTATGTGTGTGTGTGTGTGTGTGTGTGTGTGTGTATGTGTGCATAGAGGGTATTTGTCATTTGGTCTTCGTCCTTTGTCCACTTTATTCTGGTCTGCAAGGCTGCTCAGGCCTGCTGGTTCCCAGATTCTTCTTTGCTTTACTTGGGACCCAGGGAGTCTTGATGTGACACATGGCAGTTTCCCCTCCAAGATCTTGCTGTTTCTCTGGGATTCTGCTATGAAGCCAGGTCCAATTCAGCTGCTCTGGGACCCAAAGACCTTTCTTTCTTATTACAGTCAAGGGAAAAAAATTTCTTTTCAGTTGGGAATGGGAACTCCAGCTTGCCTTTCTGCTTCTCCAAGGACCTCTGCTTTTCCCCCCAAGTCATTTTCTCCTTTCTACCTTCTCCTCAGACTAAGTTCTTAGTCTTTGGGAAGAGAAAAACCTGGGAGACTTGCAGACGAAGGCCATAAACCTCCTCTGGGGCAATGGGAAGTATAGAACTGGTTACCTGTAGAATAACAACAAGGGAATGGGTAAAGCAAGGATGCTTCCCCCAAATTAAAATGTCAAAATAGTCAGCTGGCACTAGAGGCATGCCAAGCCAAAGTGGAGCCTGAGGCAAAGGTCGGTAATACTGGTGCTGTCTTTATGTAACATTTTGGTAATTTTTTTCATCATGAATTTTTGTGCATTGATTACTAAATTTTTTACAGTCCCTTAAATTTTTCTCCCTAGGAGAGAACCTCACTTGCTCCATCCTGTTCTTGGCTGCCGCATACTAACTGCTCAACAAATGATCACCATAATTATGATTTGGGTAAAAGAAAGACAGTGTCAAACCTCACTTGAGTCCTGGGCCAAGGCTAAGAGGAGAGGAAGCCCCATGTTTGCAACTAAAAAATTCTAATATACTCTAACAGGTAAACATTATCTCTGTTTTACAAATGAATTTGTATCCTGCTCTGTCACTTACCAACTGGGAGAACTTGGACAATTTAATTACCCTCTCTCAGCCAAATTTTCTAATTTACAAAATAGAAATAATAATTGTACCTTCATCACAGCCCTCTCCCTTGTTCAAAAATCAGTTCGCATTTTGGCAAGGCAGTCAGCCATTTTCTGCTGCTTCCAGCAAAGGGTAAGGCCAAGCCACCCCTAGATTCCCTGGCCTAAAAGCAGGCCTAGTGGGGAAGCTAGAAAGATTTACTGCTCTTTCAAGTTTAGGTAGAGGGATCAGGCTTAAAAGAGAAGTGAATTAAATGCAAGCAGAATGAGTCCTGAGATGACTGCAAGGGGACAAAGTCAGGACTTATGGTCAGCATGACTGTGTGACATACAGACCCATGAGGGACCATTGGACAACTGCAAGGGATCACATTTAAGGGAGTTGGGGAGCAGGGATGCGACAAGGGAATGACAGACTATTTTAAGCTTTATTACTTAAGATGGTGATGACTCAAAATCACACCCCCTCCTCCCACCATTGCTGTCTGACCTACCTAATGTTTGTGCAGAGCATTAGTTTATAAAATGTTTTCATGTCTATTAGCTCATTCAATCACACAACCTCTTCACCAACCATGTGAGGTATTAATATTACTGTTGTTATTATTTCCATTTAATAGATGAGGAGACTCAGGTTCAAACAGGTTGTACATGAGTACACATAGCACACAGCTCGTAAGTGGTAGGCTCAGGAATTTACCGGGTTTCCTGATTCCAGGTTCAGATGCTTTTCTTCTCATTTGTGTAGGTGTTTTTCTTATAATGTGGTCTTTCTGACCTGGAATATTCTAGCACTTTTTTCAACATTGGAGGTATTTGTTTGGTTCAAATGTCCTACATTTGCTCTCTTTCTGTATAAAACATACAGACAGGCCCTGTGAAGCACTTTAGTTCGTGAAAGCAACTTTCAGCTTTGAATCATCTTTGGGGCAACAGTTGCTCACAAGTAATTTTAAACAAGAATATCTGTAATTAACACACAAAATGAAAACATTTCTTACTTTTCCATCACAACGGATGTTTCTATGATGTTGATGCTGGCAGCTCTGCTAACCTGCAAGCTATTGTTTTCATTAATAATGGCATTTTATTGTTCTACAAACAACCATAAGCAAGGGAGAGATCAAAACAATCTGTTTGTTTTCATATTCTCAAGTACTTTTTTTCTTCCTTAAAAAGATTTTTTTGGCAAGTGAGGGAAACTAGAAAATTGTTTTCTAATTTTGTCTTAGCAGGAGTCAAAACTGGTAAGGATTTTTCCAGACCTACCCTAACTTCTTCATGTTCTTTAGGACTATTAGATTAAATGAGAATATTTACCCAATTCTTTTCCTTTAGAATATTGGAACATTAGAAGCATGTCATGAAATTGTCTCTCTTAAAAATATACCCATCTGATTAATTCTGAGTAATAGTTCATCTCGTATATCCTCTTACCCAATGTGAGATGAATCAGGCCACGCAATACAGTAAAAGGGAAGCTGGGCCAGAGGCAAGTGGGGAAAGAGGAGAGAGGAGGGGTCTGGGGTCTTCTCTAGAGTCTCTACATGTGTTCCAGTCCCCTCCCCAACCAATAGTTTTCCGGGAGCTCCTGGCCAAGACACAGTCTCTCTAGACTTCAGGACTGTGTTAATATAAATATGATGGTGTGTAAAACAACTGAAGCTACGTATTCACGAGGATATTGGGAAGGAAAATAAGAAACCAATCCCTCCTTTTCATCCAGTGGGAAGCTTAACATGTATTCTTAATAAAGACAAATGGGGGAGTTAATAGTATTAATTATGTACGATTTTTCAACGTACTTGATTTTTTTTTTCTCTACCTTTCAAAACAGCAGACTAATTCCTCTAGTTCTATTTAACTCAGGCTGTGGTGAAAATTCATCAGAACCCTTGAAGTCTACTGAGGCTGGCAGTGTGCCAGACTGAAGAGGAGAGTGACAGAACACACTACAAATTAGTGGGGCCTGGTCATGTGAAAGGGAGTCCCTGAGGCAAATCCCAGGTAAAGAGTTCGAGCCCCAGGTCTTCTTACTCGGGGCTTATGGTAGGTAGATCACAAAAAATGGCTCCAGTTCTTCTCCCCGTATACCCATGCCCTTGCCATGTAGTTTTGCAGTGCCCTCCTCCTCTTGGTCCTACTCTTTGACTCTAAGCTTTGCTTTGGTCAATGGGATGTTAGCAAATATGGCTCAAGAAGATGCTTGAATAGTGCCTCGTATGTCTGCAGTTGCCATGAGGAGAACGTGCCCAGACTAGCCTCCTAGAGGATGAGACACACAGAGCTGAACTGAGTTGCCCAAGTTGCCTCTGTCAGCCAACAGCCAGCAGATCCCCAGGTCTCTGAGCCAGCTTAGCCAAGATCAGCAGAGTGACCTTGCTAACCCCTAGGTGATATTGGACATGTTAGCAATAAACACTTATCATTATGCGACTGAGATTTTGTGGTTGGTTGCGACACAGGAAATGCTCTTTGAAACAGCCCCCACCCCCCAATTTTTCTACCTGGGCCCAAACCTAGTGGCCCTGGTGGTAGGGGAAACTTACTTGGAGCTTCTCCAGAACACTGATTAGTGGTAGGGAAAAGTCAGCCTGGGATTTATCATTTAGCCAGGAGGGTTCACAATGGGACTCGTTCCCATGTGACCAATTGAGAATTGACCACGTTTCTATTCTTAATTTCTATTTCTGTCAGGTGACTGAGAAATGTTATTCTTTCTGTCATAGTTCCCTTCCCATCCCCGAGACTCTTCTTCCTTTTCTCAAAAGATGAAACAAAGACACACACACAGGAAACTAGAGGAGGTAGTCATTTACGTTGCTTGATATTAGGAACTCCAAGATGCATCCATGTTCCCCATAGTCTTATCCACTATCCTCAGTTTCAAAGAGTCTATCCACTCTTTTGAGAGAAAGCACTGTTCTCAAAAAAAATAAATAACAAAAAAAGATTACTGTACTAGTATGCTCATCAAAAGATGCTCCATTAGGTTATCAATCCTGCAACATGGATTGTAATCAAGTATGTGGTTAGAGCTGAAGGAACCTTAGAAACCTATCAATCTGGCCTTTCATTTTACATAGAAGATAAAATGTCTAAGGTAAAATGGCCTAAGAGGGAACTCATATTCAGAATTTCAGACCCCAGGTTCAATGCCTCTCCTAACATGTGGCTGTGTTTTTCAGATGGCAACTTCCAGCCCCTCAGAGAAGCAGAACTCACGTGTATCAGATGGCCTCACTGGGGACTACCAAGTATTACCCATTTAAAATTGAGCAGCCTGTGACCTACTCGTACACAGTTACTTATTCAAGGAAGTGCCAGTCTGACAACCAAAAAAACTTGAAAACTTAAATCATTATTGAACTATTTTAATAAACATCAAATGGGGATTCCATTAATAAAATCCAGTGCACTTTTAAAAATCCTATTTCTCCATCTTTCTCCCTTTTTAAGTCTCACAAAGAGCTCCTCCCTCTTTGAAGACTCTCCTAAACTCTCCCCAAATTCCAGCCCACACTTTGCTTCATTTCTTCCCTCCCTTCTCCTCTTCTGGGTCTGTCCCTCTTCCAGTGACTCCAGTCCTTTCCAATGTAAACCAACTGGAATTCTTGGCTTCTGCAGTCTGTCCCTAAATAATGCCCTTATTCTGCATAACAGAGCCTTGAGAATCCAGGGGGCAAAATAAAATTCTCCTCAGTGGGTGGGGTGAGAGAGGAGCTGTACATACACCAGGATGTAAGACCACAGGGCGGGACTTCGCATCTTTGATACTGATTGCCCAGAATAGTGCTGGTATGTTGTATTAATTAAATACATAAATATTTGCTAAATAAAGAAGTGTCACACATGCAATGAAGCCTACAGGAGACCACAGGAGGTATGAAACAACAAAGACCGTCAATTTATATTGTCAGTCATGTGGATACCATCGCAGTAAAGCGGCTGGTTTCAAGGAGAGGGTTTTATAATCTAGCAAAATGCATTGTGCCAAAGAGCTGATGTTAATCCTGTTGATTCCAAGTAATGAAGTAACATTAGGAGTGAAAGAGCATATTTTCACCACAACGAGGTTTTCCTGGTAATAGGTGAGCACAAGATGGCAGGCAAGCCATTGGTTATTGTGCCTCTTTTTATGGTGGGTATAAAAAGAAAGAGAAGATGTTCCCTTGACTATAGTATGAGGTGCAAAAAATGGAGTCTATCATTTCATCCTCTAACAAATTAATGAAAACAATTTTTAGAAGAAGAATGCAAGCTACAGGCTATAATTCCCTGGAAATGATTTCCCTGTGAAAATGATTACCTCAACTCTGTTGCAATATCATCTTCATTTTCACATACAGAAAATAAGTTGAGAAAATGTTTAAAAATAATTAGATTCTAGGAAACCCAATTAGGCAAGCACTAATTCTATTTTAAGAAGAAGATAATGGATAGAGTTTTATGACAAAACAAAGTAGAGGATGGGGGGAAATCACATCAGAAGAAATGCCATAAAATACTTGAGCTTTCTTAAAGGCCAGCTTCCACACCCTTGTCGCCCCAACTTTCTCTCGTCTCCATTGTTGATCTCCACAGAGAGTTGGGAGTTTTTCCTCATAATTTGACATATGGAATAGAGTTACTACAGATCCATCTCTTTTATATAAAGAATGTCTCTAAATTACTGAAATGTTCCTTCCAAAAGGTTGAATAATGTGATCTCTGCTTTGGGTATATTTCCTAATTCATTCCAGTCCACTTTTAGCAATTTCCTGTTTATACTCTCAATGATCTTAAAATGTCTTTGCATATTTTTTAAAGTTGCGTAACACTAATTGATCACTTTCTGAAGAAAAAAATAGTTATCTTCCTTCTCTCATCCACTGTCAACAAAGTATAAAGAATAAACATTGAAAACTCCTGGAAGAAAATGTAGGCAGTACACTAATTGAGATTGGACATAAAGGGATCCTTTCAGATTCCATGTTTACTCAGACAAGGGAAACAAAAGAAAAAATAAACAAGTGGGACCTCATCAGACTAAAGAGCTTCTACAAGGCAAATGAAACCAGGATCAAAATGAATAAACAACCCACCAGCTGGGAGAAAATATTCGCAAATCATTTGTCTGACAAGGGATTAATCTCAGTAATATATAAAGATCTCATACAACTGAGCAACAAAAAAACAAACAACCTGATCAAAAAATGGGCAGAGGATATGAACAGACATTTTTCCAAGGAAGAGATACAGATGGCCAACAGACACATGAAAAGATGTTCAACATCACTAATCATCAGGGAAATGCAAATCAAAACTAAGATATCACCTTACACCTGTTAGAATGGCTATAATCACAAAGACAAATAACAACAAATGCTGGAGAGGTGGAGAAACGGGGACTCATTCACTGCTGGTGGGAATGCCAACTGGTGCAGCCTCTATGGAAAACAGTATGGAGAGTCCTCAAAAAATTAAAAATAGAAATACCGTATGATCCAGCAATCCCACGCTTGGGCATCTACCCAATGGACATAAAATCAACCATCACAAGAGGTTTATGCACCTCTATGTTCATTGCAGCATTATTCACTATAGCCAAGAAGTGGAAGCAACCCAAGTGTCCCTCGACTGATGATTGGTTAAAGAAGATGTGGTATATACATACAATGGAATACTACTCAGCCATAAGAGAAGACACAATTGTCCCATTTGCAACGACATGGATGGACCTAGAGGGTATTAGTTAAGTGAAATAAGCCAGAGAGAGAAGGACAGACACTGCATGAACTCATTCATATATGGAATATAAATGAACACACACAGACAGAACTGATTGGTGGTTACCAAGGGGAAGAGGGGTGGGGCGTGGGCACAAGGGGTGAAGGGATACATCCACATGGTGATGGACAAACAAAAATGTACAACTAAAACCCCACAGTGTTATAAACTATTAAGACATCAATAAAAAAATGAAAAAAAAAAAAAGAATAAGCATTGAAAAAAACTCTTTACCACAAAGACATTTTCTGAGATGATCATGTAACGTATGAAAGACTGAGGCATTCCTTGGAATAGTCTAGGTTCTTCATGAAAATGAAGTGCTACAAAGTTTGGAATAGATGCCAGAAGTTTTGAAAAAATTAGTGGTGATCAAATTTTATGTTTCCAGTCAATTGATCAATTAACATAATAGAATTATAATGTTAGGACTAGAAGAGACTTAGAGATCATCAAATAAAGCATCTCATTTTTTCTTTGGAAATATTGTTTTCATCACTGTGTGATATGAAAATATTCCATATGATAGAGGTAATCATATGTTTACCTTTGGCATTTCAGTTCTTTCTGAATATTATCTATTATAACTAATACTACAGTAAACATCTTTGTATATTAATTTTTGACCAAATCCTTGACCATTTCTAATGTTTAGACTCTTAAAAATTGATTTCTGTGTGCACTGTTATTTATGCATCCCACAATTTCCTTTTGGATTTACTTTTCTTTTGCTCGAATACATCCTTTACTAGTTCCTTCAGTAAGAATCTTTGGGGGGAGGTGGTAATGCCCTCTTAATATTTGCACATCAGAAATATTATTTTGCCCTAATTTTGAGTGACAGTTTAGCTATGTTTTGAGATTTTTCTTTTTAATCTTTATTTTTGACAGCTTCAGTATAAGGTGTCTGGTGTGAGTTTATTTTTATTTACTAGGTTTAGCATTCAGTGTGTATTCACATTCTGAGGACTCATGTCTGTCTTCATTTCTGGAAACCCTCAACCAACCCTCTCTTCAGGTTTTGTTTATTCACTATTTTTTCTATTCTTTTTGTTTGGAATTGCTATGGACATATGTTGTAAACTTTTAATACAGCTACCATCTTCTTTTTCATATTTGTTTTCTCAGTGTGTCTCTATGTGGCTTTCTGTATGAATTATCTGCCCTATTTCTGTTCACTAGTTACTTCCAGCCGTGGCCAGTCAAAAGTTATTTCTTGCGTTGATATTGTTTCAGTGATTATGCATTGGGTGAAGGTGGTCAAAAGGTATAAACTTCCAGTGATAAAATAAATAAGTCCTGGGGATGTAATGTACAGCATGGTAACTATAGTTAATAATACTGTATTGCATATTTGAAAATTGCTAAGACAGTAGATCTTAAAAGTTCTCATCACAAGAAAAAGAATTGTAACTATGTGTGGTGAGCGATGTTAACTAGACTTATTGTGGTGGTCAGTTCACATTATATACATATATTGAATCATTATGTTGTACACCTGAAACTAATATAATATTATATGTCAATTATATCTCATTAGTTTAAAAATGATTATACATTTTAAGGATTTCTTATAGGTTCTTATTTACATCCACCAGTTCCTGTTTTATTTCTGCCTGTTTTTTAAATAATTGATTTTTCTTTTTAAAAGGATGTTATTATTCTTTTATCATTGTAAGGATCATAAGCATACTTATTTTAGTATTATATATGTTGTACATATAATATAGTAGTATTCTAATTATTAAATTTTAAATTTGTTTAAATAGGTAATACATTTATATGGTTCAAAACTCAAAGGGTACAAAGTGTATTGAGTGAAGTCCTGTCACCCCATCCATAGCCACCCAGTTCCTCTTCCTGACGGCAAATGATCTGCAAATTGCCTTCCAGATATAAGCCACACATATTTAAACAAATACAAACATGCTTATTTTAGAGCTATTTTCTGTTGGCCCTATTATTTTTATTTCATTATTTTATTCCCTGAGTATTGATTTTTGTCTTGGTCCATTTGGGCTGCTATAACCAAAATACCATAGACTGAGTGGCTTATAAACAGCAGAAATTTCTTTCTCACAGTTCTGGAGACTGGAAGTCTGAGATTGGGGTGCCAGCCTGGTCAAGTTCTGGTGAGAACCCTCTTCTGGTTTGCAGACTGCTGACTTCTTATTATATCATCATGTGGCAGAGAGAGAAAGAGAGGAAGCAAGTTCTCTCATGACTTTTATTAAGGGCACTAATCCTACTTTAATCCTAAATATCTCATCTAATTCTAGCTACTGCCCCAAAGTCCCACCTCCTAATACCATCCCATTGTGGGGAGTGGGTTTTCATATATGAATCTGGGGGGACACAAACATTCAGTCTACAATAATTTTGCAACAATCTCTTTTGGTGTTAGTTTTCCTCATGAATTTTAGAATTAAGTTTTCAGGCTTGTGTGAATAAGAGTCTCTCTCTCCTTGTCTCTCTCTATATTCTAACTTCCCCTTCTCCAATGGCTTTGTGCTTGCATCAGACTGGCCTCTCAGGACAGTAGCTCAGCATCAACCTCTTGGGCTGGTGGCCTGTGACTCCTTTCCTCTGGAAATACTGGGGATATTAGAGGCTGCGTGATGGAGCAGTGGGTGACTTGGGGCATGTACAGGCCATAAAGTTGGGTTTAGATATGAGTCACTCATAAGCCTTAGGCCCCACAGCACCTTGCAGCTTTTTCAGCCTCTTTTTTTTTTTTTTAGAGGAAGATTCACCTTGAGCTAACATCTGTGCCAATCTTTCTTTTTTTTCTATATGGGTCATCGCCACAGGGGATCCTGTGGTCTGGTCCGCACCCGGGATCCAGACCCACAAACCCCAGGCATCCAAAGCGGTTCATGCTAAACTGAACCACTTATGCCATGGGCTGACCCCTTTTTCAGCCTTTTTTACAGGCTGGGAAGTCCATCCCCAGCCCCTGGTATCAAGCAGTGAGACCAACTCTTGCCTCCCAATCCCTGTTAATGCCTCCTGCCTCTTGCCTCAGGATTGGAGCCCAGCAAGACATCAGGCCCTGCGTTATTGTACAGAAAAAGGAGTATCTTGTTTGTGAGCATCATTTTTAGAATTCTTTTTTAACGCTTATCGTGACACTGCTATGCATTTGGAGTGGTGGCCTGGGGAGAGATGTGCTCAAAGCCTGAAAACATAGCATCGTTTTCACTCGAAGTCAGCATTCTTGTTTTACAGATGAGGAAACTAATGTGTAGAGAGATTAGGTGATCATTTCCTATAAAAAGTCAGAATTACAACTAAATACCAGGCTACTAGTCTCATAGTCAAAGCTCTCTCCATTGCACAATAATAAGTTTCTGATCAGTGCTGGACTCTGTGCTCGGAGATGCATACATGCATAGTCATAGGACAGGGCCAACTATTGGAAGAAGTCTAAAACAAGGTTTTTTGATCTTACCAGAAGCTTGTCACCTCATTGGAGGTGACAAAAACAGATGTATAAAACAACTACAGAAGAATTAGAATCAAATTATGGATTATTAATTAATGATAGAAATTGGAGGAAAAGAGACATTAGTGGAGAGTATTGGAACACAGTCTATGGAAAAGTTGGAACTTAAGCAGATCCTTAAAGGGTAGATTTTAGTTGGTCAAGGGGAAGAGAGGTGAGGTGGCGGGTGGGAAGAAGAAACTAGAGACCAGACTAAGGTAAAGAAGAGAAAATAGGCAGCTGTGAAGGCATTGCAACAAGAGGAGGGTGGAGGCAGCAGAGAAGAGCAGAGCAACCCTCAGGGAAAGGAGCCCGGGAGGCACTGAGATGTCCTAGAGAGGTGGAAAGGAACCAGATTCAAAGAACCTGTGAAGAGGAAAAGTTCGCAGTCACAACTGGTTCTTCTAACCCTGAAGGGAAAGAGAGAAGATCCATGAGGGAATAGAAACAGGACTTTATCTGCCAGGTTGTGATTGTTTGTATTGATAGATGGAAACTCATGTTGTCCTAAAAGTCTCTTAGAAGTATCCATGACTCTAAGTATTCTCCTTCGAATAAAGCAAAAATATGGTGACTATTGCTATTTAGGAAACAAAAAATTCAGAACTTATAAATCAATAGGCAATCAAGAAGCAGAACAAAAGTCAGTGGATCTAGTAGTAGGGCCTCTGAAGCTGTTTTTATACCAAGTCTTGTCTGGTTCAGTCAGAAGTTTGTTATTTGGGCAACTATTAAGTCTACTCAAACTGCTGGGTTTTATAGAATTTGGGGCTCTCTTTTACTACTCCAAAGTAAAATCTGGGTACTCACACAAATTCTACTGAAATTATACAATATGAGTGACTGAAATCTATCACTCAACTATTTGTTTTAGCCTATATTATGCTGCAAATGAGAATATGTTTTCTTTTTTGCTTTAGTATCATATAGACCCAATAAAAGAATATATTAAGCTCTGCCTCGTCCCTGATTATGCCTCTAGGAAACTGGGCAGAGGGGTGTGAAAAGGGAAGGTTAGATGAGAAAATGTGCAGAGGATTCTTGGACTACCACCAACAGCAACATCACCACCACCAACAGCATCTCCACACCATCACTACTACCACCACCACCACCACCACCACCATTGTCAACAGCAACAAACATTCTTGAGCACAGAGGAAATGCTAGATATACAAAGGATTGTAGGCCACAGTCCTTGATATCAATAAGTTTACAATCAACTTGAAAAAAAAGCCACAAATATAAAAACAACACTTCATGGAGGCATAGGTGCGAAATGAGTGGTGGGTGAATAACTGGGATCATAATTCAGGGGAAGAGGTGGGGTCTGAGGGCCTGACAAATTGGAGAAGGCTTCATTCATTCTTAATAAGTATTTTTCCAGATTTATTGAGATATAACTGATATATAGCATTGTGTAAAATTAAGGTGTACATTGTGATGATTTGATAGCCATATATATTGTGAAAGGTTTACCACAATAAGGTTAGTTAACATATCCTCACTTCACATAACTACCATTTTGTTGTTATGGTAAGAACATTTAAGATCTACTCTCTTAGCAACTTTCAAGTATGTCATACAATATTGTTAACTACAGTCACCATGCTGTACATTAGATCCCCAGAACCTATTCATCTTATGATTGGAAGCTTGTACTCTTTGACCAACATCTCCCCATTTTCCCTACCCCCCCCACCACTGGCAACCTCTATTCTACTCTCTGTTTCTATGAGTTCAGCTTTTTTAGATTCCATATATAAGTGAGATCTTTGCAATATTTGTCTTTCTCTGTTGACTTACGTCACTTAGCATAATGCCCTCAAGGTCCTTCCATGTTTCCCAAATGGCAGGATTTCCTTCTTTCTCATGGCTGGATAATTTTCCATTGTTCTTCTTTATCTTCTTTATCCATTCATCTGTTGAGAGGTACTTCAGTTGTTTCCATACCTTGGCTATTGTGAATAATGCTGCAATGAACATGGGAGTGCAGATATCTCTTTGAGATCCTGATTTCATTTCCTTTGGACATTTACCCAGAACTGGGATTGCTGGATCATATGGTATTTCTATTTTTAATTTTTTGAGGAACCTCCATACTGTTTCCCATAGTGGCTTTACCAATTTTCATTCCAACTAACAGTGCAGAAGGGTTCCATTTTCTCTACATCCTCACCAGCACTTGTTATCTCTTGTCTTTTTGATAATGACCATTCTAACAGGTGTGAGGTGATATCTCCTTATGGTGTTGATTTGCATTTCCCTGGTAATCAGTGATGTTGAGCATCTTTTGATGTACCTGATGGTCATTTGTATGTCTTCTTTGGAAAAATGTCTATTCAGGTCCTCTGCCCATTTTTTAATAGGATTGTTTGTTTTTTGCTATTGAGTTTTATGAGTTCTTATACATTTTGGATATTAACCCCTAATCAGATAGATGGTCTGCAAATGTTTTCTCCCATTCCAAAGGCTGCCTTTTCATTGACTTCATTGTTTCCTTTGCTATGCAGAAGCTTTTTAGTTTGATGTAGTCTCACTTACTGATTTTTGCTTTTATTGCTTGTGCTTTTGGGGTCATATCCAAAAAAATTGTTGCCAAGACCAATGTCAAGGAGCTCTTTTCCTGTTTTCTTCTAGGAGTTTTATGGTTTTTGGTCTTGCATTTAAATTTTTAAAAGTGTTAAAAAATAGTAGTAGAGGGGTCGGCCCAGTGGCATAGTGGTTAAGTTCATGCGCTCCGCTTCTGAGGCCCAGGGTTCGTGGGTTTGGATCCCAGGTGTGGACCTACACACCGCTCATCAAGTCGTGCTGTGGCAGTGTCCCATATACAAAGTAGAGGAAGATTGACACAGATGTTACTTCAGGGACCATCTTCCTCACCAAATAAATAAATAAAAATGGTAGAAGAGAATGCATTTGTGACATATAGAGCAATATTTCTCAAACCAAACATAAAAAGCATCACAATAAGTAAATATAAAGTAAATATAACTATGTTAAAATAAAGGACTTATCATTAAAAAAAAAA
This sequence comes from Tapirus indicus, assembly GCA_031878705.1. Taxonomy (NCBI): domain Eukaryota; kingdom Metazoa; phylum Chordata; class Mammalia; order Perissodactyla; family Tapiridae; genus Tapirus; species Tapirus indicus. The sequence continues at coordinate 23,031,165 of CM062931.1, read as the reverse complement.
AGATTAAGGAGTAATTAACACTCTGCTGAACAATGTGATGTCCTGGAGACAGAGAATTTTTTCTCTTCTTGTGGGGTTAGACGGTCTCAACTCTTAGAATGAATGTTTGTCCTTTGAAGGGTATGTGTATACATGGATAGCTCAATATTTGGACAATGAGGAGATGAAGTTTGCATGCCAGTCTTGCCCCATGCTGGTTCCTGGGCACTCTTTAAGCTCCCGTCAAATGTTACCCCAGCCTGAATGACCCAGACCTGGGGAAATGTCCTGCTAGATGTGGCTCTGGATCCCACATTGAAACCAAACCTGTGGGGAGGGGCCAAGGTTTCCTGAAAAGTGCATGAAAATTGGCCGTAATTAACTCCCTGACTCCCAATTCTGAGATGTACAAGCACAGACATGTTGCTTAACTTCTCCCTGCCTCAGTTTCTTCATCTCTAAGAGGGGCATCATGAGATTACCTACCTTACAGAGTTTTGATGAGGATTAAATTACTTAAGGTATGGAAAGCACCTAGAAGTGTAACCCCACTGTGGGTCCAGGTTGCTCGATGTCACGTTGTAAAAGAATTTACAGAACAGCAAGGATGGGTACAAAAAGTAAGGAGTTTATTAGAAAGATACGCTCCATAGACAGAGCAGGCACGCTCCAAGGGAAGAGCTGCAACAGCAAGGATGAGGACAAAGAGTAAGGAGCTTATTAGAAGGATACGCTCCATAGACAGAGCAGGCACACTCCAAGGAAAGAGCTGCACCGAGCAGTTTTGCCATCGCATCTTTTATATTCCTGTTTTGGGTAGGGGGTCCTTCTGCACAGGGCAGAAGTAAAAGCGAAGGCAGCTGTGAGTCAGAGCAGCAGCAGCCAGGGGAAGAGTGGTGCGGCCGCAGCTTCCATAAATCAAGCCATTTGGTCCTCCTACAGACAGTCAACAGAGGTTTAGGAAATGTGCAGTTAGCTAAGCTATCTTAAGCTATAATGCAGAACTATGTCTTAGCAATGTCCTAGCAATGCCTCCCCCCCAGCAAGACCCTCCTGTTCCCTTGCAGTGCCAGATCCCTATGCTAACCTGCCTGTCTCAGAAGTACTTGGCACATGAAAAGCACTTAATAAATGGTGGTTATTAATATTATCTGTATGTTTGAGATAAAGGACACCTGAGGGGAAGGGAATCAGGTCAGGACCCAGGGTGTACCAGTGAGGGGCACCTCTGAATGGTGTAACTTCTTGAGTTATGAAGAGCTCTAAATATACCATGCTACACTGTAATTTTTCTCAATTACTTTTAACACTTCATTAAACTGAAATTGCTGCACAGTCTGGTATAAGGTAGGGATGTTATGGAGAATAAAGTGTCAGGACAGTTAAGGAAAGGGGGGCGTGCCCCACTTCAATCTCTCTGCTCCTGGCCCAGGAGAAAGCAGCGCCTCCCTCTCATGGGGATTGTGTCAGAGTAACAGGAGTGACAGCAACAGGGTCCATGGTGAAGCCAGCAGCCTGTAGAGGGGCTCGTGATACTCAGGGGCATAGGAGAAGACCTCAGTGGTTCCAGATTCACTAGAAGAAACTGTTGGAAGGGGAAGGAATGGAGTGGGGAGCAGATGATGGGTTACCTGGGAAACATTTTCTCCAAATTTCTTCTGCATTCCTACTTGCTTGGCCATGTGAGCTCAAAGAGCACTTAAGAGCAAAACCAGCCCAGGACAAGTGTTCTGGTCGTCTTTGTGTAATGAGTAAAAAGTGATTATTGGCAGCTCCTACTTTCACGTGAACTCACCAGGGCATCTGAGAACTACCAAAGGACTGGTAGTGTGGCTTCCATTAGGATCTTGCCCTTCTCCTTCTCCTCCCCTCCCGCCATCCCAAGTTAGAGTAGTTTGTCTATCAAACCATCAGGTAGAACATTTCAAAGATCTTAACACAAAAAACAATTACCAGTGCATTTTGTTTCCAGCTACAGGTTTATTTCCAGGTCAAAATCTATTTGCAGAAGTCACAGGACTGTGATAGAGGCCACTCAGCAGAAAGCCCACAAGAAGAGCACAGATGGGTGGACTCAGCTGTCCAAGCCTCCCTGGTGACTGGGAGAGGACAAGCAGAGCAGATCCAGCAGGTTAGCTGAGTCTTTGGAGGGACAGGAAACCCGGGGTCAAGGGGAAAAAAACACAGACACTGTATGGGGGCTTTCAGTGAGGTGGGAATGCACCACCCCATTAAAAAGGAGACCCTAGGGTCCCTCCCCTTGCCCAAGAATACCACACCATTTGTTAGAAAGTTTGCCCACTGTGTCCCCAACAGCAAAGCACAGATAGAATTTTACCAGCAGGAGCACAGAAACACCCTCAGAGCAAAAAGGCAAAGCAATCTGGGGATTATGGGTTGATTTTCAGCCCAAGACACAAAGCCAGCTCAGACTTCTGAATTTTTCCATCCTTGTTCACGTCGCAGTGACGCAGGAGAATCTCACGGAACTTATCAAGCTCCACTCCGCTGATGCTGGGCTAAGGACAAGAAAAATGATGTGTCAATAGGCAAGCCAATGGCAGTCCCACTCTTTAATGCTGCTCCCTTCTCTGCCCCATGCTGGCTGAGCTTAGGGGACATCCTGCCTTCTGAGAGAGCCTCCGTGGAGACAGGCCATGGGGGAGTGATTCTATCTCCTCATCCCACCAAATGTTGGAAGGATAAGTTTTCTGCCGACAGGTTTATTTCTCAGCATGGCTCTTCAGGTCAAAGAACTTCTATTCCCACATCACTTCTCTGTAGTTCTTACAGAAAGCTTTCCTTTATAGCGAGCATAATAAAGATATTTTGCCTTAGAGCAGAGATTGTCACCACAAATTCTGTCTTGCTACCCTGATGAGAGAAAACACATTTTATTATCTTCCTGTGGGAGATTTTTGTGCCTCTCATTTTTAAAAGGGTTACAATGAATGAAAATCTAACTAAAACACTACATTGTTGAGCTAGGGACATACGATTTATTCCAAGGGATATTTTAGAGGCTAAGAAGGAATTGTGATACATGTCAACTAGGAAAATATTTGTAAACTCAAAGACCTACAAAAGTGAGCAATGCTCGAACTTAGGTTATTTCATTTAATCCTCACAATAATGTTGGGAGCTAAATGATTACCCCTCATTTACAAATTAGAAAACAGAGGCTCGGAGAAACTGAAACATCTTGCCAAGCTAGAAAGTTGTGACAGCATTTTTGATCCCAATCTTCTGTCTCCAATTAAGGGCTCATTTCCCCAGTTCACACTGTTCTCATGGAGAAAGGGCTGGCCTAATGAAGCTGTATGAATGGTGATGAATGTAAATTAAAAAGTCAGTGTCCAAAGAGAAAGGAAAACCCAACTAATCAGGTTTCCAAACCCCTTGATTACCAGACTAGTTACGAGTGAGCAGAGGAGGCAGCTGTAAGCAGGGTTTGATTTTAGGAAGCTGGGAAGCATTCCCCATCACCCAACCCCACCCCAAGGTTTCATTGCTTCCAAAAAAATCTCTGAAAAACCTTCAAGAGGAAACAAAACCTTTCATTCTTCAACTAGACAGCTATATTAAGACAAACTAATTTGCACTGTCTCACAGGGTAAATGACACCAAATCTATCCCTCATAGCAGGTTTTAGCAAAGAGGAGAGCAGCAGGAGCTGGGAGCCAGGTGGCAGAGCAAGAAGAATAAACACCAAAGTGGGACAGGGTTCCAGGAGATAGCAGGAGGTGAAAGAGTCTGGGGTCAGAAGCTAAACTTGGCCAATTTCACTCCTTGAGGGTCCCTGAATGACTTAAGAGGCTAAGCGGTAACACATTGTCAATGGGTTCTCTTGGTTGGAGCTTACAAAGGGTTTCAATGCCAAGCAGGTATAGGTGTGGCTCAAGGAAATATGGCCTAGAGGTCCTGAAAACAGCAAGCTACACTCTGTGGCTCTGTATCAAGAGCTCATCTGTTGTGTAGTTAGTTACAAGGTGAGGATTTTGGTTTTCAGCATCCTCAACCACTTTTGCTACATTCTTTCTCCAGTTAGTGGCACCCTGCCCCAGGATCCTCTTAGCAGATTCCTGCTCTTAGCAAAGATTCAAGTGGTAGTCATTTACACATTAGCATAAATTAATTTGCCAGTGTATTTACCTCATTCAAGCTATTCTAAGCTTTTTTTTCTGATTTGTTATCTTCCTTCAAGTGGTGGAAATATTTTTGGTGTGTGAATGTGTGTGTAGGGGGTGAGTAGGGTGTATATAAGGGAAGTTTATTTGGACCTTTTGAGTTGTGTTTTTAATGCGCAACAACTCACTAGGAGTCAGGAGAACTGAATACAACTGCTCAAAAATGCTTGAATCACAGAAGACAAACCTCCTGAAACTACTGAGGGCCTCGGTTTTAATAACAAGTCATCAGTATAAGTGCACGCAGGTTCCCAATCTAAGACCTCTACACATATTAATTCTAATCTAAGATGAGGTTGTATCTACTATCATCTTTAGCTTAAAAATAAGGAAACAAACACAGGTCAATTAACCTGCCCACTGTCACACAGCTGGTACATGTCAGAACCAGGATACAAACTCAGGCAAGCTGGCCCCAGAGCACCTCTCTTTATCACTACACTGTATCACAGCCTTTCATGTAAAAGTGCATTTTTTTTTTCTCATCCATCTTATGGGAAAGTGTGAGAGTGGATCTGGGATAATTGGCTGAAAAATCCTTATCTGCCTCCCTTGAATCCTGGAAATAGGGGGACCTCTGGGGCTGGATCTGTCTCCCCAATGCTTGCCTATGGTAAGTGCCCAATTATATCTGTGGAATTAGTGAGTGATTTTGTCTCCAAAGGTAGTCTTTTTGTCATATGCCCTCCCTTTTCTGTACATTTCATTTCTCTTAAAATAATGAAAGCTAGTGTCCAAGCCCTCTCTTGACCAGCTCTCACTGAGTCTCCATCCCAGAGCCATCACGGCGACTCCAAGGCCCTGCACCACCTTCTGACCACTGGAGGAATGAAATTACAGTTTTGGTGGTGCTGAGTGCACTTTATTGTAATCCACTTATAACAACTCTCTGTCAATCACAATATTTAATTAACCAGAACCTTATTCTCTAACTGTGCAAAATTACAACGTGTTCTCTATCTCCCCTTTGCTATTTATTGGCCACACTGGTGTCTGAAAACACCAAGGTGACAGGCAGGGGCCAAGACATTATTGCGTAAGATGTTGGCCAGGTCTCTGCCAGCAAGCCTCTGCTTGTTGGAAGAAATAATGATAGTAAGTGCCACATCCAGGGCCAGTTCTATCTCAATTTTCTTCTAATCATCACCTGCCATTGCATATTTTACAATAAAAATGAGGGAATATATTGATATTCTTTCAGGATGGTTTTGCTAGGCAAATAGAAATGCCTGATTGGACATTGGGAAGTCTACTAGAGAGTGACATATGCAGGTGACTGTGCTGTAATGCGAGGAGCTTCAGGAAGGACATCACCAGTTCCCACAGCCCCCGACATTCTTTTGTTAGATATTCACTCTTTGGGATTACATTGCCTTCTCCTTGTCACCCATCGTCTTTTCTTAAAAGTTATTTATCACCCAAGAGATGGCAGCACATTAAGTCATTAACATCATAGTGAGAAAAAATATAGATACTAGACTGGTTTCTTCCTTGATAGACAAGCCTGGGTCAAAATGAAGTCATCGGCTTTCTGCGTAGTGAGAGGAGGAAAGGTGGGGTTGTTGGGAAGGACACTGAAGAAGGAAATGGGGAAGCACACACTGCTCTTTCTTCAAAAGTTTGCTAAAATTTGACAATGGATGCCAGGCATTTTAAAGTGTGCAAACCCCTTGACTTGGTAATTCTGTTCCTGGGATAAGGCCAAAACAGAGAAGGATTTATGCACAAAGATACTCATTACAATATTATTTTGAATCACGAACATGGGAAACAATCTAAATTACTAGCAATAGGGAATGTTTAGGTAAATTATGATCTAACTATGGGAGAAATATTGTACAGTCAGTAAAACAATGACTGTTATTGGAAAATGCTTACCCCCTATGATCTCAACTGTATGCAAAATATACACAGAAATGAAGTCAGTTAATAGTAGGTCTATTTGACTGTAGAGATTATGCTTCTGGGTTTTTTTTCCTCTACTTTCAAATTTCTCTATGATGTATGTATCATTTTTACAATTTAAAAAGTGAAAAGAAATGATAAAATTTGTGCTAAGAACTTGTAGCTCTTTCAAGGGGCATATATTAGATTCAATCCTTTAAGTGTTGTCCCCTCTTGGCAACCATCTTCTTGTCAACAACAGAGAGAAGCAGATGGGCTATCTAGAAGGGAAAAGAAAGAACTTTTGGGAGGCCTGGGGGCAGGCACTCTCATCATCTCCAGGTATACATCCTGGTCATCTACAGCATCTCATTTATTTGGCTTCCAACATTATTGCTCACATTTCTACTTCTTGGTAGGTGCTGGGAATCTTGAATGTCCTGCCTTTCCACTTTCTGGTTTAGGCTGTAGATTCTTATGTTGATTTTCTTACTGTGCTGGGTGAGCTACAGGCTCTTAAAAAGTCTTGTGCAGAAATTATTGTGTCTGCTCCCTCAGGGACTTGCTAGCTCGTCAAGCTGACAGAGGACAGCCTAGGGCACCATTTTCCAAAGGTTAGGGAAAGGGATGTTCTGGTAACCAAATGATCTTGTTAATACAAATTGTATTAACAATTATATTGCAACATACATGGCTGCACAAGAATTAAATGGCTATAAAATAAGCTTAATTCAGGGTTATTATCGCAAACATCAGGGATCCTGATCAGAACTGTACACTTAGAAACAGGGCTGGCTCCTGGCTGACCCCATGGTATGCTCTCATAGTTGCTTTTAAAGTAAATTCCAGATATTGGTTTGTTTACTTGTCCCATGGCCTTTTTTTATGAAATGAAAATAAAGAAAAAAGTCACAGGAGATGACTCTAGTTTTTGAAGCCAAGAAATGTCAGATTCACCCAATGGTCATCTCTTAACTACATCCTTCAAATTGTATGGTGACTATTTTTTTAAACAACCTGGAAGACTAGGAAAGATCCAATGAAGATATCCACCCACAATTATCTGGCTTTAGAGGAGAACATTAATAATTAAGTACTGTGTACATACTTTTTAACTCAACAAATGAGCCCCTTTTAAACTATTTTTGTATTACTGGCCACAGTCTGACTCAATCCTTAGAACTAGCTTCTCAAATTGTCTGGTCCTTACATCGAGAGGTACATTTTTTTGCCCCAGCAACCCCACAGAAATAGAGGGGCAAGGACAAAAGTGGAGGGGATCCTCTGGTTTACCATGGAGGTATATGAGTCTGTCAAAGAATGAGGCAAACTCCTGCTTCCAACTCATGTTTTTGGATGGTCTAGAATTTTTCCCTTTAACTTTCTCTGAAAAATTGTCTTCTCTACTCTTGCTGATTTAGGTTTTACTTCCACCGTCTCCCATTAACCTTTGGAAGCCATTGCCAAACTCAGTGACAATGAAAGGGTCTATACGGATCCGAAGCCCCCAGGCTCTGCAGTCAAGCAATCAACAGCCCCGGCTCCACTGCACAGAAACCACGCAGCTCTGTAAAACAGGCTCACCATCCCATTTATTCCATCAAAAGCAAATTAAGGGGCCGCCCGGTGGCGCAGCGGTTTCGTTCGCGCTTGGCAGCCCGGGGTTCGCGGGTTCGGATCCCGAGCGCCGGCCGACGCACTGCCTGTCAGCCATGCTGTGGCGGCGTCCCATATAAAGTAGAGGAAGATGGGCTCGGATGTTAGCCCAGGGCCAGTCTTCCTCAGCAAAAAAAAAGGGGAGGATTGGCAACAGATGTTAGCTCAGGGCTGGTCTTACTCACAAAAAAAAAAAAAAAAAAAGGCAAATTAAAACTCCAGTTTGGCAAGACTTTCTGCTGTGCAGCTTTAATGTCCTATAGATAAGTGCTCACGTTCTATTACAGAAGTCATTCTGGCATTAAATAGATAACAAGTAAAATGGGATTTCCCATAGCAATCAATGTAAAAGGCAATACCACATCAAAACCCATCAACTATTCTGGCTGTGAAGATGTCTGTGAAATCTCCAACAGGGGCAACAGGTGAAGGGGACAAAGAAGAGGCAAGGGACCAGTTGGGATGGGAATAACAAGAGTTAGGAGTCAAAGAAGACACCTCAGTCATGCTGATTAGACATCAGAAAAAACCTTATCCATGCCTGCTCAATCAGATATGTGAACTTCCTAGAGATTCATGCAAAAATCAGTATCTGGGCATTTTTCTGCTGCAAAACTCTTTGGTTTTAATCAGATTTTCACAGAGGTCTGGGACTCCAAAAACAGTTAATAATTGCTACTCTAATTTGTTGCCATCTGGTCCAATCAGGACACAATCATTGTGTCCTGTACAAACCTCAAAAAATCCATAGAGATATGAGATTACTAAATTCACTGTCTACGCAGTCCCAGAGAGGAGTTAGAAAGTATGGTTTAACTGGATCATGCATCCAGTCAATACAGTTCATCAGCATCTCAAAGGAGATTGCTTTTTTAAACACTGTTTACCCCACATAAAACTGTTCTGTGATGTAGATATAATCTAAATTGCATCAGTCCCAACCACAACAATGCTTTGATAGATAAAATAGCCATCTTAGGCTAGGTGTGAAAGCAGGCCCTTGGTAAAAAAAATTAAAATCCCAAGTATGGGATTTATTACATGAAATCAAATTTAAAATTTTAGTTATTCTAACAAGCAAGTCCAGGGGAGAAGGGCTTTCCGTAATCAAAAAATAAAGCAGGAAGATATACAGTGGCACCGTGCTTCTTTGCTAAAATAGATGACTCCTAATTGATGGTAACAAGAAGCTCCTATTGGGGCTTCACTTAACTGAAACTACAGATGCTCTTAAGAAAGAAAGGGAGATTTGTTGGGTTTCACAGAAGTTCAAAGGTTGGTAAATAGACTATGTCCCTAGATTTTCTCTCCAGCTTTAATCCTCAGCCCTACTGATTCCCAAAGATAAACAATGGAATCAAACAAAATGGCAGCCCCAATCCATGACGAAAATAATATATACAGCCTCGTGAAGTCACCTGGACAAGCTCCATCATGTCTTTGACAAACCCATCCACTTCTGGGCCTTCTAGGGCTCCAGTTTTACTCTGAAAGATAAAAGATCCAATCAACCAAATATCATTTTCTTAAGTCAAAAGGCTAAGAATAAATTAAGCAAATAGACCAAATCAGCATTCTTTTGTGACCACAAACAGGTTCAGAAATGACATGTTCCAACTTATGTTCTCTGTGCAGGATGTGACTGTTCCACATAAATTAAAAGAATTTATTGTAAATAACTCCCCCCATGTAATCAAATGGGAAGCAGTAGTTTTGAGTTTCTTGGCTCCTACAAATTGCATTAACATGATGCATACTGACTTTATTCGCTTCTCAAATACCAGGCTTCAGTTCAGACAAGTATTAATTGTACATCATATTGACCCTTTGAAGGATAGGTTGACATTTTTTGATTTTGCTTCATGACTTAGCAACGATTTGATGATTATTAAAATATACATTTTAAATTAAGAGACTATATTGAGTATATTAGAATTATTATATAGTCTATACATAAAACCTTTTTTTCTACTCATTTTATAAGAATGCCGATAAAATACAAGACATATTAAAATATTTTAGCTTCTTCTCTAAAGTTCTAGTTATGAAAACTCATCCATTTTCTTGAAAGTTTCTTAATCCTGAATCTTTAACATATCATTTTAAAAATCCATTCCCTTAGTGTATTTACCAAACACTATATAGTACTTGCTACGTGCCAGCAACTCTTCTAAGAGCTTTACAAACATGAATTCATTTAATTCTCATAACAACCCCATGAGGTAGGTATTATTTTTATCATCATCATCCTAATTTTACAGATAAGGAAAACAAGGCACAGAGAGGTTAAGGAATTTGCCCAAGGTCATATGTCTAATAAGCCATGATTCAAACTCAGGTAATTGGTCACAGAGGCCACACAGTTAAACACTTTGCTATGCTGCCTCTTCCAGGTGATTATCTTTTCTGCTCAGAATATGACACATAGATATCCAGTCTGGTTAGTTTCAGGATATCTTATGACCTTTCCCAACTTTCTCCTTGTTTTTCTTTCTTCTTGCTTTGTCTTACCTCATCCTAAGAAATTCAATCTCTTTGCCATGCTTTGTTCTTTAGAATTATTATTTTCTACCCTCTTAAGAAGGACCAAATAATTAATCCTACAAGAGAAGTAGTTTTTATACCAAACAGATCTGACTTTGCCCCTATTTCTTTAGGTTGGGTGTGGTTTTTTTATTTGACTATTTGCTTTTGTTTTTGGGTATACTATTATAGATAGAGACCAAGAAGGAGAAACTTTCTCTTAGTTTGGATCCAAGGAGCGAAAAAACCCATTGTGATTTCTTTTTTTGTCAACCATAAATACTGCTACCTAAAGACAGCCAGCACAATATAAAGAAGCACACTTACAATGTCATAGTGAGCAAAGATTTTCTCAAAGTCTCTCTTTCTTTCTTCAGCAGAACAAGCCTGTGTTGGAGAAAACAATATGTCAGTCCAGCAATGTGAAACTTCAGTTGTACAATTCTTCCAAGGTCTTGGACAACTTTTATAAATTTTGAGTCAATGACCCTTAATCCCTTGATTCCAACACGGAGCCTCATCAGTCTCTAGATAAGTTAAGGGCAAGACAAATAGATGCCTTTTTTTACCTCTCCCTTTCAAATCTATAGAAAAACAAGAATGACATAAACCCGTCTAGAGAAATGTCACTACTTACATCCATTTTAAATTGAAGAAGGAAGTTTTCCTGAAGAGCCAAAATCCTAAATGGAACAAAAGAAAGTAATCCACATGATGATCTGTCAGCTTTCAGTTACAAGCCAATTCATAACTCTGGTGTGAGGAAAAGGCAGGCAATTTCCAGATTATTTTGCAGAGTAGGATAAGTACTTGAAAAATAGAAATTTCTACATTATGAAAACAAATAAAGAAATTCATTGGGAAAGACTTTCATAAGGATTAGTTGGGAAAGACTTTCATAAGGATTAGTAGTCACCATAGAGAGACTTTAAAAATTTCATATTGGTGGAAAGTGGCAGAGTAAGAGCTTATGAAAATTCTCTTCTCCGTGAAAGCAACAAGAAAACTGGCCAAAAAAATGGTCCAAATAATGTTTTTCAGAACTCTGGAAATTAACCAAAGGCTTGCAGAAATCTGGGGAGTGTTTATTTTGGAAAAATGACTGAATCTTGGTAAGAACAATTGACTTTGTAGCATTTTAACTTTCTTCATCCCTCCACTTCCTCATCTCCATAGTATCCTTGAAAACCAAGAGCCCACAATCCCAGGGAGAACCAGTAGCCTAGCAGTTGTGTAGTGAGCAGAACAGGTCAGGAACTCTTTCAAAGCCTAATTCCCAGAGAACTGCCAGTATTTGACCAATTTGATGGTTCCCTGGAAGACTTCACTTGCAAGGATGTCTTTATTTGATCTGATTTTGAACTCATCCAGAGGGAAAACCAATTGTCAAAAACAACTAGAGGCAATTGTTTAAGATCACAGCTGACCAAAGTGGTAGATAAGAGTTTAGATAAAGAATAGGCTAACCAAAAATCTTAAAAATAAAAGCTGGGGAATGAGATGTCCATAGGGGCTTTTATAAGCTCCAATATATTTCTGGGACTCTAGAAGGCCACACACATGCATAGGTCTACATCCATGCCCAGGGCTGTGTGCATGCTCAGGAAAGACCTGAGAAGGCCATAAGCTTTCACCTCTGGCTTATCTTCATGGTCTGTGCAAGCAGGAACCAAAGGCTAAGGCATAGTTGCAAACTGCCTGGTTGAATGTTGAAGATATGCCCTAACTTGTACACAGAGCTCCTCAGCAAAGACTGGGAGACTTGTTAGTTCCAGGCATTTGAGAAAATCTCTGTTTAATCATTAACTACTAAGCTAACCAAACAGAGAATTTAGTGTCTACACATGACAAAGATACACACTGTACAGAATTAGTTCAGAAAAGTCACTAAAAAAAAGTTATCAACAACAACAAATGTTACCTATAAGAAATACTAAAGGGAGTTATTCAGGCTGAAATGAAAAGACACTAGACAGTAGCTTGAAACCACATAAAAAAATAAAGAACACCAATAGTGGTAACTACATATGTAAATATGAAAAACAATATCAATGTATTTTTTATTTGTAATTTTTTTTTGCTATCTGACTTAAAAGACAACTGCATAAAACAATAATTAAAAATGTCTGTTGATGTAATTTGTATGACAATAATGGCACAAAGGAGAGAGGAGGGATTATAACTGTATAGAAGCAAAGTTTCCATATAATATTGAAATTAAATTGGCATTAATCCAAATTGTATTGTTATAAATTAAGATGTTAAATGTAATTCCTCAGTCAACCACTAAAAAAAAACTTAAAAATATAGTAAAAGAGATAATAAAGAAATTAAAATACTACGCTGGAAAATATCTGTTTAACATAAAGGAGGCAGTAATGAAAGAATAGAGAAACACAAAGACATAAGACATGGAGAAGACAAAGAGCAAAATGGCAGATGTAAATCCCTACCTTATCAGTAATTACATTAAATGTAAGTGGATTAAACACTCAATTAAAAGCAGAGATTGGCAGAATAGAAAGAAAGAAGTAAAACCTCTATTTGCAGATGATATCATCTTATAGATAGAAAATCCTATAATATATACGTATATTGTATCATATTGTTCACCTGAAATTAATATAATATGTCAATTATACCTTAATTAAACAATAAAAGAAAATCCTAAGGAATACATCAAAAAACTATTAGAGCTAGTAAATGAGTCCAGCAAGATTGCAAGATAAAAGATCAATATGCAAAATGCAATTGTACTTCTCTACATTAGAATGACCAATCCAAGAAAGAAATTAATACCATTTCATTAACAATAGCATCAAAAAGAATAAAATGCTTAGGAATAAATATGACAAAAGACATGTAAGACTTGTAGACTGAAAACTATAAAACAATGTTGAAAGGAATCAAAGACCTAAAAAAATTAAAATACATCCTATGTTCATGAATTAGAAAACTCAACATTGTTAAGATGGCAATACTTCTCAAATTGATCTACAGATTCAATACAATCTCTATCAAAATCCCAGCTGTCTTTTTTGCAGAAATTGATCATCTGACCCTAAAATTCATGTGGAAATACAAGGAACTCAGAATAGCCATAACTATCTTGAAAAAGAACAAATTACTGAAATCATTTCTGATGTAAAGACTTGCTACACAGTTACAGTAATTAAGACAAGGTGGATTGTACAAGGTGTGATGTGGTACTGTCATAAGGATAGATATGTAGATCAATGGAATAGAATTGAGAGTCTAGAGATAAACCCATACATTTGTGGTCAATTGATTTTCAACAAGGGGCCCAAGACCATTTAATGGGGAAAGAATAGTCTTGTCAAGAAATGGTGTTGGGACAAGTGGATATTCATTCACATGCAGAAGAATGAAATTGGACCCCTACCTCACACCATATATAAAAATTAACATAAAATGTATCAAAGACCTAAAAAGAAAAGCTGAAACTATAAAACTCTTAAAAGGAAATATAAGGGTAAATATTTATGAGCTTAGATTTTGGCAATGGTTTCCTAGACAAGGGAATCTGATAAGGGTCTATTATCCAGCATATATAGAAAACTGTGACAACTGAACAATAAAAGGACAATTAACCCAATTTTAAAATAGAGGATCTGTCTGAATAGACATTTCTTCAAAGAAGATATACAAATGGCCAATAAGCACATGAAAATATACTCAAAATTATTCATCACTAGGGAAATACAAATCAAAATCACAATGAGACACACACCCATTAGGATGTGTAAAATCAAAATGATGCCAACAATAATAAGTAGTGATTAAGACGTGGAGAAATGGGAACTCTCATACATTGTTGGTGAGAATCTAAAAGGTGCAGCTACTTTGGAAAACAGTTAAGCAGTTTCTCAGAAAACTAAGCATAGAATCACCACATGAACCAAAAATTCCACTCCTAGGTATATAACATCAAGAGAATCAAATACATATGTTCACACAAAACATGTGTAGAGAGGTCTATAGGAGCACTATTCATAGTGGCTAAAAAGTAGAAACAACTCAAATGATCATCAACTGATGTATGGACTAACAAAATCTAGTGTATACATAAATGAAATATTATTCAGCTATAAAAAGGAATGAAGTGTGAATACATGATACAACATGGATAAACCTTGAAAACATTATGCTAAGTGAAATAGCCAGACACAAAAGGCCACATATTATATTATTTCATTTATATGAAATGCCCAGAGTAGGCAAATCTATAGAAATAGAAAGTAGATGATTAGTGGTTGCCAGGGGTGGGCGGAAGAGGAGAGGGGAGAGTGATTGCTAATGGGTATGGGGTATCTTTCTGGAAAAATAAAAATATTCTGGAATCAGGTAGTGATGATGGTTGAACAACCTTACTAATATACTAAAATATACTGAATTGTACACTTTAAAAGGGTAGATTTTATGGTATATAAATTATAGTCAATAAAAAATTTTATTTTTGTTTTTGAAAGCAAATGTATTTCTGTCTCTTTTCTGTATAATTACAATTGTACTTCAGTAGAACACAGTCAGTTTCAAAAGACCAAAGCATTGGGTTCATGTTGTGTTCATAATCATGGATATATAGAAAGATAGAAAAAAAATATCATGGAACAATTTGGAAAATTTTGCTCTTCTGGACGCCTAGGGTAGAAGAGAATTAATTTGAGCCAAGTAGAGAGTAGAATATCCTGGGAATCTGCATGTGATACTGTCCTTATCTAGTTGTTGGCACCAAATAGTCTCAACCACATTACCAGTGAGAGGACATATATTGAGAGGTGGTTGTATGTGGAGTAACAGGGCTGCATTTCAGAGCCAGGAGTAGAGAAAGAAGATTCCCATGTATAAATGTTTTAAGACCTTTTTGTCATTGTATTAGTTTCCAACTGCTGCTGTAACAAATTACCACAAACTTAGTGGCTTAAAATAACATAAGTTAATATCTTACAGTACTGGAAGTCAGAAATCTGAAATGGATCTCCCTGGGCTAAAATCAAAGTGTTGACGGGGCCGCTTTCCTTCTGGAGTCTCTAGGGGAGAACCAGTTTCCTTGCCCTTTTCAGCCTCTGGAGATTGCCTGCTTTCTTTGGCTCATGGCCCCTCCCTCCACCTTAAAGTCAGCAATGTAATATCTTCAAATCTCTCTGTGACTGATCTTCTGCCTCCTTCTTCCACATTTAGAGAACCCTTGTTATCACATTGGGCCCACCTGGGTAATCCAGAATAATCTCTTTAAGGTCTGTTAATGAGCAACTTCATTCTACCTGCAACCTTGATTCATCCTTGCCATGTAACATAAAATATTCGCTAGTTCTGGGAATTAGGACATGGACATCTTTATTCTGCCCACTCCAGTTATCATTTTCAAATTCCGTATCAAATTGGTTTTGAAATAATATAGTAACTGTTTTGTTGCTTTGCATCTCTGTTCAATGCTACTTTAACTCCTTCTTCAGTCCACAACTATTCATTGAGTCCTCTTATGTACATAACACTGCACTGCATGAGAAGTTATTCAAGAGATTGAGGCATACTCCCTACCCTCTAGGTAGGTCCATGGTAGGAGATGTTTGGATACCTGCAGGGGAGCTTTTTGGTTATCACAATGATGGAGGGGATATGACTGGCATTTTGTAGATGGGGACCTGGGTTGCTAGATATCCTCCATTGCATGGAAATTTCCACAGAATGAAGAATAGTCCCATGTCTCACCTGACTTTCAAATGCCCAGTGGAGCATTCATGTTTGTAAAAACCCTGCTTATGATTATTTGAGCTTAGAACTGAATTCCTATTTACATAAAAATTCCAGGAATTTTTCAAAGTATATGTAATTAATTATGTAAATTTTCCATATAGTATACTGAGCTGTGCAAATTGAGGGATGATTGTACTTTGTTTCATTTGAAACTCTACCTATAACACTTATTTATAATTTTATAAAATCATATCAACAGAAACTGGGTTCCTGACACAAGTTGCCAAAAGGCCACACTTGTATCAGTCAACATTTGAGCTGCCATATGCACGGTGATTCTACACCAAGGTGCAAGCAACTGACCACTTCACTTTACCACACTGAAATCCCCATTATTTTATTATTAACTGTGTCCTTTTATTTCTCCTTTGTGTGTTATAGTTTGTGCATAATATTAACTATTTTAGCGTTATGTATGTAGGTAGGTTATATTGTCTATGGATTTTATTTCAGGAATAAACAGTGTTGAGACTGATAGGGTAGAGAGTAGCTTACTAAAAGTGTCACACTCTGGCCTCTAGAGGGTGCTCAAGG
The DNA here is from genome assembly GCA_031878705.1 of Tapirus indicus. Taxonomy (NCBI): domain Eukaryota; kingdom Metazoa; phylum Chordata; class Mammalia; order Perissodactyla; family Tapiridae; genus Tapirus; species Tapirus indicus. The sequence continues at coordinate 23,014,624 of CM062931.1, read as the reverse complement.
CTCCTTGACTCTCACTATTTCTGAGAGAGAAAAAATTGAGTCAGGGTACCAGATGTGTGGGTGTGGCAATGAGATTAAAAGCTCTCGTCTTCATCCAGATTGCTGTCCTTTTTTTTTTTTTTTTTTTTTGGCTCAGGAGGATTTGCCTGAGCTAACATCAGTGGCCAATCTTCCTCTTTTTGTATGTGAGCCGCCACCACAGCACGGCCACTGACAGATGAGTGGTGTAGGTCCACACCCAGGAACCGAACTCCAGGCTGCCAAAGTGGAGGGTGCCGAATTTAACCATTAGGCCGCCAGAGCTGGCCCCAGATTGTTGTCTTTTGAGTGAATCTTTTAGTTGCTTTGGGTCTTCTTGTTAGGAATGGCTCTCTCACACAGCTCTCTGAGTAGCTAGAACTAACCTCTACCTGAGAGGAACCCTTGGCTAAAAAGAACTGTGAGTGGGATCCAAAGAATAGAGGCAAGACTGTGGGGGTGAGATTCCTTCTGTCCTAAGCCTTTGGGAGAAACACGTATCCCCATCTGGTCTGGCTGGTCTCTCAGTGCCTCTTCTCTATCAAAATGGCCAAAGTTAGGAAGAAGACCCTGAAGAAAGTAGCCAAGGAGAACACACAGACTGCCTCACAGCTCCTATGAGGCCCAGAATAGAAGACCATATAGAGTGTTGGGGTCAATGTACTGGTCATTACTGAGGAGAGATTCTGCCTGGTGTGTCCCCTTTTGCAGATCCCCTTCAAGAACTGGCAGAGGTAGCTGCCAAGAGAGGAGGTAGCTGGTACAGGATTTGGTGATTCCGAATTCAGGTTAATATCCTCTAAGAGACGAAACTAACATCTGCTTGTGACATTGCCAAGTTAACTCCCTGTCGTTGAAAATTCACCCTCAGTCCTTGGGCTTCCTCATTCCCAGCTATATCTGCTTCTGCCCTTCAGCCTATAACTGCTGCCCTCTATCACTGTCCAGTCTACAACTGCCACCCAGCCCATTCCTGAGGCACCTGGTGTTACAGTTGTTCCCCCATAAGGGTTATATCCGTGTATTCTGGATCCAATGATTTCAGCTCTGTCCATCTGCTCAGAATCTCTTTTTCCTTTTTTGCAGACAACCACAGATTGTTTGGGGGTCAACTAGCCTTGACAAAACACGCTGACATGCCCATCAAGTGTTACAACACCAGACTCGTAGGCAGCATTTTTGTGGATACTGGGCCACTTCTGCTGCTGTTCTCTCCTCCACTTCTAGCCTTCGGGCGCTTAGTGCCCCTCAGAGGATACATCAACACTCCAAAGACCAGAGCACAGTGGGAGTCTGGTTCAGCTGTCCTCTGTCCTGAACTAACTGCTCAGCATTCCCAGAGCCAGTGAATGGGATTTGGGGCTTTTTTTGTCACGGGGTCCTTGTGTGGGACTATGAATGCCTGGACTTTGAGGGCAGGGCTGGCCCATGACCCAACATAAAGTAGTTTTATGAAAATTTTGTGCATTGTGCATTTCAGGGGGAAGAGCTTTCATTATCTTCACAAAGGGATCTGTTACCCCTAAAGATTCAGAACCACTGTGCTTTATTTGGTAAGATATGCCTATTCTTCAGGATTTCAGATGAGACTGGATCTCTGCCTTTCGAAAAGAAGTGCACGCTGTCATCAAACCCCTAGGAAGGTGTTTTTGAATCTATGGCACCATTTCCATGCTACTCACCTGGCCAAGTCATTAAGATCCAACCGGCCATCTTTATTTCTGTCAAAGATCTTCATCTGGAATGCAGAAGGGGAAATGATTGTAAGAAATACTTGTAACAGGAATTCATTTTGAAAGTTATTAAAGCATTTTTCTCTTGTCTTTCTACTTACGCATTTGTCTAAATTGGCTAAGGCTGACTCATATCGTAGGGTGGAGTACAGAAGAAATATCATTTTCCCATGAAGCAAAAGTAATTGAAGTAGATATTGATATAGGGGAAAACCTGCCCTCTCTAGGCCTCAGAGGGCTGTACGAAGGAAAAGAGGAAGAGACAGAGCTAGGAGAGTAAAGTAGACACATATGTAACCTAACTCTGCTGGAAAGGGGATCCCAGAAGGAGAAGAGCACTAGTTCAGGAAGGACAACACTGAGCGTAGAGAGTTGCTGTGTCTTAGCTTTCCCAGGATGCTCTGAGCACCCAAGGGTTTGGTTGCTGAGTCAAGGGCCAATGGACCTTCTATGGGCTAGCTGTGACAGTATGAGATGATGCTGGAACAAAGGATGGGGGTGGACCATTGAGCCAGCAAGCTGGATGGAGATGTGGCAGAGAAGTAGTGGTCTGCATCCAGCAGGAGTTCAAGGATGGCTTCAAACATGAATGCAAGCAAGGAAGCAGCAACTGAGTGGTCAAGAGGCATCACCTTGGAGACCAGAGAAGTCAAAGCATTGTGCCCAGGGACCTTGACTTCTCCCCTCCACCATGAGGGCCTGTAAGCCACTTTTCCCTCCTTACCCTCCTTGATGCCATTTTTGTAGAAGAGTCTGGATTGGATGAAGATGACTGAGAAATCTGAAGCTGAGCTTTTCCTTTTGTAGAGAGACTTAGTGTTATTCAAAGAGGCTGTTTAAATTATTAGATCAGATCAAGCTTTAGGCAAGACAGGATTAAAAGTTAAAATCGGGAAGACCAGATTGGTTTAAGCAAGATAGAGGAGATACATTTCTTTGCATATTTGAGTTGTAGAGTGAGTGAATCCTGTGACTTCACAAGATTTCAGAGTTGCAGAATGTCTCTAAACATATGTATATGAGGAGGCTGTACAGGGAAGAAGAAGCAGTGAGATAATCTGAGAAAATATCCAACAGATTTTTGCATTAAAAAACACATCAAGGGGGCCGCCCGGTGGCGCAGCGGTTTAGTCCGCGTTTGGCAGCCCAGGGTTCGCGAGTTCGGATCCCGGGCGCCCGCCGATGCACTGCCTGTCAGCCATGCCGTGGCGGCGTCCCACATAAAGTGGAGGAAGATGGGCACGATGTTAGCCCAGGGCCAGTCTTCCTCAGCAAAAAGGGGAGGATTGGCGACGGATGTTAGCTCAGGGCTGGTCTTCCCCACAAAAAAAAAAAAAAAAAAAAAAAACACATCAAACCCCCATCCTTCCTCACTCTCTAAATCTAGTTTATTTTTAATATTTGAAGTGACTTTGAAAGCCCATTCTCCCGCAACTTTGGCATCAAAAATGTGTATTACAGAATCTATTAACACACAGGTTACATTTTTATGCATTTGGATATACTGAACATCCAGTAATGTCCCTTAACATCCAGTAAAAGTCTGATAACAATACACTTTGCTAGAAATTGAGCCGTGAGTTATTTTCAGTGACACCATCATTATAAGAGGTTTTATTCTGATAGAGAGCTAGATTATCTTGAGCTTTAAACAAGTAGTAACTCAATTTGAAAGACCCATCTCCATTGCTGTGCAAAGTTATTCGCAGGGAAAAAAGCTCTTTGCTCAAAATTGTCTTGGGGAAGAACTGAACACCAATGTGGTAAATTATGCTTCTACCCACTAGAAAATTGGCTGTGTGGTTCACTTAAGAATCAGAATCAGAAAAGAAAAATTATTTGCTACATTTCCCACCCTGTGTGTGTACACATGGGTGAGTAATACACGCATTTCCCTGTATCTGCTCTTCTGGTTTACTAGGACCTCCATGACTATAAGAAATATGCATAAGGAGAGAAGCTTGGGACATGCTACTTCACCAGTGTGGCAGTGGGCAAGTCATATTCTCTCTTTGGATGCAGCTTCTTCAGCTGTAACTGTGTCCATGGTTTGAAAACTTTACTCATCAGAAGAACCCTACTTTCAGATGAAATTTTGTGTGGCGCTTGAATGCGTAAAACAAAGAAATGGAGCTGCACCAGTGTTGAGTGGGAGTGGGCTAGAGCCCAATCCTCTAGGCTCCCTCTCACTCCTGAAGTATTGTCTCTGAACCCGAGGGTTTCTTGGAACCCTACAGTTTAATAACTACTAACTAAATGAGGGCCTAGATCTCGTCCAGCTCTGCAAGTTAAACAATGATTTCATGACTTGGTCAAAGTGGTTGAAGGAAAATAACAGTGATGCTGAGCACTTTTCCTGGTAAAGTCAGCAAACAGAGTCCTTCAGAGCAGGTTCCAGTGTGGCTGATGGGAGAACTGGGCTCTTGGGGGGGTCCAGGGATCTCAGTGGCACCTGCCCTTGCACTTCTCCCCTGAGTAATTGATCGTCAGCTTCTAGGCATGCTGTTTGGCTACCAAACAGCAGTATTCAGAATACCCAAATTAGGTAACACCCACACACCGCAACACTGTATCGTATGCAAGTTCACTGCAACCCACACGAGGGTATCTTCCACCTAAAGCCATTTTGAAACAGTAAATTAGTAGCTGGTAGCTAATCCAGTTGTATGAATTTACCAGGAGTTTTTTCCTCCCAAAATTTGATTACAAAAAAGAATAATTTGATTTTGAAAAAAAGTGACCAGTTTATAAGAGAGGGAAGAGGAGGCTCCCAGGAGTTCATGGTCTCAGTGCCTGAGAAGGTTGATTGTAAACAAGTCTGTCTTCGGAAGTATAACCTTTGGTGAATTTTGAATGTTTGGCGTATTTGTTTGGGACATAATGGCTTTTTTAATTTTTAAAACTATAATAGTGACCATTTGTAGAGTGGCCAATACTTTATATGTTATTTCATTTAATCATCACACATTCTTATAAGGTAAGAAATATCTGCGTTATCACACATGAGGAAACTGGAATTTAGGGAGATTAAAGTAATTTGTCTAAGAAAGTAGCAAGATTTGGATCTAAGCATATCTGACACCAGAGCTCTTTCCATAAACCCAGGCTCTCAGCTTTATAGAGTCTGGGTATCTGAGGGTTAATTTAGTTTGCTTCTTGTTTGGTTATGAAATAAAATATCTGGTACCATAGATTATGCCAGAGATGTGGTATTTACCTTTTCTAATTGCCCCTCTCTCCCTGGGAAACCAAAAAAAGACTCTATTTACATGAATTTCCCTCCGACGTCAGTGGTCTGAATTTTCTTAAAGAAACTGAAACTTAATGACTAAGTTGAGTCAACTCTAAGGCCACCAATTTTCACTTCGTTCACTGGATTCATGCTCAAATAGTCCCTTCCTGTACATTTTCCCTACCTCTGAATATAAAACATGAAATATAGGCCTGGGGTTTTCCCTCCTTTCTGGCACTAATCCACCCCTGGAGGGCTGTGGTGGTTGAAGGTGGTGGCGGTGAGGACAGGATTCCATTCTGAAGGGCTCATTGTAGAGAGGTTGTGAAGGGCTCTAAGCCACTGTTCTCACTTCTACTACTTCATTTCCAAGACTTGAACTCATGCTCAGTCCACAAATTTTCAAGTAATAACTACATGAAAGGTTCTGTAAAGTCTCCCAGAAATGGAACACAATGTCTTACTGACAAACTCCTTAAAATTCTGTAGGCCAGTGGTGTCTCTTCTGGGGCAAGACACCCCTTGGAGACTACAGAGATACTCAGCATTCTCCTTAGATTGAATAATATGTTTCTCTTAATTTTTCAAGTCTTTATAGATGCCATAGTGATTGTGAATGCAAATTCATTTAAAATCATTACTGGGTTAATAGCAACTTCTTGTTAGTAGACGTTTTCTCAAATAGTAAATCCAAAATACAATACTGTCATCTGGTGGGAGAGGTAGTCCATGGATTTTTAACAATTGTTAATTGATAATATGAGATGTAATGCACACCCAAGATCAAAAATATGCAAATAGTTCAGCAGAGTGAAGAATACAATGCACAAGTCCTTCCCATGCCTGTTCTAGAGGTTGCTACCATTCACAATCCTGTGCATCCTTCCAGAAAGTTTTTAAACTTTTATAGTATATAATATAGATATTATATAGTGTATATAGTATATGCATTGTATATATAGTATATATATTGTATATAGAGTGGATATATATATATAGTGGATATATATAGAATATAATGTATATAGTATACATAGTGTATATTATAGTATGTATACATAATGTCTACCTTTATTTTTTTGGAAAAATACAACCACATTCTATATACTATTTTGCAGCTTGCTTTTTTCATTTAACAGTATTCTTGGAATTCATTTCTTATCAGTTCTTTCTTTTTTAACTTAAAAGGAGGTCCTCATTCTTAAGAAGTCTGGAAATTGTTGCCATATACAATCTCAAAAAGGATTTAGAGCCCCTCTCCCATATTATCAATCAACAATTCTGTGTTGAATAATTTCCGTGTGTCTAACAACATGCTAGGCACTGTGAGAGATCCTCAAAAATCATTAAGGTGGTACATGCTTTTAGGAGTTTACAATGCAATTGAAGAGGCAAAAATAAATATCTAAAATAAGATTCGGCATTATCTCTATGGCCATTCAGACAAAGAGACAGGGCAATGTGTCAGAATATTGGAGAAGACTGAGAAGAGATGGGACTTAGATAAGTCCTGAAGGAGGGACAGGATTTGGACAGAAGACGGGAAGAAGAAAGGAAGACACTGTAGACAAGCAAGTATAAGAACAAAAGCACCAACGTGGACATTCACATGATGGCAATGGGGTACACATAGTGTGTGACCAGAGAGGAGGGGTGTTGTGGGAGTGGAGCAGAATAAGTTAGAGAGAGAAAAAAAGAGAGTGGGACCAGCTGATGCAGGCCTTCAAAAGCCGTAAATAGGAGTTTGAACTTTTATAGACGCCTGAACAGGTGAGTAACAATTATTTATTCATTCATCCATTCACTCGTTCATTCAACAAATATTTATTGAGCACCTACTACGTGCCAGCCACTGTTCTGTTCACTGAACAAAGATTCATGCTGTCAAGGAGCTGATTTTCTGGAAGGGTGATGAATAATAAACAAGATAAATAAGTAAAACATTAACTGTGTTTCATATGTAACATAACATACATGAGTTACCTATGTTCAATGCTGTGGAGAAAAAAAATGAGTAGCATATGGAATAATGAGTTGAGAGGTACAATTTAAAATAGGGTGGTAATGGAAAACCTCAATGAGATTTTTGAGTAAAAGCCGAAAAGAGGTGAGAGCAAGTCATATGCATACCCTTCCAGTAAAAATATTGGCAGAGATATGGCAAGTGCAAAGGACCTGTGGCAGTGCATACTTGGCATGTTAGAAAGTGTGTTAGTTAACAGTGTAGTGAGAGCAGAGTGAGGAAAAGAGGGAGTAAAAGGAGATAAAATGAGAGAGGTGATGACTTGGTGTATGAGCATGTGGTATGAGTAAGAACTTTGGTTTTTTTCTCTGAGAGGCAGAAGCCATTGGAGAGTTTTGAGCTGAGAAGTGACATGATCTGACTCACAGTGTAACGAGATCACTCTACTCTGGTTGCTGTGTTTAACAGAGACTGCAGAGGACAAGTAGACATAGGGAGATCAGTTGGGAAGTCACTTTAATAGTCTAGGCAAAAGATAATTGTGGCTTGGAACAGGGTAAGAAATGGTCAGAAGCAGGATGTAGTTTGAATGTAGCCAATAGGATTTGTTGGTTAGACGTGGAGTGAAAGAGCGAGGTGTCAAGGATGATTTCAAGAGTTTTGGCTTGAGCAACTTGAAAGGTCGAGTTCATATTACCTGGGATGAAGAAGCTCACTAATGGAGCAGGTTTGTGGGGGAAGGTCAGAATTTCAGTTTTGGACTTGCTAAGTTTGAAAGGCATATTGGGCATCCAAATGGAGATACACACCCAAGTATATCCAAGAAGTTCAAAGAAGTGGTCTGAGTCAGAGATATAAATTGGGGGTCATCATCTTTAGCTTTAAAACCATGAAACTTGTTGAGATCACCAGTAGAGTGAGGGTGGATGTAGAAGAGAAGAGATCTCAAGACAGCCCAGACATAAGGAAGCAGCTAGGAAGACAGATACTTTAATCCACGCCTGAAGGATGAGAGCTAGAACCAGGGGAGACGATGGGGACAAGCTTAACTTCATATAAGTCTCTTTGTCTGTGATGGCCTCAGATTTTAATTTGTTGTTTTACAATAGTTCAAGTTCCACGCTCCAATTAGGTACGTGAACTTAATATCTCCCACGTGTATTAGCTTACATTTTAAAAAGCTCAATATTATCTAATAATATTCTATTCAGACAGCTATCCTTCCCCCTGCTGGCTGTTGGCAGCATCTCTCAATTAGATATCAGTTGGATTTTGTTAACAAGCTGTTTCCTTCCTTGTCCAGAACATCAATTAGGAGTTAGAATAAGACAAGTTCTGCAGACCCCAACTTTTCTTTTCTGATTGGATGTGCTGCCCTGACTCATTCATTGTTCATGCTTCAGACAGCTTCCAAATGTGCCAATCCTTATTTGGGTCAATTTGAATTCATTTACTAGGTTACATCTCTTAAGTAAAGCATTTGATGCTAAACCTCGGAACCAAATCTTTAATGCAGTGTTGCTATGACTATGTCCATTGCTCAATAAAAGCCATTAAAGCAGCAGTGAGGGGATTTCACACTTGGTGTATCACTTAAAGCTCAGGTCCTAGAAGTCTTTTTTTCTTTTTGAGGAAGATTGGCCCTGAGCTAACATCTGTTGCCAATCGTCCTCTTTTTTTCTTTTTTCACCCAAAGCCCACAGTACATAGTTGTATATCCTAGTTGTAGGTCCTTCTAGTTCTTCTATCTGGGACACCGCCTCAGCATGGCTTGATAAGCAGTGAGTAAGTCCATGCCCAGGATCCGAACCAGCAAACCCAGGTCCGCCGAAGCAGAATACACAAACTTTACCACTGTGCCATGGGGCCTGCCCCCCTACAAGTGTTTTTTGAGAATATTGAGATTTTGAAAGCTAGCACACACAAAGGTCTCTAGGGAAATGTAAAAACTCTAAAAAAAAAAAAAAAAAAACTATAGTACACTTCCCAAATCTGTTTATTGGAAAAGTATAAGTTGCCTCTATAATTTAAGGAAGAAAAATGGAATAGATGGGCCAAAGTCTTATTAAACTCATCTGATCTTGTGGTCAAATTCAGATCTTTGGGTGGAAACTCTTTCTCCAGATTCCTCAACACTTACCTATCACCTCAGTACATAAAGAACCGGTGAGGTGCCACTTGGAGTCTGACTGATCGTGGGCCTATCTTCATGGGACAGTTTGGAACAAAAATGAGTGTTTAACTGCAGCACACATGAGCAGAAGAGCCACTAGGTTTTAGCAATGAAACTGACACAGAATTCACAGGACAGTCTTGATCACTGGACAGTTCTCAACCTAAATACTCAAAAGTTGGGTAAGACCACTCTGATTCCCCTCAGCTACTTCACAGGACTCCAAGCTTCTAGATCTAAGCTCAAAGCAATCAAAAATTGCATATCACCAGATTTTCTTCAACTCAGGGCATTCCGTTGTAAGAGCTGCCAGCCTGAGGTTCCTTACTTTTCAACCTGAAGGCTGTGAGGAGAGCTCTGGGCAACTAAGGGTGCTGGACTGATGAGTGATGTGCACACTCTCTTCAGCCAAGTACTGACTTTCTCAATAGTCTACGCGTCTCCTCCACACCTGCTCCCATCCCTTATAATGGGTTGTTTGAATGAGGGGACCCCTGCGGTTCTATGCCGCCACAATTTGGTCTTCTTCCCCTCCTCCCTTCCCCAATTTAATCAGTGTTCCTCTCTTCTCCAGAACAGTTTTGTGGAAACCCTTTCTTGTTTCCCTTCTCTTTCATTAATTTGTTTCCTATTTGGTGTTTAACAAAGTGTCAGTTCTTAAGATTATGTAGGGACTTCATGAGGAGAAAAATCAATTTTTCTAGGTAATAAATTTTGTTGTGGTTGTCGGAGCTCCTGTATTATCTTATCTTTAAAAATATTAAGAGATTCCTGGAGCTGGCCCGGTGGCGTAGTGGTTAAGTTCGCGGGCTCCGCTTCGGGGGCCTGGGGTTCGCGGGTTCGGATCCCGGGAGCCTGCACAGAAGCACCACTTGTCAGCCATGCTGTGGCGGCGTCACATATAAAGTAGAGGGAGATGGGCACGGATGTTAGCCCAGGGCCAGTCTTCCTCAGCAAAAAAACGAGGAGGATTGGCAACGGTTGTTAGCTCAGGGCTGGTCTTCCTCACACACACACAAAAAAACAGAGATTCCTAATCTCCTGACATGGCTTTGTCCTCACCTGGCTCTTCACTTGCTTCATAGGGATGTCATCTCTTCTTCGTCTCTCAGTAGAGCTTTACACTCCCTCTTTTGAAAGTTTCCTTTTTAATAATTAAACATTTAGACTTTCAGACATGAATATTATGGTTGAAAATATAGGCTATGGAGATAGATTTGGGTCTGAATCTCCACTCCACTCTTACCATATTTAACCTGTTAAAATCTGTAATCCTCAGTTTTTTCATTTATAACATGGGGATTAAAAATTTATTTCATAAGGTTGTTGTGAGAATCAAGTGAAATGTTTGAAAAGTGCTTTGCACAGGGCTCAGCACAAAGTGAACACTCAATTATTATGATTAAAATACTCAGTGCTAGAATAAATGCTATGTTTCAATGCAAATAAAGTACACATATGCAGTTGAGAAGACATCTTAAAACAACTTAACTTTAACTCTGTCTACCTACCTTTTCTTGTCCTGCCTTTGCTGAAGCTCTAGAGTTGCTGCTTCCTTATAATCCATCTTATTTTTCAAAAATCAGGAAAACTTGTCAAAAAATTTCTTTAATTGGATCTCAAGATGAGATTGCTGTATTTAAGGACTGAAGGCGAAACTGAACTCAACTCCTACTTACTGGTTGATAACTCTACGGCAGCGATATGCACAGTGCAGGTGAAAGGGAGGGACCTGAATGAAGTTTTGCTCTTTTCCCCCACTTTACCAAATTTTCCCCAATTGGAACCCTCCGTAATGTCAGGGACCATATCTTCCTTTGTAGGTTCTCCCTAAATATTAGTTGAATGAATGAATGAAATATCTTTGTGTCAATTGGTTTACCAGATCATACTCTAACCTGAGAGAAAAGCATTAGGAGAGTGAGTGTTTTGGTGAGGAAGCGGATGTTCTGGGTCACTTTGAGACCCTACCTCCTGGCCCAGAAAAAGCACCTCAGACTCAACTTAAGAAAAGCAACATAGTGATGTGAATTCTGAATCTACAGGGACCTGTCCTAGGCTTGCCCTGCCCTGATTGTCCTTTCTGGATTTGCTCTGCTCTGTCTCCTAGGCTGCCTCTGGCTCTAGCCCTCAATCCAGGCCTGGTTCCTGGTTTTCCTGCTCCGTCTAACTCTCATCATCAGCTTGGCCTCCAGTCTCCTTGTCTATCTCTGCCCCCTGGATTCAGCACAGCTCATACCCACTGCCTGGTTGGGATCCCTCTGGCTGACTCTGTCTGTGATGAAGGACCCCAGTGAGAGCCAAAAAGGATTGAGCTCAGCTTCTCCAGGCCCCTTTCTGGCTCTGCCCTGGAGGATCTTGCTTAAAAAAAGAAAAGGAAAGAAAAAAAGAGAATTTCAGAACACAAAGTACTGCTTGTGGAAAGTTGGGTCTGTCCAAAATGCTGAAATGTGCAATATGCAATCTACCAGGTACCCTAAGGGGGATCAAGAGCCATAATGGGGGTGGAGGATCACAAGGAACACAGACAAGGGAGGTACAAGTGTCTCAAAGGCAAACTTTACTTTTTTTGTCATGGTTTTTTCTTAGCTGGCTATTAAGTAACAACTGAAAATTCAGTTCAGACAATTTGCATTAAGTGGCCTGCTGTGTGCCAGGCCCTGGGTGAGGGCTGGGAACACAAAGATAAGATGCTGCCCTGGTCCTTGAGGAGGCACAGGCTAGTGGAGTACAAGATCCATAAACAAACAATGTCAGCATTGTCTTTGACTCCCAGATGATTCATCAGGAAATCCTATTGATTCCATCTTCAAAATATATCTAGTTCTCATCTCTTCTGCTTCCCCACCCTGATCCAAGCTGCCACCCTCTCTCCCTGGATGGCAGCAGTGGCCTCTTAACAGGTCTTCTTGATTCCCTCCTTGCCCATTCAGGCTTTTCTCAGTCGACACAGTGGCCAGATCATGGCATCCTCTGCCTCAAACCCTCTAGTGGCTCTCCATCTCACTCGGACTAAAACCCCGAGTTCTCACAATGGCCTAAAAAGCCTGACAGAGTCTGATCCCTGTTTAGTATCATCCTTGCTTCCTCTGCTCCAGCCACACTAGTCTCTTCCTGTTCTCGAAAATCCCAGGCACACCCCTGCCCCAGGGGCTTTGTGCTTGCTACACCCTTGATCCTTCCTCAAATCTTGCCTTCTCAAAGGGCCTACCCTGACCACACTGTTGAAAATTACACCTTCTCCTCAATCCCCCATCCTAGCTGTCCTGCTGGCATTGCCATCCCTTGCCTTGTTCTACTTTTTCATTTTTTCCATACACTCATTACCCTCTATCCTGCAATATAATTTATTATTTATTATGTTTATCATTATTGTCAATCTCTCCTTTGTTTGTTTTGCTCACTACTGAATCCCCAGTGACTAGAACAGTGCCAGGGGCATAGCAGATATTTAATGAATATTTGTGGAATGAATTAAATGGATGATTATGATGTCAAGACAGTGATATGCACAAGGAGCTATAGAGGCACAGGGGAGAGGTACTTGGATCCACTGTGGAAGAAGGTTATGAAAGATTTTCTAGAGCGAGATGATGTCTAACTGAATCTTGAAGGATGAGCAGGTACCAGGAGAAGAAAGGTAGGGAAAAAATAGCTGAGCTATGTTATGAAATCAGAAAACAGTGGTTTGATATTATAGTTGGAGGTGGAAGGGAACCCCTGAGTCAAAGGCATTCATAGAAATACTGGAAACATGCTGGAGTTCTAAATGCAAGTATTTCGTTGTGTAGTGCATGTTTTATAAGTTAATAAAATCGAGATAACAACAGCCAGTGCTAACATCGTGTTAAATCAATGTTGAAAAAATGCTCAACTGGAAAAATAATCTCCTTGTTATTCTCTCCCCCAGGCAGTTTCAGTCTAATTTCCTTTTTCATATTATTGATTCTATTAGAGTTTCGCTGGAACTTAGGTCAGAAGGAACCTAGAGATTTCCCTGTAGCTGGGAAACTGCTTCCTGCTTGGAGGGGATTTCCCACTTCACTTTTTAGTGCTGAGCGCATGTTTACTCAGGATTTCAAACACCATTTTGCATGCTATTAAAACAGATCAACATAGTAAGAAGTCAAAGTATTTCCTTGATTGAGATCCTGGCCTGGGGTTTGATTTCTGTCCTTGGCATCAGCTTGGCCCCTGTCCAGGCCATTTACAAGTCATGGTCAAGAGCACTTTCTTCCTTCTCAGGGTAGATGCCCTTGACTGGGGGCAGCATTCAGAGTAGTCAGAGTGCAGAGTGAGAGCTGGGAAGGGTCCAGGGCTGAAAACCAGGAGAGTTCAGCTTCCAGCTTAACTGGTGCCTTTGGCTGGTGTAACTTAACTTTTCCCAGTTATCTGATCTTTAAAACAAGTTTAAAAATTCAACTTGGTGGTGACTCAGTCAGTTACCCTTTCTAAGCCTCAACCATCAGATATATAAAATAGCATGAACAATGCCAACACTGTAGAGAAGTTGTTGGAAATAGTACCGTGTTGGAAAACATCAATTAAAGGCCTAAATAGATCAACCTAGTGGTACACATTTTAACAGGAACCCGCAAACTCTTTCAGGTGATATGTATCCCCAACTATTCGCCAGAAAGTTCAGTAAGGTGAGTCTGCTCAAGAACTTTTTCTATAATATATACAACAATTCTACAAGTAATTAAGCATTTACCAGATATTTTTTGCTTATTAATTAAGAAACTTACAGAGTTTGATTGGGGATGGGAAGGCACTGGGGAGTGACAAAAGGTAGAGAAGCCAGATCACATTCAGTACAAATTGTTGATTAGTACTGGGAAAAATGCGTCAAGTTAGGTACCGAAACAGAAGGCAACTTCTACTCCACCTCTTTCCAGGGAGCTTTGACACCGAAATAATCTCAGGGTCATTTAGGACATGGATGCCGTGAGGGCCAAGGGAAATAATGACAACAAGGACCATAGAAAGCACCACAATAATAATGAGTGTTGAGCACTCATTATGTCCTAGACCCTCTGCAAAGTGCTTCATATATATCAAGTCACTTTGCCCTCACGGCAACTCAGTACTATTAATCCCCATTTTATGGATAAAATAAATAAAGTTGAGCGGTCATAGCAAATAAGTGGCAGAGGTGAGACATATATCTCCCATCTCTCTGACTCTCAACTGCTCCAAATCAACATTCTAACGCGTAGAATCATCCTCCATGGTGAGAGGTGGCTCCCACATGTTTGGTCCGGGTTGTCTAAGTCCATGTTTACTTGCTTCTGTGTGACTTTGATTAGCATTGAGGTTATTAGCCTGGTGCTTATTGACCTAATGTTGACTGGACTTCCCAGGTCTCCCAAGGACAGCTGACCAGCTTTCTCTCTTCAGTACATGCAGTCTCGTCCCAAGAGAGAGGCTAAAGCAGCTCTGTTTTAGCCAGTGTTTTCCAGAGATGAGGTTTTCTCATGCATTCATTTAGTCTGCAAACACTTATTGAGTACTTACTCTGTGCCAGACACTGTTTCTGGGCCCTGGGGAGGCAGGAAAGCTGCCCCCAAGGAGATCACATTGCTCAGTTACTTACCATGGTGCCGGTATATTCTTCCAGCTTAGCCTCAGAAATGGCCTTTTTGTGGTGGAGGAAGAGGTCTCGGAGAAAGTTCTGTGAGACCAAGAGAAGAGTCACATTTTATATAGTGAGTGAATAAACCACAAAGATCTCAAGAGGTCTTATTTTAAGAACTGTGGTTTGTTTGTTTTAAGAAGGAAATAAAATGCTTTAGCAAGCAATAAATCCAAGAAAAAAAAAAGTTGACACTGTTTAAAGGGAGCTCATGGAACCCAGAGAATAGCTCCAGGCATGAAAAATGTCAGAACCCTCAGTTATGTCTCTTTCCCAGAGAGAGCTCTGTCACCAGCACTTTCTAAACCTCTAAACACAAATAAGTATTTTTTTTTTAAGTAACAAATTTATATCCATGTTTCTTGGAAACATAGCAATCAAACTCATGACACACGTATATCAAATTCCCGGTGATGAACAAACCACCCTTCGCCCAGAGACAGTTCCCAGCAACACTTACACAAAGCTCAGCAGCTGATATAAAGCCACTGCTGTCAGCGTCGTATTTGCGCCAAATCTGAAACACACAAAAGCCATGAATCCATTTATCCCCAGATAATTTGGGGTTGACTTATGCTGCTGTCCGCTATTGTTCAGCATCTGAAACAGGACTTAAAAGGGTGCAAATAAGACTTTGCATAGAGAGCTTTAGGCTTTCTTCGGTGAGAGCAATTGGGCAGATCTCACTAGAAATGAATTGCTGTATTCATTTGGAGCCACTTAGGAGGGCCACAACATACTCACTGAAAGAGATCTTTTGGAAATCTCAAAATAGAAAGCTATGAAGTGATGGGCCTCAATTTGGGACAATATGGCAAACTAAGAAAGCTTCTTTGTACTAAATTTCTAAAAATGCAGAACACTCTAAGGACAACTCTAAATATATAGCTCAGCTGGCAAGAAAGCGAGAGGACTTCTAGGAGGCCTGACATGATAGGAAAGCACAAACCCAGAGAAGTCGTGTATGATTGAAACCAAAGTCTGTCTCCTGCTGATCTCTGACAACTTAGCCCACAGCTTTATCAGAAAACACACAAGGGTAGACTGGAGACAAATCCTGGGCCCACGCGAGGTGGGAAGTCAAACTGAGGCACCCACATAAGACTAAAACCCCAAATAGCAATAACCTTAATGACAGCGTGAACGTCTCCAGAATAAATTGCACTGGAGAAAAGGCCCCTAAGGAATCTTGCCTGTGTGGCCTTGGCTCCGGATAAAGGAAACAAAACACCTCTGATAATTCCCAATGACAAGCCAACACTTTCATTGGTTTGAGGGCAGCATTCATCCAGCTGAAGATATAATTGCTAAAGTGGAAGACAACAGCGGAACATTTTTAAGGAAACACTGAACTGCTTTCTTTAATAAGGGGGGTGATTTTGACCCCCTCTGATCCTTCAATGTACAAGCCTCATAAATTAGCAAGTTCCCTAACTCCTGCACAAAATGAAAAAGTAGTATTAATCATTTTTTTTTAGTTGACAGATTTTCCATAGATGTAGATTGGGTTACCTGAGTCACCAATTGCAGGGACCTTAATTCTAGACCACAGTCAGGGCCCTGCCTGAATACCCTGCCAGGACAGTGAGAGATATTGATGCTGATGCTGATATTTAGTGAGAAGTATTCAGAAACTTCACCTCTTTCAGTCCCTGTTACCAATATTTCTGCCTGAATTTAACCAGATTTACAAAATCATCTAGCTAAGTGTGATTTCTGTTCTAACTTTTATGGTATGAATGTACCAAAACTAAGAGAGAATTTCAAATAAGAAAAAACATTTTACATGCCTTTTTTCATGCTATTCTCCACACATTTCCCAACTAAATTGTCTTATAATTTTACAACTACTGAGCCATTGGAGGGCCAGAGATTTTTTTGTGAATGCTATGCATGCCTTAAAGAAAAATGTGCTTTAAGGAATAAAAGCAAAATAAAGAGATTCCTGGGCAAACGAAACAGTGTGTTACCAACAGAGTCTTGGTAAAGGGTGTACTCTAGGAAGAAGGAGGAACATGAAGAAGGAAAATCTAAGACACAAAGAGGAATGGTGCACAAAGACAATGGAAAACGTGGGCAAATTGAAACAAACCTTGATTGAATAAAATTTATGGGGCTGAAGAAAACAAGATAGAACTGATATGCTGGACAATAATGACACATGACCTGATAAGTGTGTGTTGGGATCAAAGTGTTTAAGGTCCTGTGGTTCGGAGGGAATGTAAAGACATTAACTTGGAATTCTTAAAATATGTAGGATAATAATAGGTTATAACAAATTTAATTTTAAAAAGGAATTTGAGAATCCAAGGTGATATTTTTTTCTTAATTGGGTGGAGAAAGGGAAAGCTGTTCTTTACAGAAGAATTTGACAAACTAAAAGGAAGGAGAAAAAAATGGAATAAATTTTAAAAAAAGGAAGTCTCCATAATGCCATTTCCTTTTCCCATTTCTCAAGATCATTCAAGACTACACAAGGCCTAACAGTCTAATACTTTTTTTCTGATTATAAAAGTAAATTATATTCATTGTACAAAATTAATGAAAGACAAAAAGAAGAAAATCATAATCTCCAGGAATTCCTACCCCAGAGATAGTCGCTTATTATTTCTATGTGTTTCCTTTCCATTGTATTTCTATTATAAACATGACAGAACTGAATTGGAGGTCATATTGTCTATACACTTGGGCGGTCTATTTATTATTTTTATTTAAAAATTTTTGTGAGCATTTTTAAACTCAATTAAAATTATTTTGAAAATGTCACTTAAAATAATTTGTAAATGATGATTCTACACACAATTGGAAAATACAAAAGTACAAAGAATATGAAAATCATCTGAAATCTTAACACTTAAAACAACCAATATTTATCTTGTGTGTATTTACCTATTGTCTTATTTATGCAAGTGTTAGGATGAATAATTTTTTAAACAAAATTAAGATCCTAATGCATATACAATTTTGTTTCTTAATATTATAATGCATTCCCTCCATGTCATTAGATATTCTTTGAAAACTTGATCTTTAGCAATGCGTAACATTCCACAATGGGGCTTTTCTCTCATGAATTTTCAGTGCTGAGAAGAATGTGAACATATTGCAGGTCTTATAAATATTTGTGGAATAAAGGAATCATATGAATGTATTATAATTTACCTAATTTTTCTTTCATTGTTAGGAATTTATGTTATTTTCAATTTTAACTATAAGTAACTATAAGCAACATTTAATGAACATCATTGTGCAGATAACTTGTCTATGTCTCTGATTATATTCTTAAGATAGATGCCTGGAAAGGTAGAACTATTAAGTCAAAAGATAAAGTTTTTTTAATTAACTCCTGATAAGGAAATTTTAAAGGATCTTGATTACATTTTTGCAAAATTTTTTCCATAAAATTACCCAGTGTGCATGCCTACCAACAGAGCATGAGTGACAATCTCAATGCTTCCTAGCTGGCACTGCATATTTTTGTTGATCCTCTTAAAATCTTTACCACTTTGGTAAAAATTAGTTGTTTTTAGTTTGCATTTCTTTGGTTACTGGCAAATCTTTATTGTATATTCAAATTTCTTCTGTGAATTGACTATGCATGTGCTTGCTCAATTTTATATGACTTCCAGTTGGCCAGAAGGTAAATAAAGTCTTGCAAAAGGTTGCTAAGTTATTATCTCCTATTGAGGGATTTGATAACTGTTTCAGGAAAGGAGCCCTGGATGCAGTAGCTGTTTTGAATCTGCCACTCTGGTCTTGGAGAAATCCTGCTCTGCCCTTCCCTGGTCTTTTTTCACCAACAGACGGTAACACCTAGAGGCTAAAAGAAGAGATAAAAGGAGCCACTGATTCTGCCTTTAGCTTTTACGCAAGTGCCATGATTGCAAACAGAAGGCCTGCTGACTGGATCAGCACTCTAATAAGTTATATTTTGATTATACTGTGCCTCCAGAACAAGAATTAGTTGCCAACATTTAAAAATAAGTAGTCCCAACATTTAAAAATAAGTAGTTTCACACAGAGTCTAGATGTCTAGACAGCACGCTTAAAAGGCAGCAGTTCACTGGAGCTCCACCGGACTATCAGCTCTAGATGGAACATACGCTCTCCAGTCTCCACAGTCCCCCATCCTACCCTCCCACTACATTCTTCAGTGTAGTATCTGCCTGGCCCCTTGTCCAAGCGTTCCCCTAGCCCAGGCTAGAGTTTGTCAGCTTGGGAGCAGCCTAGGTCAGCCCACTGAGAGAGCACGTTGGGACTTGGGGCCAAAGTCCCTGCTCATCACCAAGGGATTCTTTGCTTGGTCTTGTCCTCTGTGGGCAGCTCTCCCTTGGAGACTGGAAAGGAGTGGTGGCAGTCACAGCAGGTGGCTGGGATTCTGGCCTCTTCTCAACCCTCATCCTCCATGGAGACACAACCAAACATTTACCTGCATAAACTCCACACTGCTGTCCAAAGGGGTTTCCTGGCGAAAGAGCAGAAGAAAGTTTTCATCCTCGGACAAGAACATGCTGGAAAGCTAAAGAAATGGGGAGAAATATCAGTCAATGATGCTGGCCAGTGCTCCCTGGGTAAAAGGCATGGTGGAACATGTCATAGGGCAGAAGGTCTTGGCTCTCTCAGGATGGAAAGCCCAACTTGCAGTTCTGTGCCCTTGATTGTCATTTCTGATTCATTGATTCTTTCAAAAAGTATTGCACCCTTATTAGGTATGAAACACTATGTGTATCTGCCTTCCATAAACTGACAATCCAAAATTATTATTATTATCATCATTATTATTTAATAATAAATTTGTTAGTACTTAATATGTTCCAGGAACTATTCTAAAAGCCTCCAATATTATGTTAATTTAACTCTATAATAATAATAGAAAATAAAAATAGCAAATAATTCTTACACGTGCCATGAACTGTTCTAAATGCTTACATATGCTAACTCGTTTAATCCTAACAACCTATAGGCTACACAACACACCATTATTATTACTCATTAGTTAAGGAAACTGGGCTACCCAGAGATAGGAACTTGCCATAGTTATGTAGTTAGTAAGTGGTAGAGTCAGGACTTTAACTAAGCCCCCACTTTTAACCACTATGCTCTGCTGGTGAGATGCTGTATATACAAATCACTTCAGTGCCATATGCAAAAGCAGGAATGATTGCTGTCTACTTGATTTTTGAGTGTTGGCTATGGTTTATATTCTTTTATATTATTAGTGTCCATATGATACTATAATAGTTGATTCACCTATCATAAATTCAACCATCCAGTTTTCTATTATAAGCACCAGTTCTATTGATTTACTTCACTTGCTCCCTTGAACAAACATAACATTTTCTTCTTCTACGTGATTATAACACTTGTTTCAGCACATAGGCATGTTTGGCTGGGTTCATTGCCAAACCTAGGGTATTGCAGTGTGTATTGTCTTATTTCTGAGTTGTCCTCCATAAACAATGGCCATTTCTTCTATAACCAGGTAGTTCTCTCAGCGTCTTGTACAATGCCACAGAGTCCAGAGCAAATGCTTTTGGTGGTTTTGTAGGCATGATTAGCCCATACTCATTCATATTCTCTAGTTGGATGTGGGTCAGCTCAAGGACACATCATATGAATAATAACTATCAAATATTGAGTACCTACTATATGGCAGTCACTGCCAACATGCTTTTCATTTATCATCTCATTAAAGTCTCACACCAATCCTAAGGGGTAAGTATAAATATCCCCTTTTACTGATGGAAAGCACCACAGTGCAGTGTATAAGTGATAGTCTTTAGAGTGGATCCAAATTCCTTCTCCATTACTCACCTATTATTTGATCTTGGACACTTTAATTGACATCTCTGTGCCTAGATTTCCCCATTGGTAAATTGAGGATAATACTATTTATATTCGGTGCTTATGTGAAGACTAAAAGTAAAATGAGATACTATTTATAAACTGTTTAGCAAAGTCCCTCATACAAATTAAACATTCAATAAATGGTAACTGCCATGTTGATAAAGATGGTGAAATTGAGGCTCAGAGAGATTAAGTAACTTTCCCAGGATTTCATATTCCATCATATCGACTTTATGCTTTTCCTACCCACCCATACAAGGTCAACTGGAACTGGGAACTGCTCTTCAGGACTAAGCCGTGTTTTTTCATGTAGGGATAGCACAGGCTAAGAAACCAAATTAAAATGTAATTCACTGGTCCTAAGTCTTTAAAACACACTCTGTCTTCAATTTTGGTTGGAGTGGCAGAGAGGAGTCCTGAAGAAATTAAATACACAGATAATCTTCAAGCCTCACTTTAGCTCCCAGTTGTAACTCCTTCCCCAGCTTACTTTTTGCTAAAGTGTCTAAAATGTGTCAAGGTGGGTAGGCTGATTTTTATGTCATGACTTATCTGTAATTGGAGTAAGTGAAATAGTCAATGGTATGACAGAAAAAGGTAGGGGAGACCTTGCTACTCTTTAAACTCACAGACTTATGAAGTTTTAAGGGACCTGGGGACTGACACAGTCCTACACCATCAGCTTTTCTACAAACAACTTCAGTTATGCTCATTTGCAGGACTCCATGACAAAATGGTTGGCATGGATGTCAGGGTTGTTGCCAAGTTCCCAATTGCTTCAGGAAAGTCTACCTGTCCTTAGTAATATAATGACATAGTTTTCAATCATTTACCATGCGTCATTCATTCATTTATTATGTCTATCAATATTTATTGAGCACCACTATATGCTATGCTCCAATCTAGGGCCTGGAGAATACAGCCATGAACATGTTGTCATGAATACTTTGCTATTTCTAGCTTGATGCTTGTGCTTACTTTTCCATTAATGGACACACTGATACTTTTACATCAATTATAATGCAAATTATTGGTTACATATGTAATTTTTGCCTTTGAGTAAAAATTTTGGAAACATCTACACTCATATATCTAGAGTTTAGTTTATTAGTCTCTGAAAAGGCAGTCTCTTGGTGAACATGTCCATTTTTTATAAGGGGACATTATCTTGCCCTATTATTATAACTCTCTGAAAAACAAGTACTATTTTTATCAATAATATTGACTGTCCAAGTATGGCAGCATCAAGAAACTAGCTCTTCAGGTTTCAGGTAATATGTCTAGCAGGTAATTTTGGCTATGAAATGAATATTTTACTTTCAGATTATCTCATTTTTAATATATATAGTATGAACCTATATAGATTCGTACCTCTAAGTGGGGTTACACTGAAACCACTGCCACTTATTGGACATGTGATGCTGGGAAAGTAACTCAATTTCCTCATCAGTAAAAATAGGGATAAATACCTATGCCTATCTTCTAATGGCTACTCTGAGGATAAAATAACATAATATGTGTGGAAATCCTTTCTAAATTGTGAACCATTTTGTAACCAGAAGGAAGAATGATCAGGTTAAAGATAGGCTATCTGAGACACTGCATGCTTAATGTAGTTCCTTTCTTTAGTAGGTACTCAATAAATGTGGTTCAGTTGAAGAAAAGACAGCTGCTGTCTGTTTTGTTTTTAATGATCTTCAGGGATAGATCTTTCCAGCCTCCACTGGGGGCTGATGCTGAAGTTTAAACTCATTTATTGTCGGTAAGTTTTTCCGTATATCAAGGTTGAATTTGAACAGGACAGGACACTGTGCAAAGAGACAAATATTAGATCAAGTAACTGAAAGGCCTCCAGCATATCAGTTCCCCAATTATTAAATAAGTATAAATATTGATTGACCTTAATAAAATGATAAAAGAATCATGCATTCTTTGTTACTAAGCAGATGAAAAAGGAGAGGTGATTACTTCAAAAATGTTGTCTAGGCCAACTGCCTTGCAGAGTGTTCTAATTTCCCAAACAAATGTAAGATTTTCATTATCTTTCATAGGAAATTATAGCCCATGAAGGCACAGTCAAGAAAGATACAGTTGTGAAAGGTACCTCTTTCATCTGTACACGACCATCTTTAGAGACATCGTGGGTTGCCATAAACTGCTGTTTCACCTTCTGCATGTTTTTTTCCATAACTGCATCCTACAATAGGCCAGATAGAACCATGTTAAAGCCACTAGAATTCCAAAATTGTAGTTAGGATATCAAATATTCAGAGCATACAGCCTGATAATTATGTTAGTTTAACCTGGAAAGCAGGTCACTTAGCCATTTAAATCGAGCTTACCATGTCGTAAAGAGAGAACAGTGAAGGAGATTTCTTGAGCAAACAACTACTAATCAGAATCTTGACTAGGTAAGACATAGCTAGTGAGCTCCTAAAATATAAATGAAGAGATGCTCAGAGACTAGAGTGTTGACAGAATGAATTCAAACATCGTTGTATGTTTTGTTGTGACAAAACACTGTATTGTAATGAACATACAGACTTTTTCCCAAGAACTCAGAGAGTTTATTCTATTTTTAAGTGAAAAGTCCAGTTCTTGTAGGCCCCCATTTTGCCATAGCTCATTCTCTTAATCTTCTCCTTGGACTCACTGAGGAAAAAATAATTAGAAGGGGAAAATAATTAAAGAGGAAATGAAAGTAATAAAGTAATTGTTGAATTACCAAAGATGTCACATCTCCCTCCCATGTACAACCTTTTGTACACGTTAAATTGTTCTTCATCAGTGAACTGCTTGGTTATTGCAAAGAAAGGTGACATGTAATCAACAATGGAGAATTAATTCTGATTAAAACTACAAACTTGATCATTCATGCTAAATTCATTCTCTCTGCTACTATCACACTACCCCTGCCAACCAGGTTTCCTCATATGACACTCCACTAAATATAAAGCGATTAGCCTCTCTGGTCTTGGCATCATAGATTGTGTGTGTGTGTGTGTGTTTAGGTGTGTGGGTATGTACATGCACCATACAGAAAAAGCATGATGGAAATCACTCAACAAGGTAGGCCTTCACTTTGAATTTCAGCTTGACCATCTAGATTAAGAGTTCTGCCATGATAGCAGTCATTCCTGTATCTATAAAATATAGTATCTGTGGAATGAATAAATGATTCTTTATGGTGAGCTGGGCAGTCTCAAAAGAAGTTAACTAACATAGGCCATGTTGGGGAAAAATTAGATTTCAAAGTAAATGAATATGAAGCCAAAGAAGACATAGCCAGATTCTACAAGCCGCCTTCAGTTTGAAGGCACAGAACCTTGACTTCTGTCCTCTCAGACTTCTAAGCCCAAAGACCATGACTATTCCTTGGACCTAAGGCAAAAGAGCCTAAGGCTCCCTCTGTTGTAATTTCAATCAGCACCAATCCTGCCCACCTTTTCTGAGACTCTAGGCCCCAGCAGGGCACTTACCATCTTGAAGCATCAAAAGAGCCCCAGGATGTGGTATATTCTGTACATGATGACTATGTACACAGCCACAGAAAGTGATGCTCTGCAATGGACTGGCTAGATCTAGATCTAGTACAGTGGCCAATTCTGAGCATTTGAAAAGACAAAGGTGGATGGGGGGAGGGATGAGTAATAGAAACGGCAGAAAGAGCAGCCAATGGTTCCATTAAGTCAATCCCTGCAGAGGTTCTGATGAGCAGGTAATTACGAGCAGGCTGGTTGCTCTCCAGGATTGACTAGTGGGCAACTTGCTGTTAGAAGCCTTAAAATTCCTTCTTCTGAGGTCTCTGTGACCTGCTAATCAGGAGACGAGAGGAGAGCTATTCAGGCCTCTGAAGAACTGCTTGCCACTCCTGAACACCAGAGTGAGGTGCTGCCCGGTCATGGAGGCCTCCCTGCTGCTGGTTCCGTATTCACTAGGGCATCGCTGACTAAAAGTAGCTGTCACAAATGGTGACTGTCCCTCGGCTTAAAAGCCTTCCACTTGGAAGTCCTGCACTCTTGTTAAGGACATGCTTAGGACCTACTCATTTCTCAGCGGGGAAAAAGCCCAGAATTAGGAATAGTTTCCTTAATCATGATTGTCCAGGTAGCATGGAGTGCTCAGCAAAGTTCTCTGTAACTGTACTCGCCAGGGTAATGCCTCAGCATTCTGAAAGGGAACAATGGCAGCTGATAGCTTTTCTGGGTAACAGTTTAAACAGCTTGTTGCCCTGGCTCCAAAAGCTCTCTCTCTCTAGCCACGTGCTGAGGAGAGGTACCTGGGGCTGCTGCCACAGCTCAGCAGGACTGGCCTGGTTATATGAGAATCCCCTTCCCAACAGGTATTCATTGTTCCTAGAGGGACAGAGTGTGAAAGGAGATGCAACCTGACTTCTTCAGCACACCAAAATTTTATTTCCCTGCAACCTTCCAACCCCCTTGCCTCCACCTCAGGAATGCCTGCCCTGAACACAGTCGCACAGGACACTGGTGAGTCATTTGTTGTCTCCTTTCCTCCAAGGACTATGCCTGTCCCTGTGTGAGAGGGTGAGTCCACGGGCCAGATCTGAGGAAGGGGTGATGATAAGAACAGCCAAGCTGTAAGAGAGGGCATCCTTCTTCTCTCTTACTAATGGCAACAATGCCTCTAAAGTTAGCCAAAGCCCCAGAAGAAGACCGCTCACAGTGTCCTCAGCTTAGAGCAGACACTTGTGTTTGAGTATCCTCATCCCCCACCCCATGACTGAAAATAAGACACTTCCAGTTTTGACACTGACAGCAACTTTTCTATAAATCACTAAAGCAAGGAGCCTTCTAAAAAGGTGTGAAGTTCCAAGTCTCTGGGAATTTAGGTTTTTTGACCATCCAGTTTATTCCAAGGCTTTGGATGGTTTTGCCTTTATTTTTTTGTTTTCCTCAAATCCTCCTGTCATGTTTGACAAAATGGCATCTGTCTCATGGGTTCTGCAATGCCATGAGCCCATTTACAGCAGTAAGTGAAAGCAAGGCAAAGAGAGAGAGAAGGGAAAGGAAGAGAAGGGAAGCGAAGGGGAAAGAAACTAATAAACGAAAAGGAATGAAGGACAAAGAGAGATGAGACAGAGAGATAGGAAAGAGAGAGGAAAAGAGAAATAAAAGACAGGGAGAAGAGAAACAACAAGAGAGCTTTGAGAAGCAGGGAGACTGGAGATAGAAAGAAAGAGAAACAAAGAAAGAGAGATGGAGAGACAGATAAGAAATAGAGATCAGAGAGAGGTGACCGAGAAATGAGAGACAGAGAGGTCAGAGAGAAATCAAGCGATGATGGGAGATGAGAACCACAAAACACAGAGATAAGAAACAGTCAGAAATGGGCAGAAAAATGAGAGGGACAGACACAAAAAGAGAAACAGAATATGAGAGGCAGACAGACAGAGAGAGAGACCAAGAGGTCTGTGTGGCTGTTGGAGGCAGATGGCAGTCTCTTTTATTCTGAGTTTGTTGTTCCTCCCACCCCCTCCCTTCCCCATCAAAACAGCCTCCCTGAGCTCTCCTTGGTGGTACAGAACTCCTTGTCCCCCTCATTGGGCTCCTACATGAAAGTGTGATGTGCTTCAATATTCTTCCATGTAAACAATTGTATCTGACGATAAGATATCTACACAATTCATTCTAAATTCAACTGTTTCCAGAGCTACTCTCCTTTCCCTTCATCCCCTGATGGAGTCTTTACCAGATTCTCCCATCCCCTGTCTGCTGTGTCTCTCTGTGAGTTTTTCCTCTGCATTGGTGCAGGGATCTTCAAAAGTTAATCTACATCTCTCAAGGCCAGATTTACTCTCAGGGAAGGACATGGACACTGGATAGATTGGTTTACATTTATACCCGGGCTCTGGGTATGTTGGTTATTTTTTGGTTTGTCATTCCCTAAGAAATCTGTAACCTCCTCTAATAAAATGAATAATGGAAAAAAATTATTTTAAATGGTTTGTTTGTGGTTTGCTCTCAAAAGGGTATCAAATGCACTAAACACACACTTGGAACCTTAAAGCTCTTAACATCTTTTCCACCTTTTTGAACAAAACGAGCTGCTTTATCTTCAGGTTTAAATCCATTAGCAGAGACATAACCAAGGAGATGTTCAAAACAGAGTTGTTTGAATCTACAGTTAGGATCTAAGAGTGGATGACAGCTGTTACACTGAAAGTCAGTGACCAGCACATCTAAGGCTACAGTTGCACCTCTTATGAAACCTGCCTAAATCCCTTCGTGTTGCTAGGAGAGGAAAAAAAATTACATGCATGCAGGGACAAAAAGCGGTCAGATGGGATTAATAGGTACAAATCAACATAAGACTTTAATGCTTCTTGTATTTCACCAGGAGACATAAATTAACACTTAGTGGCAAAAATACTTACATCAGTACCCAATTTCGTCAACATGTGGTGAAATAAAGCATCAACCTCCTTTTCTTCTATGTAACCTTTTTCTAAATGCAAGAAGATATGCATAAAGAATAGTCACTCATACAGAATAACGTGTGACATTTAGTATTTATCTAATTTGTTTTTAATCTCACAGTTTATAAAAATCCCCTTGGATATTATTCTTTGCTATTCCAATAACTAAGTGCCAACGTCTACCTCCAGAAAACGTGGATTTGAGTAGTAAACACACATTCAAGAGTAAATGCTTTGTGCTAGGTTTATATGAATATTGGGAAAAGGAAAGCTATTAAATACATAACTTTTAATCCACAAATAAATATATATATATAAAATATTGTCATTATATATATGGTATATCATTACACACATACACACACAGATTGGGAAGTGGGGCAAGTCCCTCCTTCTACCCTGAACTTTCACAAGATATCTAGATGTGTAACTCCAGTATACCAAACATCTGCCAGGTATCCCGCGTTAGGTATATGCTGCATTAACGCTGGAAGACGACTTTCCCTGCAAGCAAAGACGTACAGGAAGGGGAAATTTCAGGTCCTTTCAGCGGGACCAGGCGCGGAGCCACATCTACACCTGAATGTGCAGGTGGCTTGTTCTACTCACCCTCCGCGTCAAAGCGCTGCCAGACCTGCCAGAAGCCAGCGGCATCCAAGCGCCCCTGCGTTTCCTGGGCGCTGTCCATGGTATTGAGCACAAAGCTTAGGCACCGGCAGGCAAGGAAAACCTAGAGAACTTTGGTGACGACTCCTTTGCGGTATCTTCTGACTCCCTCGCCTGCTGCTTTCCCTCTCTGATTTGCTTTGAGCACCTGTCTGTGGAGCGGGCGCAAGGGCGGCTGGCGAGACGGCTGGTGGCGCCTTGGCGTCGCTGAGCAGTCCCCAAGCCCGGACGGCGGGCTCTCAGCGAAACTAGCTGCTTGGAGACCGCCCCGCTCCTGGCGCGTAGGTCCCTGCCCCGCCCTGCGCGCTGTCCTTGCCAGATCCGCAGGGGAGCTCTTGTGTGCCTCAACGCTGTGGGGAATTCTGGGAGAAATGAGCTGTCTCCGGGCGTCCATGGCTCATGCTTTTACCCTTTAACTTTTTGACAAACTCAGAGAAAACATCCTCCTTACGTTTGACTCACCTTCCAAACTTATGTCTCGAGGGGTTTTCTAGAGAGAGCTCTCCAATTAAAGGATTGGAAGAGGTGTCAGTGTTACGGCGCTTTGGACCTGATGATTTAGAAATGTGTGTGTGGAGGGTTGGGGTGAGGAGGAGAAGAGTGACAGTGGTAATGATAAGAGATTACCATTTTAAGCAAGGAGGCAGTCAATAGCAGTTATTGAGCCCTGATTGTATACGGCATGCACATTGCTGTGCTATAATGCACTCTAAAGACTTGCAACTAAACAGAGATTCTGCAAGGAACTGTGGTTTAAAGTAGGGTATTAGGATGCTGAGGGAAGTCCAAACTATGCCATGCTCTGTCAGGAAAAGAGATTCTAGGGAGAGACATGGTAGCTGACTGCCGAGTTCTTAGGTAGAAGGCTTAGATGATTGTGTTTGGCTCCTAAGAGCTGCACTAAGCCCAAAGAGCAAAAATCATTCAGAAGAGTACAGAGCTCTAATGATCAGAACTGTTTAAAACTTGCCTGGATGTTTTGTGAAATAGTGGAACTGACTGATACTGATGGCTTCTGGCCATGTGCTTAGAACCTTTTGCTGAGGAATCTATAGAAGGAGCTTGGGTATTAGGAGAGTTGGATCAGATATAGATCTTTATGGCACTCTGATATAAGCGTTCGAATTTATTTTTAATAGGCACATATACATGAGCCACCCAAACTAGAGCAGTAAAAAGAACGTGACAGTCATGGTAGACAGTCCTGGGGTGGGATCCCAGCCCCATCACTTACTAGCCTGGTGACCTGGGCCATTAACTTTCCTCTCTCTGAGCCTCGGTCTTCTCATCCATAAAATGAGGAACATAATTTCTGCTTTACAGGGTTGCTGTGAGGATCAGAGCCACTCACAGCAGTGCACAAAAATTATAGCTGCTACGGTCTTGGAGAAAATAAGAGGTGACTGTCTTGTAAAAATAAAATGGTTTAGAGAAACACAGGAAGTCTGAGAAACTGTCACAGACAAGAGGATTCTGAGAAAACTTGATGATTAAATGTAATATTGTATCCTGGATGGTCTTGGAAGGGAAAAAGGACATAAGGCAAAGACTAAGAAAATTTGAATAAAATTGGACTTTAGTTAATAATAATGGAAAAGAAATTATTCAGAAGCAAACAGCTCTGGGTTTAAGGCCCAGCTTTTCCTCTTACTAGCTGTGATACTGGGCAGGTAACTCAAAAGAAGCCTCACTTTCTTTGCCTGTAAAATGGGAACAATAGTAGCATTTGCGTCTGTATTGTTGTCACAAAAGTTAAAAGTACATATAAACCGGGGCCGCCCGGTGGCGCAGCGGTTTAGTCAGCGCTTGGCAGCCCGGGGTTCGCGGGTTCGGATCCCGGGCGCCCGCCGACGCACTGCCTGTCAGCCATGCCGTGGCGGCGTCCCATATAAAGTAGAGGAAGATGGGCACGATGTTAGCCCAGGGCCAGTCTTCCTCAGCAAAAAGAGGAGGATTGGACGGATGTTAGCTCAGGGCTGGTCTTCCTCACACACACACACAAAAAAGTACATATAAACCTTTTAGCACAGTAAACACTCAATGTAGGTTAGTCACTAAAATGATGGATATTTCATATGTATACATTTGGAGGAAGGTGAAATAAACCAGGATTTTTGAGGAGTGTGGCTTAGGTTAAAAAGGAAAAACAATATCATCTGTCCTGGGTAACGTGTTGGGTACACAAATTGGAGAACATGGCAGGAGAAGAGGATAAGGGGTTCAGTATCCATAGCTACCATATATGACTCTGGGAAATTATTGGATACAGTGTCAAACTTCAGTCAGGAAGAGTGATCTGTATGAACTCACCAGGTGGTAACTGATCTTGTTTTCTGATAAATAGTGGAAAAAGAAAAAACAAAGCAAATGTCAGAATAATCAAGGTCTAGTGTAGGGAAATGGTTAAATATATGATGATCTCTCTATGATGGGCTTTACTATATATGCAGAATCTTGATTTTGAAGCCTGATGACACCAAAAAATGATTAGAACACAAGATAAAGATTAAAAATCAAGTTACAAAAGTGTACATATAGTATGACACAGTTCTGTAAAATAAAATACACATTTCTACACATAGAAAAAATGGAAGGATATACACTAGTAATGTAAATGATGTTTACCTCTGGAATGCGGAAGAGGGAGACTCATGGTTAATTTTAATTTTGTTATCTGTAATTTTTCTATTTTAAAACTTTCTACAGTAAGCGTATAATGCAAACTATCATAACTTTTAAAAGGTGTAAAAGTGAAATCTAGGGAAAGAAGGAAAGAAGTACAGCCACAAGGATTTCTGTTCTTCTTGGAACTGCAGAACAAACAGAACTCAGAACAATTTCCAGGAGCCTGGTATGTGGAGCTCTCTGGGGGATTGTAATTTCTATTTGATGACTTATTTTTATTTTTTTATTTTTTGTATCCAAATATCTATCATGGAACTAGGTAGATAATTTCCAGGTACTGGAATTGTATTCTCTCATACAGAGATTTCCTTTTGAGAAAATCATCCAAACCCTTGGCAGAGAAGAGAGCCATTAGGATGGCATTTAAAGATACTGGATCAGCAGGAGTCAGGAATCACCTTTAAGACTGTCTCCCTAGAGAGGTTCTCCTACTTGGGAATCTGGTGATGGGAGTGGGGGTGGAAGAACCAAAGGTGATTTACCTGAGACCATCACTATCCAACTGAGAACCCAGAGTAAAGCAAATACGAAGCAGCTAGAATCAACATGAGACAAATCTGTAACTTAGGGGTTAATATAGCCCCTTCCACAGAGATTCTGATTTAAATGGTCTGGAGTGAGGACTCTGCACTGATATTTTTTAAAAGCTGCCCTAGGGATTTTAATAGAACTACTAACTGGCCTTTTGTCTCTAAGTTTCCTGCTGCTTGTTTTGGTCATTTTATCATTTGGGTATGGCTTCTCTGAAAGACAATCTGGGAAATAAAAAGACCGCTAAGGAATTAATATTATTTTTTTTATTAATACCCCATCTCTTCCAAAAGGAGATTAGAACTTATATTATATCTCCTTCTGGTAAGTTTTAACAACTGGTGGCTGAAACTAAGGACTGCAATGAGTTGTTTTTCTTTTTTATTCCCGCTGATTTCATTTTCTTCTGCAATCATTTCCTGCTTTTCTCATTAGCATAGCTAATTGATGGTTAGTTGTACAAAAAACATCAACAGTCTATAATTTGAAGCATTGCTAATAACCTTGATACATGCATTAAACTCTGAGTTAGAATATCTGCATCTTTTTACAAACTCAGAATGATTTTTCTATCTGGAAATATAAACAATGCTTTCTTTGGCATCATCTCCCAATAGTTATTGAACATTCAAACCTGGGGGACACCTCACATTTTCATTTTCATTTGTCTCCAGGTGTTTTTTGATTTCTCCTTTGATCCAATGGTTGTTCAGTAGCATGTTGTTTAGTCTCCAGATATTTGTGACTTTCCCAGCTTTTTTCTTATAGTTGATTTCTAGTTTCATAGCATTGTGTTCAGAAAAGATGCTTGATATGATTTCAATCTTCTTAAATTTATTGAGGCTTGCTTTGTTTCCCAACATATGGTCTATCTTTTAGAATGTTCCACGTGCACTTGAGAAGAATATATATTCTGCTGTTTGGGGATGGAAGCGTCTATATACATCTATTAAGTCCATCTGGTCTAGTGTTTGATTTAAGGCCACTGTTTCCTTGTTGACTTTCTGTCTGGATGATTTATCCATTGATGTAAGTAGGGTGTTGAGGTCCCCTGCTATTATTGTGTTGCTGTCAATCTCTTCCTTTAGGTCTGTTAATGGTTGCTTTATATACTTTGGTGCTCCTGTGTTAGGTGCATATATATTTATACCTGTTATGTCCTCTTGGTGTAATGTCCCTTTTATCATTATTTATTGCCCCTCTTTGTCTCTCATTGTCTTTTTATCTTGAAATCTGTTTCATCTGATATAAGTATGACAACACCTGCTTTCTTTTGTTTGCCATTTGCTTAGAGTATTGTATTCCATCCCTTCACTCTGAGTCTGTATTTGTCTTTAGAGCTGAGATGTATTTCCTGGAGACAGCATATTGCAAGGTCTTGTTTTTCAATCCATCCAGCCTCTCTGTGTCTTTTGATTGGAGAATTCAATCAATTTACATTTACAGTGATTATTGATATATGAGTGCTTAATATTTCTATTTTATCTCTTGTTTTCTGGTTGTTCTATATTTCCATTGTTTCTCTTACATTGTATTTCTGACTGCCATTTCAGTTTGGTGGTTTTCTGTGGTGGTTTTCTCTTTATTTGTGAATGGTGGTTCTGCTCTGATATTTTGTTTAGCAGCTATTATGAGGTTTATATAAAAGGGTCTTGTAAATGAGATAGTCCATTTTCTGATAGCCTCTTATCTCCATTAGCCTAAGCGGATCACACCCCTTTCTTCTTCCCCTTCTGTGTTGTTGTTGTCACAAATTATTCTGTTTTGTGTTGTGAGTTTGTGACTAAATTGAAGTGTTTATAGGGTTTTTTATGCTTTCCTTCCCTTTACCTTATATGTTATAATTAAGTGTTTGATAACCTGTTCTGATAGAGAGCTGCAGTTTTCTGGTTTTGTCTGTCTATTTATCTCCTTGCTCAAAGCTTTGTAGACCTTTGCCTTTTTGTTTCAGATATGAGGGCTTCCTTATCATTTCTTGTAAGGGGGGTCTGGTGTCGATGAACTCCCTCAGTTTTTGTTTATCTGGGAAAGCTTTTCTTTCTCTATCATATTGGAAGGATAGTTTTGCTGGATAGAGTATTCTTGGCTGAAAGTTTTTCTCTTTCAGTATTTTGAAAATATCATTCCATTCTCTCCTAGCCTGTAAGGTTTCTGCTGAGAAATCTGCTGAAAGCCTGATAGGGGTTTCTTTGTAGATTATTTTCTTCTGCCTTGCTGTCCTTAACATTTTTCCTTTGTCATTGACTTTTGCCAGTTTTACTTTTATGTGCCTTGGAGAAGGTGTTTTTGCATTGATGTAATTAGGAGTTCTATTGGCTTCATGTATTTATAAGTCCAGTTCCTTCCCCAGGTTTTGGAATTTTTCAGCTATTATTTCTTTGAACAAGCTCTCTGCTCCTTTCTTCCTCTAGAATACCTATAATCCTTACATTGCTTTTCCTAATTGCGCCAGATATTTCTTGAAGAATTCCTTCATTTTTTAAAAATCTTAGTTCTCTCTCCTCCTCCTGAAGCATTTCTATGTTTCTATCCTATAAATCAATAATTCAGTCCTCCATAATTTCAGCTCTATTTTTTAAGGATTCTAGATTATCTTTTAATCTCATTAATTTTATTCTTCACATCCAGAACTTCCATTTGGTTTTTCTATACTTTCAATCTCCTTGGTGAACTATTCCTTCTGCTCATTAATTTTATTCCTGAGCTCATTGAACTGTCTTTCTGAGTTTTCTTGTAACTCATTGAGTTCCTTTATGACAGCTATTTTGAATTCTCTGTCATTTAGATTGTAAATTTTTGTGACTTCAGAGCTGGTTTCTGGAAACTTGTCATTTTCCTTCTGCTCTGAATTGTTACTGTAGTTTTTCATGGTGTTTGATGAGCTGATCCTTTGCTAGCACATTTGAGGTAGTATCAGGTTGCAGATTCCACCTGCTTCCACTGCAGGGAAGCAGGAGCTGTATTTCTGATCTCACCCCATCTGCTGGAAGTTATGCGGGTATGGTGGGCATTCCCACAGGCCGGGATAGCATTTGTGCACATACCAGGCTGCCGCTACCTCCACTTACAGTTGCACCGGCCACTGTGCTTGGTGGGTGAGACTTCTTTGTGGGGTCTGAGCCAGGTCCACTCACTGGGGCCATGGCAGCAGGGTGGGCACTCCCACTGGCCAGGAAAGTATTCATGTGCATGTACAGGGCTGCTGCTGCCTCTTCTTACAGTCGCACCAAGACCTGTTCTCACTGGCAGGCCCCCAGTAGCATGGTGGGAACTCCCGCTGGCCAGGAAAGCATTTGCACATGAGCACAGGGCTGCCACCATCTCTTCTTACAGTCACACTGGGACATGTTCCCACTGGTGGGGCTGCAGCAGCACAATGTGCACTCCCATAGGCCAGAATAGCATTCTCCTGCAGCTTGGGCTTTCCCCACCTCCTCTTAGAGTAGCACTGGCTGCTGTGTGAGGACCCACAATCTGGCTCACTGCTGTGGGAGAGGGGTAGGGGAGTGGTCACCTAGCTCCACTGATTCCCAGGGATATGGTCCATCCACCTTCAGATGTACAGCTGCATGGATCTCTCAGGCATCCGCTTGTGCTGTGTCCTCTGTTGGTCAGTGAATGTCCATTTAGTTGTAGTTCAGAGGGGGAGAGATGAAGGAAAAAGCTCTCACAGCCATGTTGCTGATGTTACTCCAATACCACCTTTTCTTAATGTATTATACATCGCTAAGTTATAGAAGGAGACTTTGATAACCTGTACAAAAGAGTAAAGCCAGTTCTTTAAAATCTCTAGGTCTGTTAAGATAAGTTGAGACCATAAATATTTTTCCAGCTACTGTATACAGACTCTGTACAGAGTCATTATATTACAAATTTAATAATACAAAAAGCATAATGTGGCTTTTTAATTTATTTTCCTCTTCACTTATTTGCCCTCTGGTTTACATTCCTAAATGATGCATAGAGGTTTTATATCACTTAGTATCATGTCTGATGCATAGTACCTACTGAATCAATAATAGCCATAGCTAAATCCAGGTGACTACACAAAATAAAAACTTTATTGTATTTATTTTCCAAATGGTTTGTAAATTTTATTCACAAAACATTGCTGCTTTAATAAGCATTTCTTTTCCTAACTTAATTATATAAGTTGTTATATAATTTAACTTGTTAATTTGCAGCTTCTTTCTTTTTAATTTAATCATTTCAAAGCTATAAATTTCCTTCTAACTACTGCTTTAGGTACATCCTACAAGTTTTGCTTATTTATACCTTTTTTTTCTGATTTCCATTGTTATATCCTTTGGCACATGAGTTAAAATGTTTCCTAAATTCTAAATACATGTGATTTTTCTAGATGTCTTTTTGTTATTAATTTTTAATCTAATTGCATTGTAGTTGGAGAATATGATCTATGATGCTCATCTTTTGAATTTTGTTGAGGTTTGTTTTATGGTCCTTCATAAAGTAAATTTTCATAAATCTTCCATGTGTGCTTAAAAAGAATCTGAATTTCTCAATTTTGAGTGTGGTGTTCTATGTATGTTTATTAGATTAAGTATGTTAGTTATGTTGTTCAAACTTTCTTATCCTTACTGAGGTTTTGCATACTTGATTTAAAAATTATTAAGAAGTACATTAAAATCTCCCATTCTGATGTTAGATTTGTTTGTTTCTTCTTATAGTTATTTCCATTTTTTTTGTTTTATGTATTTTGAGATTATGTTATTAGGTGAATGTAGATTTATAATTATTATTTCTTCTTGGTGAATTGATCTTTCCTATCATTATGTAATGACTGTTTTTAACCCCCTTTTTTTTTCTTTTTTAAAGTCTATTTTATCTAATATTAATATAGGCACATCAGCATTCTGTTGTAGTACTTGCTTGATGTAGCTATCTCCATCCTTTTACTTTCATCATCTTGCATGTTTTAGAAGGATCTATAGAGTATTTAGCTATTTTCACTTATTGTAATTATTGACTTATTTGGATATATTTAGCGTTACTTTTCCTGCCTTCTGTGTGTTTATCTTTCTTTTCTTTCTTCTCTACTTTTATATTGACAAAGTGTTTTTCTCATTCACTTTTTTTCATTTATTAATTTGGAAGTTATACATTCATTTTCTATTTTAATTCTTTTTTATCATAGAGATATCAACCTGCATACTTAACTTATTAAAATGAAAATTAATACATTTACAGCCCTCCCAAATAACACAAAAACCTTAGACTATTTTAGAACTGATTGCCCCATTCCAACTTACCTGCCATTCTTATTACATCTTTTAAGTGTATTTTTAATCCACAGAATGTTATCATTACCTTTTTATCTAGCTAACATTTGTTTAGATTTTCTCACATATTTGCCATTGTGTCTGCTCATCTAATACCTCTTGCATTTCAAAGCTTCCATCTCGGATTAATTTTATTCTTCCTGAAGTGCATCCTTTAACTGAAGGTCTGTTGGTGGCAAATTCACCATTTGTCTGAAAATGTGGGTCAGTCAGCATATCTCATCCACCATGCTATTAGAAAGAGCAGTCAATAAGAAGTTCTTAATGCCAAGATTCCTTGCAAAAATTCCATTTTTCTCTGCATAGATTAAAAAGTATGAAACTTTATTTTTTAAATCTCAGTGCTTACAATGATGAAAAGGTTTGGTGTAGCTTCCTTTTTCTTCCTTTTCTTTTCTTTCTTTCTTTGTTTTTACTTCTTTCAACTCTATAAAGTTCTTCTACCCAGTGGTATTCTTTTTGAGAGTAGAGGGTAGAAGCCTGAGGTGGAAGACAAGACAAAGAGAGTAATTTATAAAATTTGTTTGTCACATATGCTTTATAAAAGCATGAATAAAGATGCATGCATAATAATGTCTCATCTTTGTCAGTCCTTGAATTTCCGAGATGTTATCATTATAGGCTGAAACATTTCCTGCAAACCTTTGAAGACTTGGATAAAACCAGCTGGTGAATTAAAGTGCATGAAGGAATAAGTAGTTACCAATTACCAGGTAATCTGGGCTTTTAATTAACTGTTTGATTGCTGCTATTAGCAAAGCCCCTGCTAGGAAAGAGCCCCTTCAATGTGCTGTCACAGTTAGGGCCTCTGAATGACTAAAGAGGGAGGTTGGACTGACAGCAACTCCTATGCTGAATTCAAATGATCCACCTAAGGCTACCATCACCAGATCTGGAAAGGGATTTTAAAAGCATCTAATAATTCAGTGTTTTCCAAACCTTGCCTGATCATAGTCTAATTTGGGTTAAGGGTGCTCCTTAAATATAAAGATTCCTAGTCATAGGAATCTTTATATTTATATTTATCCAAGACCTGGTGGATTAAAATCTCTAGAGCAAGGAATTGGAATCTGTATTTTTAAAAAACCACCCAGGAGATTCTAATCATGCAGAAAATTTGGGAACTACTGATCTAATCATTGTTGAGGAAAATGAGACCCAGAAAGATGGGATGCCTAAGGTCACCCAGGATTCCTGTGTCCTTTTTTGACATTTATTGAAGACTGGGGAGAGGGGAAGTAACTGACATGTATCATCTCCCTGCAGGTACCCAGGCCTGGCACTGGGCACATTTGGCACTTGGGCAAGTCAGGAAGACGATGAAGAACTATGCAGTTGAGATTCTACCTTTTGAAGGATCTTTTTTAGAATTAAACAGAACAAAAACTCCATTCTGCAGTTCCTCTTGGTTGAGCATGAAGATCAGCAGGGTCTCACTGGGTTGTTTGTTTTCTTCAAGTTTCTACCTCATTCAAACTGGGAGTCCCTTGAGCACAAAGTTCTATGTATCTTGTGATGTCTCCTAGCGCATGCTAAAATGCCAGCCAAGGCTGATGCTCAGGAAAATGGAAATTTCCATTTAGAGAAAGGCAAGTGGCTTAGAACACAGGATTGAGTGTTTATGAGTGTGTGTGGGTCTGTGGATGTCTAGGGCCAGCACTAAGTGCGCAGCAGAGGCCCAAGTTGCCTGCTTGGGACTGAAGGGCCACTTCTGAGGAGAGGAAAAATTTGGTACTTGCACAGGAAGACTAGTCCTCTGAACTTTTGCAACTAATTTAAGCTGGTATTTTCCCAAGAATGAATGCACTTGGGTAAAGCATGTCAGGGAGACAAGCCTCTTGTCAGAGAAAGATTAATATTTTTCTAGGAACCTACCCAAACTTCCATGGAAGGGTCAGACAATAAATCCCTCAAACAAACAGAACAAAGATTCATTTGTTTCTTGGGGGTATCTGCCTCTAAGTTGCACAGAATGCACTTCATGAGACTATAAGCAACTGCTGAGATGTTTGCCTTTTCAGGAAGCTCAGAGTAATATCGATATTTACCTGGAGAGATTTCAAGTTGTTTTACTGACATCACCTGGACTGATATTTCCTTTACAGAAAGCAAATCTGGAGATCAAATATTTCTGCGCTAGCTCTGAAAGGAACAGTAGAGTGACTATTGGTAACATCTTCATTCCAAGCATACTTTTATTCTGTGTCTAAAACCCCAGCTCCTAGGGGCTTCTATCAGACATAAACAGAAGGAAATAAAGCATAGGACTAAAATGGGATTTGATCTTAGAAGGTCATGTTTCTAGCTTTCTGCCCTGTTGATTTTAGGGATCCATTAAATAATACTCCTTTTCATCCTCAATTGAGAAATAAGACACAGAGTTAGGCAGGTGAAAATAAAAGATTAACCTTATTACTGATAAAAGCTAGATAGAGGAGGTGGCTAAGATGTGGGCACAACAGGCTTCCTAGCATTTTTCAATTTCCAAATGAAGTGTGCCCACCTGCCACAGGAAGAGCTGGGCAGTCACAGGCTTTCCCCTCATGGGCAGAGTCTGCCCTGTTGAGCTTATCAAATGGTAAAGAAAAGTACAGAGTGTGTCCTCTCTCTGGGTAGGCAGATCTGTAGAGTCAGAATGCTAAGCCCCCGTCATGGACTGAAATGTGACTCTCCACCCAAAAAAAGTCATATGTTGAAGCCCCAATCCCTAATGTGACTGCATTTGGAGATAGGGCCTATAGGGAGGTAATTAAGGTTAAATGAGGTCATAAAGGTGGCTTCTTAGGCTTCTATTGTTTAAGCCACCCAGTGTGTTATATTTTGTTATGGCAGCTTGAGCAGACTAATACCTTTGGTAAATTCACCAATTGGTAAAGTCACTAAATTCATCAGTGGGCAGGTGAGAGGAGATACGTGTGCATCTGGAGAGAAACTGGAATTATTTCTTTCATGTTCCTCCTTCTGGAGTCTGGAGTGGAAATGCAAGGAGAGGGGAACAAGCATTCCTCCTTGACATGCCTGCCACAGGAATCTCCCTCTCATTATCCCTGCTAGGTATTTGTCCAGCCCCTGATCAAAATACCAAAGGGGCCCGCCTGGTGGCATAGTGGTTAAGTTCGCGAGCTCCACTTCCGCGGCCCGGGATTTGCAGGTTCAGATCCCTGGCACAGACCTGCGCACAGCTTATCGGGCTATGCTGTGGCAGGCATCCCACATATAAAGTAGAGGAAGATGAGCACAGATGTTAGCCCAGGGCCAATCTTCCCCAGCAAAACAAGGAGGATTGGCAACAGATGTTAGCTCAAGGCTGGTCTTCCTCACACACATACAAAATTACCAAGGAACAAACTCTCTCCCCCTGTGGTGATCTTTGGAGAGCTGACTCTGGGAAGATTGCCTTGTGTCAAGTCACCCCTGCTACCTCCACACAGAGCCCCAGTATGTGTCTGCTGAGCCACACAGATCAAGGCTGTAGCCTCTCCTGCTTGGCAGATTTCCACATATTTAAGGATAGCTGTCTCTCAGATCCTTACTTTTCTCTTTTTCCAGGTTAAATACACACAAATCCAGTAACAGGACCAAGTGGTCCCCAGACCACTCTGGTGGGTTTCTGGTGATCGGGGCCCTCTGCTGGGGGCCCGGGCTCATTACCCAGCTCAGTCTGACTGGATAGAGGAATGGACAAGTTCTTTCTGCCACATGATCCTTATATCACCACCGAGGCCAGACTCAGGGGCATTTGCAGCCATGGACAGGCTGACCCCTTTCCTTCTGTGCTCTGAACTGAGGGTCTTGCATTGGTGCCTGACTGAGGGCTCATGTGCTCCATGGCCAGGTTTCTCAGGTAAATAGATTCCTGGGTTTCTAACTGGCTGCTCCGCCAGCGTGCACTACTTAATTCCTA
The DNA here is from genome assembly GCA_031878705.1 of Tapirus indicus. Taxonomy (NCBI): domain Eukaryota; kingdom Metazoa; phylum Chordata; class Mammalia; order Perissodactyla; family Tapiridae; genus Tapirus; species Tapirus indicus. The sequence goes on along the minus strand of CM062931.1, from coordinate 22,974,501 downwards.
TATTCTTAGTTTTTAAAGCCTAAATGTAGGACTTTGCTTTTCCTAATAAATTTCAATTTATTGGTTCCAGTCTGGTAACAGTGCTTTCTCTTCTTTTTCAAAGCCCCAACTCCAAAATCCCCTCACTTCCACTTTCCCGTTCCATCCTCACTACCTCCTGTAAACAAAGGTTACATTCCTAATATTTAGCATCAAGTATGGCGTAGGCACTGAGCAATCAGAGAGGACATCCACCATGCTGCAGGGAGGGGTGGGGGAGTCCAAGGCCCCCTGCAGTACCGGGCTTTACTCCTTTTCTTGGCTAGATTACGGGAAGGTGTAAGGGGTTCTGGAGAAGAGGCTGAGTTTGCTGAGATGATGGGGAAGGGGACTTCAGGGTGCTCCAGACAGTGGCTATTTATCAATTAGTAAGGAATCACTTCAATATTTTAACAGCTGGTATGGTCACATACTAGACGTATCTTCTGAATACGAGCTCTGCCTCTAAGGCAAACTGAGGAAGCATGATGAACCTAACACTCTTTGATTGGGAAATAAGTCCAAAACAGTGATTTGCTCAAGGTCAACAGAGGATTATAACTCTAATTTCCAGCTTCCCATGGTCCTTCCCATTATCTGCTAGTGAATATGGACCCGACAAGATGAAGCATCAAAGAAGTAACAGAAAAGAATTTGCCAAGAATCCAGACACAAAGTACTACATACTCCATGGGTACATTTATATGAAATTTCTAGAAAAGGTAAAACTCTAGAGACAGCAGATCAGTGGTTACCTGGGGCTGGGGGAGGGAGTGGACATTGACTGGAAACAGTCATGAGGGAAATTTTTAAGGTGATGGAAGTGTTAAAAAACTGGATTGGGTGGTGCTTGTACAACCATATAAATTTAGTAAAACTCATCAAACTGTACACTTATAGTGGGTGAATATTATGTAAATTATACCTCAGTACAGCTGTTTAAAAAGTTAAAAAAAAAAAGACTTGCCAACGTTAATTCTACTCCATAACATTAGTCTTTATTGTTTCTCGATTCTCTAAGGAGGAAGTTGGGCACATCAGGCTGTGGTGTTAACCCTTTCTCACAGTGGTCTGGGTTTAGAGAGCTTTTAAAAATGCCCAGTTTATTTCTAGCTTGTCCATAAGGAAAATTTGAAAGCCCTTAGGGTTCTGGGAACCTACATTTATTTAAGAAGTCAACTAGGTTCAATTCTCTAAATAGTTGTTGATTGCCCACCAAATGCCAGGCACTGAGCAAGACCTTTCGAAGGCAGCCTGGGCCAGTGGCTGGTAGCAGGTACTTGGTACCAAACTGAAAGTAGACAACTTGGGATTTGTGGCCCAGGGGCTGAGGTCCCAAGGAGGAATAACCAAGAGAAGCAAATATAGCATGTATGACTTACTCATTGGTGAATTCTCTGCAAAAACATTAATTCTTCTAATTTAACAGCATATATAGTCAATGATATTTTTTTGCCTATAAACAGCATGTAATACAAGTCTCAAAAAATAAATCACAAGATCCAAGTTGGTTCCTTAAAATGATAAACCTTCCTGTTATGAAACAGCAATCATTGAAACTTTTTTCTTCCTTATGGGACGACTTAGAACTCATTTTAAGCTCTGGCTGCTTGTGGCCAGCTCTTTCTCTTCTCAACATTGCATATGTCATGCTCTCTGCTTTATCTACAGCTTCTTTCCAGGGTAACATTGTTTTCACTCCCTTCCAACAAAGGCCTGCCTGGTATCTGCCTCGGAGCTCACCCAAAAGAAGCTTGGCAATGGAGGTCTATCCCATCTTTTCATCTGACCTGTAACTTCTCCATGATTGTATTTTCAGTTATCTATTGCTGGGTAACAAACCACTCCAAAACTTACAGAAGAGCAATCATTTACTTGCTTAGAATTCTGTAATATGGCCTGGGTTCTGCAGAGGAAGCTTATTGCTGCTCCTGGTGGCATCACCTTGACTGGGCCTGAAGGGTCCAAAGAATGGCCTCCATCACATGGCTGGCAGTTGGTACTATCTGTTGGCTGGGAGCTCAGTTGGGGCTGTCTGCAGGGCCCCTCAGTTCTCCTCCATGTGGCTCACTCAAGCTCAGCATGGTAGCTTGGTTCCAAGAGCAAGCATTCTAAGAGACAAATACAGCAGCTGCAGATCCCTTAAGGCCCAGCCTTATAAGTTATGCAGCACCACTATTGCCACATTCTATTTGTTAAAACAGGATGCAAGACCACCCCAGACTCTGCCTTTCATAGGGAGGCATTGTAAAAAATTTGTAGCCACCTTTAATCTACTATAGTGATCTTTCTGACTTTCCAAAAAATGCCTGTTTCTTTAAAAATAAATTTCTATTTTTGCCTTGTGAATTCTCTTTCTTTTTTAATATTTACATATTTTTTACATCCTTATTTTAAGTCCCCTTCAGATTGCTTTATTATCACTAGTGGTGTGTTTCCTTGTTACTTTATGATTTTTGCCTGTGAGCTCATTTTCATGGGAGTCCCATGCATGCCCCTTCATTTGTGGAGGCAGTGCTGTATAGTGGACAAATCTCCCAAGGAGGAAGGTTTTTTTTCTTGTACACATACATGAATACATGAATAGGACAACCTCTCTCTGGCTTCTGGATTTGGGATGTTAGGTATTAGGATAAGAGGGAGGGCTTCCCACATCTGCTCTGTCCATCAACTTAATCCAAGGTTCCCAGTTATAGCTAAATCTCTCTTTTACAACCTGGCCTCTGCCAGTCATTTACAATTTCTTTTCAGATTTAAAATCATACCTGAACACTAGCAATTAATTTGAAAAGTTAACAGTGATTTCTTCGCAGATAGGAAGACAGTCACTCCACTAGGATGAGGAAACTAGTAACGCTAACTATTCAGTTAAATAAATAATGATGTAGCCTGTGTCTGTGATATAAGTTGCAAACATGTTTCTGTTTGTCATTATCTTCTGACTTTCCTTACGGTTTTATTTAACACAAAGATTTTTAAAATCTTTATGTTATTAAGAGTTGGAGTTGTCAAATTTTTCCTTTATGGCTTCTGGTTTAGTAAGAAAGGAAGGTTTTAATCATTCAAATTATTCTCATCAGTGTCTTAGCCATTGGACCACCTTCCCATTTGCTGTCTCTATATAACTTTGTGATTGTATTACTTCTTAAAATTATTGTCATGGCACAATTGTCCCATTTGCAACAACATGGAGGGACCTAGAGGGTATTATGTTAAGTGAAATAAGCCAGAGAGAGAAGGACAGACACTGCATGAACTCACTCATATATGGAATATAAGTGAACACACGGACAGAGAGAACTGATTGGTGGTTACCAAGGGGAAGGGGGGTGGGGGGGGCACAAGGGGTGAAGGGTTACATCCACAAGGTGATGGACAAACAAAAATGTACAACTAAAACCCCCACAGTGTTATAAACTAAGACATCAATAAAAAAAAAAAATTAAAAAAAAAAAATTAATGCCAAAAAAAAAAAAATTATTGTCATGGTTGTTTCTACATTACATGTTATAAATGAGAGTTATAATGCATTTCCCAAGTAAAGACACCATGAGAACATACTTTTTTCTATAGAAAAGAATCAAATTGTGAAGTCAAAGGTACCACTACCTATCATGGCAATTCAGCAACTAATGACACACCCATCTTCCCATGTTCCTTTTGGTTTATTTTTCAGTCTCCACTTCTCATCAGACAGACAGGGTGGGGGAGGCCAGGGACGGGAGGACAGCCTCTGTTGAAAGCCCCTCTAGGACTCCTGCTGCTGCTCTATGGGAAAGGGGTGCAACCTGCTTTGTCCAGGACAAAAGTGCTCTTCTTCACTCAATTGTGGACTAGTATAACTCTCCAAAGTCAGGGGACCCACGAGTTAAGAGCCAAAGGTCCAGAGAAATAAGCACCTTTTATTGCCTACCATTGTTCTCTAAGCTTAACTCCTTCTGGGACTCATCAAGGGAGCCAGCGATGGACTCAGGGACCTTAACAGGTCCATACTTATTGCAACCATAGTAACCCCTATGGCTGACTTAGTCAGGACTCATTTTGTTGAAAGAAACCAAACCACATTAGGTTAAACTAATTTAGGTTAAAAGAGTTTATTGTAAAAATACGTGGGACTATCACAGACGTGGAGCACAAGCAAGACCCGTGTGTCTCATGGACACTGGAAGTTTGTAGGCCCTTTCTCTGAGCTGCTTTGTTCTTAGCAACCTCTGCTGCATTCTCTCTCCCCCTCGCACTCATGTCTCTGAGCACAGTTTCCTCTGTTCTGAATGTATATGGCCCTCTCGCCCCTAAATGGTGGTCTCAGCCTCTACGTCTCTGTGACATTCTCTTTCAGGGGTTGAAAAAAATTGTCTGCAAAGGGCATACAGTAAATATTTTGGGCTTTCTGAACCCATAAGATCTCTGTTGCAACTATAGATGGTCATCAACAATATACAAACTAGTGGGCATTGCCAGATTTGGCTAATGGGCAATAGTTTGCCAACCCTTGAACTAATTCTTTTTCACTTTCCCAAATTGCTTGGAGAGAGAACCCAACTGATTCTCTGTGAGTCAGATGTTCACTCCTGATCTAGCCACTTAGGGAAAAAGATTTAGAGTTGCCCTTTGGGCTTGTGGGCTAGGAAGAAGGATGGGCCTTCCTAGCAGAGTAGCTCAATTTTGTTATCTGTGAACTGGGGCAGAGAGAGTTTGCATGTCCCATTTCCAGGGTTCAATATGATTATGGATGAAGAAAATTTCCTGAGTACTGGGGCGTGCTGGGTCCATGTTAAATTCCGCAGGAAGAATTCCAACATGCCTGGATCTCTATAATGGCCCAAACCCAAGCTTTTTTATATTCACAGATGGTCAACAGAACAATGTAACTACTACAAGGACTGTCAGGCTTCAGCTGGCTGCATAGGCTCTGAGCCTCTTCCTGGTTAAAGCTCCCAGCTGTATAGCATAAGGAAGGAAGTCTCTGCTGCAGGAATAGTCTTTTTTTACAGTTATTTTCATGTATCACGCCTTCTGATGTAACCTAAAAACAAACCATTAAATGTTCCACTTTAATAAAATATCTATGTCCTTGCTCCATCCTACGCCATTCTTAAGCAAGGGTTGGGTTGGGATGGAATGAGTGGAGGCTCAGGAATGGAGTGTGAGCATCTGGGCTGCTCCTTTGTTGGTAATAAAAAACAGCACTTTTGCATACTGATTCATCAAAATGTCCTTTTCGTACATTGCTGCACTTTAAGAAAGACACAACAGAACCTGGATAGAGTCAGAAAAGAGAAGAAACAAGTGTGGTCTGGGAAGGAGGGCCTTCCATCCCTGTATATGGAGCCAAAACCCACTAATTGTCATCTGCCTGGTGGGCAAAGCCTGGCGTGTATCACAGAGAAGGGACATAGGGACTATGCTGTAGTCACCAAATCCAGATATCTGAAGAGGGCCTTTGGAAGCTGAAAGGGCACAGATGAATTTTAGGGAAGATTAAAATTCGCTACACAATGGCAGGAAGTTAAGTTAGCAGAAGACTTTACTCCAAGGAGTTCACGGATCAAAAATTCTAGTGATTATGTTCTCTTCCCAATTCAAGCTGAATAGTTATTTATTCCACAGTAGCTCTCCAAACTCTATACAAGGCACTGAGAAGATGCAAAATCAAGGGGCTGGAGAAAAGGAAACACATTTGCTGAGTGCCTACTGCGTGCTAGATGTTTCCCCACATGGACTTGTGAATCCTCCCAACAGTCCCAAGAAGTAGATATTATTATTCCTGTATTTAGAGGTGAGCAAGCCGAGACTAAGAGTACATAAGTCACTTCCCCAGAATTACTGTCAGTGTATAGCAAAGCTAGAGCTCTAATCCAGGTCTTCCTAAAACCAAAACTTATTCTCTTTCCACTAAAATAGAGATTCTCAGTCCCATCAGACCCAAGGCCCTTTTTTATAACCAATACTTTATAAGGCCCTCTTTACTATCTTGAAATAGAACACATTCAAAATTAACCTTCTTACATACAGTGCTTAATTTTTTTAAAAAGTAGTAATATCTGCACAAAAACTTGTACACTAATGTTCGTGGTAGCATTATTCATAATAGCTAAAAAGTGGAAAAAATCCAAATGTCCCTCAACAAATACATAGATAGATAAAATGTAGCATATTCATACAATGAAATATTATTCAGCAATAAAAAGTAATGGAGTGTTGATAGATGCTACAACATGGATGAACTTGGAAAACATTACGTTAAATGAAAGAAGCCAGTCACAAAGGACAATGTGTTGTATGATTCCATTTATTTAAAGTGTCCAGAACAGGAAAATCCATGGAGACAGAAAGGAGATTAGTGGTTTCTTAGGACTGAAGGGATGAGGGACTGGGCAAGATTTCATTTGGGGGTGATGAAAATATTCTAAAATTTATTGTGGTGATGGATGCACACTCTGTAAATATACTAAAAAGCCATTGAACTGTACACATTACATGAGTTTGGCTGAGATGGCTTTGGAGTGGGTTTGACTTTGGTTTGGCTGAGACCTTCTAGGGCCACTCCTCTCAGATATTCTGCTGTTCCTAACAGTACTGTAGTTGTAGTCATCATCGTCATCATCATCATGAAAGTGTTGGTTATTATTTTTATTTATTCTTTCTAATTTTTTGTGTGTGTGTGAGGAAGACCAGCCCCGAGCTAACATCGTTGCCAATCCTCCTCTTTTTGCTGAGGAAGACTGGCCCTGGGCTAACATCCGTGCCCATCCTCCTCTACTTTATATGGGATGCCGCCACGGCGTGGCTGATGAGCAGTGCATCAGCGGGTGCCCGGGATCCGAACCTGCGAACCCTGGGCTGCCAAGCGCAAACTAAACCGCTGCACCACTGGGCGGGCCCCAAGTTATTATTTTTAAAGCATTTACTATGTGCCAGTCACTGTGCTAACTTATTTTTATAAATTCTTATTTAATTTTCACAATAACCTTAAGAGGCAGGTAATCATTATCCCCAATTTCCAGAGGAGGAAACTCATCTGTGGATTTAAGTAACTTGGGTAAGTTCCAACAACAGTTAGGTGGGACGGCTCAGGGAGCAACCCACCTAAGTGCTCCTTCCCACTTGTAGGACAAGAGCAGATTACATCACGTCTCTGCCCAAAACCTCTACAGATGTCCCTGCTCCCTGCTGCCCCTTCCTTTCCTTACACCCTCTGTATTCAGGACTCTGCATCACATCCACTTCATCCCATGACAGCCGCCTCATCAGCAAGAAGAGCCAACACAGTGGCTCCACCAGGCAATGACCGGCCACTCTACATTACCAGCTTTCAGAGCCCAGAACATAGACCATGCTGAGAGCAGGTGGCAGAGCTGCTGGGCACACAGAGCTGTTCTGATGCCCGGCTTTGCTCTGGATACCTTTCATGTGTGGAAGAAAAGCCAAGTCACTTCTTCTAGGCCCAGAGACTAGCCAACAGCAGAGGCAGGAGCCATGGTGTCCAGGACACTCCACCAATACAGTCCTGCCCTTCCCATCTGCTTTCCTGCTCACTTCATCATCATGGACTGTGGGTCAGAAAAGTCAGGAGGAGAAACTACCTGCATTATAACTTATTTTTTATTTTTTAAGACACAGTATACATTTGTAACATTTTCTCCAGGTCTCCAGAAAAGGCACTTTATAAAACTACCTAGGCTTAACAGCTTTGGCACCCCCCAGCTCTCTGGACTTGATCACAAAGGAGGATGATGCTGAGCCTTGGGGGTGGAAGTGGAGAAAAGTACTGGTTCCTTTGATTGCCACCTGCATGCATTAAATGGACCAGCCGCTTCCTTGACTTTTCCTGGGGAGGGAGCTGTAAGCCAATTAATGCCCCTTCTCTGCATGGGATTGATATTAAAGCTACAATCGGTGCTTTGACCGGCTTGGCTGCTCTGGGCCCCTGAGGCTCCTGATTGTAATGAAATAACCCCTCTTCTGGAGTGGGGCCCTTCTCCTTCCACCTCTCCCAGTGTGATCTTGCTGCAGAGGGAATGCTGGAGGATCCTGGACTCTGCTCATTTAGAATTGCAGTTAATGCCAGGCAAGAAAGGGGTTCTTTCTGGAAGGAGACAGGGTACCCTTTTCATATCAGTGTAGTGGGGCAAATCTTGGGACTTTCATACCCATGCACTTTCCCATCACTCCCAACATTTCATCCCCTGCTTCCTAGAGTTCTGGACTGGGAATTAGGAGATGGGCTCTTCCCCTTCATAGGACATGTTAGTGCTTAAGAGGGAGTGTTTTTGGCTATAGATGGCCTGGGTCATGAACTGTGTGACCTTGGGTAAGTTACTCAACTTCTCTGAGCCTTAAACTCCTTATTATGGGGATAATAATGCTACCTACTCCATGGATTGCTCTGAGCATTAGATAGGGGGAAGGCATGTAAAGTGCCTGGCATATAGCCGATCTCAATTAATGTTTACTATTCCTATTGTCATCTTCTCCATCTTTCTGGAGGAATTTCAGAAGACCCCCTAACTATTTCTCAGTTTCTTCACCTGCAAGCTGTGAATAATAGTGCATTTAGAAATATTTCACAAATGCCAGAAACTTTTGGGAACTAAGACCATCACATTGGCATTTACCATAGAGGGTAACAGGAAAACTAAGGGATAGGGAGACCACTGGGGCACCATTGGGAATAGGAAGCTATCATGGATAAGACAGAAAAAAAAAAAAAGATGGAATGGAAAGAAACAAAATGGCAAACTCAAGCTAAAGGGGTTAAGGCCCCTCAGCAAACCCCAGCAAATCTGGAAGGTTCCTAAGAGGCTTTAGTCCTCGGGGGTGGCTCCCAGGTTGGACAGCACTCTGGTAATGCCAGACCATGTATGGTTTCCGAGGAGAGGGGAGGTTCATAGGCTAGTGCTTGGTGTGTGGCAGATGCTCTGTAAATATTTGTTAATGATTGATGAAGAGATCACAGCCCACTTCTTCAAGGTGGCAAGGAGAGATGGCAGTGGCACAGGGGAGAAGCTGAAAGAAAACTCCTGGATATTTCCAGAACTCAATTTATGCAGCCTCTGCTAATGGAAGCTCAGTTTGCTCCCCTAGAAGGCTGCAGGGGCAGACCTCCTCCCCAAAGTGCATCATCCCCTGGGCCAGGAAATGCCAAGAGGCTGAATGAGAAGAGCAGTGTCCTCTGGTTTTCCAAGCCCTCCTGGGAAAAAGAATAGAATGCTAGTGTTTGCAGGGGAGGGAAGCTGGGTTTACAGTCCCAGGACGTCTTAGAGTCTCTGTGAGGCCAACTCAATGAATATTTGATATGAACTATAAATATTTTCTGTTAAATAAGTTCAACATAATACTCTAAATTGAAACAATTTAAATTCATTTTGTTCAAAGTTGTCACAGACTAGGTTCACCAGAAAGCCGACTCCAAGATTGAGATTGGTGTGTAAGAGGGTTATGGGGAAGTGGTCTTGGGATCAACGCCGGTGGGAGGGAAGGAAGGAATCGGGATTGGTCAGGGGGAGAAGTTGAGCTGTGACGCTGTGTCAATGGCAGCCTCAGCCTCCGCCTCCTACTTGAAGGGTTCTGAAGATGGGATGACTTTCACAGCTGTCCTGAGTTAGGTGAGGGGCTGGGCCTTTATACTCCTGCATTGATCAGCCATCGGGTAAGCCACCAGGGAGGAGGGTGTGACCTTGGGCAAATTGTCTCTCTTCAGCTGAGACAAATCCTCCAGGGAGTTGACAGCTGTCATTGTCTGCCAGTGGCAGCTGAAGTAATAAATCTGCGATTCCTAAACCGAGACCTGGGTGGTGCATCCCAGCACCCACCACAGTGGGGAGCATAAATAAAGAGAAAAAAATACTGCAGGAAAAAAAACTTCTCATATCCAAATAGTCTTCCCCTCCTATCATTGCCTATTCCCTTGCATTCAGAGCACTTACTTCGTGAAATTATGCCATTCATTAATTTTTGTTTATTTTGTCTCCTCTTTCAGATACTTAGCTCCATAAGTCAAAGGATGGGAACTTTGCCTTACCAGACCAGCACCCAGACCATTTCCTGATGTGTAATAGGTGCTCCACAAATATTGAACAAGTTAACGAAATGAGAAACCTTAACTGGTGGCAAGAAGCCTGCCTTGTATTGTAGATGTTCTCAGGAGTCATGGAAAGAAAGGAGGGAATCTGCTGTGAAGCCAAATGCCATCGAACTAACAACATGGGGAATCAGTGAAATAGATTGGGTTGTGGAGATGCTAAGTCTGATGCTGTAATTGGGAACTGGCAGTCCTTCCAATCTCCAGGTGTCTTGCACGGTTATGCATCCAAGCTGGGCCTCACTGGGGAAGGGAATGAGACAACAAGGCACATTGCATTCCCCCCCTTAATCCACGGTGCATCTTATAGTAACACTGGCCCCAGCCTTGTCTACCATCAAAGGAGAAACCTACGCATTAGTGGTCACTCAGCCCTGTTCCTTGTAGCCTGAACACTTGGAATTTCAAAAGCAGCATGCTGGCATAAAATTCGCAGGAAACCCACGTGGCACGTGGGGTTCCTGCTGCTTTGCTTGCGTTGGTCACTGTCACTGTGGCTCCTGGTGCATTAATGCTAATAACAGTGCCAGCGAGTGCCAGCGGTCTGGAGTGTACTGACATCCTCTCCTTCACCTCAGCATCTTGCTTTGCTTGCCTTTCAGGAGTGATTGGAGAGCTAACTTCAGGCCAGTATTCAATTAAGTAAAATTGGATTTAGTGAGGTGGAATATTCTTCCCCTTGCCGTTTCCAGGAAGAATCAATCTAATTAATATGTTCATGCTCCCAGAACTTCTTTTTATCTCCTCTTCCCTGTTTCAGCTGAACTCATTAGTGACACAAAATTTTTTTTCAAACTATTTGATGGTTGGAGTGGTTTGCAAAGCTTGTTTAGGACAAGCTGTTTACACAGTGATCCTCCCAGAATGGGCACTCTTTTAGCAACAAGCCTGAATTGATTGCTTTTCCTACTTGGACAGGCTCAACCCAGCCAACCTCAAAGTCCTCTCCAGGCCAGCCTTTTCTGGAATGTAAGATGCCCTCAGACCCAAGGGCACTCAGGATGCTGATTTCCAACCCTCTGCTCCTCTCCTCAGGCCTCTGAGCCCCTGGGGCCCATGAATCCAGGCAAGCTGAGCCCCTTCCCACCCACTAGCCCAGCAGGAGGACAAGGGGTATGGAGGATGGTGGGAAGAGGCCAGAATGCTGGGAAGATGCCAAAAAGGCCTATTTCCATCTGAACATTAGGCTTTGTAGGCCCAGCTGTCCATCATGGCTCAGGTCTTTGCTAATGGAAGATCAGTTTGCTCTCATAGGAAGCTATAGGGGCAGACCTTCTCCCCAGAGTGCACCACCTCTCCGGCCAGGAATCCTAGGGGCCTCTGTATTAATCATTCCTTTTTATTTTTTGTAATTCTGATGCTTTGACTACTTGGGGCCTTGCTGACACTGGAGGGACTGCTCCTCCCAGAGCTAGTTAATTCCTAGAAAGAGTAAATATAATTCACCTGGAAGTGTGCCTTTCATATGCAAACTAACCAATCCAGTGCCTAAACACCCCACCACTTACTCTATGGGGCCTCCACACTCAGGGCAATTATTCCCTTGCCCTAATCACTCTGGGCCAGGTACCAGAAAACTCATGACAGCTACTATACTCCAGAACCCACTGAAATTATTCAAACTAGCCAGTCCTAAGCCTGCTTCCCCTGCCTTGCCTGTTCCTTCTACAGAAACCACAGTAAAAGCTCTTGCCCATGTTTTCTCCTCATTCCCTCTGCCTCCTGACTGAGGCAGGTGCTGCCCCATGTGGCCCTGCATGGCACGGTGTGCCCCCTTCCTCTTAGGATCTGTGAGTAATCCACTATCTTTTCAATAGCAGTTGTCTTCTGATAAGTTGACATCTTCAATAATAATTCAGGTATGAATTATTATTACCTACTATTCAGCCATAAAAAACAATGAAATCTTGCCATTTGCAACAACATGGATGAAACAAGGGCATTAAGCTAAGTGAGATAAGTTAGACAGAGAAAGACAAATACTGTGTGATCTCACTTATATGTGGAATGTAAAAAAAAAAATCCAAAACAAACAAACAAAACCAAGCTCACAGATACAGAGAACAGATTGGTGGTTGCCAGAGGCAGGGGGTCAGGGGTGGGCGAAATGGGTAAAGAGGGTCAAAAGGTACAAATTTCCAGTTATAAAATAAATCACGGAGATGTAATGTGCAGCCTCGTGACTATAGCTAATAATACTGTATTGCATATTTGAAAGTTGCTTAGAGAGTAAATCTTAAAAGTCCTCATCACAAGGAACAAAAACTTGTAACTCTATGGTGATGGGTGTTATCTAGACTTATTGTGATGATCATTTTGCAACATATACAAATATTGAATTGTTATGCTCTACACCTGAAACTAATATAATGTAATATGTCAATTCTACCTCAGTTTAAAAAAAAACACCAAAATTACATTTTACAACAGTCTCCTAGGCCCTCTCTTAGAACACAAAGTTCTCTTGCTGTTCACCTTGATGGAGGAAAACCATCTCTCTACCAGCTTCTGACCAGAGGCAGCAGGCACACGGAACCGAGCACACTCTACACTCCCTCCCCACCAGCCTCAAAGATGAGGCCTTACCCTGAATTTTGAGCTCCTGTTCAAACTTTGGAAACCACTTCCTCCTCACAAATAAATATTGACTTTTAAATTTTATGCACCTTCTGGACCCAGTGAAGGAAATTCCCAGGGGCACACATGGTACAGGAGGATAGAAAACAGCTTGGAAGACAACACAAGGGAATTCGTATCCATGAGAAGAGGCCTTCCCTGTTCATTTCCAGAAACGCACGTGAGAGAGTACTTCTGTCCTGCTGTGCCTGGGGTGGCAGCTTTTAGAGCCAGTCCCTAACGTTGCTTGGACCATCACCCCTCCAGCAGTCTGATGAAGCCTAGGGACCCTTTCTCAGAATGAAGATTTCATATGAATAAAATAGGATATGGAGTATTATAAAGGAAACTAATTACATTAAAATATGTACAGTTGTTAAAAATATTAAAAAACAAATTTTCATTTAGAAGTAAATGTGTTTATCAATTCATTAAATAAAATCTAGCAGGGTATCTCATAGCTACTATAATTTTGAGTCTTGATGCATGTGAACGATGTTTTGCAATACCTGCAATGATTGTAAATTGATAAGAAAATATCTGTGATTCCCATCGTCCGAAGTACTGTTAACGCAACTGTGGCTTGTTGCATATATTCGTAATTGAAGGAAATGCTAAATTGCAAATGAGAGTAATGAAGATAAAGATGTAACTTTTTTCACAATCCAAGCTCACAGATGCCTTGAATCCTACCCAATCTGTGGCCTGCAGGTTAAGGACCCTGTTTAGAGCTTCGAAAATCAGTGGCAGGTGGAGGAGCTGGTCTCCTTTGCCGAGTGTGCCTGGGCCACAGCTGGCTTTGGCTCAGGGTCCCTCTCCTGGAGCCCAGCAGTTCAGGCCAACAAATCATATTCTTATTTGCAAATGGTCCTCCCTGCCCTCCCGCCTGGAGAGGAAAAGCCAGGCTTTTCCTTTGTAATGGTAGGCAATGAGGCCCCTTCAAGGTAACTGGGATGGAGTAAAAACAAGCTCAGTGAACTTTTGCCAAAATCAGTTTCTGCTCTATAGACATGGAAGGGCATGGCGGTTCTGGCCCCATGTTTCCAGTGAGAGGTGAGTCCTGGAGCTCTCTCCAGAATCATAAAATTTGATTTTGTCATTACTGGGCATGCCGTGTGGTCACTCTACATGAATCATTGGTATTGGACACGCAGAGTTTCTGATGCCCATGGATCGTCCTCATGATACTGGATGGAGACTGGGCTGAAGCAAGAGATGAGGGGGACGTCATCACAAAGGTAGGAATTGTAGCCTTGGGAGGGGATAAGGTCACCTGGGGGTGTGATCAAAGTGAGAACATGGTACATGAGGAGCCAGCCTCAAAAAAACTTGATCACTGAGAGAACAGACTCCCAGAACTGGCCAGGCCTCAATGTGAATGAAGCTGCCAGAGGGTCAAATGTCCCTTTGAACTCTGCTCTTAGAAGTGTGAAACAGTCTGCCTTTACTCTCCCCTCTTTTGAGAGAAAAAAATGGGTTACCTCGTGACCCGTTGGATTGATCTAGGAACATCCCTAAGATGAGCCTCCCCCTGCACCAACACCTCCCATTCTGCAGGCCCAGTTTCAGGGCTCCCTCCTCCATGGTTACTGCCATGGGTAAGGACACTCCTCTATGGAAGAATCCATGGATAGTTCATCTCTGAATTCTCTGCAGGGATTCAATGTCTAGGATCTCAAAGCACATCTTCCCAGCAGTGGTTTTTCTGCACCCAGGCCCCTCTGATCACATGGTAAACAACTCGGAGTGTCTGCCACCCTGACAATGCTTCTGTCTTTGGGATGATTTCTTCCTTCACACCTTCAGAAACTAAGCTTAAATGTATGCTTTTATTGTCAAAAAAGACCTTATGATCACAGTATGTCAAGGGAAGTACAGAGTTGTACCTAATTCCAAAGTTCTGGGTTGGGTGTGAATACATGAAACAGGCCCACAGTGTAAACCATGCATACAGTGTAAGTGACAGTCTCATTTTGAGTTAAATCTAATGCAAGTTGTAATTAGAAAGTATGGATGCATTACCCTCATTCTATTCAAATTTGCCACCATCTAGTAACGGCATAGATAGTGCCCTTGGAGAAAACACAATCCATCTCTACCAATTTTGAAAAATCTTCAACTGGGGAGGGTCTAATTCATCAGCAAATTTTCAGCTATGGCTTGGAGACTTAATCTCTATGTAAACTGTCTTTACAAAGGAAGCTACAAATTCAAGGCATGATTACGAAACAAGGTAAAATCTGACCTGAGACTAAGAAATCCTAAAATGCAATTTATGGGTCTCAAATGCTTTGTTCTACATTTTGGATCTTGGCAATTTGGGGGACGGTGGCCAACAGTGATCCAAACCCCAGGCAGACCACCCTGGCCCCAGGCCAGCGCTGATCGCTCACACAGAAGCCAAATTTGCTGCTCTCCCATGTCTGTACGTGAGACAAACAGTGTAGATCTTAACTCACTTTAATTATGGCACCGGCAGGTGAAATTTCTGGCCCATTTCAGTGAATCGAGCCTTCTGCTCTCAGCTTTGTGACTCACGGTGTGTTTGAGTGGCAGGAGGCTGGGATGTTTAAAATAACGCAGCTCACGGAGCAGTTTGCCCAGCCCCAGGCCTGTACGGTGAAGAAGGAGGGGAGGGGAGGGCCAGGCGGCCTCCAAGCATGGCTCTTTGTTACAGTTCTGCTTTGTCCAGTCAAAACTCAGGAGAGATGAAAAATCAAAACACAAGAGAGAGAAGAGCAAAATACATTCTTTCTCTTCGTCCTTCCACCTGCCTTTGTCTTCCCCACTTTGCCTCCTTCCTCTGGTTTTCAGCTTTTTGGCCAAGAGGTTGGGTTCTGGGCTACGGAAGTTAGTGTCAGGAATGCAGGTTTCTATTTGGAGCGTGTAACTTAGGAAGAGCAGGACCCCAAACACGGCAGTGACAACAGTGAGGGTGTGAAACCTCTACCATTTCCTTAACATCTTATGAATAGAGTGAGAATGAGGGTCAGTGTTACAATCTACAGCCCTCTTCCAGGACTCCCCACTGGGCTCCCTGGATGAGTGGTAGATGTTGGTTAACGTTCTTGCTCTGAGGGAAAAAACAAAGAGGGATAGAGAATGAACGCCACGTGGTTTTTACTGCAGGGTCACACTTGGGCAGTGCTTTCAATCTAGCAAGCAAGAAATGTTAAAAACTCCTTTCAAGGCCATCTAAATTTAGGATTTTCACACTTGGGATTGAGGACAGGTGTAACTTCTTTGCTGAAACATCAGCGCTGTCCTTCCTGAGATTTCCTGTTGTTAATGTTTCCTTTCTTTCTTCTTTGCAAAAGAAAATGTATCATTCCATTTTCCCAGGCTTGCAAAATTATCTTCTCTGGGAATACTGTTTTGTAAATGGAGAGTTAAAATGGATAGTCGACAAAAGCAGCTGGATCGCATGGGGAAATGAGCCAGCACAGGGCAGGGTCAAAGGCACCAGAACATCTTTGCTACTACAGGCAGATCGCCTCATCCTAACCAACCAGGCGCCCGTTATCCTCTTCCTGGATTTTCAGTGACCAATTTTTAATTGCAATTTGACTTCTCTCCAACACGTGACACATGCCTGATGGATTGCTGGCCAATGGCATGTGCTAAGTAGACCCAGACCAACCAATGTTAAACTAAGGAAAAACACACTTGGGAGGTCAGCCCGCCCGATGTAGCCACACAATGGATGCATCTCCAAAACAAAAAGAAGTGATTCCAGGATTATTCGGCTCCTGCTTGGTATACCTGAGATGGTGTGTGAATTACTGATGGCCTCATCCTTGAATTACTGATGGCCTCATCCTTAGTTTAGGGCTTGCACGTGGCACAAACAGGAAAATCATGATCTGTAGTTTAGTGAGGTGGGAAGGTCCCCAGCCCCTCCTAGCAATAGTTCTGTTCATCTCACAGAGTCTTGGCATTTTCTGGGAGACTCCATCATCAGGCCCCATCACTTTGTCTGTCCGAGTGAGCTCTCAGGGTCACACAGCTCCTGATGTGCTCTGTTGCTGTTCCAGTACCTAGCTTACTGGGTTCCTGAATGCAGGCATGGCTCTCTTCACTTCCACTGCACTTTTGCAAGGTCCCTGGAATTGAAGTGGGATCTGGTTTGTCAAAATCCTAAAGGGCCTTAAGAAGTCAATTAGTCCACTCTCTGCCTTGAAGGTACTGTTCGAGAAAAATTATAAATTAATAAGTGTTATAAATTGCTATAGACTGAATGTTTGTATCCTCCCCTAATTCATATATTAAAGCCCTAACCCCCAATGCGATGGTATTTTGGAGGTGGGGTCTTCAGGAGATAATTAGGTCATGAGGGTGGAGCCCTCATAAATGAGATTAGTGCCCTTGTGAGACCCCAGAGACCTCCCTTGTCCCTTCTAACATGTGAGGACATAGCAAAAAGATAGCCATTTATGAACTAAGAAGCAGGACCTCACCAGACACCAAATCTTGCAGGGCCTTGATCTCGTACTTCCCAGCCTCCAGAACCGCAAGAAATAAATGTTTGTGGTTTAAGCCACTCAGTCTCTGACACTTTTGTTATAGCAGCCGGAAAGGACTAAGACATAAATTCTATCTAATATATTCACAAAACAAACACAAAAGTCCACATACTTTGAGGAGAAATCCACTAGCCTTCAGCTCAGCAGGTACACATCTGTGTTCTTGAACTTGATTGATGGTGACAAGATATGGAGGAGTGTGTCAGGTCAGGTTCTCCAAGAAGCAGATGCCAAGATGAGATTAGATGGCTGAAGACTTATTAATTGGGGGAAAGCTCTCTGAAAGGTAGAAGTGTAAGTAGTAGGCAGGGAACACCCTCAGCCCATGATGTTAGCTGATCACTGTGAAAGCAGAGAGGAGAGGATACTTAAGTAGGAAGTGCTTCGGTGCAGCTCTGAGAAAGTCTTGGTCAGGCCAATGGAAGGTTCTAGAGCAAAGATTGCCCTGTAGAGAAGTCCTATGTTGGGCAGGAATGGCCCAGCTCTAGGAGCTCAGCCATTCTCAGTGGTTGCCTGGGAGCAGCTGGAGGAGTGGGGCTAGCATGGCCTCAGCACAACTACGGCAGCAGGTCTCAAGGTACAGCAGCTGGAGGCCATCAACCAAACACGCTCCCCACATCATATTCTCTTGAAGGGGCACCTGAGTGGGCGCCTCCTGACCATCACAAGAAGGAAAAATTAAGGATTCTTACTTAGCCTTTTCACTGGACATTTGCCTCCAGACCATAGTGTTTATCTGTGTATGTCCTAGTTCTTATTACATTATTGCTTAAAAATATGCAACAGCTCCTACTGTATACAGAGTCAAGTTCTACTCCTTAATAAAGCATCAAGGCTATTCACTATCTGGCCTTCTCCCTCCTCTCTCAAGAATACCTCCTATGCTGAAATCCAGGGAGTGGTTTCAGGTGTGGTTCTTACCATAGCGTATTCTAACTGAACGTGAACTTGATTGCTCTTAGACTGAGCACTTTCTGTGTCTCCCCACTACTTCCTATGGTCTAATATGGGTCATAGCGTACATTTATGAGGGGTACAATTATGAATCAGACAAAGTCCCTGTACTTTGTCTTGCAATAATGAAGGCATTACTGCAAGGCCTTGCACAAATGTCACCTCCTCTACAGCCTCCTGAGCATCACAGACAGAACTAATCCCCCTTTCCGTAGCACTCTGTTAATTACAAATGTGGGCTCGATCGTGCTGTATTCTACTTAGTTGGGTTATGTGTCTGCCTCCCCATAGCCTGTTTTCTCATTGAGGCCCATCTTTGTCCTCTGATGCTTCTCCTACTTTGACAGGCATTAGAGGTGTCTGTTCCCATCAGCATTTATGACAGCAGACCTACCTTTGGAGGAAACTATCTTGAATCTGTCTACCCTCATGGAGTCTCATGTGATGGCAGCAAAGCATTCAGTCTATATTCACTGGCATTCAGTCTGTGCCAGGCATGCAGGTGTGTGTGTCTGTGTGGAGGGGGGTGGATAATTAGGGAAACAGTCATGTCACACAAGCCCCCCACCCTTTATAATTCTCCTTTCCAACAGACAGCCACACCGCTTGTGACTCTTCAAATCACACTTCACAGTTCACGCTTATATCCCTTATATGACCTTTGATTTGAGGTAATGGGAGTTGGATCAAACTCAGAATATGGTAACTCTTTAATAAATTTCATCTTTTCCCCAAAGGCAATAGAATTAGCAAATTACATTTACTTTGGACGTAACAGGTTTGATTATCTGGGAACTGTGATGATTCTGGATTTTGGAAACAAAAGAAAGTTCATTACCATAAGCCAATCCTAACTAAAAAAAGTAACTGGAAAAGATCAAAATTCCACTTGTAAAATCATTTTATTGGTATAAATATACATATGAATAAAATACCTTCAGCCTGTAATGTAAGTGAATATTTGTGAAATGTCTTAAAAAGAGTAGTATTTTGATTTTTTACAGGTGTCAAAGTATTCTCTCTTAAAATCACACATTAAAAGCTAATATGTAGACAGAAATTAAAGGTTTCAAAAAAACACGCATATTCATAAAACCTCATTCCAATCAACTATATACATTAATCTGGACACAAGGTAGAATCAGCCGTGGGCCTCTTTTACTCTGTTCTTCACTGTGCTTGTCGATGGTATTGCAAAGGTCACCGACCAAGTTTAAATGTACAATTCCACATCAGGAAGGAAGAAGTTCCCCATGGGAGAATGTAAAACCATACCCAAGATCTAATATATATAATTTATACAAATTATTTATTAGTGTGCTCTGTTAATATAATTACAATGTGCAATTGCATACATCAAGAATAAATTGTTCTATCGAGTCAAGTGCGGATGTGACACGGGTACATGCAGCAGTACCCCACAGTCAGCTGGATGGTGTCGCTTGTGTGAGTGTGCGTCCAGTTACTTTGTTTACCTCCCAAAACTCATCTTGCAGGGCAAACTGTAGCTGCCTCAGAGAAATTCAAGTAGGGCCCAGGGGATAATTGCTGGCATTCGTTGAAGGCATATGAAGGAATGCTTAGAAATCAAATGCCAAGGGTTGGGAGAAGACCAAACACATGTGCTTTGATTACCAAGAAATGGATCCGCTTTTGTTTTTTTTAAAAAAAGGAAAAGAAAAGAAAAAAGCACCAAGAGAAGAGCGCCTAGCAAGTAGGAAGAGGTGATGCCCTTGGTTCCTCTCTGATGGCTAACAAAAGCACCCCGTACAAGACGACTTCTGCACAGGTGACCTTTACACAAAAATAAACTCTTTTTCTGCTTCTTCCCCAGAGTCACTAGATTTGCTGCCTTGACGGCCATCTTTACTGGAGGACCACTGCTTTTGTTCTGGATTCTCCTGGGCCTGCTGGCCCCAGCTTCTCCTTGAAGCTGAAATAGAAAGGGAAGGACATCATTATCGTTCATTACCAAGGTAACACCAAGGGCCTGACCAATAACGGGGTGAGATGCAGGAGCCTGGAAGAGTGGAGGGGTTCAGGATGAACTTTCTCAGAAACAACGTACGGATTACGTTTAGAGACTCTAGACAGAAATGACAAACAAACCAACAAAAACAGAAACAAATTAATACAAGAAAACATAAAGAACCCCAGTCTATGAGAGGGTGAACCTCTCACAGATGTGGTCGAGAATCTGAGGATGAGGAGCCCAGAAGGTGAGGAGTGCGGGAAGTGGAGGCAGATGCTAGGAAGGAGGAGAGCTCTGAAGCTGTCTGTGCCAGGGGACCTCCTCAGTCATAGCTGCCCCCTTACACAGCAGAGAGAACAGGGCAAACAGCCTTGAGGAGGCACTGCTGGACAGATGTTCCATTTGATGCCTTCTGCAAACCATTCAGGGTTGACCATCTCTGCTTTTGGGACAGGAAATAAGGAAAGGCCCCTGTAACCTTTGTCAGAGCTTTCTACATCACAGAAAACCTCAGTTTCACTCTCTAGGAAATGAATCATGTACAGTCTTGTGAAAATGAACTAATACGGCCTATGGTATATTCAGTCCTTCTGGAATCAGACTCTAGGCAGAAGAATTGCCATTACTGTTGCCTGTTCTGATTACATATAAATATGAAGGATCCACTGAGACTTTACAAAGCAAGGATGGCAGAATAATTGCTGGAACTGAGCTTTTGTCAGGTGTCATGTCAGACATTCCCTGTTTTATTATTGGTACTCCTCACAACTCCCTGTTAGGTAGGTTTTGTAGAACTTGGAATCAGGATTTAAACTAGATCTCTCTCTCTCCAAAGCCCGTGTTCTTTCCAACTAGATCATGGCTTTACTGCTACTATACCTTGGGAAAGGGTTCAGATGTCATTCTCCAGCATGGCTATTAAGCGTTATTAAATATTACTCATGACGCCTATTGTATAGACACCACTTAGCTAAAAATATCAAACCCACACACTTTGTGTGGCTTGAAAAAGAAGTGCAGCTACCTCATCACTCAGAAGTTCAAATGATCCAACCAGGAACACAGTCCTGGAAAAGGGATAGGATTCATTTATGCTTCTAATCATTTTGATTTTAGCATTATGCTAAAAAACTCATCTTGCCAGGAACTGGCTATTCAAATGTTTAATCCATTAATAAGTGTTTCAGGAAGTGAAAGGTCATGAAACCTAATAGTCAAAATGCAAATATAATAAAGTACTTTTCTTGCCTTTCGGGTTGTCAGGGCCAGATTCTGATCTCTAGACAATAAAAATTTAAAATTTTAGTTAATTACATTAAATAGAAATTACTCAAAATTCTAAACAGAATAAGCCTTTCAAATCTCATCCAAAAAGTAAGTAATTTTTTAAAATTTTGACTTGTTTTTACCCAATGGCTTTGAGCATATTCTCAGAGGGGGGAAAAGCCATGAATGAACACGATAATTGATTTTTATTTTTTAGCTTGAATTGGGTAAAAAAATTAAATGTGCGTGTTTGATGGTCCTTTGAAAGTTGTTAACAAGCAAGATTTGGGGAAAAGGTAAATAATTTTCTATAAATAGTTGGCCCTTTATCAGAAAACCAATTTGATAATAATACACAAAGAGTCCTTCAAGTTCTCAACTTCTACATGTACTACGTACAGGAGAAAGTAGAGAAGATTTATATTTTCATCTTGAAGACACTTTGCAATAATCAAACCTCAAAACAGAGCATGTAAAATCTGCTAGAAAATTTTATTTATTCCATTTTAAAACCATAAGTTGTTCTTCTATATCGAGTGATTCAAAAATAAATTTCCAACACTACAGTTTTAAAGGAAGAAATAAAAATGGTGATAACGTTGCTCATTTGTCTTCAGAGCAAACATACTGCTCTAATTCTTAGATTAAAAAGCTTTTCATCCTTCCCAGTATTTCAGTTTCTTCAAAATCCCAGGTCTAATTCACGTTATATGATATGACATCAGAGTACTCTCTAAAAATAGAGAAATTCATGCAATCAAAAATGTGTATGTCATGGATAAAAACTGAGATAACCCTGCACCAGGGTCATTGTAGCAGGGCTAACTGAAATTCAGAGAAATCCAATATAGGCATCTTCCTGCAAAAAGTAGACTGCCCTTCAGTCTCCACCCAAGTGACACTGGCTTCTGAGTCTTCCAGGGCTGGGGAGGAACTGGAGAGGAGGGTGGAGAGGATTCAGCAAACATTAACAAGCTAACAGGCTGGCTTCTGGGTTGGTGACATAGACCCAGCACCAGTCATGAATGCAAAAATTTTAATTTGTCCAACGTAGTCACTGAGAGGAATAATGACATGTTCTTTCTAGGGGCCTGTCGAAGCAGTTCACTATGGCAGTGACACTATTTAAAAATTCATTCTAAAGACACTCACTTTCATTGATTGAACTCTACCAATTGTGAATGTGAATGTGATAGTGAGACTAGTACCAGGCTGACATTTCCTGAGTACTGTAGGTGGGCACCATTCACGGATAGGAAAACTGAGGCTTAGTGAGATCAAAGACTGAAGTCACACAACTAATGCAGTTGAGTTTGGGAGCCAAAGCACTCGGTGTCCCGGCCTCCCGCCTTCTTATTAGTCCAGGTCACTAGTGCAAACAACTTTGTAGAGGGAATGTTCTTTGTCAAGTTTGTTTTCCAGCCCTTAGGCATAGTCTATTTGATTGCATATAATTAGGATGCTAATTAGTTATATTGAAGTAGCTTTGGTCAGGCACAGATTAATGGATAGTCTAAATAAGATTATGTCTGCTTGAAACTTAAAAATTCCAGAAATTATTTCAAAATATTTATAAAATTCAGACTTTTTACTAATTCAGATGAACCTTTCCCTAGGCAGTCTGATTTAATGCTTGACTTTATAAAGGCAAAAATAATTTACTACACTTCTTCAATGCAAGTATTCATACAGTTAAAGTGCTGGAGTGTCCCTATACATGTGTCTATACATGTGTTTATTACCATTCCAAGTACCATTAAAACTATAAAAGATACCTGAGTAAGTGAACAGGTAATTTATTCAACACAAATACTTCACGTATATTCACATCCTGTCTACAGGGCAATAATTGGCACAGAGAGGCTCAAACATCAAATCTGTCATTCTTGAAGATGATTTGACTTTGCATATATATATATATGCAAATATATATGCTAATTTTAAAGCTTCTGAAACATGCATATAAACTCAGAATTAGAAATTCATATGACAATTTGAGCTTTTCTCCATTTTCAGCTCTGCTGACATCCATATTTCCCAGGAGGAAGACATGATGACCTTAAAATAAAATTCAGTACTCGATCCTGATTTTTCATCCTTTCTGGCAAGAGCCAAAAATGCCAATCAACTGTTAAATTTCTTTTGAAGCACTCATATAGGGTAGTAGAACCCAGATCTGGTGAAAAGGGTGGAAGAGAACCTGGCTTATAGACTATAAGCCACAGCCAAATATGTGTCGGCTACAGGTTGGATTATGGAAGAAGCAAGTGATAGATAAAAGGCATCCCAGAATAAGACGGCCTGTACAAATAGGGTACGTTACAATGCATACAAAGCCAAACCCAACTATTTTCTTTAGGAAAATAGGGCATGCGCTAATGAAAACATCACAGCTTATAATCAAATACAGAGAGGAAATGATATGAAATTCAAAAGATGCAGTTACAAATATTTCCAGTAAAAGAAAGTAAGCGTTTTATCTGTCAAATCAATATTAAAATTGCCACACAATTAAAACATAATAATCATGAGAAAAATATGCAGCACGCTTTGAGAACAATAGCCTCTGTTTGTTTCACGGATACATGATTTAGGAAAATAAGAAAGCTGTTTTATCATAAACAAAGCTGATCTTAAAAGACTTAAAGTATACATCACAGTTTAATAGAATTGCTCTGCTAAATGCTATTTGTTAACCAGGAACTATTCAGAAAGCAGACTGCTATGCAGTTCTCAAGGGTGAAGACAGTTAAGTGCTAGGAATCGGCACTAACAAAACAAAATTAAAATATTATATACGAAATTACTTTAATTGAAGCTCCTGTAAAAATTGCTTTTTTGGTTCCTTTCAGTATTTCAAGAAATCAAGGCAGAAAAGCAAATACAAGATGGTCCTATTTAATTCCATCAAAATTTGATGCAGCCCATCACAATGAGAATTTTAAGCCAAGAGGTCATGGAACAATCTGAGACAGATGCAGAATTTCTTGCCTTTCTATGATTTGGCTTATCTCTGTCCTCATTCTCTTTTTATTTTAATTCAAAGCCTTAGTGGACGATCAGTGTGGTACTGGGGGATGGTCTCTCTGTGTGTTGTATAAAGTGCTTTTTAGTGGCCTCCTGAAAAAGGAACATTACATCGCATCAAGGGTGCTTTGTTAATAATCAAGTGATATAAGTCAACCGTTAAAATAGTTCAAATGTAAATTTCCAAAATCTAGAAACATCTATGTAACTTTGGGTATCCTTATCAAAAGAGGCAATATAGAGACAGAGCTTCTGATTTAACATACTCAGAAAAATAACTTGGCCTCCCTTCAGAAAATAAATGTCTTAGCTGTTCATTTATGTAATTTTTCTATGACTTGAAGATAATAGATTTTCTTGAAAATATCAGAGAAAATCTCTTGTAGAGAGAAGAGTTACTGTAACTGTGTGTCTATAAACAAGTCTACCACACAGGAAATCCTTTAAAAGTGAAGGACCAAGTCAGTCAGTTTTCTCTAGGGCAGGTGCTACCTGGCCCGAACAGAATGTTCTGTCCCTATGTGACCCAAAGACTTCACTTTATGCCGTGGGTTGTATCCTTAACTGGCCAAGAAGACTGGCTTCAAACGTTGTTGAGCTGGTAGATGCTTTTTTGTTATTGTTTTTGTTTTTAAATCTATGTCTAGACAAGTCCTCACAGACAATAGTTCCCACTTGAAGATCATAAATCATTGGGCTCTCAAGCTGTAAGGTGGTCACAGAGGTTTACAATGAATAATAACATGGCAAGTTTGAGAATGGTTTACCCTTTTGCAATAAAGAGAAGTTATTCCTATAATAAGGTCACTGCCATTGACTTGCCTTCTGGGATGCTTTCTTAGGGGGCAGTGAAGGACGTGGATCCACAGCTAGCATGCTGGGCCATGTACTTAATCCCTGGGAGCCTAAATACATTCATATATTAACCCCCAATAAACTTCTACAGGAAGGAAAGTGCCTCATTTCAAGGGAAGAAGTCTTTTAAGGAAATCTCACATCTCAGAATATTTTATATTCTTTTTCTTTCATGACACTAAGATTTCCTTTAAAAGATTTTCAAGTCATATTTATAAAAAGTTATTAACCAGGGAGATGAGTACTTAGTCACAGAAAAGACCTTTCCTCTCTGAATCAGCAATGATTGTTCTAAAATTTCCCATTGGAGATGAAAGCCGATTTGAAATCTGTCCTTTTTGTCTCCTGGGACTGTCCTCACCTGAACAGAACATCACAGAATTTAATACAGTGTCAGATGGAAGACAGAAGTCATAGAGTAACTGCTATAAAATAGAAAAAATTGTTCCTAGGGGTTGAACAGTTAATTGGTACTTTTTCTTTCTTACTAAAGGGTCATAAATGTCCATAAAAAATCACACACATGACACAAGGTCTGCATTCAGTCACTGGCTCTTTATTGATCCTTTTCTAAAAGAGTGTAAGGTAAGGTGTCAGACCAATATCCTCTAAAGGTATAAATTGTGTTACTTCTGATCCGATTCCAGTTTAAATCTAATAGAAAAGAGATAAAGAGAATAGGAGACACGACCCCAAATATAAAAATAAACCTACATGATCACAAAAATTTGAAAGGACGAGTCACCGTACTCCAAAGTAACTTGATCCTCCTAAGATTTTCTAATTTCAGATTTTTTAAGTCAATACTTTTTGCCCAAAGTGAAAGGACCATCCTGTTGCCATTTAGAAAAAAATGAGTTGTATGAATAATCCCAGTCCCATGATAGAAGTTACTCAATTAAAGTTTGTTTTTGTTAGTGCCAGTTCATAAGCTTTGGGGTCAGTGGGGGATGATAATTGAAGGCTCTAACCATTTGTTGGCTGTGACTTCCTGTGCCCAATTGCATTCACTTCCTCTTCTGCAATGGTGAAGTACAGTTTTGAAGATCTTTTCCCTCTACTGGAAGGCTTGCCACTGTCATGATCTGAATGTCTTTTGTAATAATCTCCTCTTTGCACTACTGAGGAAAAGGGATTCATTTTACCCTTTATATTAGCAGATACATCCATGTGTTGACATTAATATTAAAAAATATTAATATTAAATATCAAATATCAGCTTACCCACCCCACTTAGGATTCAAGGAACCTACAGTGTTGGTCCTGAACAGATACACCATTATCTACAGAATTCAACAGCCAACATTATGGAAATGTCGTGCAAAATGAGGTGAGCTCTGAGTCTGCCCCCAAAAGGTACTAACAAAAAGGCCCCAGTGTTACCATTTTGATTCCAGGATGCAGTAATGAAAATCACATTCATCATGGACTAATCCATAAGAATCATAGCAATTTACCTGTTTCAGAAATTAGTTGGGCACGCTAGTCCAAAGGGAGGCACAGAACAAGGAAATGAAGTAACCAGCATGAATAATGTACAAGAAAATAGGAATGAGCACATCAGGAACATTTTTCAAAGAAAACGATAGGGCTCACAAGTGGCTCTCATTCCTGGGCCAGCTTAGTGGACAAGCTGATAAATAAACCAAAGTCAAAATCTTACCCCCTCAGACATTCACAAACTGTTCTCAGGCCTCATGTATATTCCCAGTCCAATTTCAATCCCAAGTGATACCATCAGAATGATCTCTGTGATTAACTGATTCTGGATCCCAGGTGGGAAATGGTCTCCACAGTTCTATACTTCCTACCATCCATCTGGAAATGTGGAGGCATGAACCATTCCTAATATTTGCTACTGGGGGACTAAGGAATGGAATCAAACATCTACCCCCTGAAGCTCTAAAATGCCTGAGGGGTAACTCATTCACTTCTAACTTCCTGGGGAAAGAACACACGACGTTTTCAAAGCAGTGAGGGCATGCTAGCGACATCCAGCATTTCAGCCACTTTGTTAACTACAGAGGTTCCGTGGTACAGGTTTATACTCATGAGGCTGGTGGGTTACTCTAGGCCTTGTTTTAATCATATAGGCATCTATAAAACATCATTGTTCAAGAATGTTAATTATATTTTATTCAACCTTCTGATCTTTTCTTTTTAATCCTTCCATATTTCAATTGCTTTTGACAAGCCGAGAATTCCTACCTACACTACCAACCCGCTCCCTCTCCCCATTTCTCTCCAACAGGATTCTTTCAGGCATTTTCAAAGCTTCCTTATAAGTAAAGACACAAAGTCAGCAGTTGCAGAAAGGAAGGAAAATGAGGGTAGGAACAGGGGAGCGGGCTGTGTGGTGTGAGCTGGGCTGTCAGGGACACTTGCTGACTCAAGTCACTCTGACCTGGCGTGACCAAAGGTTCTTTCCACACCAAGACTTCCAAAGGCTGTGGCTGGAATACCGAACCCTGTATTTATTTACCACATGTGAAATGACTATACGTGTCAGCCACCTTTCATGGCTTTCGTTTCTCTGTTCGACAGAAGTGGTTTACCAGCTTTGATCAAACCCCACCTTCTTTTATTTATAGCCAACAGGTGAGTGAAGCTCATACCCACCAAATAAATCTGCAGAATGGAGATGAGAAAGTAGGCAGTGTTATTATTTTATTACACTCCCAAGTCACAGAGACAGTACTCAGAAACACTTTCTATTAACTTCAACCCAAGACTACCATCAATAAAAGAAAATAGGCCAATGCAGGAAGACGTCAGAGCCAGAGAGATCAAAGAATTCTAAAGCATCAAACAAATCTAAAAAAAACAATAATGAGAACCATCTGGACATGGGTGATGACTTGCGTGGCTCTAGAATTTCTTTATAGGTGGGGCTTAGAGACAGAAATTACATTACACTTTATGAAGGACAGAACCCAAAAGTCAATTGTGCATTTAACAGAATGACGGAGGTGGGTGAAGGAAATGGTAGGGTGCTAAAGTCACCCAAACACACCTCACCTCCACTGATAATAACTCTTGATCTGATTCTAGGAGATGGCATGCAAGTCCCAGGACTATCCTGTTCTGCTCCTACCCCAGCAAATTAGAGGGAGCAAACCGGCGTGCTGATGCCCTGAGCGGGGCCAAGCAGGTGCCACACTTCTGAGAATGAGGAACGTCTGACGGTGTGACTAAGCAAGCACAATGAGCCACAAAGTCCCTCAGGCCTGGTGGGCTGCTCCTGAACCATAGCAATGGTAATTTACAACCAGAACAAGCTTTCCTTGGAAATAATGGAACCTAGAAACCTACAGGTAGCACCAAATGAATCACAAAATAATGTTTAAGGCAGTAAGATGCTGGGAACCAGTTCAGGAGCATCTAGTGATTACTATCACAAAGAAGTTAGACCTTTGGGCTGGTGTCTCAGTTACGCTTTTCATTCTTTGTATACGGTCCTTCATTAAGATCCAATGTCATCAATAACGTTGAATTAAATTTCTGAACTAAGAAACTGCTCTCGTTCCGAAATTTAACCCAAGGGATGCTGATTTAAACTCGAAGATATTAGTTAAGTCCAGGATTAATTCCTTTCTCTTGAAATGACTCTTTGGAGAAAGCTAACCCAGAGAAAAAACTTCTTACCTTCCTGGGAAAATGTCCTGGGACTGGGCTGGGGGCTACTCTGGCCATCTCTCTCTTTGTCTGAAGGAACTTTTTTCAGGACAGGCGGAAGAAGAGCAACTTTAGGGGACGCAGGGCCAGATGAAGAGTCTGGGATGTCCTCTATGGAGACACAAACACATAAATCAAAGTTGTTTCACAAACTGGATTCCTAAAACATAAGCCGGATTAATCTTTAAACACAAATGACTAATAATTTTTAAAAAGCATCACAGAATTTTTCTGGCCAAAAACTAGTTCCATGTTTCTGCTCAGTGAAGTAACATCTACAAACAACAGAGAGAAAAATAACGAAAACACACAAAAGGTTAAAATCTGCAGATGTGAATCTATCTTGCTGACACAGAATTTAAATTGAGCTGATATTTGAAAATTAGACTGTAAGTGAACTAAATGTTCCTTCTGCCTCAAACAAAGAGGCCGTTTGACTTTTTAAAAATACATAATATTTATAATCCGCTGCCTTTACCTGTTGTCAAATCCAGTAAAGTAGTCACTGTAGCTATACATACACATAATGTGCATGCAGAAACGTCAGCACATGTACCGACAACACATAGTGAGACCAGTAAGAATAACTTAGGATCATGGACTTTCAGAACCAGGAAGGATTTTGGTGATCCCTGTACAAATGAAGAGATTAAATCACCTGCTAAGCTAAAAGGATGGCAAAATAGCTGGGACTAGAACTCTAGTCTTAATTCTAAAGGCTGTGCTGTTTCACTCTACTTGGAAGGATTAACTGAACTGTGCTCCTTTCTCTGCTGTGTTACCAGCAATGTAATTCTCAACTTGGCACATGCATGTGTGTGCACACTCATGCGTGTGTGTGTGTGTGTGTGTGTGTGTCCGTGCATACAAGACAACCTTCATCTAGGTTCTCCTCAGCCTATACTTCCAATCCAAGTCTTCTACATGCTTCAGTAAATAAGCAGGAATGTGACAAGACACTGTGAAAATAACACTCCCTACTTTGACAATCTCTCAGAATAGTGGAGAGGAAATGAGATAGTGTACTTGAAAATGCCTGCTGAATTCTCAAGCTCGACAAAAACATTAATTTGTTAACATAATTCTCAATATACTAAGTACAGCCATGTGTCGCTTAATGACAGGGATACATTCTGAGAAATGCATCATTAGGCGATTTCGTCGTCGTGCAAACATCATAGCGTGTACTTAAACACACCTGGATGATATCACCTACTACACATCTAGGCTATTATGGTACCATCTTATGGGACCACTGTCACATATGCAGTCTGTCGTTGACCAAAACATCATTATGCAGCACATGACAGTACTGAGAAATAAATGAACACACTCAGCAAATAAACTAAAATAAAAGTTTCTTGCAATAGAATACTTGGGAAGCCAGTTAGTTTTACATTCAGCATTAGCAACTGGGGAGCCAAAATACTCTACAAACTAGATTAGATTCATTTTATAAGAGCTGTTTCCTTACTTCAAATTA
Source organism: Tapirus indicus (assembly GCA_031878705.1). Lineage (NCBI taxonomy): Eukaryota > Metazoa > Chordata > Mammalia > Perissodactyla > Tapiridae > Tapirus > Tapirus indicus. The sequence continues at coordinate 22,944,028 of CM062931.1, read as the reverse complement.
TAAACACACCTAGCTGACAAAAATGCCAGCCTGCTTTTGAGCAGTCTTTTTTTTTTTTTTTCCATTTTTAAAACTATATTTTGGCCTCGATTCTCCCCACTCTTTCCACTGTGAAGCTATTTGGTGTGCACCAAGAAATTTTTTGTGTCCTCCATAACGAACTTTGGTGTGTAAAAGGTTTGAGTAGAATTAGGAAGTCCTAAGTGATTTGCTTCAAGAGTTAGTTGCTTGAGGTGACCCCACTGTACCCTTTTCTTTGTGGCTTCTCTTTGGAGACTGTGTACTAGGTTTCTTGAGGGAACAACAGGCTGTGAAGACCAGAGAGTATTAACCAGGCTAGCTGCTTGGTGAGTGAAAGAAATGTTTGAGAGAAACTGGGAAAGATCCACAAGTGGAATGAGTTTGGGCACATGGGAAGCTGCCTTTTTTCTCATTGTACCCAAATCTTCTGCATATCGATGAATGACCATGATGAGCTGTGTATCTTACTTTCTAATAGGCATGTCCACAGGGGAAGAGGCCCACTAGAAGAGGGGTCCCCACTACATGGGGTGGAGTCCTAGTGTTTGGCTACTACTCACTAGCTGTGTGACTTAGCTCACACTGGCATCTCTGTGGCTCAGGTTTTGCATCCGTATAATGGAGCTGTGGTGAGGATATGAGGAGTTTATCCACACAAAGCACTTAGAACACTGCCTGGCACAGAGTTAAGTGTTCAATTAAGACTACTGGCCACAATGACGATGAGCATAATCTGACTATGTATCTCTATCCTTGTTTGCCTGATTTTTGTCGGGGAATAAAGTGAAGAGGTGACATGGGGTTCATTTTATTATCCATTTTACTTTTGTGTATGTTTGAAAATTCTTATAACAGAAAGCTAAAAAAACAAAAAGAAACCTGGTGGGAAAAGAGGTAGTTACAGGAAAGAATACGACAGAGCCTAATCCATTTCCAGTATTTTTAAATTTCTTCTATCATTAGATTTTCTAAACCTAGAGTGAGCAAACTTTTTTTGTAAAGGGCAAAGTAGTATATATTTTAGACTTTTCAGGCCAAATGGTCCCTGTCACAACTACTCAACTCTGCGATTTCAGTGCAAAAGCAGCCAGAGGCAATATGTACACAAATGGTGTAGTTGTGTGCCAGCGTCACTTTATTTACAAAAACAGGCCCATAGTTTGCCAAGCCCTGTTCTAAACCCTAAATATTTCACAGAATATAGGATAAAAACAAAGGAACTTATGTTCTCCCTCTCTGTGGCCCTCATCCTTAAACTAGAGCCTTCTGAAGGGTCTGTACCCCTGGAGAAAGATTTCAGAAAGCTAAATCATGCACCACAAATGTGTCAACGCAACACAAGACTGCTTTTCTGGTCTCACCCTCCGACCTGTAGCCCTGAATGCAAGGACAGTCTCTGAGTCAGTGGGCCTTAGTGTTCAATAAGGGAACTGTTAGCCTTTGTCACTTTCTGGCAGATTTCTCATGACTCCCACCCAGGAGACCCCCTGTTGCCCACATTCACCCGTAGCCCTTGAAACCATCTGTGGAGTCCTGATCCAGCTGCCCTGGGAAGCCAGCTGGTCACAGCATCACTGCCTGACCAGCAAAACCCTTACCAGGCCGTGAGGCGGTTCTTGGTTTCTGCGGGATGGTGGGCCGTGCTGCCAGGCTGGGTTTGGGGGACTGCAAGAGGGGCTTCGGGCTGGTGGGGGTGCTGGAAGAGCTCCGGGACCTAGAGCCCGCCTCCACTTTGGGTTCTGCTTTGGCATTCTTTTCTGGTGTTCCCAAACCGAAGCGGTTCTCTGGAAGACCTGGGTGCAGCTTAGGCACTAAAATGAAAATGGGTACAAAAAGCACACTTTAAAAATCAAAGGTAAAAGAAACCAATAATTTGAAGCTAGCAGAAGTCTGGTACAAACTGCTATCATCATTCCTCATCATAGATACTTTAGAACAGAAATATGCTGTTGTAGCATGTTTTCAGAATCAGAACATACTGGCAGAAGACTAAAATTCTTTCTAGAAAAGCAGTGAACTTGATGGTGCTCTTCTGATCACCCCTGACTATCCCACAGACGACAAGCCTTACATTTACTAGGGTACAGGTCCATACCAATGGACAGAGAGAATAGTAGTTCTTCATGCCTTTGAAGCAGTCAGATCCTTCTAGGCTCTGGCACAAGGGTACGTTATAACCAACTGTAGGCCCCTCAGTTCAGGACAACAATCCGGTAAGGGTCTGGTGGGGGTCCTGAGTGAGGAGGGCCATGCTGATGGCCATAACCTCATATTTAGTGAGGCTCCAGGAGCGTCATCTCATGTCCCGCCTCCATCTCTTTTGCTGCCTTAATTTAACCGGACAACTGGCAAAAATAAGCTGGTTAAATATGATTTATATTCCAACTCTTACTGCATGAAGATATTAAAGCTAAGCATTAAGAACTTCAAACAGCAAAATGGGGTTTCTAACATGCAATTTTCAACTTCTCTCCAGTTTCCATCTAAGGTACCTGATTCTTTTACTACACCTGAAAAGTCAGAAGGACAAAGGATACTGGACATGTATGGATAGTCAAGCTGAAAGGGAAGAACATTCCCTCATATCAAACAAAAGAGCCACCTTCCACATACCTTATCTGGCTTATTTTTAAAAACATCAGCCACGTCCCCAAAATGCCCCCCAACACTTCCCCAAATGCCCACAGTCAGGAGTTCTTCTCAATGAATTTTCTTCCTTTTGGAAAATCGGAAAAGGTGCTCTGTCCAGGCACAAGGCAACAGTGGTGGGAGATGTGCTCCCAGGTGGAACTGGTGTAGGTGAAGGGATGTGGTCTTTTAGCTGAAAGCTGAGAACACGTAACATGGAGGCCCATTCTTGCCTCCCCATCTTAATTTTTCTCCTGTCAATCATGTGTGACTGCTGGAACTAGAAGGTAAGTATTTTTCCTAAGGGGTGATGGCAATGCCTGACTTACCTGCCCCACCTCCATCTAACCGTTCTGTGCTGCTCAAGGCCAGGCTGGAGGAATCCTGGGAGATGGCATCATTCCCAAGCTTCTGAAAAATTCAAGTACCCCCCACCGAAAAAGTGCATATTTATTTAAAGGATAAGAGGAAGAATAAAGCAGATAATAAATGACAACAAATAATGGCTCCTCACCGTTACTGCTGTTACATTGACTACATCTGACCTCTCTGTGCCCCTGAGATTCTGCTGCTGGGACGAAACACACTCTGCTCTGTTTTTACAGTTAGGGCTCGGGGGGGGTCCAAAGTGTGGCCAGTTTCTCAGAATGCTCCCCACAGATGAGAGGTTCGGGGGTCAGAGGAAGCTAGTGGGCTTGGTGACATTTCCTGTTTTTCTTATTGAACACCTATGCGGGCTCTGCAGTCCCTGATGCTCTACGCAATGGGGACAACTGATACTCTGTTTACAGGACCCTCTCCAGGTTGGATTCCAATTATCTAGTTTTAAAAGCAGTGGAAACCTTTCTGACCTCAATGTACAAAATAGGTAGAAGGGGGCCTGAAATGGACAGGCTCTTCCTTGCCACTGAGGCAGAAACACAAAACACAGATCTACTGTTTAGGGGGCAAATACAAACAAACAGGTGTGAATTAACTTTTCAAAAATCTGCAGGTGGGAGGAGTTTGATGGCAAAGACAAGGAAGGTTAAATGTCACTGTCTTAGAGTAGACGCTGTAACTGATTAAGTGAGAAATCAGCATCTTCCTTATGGTGCAGGAAGTCCACATTAGAGTGAGGCATTTAGATACAAAAAAGATATGCAAAGAGAAGTCTAGTGTTGGCTTAATAATACCTAAGAATCCTACTGACAAAGATGATCCACATCTACCTGCCGTCTAAAACCAAAAACGAGGTGGGCAGGTAGACCAGGAGGCTGGCTGACTCCTAAGACAGTCTGACCTTCAGCCTGTCCATTCCTGTTCAACTCCTGCTTCTGACAAGACTAAAAAGCAAATATCTGCTGCCAATTCCTAGCTTTAAATTGATTTCAATGATATAGGAGGGATTATTTGAAACACAGTTGAGATCTGACTCGTTGACCAAACTGCCACAGCCACACACTCAGCAGGAGTGCCAGCTCTATCAGAAGGGAGCGGTGAACACGGCAGGAATGCCAAGGAATTTCTCAGCTAGACTACAAAAGTTCCACTTGCACTACTGGGGGGTGCTGAGCAGGTCTCTGACAAGAAATGTGGACACAAGTCCTGCACTGAGAATGGCCACATTACTTGACATCATCAGGGAAAAGTGATCCCAAGGAAAGGAAGCTGCATGTAGAACTCTCTGAGCCAAGGACAAGTGGCCGCAGGGCCACAGAAGCCATGAAATCCCAGCCCAGACTAGCAGGGGTGCTTTAGCCCTTGAGCCTGATCTGTCCAGAAGCTGGGCCTAACCTGTCCTCAAATGCCTGTCCTGGCGTTTTATAGTCTCTTAGAAGGCAGGAGTGTATCTGTGCTCTGACGAAAATGATAACATGGAATATTTAAACAGGCCCAGGAGGAGGGTGAGTCAAGCAAGGTGCCAGGGCACAAAGTTAAGGAGACAGTTCCTTTCCAGCTCATGCAAGTGCAGGGCTGGCACCCGAGAGTGAGTGCTTCCTTAAGTTTTGGACCCTGGGTGCCTCACTTGCCTGCATTTAAAATATAATCCTAGGAGTTGCTTTTACTTTTTCCTCCCAGGCTTTCTGAGGTAGTTATAAATACCAAAAATGACTGTGTGGAATGAGGATGAAATAATGTAATGCCAACTGTCTTTGATGCAGGCAGCTGACCAGGTGACCCCAGAAGAGAAGATGTGGCCTCTAAGCATTCGATACCCATTACTCTCTTTTGTTAATAAATGATAAATGCCATATCTTTATTTGCACAGTTCTTTTTTTAAAAATACATGTATTAAATGTGATAGTGTAAGGAGAATTACTCAGGAGGAGAGTGAAGACAATACATTTTTTAAATTGTATATTGACCACTGATGCTCATGTTGCTAACTTTATAAAAAATACAGTCATGGAATTTTAGGGGAAAATATTCTAAAACTAATTTTTGAAAAAGTTTCTCTTATTATTTTATTGTTCTGCTAGAATACCCCTGAATGGTTCAAATTTTAAATACTAAGAATTTTTATTATTGCTATTGTTTTACATAGACACTAGATGGTGCTAAGAGATCATTAGCATAAGCCTCGAACAACTAAAAATAACTAAACCATGAGAATTTTGTCACTTTGAGCCAATTTATCTATCAAATCCAAAGCACATGGAAAAAACCCTCTAGCACTTCTCATCTTCCTACCAAAAGGCAGCTGCTCATCAATGGAAACAGTGATAAAATAAATAGCTCATTAGCGAAAACAGTATTCACTGTTGCAAAGAAATTCTTCAAAACGAATTAAAATTTAAACATTTCCTTGGGCGTCTGATTCACTAACGATGTGGTCACAGTATTTATTCAGAGAAGGAAACATCATGCCCTCCTTGTTGAATTAGCAGAATATAGTTCTATGGTCCCCCCACCCCGTTCAACTCTTCTTTAGGGGTTGAGTGACTTAGGAGGGATCTGTAACTAGGAAGTTGCTAGATAACAATAGTGCTGGTGGGAAGCACTATGGTGAACAGTTGTAAAATCATGTGGGATGCAGGATTTAATGAAAAAATAATCAGTTGTTTAAAAGTAATATAAAACAGCCCTCCACACCCTGGTATGTAGTTTAGCATTTACTTTCTGAAAATCAAGGGTCCACTGTTTTATTCCAATACCTCAAATAAAATAGATGTGCAATTTTCCTTGCTTTGGAGGCTCCCCTTAACAGACATATATAAAAGAGCTCAGGATAATACACAGACACCAAAATCTGGGTTCAACATGAGTCTATTAATCTTAGTAATCACAATAAGGATACAATCCTTCAAGCAGCTGCAGGAAAAAATGGAGGTAAAAAGGGAAGAAAAAAACACAATATATTTTTTTTAAAAGTTCAAAGAATAAATAACATTAAGTCAGATTTTGGGGGGACCCAGCAAATTTTAAACTATGAAGTTTTTCTTTATAATAACAGACAACATATCTCAATGGTCAAGTGTTCAATTAATTCTAACAGAATACCTTGACTTTTTTTCTTTTGCCTTTTAAATCTGGAATATAGCAAGGAATTTTTAAGTTTGGGAAAGGAAATCAATTATGAAATAACTGAAAAATAGATTCTACCTTTATATAATTAGAATCTGGTTTCAGTATTTTTATCTGCCTCTGTCAGGTCCCTTATCTCTAGTCACCCTCACGTTTCCATTTGGATTCAACAGACTCAGTCTTCTCCCCAGATTTGAGCACGTCCCTGGAACAGCTGTCACATGGACAGGAAGCACCTGGGCAGGTGGAAAAGGCCCGCGTACTCTCCATCAGTGACCTACCTTTAAACGCTGTGGCTTGCTGGAAGAGTGTGGCCCTAGTGCCAAAGGGAAAACATGGCCCTGCCTTCATGGTCTGTGCTCCGCGTTCTTTAGGAAAAAGTCTTTTGTTTCTGGATTTTTATTTAACCAATAGGCTATTTTTCTGTACCTCTCTCACCCATAAAAACCAAGTGGGGGCAAAAACACAAAGACAAGCAAGTCAAAGCAGACCCCCTTACCTTCTGCGCACAAGCAGCTCTCCTCTCCTGCTTGGCTTTCATCTCGGCCAACAGACCGCTGCCCATCACCTGGACCCCGTACCTTCGCCCGCCCTGTGGGCTGCTCTTGCTGTCACTCCGTTCCATCTTCCCCATGTCTTCTCCTTGACTCTCCTCAAGGGAGTCGGGGGTTTTTATCTCCTCTATCCGCTCAGAATTGCCATTTTGCTCGGCTGGCTTCGTGTCCTTTCTGGGTGTGTCCACGGCTGGGCTTCTGACTGACCCTTTTGGTGAGGAGGGTTCTTCTGTCATCAAGACCGTTGATGGCCGCTCACACTTGGACCGGGATTTGATTAAATTGAGGAAGCCGCTTTTCCGAGAATCTCGCTTTTTCTTTTCATCTCCTCCTTCACTAAGCTCGTGGGAATCTGAGCCTCTTGCTGATGATCTCCTGTGATTCAAAAGAACCAATCCTGTTGGCTTCACTGTAATTAAAGCTCAAGTAAGAATCAGTCAAAATATAAACATGGAGATTGCTGCTTATACAGCAACCCTTCTGAAGTGTTTTAAAAAGTTGATTTGAGTCATTGCACTTAGGAAATAGAGAGGAATGTGGAATATTATCATCATAACCACAGGTGAGGAAATTGAGGCACACACAAATTAAGAACGAGAATCTGAAGGTGTCAGTGGTAGATCTGGGAGCAGAGGTGAGTTTTTTTATATTTAAATGTTCTAGTCAAGCGCCTTTCCACTTGTAAGAACATCCAACAAAGCTGGCTCCACTCAAGCCATAGGGGGGCAACTGCCTCATTTAATGTAACGGACACTGGACAGGGCCGGATTTCCCCACAATGCCCTAAATCGTCCATAACCATTAAACACCACCTGAAATCCCAGCCTGAGTGCTCAACCCAAACAAAGATTTGGATCCTAGCTTAAATGTCATACCACAGAAAGAGCAACAATATGAAAAGACAGACAGTGACCTTTGGTAGAGGGTTGTCAGAGAGAACATTCAGAAACTTGGGAAATGGATAGGGAGAAAGCACAAATGAAATGGGCTGAGTGGGAGGTACCATCACTACCCTTCACTTAAAGCTGCCAGAGTGAATACTCGTTTAGTCCCAAGTCCCCAGTACTATCACAGCAAGGGATTAAAAAAAGGCATAAGCCCCAGAGGGGAAAAAAGGCAAAACCAACAAAGTTTGGAAGGCAAAATAGTTATGAGTGAAAACTGACTTAATAGATCTGGGAAAGCTGACCCCTAAACTGTTAGCAGGGGAGACCCAGAAGCAAATGGATTTGTACTGGCTCCAGAACAAGGAGCAATAAGCACCTCTGGAAACAGAAGTGAAGGTGGGGCTTAAGAGAGGTTGAAAGCACATTCACCAAACAATTAGATCCTCTCCCCAAACCACACAGCCCAAGACTGTGCCATCTCAGCCCAAATTTATACTCCGGGAGGGTGAGCCAAAGGAACTCTGAGCTGAGGGACAGTAGGCACAGCTGAGCTAAGTATACTACCGTGAAAACAGGGGGGTTCAGGTGAAAGAGAGAATTTGCCACCTCAAAATATGCCTCTTTGGCATAAGGATTCTTTTAGGCTGATTATTATTATTATTATTTTTTTGGTGAGGAAGATTAGCCCTGAGCTAACATCCGTTGCCAATCCTCCTCTTTTTGGTGAGGAAGATTGTCCCTGAGCTAACATCCATGCCCGTCTTCCTCTATTTCGTATGTGGGACACCTGCCACAGCATGGCTTGATGAGTGGTGCGTAGGTCCATGCCTGGGATCCGAACCCACGAACCCCGGGCTGCTGAAGCAGAGCACGTGAACTTAACCACTACACCACCAGGCTGGCCCCAAGGCTGATTATTTTTAAGAAACAGCAGACAAGGCCGGCCCAGTGGTGCAGTGGTTTAGTTCGTCCTTGGCAGCCCAGGGTTCGCCGGTTTGGATCCTGGGCGCCTGCCGACGCACTGCTTGTCGTCACCACCATGCTGTGGCGGTGTCCCATATAAAGTGGAGGAAGATGGGCACGGATGTTAGCCCAGGGCCAGCTTCCTCAGCAAAAAAGAGGAAGATTAGCAAGGGATGTTAGCTCAGGCTGGTCTTCCTCACACACACAAAAAAAGGAAACAGCAGACATAGGAGAAATTCTGAAAACTGATAGAAGTACCCTTTTGTAAGAGACATTTACATTTATAAGGGAAGTCTTATTTTTGAGGGTGTCCCCCTCTCTGTACCAGGAAGAGAGGAATGACTAAAACTCTAGAAACTTATCAGTGGAGAACGCAAGGACTTAATTCTGCATAACAACCATATCCTTTTTACTGTCCTTTTCCTGATAACCTCCCCAAACTGACTCCCCTTCCCAAACATCCTTCTTTTGTCTTTAGCTGGAGATGGTATTTAAGGTGGTAGCTTGGGCCAGTTTGAGGAGGTACTCAGTTTCCCTGGGTCTCTCCCGTGTATACGGAAGGGATACATGTTATTAAACTTCTGTTTTTCTCCTGTTAATCTGTGTTTTTATTATAGGGGTGTCTCAGCCAAGAACCTAGAAGGGTGGAAGGAAAATTATTTTTCCTCTCCTACACAGGAAAGCCTGCATACTGAACAGTGATACCTCCCAGCCCCCTTCCCTCATTCTGGATCCCAGACTGGGGAAGCTAGGTTTATGCCCTCCAAGCAAGAGATGAAGCTTCCCAATAAGTCCAAGAGAAAAGACTAAAGATTTGGACAGTCAGAGAGACCCCCTCCCTCAACAAAATGGTCCAAGAAGGTCACCCTGCATTGAAGCCCACCAGTCGACAAGCTGCATTCACAAACTTCCAAGAAATGCATTGGTGCCCCATTCCATTTCAACATGAGAGAGAAAAAATGTTACATCCCTGAAACAAGAACAACAGAAAAATGTGAGAGCAGAAGTAGAAAACTCAAGGTTGGAAGATACAACTGAGGAAATCTCCCAGAAAGTGAGGAGCAGGGAGTGGGGCAAAAAAGAATGAGAAAATAGGAGAGAAAAGGTAAAAAAAAAAAAGAAAAGAAAAACTAGTGGATTAACAGAGGAAACACATAATTTGGATAGTGGAAGTTTAAGAAAAAGAATACAGAGAAAAAGAAAGGGAAGAAATTATGAAAAAAATAAAACAAACTTACAGAACCAAAGGACCTGACTTTCCAGACTAAAATGGCTCATGAGTGCCCAGCAAATGGGTTAAAACAAAACAAAACAAAAAAACCCACCCAGAGCATATCGCCATAAAATTTCAATATACTGGGAACAAAGAGAACACCCCAAATGCTTCCAGAGAAAAAAAGAAACAAAAACAAGCCACAAACAAAGGATTGGGACTCAAGGCGATACTGGATTCTTACAGCAACACTAGAAGCTAGAAGATAATGGCACCAGGTTTTCAAAATTCTAAGGTAGAATGGATTCCAGTCTAGACGTATGTACCTAGTCACACTACGAATCAAAATGAAGGACAGATGAGTTTCAGAAACTCACCTCCCATGCTTCCTTTCTCAGGAAGCAACCTGAGGAGGTGCTCCACCAAAACAAGGCAGTAAAGTAGGGAAGAAGAGGACATGGACCAAAGGAGATAGGAAAAGGACTCAGGAATGAGGTGAAGGGAAGCCCTGGCAGATAATGAAGGGAGATCCCAGAGCGACAGCAGTGAAACCGCCAAGAGGTCACTCTGAAGTCAGTCATACAGCAGTGAAGGACATGTCCAAGAAGACAAAACTGAGAATACCTGAAGAAATTAAGAGGAGATTATACCTTTACTGGAGATATAAGGGATATGTCAGTGATAGGAATACAGAAAACTAAGCAAATGCAAAAGGGGACAATTATTAACTCCAGGGAAAATAGAAAGTTGTATAGGGAAGGAAATGTGATCATAGTACACTGTACATATCAGCTGTGAATATTTACATGGTTACAGTGACGTAAACATTAAATATTGATGTCACCAACAATTATGATAGAACTAAATAAGAAGATGGGGAGAGGAAAAGTGTGTGTTTGTGTGTTTGGTGGGCAGTAGGGTCAGAGTTTATAGTTCCTACGTAAAACTGAAAAGGAGGAAATAGCAGAAAAAATGTTATTAAGGAATATGGAAGCAAAATAAAAACTAAACAGCTAAAGGAATAGGAATTAATTGCCTCTGGAGAATAGGCAGTAGGGAAAGAAACAGGGCCCTTTTCTTTGGAAAAAGTCTTGTAGAACGTCACATTTTAAACCATCAGCATGTATAACTTTGATTTTCAAACTTCCTTCACACAACTTGATGATTTTACCTATGCCTAGCCCTTTACATATCAGGCTGACAATAATCTGTTTTTATACAACAAAATGAAATGAAAAAAAAATCACAACTTTTAGTAGATTCCATCATTATTTGATGAAAATTGATGTATCTAGTTCTATTTGCGCCCTGGAACATGAACAGAATCCTCCTAGGGCAGTATCTTTGTAGAAGGTAGATCTACACCTTATAGAATTTGCCCAAATTTCGTTCAGAGCCTATTAAAGAAGAAGGCAGCATGAAGGGTAAAGGAAATCACACTGGAGCAGGTGTAACAACAAATACAGTCCCAATATGCATAAACATTTTTACTACCTAAATATCAATTCTAAAGTTTAGAAGAGGCGAGCCTACAGTGGTGTCTGTAGTTTATAGGGATACAGGCCAAGATTGTCTCGATTCATTCAACCAGCAGTGACTATACATTATATATGAGGACAGACTATACATTATAGGCCGTGTCAGACACGGAAGTTACAATGAAATAAGACCCAGGTGTTGCTTCTGAAGAACAGCATTTTATGGGAAAAAACAACTTGAAAGCAAATCATTACAAGGGACTTTCTCGTTTTACTCTGTTTATGTTGGTTTTGCTTGAATCTTTTACACTGAGAATATAGTCAACCATTCCCTGCACTGTAAAAAAATTAAAAACCAAACAAACTCTTGAAAGAATGTGTGCTCTAACAGATGCATGCAGAGGATGGGGGGAAAAAGCACTGAGTCAGCAGTAGAGAAAGAGCCATTAATTTGGGGGCAGGGAGGGGCAGTCATGGAAAAGCTTCAAAGAATAAATGACATTTAGGTTGGTTCTTGAAAGATAGGAGAACAGAATTTTTCCAAGTATAGTATGCCAAGCTTCAAGGTCAGTGTCAAAGAAGACAAATAATTGGGTCCTGAAGTTTCTAACATTCAGTAAGTTATACTGTTATGGATATAAAAATTTAACTGACTGTCACCTCGCCATCCTGCTGAGGCAAGATAAGGTAAGTCAGTCTATAGAATGGACCAGTTTCTTCCCTATCTGTGCCCCGCCTGCCCACCCTCAGTTTATCAGTATGGTTTAAATTCATTCCTGAATTTGATCTCAAGGTGAAGAATACCTCACAGACACAAATCCACGTTAAGAGTATATTTTGGGATGGATCTGCATTTAGTTGGGGATTAAACAACTTGGTACACATCACGTTTAAAGACTGGAATGTTGTAAGTTAAACTACTGTTAATAAAAGTACCAGTGAGTTGTCCTTTAAGGAAACTCCACCTAATAATAAGAAAATGCAGGGAGAACTTTTCAGAGGCTAAGTCTGAAGCCTCTTCACTCATTCTGTTGTCATTTTGACACTGCTGAGGTTGCGCCATTTAGCAATGATGTAGGGCTCCCACATACATCAAATTACGAACAATGAGAATTTAAAAATAAGTAATTCCAGGGGCCGACCCGGTGGCACAGCGGTTTAGTTTGCGCTTTGGCAGCCCGGGATTCGCGAGTTCGGATCCCGGGCGCCCGCCGACGCACTGCCTATCAGCCATGCCGTGGTGGCGTCCCATATAAAGTGGAGGAAGATGGGCACGGATGTTAGCCCAGGGCCAGTCTTCCTCAGCAAAAAGAGGAGGATTGGCAACGGCTGTTAGCTCAGGGCTGGTCTTCCTCACACAAAAAATAAATAAATAAATAAAATTAAAACAAATAAAATAAAAATAAGTAATTTCAGCTGTCAAAGCTCACTGTCCTGTAATAAAATAATCCAGGTGAATGTGATAAAGCCCCCCCAAAACTACCTAGGGGAGGTACATTTTGTGGTCTGGTTAGATTAGTACAATGGTTCTCAAACTGGAGCATGCCTCAGCACACCCTGGAAGGCTTACTGAAACACAGATTGCTGGGCCCCCCTCCAGAGTTTCTGATTCAACAGGTTTGGGGCAGAGACTTGAGAATTTGCTTTTCTAACAAGTTTCCAGTTGATAGTGATATTGCTTGCCTGGATATCACATTTTGCAAAGCATCAGAATAGTAAATCCCATTAAATATATATATTATATATATATGCACAAATATATGTATGTATATATAAACAATATAAATATACAAAATAATATATAAAATATTTTTAAATATATAAAAATATATTTAAAAATAAAACATATTTTATAAATATAAATATATTTTTATATAATACAAATATTTGTATATATTTATATACAAATATATTATTATATAAATAAATAAATATATAAATAATAACTGAGCCTTAGTATACTAAGTTTAAATGTAATTGTTAGTAATGTAAATGTGAATTAAATAGTACTATTAGTGAAATGACTCTGAACCCACTTGGAATCCATTTTGGTCACTTTCTTGGTGAAAAATTCATCTACACCTTCATCCACTCTTCCCATAAGACCATTCTGTTCACCATCTTGGGAGACTATGTTGGCAGCACAGACCTGTGAACCAAACAGGCGTCACGTTAATTTACATTCAAACTAATTCAGCAAGTATTTATTGCCAGATTCAAAGCACTGAGGTAAGAGGACAAGACTGACCAAAATAAGGGCCCTTACAATCTACTGGAAGAGAGGTCACGTGTACGACTGTAACAAGGGCAGAAAGAAACAAAAGTGAGTAATGCACTATAAACGCAAAGCCTGGTGGAAGATTAACGCTGTGTGTATCAAAAGCAGCTGGACCTAACGGGCTGTGGAGAGAAAGGCATCGCAGGCATATGGTAAGGAAAGAGACAATGCACGGAAAAATGAAACACACGCTGAGTTCTGAGAACGGTGATAATTCCAGTTACCAGGGCCCTGAGGTGTGTGGATGGGGTTAACTGCTGAGGATAAACCCTGGCAGATGCTAATAGTGGCCACTCCAAACCCCCTCCTCTGTTTCCTTTCTTTCTTGCTGGAAGAACCCTGATTTCAAGATGTGAATACTTATTTGTATAAGCCAAACATCCTAATTCTATCTCCTTGCCTGTGATTGGTAGGTATGGGCATGTGATACAATTCTGGTCATTGATATATAAGGGGAAATCTGCTAGGGGGCTCATGGGCAGGTTTTCCTGCAGAGGAGGAAATGTACTTTTTCTGCAATGGTTATGTGAGGGAGGATATGATGTCTGAGCTGTGGCAGCCATCTGACACTCATGAGGGCAAGCTTGAGGACAAAAGCCAGCATAATGAGGATGATGGAGTGGAATGCAGGAAAACAGCTGAGTGCTTGTGCTATGCTGCTGAATGAACCAGATCTGGATCCTAGACTTCTTGTTAGGTGAGAAAATAAGTATTTCCCATAATTTAAGTTACTTTTAGTTGAGTATGTTACCTCTGACTGAATGAATACTTCCCAACTAACAAAACAAGAACCAATGGTGAACAGCCTTGAATCCTATGCTAAGGAGGATGGAATTTATTTTGTAGGTGATAGGGAGCCCAAAAAGAAATGGCACATCCCAACCTGTATTTTGGGCAGAAAATTCTGGGGCAGCATGAAGGATACATTGGAGAAGCCAGAGATCGTAAGTAGGGAAATCTGTTCAGGAACACAAATGAAAGACTCTGGCAGTAGTCTGTATAGTCTAATCTGGAGAATGAAAACAGAAAGAAAGGAACTGCCTCAAATGAGGTCGAAGTTTCTAGACTGGGCAAATGGGAGCATGGCTCTAGGGAACCCAGTTCAAAGATCAGATCTGGGGAAGATGATAAGTCCAACTTCAGGTAAGTGTTTGAGGTGCTGTGGGAAATCCAGGGGCAGGTGTCCAGCAAGGAGTCGAAAGCTTGGGTCTCAGGAGAGAAGCTGGTGAGAAGCCATAACGAAATTATTCACCAAGTTAGCATTTCTCTTTGAATGGACAGCTCACAGTGAGCTTAGTAACATGCTTGACTTGTGTCTGCAATGGTGTGTCAAATTAATATTTCACACAGATAGGTTGCAGGCCACTGAGAAAGAACATGTATCCGGCCCATTCTGTTGGGCGCAAGGACAAATTCTCATGTGGTTGGGATATCTGACGTCTTGCCACAGAGTGGTGGGAAATTTCCTTTCTGTAATCTTGACTTGTAAGTCTCAGGTTGCCTCTGGGGAAACTTGGCTCCTGTCTGCACATGCATTGTTTAAAGAAAAGACCAATCATTTGCTTTAAACAATCATCCACTCCATTCATTGGGAAACCTCCCTTATGAAAATGAACTGTGTGTTTGAGTTCACATTTGTGAAATGCTGAAAAGTGAGCAGACAACAGAAAAAGAACCCCATGAAATGCGAATAATAAAGACAATTATACGTCTCATCTGAATGGTTTATATTGGAGCAAGCCTTTCCTATATATTGCAATCAAGCAGAAATCAGCAAAGTTCTATAATCCAGTTATGGAGAGAAAGAAGCCCACTGAAAAACTTTTATTTTGATGACAAAAGATAAAGTAGCACAGAACTTGCTTGTATTATCATTTTTCCTTTTGTAAAAGAATGGAGAATGGAATCTCTGCAGTAATGAGAGCTCCCTAAGTTTGTACAGTGCTAGGCAGTAGTTTACATGGGTTTTGCACATCATTATTTCACCCTCACATCTCCCCTTTGAACTGAAAAGGAAAGATAGTTTTATCCTAGTCTTTGGTTAGTCACAGATCAAATAGTGGCTCAGAGGGTGAGGGGTGCCCACACAGGCCACCTGACTGACAGACAAGGATGTGTGAGCCCATGACATACGGCCCCAATATGAGGCTTCCTTTCAGTGCACCCACGCTTCCCCTCAGAGGCTTCCTCTCAAATTCCCTTTCCCATTTTGAGGAAAAAAATAATAAATTTTACTAGTATAATTTTTCCTCTCAGCCCTTTTCTTTTTTCCTGCTTTGAAACAGAATTCACAGCTAGCACAAAAGGCTCTCTGGGAATGTGAAGAACACCAATGGGTTTCACAGACGGAGGCACATAGGGCTTAACAAAGGAGTCTTCTTTCCTGCAGGACAGGCCAGTTTTTAGGGCTGGAAGGGACCATATAGATTGATCCCCCAGTCCCACCCTGTCATTTTAGAGATAAAGAGACTGAGAGTTGAGAGGTTAAGAGAAGTCCAGTGTCACCAGAAGATCTTCAATGAGATGCGGTTTAAAATGCATCTGTTAAAATGGGAAGCAGGAGGAGTCAGCAGCCTGAAAGAAGAGCAGCAGAAAAACTGAAGACTAAAATGATGCGTAGTTTGTCAAAACAGTTCAAGGCCAAATACACATGCTGTTTTAGCTCAATTTCTAGCAAAAGGAAAGGAAAGGACATAGAGACATCAGAAGTTCTCAAAATTCCATTTGATTTTGGTCTTTTCTGTCAAGTAGAATAAATTTCAGACTAAAAAGGGTAGTGAGGCTGTTGGAAAGGGTGGGGGTGGGGGGACAGACACCTCAGCCCTGAGCTGGTTGGAACCCACTGCATTGGCACTCAGAGCAAGAATTTTGCAAATAAAATTGGGAATTGCTATTGTTGATATTTGAGAAATAAAGACGGTAGATTTTCCACCTCTGGTGTATAAGTAAATGGTAAAAGGATAATTTGTGAATGCTTAGAAGATAAGCCAGTGACTACGAGAACTAAAGACATTTCAGACCACCCTCCGTTTTCCCTCTGGCAGGATTATTAAGATGAATGCACCAAGGAATCATGGTAGGTGGTGCACCTGGACTCTGCCAAATCTCCCATAATGTCTCCATAGGCGGATGGAGAGAGACGGGCAGGAAGTAAGGACAATTAGGTATATTAGTAACTCTGAAGAAATATACCCAAAGGGTGCTAATTAGTGAGTTGAATATACATAGAATCTTATATGCATATATTAGAAAGTAAGAAACATGGAAAAGTTGAGAGCTAAGCAATCAAGATAGGAAATAAGGAACCCAAAGGAAGTACAATGAAGGTAATATAATAAAAAGATAAGACAAAAATTAATGAACTTGAGAGAACTAATAAAACTAAAAGCTGATTCTTTGAAAAAGACTAATAAGAGACAACCTTGCAAAATTAAGAGAGGCATTAAAATATATTAGAAATGAAAAAAATGAGACATAGCTATTGATGAAGAGATTAAAAACTCTTCTGAGAATTCTATAAACAACTAAATGAACAATTAGACTAAGTGGACGATAGCCTAGAAAAATATAAATTACCAAAATGGTCTCAAGAAGAATTAGGTTATCTGAACAGATCTATAATAAAAGAAATCAAACCCTAGTAAAGAAATCTATGGATAAGCATCACATGGACACAGCACACAGACAAGGCATAAGGCGCAAATGGCTCCCCAGGACCAGAAAATCTCTATTATATGCACTCTGTTCCAGAGAACAGGAAAGGAGAGAGCTTCCCAACTAATTCTATGAAGACAGTAGAATTTTCAAACCAAAACTAGATGGATGGTCTGGACAAGAAAAAGAAAGATAAATTATAAGTCTCTCTCATTTGTGCACACAGATGAAAAAATTCTCATAAAATATGGTAAACAAAGCCTAGCAGTATATTAAAACAAAGCAAAAGTATCATGATCAAGAATGATATAACATGAGAAAAATCTGTTAATGTGATTCATCACAACAGCAAATTAAAAGAGAAAAATAATTTATTTCCACAAATACTGAAAAAAAAAATTACAATCAAACTAAACTACCATTCATCAGAAAAAAAAATTAGCAAACTAGGAAGGAAACTTTCTCAACTGAATAAATAACAGCAGAAACTGCTACATGTCTACCCAGTGTCCAATCTCTCGTTTACTCAGTAACAAAACCCTGACTTATTTGGAGTATCAATGTGACCAAATGAAACACTTATCTTCCCAGATGCAAGAGCTGGAAATACGGTTGATTTCTGGCCAGTGAGATATAACTGGAAGTATACTAGGACTTCTGGGTAAGTTCAGATTTCCTGATACACACACTCCCTCTTCCTCTGTCTGAAATATGCTTAAAAATAAAGAAGATTATAGGCTTTGCCTGAGAGTAAGACCAGCCAGCAGCCATTAAAAAAGTGAATACAGGGGCCAGCCCCATGGCATAGGGGTTAAGTCTGGTGCACTTCCCTCCGGTGGCCCAGGTGCACGAGGTTCAGATCCTGGGCATGGACCTACACCACTCGTCAAGCCATGCTTTGGCAGAGACCCACATGATAAACAGAGGAAGACTGGCACAGATGTTAGCTCAGGGCTAACTTTCCTCAAGCAAAAAAAAGGAAGATTGGCAACAGATGTTAGCTCAGAGTGAATCTTCCTGACCAAAAAAAGTGAATACAATCTGTGGTTGAATAAATAGAAGTACAGTATTTAGAAGAAGGGAGGTGATATGGCCAGATCCTACTACAGTACTCTATTCTGTTTTGGGTGCCACACTGAAATTTCTTCAGAAGAGAGCAACAAAGAATTGTAAACGGATTCCAGACAGTATCATACGACAAACATCAAAAGAGCTGAGAAATTTAGACTGGAGAAGGAAAGACCTAGTAATTTTTTGTAAGTTCGCCAAGCAGAAGAGACTTAAACAACATATGCCACTTCAGACAAAAGGAACAAGATGGCTAAGATAAAATTATAAAGACAGACTTTAGTAATACATAAAAAATAATTTGTTAATAACTAGAGCTTTCAGAAAATGGCTGCTTCAGAGAAAGAGGTCAATATATTGGCCAAATGGCCAGTTGATGGCTGTGTAGGATTTTTAAGCACTTGATAAGGGATTGGACAAGATGATTTCAAAATCCCTTCTAGCCTTGAGATACTGTGAATCAAAGCATGTAGGAGAAAACTGATTACCCAGGATTTAGTTAACTTCAGTTAGAGTTAGTTTGTTTCATCACTGGGCCAAGGAGTGTGGGGCCATGACAAAAATATATAGTAAACCGATTAACACTAACATATCATGCAAAGTGAAGTCACTGTGGTATATTATAACCGTTCAGAGGATGATCACAGGCAAATCAGTTACTTGCCCTGGGCTTCATATTCCCTTGAATAATGAACAGATAGTCTTTAAAATTCCTTCCAGTAAGAGACGAGTCTAATCAGCGGCAGAGTCAGGATTAGAAGCTGGCAAGTTTCCTGAATCCCAGTCCAGCATTCTTTCCATTCTTCTATGCAGATTTTTTGATGGTTTTTCCTTTAGGGAATACTTTTCACCTATAGTTATGAGAGGTGAAAGCAGAAGAAGCAATAGCTAACTGGCCGTGGATGGGTATGAAGCCCGTTAGCCCTCCTCCCTCCCTGTCAGATACCATGGTTAAAACGTGTTTCTCAGGCTCACGTGCAGGGAGGTGGCCACTTGGCCAAGTCTGGCTAATAGTATTCGGATGAAGGTGAAGTTCACCACTTTCAGACCCAGCCCATCAAACCTCCCGGGTGTGAACCTTAGTGCTTTATGTCATCCTCCAGCTGAATGGACGGGACTCCAAGGGCCAAAGAGGAGGTAGAGCCACAGATGAAAGCAGCCTGGGTCCCTGAATGACCCTTATGGGGTCCAGTCCCCTGACCAGACACACCCACATTGGACTATGACATGAGCAAGAAATAAACTCTGAAATATCAGGGACTTAACATATTATCCTCCCTCTATATTTTTCCCCCCTCTTATCTGTTTATTGTGCCCTTTCATGGGAATGCTGGCACATTCTGGTACCTTCAAAACTGGCATTTCCACTCTTAATTTACCCACGTGAAGCTCTCATCCCCAAAGCAAAGACTCTGAAAGTCACTTCTACTAAAGAAATAACTTTTGAATACAAATTTCTGCAAAGTTAATTGACTTGTTCCTTAATAAACATGAGTAAGAATCCCCCAAATTAGTGAGAGTAGCTAAGAGCGATATGAATCCATTTCCAGAAACATTTTTCTTTCTCCTCCATTTTAGTGTCAGAGAGATGAAACAGGGAACAAAGGAAAAAGCAAATATTAATATTATAAAGATAGCTAATATTAGTAAAATGGAAATACTAGCTTTAAAGAATAACATTTGCACTTAATACAGGATTGTATGATTTTATTCCACTTATTTCTCATGACAACTCAATGATGTAGGCAGTGCTGGTATTTTAGAAGTCAGCCAGCTCAGGCCCAACAAGATCCCACGCCTTGTCCGGACACACGCTGCCAGGGGAGGGGAGGGCTCACCGGCTGTCTCACATCCCGCTCTTACTACTCCAGTGGAAGACTAAATTCTACAGGCTAATCAGCCACAATGTAATGTTTAAGAGTTCTTATATACACATTAATGAAATAAAAAAAGAAGGAACTGGATCTTTTATCTCTTATTAAAAATAAAATGTTTTTTTTTTTTCTTTTGGAAGAGGTATGAGAAAGACTTAAAATGTATAGGTAAAATGTCTATAGCAATTATTCAGAAAATGTCTAGTAGTTTAGAATGATTGTAGTTTCACCCAAGATTAAATTTTTACTTAGTTTTTATTTTAATAGGTTATCTACTCTTCACATTTACAGAAATATTTATTTGTATATTTTGGGCACAAAAATCAATAATTACAACACTAGTATTTTTGGCCCAGTAGAAATGGACATGTTGGCATTTAACTTAGTCTGTGTGATACAATTAAAAGTATGTATTTGGTCTTCGTCCCTGGTTCATGACACAGAGCTTCTAAAATCCTTGGAATAGGGTGACAGAGGTAACAGGAACATCTTTTGTTATCTATAACAGGCCCCTTTCAACCATACCTAGTTTATGCTAAAAAGCTGAGTCTTGGTGGACACCTAAATAAGCTTCAGGATAAGGGCTGGTCGTCAGACACCAACCATGAAATAAGAGGTTGGAACTTTCAGTCCCATCTCCCAACCATGGGGAAGGGAGAGGGACTGGAGATTGAGTTAGTCACCAATGACCAACGATGTAAGCAAGCATGTCTACTTAATGGAACCTCCATAAAAACCCCTAAATGACGAGGTCTGGAAAGCTTCCGGATTGGTAAACACATTCAGGAGCTGGAAGGGTGGCACGCCCAGAAGGGACATGGAAGCTTCCTGTCCCTGCCCCCATACCTTGCCCTGTGCATCTCTTCCATCTGGCTGTTCCTGAGTTGTATCCTTTATAATTAACCAGTAATAGTAAGTAAAGTGTCTTTGAGTTCTGTGAGCTATTCTAGCAAATTGTCAAACCTAAGGAGGGGGTTGTGGGAACCTCCCCTGAATTTATATCTAGTTGGTCAGAAGAACAGGTGGCAACCTGGGACTGGTGTCTGAAGTGGGGGCACCACTGAGCACTTATCTTGTGGGGTCTACACTACCTCCAGGTAGCTAGTGCCAGAGTTGAACTGAATTGTAGTATACCCAGAGAGTTGAAGAATTAGTTGGTGTGGGGGAAAAAAACCCTCACATTTGGTGTCAGAAATGTTGAAAGCAAAAATAGTCCATACCTTGGTCTTGAGAATTCTGACACATGGAAAAGCTAATTAGGGCATTAGAGGTCAAGGACAAGCTCTAGAAAAGCTAAATACACTTAGTGCGGACTGAGTCCACTCACTCCCAGCAAAACAAACAAAAACAAAACAATGATAATACTGACTGACTGCTGCTACTAAATTCTAGTAATAAAGAGGAGCTGCAACCTCCTCATTCTGAGCTGAAAAATGTGGATGATCGAGCCTGCAAGGCAGCTTCACAGAGTTGTTAGATGTGAGAGCACTTTGAAAATCTCAAGCGCTGTGAAATCATAAGGCAGTATATACTTTCACTATGAACCCAAGGAAAAGCAAGCTACGCCATGTTTCTTAGTCCACCAAGCCTCTGGGAAGGAGCTAGATCTATGTAGACCCATGGCCATAATCCATTATCTTAGGACACAGCCTTGTGCTAGAGGCCCTAGGATGGAGAAGCCTGAGACATGCTGACCCTGTGGGCAAAGTTAAAATCTCTCCAGGATAGATCTAGTACATTCCTCCACTAGAGGAATATAAACTCTGTCACAGCTTTCTTCCCTTCCCTTCTTTCTTGTTCTTGAAATTCATAAAGAAAAAAAGTACACAACATTCTCTTTCCATGGGTCACTGACTTAATCAAGGGAAACTTAAACCATCCTTTCACATGCAAGTTACACAGCTAATGACTCTCCACATGGAAAGAGCCAAAGTATTATTCAGTAACCATCTAGAATCTAGAGTGTGGAAGGTTATCTTTTCCCTATCTGAAAAGGCCTTTTCCTTATTTAAAAAAAGGAAAAGAAAAAAATATTCCTCTAAAAATATGTAATAGTGCACTAAGAAGTTAAAATCAAGTAAATTGGAAAAGAAAATCATGCACTAAAATTTTTTTCTTTTAGTTTTTTGAAACCACGTCAAACTATTCAGATTCAAATGAGAGAAATAAATCAAACACAACAGCCTGATCTAGTATGAGTAAGTGATTGATCACTGCAGGTACTTTGCTGTGACCTTTATCCCTGTCTCCAGTCATCCACCCATCATCCAGTAAGTATTGTTGAACGTCTCTACATTCTAAACCCATACTGAGCACCAGGCACAAAACCATGGATAATAAATCCCACACCTTCCTACAAGGAGCTTACAGACAAGGAGAGAGTGCTTAGGAAACACTGTATGACGAGAGCTGTAACAGGGTAAGCATCAGGCACGGGAGGAGCCAGGGCCTCCATGGAGGGTTGCTCAGGCTATGCATTGTGCACAGCTAGGCTGTGAGAACAACTTTCCCTGGAGTTGTGCAACCACAGCCCTATGGGAGCACAGAGGTAGAGAGGGGGAGGGCTTCCTGGAGGAAGTCTTGCCTCAGTGGAGTTCTGAAAGATGGGTGATTATCAGCCCAGGAGGTGTGTGTGTGGTGGCAGAGGAGCAATGAGAAAAAGGCTGCAGCACTGGAGGACTAAACACGGGATGAGAGGTCGGGATGGCGGGGACGTCAGGGAGGAAGGTGGAGAGCAGGTCGGGGTTGGTGGTGGGGAGCCGGTGTTCAGGATCATATCCAGGTTTCTAACCAGTCAACTGGTGATGCTCCATGGCAGATAGGGTATATAAGAGAAAGGGCAGGTTTGTAAAGAAAGATAGGCTCCCAGGTTCGAATCTGTTGAGCTTGAGGTACTCTGGGACATTCAAGTTCAGGAGGCATATCTGAATCTAGAGTTCAGCAGAGAGGGCAGGAGTTAACAACAGAGAGGTTATAACCATGGGTTTGAATGACATCACCCAGACAGCAAATAATACACTCCAAGGCCAGGCAGAGGAAAACTGGGAAGACACCACTGGAGAGGCGGGTGGAAAGGAAAAGAGTGTGATGACTCAGAGGCTCATGGGAAATCACCTTTCAGGAAGGACGGAGCTTTCCATGTCAAGTAACTGCTGGGACATCAAGTAAGATGACAGCTGACAAGTGTCCACAGGATGAGGTCAGGAGTGACCTTGGCAGGGTAGTTTCGGGGGTAGCAGGCACAGAATGAAGATTTTGGTGGATTGGGGGGTGAAAGGAAGATGAGGAAGAAAGACAACAGGCACAAACTTTTTCAAGACTGTAGAGCAGAGAAAAGACACTAACCAGAAAGAGACATAGGGTAAATTACATGAAGGCTCCTTAGCACAGACAACTCAATCTTCTCCTGTAGGAGAGAGCACAGGATGCTGAGTTCCACCACCGGTACAGTTCTCCTACATAGGGCCTCTTCACCACCACCCAGTTTGTAGGTTATCAGTAGCAAAGGCACCAGAGTGGGTCAGAACACGGAGGTGGGAGGAGTGTATGTATGTGCTCCAAAATCAAATGCAAACAATTTTTAATTACAAATAAATTCTTTGGTGCTTATTGTCCATCTTTTCACAAACACTATAAAATTCTACAGACGTGGCCTATTTATCTCACCCACGGGACTGATATTTTTCTAAGGACTTTCAAAGGCAACTCTGTTCTGAAGAGTTGGAAACTTTCTAGCATTGTCTTTTCCAAAATTGTTGAGCCCCAAGTGGAGACTTTTTGCATGAATATCACACGGAGAGGTTCTATTCTCTTCGACTACAAGCTTTTAGGTTGTGCAAGGCACTTGAGCAGGATTCTCCAGCTTTCCCCGAGAAGAAAGGGTGAGGGAGAGACGGGGCCTCCCCAGGGCACCTACCGCTGCTTGGGTGGGCTGCTGCTTCTTATTCCTTTTTGGCCTTAGCTTGGTAAAGTGCTCCAGCTTCTTCCCTTCTTCGGAGGGCAACTCAGAGATAAATCCTGAACTCCGCTTCTCTTGTCTGATGGACGGGAAAGGCGGGTCTTCGATGTGAATCGGCACCTCTTCCAGTGCTTTATCTAGATCAAACTCCATTTCTAAAATAAAGCAAAGCCCAAGACTGAAACTTACTGCATACAGATGGATTTAAAAATTCCTAAAAGTACTTTTAAGTTTATCACAGAATACAAACATCTAAATCACAAGTCACTTAACTCTCTTTCTCAGTATTTACTCATATAGAGTAACATAAGAAACATCCCAGGCCAGCTCTGGTCATCTAGTGGTTAAAATTTGACCCTCTCACTGCCTCGGCCTGGGTTTGTTTCTGGTCAGGGAACCACACCACTCGTCTGTCTGTCAGTTCTCACACTGTGGTGGCTACGTGTTGCTGAAAGCTATGCCACCGGGATTTCAAATACCAGCAGGGTCACCCATGGTGGACAGGTTTCAGCAGAGTTTCCAGACTAGGAAGAGGGACCTGGCCACCTACTTCCAAAAAATTGGCCATGAAAACCCCATGAATAGCAGCAGAGCATTGTCTGATATAGCGCTGGAAGGTGAGAGGATGGCACAAAAGGACCGGGCAGGGTTCCACTCTGCTGTACACAGGGTCGCCAGGAGTTCAGAATCCCCTCGACGGCATTAACAAAAGCAACATCCCTGAAGTGGTCCGACATCCTTGCTGAGGGTGTTTCATAGTTACAAGGAAATGAATGATATTAGCAAAATACTCACCAAAGGCCCTGGAAACAGGCCTAAGCATTCGGCTATGGATACTCTTCCTTTTGGATTTAGGAGTCATCTAGCGATAAAATAAAGAAAGCACTTAGACAAGTATTTACAGAAAACTTGCCTTTCAAACTTCAGAAACATTGCAGGGGATGTGGGGCAGTGGTACAGAAACATTGGGGATCAACTGTTGAAGCCCAGTATTTTTGTTTCACTTCTTTAGAGGGTAATTGGGAACATCTGACAGTCTGGCTGAATGACTGAACATTTCTAGATGTTTACAATTTTCTCTCAGGATATAGCCAACTTCTTTCTTCTTTCCCCCAACCCCAGTCAGTTAAATTCTATTTATATGGCTGAAAGGAATAATGAGTGATAAAGAATTTAACTCCAAGCTACACATAAGGACGTTAAAATGGATATAAGAATAAGACTGAAAGACTATAAAAGTCACTAAAAATTGAAAATACAATTATTCACTGTTCATGATCATAGCAACATCGCTGTAAGCACCACTGAACTCTTTGTCACTTTAATGATTTAGGCAGTTTAACCGTTTTGTTTCACATTTCTGCTACCAAGATTTTGATCTTTATATTATGGGCAAAGCCTAATTAGGAAAAAGTTGCCATGATTTAGAAGTCTACATCTGCTGTCACTTCTCAGTAAGACGTCGTTGATCCTGCTAGTCCTTTAAAAAGAGACCAAAACCCAAACCACAGACAAAACTTCTAAAGAGCATTTTTCTAGTATTGGTGTCAACCGTCGATTATGTAACGCCAAACCTAAGGAAGGCAAGAGCTTCTCCCTCAATAGGATCACACAAGTCAGAGCTGGAGGCAACCTTTGTCCTCACCTACACAAACAAATCCAAAGGAGGAAACAGTCACAGAGATGATAAAGGCTACCATTCAAGCCGTCAACAGGAGCAATGCCAGGGACAGACCGAGTTATGAAGGTTAGGTCAGCATACCTCCTACCACACCATTCATTATCGATATGTAGAAGGATGGATTTTAGGGATGTTTTAACTGGTTTGATACTGGAAATTGGTATTCGTGTAAACGAAGAGAGAACACAACTGAAAGAACTTAGTTTGCAGACTTTCATTTCATTTAATAGGTTGTCATCTAAGGCTTTCTCAAAAAAAATCCACAAGGTTGATAAACTTCCTTTGGTTTGAAGAATGAATTGGTTCACAGTGACCTTTAAAGCGAAGAGCTTTACAGTTTTGACCATTTTATGCCAGTTTTAATAATAATATTTTTGCTATTATTTATTGTTGAGAGAAAAGGGAGAGGAAAAATGATCAGCAACTGTATTTAAATTCAGACTGATCTTCCTGAAATACACAATGAAACTTGCTGATTTGGTTCTTTCAAGGTTTTATTAAAGGCAGACAATCTGAGGAATATCTATTCGCAAAGCAACAGGCTTTCAGGTTCAATAAAAACACAGTCAATCCAATGCAAGTGCAAAGGAATCCAGTTTCAAAGTTGTTATCCCCAAAACTGGCCTTGAAGTTGGCTGAAGAAGGTAGCAATCTGACCGGTCTATTCCTAAGTGAAACCTCTAAAAATAATTAATTCTCAAGAGACACAAACTACCAAAATATATGCTGTGTTTAGTCATGAAAATTTCTTCAGGATTCTATCCACTTTGTGCATAACCATAACAGGTAAAAGGATCGAAAGTAGCTTGCATATAATTTCCAGCCAATTCATTTAAATAGTCACAAATAAATAGGAAAGAAGTTTAAAAATGCATGGAATGAAGATGCCTCCAAAATTTTTTCCCCGTGACTCTTGGTTAGATTTTAAAGAAAGAGTATTTGTGGGCAAAAATAATCTGGCTCAAGTTTCCCTATTTAGCCTTTATAATAGATACCAAAAACATGTAAAACATATGACAATTATGACATTTCAAATACATTATAATTTTTAAAATATATGAAAAGGAATATATATAGAATTATATATAAAAGAATACATATATACAACATATATAAATAAAATAAAAAATGTAAATAATATAAAAATAAGAGACTCATTTATAAACTGATGCCCATCTGTAAATGGGTCATTCAGCTGCACCCAATTTTATAGACATACTGAGAAACATACAAAATCATCAGGACTTTGATGGTTGACTTCAGCCAAAGGGAACTAGTTTGCTCTTCTTGGTCTAGTTTTGTAATGCCTCAAAGCCTAGTATACAAAATTTGAATATCAGAAAGATGCATTCTAATGCTTTCATTGCTTTCCTTCATTTCATATGCTCTTTACAAGTGCAAAGAACTTCTAATTGCATTTCGCATAAAACTCTTTCACTGTATTTGACATATCTGTTAGTTCTGAAGTGCTGCCATGTTTGGACAGGGCCAATGGCTTTCTGCTCAAATAGGCAGGACTTGAAATTAGGCTAGTTTCTACAATTGGTATTAAGAATGCAACCCAATTTTAACCATTTCTTTTGATGTATAAACTGTTTTACAATCTCCTTCTTTCATGGGGTTTTTGTATAACAATGGAGAGAAAAAAGTGAACCTTATTTCTCTCATATTTTTCCTTTAGAATTTTTTCTTCCTTAAAAGTTTTACAGAAAATACAGACTTGCTCAAGCTTATTGGCTTACTCCTATGATCCCATTACATATATGTCTAAAGCATGAAGAAATTTAAGAATGAGCTATGATTGTCCACCTAAGCGTGTATTTAGTAACAAATATTCTGTTTCTCTAGAAATCTGGTTTACATGCACTCCTGCCTCCCCCTTCCCACAGCTAGTGGTTAGATGAATTGCATCCTGGAAAAAAAATCTGGCTTTACCATATTCTTTAGAACTGTTAACTCTCTTCCCCTTTTTGTACCCAAATGAAAGGGTTACTTTTCTGACTGTTTCTTAGTCCTCATTTACCTTCCCCGGACATTTGTCAATGCCTAAGTATTAACAAAGTGCCCATCAGATGAAGGGGGTCGGTAAGTGAAGCAGAAGAGGTACACACACCAAATGGACCCTTCACAAATCAATTCATGGTTAACATTGTCAACTATTACTTTAGGCCTAGACAAAATTACTTCATCTTTAAAAATGCATTTTATGAGTAATAAGAAGTAATTTTCAACATTCACATCTTCAGAAAATATGAGGAGCGATGTGTTAAACAAACCCTTTAAAATGTAACTTAAGAAGGAAAATCCTAAACATAGACTTCTTTCTCATAGTGACATCACAAATCATCAATAAATCCCCACTGTGGCAGACAGTGTGAACGAAATGCATGGCTCTTATTCTCTACAAATCCAAAAGCAGAACAATGTCTACATTAAAAATCTTACTCATTTGATCCAATTTTTAAAAAGGATTTAAAACTATTCTCCATGTAGTTTAATAGTGATATGTCCACTTTTACCACAGTTCAGGACTAATATTGGAACTTTACAAACAACACAATATATTTTTCCTGTTAAACTCACTTTTAACACGTAATTACTAGACATACTAATTTTTTTAAACAAGTTAAATTGTTCCTATCACCACAAAAATAGGATAGAGTGGTTTCCTTGTTCATTTTACCAAGTTTGCACAAAGAATAATAAACAACACTCTCACTCCAAGCTCAAGAATCCCTAATTAATTTTCTTGTCCTTGAGGTTAAAAAAACAAAACAAAAACCCAACTAAACAAAAAAAAAGCCAGTTGGTTAAAAAAATCCAAACAGTTGTGAAGCAGATTAGTAAAATTCTTCTAATACAAGAAGCAAATCATGACACCGATTTTCTGTAACCCTGGGAAACAAGTAATATGACAATAATCAGTAAAAAAAAAAAAAACAACCTGGAAGTTTAAGTATACATGTCCTTTTTTTTTTTTGCAAAAGTGAATAAGGACTTTTCCCCTCTTGAATGTTTATACCCTCTTCATCAACACTCTGCTTGCTTTCAGGAACACGGCCGGGGATATTTTAAATTCATTGCTTGTTTTGCTAGCTGAATCATCCTGTAAAATCCAATCTTGTCTCTAAATTGCTGCCTATTTCATTCAGGATCCACAGATGGATGACGACACTACAGTCTCCTGGGAGACCAGCCAGGCAGCACAGAAGCAAATGGAGCACAAGAATGTAAACTACTACGGCCAGAAACTGCAGAGCCACCAAGAAATACTTACACTTGTACAGCAGAGAGTCTCCATGCAGCAAAAAGGAAGGAAAAAAATATGAATGGAAGAGAGATAAAGCAACGGCATTACAAGAAAAGGGGAGGGAGACACCATTCACAAACAGAAAAGCTACATAAAAAGCCTTCATAGCAAAGGAATAAGGCAAGAATGAGGCCAAAATATTATTAGCTTAAGGCATCCAATATAGCTTTTTATAAGCAGAAGCACAATTACAGCTTGAAAATTGCAGAAACTCTTTGAGATATTACCTCTTTTGCTAAATGTGTACAAAATGCCATCTTTAGCCAGGTATGAACCCCATTTGGGGGATGGGATCATCAGCTTCAAAGGCACATGGTGGACAGAACACTGGATGGGTATTAGCAAATTCCATGCAGGTTTTGGTTCTTGGGCCATAGGGCTAGTCCTAGCAACAAAGTGGGGACAGTGCACCTATAGACATGTATAAGCATCCCTTTTGGAGCCTTTTACATCATTCTATGCTCCTCACTGCACTTTAGGATGAAGTAGCTTTGAATTCTCTATCTCCCTCAGTCATCGCAGCATTTCAGGAAAGGCCCTGATGCCACGACCTAGCACAGTTACCTACCCACAGTATAATTAAATGTTGATGATACCTTAGACCTTAGTGGGAATTTAGGTCACCTTACATTCCACATTAAATCTCTAATTAATTAAAATATTTTTTAAAAACTGAATAGTTGTTAGAGCATCTTAATATCCTGAAAATTTCCAAAAGAATTAAATAAAAGCATAAAAAAACCCAGGAAGTCCAGTTGTAGAATGTCAGGCTTTGTGAAAGCAAAGTATGGGAGGGTCGGGGGAGTCTTTTCCAAACCTTCTGAATACACACCCTAAGGACGGCCACTCACTCCATCTCCCTGGGGCTGACTTTTTTTCCTTCAAGTTCCTTATTTTTTGTGTGCCAGTTTTTCTCAATATACAACAGGATAAAAATACAGGGCTCCTCAGTTTGTGAATGTAAACTGTTTAGGTCTCTTCAGAGGAAAGGAGGCACATAAGTAAAAAGCATTCCCCATGACCACCATTACCATCATAATCATCAATACCATTTGCTTATCAGAAAGGCTTCCATCAGCAATGTTCTGAAAAGTCTCAATCTCCAGACTCCTAATTTCATACTTTATTAGGTAGTTTTCTTCAAATATACCTCATTCTGTGATACATTAAATTAGGTTGAAAGCAGCCTTGCTGAATGAAAGGATAAAAAGTAACAATATATTTTCAAATATTCTTGAATTGCCCAAAATAAAGACTCCTGTCTCTGTCTTAATACACATCCCCTCAAAAGTTAAGGCGTGACTGTTAAGCCATTTCAGTCTGGATTCTCTACGCTTTGAAATGGTCCCATTGGATTTAAAGCGAATCCTTGATTTTTGATACTATATACATGAGTTAGAGCTGATGGTTAAGTCCCAAAGACACTTTTAGACTTTCTTTCTCTTTGTGAAAGGTTAATTCAACAAGACAACTACTTTGTCCCAGTTATCCACCTACAGATCATTATAAGTAAAGATGAGGCACCATTTAATTGGTTCAACTCCTAAAATGACAGGCAAACAAAAAAACAGTGGCAACAGACAAACTTTTCAATGAAATGAAAATCATTAGTTCACTCTTCTACTTCTTCAGCCCACTTTTTGGAACTCTTTTAACTATACTGACTTCAACATGTCATCATGATAAGGGAAGGACTAATGAGCGAAGAGAGGTCATCCTCTCTCAAGACCATAACTCATGCTCGAGGATTGGCATTCAACAACTGAGCTTAAATCTTGGCTCTTCCACTTAAGGGGTTGTGGAACTCTAACCAATGTTTTTGTAAAGTCAGACCTAATTTTCTAGTTTGTAAAATAAATTGTTGTGAGGATTAAATAATATAATGAATATAAAGTACTTAGCACAGAGTCTGGCACACGGTGCCAATCAATGACCTCACAGTGGTTCAATAATTGGTAGTGATTATGAGCATTAGTAATATGCTCATATTACTAATATAATATAATAATCACTCTCTTATTTGGGGAGGGAAGCATGCGCAAGAAGACTTCTCATAAAGTGCAAAAAGCTAGGAACAATCTAAAAGCCATTCAAACAGAGAATGGATAAATAAAATGAGGTATGTGCAAATGATGGAAGAATAGTTAAAGGAAAGAAAACTATATATAGCAACAAGAACAAATCTCAAAAGATAATGTGGAGTGAAAAAAATCAACTTTCAGAAAGATACACATGGTATGATGCCATTTATGTAAATTCTGAAACATGAAACAGCACTATAGTACACTGGTCATGAATACACGTATGCTTGAACATACAAAATGAACAGGAAGCGTCCAATCAAACTCGTGATAGTGATGCCTCTGAGGAAAGAGGGAGAAGAGGGAGACTGTCAGTTGTGATCAAATGAGGCTATAGCTTTATCAGTAAAGTTTTATATTATTTAAGATCCAACTAATATTTCTTGAGCACCTACTGTGTGCACTGGGCACCCTTGGAGAAGGGGGTGGGCAGAGCAGTAAATAAGAAAGATGAGGTCCCCGCGCTCCTAGAGTTTATATCCTGGTGTTAAAAAAACACACTGGCAAAACAAAGAGGCTAATGTGTTAATGGTTGTCTGTTCAGGTTGGTAGGAACAAAGGTAATCTGGATTTTTTTGGTGCTTTTTTGTAATTTCTTAGGAACTCTCCAAAAGGCCTATTTAAGAATACTTAAAGGACTCACTCTGGTCACTTGGTGCTTACTGGTGATCTGGGCTTAGTCAGCAGACACCCTAATAGAAGCTCGTCTAAATGACCATATACTACCACTCCCGTAGCTACCTCCTAAGGGGTAACGACGACAAAGGGACCAATTTGACCATAATACTTAGGAGGTGGGAACCTGATCTACTATAATATATGTGAAGAAACTTTAAAGATTCTTACAGTAACTCAGGGTAGTATGTGTGTCTAAGTATGATTACTACCATGAAAAGTGTTCAAGAACAGCTGGCAACTCAACATTTAAGAGACAAATATTGCTTTCCAGAGCTCAAGAAACCAAATTAAAACAAAAACTCAGTACCATATCTACCTCTTCATTTTCTTTACCACAAAACTCACAGGTGAGGGATTTTAAAAAAATTTAATATGAACCTTCCTGGGGTTCACTCTATTTATCAAAAACACTCAAATGCTTTGCCAGCCATTTTAGCACTTCCTTTTAATAAGGGCCTCTCAGATAAGAGACTTGACATTCAGGAACCAGATTGGGTGAGGAAAAAAAGCCATTTAGTTAGAAAAATAAAGATATGAGGGAGTTTACCTCCAAGCACAGCAATTCAGGCAAATCTGCCCAAGACTGCAGAGGGGCCACCTCATCAGCCCTCATCACATCTACTGTCAACTATACACAGTCGCTTAGTCAAGTATACTTACTTTCATAAATGAGTTTAGAATAGAAACAGGAGGTGCTTAGGCAGACATATACTCTTTTTACAAGTTAATGGCCAAAAACATTTTCTACAGGATTCTTTATCTCAAAAACCAGTGATTTTTTTCAAATTTTTTCTTTCAAATATAAAACAGAATTCTTTTTGAAACATCTTAAGCAGTGTCACCAAAATACGTAATAGATAAATAGGACTAATTTAGCTGAAATAGGGGACCACCTAGAGACTGACTGAGAAGGTTTCCTTTAGGCAACCCCCCATTCCATGTCCCCAGGCATTCTCCTGGGGAGACAAGTTGAACATCTTTGGGTTCTGTCTTGTTTCCCAGAGCCTGGAGAGAGCTTGACAGATAGTGGGCATCAATAACCAGTAGTGAATGAATGAGCGAACTGAACCACTGCTTTATTCTGGTGCTCTCCCCACATTTGGATTTTACAGACTTGTTTAAAAAGAAAATCTGTCACTACTACAATCGTCATTTCCATAAAGAGAATTTAGGCACAAAGATAAAACAGAAAGACACAATCTATTATAAAGAAGAGTCCTTTAAATTAGATACATTTATTTTTAGGAAAAATTTTCTCTGTTGTCCTTATTTTTCCCATTTCATGTTAGACTGATTTAAAAATACTTTCTTGTGGACCCTGGAACTTCCTTGTTGAGCCTGGTGGTTCGTGGACTGGTGTTCACCTCTTTAATCAATAACCTCTTCAAATGCATACACCTTCTCTCTCCCCCATCTATTTATTCTAAACATTTTCAAATTTACCAAAAAAAACGTGCAAGGATAGTATAGGAAATACAAGTAAACTCTTCACGTAGATTCCCTATTATTAACATTTTGTCACATTACTTTCCTCCATTCTCACTCTTTCTCACACACACACACACGCACAAATTTTCAGTTGAATCATTTAAAAGTTGTTGACATTGTGACATTTCACCTTTAAATACTTCTGCATGAATATCCTAAGAACTACATTCTCCTATTTAACTATACATGATTACCACCCCTAACAAAACTAATAGCAATTACATAATATCTAATGTACATACTATGCTCCATATTCAGATTTCCCAATTGTCCCTCAAACGCCTTATAACACGCCCACCTCCTCTTACTGGACCCAGGATCTGATGGAGAATTCACCCATGATCCATGGTTATGTCTCTCTAGTCTCTTTTATCTAGCGTACCCTCCTTCCTCCACCCCCAATCCTGCCTTCCTTTTTCATAATACCGACTTTCTTGAAGAATTCAGGCCAATGTTTCATAGACTGTCCCACATTCTTTATCTGTCTGATTGTTTCCTCATGATTAGATTCAGGAGAATCATTTTTAGCACGAATGCCACATGGGTGATGCTGTGAAGTGATGACAATCACAACACGTGGCACTCATGTCAGGTTGTTCCACTGCTGGTGACACTATGTTTGATCAATTAGGGTGGAGACCTCCCAATTGCTCCATTCTAAAGGTACCTTTTCCCTTGGTAATTACAAATAACTCGATGAAGTGATATTTTTAGTTCATGTGAATGTGCCCATTTTTAAAAACCATTGACAATCCTTGCCTGAATGAATGAATACAATGGAAGCTACAAAATTGTAACTTTCTACTTCTATTCATTATTCCTACATTTATGAAATGCTGTTCCTCTTTAAAAATCAACTTTCCCTCTTCTAAATCCTCTGTACCCTCCTCTCTCTTTCATTTCTGTAGTCTTATTATGGACTCATGGATTTTTTAAAATTAATTCAATGTATCATAAATTATTACTGTCATTATTCTTTCTGGTGCTCAAAGTGTCCCAGCAGAAGCCATTTCAGTCTGGATTCTCTATGCTTTGAAATGGTCCCATTGGATTTAAAGCCAATCCTTGATTTTTGATACTAGATATCCTAGGCTCACCTTGTGCTTTTCTGTGCACTTTTAAAATGGATATACTTAATCCCTGTTTAAGGAACTACATTATAAAAATTAAATATTTTCTACTAGATTTTCAGCTTAGTCAATGCTCAAGGGGAACCAAAACTCAGTCACTCTTAATTGATTTATACCCTGAAATATCTAACCAAACAGTATTATCACATTTGTAGTTTAAAAAGTAATTTTTATGCATTTCAATTTTTAAAAGTATGAGGCAGTATAAATCTGAGAAAAAGAGATGCCTAATCCTTTCTATGATGACTGTTGGACATCAACAATCTTTAACATCTAGGAAGAGTAGGTATATGGAAGCCATAACTCTTAAGAGAGCTGCAATAAATCGATGAACAAAAGGAGGAACGATATGTGGAGATTTAGTGAGGTGCCACGTTTTCTACCGAACACAACATTAAACCCAGCCATTCTCATCACACTCATTAACTTTTATATCCAGAGTCTCATTCCATATAAAAGTTAAAACAGCATCAGGATGTTAAAACAAAAACATTCAGGAAGCAGTACTGGTGACAGACTATCGTGAAGATCACAGGAGAGGACTACCTTTAAATGAACATGATCTGTTTCCTTATTTTCCAGATCTGCCCGATTTTTTTGACACAAGAAAATAACACCTTTGTCTTCCTCACTTTGTCATGTTTTCTCCAGGAAACAGCTCACTTTTTATTCGTTTTAACTCAACTTGTAACTGATGGGAAAGTAAAATTTCACACTTGAATGTTCTCTTTAAAAAGTAGATATAATTTAATACATTTTTCTTAAGAGCAGTCCCAAGACGAAAACTACTTGGTACCAATTTCAAGCAAATAGCTTACCTCGAGAGCACATGTTAGTGCTGCTGGGCACAAAAGCATGATGCTTATTAACACAAGGTATGAGCCCCTTGTAGCATTATAATAAAAAAGAAAGTGGGACATTCTTTAAGCATTTTATGCACTATTAAGCACAATGTTATTCCAATAGTCATTAAGAAGCTCAATAACGTTTTAACATTTTCTTTATAATAAATCATGGGGGAAAACCCCACTGAGTATTATACTTGAGATATTTTAAGTCTAGATCTTCGGAAAATCCATGTTATAATGGAAGACAAGCACAAGGAAGTCAGAAGATTTAAATACTCTCCCTCAGAATGGACATCATGGCTCAGTGACATCAAGTTGAATAATCAAAATAAGCCTAAAATGCTTAATGTAACACATTTGTTCTGTCCATAGACTGTTAGCTCCATAAAGATGACAAAAATTAATAGTTAACACCATCACCACAAATCAGATTAAATCCTATAACAATTTGCTTCCCTGCTTTAGAAACACTTGAGTCAAGTGAATCCCAATGGTGCCAAGTAAAAAGAATGGATGGTGGTTCAAGGGCCTGGTGACAGGATTCTGACTGGAGTTTGGAGGGCTGCAGTAATCCATCAGGAGTCAGGAGGTCTGGTTCTCACTGGATCTCATGGATCCCCACGCTTTTCAAAGACTGAGTCTTAAAACTCTTTATCCTAACCCTTCAGCCTATAATAGAGCATCAGGTAAAGATGGCTTACCACCCTGCTCTGGCTTGGAAGCCAAGATCTCTGTCATGTTCAGTTTAACTCCTTTTGAATAACATCCCTTCTGAATGGATTCCTAAGTGAGAATCTCAAGTGAGATTCTCAAAAGAGAATGGATTCTCAAGACATCACTTTCTAAATTACAGATCCAAGATTTTGATAGTTATTTGCTCATAACTTTAGATCATCATTCTTATTATCCATTCTTTTACCTATGAGGCAATCTGTGAAAAACAATGCAATATTGTTTGCCACTTTTGATTTTTAATTGGCTTTGATTTCATTTTAAGGTGAATTAACTATTTGCAACCAAGTCACAGTGAAAAGTTGGATAAACTGTCTATCAAGCACATGTCTTATGTGCCACTATGGTGTACCATAACCAAAGAAAAATGGTTTTCAGAACATACTGGTACAGTCTCTATTTGTTGTCCTGACTTAATATTAAGTATAACAAACCCTATGCCTTTCATTGACTTGACTTTCTCCAACATTTAAAGTTTCAACATCAACTGCATACTGTTGGTCAATTCATTCAGTTACCTGAGGAGCAGAGGCCACAGAGTGTGCAACTAGAAGCATTCCTGAGGTTTTGCTATGGCCATGATAAGTTCGATATGGCATTTGGGGATTTCAATTGAGTACATGCTCAAAGGCTAAAGTGGATTTGAAGCTGCTTCCAGGGAAAAATCCTAGCTTGGCTTTGCAGGTACCCACCCTACATAGCTCAGCTCTGGTTAGGAGGTTTTCTGTCTGGACAAGAGAAATGATCACATATCTCTTTTTTTTTTTTTTTTTTTTGGTGAGGAAGATTGGCCCTGGGCTAACAAATACTGCCAATCTTCCTCTTTTATGCTTGAGGAAGATGGTCCCTGAGCTAACACCCATACCACTCTTCCTCTATGTTGTTTATGGGACGCCACCACAGCATGGCTTGATGAGCAGTGCGTAGGTTCTGGGATCTGAACCTGAGAACCCTGGGCCACTGAAGTGGAGCACATGAACTTAACCACTACGCCACTCGGCTGGCCCCACATATCTCAATTTTGATAACCAAACGTTAGGTTCTAAAGCTTGCAGCACTAGTTCCCGAGGTGAAGCTCCACCCTTACCCCCACAAGCAGAACACAGCACCACACAGTTGTAGCAATGGGGATGGACCCTGAACTTTGCTACATTACAACTTCCTCGGTTTTCTTCTATTAGCTCCATTCACCTCACTTTACCTTTTAACTTCTATTTTATTAATTATTAAACTTGCCACCTAAAATAGTTTCTCAAAGAAGGGAGAACATATATAAATCCAAGAAATATATATATATATATATATATATATATATATATATATAAAGCTACATAATCTAAACTAAAACATATAAAAGAAATGCAATTATATCTTGCAGTTATATCTGGAGCATGGAAGTAATTTTTTGGTCTAGTTTCCAAGTGTGGTTTTCAGTATGAAAGTAAGTATGATTTTCTTCAGCACATACATCAAAGGCCAAAGCTAAAAGCCATTTTTACTTTATATTTCGATTTTCTTAGGGAACAGGCCTGTGACAGAGGTTTGGCCTCAGTCCTGAGAGATGGAAAATCCCTAAATATCAAATTCCAGCAGTGATAGTGGTTTCTTTGAGGCACATTCGGGAAACTGAGAATTTGGAGAGGACAACTCTCCTCTCTGAATTTCCACACGTGAGCTGAAGAATGAAGATTAACTCATCCCAACCCCAGTGAGTGTTTCTAAACTATAAGTGGTACAATTAGAGATTGAGACTGAATCACTGGGGCATCTAGTCCAACCTAATTTTGCTGACATGGCCAAAAGCATCAGGCAGAGTTCTGCACTCCCCTCCTTTCCTCACCCACCTCCAAGTCAGGTCACTTCTTTTTGTCATTCCCAAATTTCAGCCAAAGTTATTCCACACCAGTTGTTCCCTCCTCAGTAAGCCTTTACTTCCAAGAGATATTTGGTTAAAGCTCAAATTCTATCAGGCACAAGGAAAACCATCAAATTGAAAGTCAGGGCAAGTGCATGGCCTGATTAACCAGGACTGAGTTTGGAATGACCACATATGTTCTCTGTATGAGCAGCTTCCAGAGGCAGAGAGACCTCCAGCCTGGGTCTTTCTGCTGCTTGCTCCCATCAGTTCAAATATCTACAACTCAAGCCATCATTTGCCCCACAATTTGAAGAGGTGTGGATTTACTACCATAGGTTAGAATCTTACTAAATCCACTAAGAGGAAGAGTAAAACCTGGCAAGGACAGAATTAGCCTGCAGTCATAATGACACCACCCACCAAACTCACAGTGCAAACTCTCCATGCAAAGGCTCTCCCAGCCTTTCCTCCCAGTGACCCAGGCCAGCCTGAAGACCAGGGATCCAGCAGAGAGGGTATAGGCTTGGAAATCGGATCATTTGGAGTTGAGGTCCCAGCTCTGAATACCCCTTAACTAGCAGTGGGATTTGGGGCAAGTGTGTTAACATCTCTGAGCTCTGTGATTCTCATCTGAAAAATAGGTTAAAATAACTACCGCACGTGGTTGCTGTGAGAAAGCACAGGTTACAGTACATGTCACACAGTGGGTGGGTGGTTTTTCTTGTACAGCTTGCTGAGAGCTTGGATCACTATAATGTTCTTATTAATTGAACCTCATAGGTTTAAAGATAAGAGCCTTTTCATGCAAAAAATTATTTTCTAGAGTTCCCAGAGAAATCTGTTCCTGACATTTATTGACAGCATTTAGAAATGCCTATATAGAAATCAGGAAGACATAACTCCTGTGCCCTCAAGGAACATAGAATCTAGTAGGAAAGCAGAGCCAAGCAAGTAACTATAGTGCAAACGCGACACTAAACAAAATTATTGAGCAATTATGTGCCAGGTACTGGGCACTACATACTGGGATATGTGGTCAACAGCAAAGTCCAAGTCCCCATGCTCCTCCAGGAGCTCATATGCCAGTGTGGGGAGATGGGCCAAAAGTACACACATAAGTAAATAAGATCCTCTCAGGTACTGATAAGTGCCAAGAAAATAAAATAGGACGATATGTTAGAGGGACTAGAGGGCTTCTTTGTAAGAGGGTCAATGAAAACTTCTGAGAAACAAACATTTGAACCTGAACAGTGGGAAGAAGGTAGCTGTGGGAAGATGCGGTATGAGTTTTCCAAGCTGAATGAAAAATAGCTGTGATGGGAGCACAATGGCAAGTTCTAGAGAAAAGCAATAAGGCCACAGTGGCTAGAAGGGAGTAAACATAGGAGAGAGTAGAACAAGATGGAGAGAGAGAGGCAGGACCCAGAACGTGGAGGGCCTCGTAGACCATAAGGAAGAGACTGGATTTACTCTGGGTGCAATGGGAAGCCATCAGAGAGTTAGACACTGATCTATCTCCCGGGCTACTGAGTAGGGGATTGATTGATTGATTGATTGATTGATTGCAGAGAGGCAAGAGTGGAGGTAGGAGTGCGAGTTACGGTCTGTTTCAGGAGTACAGGCAAGAACCAAAGGTGGCTAGGAAGGACAGAGTGGATATGGACAGTAACAGAAAGGGAGAGATTGCGACTGACTGGTAGAGTTACGAATAAATGGGTAGAATAGAAGGTGGTGTCCAACCGATATCAGGATGGGGCATGCTTGGGTGGGGAAGAGGGGAGAAATCAATGATTCTGTTTTGGACACACTAGGTTTGAGATAACAAATGGACATCTAATTAAGAGGTCAAGTAGGAAGTCGAATATACAAGTCTGTAGCTCAAGGTAAATTGAGATAAATGTCATGAATGTAGAAAAAAAGAGTACTTACAGAGTTGAAGAGGCAGTGATCACTTCAGGGAAGGTAGTCTGGAGAGCGCATCTGTACCGTGGCTGTGAGTGGCTGACTACCAATTCAGACCTGGCTACTGAGCCCCAGGGCCACGTCTGCAATTCCTTACTGGACATCTCAATCAGGGCCTTGCAAGCACCTCAACCTCAACATGCCCAAAATGAAAATCACTAACGTCTATTTCTGCCTAAACCTGCCCCTTCTCCCATACTCCTCACCAGAAGTGACTCCTTGTTGCCTTAAAAATAAATAAACAATATATAAACAAGCAAATCCTTAGCAACATCTACAAGGCTCTCTGTGACAGGGCCTCCAGCCTCTCCACCTCACCTCTTTCCTATATTTTTTTTCTATCATACCATAATCCTATAATACTCCTCAAATTGCGACGTTCTCTTCTTACTCCGTGCTTCTCTATGTGCTGCTCTCTCTGAATTTACTCACTCATTTTCTTCTAGCTAACTTCTCTTTCAAATGCTATTTCTCATTGTATCAATAGTTGCTAAGGGCCCACTATGTGCTGGGCCTGATGCTTAGAATCTTCCTCCAGGAGCCTTGACAACACCCCTGGGCTGGGCACCCCTTCTCTGTGCTTCCACAGCAACCTGTACACTTCTAATAGAGCACTTTCTCACCATATCTGATATTTCATTGTATTAATGTAGTACCACCTCAATCCAAAGATGAGCTGAGGCCCACTTAGAATAGCAAGAATTTAAAAAAATAGGTAAATTGGGGGGCCGGCCTGGTGGCGTAGTAGTTAAGTTCACACGTCCGCTTCGGCAGCCTGGGGTTCGCCAGTTCGGATCCTGGGCACAGACCTACTCATCACTCTTCAAGCCATGCTGAGGCAGCGTCCCATAGAGAAGAGCGACAACTCTACAACTGTGATATACAAGTATGTATTGGGGCTTTGGGGAGGGAAAAAAAAGAAGAGGAAGACCGGCAACAGATGTTAGCGCAAGGCCAATCTTCCTCAAAAAAAGAAAAAAAAAAGGACAAAGAAGAAAAAAAATGAAGCCAGAATTAGGGCTGAATATAACAAACTATACTTCTTTAGGCCCTAAACACTTTTTATAGATCAAGTGCACACTCAGCTCTGAGCCTCTCAACTGACAAGACAAAAGTTAGACACAAGTTGTGGAGCAATTCCTTGGGTCTATGAGATACAGAGCAAACGAGTAGCTC
The DNA here is from genome assembly GCA_031878705.1 of Tapirus indicus. NCBI lineage: Eukaryota > Metazoa > Chordata > Mammalia > Perissodactyla > Tapiridae > Tapirus > Tapirus indicus. The sequence goes on along the minus strand of CM062931.1, from coordinate 22,903,001 downwards.
AGAATTTCCACTACTCTTGATAAAGACCTGCAATTTCTTCTGCATATATTTGTAACAAAGGCATTTTGGGATAAAGTGAACAATGACCACAACAGTGGTACAGACAATATAAAGGGCACATACAGTGACAAGTTTTATAGAGCTACTTTTTAAAGTGGCCCTTAATGAAGGTCAGTGACATAATGCAAAACCACACTTCAGGAAAAGCAATTCCGTGGAGATCCAAAACAATAGGGAAAAGGGGGATTAGTCTATTTAGCAGAGACTCTCCAGGGTACCATTTCCTCTTCTAACCCCGTATCTCTGTTGAGGTCCTTCCTGGACCTCAAAATGTGCAGTGAGGAGAGAATAAGATCAATGCAAGGAGCTGCTGTGTGCCCATCATTGTGGGAAAGTTGAAACACAGCAGGCAGAGTAAGTTTCTTTAGATGAAAATATCTCAAACTTTTTTGGCTATGACCCATCTTATATATAAAATATACTTTATATCACAACCCAATGTACACAGACACGTATGAATAACTGAAACAAACATTTGGTATAATCTGATACTTTATATTCATACTTGACGTTTTATTTCTGATGAGTTTTTTTAAAATCACGGTCAAAACCATTACACTGATTTCCTGACTTACTAGTGAGTTGTGACCAGAGGGTTGAAAGATGTATCCTGTACTGATTCAAGCTTTTCTAGATGACCTCATTTCAGTGGCAGACTCACTCTTTCAACATCCAAGCAAATCCATGTGTGGGATTTACACACAGACGGTAGTTCTGGGATCTACCAGAACTAGCTTTGCCACTTCTGCTTTCAACATAGCAAACTTGGTGAGTGATATATTGGTTCATTCACCTTCCATTTCTAGCAAGAAGCCAAAAATACCTGGTATACAATGGATCAACAATAAGCATTTTTTGAGTGAATAAATGGCCTTCTAGTGTGTACTTTTGGTTCAGGGAGTCTTTTAATAGCTCATAACTACCTAAGACTTCACCAATGAGAAGTACTCCTGCTCCCCCCGCCCTGCCCCCAGGCTCTTTCGCCAGCAGCCACCTTCTTCCAGCCTTTTCCTATTCCCCATCCCCCGGGTAAACAAGCCCTCTTTAATGACTTCCCACCTTCTTCTTTAGACAGATACACACTCATTCTCACTCACACACACACACACACACACACACACACACACACTAAGTACATTCTCAGTATCTAAAAACACTGTTTTCTCCAATTTGCATATTGTTTAATTCAGAAAATAAAGAGAAATCTTTCATCCTGCAGGGATTTGGTCTTTGATTTCAGTTGGCAAGCAGGGATAATTTGGAGCTCTCTGACATAAGATAAAGATTGTCGAAGCAAATGTGTCGTAGGACGTTGAAAACATAAGGTTTCTAAGGGTTCAAAAGCAAGGCTGATTTCAGAGAAATTACTTTATTTACTATTGATTCTATTGTACTATCCCCAGGAGTTACTAAATCTGTGATTGCCTGTAAAAGACTTAACTAGTGTGGAATTCATTAAAAATTTTTTTTGTTTAAGGGAAGTATAAGTATACTCCTAGGTCACCTACAACAACACACACACACACACACACAGATAATTAACGGAATAGTTTGTTTTATAAATCCACAGGCTATCAGAGTCATTTGCCTCATTTAATTCATGAGGGAAGATCAAAATTATCTTTTATAATTATCATTGCATGTCAAAATTAAGCGTGTGAGAACCATCATTTCCAATCTGCAAATCAGATGCCCAATTTGGTTGCTGGGTTTGGAATGCCCTGACTAGTCACAACTGGTTAACAGCCTAAGTCATTTCATAGAGGGGATTTATTAAATCCTCCCCATCCTCTTTCTCAGGAGTTTCGTTCACATTGGCAGCTGCTCTGTCACCTGCAGCGGGAGGGTGGAGGGTTCTTATCCCCCCAGGAATGACTGTAAAAAGTGGGGAGTCAGAGGGATTTCCCATGGGGCCTCCTTTGTCTCTGGGGGTTCGTGAGGGTGGTCAATGCTGTGCATTAGGCTTTATTTTCATCCTTGAAAAAACAGGTGTATGGGACAGATCTCCCTCTCTAGGGAGCCTCTGCAAATGGTATTCATGCCAGTTAAAAATTAAAAGATTAAAGACACTCTGGATCCTGATGGAATGATGAACTTTCTGGAGATTTGGGGTGTGCTTCTGGCACTGCCACCAAGGACTGTCACAAAAATTACTAGAAACTTTGAGGAACATACAATTTCCATTTTAGTTAGACTACATAGATAGTACTATAGTTCTGAAACTTAGAATTTGGAAATTGAGATGTTTTCATAGGTTGCTTTCTAGTGTTTAAAAAGTTAAATTTCCATTTGCCAAAGTGATATCAATAAGTAAATGACATTACAGAATAAATAAAATTATAAAAGGAAACTAATCATTAGGACTTAACAACCTTCTGCACATAGTTAATATTAGTGGAACTAATTTTAAATGAGATATCAACTTAACAGTCCGTACTTGGCAGCACTGTTAATAGGCTAGTTCAATTAATAACTGTTGGTACATGAAAATGAGATAATTTGTTTAAAAATATAGTATTTTGACCAAGCAAATGGATCTTCACTAAATTTTAATCTGTATTTAAAAGCCCCAAAATTATGTATTGAATGTGAGGCTGAATTTGTTAAGGGAAAATAATTGTTATTTTGTCATTGGAGAAAGGATTCACAAGATGTATTCTGTAATAATTCAAGCATTTTAAAATTCTTTTCCTAGGAAATAGCAGTAGGCAGATGAACTGCCTCTCTGCATGAATATCTTTTGATTTAAAACTGGTATGACACTCATTAAAATAACTGAAAGAATTATATACAATTAGTGAGCTAGTTATGCCTAAGGAGCAGACACTGGCTCTTCATCCACTTGGCACACTATCCTAAACCCCAAACTTCTGTGATTTTTTATATATAGCGACAAGTCAAATATTTAGAGATAACTAATCAGTAGAATGAGAACTGTATCCTTCAATAAAAGGCCAATGACAAACAAACCAAAGTTGAAAAGTAGGTTGGGAATATTGATTTCCTAAGAGCACCTGATTGGAGGAAAAGGACAGATGGTCTACAGACAATAAAGATTCTAAGTAAATACACGTTTCAGCATGACATATAAGGCATGTGTGTGGAAATGATAAGAAGTATATAGGAAAGCTAATTAATCACTGTCACCAACAAAATAACATATGGAAGGGCATGGAATGTTCCAGGTAAGCCACAAGTGGCCAGATTCATTTCTAACAATTGGATAACAATTGAGCATGTCAGATTTTTGACACAGTTGTTTCCAATAACATTTAAAAACTGTAGGCTTACATTATGGTTATGGAGCACACATATCTTTCACTTGTGTTTCTATTCACATATTAATTTAATACCATATTACTAAGCAGATATTTTACACAAAGCAATGCAGTTCATTTAAATCTAACTCAGAATTTAATTCTGATGATAAGAAATCTACCATATATGACATCTGTACACTGATTATAGCAGACTGGTTAAACACTCAGACTACAGTACCAAACCACCTGCCTTTGGGTGACCTTAGGTAACCTTGGACACATTACTTAACTTTTCCATGCCTCAGTTTCCCCATTTGTTAAATAGAAGATATTAATAACACCTATCGCTCATAGATTGTTATGAGAATTAAACTGGATACTATTCATAAAGAGCTTAGAATAGTGCCTAGCACATCATAGGTACTCTATAAGTGTTAAATAAATGAATAAGAAGACTTTTTAGACTACCTGATTTTCTGCCCTGGAGTTAAAGGGATATCAGAATCTCTGGGGCTCTGAGAGTGGAAATAGGTTGAAAGAACTCTGCAGGTTATTCTAATAGTTCTTGTTCCACCCTGGTCCTCCTCCCCAGTAGGTGAACTAGATTACCTCTTAGTTTCTTCCTAGTTAAAAAAAAAGGATAATTATTTGATTAGAGACAGAGTTTTTAAAAAAAGATTCCCCTTTCTGCCATTTTATTTAAAGAAAACAGCCTTTTTCTTCAACTTGATGAAATTAAGGTTGATTAGAAGCTCTCAATCATCCATCCAGCAGATAACAGGCCCCATCAAATCATTCAGTCACGCTTATTTCAGCCTTCACTTAGTCAAAGTGTAAGTTTAATAGGTGTCGACTAAGTGAAGAATTTCTTTCTAAGAAATCAATCATATAGATTATTGTTTCCACCTCCAAAAAGGCAATCCTTAAATTCAAACTAATATATACTTTGACTTCTAATTTATGGCCCTAAACCTTTGCTAGTGCAATTATAATTGCTGGTTTTCTAATGAGACTTAAGCACTGAAATGGAATTGACTTTTGGACCAGGGAGTAATAGAAGAAAATATGAAGATATCTGGGGGCAGGGAAAAAAGAGATGCCCAGAATCTCTACTAAGTCTGTTAAAGAAATGTTCAAAAACAGATTTAGTAGATGTCATGAACATCACAGACAAAAAAAATGCCAGGATATGTTAACAATCTTGAATCTGTAAGAAGAAGGTTGCTGATGAGTCAAAGTTACTTTGGAATGCCCTAGGAAAGTGTCACAGGGTTTTGGTCTACAAGCAAACATTTCAGGTACTACAGTAGTTACAACATCTCCCAAAGCAGTCACATTCAACAGTGCTGTAGCTCCATGTGTGGCACAATTTCTACCTGCCAGGGACTTATAATTCCGAGTAAAAAGGTTGTATGCATGCACTTGCACTTCTGAGAATATTCTACACAACAGTTAATCTTGTGTCCTAACTTCTTGACTCACTTAAGACACAAATATTAGCAAGGAATATGTATAGGCTTATTTAGAAAACCATCACTAATTAAATGTCTCTCCCTTTGAAATGTACACTTCCAACTTTTTTTTAAAATGTCACCACATGAGGACCACAATGTGAAATATTTGGTAATAGATGTCAATGAGAAACAAAAATGATTTGCTACTTTGATTACGAAAGACGGCCAGTGCAGGTAATTTTAAAAGGCGAATCCAATGCTCTACTCCTTTCAAATTAGCTGTGAGTTTGTACACTGGCTTAAGGTAAGAAGCAAAAAGCTCAAAAAATTGATTTCCTTTAGGATCCCTGCACTTGGGGTAGCTGCAACTGTGTAAATGGTGCTGTCTTTGGGTGGCTTAGAATTGATGGTCTGGCTGAGAGTATCGAGGAAATCATTACAGCACAAAATCCACTGACTTGCACTTTTTATACAAAAATGTTCTTCACTAAAGCAAACTTACCCCTGGTTTTCTCTTACTTAACAATTCGTTAGCCTAGTTAAAACAATGATTAAAGACAAAATTTTGGGAACAGAAAAAAATGCTACAAAAAACAACAAATGTTGGAGAAAATGTGCAGAACAAGGAACCTTCATACACTGTTGGTGGGAGTGCAAACTGGTGCAGCCACTATCGAAAACAGTACGGAGATTTCTCAAAAAATTAAAAATCTAAATACCATATGACCCAGCTATAACACTAGTGGGTATTTATCTAAAGAACTTGAAATCAACAATTCAAAGAGACTTATGCACTCCTATGTTCATTGCAGCATTATTCACAATAGCCAAGACATGGAAGCAATCCAAGTGCCCATCAACTGACGAATGGATAAAGATGTGGTATACATATACAACAGAATATTACTCAGCCATAAAAAAAGAGAAAATCGTCCCATTCACAACAACATGGGTAGAACTTGAGGGTATTATGTTAAGTGAGATAAGCCAGTCAGAGAAAGATAAACACTGTATGATTTCACTCATATGTGGAAGATAAACAAACACATGGACAAAGAGAACAGATGAGTGGTTACCAGAGGGGTAGGAGGTTGGAGGGTGGGCATAAGGGGTAAAGGGGCACATATATACGGTGACTGACAAATAATAACGTACAACTAAAATTTCACAATGTTATAAACTATTATGACACCAATTTAAAAAATAATAAAAAGGAAGTCTTAATAAAAAAAAATGCTATGTTCATGACTTGAAAATTCTGCCCATGTATGTATTTGGTTTTTTATAGAGAGCTCTGTCCTGTGTTCCTCTGTCACTCACTCAACACCCAAGGCCCTGATCCTTATCCCAGGATTCAACAGCTGCTCATGTCAGGAATGGCTCTTACTACTTGCCTCCTTGGCTGTCTGAACCAGAACAACACCTCCCTCCTAACTGGTGTCGTTCTTAGAGTGCAGTTTAGAGAGACCTCCATCCGCTCCTGCCTCTTCATGCAGCATGGCAACAAGAACGTTTTTATAAAATGGAAACCACTTCTGCCGCATGGTTTGACCTTTGGTCCTGATGGTAGTCCTGCATCTCCATTTTTAAAAAATGATCCGCACCTGCATTTTTTAAAAAAAGGTACAAACTACTAGTTATAAAATAAGTCAGTCTTGGGGATGTAATGTACAGCGTGGTGACTACAGTTAACAATACTGTATTGTGTATTTGAAAATTGCTATGAGAATAGAACATAAAAGTTTTTATAACAAGGAAGAAAATTGTAACTATATGTGATGACAGATATTAACTAAACTTATGGTGGTAATCATTTTGCAACATATATATATATATCAAATCATTATGTTGTACACCTAAAACTAACACAATGTTACATGCCAATTACATCTCAATAAAAAACAAATTAAAAAAATAATGATTTTTTTCCTCCACCCTCATCCCACTTACTTTAGGAACAACTTTTTTTTTCTTTCACATAACAAACCAAATCAAACAAAAACAAAGCTTGTACAATTTAAAACCATCCTTACAGTAGCTAAGCCAGTCTTTCTTAATCAACACTCTCTCATCCCAAACCACATAACTTATAAACTCAACAAAATATAGTTTACTAGCTCACGTCTCCTTTACCTCTTCCCAACTCACACATGACCAAATAATTCTGACAGGAAACGTGATATGTAGAGTTAATTTTAAATTTTTAATTCAAATCTATTTCCTATTACTTATTTTCTTTTAGGGTTAGCCTAAGAGCTTTCTGGAATAATTATCCTATGATAACATAGTGTCCAACTTCTATTGCCTCAAAATGTGAACAAAATTAAAAATACTTATTGAACATATATTTTACAAAATATTGGACAAATTATTTTAAAAACAATAATTCCTCCACATACAAATATATGTGTAGATTTATTTAGTTATATAGAAAATTATTTGTCATCTTTAGTTATATTAGAATATCACTTGAAATCTAAGATTATATTTTAGGCTTTCTTTGCTAGTCTCCTTGTATACAGTTTTATTTGAAGGGTACTCAACTACAGTTACGTGCCGCATAACGAAGTTTCAGTCAACAACAGACTGCATAGACAACGGTGGTCTCATAAGATTTTAATGGACCTGAAAAATTCCTATAGCCCAGCACATCTGGAAGAAGACACTCAAGAGGTTCGTCCATGACTTTAAAGGATTTGCCAAGGATGAGGAGGTTGCAAACATCAACAAGCCTGTAGTCGAGATGGGAAACAACTTTACCCTGGGTGTGGAGGAGGATGACACTGAGGTGCTCCTAGAGGTGTTTCCTGAGGAACTGACTAATGAGGAGTTGTTGCAACTGGAACAGAAATACATAACTGAAGAAGAGGCAAGAGAAAAGGAAACTGTAGAAGAAAAAAAGAACCTCCAAGAAAATGCACAGTGAAGGGTTTAGCAGAAGCTTTTGCAGACCTCAACAAGCTCCTTAAAAAGTTTGAAAACATAGAACCCAACACCAAAAGGTTTTCATTAATAGAGAGGCATGTTCATGGTACATTATCTGCTTACAAACAAATCTATGATGAAAAACAGAAACAAACCAAGTGAATCACCATGGACATATCTCTAAAAAGAGTGACACCTCCTCAAGAAGAGCCTCAGACAGGTCCTTCAGGAGGTATCATAGGAGATGACAGCTCCATGCATATTACTGCCCCTGAAGACCTTCCAGTGGGACAAGACGTGGAGGTGGAAGACGGTGATATTGATAATCCTGACCCTCTGTAGGCCTAGGCTAATGTGTATGTTTGTGTCTCAGTTTTTAACAAAAAAGTTTAAAAAGTAAAAAATTATAAAATTTAAAATAGAAAAAAGCTTATAGAATAAGGATATAAAGAAAGAAAAAAAATGTTTTATTTTTTTGGTGAGGAAGCTCAGCCCTGAACTAACACCTGTGCCCATCTTCCTCTATTTTGTACGTGGGATGCCGCCACAGCATAGCTTGATGAGTGGTGCATAAGTCCACGCCCGGGATCCGAACCTGCGAACCCTGAACTGCAGAAGCGGAGTGCTCAAACTTAACCACTACGCCACCAGGCTGGCCCCTTAGAAAGAAAATATTTTTATACAGCCGTACAACGTGTTTGTGTTTTAAGGTGTGTTACCACAAAAGGGTCAAAAAATTTTAAAGTTTATAAAGTAAACAAGTTACAGTAAGCTAAGGTTAATTTACTATTGAAGAAAGAAAAATATATTTTTATAAATTGAGTGTAGCCTAAGTGTACAGTGTGTATGAAGTCTAGAGCGGTGTACAGTCATGTCCTAAGGCTTCTCACTCACTCACCACTCGCTCACTGACGTACCCAGAGCAACTTCCAGCCCCACAAGCTCCATTCATGGTAAATGCTCTATACAGTGTACCATTTTTTATCTTTTATACTGTATTTTTACTGTACCTTTTCTATGTTTAGATAAACAAATACTTACCACTATGTTACAACTGCCTACAGTATTCAGTATAATAACATGCTGTACAGGTTTGTAGCCTGGGAGCAATAGGCTGTACCATGTAGCCTAGGTGTGTAGCAGGCTACACCACCCAGGTTTGTGTCGGTACACTCTCTGATGTTCGCACAACGACGAAATCACCTAACAGTGCATTTCTCAGAACGTATCCCCATCGTTAAGCAACACACGACTGTATTTTATTCACAGACTTTAAAAGATGACAATGGTTTATAAATAAGGAACCACTTAAAGCATTACCTTCTCTTCTGGGCTAGAAAAACAGTATTGGCCACATCAGATCCTTGTTTTGAAAGTTAAAAACAAGTACTATTCCTTAACAAAGGCTGCATCTAAAAATTACTAAAATCATTAGCTGATGTAGAAACATTTGTGAATATAAGTAGCCCAAACCTAGTCTCACCAGCACCCTCCCAGATTATAAGGAATTACTCAAAAATGAATATGTTAGTAAAACATAAAAATATTGAACACAGAGGATAAAACCATATTGAATATAGAGACACAACTATTTTTATGGTAAAGTAAGAAGTAACTATACTAATAATACAAATTGTTAAATAATGAAATAGGGACTGAAATAAAATTGTCCTCAGGAAAAAAAGTATCAACAATCTGAATGTGATAGTCATCATACATACTTTATTTGGGAAAAAAATCCTTCCCCACAGTTTTTTTTTAATGGCTTATTTATTTAAAGATATTTTCCTGTCAGAAATGGCCTTTAAAAGTTAAATAATCTATTTCTCCTAATTAATTTAGGAATTTTTTTCCACTATGGCTACAGCAACAGATTCAGGTTTTATATTCACTGAAACTTTCACAATTTTTCTTTGGAGTGGGGGGGTAAGCTAATTTTTACAAAATTACAGATAAAAAATTGGGTATGGGGCCTTAGTGGAGACCTGAAGCTAAAGCTTTCTTTATTAGCTTCATTAAAGGCCTTTGTATGGCAACACGTTTCTGAAAGTCTCCTCTCCCAGGCAAAGTTATATTTGGTCTGGTTTGTAAAGGCGAGATTTTTAAAAAACAATAGCAGAGTCCAGGGAATGAGATAATGGTGCCACCAAAGGATGTGTCTTACCATACAAGTATCCAGATCTTCCAAACGCTCTATCTCTGTGAGCTCCTCCACCGTGATGATGGAGCGTTTAACCGGCTTCTCCTCAGCCAGCTCGATCTCTAAGGACTCTTGAGGAAGGGTCTTGCCACGTCTGCTGAAGTGGTCAGCCTAGAGAGTCAAGACGTGCACAGGGAGAAATTAAAGCACGGAAGCAAGGGAAGAGCAGGTTAACTGAATTCTGGAAGGTATCTTCCACAAGATGGCGCAGTGAAGGATTATGTCTGCATGTGGTTAATGACAGACAACTCATAATACATTCACACTGGAGTAACTTACCTCTTTTATTATGTTTCTTTGGAGGGTGGAGTGTTTTAAGCAAGAAATTACAAAACCTCCTTTAATAAGTGAGGAGATTACTTAGTCTAGAAGAAAACAAGGAGTGTTCTTTTTATTAATTTTATTTCATATTCCTGCTTTCTATATCTAGTGTTTAAAAGTATCTAATGAGGGGAAATAAAATGATACCAAGCTTCACTGTTTTTAAAGGGCTGAAAGGAAGGAAATTGCTAATAAAATCTTAATTATTGCTAGCTTTCATTGTTTTTCTGTTATAAATACCATATTTTATATGATTTATTAATTTCCAGGTAAACCTAAAAAATTAAAAGGTAAGAAGTAGAATAAATTGGGTTAAAATTAATAAGCGCTAGTGCTGAGCTGATTCATCACCAGGAACTTTGATTTAATTCTTTTAAAACAATGAGAACCAGTTAATTCCATGGAACCTTTGGGAACACTTCTGAACTTAAGTTGGAAAAAATATTAATGTAATCGGAACGTCTTTGAAAACAAAATTTCATTTTGAGGATACTCTTTCTTTCACACAGCAGTAAAGCTCTCTTCCTGCAATCTAAATCAGCAGTATTAATATTAAAGTGAAGATCAAAACAAAAGTGCATTCACACAATTCTTTTACAATTGTAAAAAGAAAACTGTCAGTATTTTGAAGAATAAATGCAAAAAAAGTGAGAAATTCAAACTTTCAGTGTCGTTCTCACATGCAGTCACGCTGATACAATACCCAATATTTGTGCCATCAAGTAGGCATTCTGAGGCAGTTCCTGGAGCTGTGGGTTATCAATAAACTGTTTCTATAAAAGACACTCTATTGATTTTCTTTCTGCTTATTTTAAAAAAGAAAAGTCTGCATTGGGAGCTCTAAACAACAACGTAGCTCTTTATTGTGCCATGAACTGGCAACTAGTACTTCTTGAATTCTCTGTGCTGATGAACCAGTTTTCTTTTATATTTCCAATTTCCCACAAAGCAATATACTGGTAAAATATAATAAAAATGAAAAATTAGAAAAGTAACATGTGTTTGGATATTGTGGCCATGTCAGATTGCTCTAGGAGTTTCTCCACGTTTCCCCTTGGTTGCTGAACTAACCTTGTCAGGGACTAGTAACTATCCATTACTGGGTCAGCTCCAGTCCACAGGCAATACTTTCAGTAGCACTGCTGGAGATGTCTATCTGATCTTTTAGATTTTAGAGGAGAGTCTTCCATATTTTTCTGAAATGAATTTTTCAAAATCTTCATGTTGTCTGCCTCATGGAGAAGAAGCTATTACTGTTTCTTTCATTTTGATATTCTCTAGCGTCACCCAACAATTCAATGCCATAAAACTAGTACCTCCATTCTATAGAGTTAACCTGAAATTTTTCTCTGGAGAAAACATCATAACTTGCTTAGGAAATTTGTACTTCATCACACTGCTAATATTTTTGAGACACAAGATATAACTAGTAATAAAACCTTCATCTGAGCCTCAGAGGACTTCCTGAAATTTGAGAAACACAAAGTTTCTGATATATTTTTCATATGCACTGATATTGGAAGTAAAGTCTTCTACCTTGGTGCAGAACCAGTCTCCAGATAAAAAAAATCTATTTTTTCACCTTTGTTATATCCAGGAGGCCTGGTTGGGCACTCAGCAGCTACCAATCACTAGAATATGTCCATTTTACTTTTGCACTTTCTTTGAACTCCAAATATTTCATTTCCCCCCATGTTTTCAAGAATAGTCCATTCTCAGATAATTATATCAGGGAGCAAAAATATGAGCACAGATAAACTAAATAATCTAAAAAAAATCTTAATTTTAGATCTCTGTCTCAACATCATTCCCTACCAAGACTTTTGACCTGCATTATAAATGGACAACAAGATTTCTGGATACCATCACTTCTGCTTTCCTCTGCCATTCCCCCTGGAGAAATTGTAATACACTCTAGACTGGCTAGAAGCCATGTAGAAGAGGAAGGAGGAAAACCAGGATCTTAACCCATAAAACTGCAAAGGAATAAAATGTAGAAAAGAATCCACATCCAGGTGCTGGAGGTCACCGTGCATCACAGTAGACTGAAACAGGAGGTCCTGCTCCAGATTTTGACAGTACTCACCAGTCGATGATGGCAGTGTGAAAGTGCATCCAGAATTTCGTCCACAATTCGATCAGACAGGAAGGAGGCCACTGTCAACTTCACTTCACTATGTGAAAATCAAAAGGACAGAGTAGCATTTTAATTTGTGCAAAGGAGAAAACATCACCTACCCTTGATGCTATGCTGATAAGGTCAACTGGGATTCTGTTTCTGTCTCTGAAAACGGAATATAAGAAGGCATGAACATGGCTAAGGATTTCCAAAAATAAGCCTTAAACACTGCCATAAACACACAGGTAATAGACTTTCTTTACCAATTTCAACCTGCCTCTGTAATTTCAAAACTCAAGATCTAGTGGTTGAAATGAAAAACATCTGGATAAAGACAAACTTAATGGGAACCATATGCACATGTGGTGAGGAACAATCCATCCATTGACATAAATGAAAACAAACTTGGGCTGGAGTAAATTAAGAAAGTCTAGTCTGATTGTTAAGCCTTGGTTATTACTTTAATATGCATATCCCCCGCCTTTTAAAAAAACTTTTCACCCAACAAATGGTATGATTTGAACTGCTTCTGCTCTGACTTGCCATCTTACTTCGAATAGTTACAAATTGACTGTTTTCTTGTCTTTTATGAACAATGGGCATAATTTTAGTGCTTCTTGCCTGACCTTAAAAAGGTGCCCAGACAACAGAAAGTGGCTTGTAGTTTTCACTAATAAACAACTCAGCCACTAAGGTTTCAGTTAGATAGCTGGTATTTTAGTTAGCATTTTAGCTACTTGGTATTCCCAAGAATTCAAATTCCATGTGTGTTTTCAGTCTGAATAACCCCACCTAAATGCACATATGCATAAAGGTACATAAATGCATAATACATTTAAAGGTAAATGTGCTGAGGGATATAGCCCACATTCCAACACTGTCTCATAAGTTCAGTCTGCTTTCAAAGTCAACAATTTTAAAGTTTTTAGAGCAGGGAAAAGAGTTATCAAAATAAAATGATTTAATCCTACAGCTAAAGTTGGAAGTACATCTGTGTAACAGGGAAAAACTTTTCTAACTAAAGGCAATAATTTACATTGAGATTTCTCTGCCCAGGAAGACTTCGGATGGCTGGGAAGAAGAATGGAAGAACTAACTCTTTGATGCATACATTAAAAATTTTCCTGGGCTACGAATAGCTAAAGCAATTCTGAAAAAAAAGAACAAAGCTGGAGGCATCACAATCCCTGATTTCAAAATATACTATAAAGCTACAGTAATCAAAACAGCATGGTACTGGTACAAGAAGAGACACACAGATCAATGGAACAGAATTGAAAGTCCAGAAATAAAACCACACACCTATGGACAGCTAATCTTCAACAAAGGAGCAAAGAACATACAATGGAGAGAGGGAAGTCTCTTCAATAAATGGTGCTGGGAAAATTGGACAGCAACATGCAAAAGAATGAAAGTAGACCATCTCCTATCCCCATATACAAAAATCAATTCAAATGGATCAAAGACCTGAAAGTGAGACCTGAAACTATAAAACTCCTGGAAGAAAATATAGGCACTGCACTAATTGAGATTGGACATAAAGGGATCCTTTCAGATTCCATGTCTACTTGGACAAGGGAAACAAAAGAAAAAATAAACAAGTGGGACCTCATCAGACTAAAGAGCTTCTACAAGGCAAATGAAACCAGGATCAAAATGAATAAACAACCCACCAGCTGGGAGAAAATATTCGCAAATCGTTTGTCCGACAAGGGATTAATCTCAGTAATATATAAAGATCTCATACAACTGAGCAACAAACAAACAAACAACCCGATCAAAAAATGGGCAGAAGATATGAACAGACATTTTTCCAAGGAAGAGATACAGATGGCCAATAGACAGGTGAAAAGATGTTCAACATCACTAATCATCAGGGAAATGCAAATCAAAACTACACTAAGACATCACCTTACACCTGTTAGAATGGCTATAATCACAAAGACAAATAACAACAAATGCTGGAGAGGCTGTGGAGAAATGGGGACCCTCATTCACTGCTGGTGGGAATGCCAACTGGTGCAGCCTCTATGGAAAACAGTATGGAGAGTCCTCGAAAAATTAAAAATAGAAATACCATATGATCCAGCAATCCCACTCTTGGGCATCTACCCAATGGACATGAAATCAACCATCACAAGAGGCTTATGCACCCCTATGTTCATTGCAGCATTATTCACTATAGCCAAGAAGTGGAAGCAACCCAAATGTCCCTCGACTGATGATTGGTTAAAGAAGATGTGGTATATACATACAATGGAATACTACTCAGCCATAAGAAAAGACAGAATTGTCCCATTTGCAACAATATGGAGGGAACTAGAGGGTATTATGTTAAGTGAAATAAGCCAGAGAGCGGACAGACACTGCATGAATTCCCTCATATGTGGAATATAAAGGAACACACGGACAGAGAGAACTGATTGGTGGTTACCAAGGGGAAGGGGGGTGGGGGCTGGGCACAAGGGGTGAAGGGTTACATCCACAAGGTGACGGACAAACAAAAATGTACAACTAAAACCCCACAGTGTAATTAACTATTAAGACATCAATAAAAAAAATGATAAAAAAAAAATTTTTCCTGGGCTAAAGATAAAAGGATGTTTCATTAATTCCTGTCTCTGAAACAAGGTCTCTGTAGCTATTTGGTTTATCTAATATTTTATTATTCTCCAGAGGTGTCCACTGATAAGATTCACCAGGTCTCTTACTAAAGATGTAGATTACTGGGTCCCACCCCAAACCTCCAGAGGGGCCTGGGAATCTAATTTTAACAAGTACTTTCTCCGATTCTTTTTAGACATGGTTGGGAATTTTACTTCCTCATAAAACTATAGAGTCAGTAGTTTAGTTCTCTCTTTTCTCTCTCTCTCTCTCTGAGCTAGGGAGGGATGGTTTATCTATTTCAAATTGTAGCACCAAAAAAGATTCTTAAAAATGCAATTTCTTTGAATGACTCAGGATTGTTCTATCATTTTGCTATTGGATGCTATACTTCCTTACTGATTGAACTTCCAGTTTGCAAAATTTTTAGAGAAATGATTTGACTTAACTTGCATGTGTACACATGCATATGAATGTACACATCCATGCACATGTGGGTTTGCATATTTTCATTCCATCAGGGCTCAGTGTAATGCATTATAAAAAGCCAGGTAAGGAGTTAATGGACATACAATTGATTCACCGGTGTGAGGAGTTGTATACTGCTGTTCATCTTTCAGAGTTTGCCCATTTTCAAGGCAAAAGACCGTATTTGACAGAATTTGTACTCCAGTAAAGGCATCAGGGTATAATGGACTGGTGTTTCAATCCATTATGTATTAGGAAAGAATGGTGGTCAACACACTTTTTTTCTCCTTAATACTTAACTTCAGTAAAAATTGTGAAACTACAGGTTATAGAAATGTTTAAGCATAGCGAGTAAGGGCTAGAGCTCATAAAATCACTACTCTATGGGGTCCTATAAACCCTCTGAAAGTCTTTTTTAAATTTCTCAAGTCCTTCCAATTGTCTTACAATTCAGCTGAGTAGACGCTAGAATCTTTTATTTTTAAAAAAACCACACACACACCAAGGACAGCTGTATCTTAGACCTGAGACTGTCCAGTCACTGCAGAACTCCTCAAGCTTCAAAATTCTATAATCTAGCCGTAGGTTGTCAGCCTTCAATATCTAGATTGTGATGATATAATTTTTGGCTTATTTGGTTTTTAACTTTCATTTTTCTTGCAGGCTGTCATTTAGCTACATCATTACATGTAAGCACAACTCCCAACTCTCCAGATAAGAGCTATTATTTTTGCTACACCTAAACATTCTTATCCAGATTCAGAAATGGGAAACCTAAAATATTTCTGAACTTGGTTTCTAGTCATCTGATTGCCCAACTAAGAAACATGAGAATTAGCTGAGCTACCATGTAATACTGATCATCACCCTAGAGTCTCTATGTAGAAATCTGGGAAAGTTTTTTGGTGACTACACCTTCTAAATACTTATGTCTTGGCATATTTTTCAAACTTTATCAAGCAGAAATCTTTGTAAACACTCCAGAGCACCATAAACACATACATAGTATCACAGACCCACCAAAAGAACCCAGAAGGAAAATATGGTGAGGTCATAGTGGGCCTCTTTGCCTAATTATAGGCTATGCATTTGCTCATAATAGTATGGTAGGAGAAAGCAAACTGATCTCAATCTTCAAGTTAGTGATTTACACAGGTGAAAGATGAGCTTCAGAAGCAGAAAAAAGGGATTACAAACATGTACCCCCCACCAAAAATAAAACACTGAAAAAGAGCAGATAATTATCTGCTCTTCAGTAATGCAGGCATATCTGTGGTTGTCTTATTTTGGAAATGTATAAACCTATGCATTTATGCACAGCTACATATATTTATATATAGTCACTGCCTATTAGACATGCCTGAACACGTTATATATGGATAAAGCCAACAATAACACTCTTTGCAGCGTCCTGCATTCACAGAAACTGCAAATCCTAGGTTTATTAACATTATAAACCTACCTAATTTTGTTAAGGATATCAATTCCAGACTGCTCCAACAGGACATTTTTAACAAAGGTACGTGGAATGGAAATCTTTTCAGTGCTGGCATGAATCAAGTCTTGTCGAATGTGGGCTTTTTTCATCACATTGGGACAAAGATTCTCGGCAGCATCAACCATGGACTCGAGCAACGCCTGCAATGCAGCACAAGTGGAGGGGAGAGATGATGACACTGCACCGGAGGCGCCCGCCATAAAACTGAAAGGTTGTTATATACGACACCGAGCCCCAGGAGAACAGGGACACAATAGAGTCCCAGGACACGACCAAGGATTCTGAGACGCCCCGCTGAGACTTGTGACTGTTGGATGATCATCGATCTCAGGTAATCATTTTAAATCACTAGGCAGATCCATCCAAGCTTCACGCTGGCATTTGAAGTGTTATGGTGTACTAGCTGTACTTAACACAAAGGCGTTCACGATAAGATTTAAAAAGACATATATCAAGCCTTTAGACACCAACTTACCACACCAGATTGTTCTCCCTGGTCTAGAAAATAAAGTTACAGATCTCCCTTGAAAATATATCAGATTTGAACTCCTGTATGATTTTGCAAATCACAGAAACCCCAAGTCAGGGTAAATGATTCAATATCTTTTATCAAAATAGCAGTAGTAGAAAACCACAGAAACTACTGCCAGTTTTACTCGTTTAAAAGAAAAGCTTTAGTGTTAGGCAAAATTATAATTGTTACAACAAAAATAAACAACATGAATAACAGACAAAAACATTTACAGAAGCTTTGTAAACAACATTAATAATAACAATCAAAATACACTTATATAGCACTTAAGAGTTTGAAAAATGTTTCTGCACATTTTATCCTTCCAACACCTGTGAAGATGGGTAGAGAAAATGTGATCACCATTTTATAGCTGAAGAATGTGAATTAAAGGAAGTTCAACAATTTGCTGAGACGGATGATCCGGCTGCTAAGCGTGGAAAGGTCATCAGCGTTCATGTCGGACCTGAATTTAAATCCTAGCTGAGTGACACTGGGCTAAGGCTAAGTTACTGATCTCTCAGTTTTACTTTCCTCATCTATAAAATAGAAAATAAAAAAGTTCTTGCTTCATAGGATTAATGAAGATTAAATGATATTACATATGTAAAGTGTTCAGGATAGTGTCTAGCATACAATAAAAGCTCAGTATATCACAGATAATATTATTAATCTGCTCTCCAAGATGCGACTCTTAACAAGATCCCAGTTTTTGAAAGCCAAGCTTGTCCCACTACTATTCCAGCGTGAACAAGGACTAATGTAGCATTTTTATGGAAATACCAGTGCAGTGGTCTATCTGCTCACATATGACACACAAAGCACAATCCCACTAGTAAAATCTCTCATTATGCCGGTGGATGAGCAGTAGAGCAGCAGGATGTTTATAAATATCTTATGGAAAACAGAGGAGGAGAGGCGGGAGGCAGTTTTGAGAAGTTCCCCAAAACTACTCGTATTTTGACAGCGCTCCGTCCCTACTATAACTCTGACTAACCACTGATGTAGTACAGTATCCCAAGTAAGCTGCAAGCAATGCAAATAAGTCAGTTTAAGACATTATTTTCCTCTCTGGCATTAGAATAAACACATTCTGTTCCAGATTGAGCAGCAGTCCAGAAAAGCACTCCTGAAAAGAACAACCTCAGGTATCAATATGCTGTTTGGATTCTGTCATGTTTATCAACATATCCGTGACTTTCTGAAAGGTCACCCTGTGTGACAGCGCTAATTCAGTTGGAATGAACCCCAGACCCAAAGAAAGGAAGCCTGGCTTCCAGTGTAGGCCCTGACATGAAATTTCTGTGGAATGTTAAGTAAGTAGTGTTAAGTGAATAACCTTTGCAGATCTCTGCATTCTCACCTAGAAAATTATTTCTAAGGTCTCTTTCTGCTCTACAAATCGACAACTGCATGACTTTGACCCTATAAAAAGGAATTTCAGCCTGCCCTAGGCATTTAATTCAACAGACCTTTAATTAGTTAGTTCCCTACCACCACTCTAGCCCAACACTGACCAATATACTATAGCACTTTTTACTCTACAAAGTAATTTCATCCATGATTTCCTTTGATCCACATCACAACCCTGTAAGTGAAGGTAGATTTTAGCAAACACATTTTACAGATGAGGAAATTGGGGCTCGGAGGAGACAAGTGACTTGCTTGAGGTCACTCAGCTGTTACTAGAATAAGGGAGATGGGGACTCAGGTCTTCTGTTTCCTACTCTGGCCATCCTCTTCCAATGCCCCTACCCAAAGGAGCATCCTTTTCCCCTCTCTTCATTACCTACAATTTTCATCCCCTGTTCCCTTGAGTCAATGGCACCTAAGGCTGCCATGGTGGACTTTCTGGTGACAGGACTGGGAAAAGGGGGGAAAAGGATGACAGGATAAATTTGTAAGGGAGCTCCTCACCACTTCTTTGTGTCCAGCCCCCAGCTCAGATCCTTAAACAGCATCTCCTCCCAAGTCCATGGCCTTCTGCACTCCAGACCATATTTTTCAACATCCATCCTTCCCATGACTTCAAATTACTACTTATAGACCAATGATTCACAAACCAAATGTTTATCTACAGCCACCTACATAATACATACAATACATATATAATACAGTCTATTAAGCATATTCTACCATGGGAAGGTCAATTGCAACATGTTTCATCCTCCCCTTACCACCACCCAAACAATAACCACAACAGCAAAATCAACCACTGTCACAAAGTTTCTATTGTAAGGTAAGGCACCAAACTAGGTAAGAAATTTGCAAGTCTCCCTAGACCCTATCTAACTCAATCCCTTCTACCATATTTATCTCTAAAATATGTTAAATTTTACTCTGAGACGTTCCCTCAAAAGTGGAAATATGCCATGAATATTACTCATTAGCAAAGAATAGAAATCCGTGAAATATCTGGTAACTGCTTACCTTTCTAGCTTCATTTCTTTTCATATCTCTATATTCTCTAAGGAGAATATAGAGAACTATTCATATCCAATTATAGCTGCAGTTCCCCACACAATCTAGGTTCTACCTCCATGCTTTGCACACATTGTTCTCTTAGCCTAGAATCCTCATTCTTCCCTCTGGAGCCGGAATAAATCACCTGTACCTCTCCATACTCAGCTCAGCTCAAGCATCACCTCTTTTGGGAGTTTCTTGCTCTTGTTCCCTTTACACCCTTTGCACCCCAAGCTGTATTAGATGACCTTCTTTGATGACCCCATAGCATCCGGTGGGGAGCTCAGCAATCAAAGGTGTCAAAATGGTCAAGAATACAGTATCTTCAGATAGCCAATAGACACATGAAAAGATGTTCAACATCACTAATCATCAGGGAAATGCAAATCAAAACTACACTAAGATATCACCTTACACCAGTTAGAATGGCTATAATCACAAAGACAAATAACAACAAATGCTGGAAAGGTTGTGGAGAAATGGGGACCCTCATTCACTGCTGGTGGGAATGCCAACTGGTGCAGCCTCTATGGAAAACAGTATGGAGAGTCCTCAAAAAATTAAAAATAGAAATACCGTATGATCCAGCAATCCCACTCTTGGGCATCTACCCAATGGACATGAAATCAACCATCACAAGAGGCTGATGCACCCCTATGTTCATTGCAGCATTATTCACTATAGCCAAGAAGTGGAAGCAACCCAAATGTCCCTCGACTGATGATTGGTTAAAGAAGATGTGGTATATACATACAATGGAATACTACTCAGCCATAAGAAAAGACAGAATTGTCCCATTTGCAACAACATGGAAGGACCTAGAGGGTATTATGTTAAGTTGAAATAAGCCAGAGAGAGAAGGACAGACACTGCATGAACTCACTCATATATGGAATATAAGTGAACACACGGACAGAGAGAACTGATTGGTGGTTACCAAGGGGAAGGGGGGTGGTGGGGGCACAAGGGGTGAAGGGTTACATCCACAAGGTGATGGGCAAACAAAAATGTACAACTAAAACCCCACAGTGTTATAAACTATTAAGACATCAATAAAAAAAATGGTAAAAAAATAAATAAATAAATAAGAATACAGTATCTTTTGGCCATTTGGGGGCCAAAGAACCCCTCTGAGAATCTGATGAATACTCAGCCAGAAAAATTAGTATGAAATTTTGCATATAATTTTAGAAGTTCATGGAGAGCTAGAGGCACCAGACTCCAGATACACAACTTGTAGCTGATGGCAATTGTGAAGTCCTCCCCTTTGTCCCCAGGGCCAGCACATTTCTTGGAACAATCTCTAAGAAATATGTAAAAAGTATTACAAGCCCAAGCACTCCCTGAGTGTGGGTACTGACTAGTCTATCCTTTCTCTACTGATCTTCAATGCTAACTTTGTCATTATTAAAGTTTGCATACATGTACACATCTATTTGTGGGATCTCTCCTTCTGTTGCATTGGTTTCTCTACCTCTGCATACTGTCCTAATTACGGTAAGTCTTAATATGTGGTAGTACAAGACTATCAACCTTCTTGTTCTTCTTCATAGGTGTCTGGGCTATTCTTGAGCACTGCTTTTCCACATATTTAGAATTAGCTTTGTCAAGTTCTGTTAAAAACTTGTTGGAATTTTTACTAGAACTGTATCCCACAACAGATGACTTCGGGAAAAACTGACATCCTGTGATACTGACTCTTCCTATGCATAAACATGGCACATATTTTCTTTGCTTTAGATTTTCTTTAAAGTCTTTCAATAAAGTTTTATAATTCTTCTCCATTGAGGTGTTACACATCTTTGTTTGATTTATTCCTATGTACTTTAGATTTTTCTGTTACTATTTTAAATAGTGACTATTTTTAATGACATTTTCTAACTAATGGTTGCTAATACATAGAAATGCAATAGATTTTTACATATTGGTCTATCTTCAGCAACTTTTTCATAGTAATCCTAATAATTTACGTGAAGTTTCTTTTGAATTTTCTATATAGACCATCATAAAATGATAAAATGTGCAAATCACGATAATTTTTCTTTCTTTTTTTTTTTGCTGAGGAAGGTTTGCCCTGAGTTAACACCTTTTGCCAATCTTCCTCTTTTTGCTTGAGGAAGATTCGCCCTGAGATAACATCTGTACCAATCTTCCTCTATTTTGTATGTGGGTCACCACCACAGCATGGCTGCCGACAAGTGGTATAGGTCCAGGCCCGGGAACCGAACCCAGGCCACCGAAGCAGAGCACACCAAACTTAACCACTAGGCCACAGGGCTGGTCCCTTTTCTTTCTTTTTAATCTTTACACTTTTCATTTCTTCTGCTTGTCATATTGCACTGGCTAAGATCTTCAAAATGATGCTAAATAGAAGTGGCAATAATGGAGATCTTTGTCTTGCTCCGGATTTCAAAGGAAATGTTTTTTTTTCATTTTTTCCCCCCAATTTATTTCAAAAAATTTCACACCTACAGAAAAGCTGAAAGAATGGGATAATAAATACCCATACCCTTCTCCTAAAATTTACCAATTGCTAATAATTAGCATTATTTGCATCTCCCTCTCTCCAAATCATTTGAAAGCAAGTTTTAGCAATCAAGACCCTTCCCTCGTAACTTTCTAAATTATCACATGGTGTAACTCACTAGTTTTCAGCATTTTCCCCCTTCTGATATTGGCATTTGAGACCATGTATTTCACTCTAAGTACTAATTTTAGCTGCATCTCACAGGGTCTGATATTATGATTTACATTATTAATCCTAAATACCATCTTATTTAAATTATGCCATCCCCTTTGACCCTTGAGTTAAAAGTAATTTTTAAATTTATAAACATGTGGGCTTTTTTCTTTCTTTAAGTGTTCTTTTGTTATTAATTTCTAATTTTTTTGAAAAGGGACCAGAGAATATGGTCTTCGGAAATTGTTGAGATATTCTTTATGACATCATGGGCATTTTTCATAAATATTCCATGTATCCTTGAAAAGAAGTGATATTCTCTCTTTTTTTTTTTTTTTTTTGTGGGGAAGACCAGCCCTGAGCTAACGTCTGTTGCCAATCCTCCCCTTTTTGCTGAGGAAGACTGGCTCTGGGCTAACATCAATGCCCATCTTCCTCCGCTTTATATGGGACGCCACCACAGCATGGCTGACAGGCAGTGCGTCAGCGGGCGCCTGGGATCCGAACTCGCGAACCCTGAGCTGCCAAGCGCGGACTAAACCGCTGCACCACCGGGAGGCCCCAGAAGTGATATTCTCTTATTGCTGGTACGCTGATCATACAGATCCACTAGATCACAATTGAGAATTCTGTTGTTCAATGTTCTTTATCATTACTTTTTAAATTTACTTGATTTATCAATTACTGACAGTCATTTTAAAAGATCTCTACCATAATGGTGAATTTGTCAATTTCTCTTTGTAACTTTGTCTACTTATTCTTACATATATGAAGCCATTTGATCAGATGTATATACATTTGAAATTACATATTTCTGCCAAGTTGGATCATTCAATGACCTATTTTATATGTAATGATGCCCTTTTTATTACATAAATAGATTTTGGGTGGGAGCATTCCTTCTGGTGTAGAACTAAACCTTGCACTGCAGGACGTTTAGGATCATTGCCACCTGCCCATCCCAGCAGCTATGATAACCCAAAATAATCCCGAACACTTCCTAACGTCCCTCTAGGTATGCAGTACAACCCCTGGTTTAATACCTCTGTTTTGGTGGTTACACTAGAAATTTTAACACACATACTTTACTTCATGTCTAAAGCAGCACCATCCAACAGAACTTTGAGATGATGGGACTATCAGTGCTACCCAATAAGGGAGCCAGGAGCCACACGTGGCTACTGAGTACTTCAAATCTAGCTATTAGTGCAACTGAGAAACTGAATTTTAAATTTAATTTTAATGAATTTAAATTTAAATTACCACATGTGCCTAATGGATAACACACTGGAAATGCAGGTCTAACATTGATCTCTTAAATCTTTTCCAGAATAAAACGAGGATGTTAGATTGCTTTTACTCATTCCTTACTGACTTGAATGCTCACTTCTAGTATTTCACTTGTATTTTTTTTTAATTGTATAGCACAAATTAGGCATTATTGTTGCTGTTTTATATAGTCAATGTTTCTCTTTACCCACATCTGGCATTTTCCCTGCTCATTATTCTTTCTCACACTGAGATCCTCTTCCTTTGACAATTTTTTCTTTGTCCCAAAGTATATCCTTTAGATGTTCACTTAGTGGAGTCTAGTGACAGTAGACTATCTCAGTTTTTGTTTGGATGAAAATGTTTTCATTTTATCCTCATTCTTAAAAATTAGGTTTATTGGGTATCTAATTCTTGGTTTACACTGTATGTTCTCTCAAAAGTGTGAAGATATTATTTCATTGTCTTTGGGCTTCCACTGACTGTTGAGATGTGAGCTGCTTATCAGTCTTAATATTGGTCTTTTTTAAGTCATATGTTTTTTTTCCTCCCTCTGGCTCCTTTTAAGATCCTCTCTTGTCTTCAGTTTTCTCTACTTTTCATTATGATGATTCTAGACATGGATTTGCTTTTATCTACCCTGCCTAGGTTTCAGTGGATTTCTTGATTCAGAAGATTCTGGTCTTTCATCAATCCCTGAAATTCTCAGGCTTCATCTATTTAACTGTTGCCTTCTCTCATTCATTCTCTCTTTTCTTTCCTTGTGAAAATCTAAAATAGGCTTATGTTAAACCTTCTCACTCTATTCGGGCTTCTTAACTTCTCTTACATATTCTCCGTTTTGTTAGTCTATGCTATACTACCTCAGACAACTTGAAGTGAGCAGGCCCTGTATTTGAAATGTGATAATCAGATTTCATTTTTCATGTATCTCCCCAACGATAGTTACGAAGGTCTATATTTGTTAACTGGAAAAACAACTAATGCCACTTAGGAAACCTGTACAGTATTTGTAAAATAAATTGGATTGACATCCTTAACATGGCAGCTACACTCACACATTCTTGCGGTGAGCCAATGACTTGCTGTAATTCACTACAAGCAAATACAACTTCCATACTGAAGGGCTCTGAAATCCTTTTTTCTTTTGCTTTGGACAATATAAAGTGTAGGAAAATAAGAAAATCCAGGAACTCTTCTAGCCAAACTGAGTTAATCCTTGCCAAAATGCCACCTACACCCCTCAGGCCTCATTTCCTAAGTAAATCTGAAATTTACCAGTGAAGTATTTCATAGTTTAAGCCCTAAGTGAAATCAAGAATTTCCAAGGCCAAAACAAGCACTCTAAAATTTAAGTAATTTAAGTCCAGAAGGGAAAAATGAAAGTTTCCTTATGTTAAAACATTCAAGTCCCACTACTCATCTACTATTACTCCAGGAATAAATGTTAGGATCAGAAAAGGGAAAACAGGAGAGCTGTCATTTTAAAATAATTAAAACAGGCCAGTCCAGAGAAAATATCACCTCTTTCCAAAGAAGCAATTTCTGCAAACTAACTGTTTTCTTTTCCTCCATGAAGTTCTCTAAGAAGGCTTGCTCATCTGGCCTTATTTTTTGCTTTTCTGAAATAATATTTTTGAAAGGTGACTCAAAGAGCTATTTGAACTTATTCTCATCCAATATTCAAAATATCTATCACTGACCATGATACAGGATGACTGAATATTAAAGCTGGAAGGGATTCCCCTGATTATCTAGAGACCAAAACAATCTTGCACAGGGAAGCTCAGTCCTGAAAAGTCAGCTGACTTGCTTACAATAAACAGTTAACCAGAAGCAAACCCAGGACACAAACCCAGGCCTGGTAGTCCCATTTTTTTTTTTTCATTCACTATAATAAAAACTTACTTTTACAAAATAATCTATCCAGCTTTTGCTAGTATAACATGTTAATTTTAGAGAATTTGGGAAATAGAGAAAGGACTCTTTTTAACCAGGAAAATTTCACACTAGTAGTAAACTAATCGTTAAATTAATAAGGACCACGGTAGTTTAATAAGAAACTGAAAATTAATTGTCATGAAAATACATTTTTCCTACATAATTTTAAGAAAATCAAGGCATTGGAAGGCTATATTAAAGAGACAAATGGGAAATATTTTTTTAAGCAGTAAAACGATGTCCACTTGTCAGATAAACTGAAAGGGAACAGAAAGAAAGTAAACTGCCCATAGTCTATTGAAAGGATCAAAAGCTAAATGTGTATGCAGTTAAAAGGAAATTAACAAGTAACATTTAATTAAGAAGTTGTGATGGAGGATTTGTTACAATTCATGTTAGATGTCCCTAAAGGGAAAGAAACTTGAAACTCAGAAGGATTGAGAGTAATAGAAACCGAGTGGGGTATAGAAAAAAACAGGCCATTTGGGAGCCTGGGACCTCAGCTAGTGAGAATGAGAGAAAAGCATGTTATGACACTTACAAATAAGGAAGCTGTGATGAATGGAGAACACTGGTGACAATGACAAGGAGTCAGAAAGGTCAGCATCAAAAAATGTGGAGAATGTCTATTTACAGAAAAATATTTTTGGTGCTAAATATATTTACATTATTTCAGGCTTTTAACAATTCAAATGCCTTTGACTTCAGACCTTTGCCTTCTACTCCTTCCTAAGAAAAACTAGCAAGAGCCAATTCCAACACTCTGGCGCACGGAGAAGGAAATGGCCAAAGGTACCAGGGGTAACTTGTTAAAAACCACAGTAAGACAGTGACAATAAGAAGCTGTTTGACAGGCAAGTTCCTGTTGCAATGTTTCATGCTGATTTAAATGCCAGCCAATGCATGGTATGTAAGGAGTTCTTACAAATACTTTAAAGAAAAGAATTAGGCAATAGAGACAAACGTAATTTACAAAAGAAGAAATACAAACGGATAATAAAATTACTTGATGCATCACAGGTTATTAAAGAAATCCAAAAGACACAATGAGATTTTTTTAATCCATTACACTGACAAATATTAAAAAATTGATATACTTAGTATTGGTGAGGATGAGGCAAAACGAGCAATTTCTTACACTACTGGAGAGCAGTTTGTGAATACAATATGAAAGTATAAAATGTATGTACCATGTGACCTAGGAAAGGGTCAATTAGTCTAACAGAATCAGAAATTAGAAAATAAATTATGCTGGCTGTGAGATAACAGAAAATATATATATTGGTCTCTGCCCCTGGTTCCTGGCAGAGCGCTCCCAAAACCCTTGTAAATTCCTAAGTGACAAGGGCACTAGGAGTATCTCTTGTTCTAATATTTGGTCTTTGACACCAGTTCCTGACACAGGGCTCCTGGAACCCCTGTAATTTCCTGGGTGATAGGAGTGTCTTTTGTTCTAGTGAGACGACTCTTGGATGGCTCCTGGATGAGGGCTGGTCACCAGAAAGACCAAGCCATGATTAGAAGCTTGGAATTTTTAGCCCTGCCCCCCATTCACTTGAGAAGGGAGAAGGGCTGAAAACAGAGTTAATGATGGATCATGCCTTCATGACAAAGACTCCATAAAAATCCCAAAAGTACAGGGTTCAGAGAGCTTCCAGGTTGGTGAACACGTGGAAGTGCTGGGGGAGTGATGCATCTGGAGAGCACACAGAAGCTCTGAGCCCCTTCCCACATATCTTGCCCTATGTATTTCTTCATCTGTATCCTTTAACGTATCCTTTAATAAACTGGGAAATGTAAGTGTTTCCCTGAGTTCTGTGAGCTGCTCTAGCAAGCTAATAGAACCTGAGGAGGAGGTCATGGGAACCTCAGATTTAAGTCGATTGGTCAAAAGCACAGGTGACAAACTGGATTTGCAATTGGCATCTGAAGAGGGGTGGGGACGGCCTTGTAGGATCAAGCCCTTAACCTGTGGGATCTAACACTATCTATCTCCAGGTAGTGTCAGAATTGAATTAAACTGTAGTACACCCAGCTGGTGTCACAGAGAATTGCTTGGGGAAGAGCGGGGAACCAGAAGTGTCAGACGTGAAGTGTTCTGTATGAAAGTAAAGGAGAGACACATAGGAGGACTGAGGTTTCCCAACACACTGAAATATCTATACAATGAAATCCTATGTTGCCATTAAAAATGATAATGATTATTCACTGACGTGGAATTGTATTCATGACACTGTACCAAATATAAAAAGGTTACTAATCAGTATGTATAGTATGATCACATATATGTAAAACTGTGTGTTTAGACACAGAATGTTGGGAAATTCACTAAAATATTAATTAAAAATACCATCTCTGGGATTTCAACTTTCATTTTTTTTATACTTGTTAGTATTATCTAAATGTTTCACAGAGAGTAAGTTCCATTTTTTTTTACAATCAGAAACAAATAAGCAACAAAGATGACTTTGTTTTAAATGTTTAAGAAAGTATCCTTCTTACATATTTTATCCTTCATAAAGGATAAAACAAGTGCTCTTAGGTAACAAATGATCTGGCAGAACTCTGTACCAACCGACCAATCCTTTTTCTACCCCTTTATCTTCACTCAGAATGGATTCAAAATAACCACGGCTAAATAAAATAAAAATGAAACACAACAGTCTCTCTATATTATACGCACAGGAAGACAGAGACTTACTCCTAAATAATCCACAAGATTTTCTCCCCCATTGATTTAATTTCCAAACAGAGTAATTAGCATGTTGCGAAGTTATTACTGAGTTGCATATCAAATCCCTATGAGCTGCAGCAATTACATTCTCAGAAGAAAACAGACCAAATAATTATAGAGATTTATACTAAGTTTTTTAAGGCACCCTTGAAGAGGCAGATTGAAAATGATAAAAACTTTCTGAAATTTCTCTGGTGTAGCTGTTTTTTGAAGTTACCTTAAGAAAAAGCTGGTCTTAGGTTACTCTACTCCCTTAAATTTCAGAGACTTTTTTCAGCCAGTGAGCCTAGAGACAAGTCTCTGCTACTCTGGGTGCCTCGTAACATCGTTCTAAATCCCTTTCCTAGTCTTTCAACGAGCTCCTTACAAGGACTGTTATCCACTTACCTGGTGGCAGACTTTCCATATAAGCAGCATCTAGGCACCGTAAGCATAGCTCCTGTCATCTTTCCCATTCTCTAAATCAAATGTAATAACAAGATACTTTTTCCTTAAGTAGAAATCAATCATTCCCTTATCAGCGGCAACCTATCGTATGTTAAGTACATTCAGAGATTTATCATCAAAAATGAAATTGAACTTGATAGGTTTTACTTGATCTCATTATGTAAGAAGTGACCCCAAAACTCATAAATGAAGCTGGAAAAGACACAGTATTCAATTTTTACTACATGTGCACGTGTGTAGGTGTGCACACACAGACATGCGTACACACAAATCTATAAAATATAGGTAGCTATGTTATGAAATGCTATCATACATAGTTAAATCATAACAATTTCATTTTCCAAAATAACAGCAACCACAAACCTTTAGCTGTTCATCTACAACTCTTGTAACTTCTCCAGCCATGGATTCCAGGGTCTCCTGAATTGGACTGGATAACAAGCCACTGGCTCCTGCCCAAGACGCACCACCAACATGGTATAAATTTGGTAACAACTGTAAGAAAAAACAAAAGTAGCCTCTCCATAATTAATTCAATTAATAAATATTTAAAGAAGCACCAAAAGTCATTGCAGAGTTAGTAAAAAGGGTGGAGATATATTATTAGGAGTAATCTATTCTTGATCAAAGGCCCTTTATACAGATTAATAAACTGAGGTCCAGCTTTGAAACCATAGGAACAGTACATTAGCCCTTTGTGCCTCATGTTCTCAGCTGGGGTATGAGAGTATTTGACTAACCCACCAGGTTCCACCCACTCATAACATTCAATGATTGTGTGATTCTTACAGCAGAGCCAGGACCAGATATCCCAGGCTTTCTGATTATCAGCTAGTTCTTTTTCTACTAAGTCATACTTTGGGGATCAAATCCTAATTTGAGAGAAGCTTCCTTTTAGAGGTGACAGGGGAGTTTCCTGCCATTAGCTTGGAAGCAGAATAATTTTAAATGAGTTGTTACTCATTTAAACTACAACTACCTCTCAGTTATTCAGGACTCAATTACATCCTTTGTAAATCACATTGGCCCCCTGCTTTTTATTCTGTTTTGATTACTGGTAATTAGCACAGATATAGGGAGGAGGCAAAGATGAATTTAGTTCACTTTGCCACTTGTTAGTAACCTTGGAATTGGGTAGAAAGGTAGAGAAAGTTGCAGCTAGTTTCTAAAATTGAATTCTGAAAAATCTTTTTATTACATAAGATACTCACATAGCCTGAAGTGAAACTCACCGTTTTAGAGTTCTTGGCATCACGCATGAGCCTTTCTGCTGATTTTAAATCTTCCTGGACGGCATCTCCCCCACAATTTCGTAAAGAGTTGAGATGATCTTGTACTTTCACACATATTCTGTCAATCATCTGCTCCACACCATAAAAATCCCAGCAAGCATCCAAGTCAGCACAGCCGATATTCAGATAGAAGGAAACAGAAGAAATGAGATGAAAACTTCTTCTAAATGGAATCTTTGAGAAGGCAGCTTATAACCAATTATTAATTTATCTACTCATAGACACTTTTGGCAACATTAACTCCAGAAAAACATTTAAGGCACATCGGTCACCTTTCCTGCCTTAGGAAATGCAGCATGTAGAACAAAAGTGAATACTTCTTGATGATTCAGAATCTCGTAGCTACTCAGTAACACTTCGCTAAATAGTAACTCTCCTTCATTAATTTTTATTGAGTATCCCCTACGTGTCAGACATAGTACTAGGTACTGAGGAACAGCTAAATGAAATGTGTAACTCCAAGACTGTTGAGATGACTATAAAATGATGCCCACAGCCAGCTGCTCTCAATATTATGGAAGCCAGAACATCCTAGAAGTTTACATATTTTTAAAATTAATTCAATTATATCAGGTAGTTTTCTATATAAACTAAGAGCCACCAAAAAAAAAAAAAAAAAAGCAGGTTGAGGTTTTATTCTATGAACACAGGTAATAATAAAGTTAATAACACCTACTTTCTATTCCATTAAGGTCCCTCTCCCAGGTTAATTACATCTGAATAATCTTCAGTTGTTCCATGAAATACATAAAACCCAAAGGGAGGTGATAGATCACTATTGTAGACAAAAAAATATTACAGAAGGATAAGATTATGTTCTTTTATATTTGTATTTATAGAGAGAAGCATGAAGAAAGTTAAGAAATCTGAAGAAAAAGATAACCACTGTGTGGTTTAAAAGGAGGGGTTCATGGGAACCTCAGATGTATAGCCAGTTGGTCAAAAGCACAGGTGACAAACTGGACAAATTTCTCCAATATTCTGATCAGAGCTGCAGGTTGTCTATTTCATGTTCTTAAAAAACTATTAATTCTCCAGAGACTTTACATATCAAAAGTCCCAACCCATCTGATAATTCATTTGGCAGAGGTAACAATCGAGCAATATTCTTTTTTATTTAAATTCACACTTCTCCACTTATTTTGAATTATTTGATATAACTATAGGAAGCCAGTCAACCCTCCTTCCCCCACAAATTCCACAATAATAGAAACTTTACTACAGCGCTTAGCAGACTTAAGGTCTGAGCAGGGCCTAAGTCTACTTGCTGAAGCACCACCATCTCTCTTGCCTTTCTCTTTTATAAAATCAGGTTCATAATGTCTACCCCATCTTTTTTCTAGTGTATTATGAAGACAATCCAGTAAAATAACACCACTCAAAGCACCTATTCTGTTGACGAAGAGTCGGTAATATTAACATTGATATATATTAAGAACAGCCCCTATAACTGTAAAATGTATTGAGGCCACATAAGTGAACTATCTGGAGTTCCTCACAGGAAAAAGAAGTTATATGGATAATGCTTCTCATACCATATTCTCTCTCTGACTAAAATCTAACCTTCTAGGCAGGGATTATATCTTAACTTTCTGCATTTACACAATGCCCTACAAAGAACTAACAATATGTTTTTAAAAATCTTAATTGATATAAATTCTAACTATCCTATTGTATTTAATCTGTGCTTCCTGAAGCAAAAATGGTCATCAGTAATTCACATCTTACCACGAATGAATACCTAATTTCAAGAGACAAAATAAACCACATACTAAGAAAAGAACTGATATACATCTGACGCCACAAAAGACTGATTTGAGAGGCATGTAGATGTGGCACTATAAAGTTGATCATCTTTAATAATCATGAGAGACCAAAGAAACTCCCGAAATGTGTGCCATTAAGCATTCACCAAGGAGAGAGAGTTTAAAGGCACTCAGCAAAATGGTGTTCAAGTGGGACTTTTTAAATCACATCCTATAGAAACATAAAAATTTAGTTCTTCAAATAAGACATAAAATCTCACAAGTCTCCAAGATTCTTCTGACCATGCACTTGCTAAGGTTTAGCACAGCCCAAGAGATCACATTCAGATGCTGTACAAATACATAAAGAGCTCAAGGCCCAGAAAAGTTATACTATTTAACACAGAATGATTACAGAAAATGCAAATTGAAAGTTCTGAAAAAAAAGAAATCAAGCATTTTGACTATCAGTTCATATTCAAGTCCCTAAGTACACACATGTGAAAAATAAAGGAGACTGCAATCTGAAAGACTGCCATCTCTTGGGTTATCTCATCAAAGACCTCACAGTGAATGACTGCACTCCGGGCTCTTTAGTTTAACCTCCCGACTTCACTCTATCCCCTTAGTGTTCCACTTTTCTAGGGGAACCCAGAAAAGCTATTGACTGTCACTGTTTGAGAAGCTCACTTTCCTTCAAGGAAAGGTACTGTCATTCTCAGACATGGTCTTCTTTTCGAGTCCTAATCTGTTTTCCCATGTCCTTCCTACAGGTCCCATGTCTTCCCCTTGAGAACACCCTGAACAATCACAAGCTCTCTTCCATGTGACAGTCTTGCACATGTTTAAACATTGCTATCTTTTCTTCCCTAATCTTTTTTTCTTCAGACTTAACATTCCCAGTTCCTTTTACCATTCTACAGTGACACAGTTTTTCAGTCCCTGACCCTTTCCCCATCCCAGGTCACTTCTCTGAATTCTCTCTTCCATCTAGGACCCTCATGAAATATCCCCTCCCCGCCAAAAAAAAGGATTATTAACACAGGAGGAGGAAGTAGATTGGTAAGCTGAATAAGGCTGCCACCTTTCTTATTGTAGAAAGTATACTTCCATTAATGTGGTACAACTTAAATTGGCTTCTTCGGCAACTAAATCACACCACTAACTCATATCATACTTGCTGATGACTACTTAGGCTTTTTCAAATATACTGGGCTGTAGAACCCAAGTGCAGGACTTAGAACTGCTAGCAATAAATGCCATCATCTTTGGTTGCTTGCAACTTGTTACAACTGTTCTCAGTTCCAGCAAATAGCTTATTCATGGAAAATTTTATCTTCCTCCATATCTATCTCTTTATTCAATTCACGAGAAATATACTGAACACCTAGCACTGAATGAGATACAGTTCTGAATAAGATATACCCTTTGCCACCAAGCAACTTAAAAACCTAGAAGTGGAAATAAACATTCAAAATTAACAGTACACAACATAGAAAGTGCTACATAATATCCACACGTACACCCACATTTTGTTCACTGCCAAAGCTCCATTTCCTACAAGAGTGCCTGCCATATGATAGACCCGTCTAAGTGTTTACTCAATGAGTAAATGAATGATAGACAGTTCTAAAAGATTTCAGCCAAGCAATCACATCCAGTTGAGGTTGATGGTAGCTTTTTAACTGGGTCCTGAAAGACTTCTACAGATTGAGAAAAGAGAAGGGAATTTTAAGCAAAAGAATGAACATAAGTACATCCAGACACTTTTGATTCCTACTAACTGATTAGGAACAGAGGCATTTTATTGTGGGAGATCAGAATGGAATGTTAGGTTAAGGCAAGACAGGATAGGACTCAGGCACAGGCTTAGAGTTTGAACACAGTGTACAAGGCATAGAGCATCTGTTCCCCAGCTCCTCCCACAACTGTGAGGGTCTAAAAATCCCTTACCCCATAACACTCATAGTGACTCAGCTTCTCTGACTAACACAAAGGATATGGGCTGTAGAAAGCAGGAGACATGGAAGATGGATAAACCAGTTCTTGTAGTATCTGTATAAGAAGAGGTAGGAGGGAGTTAATAAAAAACAAAAAAAAACCTTAGCAAGAAGGCTGTCAGTAGAAATGGAAAGAAAAGAACAAGGGCAAAAGAGACTTCGAAGGTAAATGAGCAGGGCATAGTGACCACTGGATGAGGAAAGTAAATGGGGCATTCAAGATGACTCCAAGGGTTCTATCCTCAGTGAATGATGATGTCACTGAAAGAAATGTTAAAATCGGGAGTTCCAAGGAATGAGTTTGGTCTTGGTGACCCTGATTCTCAGAGGGTCATCCAAGTGGAGATGCTGAACAAGCAGCTGAAAAGATAGGACTTTCTGGAATGAAAGAGAAATGGAAGGGATAGATCCAGGAGTCACCCACAGATGAGAGAGTTAAAACGGTAGAAGTAGAAGAGACAGCCAAAGGAAAAGAGCACTAACTACAAAACTTAGAAAAAGGCTGCATTTGGAAGATGAAAGGAGAAAGAGTCACGTAGAAAGAAGACAGGTAAGACACAAGAGCCACGGAAAGATATTTCGAATGACACACTGTCTTATGAACCCAGAAGTGAGTCTTAAGAAAGATGAGGTGGGGGCCAGCCCGGTGGCGCAGCAGTTTAGTTCGCGCTTGGCAGCTTGGGGTTCACAGGTTCAGATCCCGGGCGCCCGCCGACGCACTGCCTGTCAGCCATGCCGTGGCGGCGTCCCATATAAAGTAGAGGAAGATGGGCAGGATGTTAGCCCAGGGCCAGTCTTCCTCAGCAAAAAGAGGAGGATTGGCAACGGATGTTAGCTCAGGGTTGGTCTTCCTCACAAAAAAAAAAGATGAGGTGGTCACTAATAATGATAATCGTGAGAATAAAAATAATAGCAGCAACAAACATTAAATGTTTACTGGTGAGGAGCCAAGTACTTTGCATGAATTATCTCATTTAATCCTTACAGCACCTTCTGAGTCATCTTCCCCATTTTCCAGATGGAGAAATCAAGGCTTAAAGAGGTTAGTAAGTGACTAACATCAGTTCACACCAATAGGGAATAGTACAGCCTGTACTTAAATCTGGGTCATCTGACTTGAGAGCCCAAGTTCCTAATCACCATACTATATTGTCTCCTTTCATGAAAAGATGTACAACATCACTAATTATTAGAGAAATGCAAATCAAAACAACAATGAGATACCACCTTACATCCATCAGAATGGCTATAATTAACAAGACAAGAAATAGCAAGTGTTGGAGGGGATGTGGAGAAAAGGGAACCCTCATACTCTGCTGGTGGGAATGTAAACTGGTGCAGCCACTGGGGAAAACAGTATGGAGATTTCTTAAAAAATTAGAAACAGAAATACCACATGATCCAGCTGTCCCACTACCGGGCATTTATCCAAAGAACATGAAATCAACAATTCCAAGAGATGTATGCACCCCTATGTTCATTGCAGCATTAGTCACAATAGCCAAGATGTGGATGCAACCCAAGTGCCCATCA
Source organism: Tapirus indicus (assembly GCA_031878705.1). Lineage (NCBI taxonomy): Eukaryota > Metazoa > Chordata > Mammalia > Perissodactyla > Tapiridae > Tapirus > Tapirus indicus. The sequence continues at coordinate 22,867,477 of CM062931.1, read as the reverse complement.
ATGGATGAATGGATAAAGACGTGGGGTACACACACACACACAGAATGGAATACTACTCAGCCACATAAAAGACAAAATTATGCCACTTGCAACAACATGCATGAACCTTGAAAGTATTGTGCCAAGCAAAATAAGCCAGACAGAGAAAGACAAACACTGTATGATTTCACTCATATGTGGAAGATAAACAAACACATGGATAAGAAGAACAGATTGGCCATTACCAGAGGCGAAGGGGGTGGGGGAGGGCAAAAAAGCATAAAGGGCCACATATGTATGGTGACAGATAAAAACTAGACTATTAGTGGTGAACACGAGGCAGTCTACACAGAAACTGAAATACAATAATGTGCACCTGAAAAGTACACAGTGTTATAAGTCTAGATGACCTCAATAAAATTTAAAAAGAAAAAGATGAAGAGGAAGAAAAGGCCCCTGGACTTGGTGACCAGGAGACCACTGAGAGAGCCATTTCAGTAGACAGACAGGGAGAAAGGGCACATTTCGAAAGGTTACAAAGTGACTGGGTAGCCAAGAAGTCATAAAAGCAAGTATAAAAATCTGCACATGAAAGGAAGGAAAGAATGTGCTGAGTAAATAGCTCTGGGCAATAAAACTGCCTTTTTTTTTTTTAAAGGATGAGAAGACTTAAGAGCAGAGGCTGGCAAACTACAGGCAATTCTGGGCCTGTTGTTATAAAGTGTTATTGGAACAGCCATGCTCATTCATGTACATATTGTCTATGGCACTTTCGCTCCACAACAGCAGAGTTGAGACGTTACAGTGGAGACCATACGGGCTGCAAAGTGTAAAATATTTACTATTGGTGTTTTACAGAAAAAGTTTGCTGACTGCTGATTAAAAGAGTTTATGAGATGGAAAAGAAGAGATCAAAAGCAGAGGTGAAATGCTGAGTCTCATAAAGGTCTTTCCGAAACAAAGACAGACGAGACAAAAAACAAATACATGAACAGTTATGAGACTTTAATGTTTCATTAAAACATTTTAATTCCTTCAGTGTCACCTGGGAACGATGACTAGCTGCGCAGATGGCAGGGGCATTAGTCACAGAGAGTCTATTCTTTCTATTTTCAGATTTCTGGAAACTTCAATATGAAGTTTCAGTAAGAAGGACATAAATCTCTCCTAAAGTGACTAAAACAATTAAAGTCTGAACACTGCTAATCATAATGTCCTCAGAAATCCCCAAAGTGAAAAGGTGGCAATATACCTACTACATAATGACTCAAATAATTCAGAATGATGCCATCCACGCAGAATGAAACATCTGCATGCGCCTCCTGTGTACAATTTCCTCTCGATTGAGAAGATGAAACTTACTTTTAAGAATTAGCATTAAAGGTTGCTGCAGTAATTTTTTTGGATGGGCAAAATCCCCTGTGAATGAGCAAACAAGTTGGAGGGATATTGTATTAAGAAAAGCCCGCATTATGGTAGCTCATAAAGGAACCCAAGGCAAAGGTTCAATGTAGGATTTTAGCACTCATTGCTTTTAATCTTAACACTAAAACCAGGAAATAACAGTAAACCATAAAGTACTAAGCTAACATTAGTCCCTTGCAGGAAAAAAAAAATCAGATTTTTAAGGCATTGGTAAGGTCAGAATAATGTTTTCTTTCTCAAAATTCCGTGTTACTTCACCAATATTCATAATTACTGTTCTTTTTCTCAACATATATCCCTTTACTTTTTCTTATATAAATAATACATGGTTACTGTAAAGATTTCAAACAACACTGTGAAGTATAAGAGAATAAAATTCACCTAATCACACGACCTGAGATTACCATCATTAACATTTCAGTGAACACCTTTTCACAAATCTCTAAGCATGTCTATGCAGTCATCCATATAGCTTTACCTACTTGGAACGTTATATATGATGCTTCTATTATGGACACCTTTCTTTCATTCTCTTTTAAGAAAAAGCAACAACAAAACATTAAAATGACATCTGCACAAGGTAAGAAAATAGTGCAAACCACACAAAATGTTCTCAAATAACAAAACTTTCCCTACCAGTCAGTTCCTCTCAATCTGCTGAGATGAACACTTTTGAAAACTCGCTGCTTTTTAAATCCTTCTGGTGGCTTCCACTCTAAATTTAAATAGTAGACCTATCTTTGCATTTTTGATTTATGAATTATAGAAAATAGGTTGATTCCATGATAGAAAAACTAAAAATTTAGCATAATTATACTACCACTCCACTTTCCCCCTCTTCAATTCCTAATTTTAGTTTCATTACTTTCACATTAAGATTTTCAACATTTACTTTTTTTTAATGTAACAATTAGGTTTTCCCTTCTTGTCTAAGTTGATATTAAAATTTTAAATCCACTAAAATGCAGTTACAGAATTATGATCATGAGATCCATAGAGAAAAAAATGTAATCCTAAGTCTTTTAACCCTGCAGCTCAAAGCAGAGTGTCCCAAAGTGGCAACTTTTAAAAGCTTTCTTTCAGCTTTTATAACTTCTATGATTTCATTTCTGCTACAGTTTCTTATTTACACCTCACATTGTGTACTTTGTTTTTCTTTATTATGCTGAAGAATTTCCTCAAAAAACTTTTTTCATATGGAATATTGGAGGTAAAATTTCTGAGTCCATGTCTGAATATATTTTTATTCTGTCCTCGTATCTGTTTGATAAAATGGCTAGGTACAGAATTCTTGGTTCAAAATAAATTCCCCTCTGAACTTCTGATGACATTATACCTCATTTGCTTCTAGTAATTGGGATTGATGCTAAGAATTGGTTCTAGTTCCCTTGTAAGACAGCCTGTTTATTCTCTCTGAAACTCTTTTTTTTCCTTTATTCTAGGTGTTCTGACCAGGATATGTCTAGGTGTGGGTCTTCTGCCCACTCATCTGGATCAACTTCAGTGTGTCATATCAACCCCAAATCCATGTGAAATGGTTTTCTATTATTTTCTCTGTTTTTAAATTTTTCTATTATGACTCTCTTTAAATTGTGAAGTTCCTATTAGAATGCTGTTGGTCATTTTGAATCTATTCCCCACATTGACTTACTTTTCTCTCATATTTTTCATCTGTCATTTTTATTGCACATTCTAAAGATTTCCTCTACTTTCTTTTCCAGAGAAACAGCTTAATTTGTGTCCTATCAGTTTATTTAATTCCATATTACAGTTGCCATATTGTCAATTGCTAAGCATTGTTTCGTGTTCTATCTCTTTTCATAGCAACCTACTCCTATTTTATGGACATAATATTCTCTGAAGTCCCATTGAACTTACTAATTTCATTGTTTTTTAAAGTCCTCTGCTGTACTCTGAACTATTTGAATTGGTTCTTTGGTTTATCTTCCTTTCACATGCTACTGGTTTTCCTCAACTATCATATGATTCTTGGTTTTAGGTGATATTTTTGGAGGAAAATATTCCATACTTTTTATTATTATAATTCCTTTTTTTCTCTCTAAACTTGGATACAGAGAAGAGGAATAAAATAAAAAAGTCCTTTAGTTTCTCTTTAGCACTTCACTGTTAATTAATATTCAGCAAATTCTTAATTATTCAGAAGAATCTGGGATTTGTTTCATAGTCAAAGAAGCACAAGGGAGTAGAGAGAAAGGGACAGAATGTCTCCAAGTAGCAAATTTGATTACCTTCAGATTTTTGTCATCTGTAATCATGGATTCCTAATATTTGTATATAAACTTAAAACACACTTTACTCATAATCTTAAAAGGCACAAAATCATCAACAATTAAAAATGCATATTTAGCATGAGAATTAGCCCACATTTTCCTCTCTCTACAACTTCCCCTAAACTCTACTTACATTTGTTGTCATTCTCAGAAACCAGTTCTTATTGTCCCACTGGGAATGATTCAAATGATACAAGTCCTTTGTCCCTTGCTTTTAAAAGGGTCAGCTCAGCCTGAGCAGAAGGAGACACGTCACCTGGAGAAGACAAGCGCCCTCTTACCTGCTGGGTGGTGCTGGTGACAATGCCCTGCTGGAGGCGGTAGGCCTGCTCCTGAAGGTATTTTCTAGTCTCGTGATTCCGGAGCAGATAGTTTTCTATCTGGAAATTAAGCACACGGATCTCTCAAGAACACATTTAGATTCAGCAGAGAGTAAAGTGATAAGTGAAACAGCCGGTTGCTGAAGCGGCTAAACCCAAAGCGCTAATTCACACATCTTGCCAGTGACTTGACCCCACACAACCTGGGAGATGGGGAAACTGCCTATCGTGATGCATTCCTGGTGTTTTTAGTTAGAAATTTAACTTGCAGGTAATGGGAGTAATTTTTATGTAACTCAGTAGTTGACAAAGATAAGCACGCGTTCAATTGCATGCTGGGTTCGAGACCCCATTTAGTGACTTTTCATCACTTTCCTGCACACAATTGCAATCTTTCTCTCTCATGAATGTTTAACCACCAAACAGTTCAGAAGTTAAATAAATATCTCCCAGGTGTATGGATGGTATTCTCTGAACCTCTTAGCCTTATTCCAGTGGCAGAATCCACTAACACTTAGAAAATTCTTTATTTTAAGGGAGAAAATAAGTACAAGATTTGAAAGACACAGGCTGGTGCAACTCAAAGACATATATTAGTTTCATTAATCTACCAGGTTTGCATATTTTCTCAAAAACAGGACTGATTTTAGCAAAATTACAGAAAATAAGAAAATGGGTTTCCACAGTAAATTAGAAATCTTGAAGTTACTTGACAATTTGTATTTTTTGTGTTTGAGGAAGACCAGCCCTGAGCTAATATCCGTGGCCAATCCTCCTCTTTTTGCTGAGGAAGACCGGCCCTGGGCTAACATCCGTGCCCATCTTCCTCTACTTTATATGGGATGCCACCAGTGCATGGCTGACAAGCAGTGCGTCGGCCAGCGCCCGGAAACCGAACCCACAAACCCCGGGCTGCCAAAGTGCGACCTAAACCTCTGTGCCACCAGGCTGCCCCCCGACAATTTGCATTTTTATACAGAGAAAATCTATGAAAAATTCAAAGGTACAAATGATAACTGGATTGAAATAAAGCATTTAAGAAGAACAATATGCCACAGATATACATTGAACTAAAAATGTAGGGTTAACTATTGGAAATAATGCATACCTAATGAAGACATTTTTTAAAAAATAATTTGAGATGGGTAACTGTGCCATCTACTTTTTTTTTCAGTTGTTGCTTTTGTTTGTTTTTAATAATACCACTTAACCATTTGGCTTTTAATTTGCCACTATAGTTCCCGGGTTAAGAACTTCTAATAACTGTGAGGCTCTCAGGATTATTACATTTTCATTTTAATTTTCCATATGCTAAAATGACTACTACTTAATACCAATTAGGAACAATTAAAACACAGACTATAATTACTATCATCCCTGGAAACCGTAAAGCAGAACAAAGTGTACCTTTCTACTAAACATAAATGAAGAAATTATAAAAACGAAAAGATCCCTGAAATGAAACATCATTAAAGTGACACATTAATTCCATGAAATTACTACATTAATTTTCTCTTGCTGCTTCCCAAGAAGTCATCTCTTTCCAAGGTGACATTACCATCAATGTAAAATGGTTCTGCTAAAAAAAGATTCTTGCCTGAAATATGATAGACACAGACTGCCACCCAGCTTTGGGTGCTTTTGTTTTGTTATTTGTTCTTTTACATTTGGCCTCATTAAGCCCTGGCTGTGGGCCAGTTCTGAAAGCAGTTTGTTTATTCAGGAGGCTCAGCTCCCACCTAGGCAGTGCACGCAAGGCTGGCCCACAAGTTTCCAGACTTTTCCCCGGTGCACCAATGGTGCTTCACAGGCTAAGCCTGGAGGGAATTTTTTAGAAAAAAAACAATATTCAAAGCTCATTTCTAAAAGCCAATGCACAGGAAGGAAGAAGAACAATGTTTAAGTGTCATGTACACATCGCCACTGAAAGTATTCGCATCTTAGAATAAAGGGTAAACTTTCCTTCTATGCACCATTCCAGAACAAGGACAGAGAACCCACCTCCTAGAGGCTAAGGATGGAGGGCCTGACTCAGGACAAATGGCAAGGGAAGAGTCAAAAGTATCATTATCATGTGTGCCAGTAGCCCTGGGCAGCAGCGATCTGGGAAAAAGCCTAGAGCCAGTTTGACATTTTCAGTCTCACTGCTGAAAATAGCAGCAGCACAAGAGGCAAAAAACCTGTATTTTAATAAAGGAATCTTGTATTAAAAAAAATTATGAAGACTGAGTCAAAATAACAATACTGTTCTGTAGTAGAATAAAATTAAAAAGCCATATTTCTTCCAGAGGATGAAATTCTGTATAAATGAAAACTAGACTATATAGGAACATAGTATCACAGGAAAAAAACCCAATAAATATGAGCTGTAAAGTCATCAATTTTTCATTTAAAATATACAAATTTGGGGGCTGGCCCAATGGCGTAGCAGTTAAGTTTGCGTGCTCCACTTCAGCGGCCCAGGGTTCACAGGTTCGGATCCCGGGTGCGGACCGACACACCACTTATCAAGCCATGCTGTGACGGCGTCCCATATAAAGTAGAGGAGGATGGGCATGGATGTTAGCCCAGGGCCAGTCTTCCTCAGTAAAAAGAGGAGGATTGGCAACGGACATTAGCTCAGGGCTAATCTTCCTCACCAAAAAAAAATATATATATATAATTAACATATTCACATACTCAGCATTTGTTCTTATTTCTTCTTTTATTTTCCTCTTTTTCTTCCTTCTCTGGTTTTCAGTATTGTATATGATTATACTTTTCTCTCCTGTCTTAGCATATTAATTATACTTCTTTTTAAAATTTTTTCATGGTTGTCCTAGTGTTTGCAATACCCATTTACAACTAATCCAAGTCCACTTTCAAATGACACTACACTATTTCACAAGCGTTCCAGTACCTTATAACAAAGTATTGCCAATTTCTCCCTTTCATCCCGTGTCACACTGCTGTCTTAGAAAGTCTTTATTTCTCCTTTGCTTTTGAAGGAAAAGATATAGAATTACTATGAAGTAATTCTTATCCTTATTTCTTAATATGTAAGGTGTTTTTTCCTTCTGGTTTCTTTCAAGATTTTCTCCTCGTCTTTGATTCTCTGCAGTTTGAATATGATACATCTACATGTAGATTTTTTGGTATCTATCCTGCTTGGTGTCCTCTAAGATTCCTGGATCTGAGGTTTGGTGTCTGTCATTAATTTTGGAACATTTTCAGCCCTTCTTACTTCAAATATTTCTTCTGTTCCTCTTTCTTCTCCTTCTGGCATTCTGTTTATATGGAAGTCTAATCTTTTGTAACTGTCCCACAGTTCTGGGATATTCTGTATTGGTTTTTTTCCCCCCATTCTTTTTTTTCTCTTTGCATTTCAGTTCGGGAAGTTTCTATTGACATATCTCTAAGCTCCACGATTCTTTGCTCAGCTGTGTCCAGTCCACTGATGAGCTCATAAAAGGCATTTTTCGTTTCCGTTACAGTGTTTTCAATCTCTAGCAATTCTTTTTGATGGGGGAAGCCTTCTACAATTTTAGGATTAAATTTCGGTTTTGTTTTTTTTTTAAGTGGGCCTGAGTCCTTGGGCAGTGACCTTCAGAAGTGTTTCTTGGCCTTTTTTTTCCTCCCTTATGTGAAATAGGAAGGCTAGAGGGGGCTGGAGTTGCCTAATTGTCTTCCTTTAGGTCAGATAAGGCTCTGGTAGAGTAGTTTTCCTCCATAGTAGGCCTTTGTTATGGAGAACAGAATGCAATGGGTGTATTTCAAAATGGTTACTTTTTCCCTTCCCCGTGCCAGAAACAGGAAGGGATTTTTCTCCAATCTTTACTGTGATAATGCGGTGGGGCTCTTGGAGGTAAAACCCATGAAACGGTCAGGGCTTCCCTAAGACTGGATCCTTAGGAGTTTTTAGCTCTTAAACTAGTCCACACTAAGCCTCCAGCAATTCATCAATTCCTGTTTAAGCATTCCTCTGAGTTACTGGCTCCACTGGCTTCTGCTCCTGGTGAGCTGATCTCAGCTTTGATTCACTGTTTCTCTCTATTCCCATCTCTCCAGTTTCCAGGTTGACAGTTTGCTTTGTAACCTCTATTCACTGATGGATCTAAGAAAAGTCACCAATTTTCTGGTTGTTGAGCTTTCTTTCTTGTTGTGAAGACGTGACTGATGAGTTCCAAACTCTTTACATGTCAAATCTGAAACCAGAAATCTGGTTTCTCTAGAATTTCTTTTGTTATAAGCTAATATCCTTTAGGAAAATATAAAGATATCTAACATTTGTTTGTTGCTTTATGGTTTACAAACTGCTTTTCACATACACTACCTCCTTTGATCCTCAGGGCCTCCTTAGCCAAATTACTTAGTTACCCTGTCCTTCAGTTTTCTTATCTGTAAAATGGGGATATAATAGAATCTATCTTGTGGGTTTATTTTAAAGATTACAGGTGTCGATTTATGTAAAGCATGTAAAATAGTGTCAGGCACCCAGTAAGAACTATATGTTAAGTGTCAGCTAAACATAGTTATCGTATAGCTTTATTTTTCTATTTATATGAAGAAACTAAAGTTCAGAAAAATTAAGTAGCTTATTGAAGTTACAAAGCTGGGAAGAGTTTGATTTAGTCAGATCTTCTGAATCCAAATCTTGGATGATTTCGTTTGCCACACCACAGCTTTCCCTCCCCTCCACCCCTAATCTTATGCCCTCTTATTCAATAAATGTGTAAGGAGCATCCAAGCATGCATGCCAGGCACTGTGCTAGCTTCTGAAAATAAAAAAAGATAAAAAGTACATAGGTCCTGCCTTCAAGGAGCTCACAGTAACTGGGAGGGAAACAAAAAGGAGGCAGGGAGGGAAACAAAAAGGAGGCAGGTACTTAAAACAATGTCACATGGCCAGTGACAAAGAGAAGCACAGGCAATTCTAAGAAGACGACCTACCTAGGGGAGGTAAAGGCCTTTGAGAAGTCTTCCTGGATGAACTGTCACTTGATTTCAATCTCAACAGACGTGCACATGGTAGTGGGGAAAGCATGAGTATCATCTAGATTAGAGCAGTGATTCTCAAACTTTACCATCACCAGGAGAGCTTGTAAAAAGACAGATTGCTGAGTCCCACCCCAGTTTCTGAAGCCCAAGAATTTGCATTTCTATCAAGTTCCCTGAGTTAGAGCAAAACTAAAAGTAAGCGTTGGTAAGAGATGTAGTTGGAGGTAGATAGAAGGCAGATCCTAGAAAGAATGTCATGCCAAGTTAAGGAGATCAGGCTTTATCCCTACAGCTACTGGGGAGGGATGGATTAAAGGTTTTAGTCTGTTGAAATTTACCATGAAATAAGATGGCTATTTTTGACTGTAACATAGAAAACAAACAAGGGAGTGCAATAATCCTGGTGAGAGATAATGAAGCTTGAACACGACATCTGTAATAGGAAGAGAGGAGAGGAGAGCTAATGAAGAGACTTATGCTATAGAATCTGTAAACTTGGTGACTGATTGGCTAAGGAAGATATGGGAAAAAAAAGTCAACCTTGTGAGACTGGACAGAGGGTGGGTATCACCAGATGAGAGAACAACGAGGAAAAATTTCAAAGATTCCCTAAACACCACCATAGTAAAGGTGGAGTAGGCACTTTCAGACGGGAAATATTTGAGCATATCTAAAAATGGAGAGAAAAGTAACTATAACCACAGAAAGAGAACGATGAAGATACGGCAGAGGAAGGGAATGACTCACAGGGCAAGTTTCCAGCACAGGGCAGTGATGGTGGGCTCAAAGGCACCATGGATGGTTGGACTTTGAAGGGAGAGGTACCCATCGTCCTCTGGGTTTGCCAGAAAGGAGGTAGGAATGGGTGTGATTTTAGACACATTTATAGACAGAGATGGTGCAGGGAGAGCTCAGTAATATCCTAAATTTCTTGATGAGGAAAGGAGGCAAGGTCCTATCTGTTGAGGATGAAGGGGATGAAGGCTGAGCCAGCTGACATTGAGTTCCACACATTCTCCAAAGAGCAAACAGGAAGTTATCTACATATGCTTAAGCTCTGGCATGTTGATGTTGTAAGAATGTTCTTCTATCCCACTTCAATTTCAAGACAAGTTTTAGTCCTTCTTCCTTTATTCCTCCTCCAGTCATGCATTATGCCAGTTGTGATCATAAGAATACAAGTCAATGCGAAAAAAGCTTTGTAAAATACAAAGTACTGTTCATATGTTCAGAACTATTTACACAATTCAATTCAAATGTGCATTTATTATAATTAAGCTATTGATTCTTCAATACCTTCTGCAGAGCCTCTTCTGTTTTTTCAGGGTTTGTTTTTAGGGCTTGAGAAGCATCATACATAGGAATTGGCATAAACCTCAACGTGTAGTTCCTAGAAAAAGGAGAAAATAATGTTTACTTTAAAATAACCTCCTACCTTAATTCAGCACTCTTTTTTAAAATCCAAAAAGACGGTTGCAAGTATCTTAGAAAATTCTAAATTACCAGACCATCTTAGGCCCCTAGATAGCAGATCAACTTTCTTTTGCATCCAAGTGTGCAGTATCCTGGGCAACCTCATCAATTCATACTGTCTTACAAAACCGACACGACTTTAAGGAACGTGATTTTGTTTTCAGTTTTCAATTACCTCAAGGACAGAATTTTCCAAATGAGATGGGAATATGGACAGAGAGAAAGCCTAGACAAAAAGTCCAGCATCAACTACTTGGGTCTGAGTCACCAGTAGATCTGAATGTACCTGAATCACAACAGCGACTATGTGTGATGGCCAGACTCAGACTGCTAAAGGAAAAATCAAAAATCAAAACAAAACACTTGCTTGCAAGGCAAGGACATTAGCATCCATAAACACAGTCTGTTCAGGCTCTGGGCTCCTTTAAATAAATGAGTCCAAAACCAGGCATTGTCTTCAGAAAAGCTGCTGGGAACGAGCTTCCTGCCTGGCTACACCCTGACTTCCGAAGGTCCCTGCAGTCTGCAGTCAAGATCAGTCCGAGTCCACCAGGCTCTAGACACCAAATGAAGCAACTGTGGAGTACAGTGTCTATACATTACCTCACTGCTGCTGACCAGCTGATTAGACACAAGGGTGCAAGGGTGAGTCATTTTTGTGTGAGGAAAATACACAGGACTCTGAGTCCGTGTTCCAGCCTTTGATCCTGACCCTGCTACAAACTGCTGTGTGCCCAGATGACCGTGAACACCTGCTCCCCCGCTGTAAACTCTAGCACTGGAGTCCCCTCTCCTACCCCAGAATGCATCTGTCCATGTCTACAATGTGATGCTCAGGAAGAATGACCTTTTAGGTCCTGTGGTGGCAACGGGGGCGTTCTCCTAGTGCCTTGGAGTCACAGTCGGCTGGCTTGTTTTAGTTCTCTAAACAATAAGCACCACACACAATGTGACGCTCATGGATGTTTAGATGACGTCTACTGGAAGAGTAAATTAACAATTAATTCCTAAAATAATGAAGAAATAATAAAGAAAACAAACAAGTATCTTAATAATAACAGTAATCTGGATGGGTATTATCTAATGAAAAAATGTTCTTCATCCAATCCAACTTATATGGTGGCTTAATGTAAAATAACCAGCAAAGAAAAGGCTGTTATTTTTATAACTAATTTTTACCTTAGCTTTGTTTTAGCAAAATTGTTCTTGTTTGGTTTAAGAGGAGCCAGCCAACTGAAACTAAGGGACAATACATCTTTTTTGCAGCATTGAAGATTTTCCTTTTCCCTAATCCAATTTTGATCGTGCTACAGACTAGCATAGTTTATTTAAACCAAATGTGGTTTTGAACCACTGGCATCTTGAAGCACAGTATACATAACAGACTGTAATGCAGGAAGCCCTGCCATCAATCTGAAAATGTTGGTGTGCATGCTTTTGGCTTCTCACAAAGACCAGTCTGGCTGGCAGTCTACAACATCATCAGCATAGCAACTGTACTGTTAGCACCCAAATGCAGCTATTGCTATAGAAGTATTCCCACTCAGAGGTTTTGTGGTGAGTAGGAGTAATTATAGGTGGTTCTGCAGTCACCAAAGGCTCCAGGGACAGGTGGCTGTGGTGACTAGATGGTGCAAGCTGCCTTATCCATGTTGAGTGATGGCCCGTGGGGGCAGCAACTTTGACCTCCTAGCTAAAGCAGAACTCTTGGATTTAGAAAGGAAGGCACTTAGAGATAATTTCCTCTACTTTCTCACTTCATAAAAGAAGAATTAATTAGAGAGGTGAGGTGCTTTGCTGAAGATTATGGGCTTGCTGGTGACAAAGCTGGGGACTGAATGGAAGGCTACTAATTCCAGGTCTAGGGTTTTATTCACGACACCATGTTGGGCATGAGAGCTCCACCGAGGAGGCCTCCTGCATGAAGGGAAATCTGGGAAAACACAAAATCATAAGCACCCTCTCCCCTTCCCCAGAGGACCAACTTTTACGCTTCTTGCCCCTTATTTCCCATTCACATTTTGTCACCTTTCATTTTTAGTGCTATAAATCTGCTTTGATCATTTCTGTTTTAGAATACTACGTGAGGACTAAAAAGCTGCAAAAGAACCACATTTCTAGTATTTTTTCAGCCATGTTTGTATCATTATTTTCTCATTTAGTTTACTGGGAGAGTAAACTCGACAATAAATAATAATTGCAGACTTTGGTTACTGAGGTAATCAAAAAGCCTTTAACAGTAATGAGACAAGTTAGCCCTGGGCTTGCCATTCATCAATTTCATTTTTATTTTCTGGACCTCAGCTTTCTTCTCACCACTGCATTAAAAGTTGTTGTAATGGGCAAAAAAGCAAGACCCAGTGGAAAGAGATTGTGAAACCACAAGGAGAAGGAAGCAGGGCAACTGTTGTGTGGCCCCTTCCCCATGATCCCATTTAACCCTCACAACAGGACAGTGTCTTCAGCAGAACAAGCATCTCTGCTTTCATTTTTCAGGTGAAGAAACTCACACCGGAAGAAAGCCAATGTCTTCCCAGGTCCCATGGCTGGTTAGCAGTAGACTAACTCAGACCCAGATCTTCTGACTCCCAATCTATTGCTACTTTTACTACCCCATAGATAACACAGACACCACTGGTTCTTCTGTATTTTTCCAAATTAAAACTTACTTTTCCATAGCAACCGCTATATCTTGAAAGCCTTGGGCAGTAATGTTGTTCTTGTCCCATATTACAGTCCTGTTTGAAAACCAAATAAATAAACGATCAGACACTTAGGAATGGAAGAAATGATTCTCCCATTGAAGGTAAATCCCTTATAGGCAACAGTGTCTAGGTGTTTTAGTACAATGGCATTACATGAGCAAGAAGTAATGTTCATCTTTGTTTCAAACAAAGCAAGGATAAGAATTTCCCCCAACGTTATATTCTTAACATATTGACTGCTAAGTAGTATGAAAAAACCATACTTAAAAGCAACAGCACACATATTAATGTACCATTAAGTTACCCAATGCTTCACTAGCCAGAAAACTCTAAAACCTGTTTTCTCCGATAATCTCCCAATAGTATTGTAAGTATTCATGTCTGAGGCTGAAGCTATTTACAAAAGATGCTCAACAGTCTCACATCCAATATAAAGAATTTCAGGCAGTGAGACTTTTTCCATTCTAAACATCTAGAGGGAATCTTGTCATATTTTCTTATGTTTTCATCACTGCCCTGAGATGGTGTGATCCACAATCCCAGGAACTTTGCTCACTCTGCAGGCAAAACCTCAGTTACTATAGATAGGATGTTTACTTTTTAAACACAAAATCTATTTTGGAAGAAAGTATTATTTTACCTTCAGAATGTGAATACTTCGGAGGTATTTTAGGATTTGTCAAATCACCTGACACGTGAAATGGCTTTTATTTGTCTGAACGATCCCAGTCTCACAACCTCTAAATGCTTTTCCTTCCTGATCTCAATGACCTTCTTCACATAAACACTGACCTTCAAAGAAGTTGCTGCAGTTTTTGGCTTTTGGCTTCATTTTAGACAAAAGGTCCAGACTCTGCCTTATGATGGAGGGCAAGGGAAACATCAAGAAAGAGCCCTTGAAGAGTAATGTGAATTAACTCTTCATTCACCAGACTGCTGGACTAGGTGGAAACCTGGCTTTCTCTGAATAATGGATGATAACACGGTTACCACATAGCTAGTCCTTAAGAAAAGTGGTTACCACATAGCTAGTCCTTATAAAAAGTGATTACCACATCGCTAGTCCTTAAAGAAAAGTGGTTACCAGACAGCTAGTCCTCAAGAAAACCCATGCTTGGGAAACACTATGGATGAAAACCACTTGACAGAACAGTTAGCACCCAGTATGAACTTGCCTTTGACCAGTGGATCCCTTGGGTTTTAAGTCTTTACATTGGCAGGAGTGGGAGGGGAAGATAAGACATTGGGCTCACAGTCAAGTACAGGGAAGCCCCTTGTGTTATTCCTTCAGTCTTCCCAGCTCTGCTCATTTGGCACTGCCTACAAAACCCTCCTCTGCTGCTCACTGCCTTTCCCCACACATCGGTCAGCTGTCAATATCAACGTGAAGCAGGAAACTGCAACGGTTCTCAGTCAGGTTTTACCTCACAATGGAAATCATTAAGACAAAAGTTTGAAGGAATCACTATGTCTAAATTTGGAAACACCCTCCCCCAGATTTTGACAAGACTGGAAACTGTCGCCTCTTTTGCCCAGCTGGCCTCATGGGAAGCTCAGGCCCACTCAGGCACAGCCAGTTCTCCAATACTTGCTCCAATCTTTTCCAGGCCTTCCTTAGAACAAGCGTCCACTCCTCAGGGCCAAGTACCTGAGCTTGGTGTTGATCTGCAGTGCTTTGGCCAGCATCTTGGCTCCCATGTCCCCCATTCCATTCCCACTGATGTCCACTTTGGTCAGGGAGGTGTTGCTTCCCAGGGCATTGATGATGATGGTGACCTCGGTCTTAAGCTTCGAGTCAGCTAGGGACAAGGACTGCAGAGGCTGTAGAGGGAACAAGAGGCAGCACTTACACAGTCTCAGCAAAGCAGCTGCCACTCTCAATGACCCATTCCATGGAGAATCATAAAAGGGGAGGTACCCACAGCACAAAGTGTCTGATTTTGAAACTTCTGTCTAAAAGAACCTGATGAATGGGATCCGAAAGTTCTGGCATAAAAAAAAAACGTTTGGAGTCAAACATGGAGAGGTTGTGTTTCAATGCTGACTACCAGCCACCTCTCTTCTAAGGGAAGCTGTAGGAAGATACCTAGCGTGGCAGATACCAGCTCTTTCGAAGTGGAGGATAGGAAGAAACAAATAAAAATACTACACAAAAATTTCTGAGCTTCAGCATAGCTACACTATCCCTTTTTACCCAGATTATTTCTGTAGAAGGTGAAATGACATCTTAAAATACTAGTAGAGGCCAAATGCAAGATAAAAACCAGCCAAGATTAATAATAGCTAACATTTATTGAACACTTACTATGTTTAAGCACTGTTTAAGTTTTTTACATGTATTTATTCATTTAATCTTCCCAGTAACCCAATACTTAGGTATTATTAAATTAGGTATTGTTATTCCCATTTCCCAAGTGAGAAACAGAAAGGTAAGTGACTCAACCAAGGTCACAGAGAAAGCAGCTGAACTGGAACCACATGGTCTGGTTCCAGATTTTACACTCTTAACCCCTAAACAACATTGCCCCATTAGCTTATCCTAGATCTTTTTGATCATCACTCTTAGTTTTATCTTATACATACCAATCAGAAGACGTGTGTGTGTAATGTTTTTATTACCATAAGTTGTATGGTGAATCCAAATCAATTCACTCACTGTCCATTTATGCCAGAGTCTGAAAGCCACTCGGCCCGGAAGCTGGTTTTATTTGGCCTGCATAGTATCTGACAAAAAAATGAATAGGGCTTCCCACTTACACCCAGTTCACTTTCTTGTTTACGCTGCCCTCCTAGCCCCGTGGACATCGAATTTGCAATCCTTGATTTCAGCCATAGCTGAATTAATGAAGTGGTGAGTATTCCAGGACTTGAACCAATGTGGCTCTAAAAGTCAGATTTCAGACTTCCCTGGGGGATTTGCATGTCTTCTGAGTTGCTTGAGGTGGTCTCCATTGGCCCGGCCATACTAAACAATTCTATATGTTTATTCCATAAGCAGTTCTGACATTACAGGGAGGTGGATGCTGGAAGCATCTTCTAGGGTCATCTATAACCTGGTTGCACAGTGGCCTGTGGGACTGGGGTTATCAAGATGTGGCTGGGTGGTCTGTATGACCCACACACAAAGCCTGGGGTATATCTGTGTTCACTCAACCACTGAACATTGCCTTCCAAAGGAACACCTGTTTGAGGCGCATCTGCCCAATGGCTGCAGGAGGCAGGATGAGGGTGTTGATGGTTTCAAGACTCAGATATCCACAAAGTGGCATTATGCGCTTGGTTATAGTTTCAAGTGACTATGCTTATGTCCTCATTGTCCAAATTTGACCATGTTTCCAAACTTAATAAATCTATGGTAAAATCAAAAGGTAATATTATATTAATTAGCATCAAATCTTTAAAAGTTAAATGGCATGGTAAATGCTTAAGGCAATTAAAACCTCAGCCAAAAGCCTGCATATGCTTAGACTCAGGCAGGTTTAGGGAAGTTGCTTCAATTTTCTTAAGAGCACACACTCGAGTAAATAGAAAAGACTTAACTAAAAATGCTGCAGACTCAGAAAACTTAATGTTTTAAATAAAAACAAATGCAATGTTGCTTTAATAAAAAGCTGTAATCACATCTCTCATCATTTCAATAATCTCTATTCAACTACTACAAAAATGATATATTACAGCTTCTTCCAAACACTGGAAAACTGCCAAGTCTCCAAGCTAGTGAGCACCAATTCCAAGACTATATTCAAACTCTAATACACCCCAGTTAACACTTAAAAATAATAGGCAGAGTCATTAATGCGAACAGAACAGACTGAACCGCATGCATATTTATAAGGTCACCCCTTCTTGATTTATTGCTCTTCATGTAACACGACTATTTGAAATCTTACTATTTCTTTTCATAGCTGAACGTGCTTAAGCTGAGAATCTGTCTCCTTGCTACCGGCACTCCCGGGAGAAACACACTCTGTTCCATTGGTTACAACACGGGTTTGTATGTAATACTTCAAAACAAGATTCCCTGTACTCTTGGCCCCTCAATGTTACCATCCCACGACTCTGGGCGCAGCAGCCTGACAACGACTGTCGCCAGAGTTGAAGGCGACGATGTCTAGGTTTTCTAACTGAACGTAATGTGCAATACTGGGCAAGTAAAGTATTCCATGGACTGTCAAAGAACAAGCTTTACAAACACAAGGTCAGGATGGAAAAAGCAGACAGAACTTTATATAAGTAAAAACCTTTAAAAAAATGAAACAAAAAATGAGCCCAACTATGCCAGTTATTGGTGGAATTTTTATAGTCACAAGACGCAACCCCTAATCATTTTAAATTGCTTTGCACATTACTGATTCAGAAGTAGAAAACAACAGAAGGTAATTGACTTTTGAAAAGGCCCCCTACTTTTCAACGACACGAACATAAAAAGCTTTTCACTGTACATTACTAGCAGCACACTACTCAAACTTATAACCTATCAGAATTCACTTTTATACAGCAAACTTTACCATCTGCAAATATGTTTTTAGGTATGTTTTAAATATCAAGATTATCTTTAGGTGAGAGACTTGCAAAACTATAGAAACAGAGTTTGAAGACCCTCATGTAATAAGCAAAACATCAAATTAAGAAATATATTTTTCATAAAATTTAAATTTTCCTAAAATATGTGCTAAGAAACAAATATTTGGGGATGAATATTAAATATGATTTTGCAATATTAATTTCCCTGATCTTTTAAAACTGGGCCAATACTGGGAAATCAGAAACTCAAATAAAGCAGGGCGATGTAAAGTCAAATTAAACACGTAAAACAAAGGGTATAAATTCTGAAAAGTGTAAATTACATTCTAATCATGCCCATAATTTTAATAACCCAGTATACCAGTAACAAAATATGGGGTTTATTAGCAAATGAGGACAAAAAGAAGTGTCTGAATTCATTAAATAATAATGAGTTTCATTTCTAGACCACAGGTTGGAAATTATATCCACAGAACGAAGAGGCAGGAGAACAGAATTTTCTCCTGCCTTCCAGAGCAGAGCCCCACAAAGAGGCGTGGGCAAGGACAAGGAAGGAAAAGTTCCAGTCTCCATCTCTCCTGGTCCCTTAGCTTTCTCAGAAAAATTAGCCTACAGTTATAATAGAATTTACTATTACCTTGTATGAATTCAAAAGGGAAAATGATACTTTTAAAAAATATGACACATCACACATGATTAATATAGGATATCATTCTCATGACCTACAGAAGTAGCTATCACAGAACATGAATAATATGACTCTTCATAGTAGGAATAAAAATTGATTTGGATTTTAGGAAATGTAAAAGCTGTCTGTAAAAGTAATGTAAAAATGTAAAAGCTGTAAAAGTCCTATTTGGTGGCCAAATAGGACTAAGCTAGGAAAGGAACAAAATCTTAAAGAGCATCAGTAAAATACAAGGTGTGAAACACCAGATTTAAATTAAAAGAATTAATGGTAGAGTGCTTCTTGCTTTGTCATAAACTATGTTTCCTTTCTCTAATGCATTTTAAAGGACAGCAAAATAGGATACTATCTGGAATAAATTTCTTTACCCTGAACCAATTCTTGGTCAGAAGCAACTAAAAGGGATAAAAATATAAGGATTACTAGAGCTCACGAAGCAATTTAAGACAGGGGACAACTCTCCTAGTTTCTTATAATTCTGCGTAATTATTAGACAAAATTCAAATTAGCAAAAAGATGTTTCTCAGCATGATATAAGGTCATAAAGTCAACTAGATTGTAAAAATTCATGCCTGCAGATTAGTGTATCAGCTGAAGTTAGGAAAGACTAAGATTTATTAAAAGATGAGCTTGAGTCGATTTATATTTCTTTTCATCTATTACAATCTTCCTTTAATTAGTGATGAGTTGAATGAAGAGTAAGTACATTTTCAATACATCCTATAACTGTACTAAAGCATAAATATTTATCCCATTTTTTTTTATTGATGTCTTAGTTTATAACACTGTGGGGTTTTAGTTGTACATTTTTGTTTGTCCGTCACCTTGTGGATGTAACCCTTCACCCCTTGTGCCCCCCCCACCCCCCTTCCCCTTGGTAACCACCAATCAGTTCTCTCTGTCCGTGTGTTCACTTATATTCCATATATGAGTGAGTTCATCCCATTTTTTTAAATAAGAGAAAATGACATAGATAAAATTATCTGCAAGCATATCAGCATTAACCCAGTAGAAATAATTAGTAAGAACGGCAACAAACAAAAGATTTTAGGCAAAAGTTTTTAGAATAATACTCACTGATTCTTCATCTTGAATCATCTGTACTAAGTTGTCCAACACAGGGGTCAGATTTCTAAAGAGATTTTAAAGATGTGGACAGTGGAATCAAATCAAAAGCTTTCAGGAGGCTGGTTATTTTCATCATTGTCATATAAAAAAAATTCAAAACTCTTACTTGGATTTCATATTATTAAAATTTTTGCCTAATGCCAGGTGTTGTATTGATCTGTTTTTACTGAGCCACACTATTAAGGTAGATAGGTCAGATTCTAAACCTGGAAAGAATCAGAGTAAGCGGAGAATTACAACACATGCATATAAATGAATTTTCAGCTGGAATACAACTAAGCAAAAGTGACATGCAGTTGGATGATTTTCCTGAAGGCCCTGGGATTCTAATCTTTGATTTTCAAAGGAACTTTTT
Source organism: Tapirus indicus (assembly GCA_031878705.1). Taxonomy (NCBI): domain Eukaryota; kingdom Metazoa; phylum Chordata; class Mammalia; order Perissodactyla; family Tapiridae; genus Tapirus; species Tapirus indicus. The sequence goes on along the minus strand of CM062931.1, from coordinate 22,847,612 downwards.
GCTCTCTTTTCATGTCCTATTATTTCATGGGGATAAACTCATTCTCTACAAAGACTTATCTAAATCTCTTATACAATCAGTGGCTAAATAAAGTCAGCAGGGATTGGGAATGGATAACAACAGAAAGTTTCACCTCTCCCCATCACTTTGTGAGAGAAGATTCCAACATACTGTTCACTGGTAAGTAACTGCAGTTGTCTACGCAAATTTAACAGGTTCACACTCACATGCTACTATAATCAGCAGAAAAGAAGCTAATGAAACAAGATTCTGAATAAATAAACAAGGGTTCAATTTTATTACCACCAAGAATGGAAAAGGTTAAACTTAGACCTTTATTTTTACCAATGTACTGATGAAATATTTTTTAACTGACTTGTTTTACTGCATAGACCTTACATTTTTGGCCGGAATCAACAGAGTAAGACTTTGGCACAGATTTATTCCATAAATAAACTCTACTGTTAAATTAAAAAGTCCTATTAGTCAAGAAATAAAATAACATTTTTATTAAGGTGTTGTCTAGATTGGGCTAGAAGATTATTTTCCCTTTACTAACTTGCTTCAAATAATGTTTCTATTTCTTTTCTGATTTCTGACTTACCGTTGTCAGAGATGTCTAAGCTGGTGATGTTGTGGATTTCAGCGATGCAGCCTTCTAATACTTGTGCACCTCCCGATCTCAGCTAGGAAAACATAAACCAAATACAAGGTAAATTCTTCACCTACTGGAGGTGTAACCAAAAGATTAATAATAGGAGATATAGTCTTAAAATTAGTACCAAATAAAAAGTGAAAACTTATCATCCCCAAAAAAGCTATCATCAATGGTAAAGAGAGAATCACTAGTCATTGCTGCTATTTCCCATATCACATAAATCCAAAAATCACTAGAAAAAGAAACAGAAAAAAGACGGAGACCACCCAGGGTCACCAATGGCAAGACTGTCTGTCAACCCATAAGAATTTTCTTCATTTCTGACTTTTGGAAATCCAACAAATCCCTTTTATACATGAGAAAATGTGACTGTTGTATTTGATTATTACAGATTTCAAGGTATAACTCAACCAAGTAGCAGCAAAACAACCAAAGGAGACAATAAAGACTAATTTTGAATGTTAACCACTTCAGGAAGGACCCACCCCTAACTGTTCTACAGAAATGGTGTGAGGTCTCACTGTTATAAAGCAGGTACTAAAAAGTTGAAGGTGATTACAAAATGATTTGTACAAACTCATTGAGCAGTAAAAGAAAAGGATGTTAGATTAATCTAAAATATTATTATTGTGGTTGGCTTATAGCAAAACTAAGAGTAAATTGTTAATCTTGTCTCATTACCTAATTTATGCCAAAATGAAAGGCAAACTATAAAACCCAGTATTTTTCCCATGAAACCAAAAGCATATTTTACAAAACTCAGAATATCTTTTTGTTTTCCATTCAGCAACTACTTGAGGCCCTACTATGTGTAAAACATTGCGCAGAATGCAAAGTTTCCCAAGCTGTGGCCTCTTTGCTCGAACTTACTATCTAATAAGAGAAAAGAAACTATCATTTATTGAGAACCTACTATGTACCAAGCAACATGGTCGTTTCTCAATTCACTTAAGAAAATTAAAATTTATATAAACTTCTATACCAAATTTATAATACAAGGTGCTACTTTTTGCTTGTTCAAGTTTTGATGTTAGAATTTAAAGGATTCTTATTTCACTATTTTAGATGCAATATTTTTATGGTACCCTGGCCCCAAACCTACCAATTTCCCTGGCTGCTTGTATGTTAAGTAGAGTTTTGTACAGATCTTTGGGATTGCTCTTTATTCGGGAGTATTTCAGTTGATGTGTTTAAATTCAGCCCTTCCAACTTTTTAAGGTGACAGCAGATTACTCTGAGGCGTCTGATGTGAACTCTGAAGGTAAGCGTCGCTCAGGCAGACCTCTGCCAGAGGGTGGTCTACATACTTCAGGGAAACCAAGATCACCCAATTCCACAATGGAAAGTCTTCCAACCCAGTGCGTAGAACTATTGCCCAGAGTGAGCAAGCCCCTTTCCCTACACTTGCTTGTCTTGTCAGGAACTCTCTAGCTTACCCAAATGCCCCATCAAGCCCATCTTAACTACCACCTCTAGACCATCCCTACCACTCTGCTACTCAAAGTGTGGTCCACGGATTGGTGGCAGTCTGCAAAGTTTGTGTCTGGCCTGAGATAAAATAAGTACAGAAATTGACTATAAATATTTTAGAAACCTTAGTAATAATAATTTTAGGTCTGTTGCATCTAATAAAAATTATGGGTTTGTATTTTTTACATCTTTTTAAATCTTTCTAGTAACTCATTTTTTTAATATTTTTGCAAAATTATTAGTTTATGACAGTAGGAATAAAAAAAAAAAACAGGTTCTTCACCACAAATAGTTTTGAGAAGCACTGCTTCAGATCACAGCTTGTTAATAGTTGAAGAAGTGAATGTGTATGTAGACTATGTCAAAGTTAAAGCAAGAAATGATTAGGCAAACACTTCAAAGAAACAATTTGATTTTCAGAGCATGAAAAAAAATTATGCTTTTGAGAAGATAAACATAAGTGCACAAGTCTTGACAATTTCATTATTTGCTGTAAGTGATTTCTCTGTTGAGAAGTAAAATTTCTACAAGAAAATTTCTACTTTCTATTATAAAGTACAATAAAACTATTCCATTTATGGATATGGAAAATACAGTCGACATTAAAGTGCTCAATCCTGCTTATTTTATAAATACTCTTGGCTGATCATATTTGTAGCATACACCCATAAAAGTAACATTTTCCAATTGTTAAAAAAAATCAAATATATCAATATATGCTAATTTATTGATTCATAAAGTACTTACACAATGGCCAAGCTAAGGAAAGCCCAAGGAGAAAAAACAAAAAACATTATCAGCAGTAAGCAGACTAAGAATAGAGAAGCTGAAGTCTCTATCAATACAAACTGTAAGAAAGCAAAGAGTCAGAAAAAACACTTTCAACTAAATTTGTTCCCAAAACAAAAATCAAAAATTTAAATAAGAAAATAACTGATCTTCACAGGTTATTAGATGCCTAAAATCTCGCAAAAGCTAAAGCTTTCCTAAAACAGTAAAAGCTTTTCCACTACTGTAAATGAAAATCCTTTTAAATGAATTTGCATAATTAGAGGCTGTGTCTGCAGGTGTACATGTACAACTGGTTTTTAAATTACCCTCATTTGGATCCCACACACTAGGATTATTTAAAAGAAAGCAAGATCAAAGAGGAGTAAATGCAACTGAATCACTGAATACTTTTTGAACATTAAAAATAAAATCACATTTCTTTTAAAAGAGGAGTGTCCTCTCACTTAAGGAAAGTGGCACATTTCAGATGTTACAGTTCTAAGAGAATAGTTATATTTAATACTCAAATATCCATAATGGGGACAAGAGAGGCAATGACACTAAAATCTAGAGAGAACTTCTAATTATCTATTTTCCTTCCTCGAGATCACTGGCCATTTAAAAAGATGTGGCAAATATTACAAATTTAAATATAAAATAAGCCCCCAAATTATCACTTTTCTTCTATTGGGGTTCCAATTTTAATTTCAAAAAAATAGTTTTTACTCTGAGAAATTTTCTCACATAAAACTGAATACTGTGGGTTTCTCCAAGGACAAAAAATGGTTTGACAAGGGGCCGCCCAGTGGCGCAGCGGTTTAGTTCGCGCTTGGCAGCCCAGGGTTCGCAGGTTCGGATCCCGGGCGCCCGCCGACGCACTGCTTGTCAGCCATGCCGTGGCGGCGTCCCATATAAAGTAGAGGAAGATGGGCTCGATGTTAGCCCAGGGCCAGTCTTCCTCAGCAAAAAGAGGAGGATTAGCAACGGATGTTAGCTCAGGGCTGGTCTTCCTCACAAAAAAAAAAAAAAAAAAAAAAATGGTTTGACAAGATCCAGTAGAAAATGTTCTCTTGTTAGCATTGTTTGATGTCAAAAGGCAAGAAACTCAAGAAAAATATATACAAATACAGTGATTTCCCAGGTGCAAATGGTTGCATGTATTATATTGCTTCGTATATGCTTCCTGTGGTGAAACATTTTCCATCTTGCATTCCATACAGCCTAATAGGAAAGTGATACATGAAGCAATGATGCCAAACACACACAGCAAACCCACCTTCTCATCTCAAAACTGGTTGAATGACTATCAGATTGAATGAATTGCCTCAGAAGTTTCTATTCACTTGCTGCGATATCCTACTCATTACAAATTTTAATATCTGGTGCTCTTTTCCTACTCATCATCAAAGCACCTTGCAATGAATCGTGGAATCATGTGCAGGAACATTTCCCCTTAAAAGAACTAATTCCCACATCCAGACTGCAACCAATCCTCAGCTATAATTAGCCTTTGCATCTTCTCTGAAGTATCAGAGATTTTTCTCTCTCACTTGGAAGGAGATCAAGCTTGAAGAATTCAGTTCCAGCACCTCTCTAGTCTTCTCCTGAAGTAAGACTATGAAGTAATAAGATTGTTTAAACAGGCCAGAATGCATAGATGCATCACCTCCTTTCAGGTAGATGGGCACGTGTGGAGAATATATACGAACACCAAGATCACAACCACCACATAAAACAGTTTTGAAACTCTTCTGGAACTAAGCTTGAGGGCAATGGAACACACACATGTCTTTGAACATCTGCACAGATGCTAAGTCCTTACCCTTTGAGAGTGAATTAGGATCAACCACAGGCCTTTCAGAGGCAGGTCTGGCCAGAGAGGGTAATACCATTTTGTGTCAAAACTCAGGTGTGACTATAAATTGATGAGACTAATTCTTCTTGAAAGATTTTAAATAGCTTTGAGGGCAATTCAAAAAACGTTTTAGTAAAGACAGAATATTTTAAAGCTTTTAAATAAAAATTTTTAGAAAGGCAACACCAACCCAGGCCGTAATTTCTAACATTCAAAATCAGCCTCCTCTATAGTAATCCTCTCCCTCCCCAGATAATGGCTCCCCTGTGCTAGGCTCAGCATTGTGCCAAATAGTATCTCCACAAACTACTGTAATCCCCATTCCACAGGTGAGAAACAAAGGCTGAAAGAAGGTAAGTCACTTGATTAGCCAAGTGGCCGAGCCAGGTTTCAAAAGGAGCCTTTTTGATTCCAAAGTGCCCGCCCTTTGCTATGTCACCCTTTTGCCTCCCATGACTAGTCTGAGTCATGTTCTTACGGAAGAAATTTACTCCTTTTTGGTACTAAAAGACCAAGAGAAAGAAAAAAAAAATGCTAACGTAATTAATGTGAAACATCTTAAGGAACACAGAAGTTTTTTCTCTAAGTATAGAAGTTATCTGTAAATCTAAGGTTAATTTCAGTACTTATTAGCTTAGCTCTCACAGATCCAAAAGAATACAGCCCCATATTTTGGATTGAAGTTTCCAAATAACAATGAGTTTGTGTTGTAGGAAAGCAACTCCATAATTTATAAACACCTGCAAGGTACTTTTTTTTTCAATAACATGAAGCATAAATCGCCTCTCTCATTCAAATTGATGAATGTGAAATGCCTCGAAATACTACAAGGACAACACACCAGGAAAGGTGAGAATGAACAGCAAAGTAACTAGCATATGGTAGAAACAAAAATAATTTGCTTTAGCAAAGTCATTCTAAGCTTCCAATCTAGACTTTCACCTCCAACTTCAAGGTTACTTTCCTCTCTTTTTCTCAATAAACTCAACCATCTTAGATGATGACCATTTATTTTCCATGACACCCATACAAACCTCATTTTAAAATTAATCAGTGGACAGTAGTTGTTTTATAAGAAAATTAATTATCTATTTATAAGTATAAAAAGACTTCAAGGTATTTCACATTTGTCTTTGCTTCCATGGCTTGGGTAGACTGTGTAATAGAAGCATCTGTAGGAGGTGCTGAACTCGTACAGTGCCCCCATCAGAAACTGCCCACTATCATGCCTCAGACATCTGACTCCTTTCAAGTCTGTCAACCGCTCATCTCGAGTAAGTCATCCCTGTGGAAATGATTTCCCAAGATGATTATTGGTGTCAGGGAGAAGTTTCAATCCCCACCACCACAAGTAGGGAATTGATGTGATCATCAAAGAAAGTTAAGTGCTAAATTCTTCCATGATTTTGATTGGCATGCTAAGAGCAGAGAATATTATGTCTACTTTGACTACCTAGAGAATGAACAGGAAAAAAATACACATATGCATAATTTTAAACTTCCAAGTTAGTGAAAGCTTTTTTCTAAGAACATTACATAAATTCTGAAGTACCAAATGATTAAAGAGTAGAGTTGATACTCAAAGTGCCAAGCATTCTATATGGATAATATCGTAACCCCGAATACCTTTTAGGAGAAAGGTTTACTATATCATAGAGATGAGCAAAGTGGAACCTAGTTAAATTTGGACATCTAGCCCTAAGAAAAAAAAGGTGGGAAAGAAAGGTGACAAGACATGTTAGTTTAGAAAAATAACTTCGTGTTTCATCCATTTTCATGAGCAGCAAAATATAACATGTGACTTTATACATGTGGTCCACCAGCACTGTGATTCAAGCTATAGGATGGTAGAAGAACATGGTACTAAGATAGTTTTAAGGGTTCCCCATCTCAACAGTATCATCTTATATAATTCATAAATAAATGGCCAAAATGAAGTTAGAATTATCATCATACTAATGGTCAATCCTATCATTAGAGAGTAGTCATTTGATCTGGATTCTTATTGAGAAAAAATTATAAAGGAAAAAGTCTACTAGCTGTTCAGTAGAACCATATGAAATTGCCAACAGTCACCATTTCTGACCTACAACAATGTCAATTTCATATGGCTCACCTCATATAACTGTCTTTGAAATTTATTCCCAATAGGATCCCAAAGGAGTTGAAAGAACAAGCTCTACAGCAATAAAACACAGTGTTCTTTGAGCACATGACCCCTATCAACTTATTTGAGAAGAAAATGTCCAATCATACTTAATATCTAATAATTACCAGTATTATCAACAACAATCAGGAGAGTGCTTTCATTATGGCTCTGCCATTAGTGAGGTGGATTCCTTCTGCTTCTTCAGACCTCACTTTCCTCATCTATATGAGTGGGAACCAGAGGGTCACTTATGTCCATTCCAGTTTTGATCATAGAACTAAATGAAAGATGTTATATTGGTAGCAGTCATGACATTTAATCAGGATAGTAAAATCACATACAGGTCATTGTTAATTCAGTAGTTTGATCTAATAGAGCAATCAAGTTTATATCAACTTGCTTTTTTGATAGAATAGCCCTTCCCATCCGTTCTTCTTATTCCTCCTCCCACAAAAAAAAAGTTTTTGTTATTGGCTTGTCCCTCAATAAAGTGTCGGTAAACAAATAATTCACATTACCAGAGTTGGTTTCTGTTTTATGGTCTTTATAAATAAAAAAGTATTGATTTTCACATGAAAATTTCACAATGCAGGGTTAGGTTTAGAGGGTGTTTTTCTTTTTTTGGCTTTTCGTTTTTCCAAACAAAAAGACTAGCAACTCACACACAGTTGGTGTTCACCCCAGTTCAAAATTAATTTAAAAATCCTACACTAACAATTTATATGGTATGATTTCAGACTTGCCAGTTTCTAGAATTTTCAGAGAGGTAAAGCATTAATCTTCAATATTTACTGTTGGCTTGGTGCCTGGCATTTTGTTAGGAGCTAAGGGAAACACAAAACAAAGTAAGACACAAATACTGCCCTCCAGAAAGTTACAGCCTAGCTGGGAAAGCATACAGGAGCCAATTTAATAATTGTGTAAGGCACTATGTGGTTCAATGTCCAAATGCATGTCACCATCACTAAGTACTAGACAATTAGAAAAGGACAAGATCATAAAGGCCTGAAGCAATCAGGGAAGAAATTTGACAGATGGACACACAGATAAACAAGAGCAAACAACCTTATACGTACCAGACACTCTCAGCAGCACTTATGAAAGAAGAGCTCCTTTAAACTTCATAACAAGGTTATGGCACTAATACTGGCAGAGGCACTAATACTGTCTCCTTTTTATAGATGCAAAAATTGAGATTTTGCAATATCAACTAATCCATTCAGTATTGCAAACTCAGACCGAACCCTAAGAGTCTGATGCATGTATGGAGGAGACTGGACCTGAGCTAGAACCTGAAAGAGAGTGAGACCTTGGAGGAGAAGAGGGACATATCAAGAGTCCCAGGAAGAGAGGACAGTGGGCATAAAGGCCCAGGAAGAGGAATGAAGAGACGTCCGCCTCCACCCCTGAGAAGAAGACACCAAGTTTGACGTGTTGGGTAAAGTCAGGCTCTGAAGAGACTGGGTATTTTCTTACAAATGTAGAGGCTTTTAGTCTCAATTCCTCTCTGTGTTCACTGATAGGAAGTCTTTGGAATTGCCATAATTTTGAGAAGCGTCTTAATTTTTCTGTTTTAAATCGAGATATTAAAAAGTAAAGTTAATGACAAGACAGCCATCCCCTTTCATACTCTCTAAATCTAAGTTAGGTTATACACATTTGTCTCCTGTAAGGAGTGCTGTATGGAACACTTTCATGATGGTAAAGCTGGTTGATGACTTTATACCTCAAGGCTTCATCATAGAATACTTAAGCAACTGGCACGAAGAAGAAGGGAAAAAGTCATTAAAAACACACTTGAATGCTTTCTGAATGGTGTTTCGTGGCTGTTTGTAGATAAAACTTGCAAAATACAGAACATCAGAAATTTCTACGATGTGTTTTTCTGCTTCATTTATACCCTCTGGAATCACAGTATCACATTTTTTCCAGGAAAAAGGAAAAGCAATTTTCAGGCTATTATCTATTCTAGTACATAGTCTTAAAGGTGTTCTTACCTCACAGTTGCTGAGATCAAGAGAAACCCCTTTCAAGTTGTGATTACAAGCCAGGCCCAATAACAGCGCTCTGAGGGGAGGAAACACACATTAGACACAAATTCCACACATCGCACTAACAAATTGTAAACACACTGAATAAAGCCCAGGGAAAAAAGAACGCCTTTTCTGAACCACAGGTCAAGCACCATCTCACTTTTTAAAATGCCAACTGCGTTTCTGCCTCCCGACAGCAGTGAAAAAAATGACACCGCACATTCTTCTGTTTGACATGGAGCAGATCCATCATAAATTCAAAACCCAACAGGATTGCTATTCCTATGCAAATAAACCAACAGTACACCTAATTGCACATTGAAATTAAATTGTGTTCATCCCAGATCAATTCCCACCAGCATCTACTGAGAACACCTTTAATAATGTTTAGAATATTATCAGGCAATTGTCATTACAGGAGCGAAGGAAAGGTAGTTTTCCCTAAGGAATATATTAGCGAGGAAGTCAGGCTCCACAGTATTCCAGGAAGTGAAATTCCACCTAGATGGGTTTATTAAAGGACCTACAGAGTGGGGATGGGTAAGGGTGTAAGAACACTGGAGATAAGACACAAGTCTTGAGTTTGAGTCCAGGATCCTGCCTGCCTGTCCGGCTACTAGCTGGTCGCAAGGCAAAGCAAATCACTGCTCTGCAGAGGAGTGTTCTCATCAGCATATTGAGGAGACTGGGTTAATCACTGGGATCTCATCTCTCTTGAAGAGAATGAATTGATTCTACTTTCCTGAGTCAGTCCTATAAAATCCAACTCCACTGAGCAGGCTTGAAACAAAAGTTTCTCACGTGCACACATTACACTGAGGACGAAAGGCCCTCAACTAGGCCCTGTGAAGAATATAAAGATAAGCATAAGAGGGCTCCTGCTCTCAAGCAAGGGAAACAAGTATGTGTGCAAATAACTATACTATAAGGCAGACAGTAGTAAATACCAGAGAGTGGAACCAAGGCATTCGCTACCTAGGGGTGACTACCTATTCTCAAGAGTTCCCAGGAAAAGGACATCCACCCAGCATACTCCAAAAATACCCCAGGGTAAGGGTGAGATGGGAAGGGAGGGAATTATCTCATGGCAAAGTCTCTGAGGTTTTCCCCTTCCAGTGATTCTCTGGCCTCATCCCCGGGAGAGAACGCCAGCAGTGGGCGTGCAGCACAAGAGCTTGGCTGCTTCCAGCTATGAAGACAACCCATCAGGAGGAAAGCTAGAGGGAGTGCCTTGCTCCTGGTGCCTTAAATCCAGCTCCCTAGTCCCTTATTCCAAAACACCGTCCTATGACAGAGGCTGGGCATATCGCATCTGTGTGCAGGCTTCTGTTCAATAACTTAACAAACTGCTTCTCTTCTCCTAAAAAGTACTTTTTCCCTTTCTTTCTTGGGGTAGTATTGAGATGCTGAAGTCGCTTGGGACTGAGAACCAAAAGTCCAGTCCTGAGGTCCTGGCTCTTACTAACAGTTGGGTGGCCTTAAGCACATCTTTTTTTTCTCTCTGTGTCTTAGGTTCTCATCAGCAAAATGGGATAGTTAGGACATTACGAAAGAGGTTCCTTTTATTTCTAACATATGCTGAGTTTCTAGGACTTAGCTACATATTTAACATCGTATTTTTATAAAGGTTAGATGGAAGGAAAATTTTTCCTACTTTTCTGACATATAGATTAAGGCCAAGGAAACAAATGGTGTGCTTTCTGATATTTAACCACAGAAGGTCAATGATTAAGAGGTAAAGACTCATGAGACAATATAAATAACCCACAGAAACTGTCCTTGGTAAAATAAAACAAAGCAGAACAGCTACAACCAAGCATAGCAGGCACTAAGGAAAAACTCTATAGTAAGATATGTTATTTCTTTTAAGCCAGTGATGGAAAAACTGCCTTAACAATCATCCTCTGGATCCTCAACCATTAGTGCGAAATTGGTTGAGAGGAATTTGTATTTAATTTCCCAGCTCTGTGTGGGGAAAATACGTGACGCTAGTTATAATTTTGGAATAGCACATTTAATAGGTTTATTAAAAATACTTGGCCAGGGACATGGGGTCAGAGAGAAAGGGCACTATGTGGCAGGGAGGGAAGGAGGACACAAGGAAGTAGGGACAATGGGGAGAGAAAGTGAAAGAACAAGAATGAGCAGTAAACAGGGAATTGCAAACCACTCTGAGTGACCCTGGAGCGAGGAGCATCTTCAGGACACACACAAAACACACTATTCTGGAGATTTTAGGAAACACCACGGAAAGGTGTCACCATGTTCTCTAAAGCCCCTTGAAATACTTTAACATGGACTAAAACAGCCTCCAAGGAAGAACATAACTATGAAGTCAGCATTTATATTCTTTGTATTGCTTTCAAAGACCCTCAGATTAAGAGGGAAACTTCTGTAAAATATTGTTATATCCAAACTTAAAGTGTTACTCTCAAAAGAAGCTGCATTTCTTTAACTTATTCTCTAGGGCTACTGATCCCCAACCCTTTAAGAAACAGAGGTCCCCCCCTCCTTGATGCAGTGGAGCAAGGTGTGGGGTTAGGAACAGAAGTGAGCCAGTGTCAGCTGGCTGATAGCAGTGGATACTGCTATGCACCTTCCAGAACCCCCTCAGCTGTCAGTCCTCTTTGGGGACTGCCTCAGCTGAAGAAAAGCGCCTCGCTCAAAGTCACACCTCCTTCCAGGGGCAGCCTGTATCCAAGGACTGAACAACACAGGGGTATAAAGGCTCAGCCTCCTCAACCCAACTCAGGACAACGCTGTGAAGGGCTCCCATGGGGCTGGCTGAGGCCTTCACTTCAAAGGCCTCTCACTTCAGTATCCCCTCTGTCCCATCCTGCTTTCTTCCCACCTCCTCCTCCACAGGTAGAATTCTAGGAGCACTTCCCAATAAATACCCTACACGCTAATCTCCATCTCTAAGTCTGCTTACCAGGAAACCCAACCTACAACAGTGAGTTTTAATAAATTACTGAGCTTCGCTGAGCCTCAATTTCCTCAGCTGTGAAACAGAGGTAATGATACCCTCCCTCCCACAACCGTTGTCAACATTGCAGGTGACAGTCTACATATAAGCAGCCAGTTCGGTGCCTAGCTTAGGGTAGTGCTTTACAAGTTCCCTTCCACTTCCACGCCCTCACAGGTAAATCCAAGCACCTCAGTTCTGTTACAACTTTTCAAATTATAGTATCACATTCAACGTACATACGGAATTTTGTTTACAGAATCTTCAGCCATGAAGTCTTTTTCCTCACATTATAATTTTTACTGAATAAAACACAGCCCTGAAGAGACTACGTTATTAAACAGTCACATAAGTAACAACAGGTCACAAGATTTAACACAAAATAACTTTGAAGTATAACATTTATAAATTTATATCTATAATAAAGTACAGTAAATCCAGTGTTGTTATGGTGTGGAATATTCTATAAAATCAATTATGCTAACCAGTGAAGAGCTACTCTATATTTAACAGGGATCAACAACATTAAAAGAGTCAGAATACTGTGTATAAGTATTTTGAACACGCTAATCTCCCACTGATACACTATGAGGGCAAGGAATCTCGTCTGGTTTTGCTTTCTACTCGGTGCCCTCACGGTATCTAGCACATCATAGATGCTCAATAAATATTAGTTGAATGAATGAATAAGTAAATGAGTGTGATTAAATTATAACAGAATCCCTTTAGAATACTGATTCTGATAGCTTTATTAATATCCATACGAACAGTCTAATCATGAGACTTTTACTATTTGCAGCTGTTACATTTAGAGACCTCTAATACATTAATTCAATCTTTAAAAAAAAAAGGCCTGCGATAACATCAGTTTTTTTTTTAGCACTTGACTGGATCTCCTATTCTTAAAGGCATCCATTGTTTTAGTCACACAGTACTATGTGAAATACCCTAATCAAGAACTTTGCACCTCTCAGCAAAATAAAAAGGCAATTCACAAATTAGATAAAGATTAATTTTCTAGCAAAATGAATAGCAGACATTGACTTTAACATTTCATACAAATGACGAGGGAAAAGTTAAAAGTGGATTTACATGTTAGCTAGGGAAGGGAGAAATCCGTGCATACATTTGAGCATATCTGACAATGTACATATTCATAACTACTTAAAAATATGTTCTTTAGACTCAAAGAGAATTTAATTCTATAGCCCATGTACACTGAGGTTTTTTAGTATTTCTGACAATAGGGAACAGAAATATCAAGGATAACAAATTATTCTCAAACCTTAATTTGACTAAAAAGTTGAACTTCACCAATACACCTACACTGGGAATATTAACCCATAACATAAGTTGGCTGCCAAGTAAAAATACCAAACAGATAACCTATATTGACCTGGGTAATTCAGAAACCAAAGCACCTAAAAACTGATTCTGTTGGCTACACACATGTATATAGAGTTTGATTATTACCGTTAGTAGAAATATTTAGAATAAATATTGATTAAAAACACTCAGACACACACAAATATACCTAAAAAGAACTGAAGAGAGATTAATATAAAGACAATGGTACCTGGGAGCACAACTGTTACAGAATATCAGTGACTACTGCCAAGGTCACAAACCAAAGAAAGATTTTTTTTCATAGAAGAGGCAATAATATCAATAGTGCACAATGTACTCAAAAAGATTTTGATTTCCTTTTGTGCCTCCAAGTAAAAAGGCATTTTCATCTGCCTTGTCTGTTTTAGGATTATATGTCTTTTTCCCTTCCCTCCAGAACATTCATAATAACAAATTGAACTTTAAAAGCTCTGGAGAAAATGAATTAACCACTCACTTTAAGGGCTCAGGAGACAGTTTTGTGCCTGAAAGGTTGATCTGCATCAGAGCCAGAGAACTACTAAAAAACTGCTTGAAAGACGGGGGGACTTCTTTTCCTTTCCTGCAAAACAAAACATAAGAGTCATACCAGCAGTTACCCTTCCATCTCAGCACCCTGCTTCCAGACTGGCAAAACTATCCATGGTTATTCACTATGAAATAATCCATGAATCAGTTATATTTGCAGTAGAAATTTAGAGACAAAAAGGAACAAAATGTCTGAAAGGTAAATAAATTAATTCAATACAATTAAAGGAATGATGTGAGAGAAGTTAAGACATCTCATTAAGTCCTTAAAACATTTTATTCCTATTTTTTGTAGCCAATGAACTTATTGTGTTCTACCCCTAGATCTTCAGGAAACTCCATGTTTGGATTTTTAAGAAATAGGTCAAAAAAATGTGTATTTCTCATCAATTTAAAGAGCTTTCCCACTGGGTGGCATTGAATGTTAAGGATTGCCACCTGCATTTGGCAATATTTTCAGATGCAGCAAGTTTCAGATGCAACAAGATTGTGACCTGATGTCAAGCTGAGGAACAGCATAGAAAGTCTGATTGGCATGAAGCCTGCATGACAAATACCTGCTCAGCTCTTATATCCATACCACAAATCTGATCATTTCAGGCCAAATATTCGAATAGTTCAAGACAAAACTCCAAAAGGAAATGGCTATACCCTCCATGCTAGGGTAGGAAATGGGAAGTTAGTGGATCAAATTATACAGCTCAGTGAGAAGACAGACGCAACACCACACTATGAGGGTTTAAGAAAAACAAGATTCCAGAGTCAAAGTTGGAATGTGAACACTTTGTTTGTTTTGTTCTATCTGATAGGATTGTTGGAAGGATTGAATAAGTCCACCTACATAAAGCACTTAGCCTGATGCACAGTAAACACTCATTTACTGATAGTTATTCCTGTTCTGTGGAGGGATTCACAGAACCTCAGGGCAGAGGCCATCCTAGTGGTATAGCTCAACCACATAATATTCAACAATATTTACTGTACAGAGGTCCGGGGAAACCTGTCAATATTTGAAAAAGGCTTAAAACAGGAAAATTCTAGGCTATTTGAGAAGAAATATTCAAGCAATCAGAATCTCTATTTAAAAGGATAAAATAAATTTAAGAGAAAAGAGAATTCTGGTAGAATATATATTAGATGTTTCAAACAACTCTGGTTCCAGATAGTGGAACAATATAAGTTTGTATATTCCTATTCATTCTTTGAGGAGCAAATGTTGTTAAATTTTTCTTTGAATATAGTTCTCCTCCTGTTACTTTGTCTTGGTATCAACTCTTCCAATGTTTCCAAATATTCACCGTCCCTTTCTGAGGAAGGATGATGCTCTGTCACCCCACTGGTGGCAGGATTGGCCATACGAGTCCTTTTGGCCAGTGGGATGTGAGCAGAAGTGATATGAATGACTTCCAGAGAAAAGCTTTACCAGCCAGTACATGCACTACCATGATTCTTTTCCTCTGCTATGTGATTGCCAACGTTCTAGATAGAGGCTGCTCTATCTAGAGTGAAGGTGATGTGGCTAGCCCACAAGGGACATGTCACAAAATCATCTTTGCTGAAAGCCATGGAGATGGTGGTGGGTTGGGATGGGGGGATCATTTGTTACTGTAGAACAACCTGACCTGTCCTGACTGATACACTCATGAAATTATCTGTGAACAAAGGTATGAATAGCCTGGCTGACAATCCACAAGTCGGTGCAAAGTCAGTGTAAATCATTACTAAGGGCTTTCTATGATTATATCTAGGTAAGGTACTGGGTATTAAACAGTTTAATGACAACCTTTCATTTGGAAGCAAGGCAATTTGTTAGCACAATTCTGTGCTACAAGCTTAATAGTTCTGCTGAAGACCAGTCATCACAGAATTCATAGTATTGTGAACTCAAAAGAGTTGATTATATGAAAATCTTTATAGTCTCTGATATCATCTTCTAACTCAGTTCCTCAGTCAATTACAGCTTCACCAAAGCATGACTTCATAAGCTGCCTTCAAACACATGAGCTGATTGGTGGTCTCAATACCCTCTAAGGCCCTCAGAATAAAGTATCTTAGAAAACACTCAACTTTTCCATCATTTTATCTCCTAGATTTTACACTCTCTGATCTTATTCTATTGAAGTATTTGTGGCATATTTTTGCTATTGTCAAGATTTACATCACTGTTGAAATAATGGACCATTAGTGCTTTACTATATAGGATACTTTGTGAGGCACAATTGTAGAATAAAGCATGCTGAATAACTGAACTTTCCAAATAAGTGAGGGTTATCCCTTTGACTATATAAAACTTTTAAAAAGTTAACCAAAAATGGAGACATTTCTAATATTAAGCAATTCTCCATGTTATTAAAGAGCATATAATGACTAAAATATTGCTTGTAACTTGTGGTCATAATTACAAATGCTAAGTGTTGAACTGTATTAATACAGTAGATGGTCCCAGAATTCCATACTTACATGACCCGTGAACTTTTCATAATTTGCCTGTATTCTCCCTCCATTCTAAATTGCTGCTCTGTGTGAATACTTGCTGCTTCTAATCTACTGCCTTATTTTACAAACAATTCTAAGTCAAGAAGGTTGAAGTGAGGTCCTCAGACCGGCCCTCCACCTCTACAAGTTAAAATACATGAGCTTTGGGATGACCATTCTCTTTGCTCCCCACAGGTAGTTTATATTTACTTCCAAGTTCATCACTGAGAAATAGCTGTAGAAGTTTCTAAAAGGGTTTTCACTATAGTAAGAGAGAATGTCTGTCCACACATGAGAAATAGTACATTATTATATAATTCACATAGGCAGGCTAGAGTTATCGATAAGAACATTAACCTGCAGTGAAAAAAGATGTAACAAAAACTTGAACTTTCAAGGCTTAATATTGATAGATAATGGTTTAAGGTCATCTCCTTCCATGCGCAACATTTGCCCTTTATCATTCTGTTTTCACATCACTGCAACTTTTTCTGAGAGAAAGACACTCCTAGATGATAATGAAAGCAGGAATAAATCCATACCGGTGAGAAAATACAGTTCTGGAGAGATTGAGCACAGCTAAATATTGAAGGCATCCACGGAGAAGAGCTCCACAGACCTGAGAAAGGAAGCAAGCAACTCTTATTTTCAAATCTTTATAGAGCTAAGAGAATATTTTGTTAGAGAGAAAGCCCCTTGTATTCCATCTAAATAGCTGTTCTGAGACCCCAGAGCAATATAAAAAAATATTACCATGTCCAGGGAACATTCTGTGTTGGATAAATCCAGATGAGCAATGGCATTAGGCTGAGCCAGAAAACTGTACATAAACTTGAAATAAAAAACAACAACAACAAAAAATTAGGATCTAGAAACACACACACACACACACACAAAAAATGCAAGCTAATATTTTAAAATGAAGTTGCCCAAATCCTCCCAGAATCATTCTCTACTTTTCTCAAGAGGATTAGCAGAATTTTCTACTTTCTCTGGGAACAAAAATCCAAATAATATTTAAAATAAAATCATATTTAAGTGAAAAAAGGCCAAAAGGAATCTTGGCTACCAAACCCCCTTTTTATTACAACATGCCTTCGTTTTCCCGATTAGCTCCATTTTTATTATACAATTTTGGAACAGTGCTAATTAATTTTAATTGCTGCGATTGAAATACCACCTGAATTGCAGTTACCCTGTCAAAATGCTAATCACTTCTGAAAGTGCTTGAGGAACCACTAATTTGAACTTGAACCATAAGAGAGTCTCAGGCTATACACTCTTCTATCCAACACAATGATTTTTCTATCTTTAGTTACTTCCAAAATCTAACAAGAAAAGGCCTGACAGTACTATTAGTTTGTTTTTTTAATCTCACATATAGCTAAAACACTTCAGGTTTCAGGGGGTCACAATGCCTAAACTCTCCCCCTACCCTTGTGCAAGACCACCAAAACAATAAAATTAACAACTCCCTTGTTATTCTCCAATCGTCCTGTGTGAGTAGCAACGCCAGAGTCCACAAATAACAAACGGAGTCCAAGCTCCTGCCACCAGGCAAACAGCTAAATTCTCCTTTGTTTCACCGGATGCCACCAGATACTTGCAAAAACAAACAAACTTATACTGAGAGGGTCCTAGTCCTTGGGAAAGACTCCTAAGTGTAGCAGCTTAGCTACGTGACACCTGAAAAAAATCCTCTCTAACCAGGAATTCAGAAGAGCAAAAGATTAGCCTGTAAATAGTTCAGAGTGACCAGACACACAGAACAGATTGTACTATGAAAAGTTGATTCAGAAAAGTAATTTTGCTCTTATTTACATAAAGATCTCTCTGCTTCTCCCAGTCTCTGCCTGGGACTGTGGTTTTACTCCAGGCCACCAGCTGGGGGAGCTCTAATCACCCTCAGTTGGTGACAAGTCCCTACTGGGCCAAGATTTCTCCAAAGAGGCAGGCCCGGCTAGGCTGCTCTCCCTGCAGGCACAGGGCCCCGTGAGCCCCTCCCTGCACCTGCTTCGTGGCTCCCAGAACCTCAGCCTGTCCAGGGCTGGAAGCCCACCCTCACTCAGGCCTCATCATTCCACTTCCCCTTTCCCACACAAGCCGGGACAAGACCCACTCCTGGACAGGGAAAAAATCCTGGGCTACTTCGCCATCTTGAGTGATGCCCCTATTTTAGCAGAGTCTTATTATTTAATCTTCAGACTCTTCTTTTATCCCTCTCTCTAGTCCTCTAGTTTGTCACTGTAATGTTTTGGTGGTTTCACATTGGATTCCTTGTTTGTTTCATCTTGGGAGGGAGGAGATTTATGAATCATCAGTGAAGATGACAACAAAAATTGGAAAATGTGTTGAAAAAGTCATGGCACATCAGAAAACAAGTATTATTTAAATGATTTCAAGTGTGAGGGAGAGGGAAAAAAACTACCAAAAGGGCTGTGGCAATATTTCCTGCTTTACATGGAAAATAAAACAGAAGAGAAATGAGAATAAATTTCACCAAGTTTTTCACCCCCATAAAGCAGTGGAACACAAATTAAGGTCCTTCGAACATGCCCACTTGCTGTAGGCCCTACTGGTAGGGAGCATTTCCTCTAAACTCTATCATGGTGACCACAGGGGGGACCACTCACCACATTTAGCAACGAGATCCTACCTAATCGACTGTATCAATAAATTCTGCCAAACATTTATATTACTGATTCAGTTGTATGAAAAACCTTGTTATAACAGAGGGGAAATTTTATGCCTTCACACAAATTTTAAAGCATGGCCCCAGTTTACTCCCAATCCTCCCTTCTCCCTACTGTATTCATGGAGCAGACCAGGACTGGAGTTTATCCCAATATCTCCTTGCAACCGCAAACTACTAAAAAACCACCAGTTTTCCCAACAATATTTAATGATAAAATAATTCCGTTTACATTTCCAATCTTTCTTATCAGGCAACTTTAACAAGAACAATAATGTTTTATAATGAAGAAAAAAATTGCTTCAGAAAAAGTATTTCCAAAGAGAATTTAAACTTCAGCAACATTAACTGGGGGAGGGGGAACCATGGTGATAGACTATATTTAATTAAGGAAGGCTCTGGAATTTTTCCCTAAAACACTTCATAAGCTTGTAACTAAATTATTTTAAGGTGTCATGACAAAGGGAGATGCAGGGAAATATGTTAGAAAGCCATGTTTAGAAATTATTCCAGGCTTATTAAATACAGCTCCTTTGAAGATGGCAGGAAGGAAAGGAAAACCTACCGAGAGGTCATCTCCACGCAGGACATTCCCTGAGAGGTCTAGGTGGGTAAGGGTGGTGGCAGTCAACGGGTTGGCACTGAGTGACTGAGAAAGGCTATTCACCCCTGCAACAACGAGAAGATCCAGGCTCAATTTCCACTCCAGGAAACAAAATGAGGTTTGGGAATTTCTATAAATGGCCCAGCAGTCCCCTCAAATTGCAGGACTGGGGTTAACCATAAGCACCGTCCCCAAAAGGTAGCTCTATGATTGCCTTTTTTTGACATCCCCTCAGGCAGAACAGGTTAGTCACAGATGCAACCATCTCACTTACAAGGAAGAAATGGATTAGCTTCATTCCGTTCCACTTCTTCTGATGTGGATGGACAGGATTTTATTTTGACATCTTAGAAAGATGCAAGCAATCTAATTGATCATTTTTAACCTTCTCTTAATCCTGCCAGGTGATTCTTGAATTTAGTGTACAGTATTGAAATGACACAGGTGCAAATTCAGCTACTTTAGGCTATTTAAAGTACTTGGAAGTTAATACAGGGATGCACGGCTCTACTTACAGTAGTATACTCAAGATAAATTTTAGACTGAAATGGATTTTACAAAGGGTGAGAAAATGATCTGCACACAATGTGAGAAGCAAGTAAAAGGAAAAACTGATCGTTCTGACATTCTATACACTGTTTACATACATAACATAAATGGTTCAAGTTAAAGTCAACTGAACTAAACTGTTAATACCACCTCAGAAAACAAAGAATGAATCCATGAGGAGGGCAAGATTATTCTGTGAAGAAAGAGCTATGTTCTATTATATGTGGGTAACAGTAACCAAAACAGGACTGCAACTCAGGGCCTTGCAGTGGGTGGATTTTCGTCAGGCCACCTTTCATGGGGAAAGAGAGGCTCTAGGAGGTGTATGACTACAAAATAGGAGCCCAGAAGAGTCTGGTCACTCACTGGAATTCAAAGAGGTCAATACACACAATATCACTGATGATTATTCTTAAGAAAACAGGGATATGGGATTTACAAAGCTCTTCATGTTTCTATTTAAAGTCTACAGTTCCAATTTGTATATTTTGGAAATATGACTATTTCTAAATTGGGTATACTTTTGTAAATTATTTTGTTTTTCTTCTTTTTCAGTAAATATTCTTCTTGAATATTCCAGCCTGTCTCAACCACCCTAAAGAGAAACAGGAAAGGGGGTTTCCATCCACCTTGGACAGAGCCTTCACTGGGCTAGGGGCCAGGTCAGACCTGCCAGTGAGAGCCAGCACTGGTCATGCCAGCAGGAGACGATGAGGGCACACCAAGAAAATAGCTGAGGGCTATAAGTACAGCCTCGTACTGTGGCAGTTCTCTGCTCCAAGCTTAGAATGTTTGGTGTGTGGTACTGATGAACGGGTTATTAGCTTATCCTCCAGCTCTGGAGAGTTACAAAGAACTGACTCCAGTGTATATCTGATAAAGGCTACTGAGCCATTTCTCAAAAGTGAGTGCGCATTTGAGTATGTAGAGAGAAGAGACAGAGGGGTAGAATGAAAGATATTTTACTTAAGTACAAGGAAGAATTTCTTGGCTATCAGCTCAACATTTATTACGTGCTCATAAAATGTTTATAAAATGCTGGGGATTGGGAGACATAGGTAAATAAGATCCATTCTTTGCCTTCAAAAAGTTCAAAGACCATCAGGTAAGAAATTAAATAAACTCCAGGATGAAAAGTCAATGCTACATAAGGAATATTTATTCAGTGCAACAAATCTTTATTGAAAGTCTTCTGTGTATCAGGCATGGGCTTCTGAGACCCTATACTATCTTACCCTCTAAAAGCCAGTCCAGTGGCAGACACGGCCAATAATTACAATCTAGTTAGGTTAGTACTCTCAAAAAGGTAAGAAACAAGAGCTTGGCAGTGAAGGAGATGGAGATTTGATTAATTATGTTAGATAAAAGGAACCCTCAGTGGCTTACAGAAAAGGTTAATTTCTGGAGGTAACTTCTCTGATTGCTTAAATGCTCATCTTCCTTCAGCTTGTCCTGTTATTAATAGTATTAATGCATTTTGTAATGGAATAATTGAGTCCAAAACATATGGAAGATACTAAATTCTCATCAAGAAAATCATTAGTAAAATCATTTCCTTAGTGAGGTATAACAAAACTCAAAAAACAAATTCTGAATTAGAAGGTCAAATTAGTCTTGACAGCAAAATGCTCCTTGACAAGTGTGGGTGCTTGGCAGTTGGTCAACATCTGAATAGAATCAGAGAGAATCATGTTATCAGCTCAGCTTCATGCTACTGAAACAGAATGAAGGATTTCCTCTCCCACCTCTTGAGCCCACATTCACATGAGGCCTCTGTTAATAAGTACACCAATAGCAGGAAATTACAAAAATATAGGATAGAAAAAAATCAGGACTCTTACAACTCAAACTGAACATACATTTGCATGCCATTCTTGATTCTGGCTATCTAGTGATTTTGACCATTCTTTGTCTTTATCATTGGAGTGTTTACAGCTGGAAAAAGGTGGTACCAGATGGCCCCGCATTGACATAATCTGGCAACCAGCAGGACATTTACTAGAAATCCAGAAAACTATCATGTAGCTAACATCTGAGGAAGAGAAGGGGTATTTGGAGACAGTGTGGATGTCATGGGGAGATTTAAAAAAAAATCTGTCTCGAATTATAGAGCCATGAATATAAATGTTTTCATAGAATTAAAACATAAATGTTAGTCAAATTCAGCAAAAGCTTAAAACTGCAATTTAATCTGAGTTCTTTTGAATCTGCAAACCTTTCAGAAGCTATGTGAAAGTCTTCAAGAAAGCCTTTAATAAATCAATTTTTTTTAAAAACCCAACATTTCAAGATATACATCTTAGGAAGGACATCTTAAAATTCTTTGAGTCATGTGCTATAAGACAATATTAATTCTCAAAACACATATTTTATTGCAGGGAAGAGATAAATGTGGTGACCTTTATTTGCAAAGGATAGAGAGAATGCGGGGCTGTTCTCACTCAAAAGGAAGCTGAGGGATCCGGCTTGGCCTGTGGCACCTTCCCTAACTCTCCTCACACTAGAAGGGACAGGGACTTCAGTGAGTGGTGGCATTGACGCACCTCTGAACCAAAACTTGTCCTCGGGAGGATAAATGATCATCACATCCCTCAATCTGCTTTATAGTAATGAGTAAATAAACATAATCAAGTTAAAAAAAAAAACAAAACACCTCTTCCTTAAAAAACGTTAGACCTATGGAGCACATGATAAATTATTAATATTTTTAATATGTAGAGAATTCATATAAATTAAGAAAAAAGATCAACATTGTAAATAGAGAAGTAACAAAAGATGGGAACCAGCAATTTTCTCCAAAAGAAATACAAATGACTAAGGAACAAAGGAAAAAGTTACCTAAGCAATAACTGAGGAAACTAAAATTTAAATATTTGACCACTTTTGCTTATATGCTTGAAAAACAATGATTAAGGAGAATAATATCCAGTGAGAGTGTAAAGAGATTTATACAAAATACTTGGAAAACAACTTAAAAATAACTATCAAAAAAGGCTTTAAAAAAACTATGCAAATTCTTTGATCTAGCAATTCTACTTACAGGAATTTATCCTACAGAAGAAATTTTAAAATGATCAATAAGTAGATATAGAAGTCATGATGGCATTGTTTGCATTACTGAAGAATTAAAAACCACCTAAATGTACAATAACAGATTATTTAAATAAGTTATGGAACATTTTCCATACGCTGGAATATCATGTAGCCATTGAAAGTGATCATGTGTTTAATGACATAAGTGATCGCAATATACTATGTGGGGAAAAAAGTTTGTAATAGTAAGCATAGTATGATCCCATATATGCATGTGTGTGTTTGTAGGTATGTATATAAATAAACTATGTACAGACAGGAAACAGTGGGGAAGGATGAGCATGAAATTATCAACAGTAAGTCTTGTAATGGTTTGATACTGGCAATACAAATAATTTTTGCTTTCTTATTTACACTTTTCAGTATCTTCTAAATCTTTACCATAAATATGTAATGCATTGATAATCACCAGAAAAAGGTTTTCATAAAACTGATCTGCTGAGGTACAATAGTGATACCATAAAGGGACTATACTTAGCTTTAAGATCTGTAGATGGCTTCAGGCACCAGGACTGAAAATACTTATTCCTGGAGAAATCTTTCCCTTTGGAAATTTACTTTTATGCCTTAATCTTAAATGTGCGTACAAATGCGTGCACATAAAATCATGGGACTTATGAGACTAACTCCAATTTCAAAATACTCTTAGTATTTGTTCAGAATAAAATAGGATTGGATGGATATAAAATCATTGAAGGACTGCTTTGCTTCACCCACTCACCCATGACACGGTCAGTGACAGCCTGCAACGTGCCAGGTGCCAGGGACACAGTGACTAATGAGGCAAAGCCCTTACTGTCCAGAAACTCCCAGGCTGGGACACAATCAAAATACAATGGAAGACATGCTAAAATAGAGGAATTTACAAAGTGTGAGGGAACACAGAGAAAGGAGCATCTAGTTCTGCAGGGCGTAGTGAGAGAAGTTTGTGTGAGAAGGCTTCAGAGAGAAAGTGAGATAGAAGCTGAATCTTACGAGATGAGCAGTAATTCCCCAGATCGGTGAGTGGAGACACTGAGGTTGTCCCAGGCTGAAACAAAAGCATATAAAGACATACAGCAGTACAAAATGATGATGATGATGGTGGTGGCAGCATGGCCCTTAAAGCCAAAAACCGCACTGTATGTGTATTAACTCATTTAATCCTACCACCTGTGATGAAGGTCTCTTATTTCCATCTTACAAATGAAGCAACTGAGGAAAAAGATTATAAAAACACATTCACAGTAAGTGAAAAAGTTAAGATTCAACCCTAGGCAATCTGTCTTGAGAACTGACACTCTTCATCGCTACACATAGTGCTTTAAAAGACAGTGATGTATTTAAGAAATGGCAAGTTACTCGATTCAAAAAATTTTCAGTGAACACCCACTGTGGTCCAGGCACTGTGCCAGGTGCTGGAGATAGAGATGAGAGAAGCACAGGCCACAAGGAAAGCCCCATTCTAATAGAGAAGACACAATATTTATACAACAGTGTTAGATATGTGATCTAGAAGGAACACAAAGGACAGAGTAATTGATTCTGTTGAGGCCTAAGGAATAGGGAACACGTCTCAGAATAGATGATCACAGATGAAGGTTTTATAAAATAAACTGAAGCTCTCCAAGAGTATTTGAGGATGAAAGAAATGCTTTTCAGACATCCGGAGCAGAATATGAAGCTGTACAAAAGGATGATGTATGCAGGGATATCTCAAATATTATCATGGGGGCGCTGATGTGGCAAAATAATAATAGAACTGACAGGATTTGATGAGCAACTGGATAAATGAGAGAAGGGTGAGTGGAGTCAAGAATGAACCTAGAGAAGGAAAGGCAATTTCCAGAGACAGCAAATAGAGAGGGTAGAGCTGGGGGTCTCAGAGGTCAGGCCCAGCAGTTTTCTGCACAGCAGACAATCCATCTGACAGAAGTGTGTAAGTGTGTGTTGGGGCAGTGGGTGCAGGGAAGGTCAACTTGTTTTTCCAAGGGTGTGAGAAGAGAAACAAAACCAGCTGCCTCTGGGAATGTGAAGCATGAGGGAGGAGGCAACCAGGTGAGCGTTCCCTGACTCAATAAAAGTAAAGACCGCATGAGTATTTCAAAATTATTCTCTACTCTGAAAGCACTTTAGACAACCAGGATTCAGATTACATTATTTCTTTATCTTAAACGTGCCAGAGTAGTGTAATACACATATTTTTAAATGCAGATACATAACTGAGTAATAATTCTAACTATTTAAGGTAGCATGGTGCAGCAGAAATATTATAGACACAAAGTTAAGAAAAAGAGATATACTCTACCTTTAGGTGACAATGAGGTTTTAGATAAGTTTAAATGCTTTAATCCCTTTGGGAGTTTGGCAAATTGAATACTTAAAGAGGACACACCTGAGGAAAAGGAAAAAAGAGATTATTAGAATTTTCAGGTTTTCAGAATTGCATTTGTTTTACAACGCCTGAAAATTAACTAAAATTCGATTCCAATTTATGTGATCATATTTTTCTTTCTAATACCAGACCTTTTTTCCTAATCATCTACCATCATGCCTCCTTTTCTTTCTGTCCCACCTATAGGGTAGGAGAAGGGGAAGACTGTTTAACTAAGCATATCAATATCAAAACTTTACCTTTAGAGATGTTTTTCTTTGGGACAAGTGTTAACCTCTCCTCACAGTCCTATTTCAAATGCAAATCCTCTTGGAAAGGGTGATATAATTGTTCCCTCCTTTTCTTTGTAACCTGTGTCTTAATGAGTTGATCGCTCTTCTGGGTGAGCAGATGCATGCTATTTAATTATAGTCAAGAAAATGGTATAATATTAACTATTCGGATAACAGCTTCATTTTTAGCAGATGGATTCCAATACTTAACTGGTTTATGGTAAACAACCTCAGGCAAAGCATCAGAGCATGCTTTAACTTCTTAAAAGTAGGTTTGGTAACATGAACTAACTCACCAGGAATTTACAGTATTAAAAATCAAATAGTCTCCAAATTTAATGGCCAGAATGGGAGACTGAACACCAGCTCACTCATCCAAGGACTGCAATGAATGTAGAATGTTGTCTGGGAGAAAACAAGTAATACATGAAATGTAAGCCCTTCCTACAGGTCCTTCAACCAACCTCCTGCTTCATGTATCAGCTTCATGTTATCAGCTCCCAGGGGCATGTTCTTGGGAAGGCTCCTAAAACAGTATTAACCCTACGCTCCCCTAGACTGATTCTCAAACTCCAGGCACCAAAACAAGGAACTCTGGTGCTGGCTGCTGTCTATTACATAACCCCAAATTCTCTACAAATTTTATCAAAGTTTATCAAGAAATAACTTCTATAGAAACAACCTAAAGACCATGCAGCTTGACTAAGCCTCTAAATGGTGTTTCTCCAAGGATGATGGGTGTTCTGGGAGCCCTTGCCTATCTCCCCAAAGTGTTTCATTGCCAAATAAGTTTGACAATCACTGGATTAAATAATGTTAAACAGGTGTTTTAAACTGAATATTTCTAGAGACTTGATTATGCTAATCCATATTGTTAATTGCAAAGAGGGGCAGGCCTGATATTTAGCTGATACATTCTTGTAAAAGAATAAATAGTAACAAGTTACTGGGGGGAGAGGAAAAAGATGGAGTAATTGTTTTTTTGTGAGGAAGACCGGCCCTGAGCTAACATCCGTTGCTAATCTTCCTCTTTTTGCTGAGGAAGACTGGCCCTGGGCTAACATCCATGCCCATCTTCCTCTACTTTATATGGGACGCCGCCACGGCATGGCTGACAAGTGGTGCGTCGGCGGGCAGTCGGGATCCGAACTTGGGAACCCCTGGCTGCCAAGCACAAACTAAACCGCTGTGCCACCTGGCGGCCCCGAAGATGGAGTAATTTTTAAAACTTGATTAATCCAATGGGCAAAAAAAGAGAGAGAAAAGAGGAACAAAGGGAAAAATAGAAAACAGACATAAAGCAGATTTTCACCCAAAGAAATCAATAATTACATCAAACGTACTAAATATTCAAACTAAAAGTCAAAGATGGATTATCTGAAAAAAAACATCGAATGTTTTCAAGAGACACACTTAGGAATATATGTATTCAGAAATGAATGTAAAAGCATGGAAAAAGATACATATGTTACATAGAGTAACAAAAGAAAGCTGGTGTAACTGTAATAACGCAAGACAAGTTAAGTTTTAAGAAGCATTACTAGAGATACATTAGACATTTCATTAATGAAGAAGATGTATTAATTTTAAGTCTGTATAGTCTGAATAACATGGTCTCAAAATACACGAAGTCAATCTGATGGTAACAGAAGGAAAATACATTTATTATTATACACATGCATAAATACGTATGTACGCACACACACACACTCATACACATACACACATGCAGTAGTGGGAGATTTTTAAACACATCTCTGTCAAGTAGCTGATAAAACAAACAGACCAAAAAAGTCAGTCAAGATATAGAAGATATCAAGAGCAAATGAAAATGATCTAATTGATATATTTAAAACACTGTACCTAATTAACTCAGAATGTATTTCTTCAAAGTACACATGGAACATTTACCAAAGGTAACCATATAATGAGCCACAAAGCAAGTCTCAACAGATAATAGAGTATGCTCCTTAATTGCTGTAAAATCATACAGTATATATTCTCTGACTATTAGTATGTTCTCTAACTGCTACCACTACTATGGAATTTAATAGGAATTATAACAAAAAGATAATTAGAAAATCCCCAGATAATTAGAACTAAGCAATATAATTCTAAATAACAAATGAGTCCAAGAAAAAAAAAAACACCTTGGAAATTTTTTTAATATTTTGAGTTAAACAAAAAAAAAAACTATGATATTAACACTTCGGGGATACAAATAGAGCCATGCTTAGAGGGAAATCTATAATCCTAAATACAGATGTTAATAAGGAAGAAAAGCTGGAAACTAATTATCTGAGTATCCATATCAAGATGTTTGAGAAAACCAGCAAATTAATCCCCACTCCATTCCTAAAAACAGAAGGAAAGAAAAGGGAAGAAATCTATTAAATAGAAAGCAGTCATAACATAAGTAAATTTAACAAAGCTTATTCTTCAAAAAGACTTTAAAAACTAATAAACTCCAGCAAGACTACTTAATGAAAAGAAAAAAAAGAAAAAGAAAGAAAGAGAGGCATCAAATTATCAAAATCAGAAATGAAGAAAGAATACCAGTCGAGATCCTACAGACAGTGCAAACATAACTAAAGGACATAAAAAAATGTGTAGGCCAAAAAATGTATTGTTTTTATTTATTTATTTATTTATTTTGTGAGGAAGACCAGCCCTGAGCTAACATCCGTTGCTAATCCTCCTCTTTTTGCGGAGGAAGACTGGCCCTGGGCTAACATCCGTGCCCATCTTCCTCCACTTTATATGGGATGCCGCCACGGCATGGCTGACAAGCAGTGCATTGGCAGGCGCCCAGGATCAGAACCCGCGAACCCCGGGCTGCCAAGCGCGAACTAAACCGCTGCACCACTGGGCCGGCCCCAAAAAATGTATTGTTTTAAGAAGAATTGGACAAATTCTTTATGAAAAACACAACTTACCAAAACTTACATAAGAAAAAATAGATAATCACAAGTCTTCTACCTATTCAAGAAATTAATCCATTATTCTCTCCACAAAGAAAAGCAAAAGAAGTAAAAAATATAAAAGAGCATATACTATAGAATTCTCTATTTATGAAGCTGAAGAATAAGCAAAGCTAATCTATCATAACAGAAGTCAGAATAGTAGTTATCCTTCTGGGTGGTGGAGGGCAGGGGTGTAATCACTGGGGCAAAACACTAGAGAAGCAGTGACTGCAGGAGAGCATTCACTTTGTGAAAATTCATTAAGATGCAAACTTGGGATTTGTTGACTTTTCTGAATGTGCATTATACGTCAATGAAAACTTTACTTCATAAAATTAGGTGTGGAAGAAAACAACAGAGAAAAATCTAGATGACCGTGGGTATGGCGATGACTTTTTAGATACAACTCAAAGGTACAATCCACGAAACAAATCATTGATAAGCTGGACTTCATTAAAAAGTTCTGCTCTGCAAAAGAAATCAAGAGAATGAGAAGCAAGCCACAGACCAGGAGGAAATGCTTGCAGAAGACACATCTGATAAAGGATTGTTATTCAAAATGTGCAAAGAACTCTTAAAACTCAACAATAAGAAAATAAACAACCCAATTAAAAAATGAGCTAAAGACCTTACCAGACACCTCACCAAAGAAGATATACAGATGGCAAGGAAGTATATGAAAAGATGCTCCACATCATACGTCATCAGGGAAATGCAAATTAAAACAATGAGATACCACTACACACCTATCAGAAGAGCCAAAATCTGGAACATTGACAGCACTAAATGCTGACCAGGATACAGAGCAACAGAAACTCTCATTCATTGCTGATAGGAATGCAAAATAGTACAGCCACTCTGGAAGACAGTTTGGTGGTTTCTTACAAAACTAGACACACTCTTATCATATGATCCAGGGTATTTACCTGGTAAATACTCCTTGGTATTTACCCAAAGGAATCGAAAACTATATGACATTCTGGAAAAGGCAAAACTATGAAGACAGTAGAAAGATCAGTGGCTGTCAAGGGTTGGGGTAACAGGGGCACAGAGGAATGAATAGGCAGAACACAGATTTTTAGGGTAGTGAAAATACTCTGTATGACAGTACAATGATGGATGCATGCCATTACATATTTGTCCAAACTCATAGAATGTACAACACCAAGAGTGAACTATAATGTAAACTATGGACTCGGGTGATAATGATGTGTTGGTGTAGGCTCATCAATTCTAACAAATACACCACTCTGGTGGGGGATATTGAAAATGGGGGTGGCTATGCACGTGTAGGGGTAGGAGCTATTCAGGAAATCTATACCTTCCTCTCAATTTTGCTGTGAACCTAAAACTATTCTAAAAAATTAAGTCTTTAAAAAAAATTAGGTATGGAAGAGGGAAGAATACCAGAGTCTCACTTTTAAATTTTGATGCTTTATCATTGCCTACTCATCACCAATTCTTTTGGTTTTTTTCACTTAGCAATGACAATGACACTTATGCTATGACAATGTTAAAAAAAAATCCCTAAAGCCATATTCCATATCTTCAATCATGCTGAAGATATGGTCTGTTAGATCAAAGTTAAAACCTACAAATGAAGTTCAAATTTGTTGTACTCAGGTTGCTCTGAGTCGTTTTGCTTCATTCTTTGAAAAGATGACAATTTTTAAACTTAATACTTTCTTTTACGTAACCTGTAACACCACATAAAACTCTAAGTGCCTATAACCCACGCAAGGCCAGAATGGAACAACTATTTCATGCCACTGGTGACACCCACCCATCTGTTCATTCCATAATTTAAACTATCTTTAAAAAAGAAAGGTAGACAAAAGGGAATAAACAATCCAGCTATATTTCTCTCTGGTAAGGAACTATCACACCACAAATAATGAAAGAAATAAAAAGTCAAGCTCCTAAATTAGAATAAAGGTGAATAAAGTCACGTTTGATAATTTATTTAAAAGAAAAAGGCAGGACCAAAGGCAAACAGGATTAAAGTAAAGAGAACCAAAGGCATGGATACAAGACATCCTGTCTTAGGAAAGCATTTTTTATCAAGTTCTAGCTAAGTTACTAGCTTCTTTCTTTCATGACCAAAATGTTTTGTTTTCATTTCCTAGGCATCCAAAGTCATAAATATATTACATTTTGTCTTTCAAGAAACACCCTTGCTGAGTGCTAATGGAATGAAAGGCATATCTGGGGTCAGTGCTGTTCATTTTTTTTTAATGAGGGAACTAAATTGATCTATGAAAAAAGGTAACAGATTATTACACAAAAAGTCCTCTCCTTTGGCAGACTTCATAAATGGGGTCTTGGCAATATGAATAAATTGAGGGTGGTTGACAGCCATAATCTCAGGAAAAACAAAATATTAATGTGCCCTGTACTTTCTGAAGCTACTTACTCAAGAGTGCCATGGAAGAAACTGATCATCAAGAAAACATTTCCCCACAAAGAAAGGACAGAAGAGACTTTTCCACTTTTGGCCAAAACCACTCAATAAAGCAAAACACAGCTTTCAAAGCTATGAATTAAAACAAAATTTATTGCTGAAAGCTTTCATTTGGAGACTTTACTGGATGGATTACCCTTGTGATTTATTTATTTTCTTAGTAGGTGTCCAAGTTAAGAGAAAAAATGGTTTAATTTTTACTTCTCCTTTCAAAATGAAACTATTATAGCTCCCTCTGCTTCAAAATATTTATGCCTAATAAAAAAAGTAATTATAAAATGTTTAGCATTATAATTTGCCATCGGATGTTATTAACTTACAAAAGACAGAAAATTAAATTTGACATTGCAGATTTAACCCATTAATCATGCATGCAATTAAAAACCTATGATAACACCATATAAAATTCTAACACTTGGACATTCTGGAATCAGGATGAGTCACATGGTAGGAAAAAAGGGTTTATGGAGGTCCTTGTTAATTGAAAATATCAATATTAACAATTCAACAAAATTCTGCCTGTGGAGTTCTAGCAACATGATACAGGGAAGCAAAAGGCCTCACTCTTGTCTATTAAAAACCATACAGATTTTAACACTGGAGATGTCAGAACGCAGGTGAGAGTTAAAATCTTTAGATTTCCACTAATTCCTATGGCTTCCCTGGAGAGTTCAGAAACAGTAAAAAAAGTAAGTGAATAAACAAAATACAACGAAGTATTTCCATTCCAAAAATAAGGCTGAGAGGAAAAGATTCAAGAATCAGGAAGACAGAAATAAAAGACTAGTGGAAAAAAATGGAGTCAGTACATCTAACTTTTGAATGCCCTAAAATCCAAAC
This sequence comes from Tapirus indicus, assembly GCA_031878705.1. Classification (NCBI taxonomy): domain Eukaryota; kingdom Metazoa; phylum Chordata; class Mammalia; order Perissodactyla; family Tapiridae; genus Tapirus; species Tapirus indicus. Next base: position 22,815,474 of record CM062931.1, on the reverse strand, counting down.
CTATGCAGTTTTTAAAATATTGTTTTACCTTGTGTAACCGTAAAAATATTAATTAAATATGGCTGAAATCAAGAATCTAAAGAAAAGTAATTTCTGTTTTATAGCTGTCACACAGAAACCTGGCACCTTTAAATATTCAAGTGATTATTTAAGAAAATTTATTGACATACTATAGAATAAGCCAGTGTTTTTCAAAAAGCATGCACAAAATTGTTTCCTTCTACTTCCAAAGGAAATCTAGACTGCTGAATCAGAAAACCACAACCAGAGTATGAGACTGACTGATGGATTATTCAGGAAACCCTAGAAGGGAGTCTGAACAATTGGTGTTAGGTAGGACTCCATAAGCTTTGTCCAAATCATGTCAACACACAGTTTTCTCATCCATAAAAGGGGAGTAATAACTGCGCTATTTAAACTTCACAAGGCTATTTTACGAATCAGATGAGGTAGTAAAAGCTAACATTTCTGGAACACGTAGTATGTGACAGGCTATTCTTATCCTTTTTTGTGAAGTATCTCATTTAATACTTAGAACACCCTTATGTGGTAGGTACCATTATTATCTATTTTAAAGATGAGGAAACAGAGGCATAGAGAAGTTAGATAACTTGTCCAAGGAAACTCAGCTAAAGAGTGGCAAAGCCCAGAACTGAACCCATGTATTTTGACTCCAGAACCCACTAGTATACACTAAGAGATATGAAAGATATAAAGCGTCCAAAACATATAAGCAGCAATTCTAGAATCTATTTCCCTTGTCTTATTTAGAAGACCAAATCAGAGCCATCACCAGATGTTCGGGGAAAAAATATTTGGGTACTTTAGGTCAACATTTCCGAAAGAAAAACACTCTGATACAGGATTCTAAATCATCTTTAAACAAAATATCAATTCAGAACAAAGAAGGGAGGGGAGAAAATAAGGAAATACATTCTTGACAAGGCTGAGGTCATAAAAACTAGGGCAATTGGGAAGGATAACTAGGAAGACTAGAACATGAAGTTTGTAACATTTAGGGAAATAAAGCATCAGAAATGAGCAGAGAGAGAAGAGCTGCATTCTCTGAAAATCCTCAACTTTGATCCAAGCAGTAATGTCAGATCCAAACGGTGAGTCACGGGGAGATGACTGACACACCCTAGTGCAGACACCCGGTCAGCCCAAAGGACTCACCACAGAACCAGCTAATAAAGTTCAGCTCAAGCAAGGAATTTCAAGCCTTTTCTACCAGAACCCCCACAAAGAAATAGATTGGACATCGTGATTCAGGAAACTCATACAAAAATAAATACATACACATATGTTAGAAAACTATAACCAAAGTTTTCCTGAACAATGCACTCTATTTTCTATCCTATTCCATTTCTTCTTTTGTTTTTAGTGCTTGTCAAGAACAATTAAATTGATTTCATGATCTGCTAATAGGTCTTGACCTACAATCTGAAACACCCTGGGTTAGAAGGCGGCCAAACATGCCTGACCCTGCACCCAGGATAAGAAGAGCTTGTGGCATGTGTGTGGTCCATTCACTGCCTTGTGTGGCTTTTTAAGAAAGAAAGCAGGGCATCTCGCATTTGAAGCATTACTCATACACAGTACACGCCTGCTTATTAAATCACACTTTAATCTCCTTCACCACAAGCCCCTTAACAACGGAAGGCTGCCTGTCCTTTGTACATAAGTACAACAAGGAGACTGAGCTGTAATATCACGGATTTGCTGCATCAACATTCATATCACAAGGGAACGAGCCAAACTTTTTCTCTCAGAATTTCCGAATAAGTCCCTGAGTGGATGGTTCAGGTACAAAATCCAATTGCATTTGATGTTTAAATTCCTCAGAATTCTGGGCTACTCAACTGCTGAGACCTTATTTGCCTTGTTTCTTTGAGTTTCCTTAAATAATCTTCCCTGGTTGGTCTCTTTTATACACCATACAATTCAACTACAAACTCTTCCCCCCATGCTTTTTATTGTTTACAAATATAAAATATTGTCATTGAAAAGCTCAGAAACAAAAATTATTAAAATGTTCCCCTAGATTGAAATTTCTATAAATATTTTACACTCAGTTGGATTTCTTGTGGAATTTCCATCCATGAGCAGAAAAGCTACCAATCATCTTCAGATATTTAGCCTGAATAAAAAGAACCTATAAAGAATTTGTGTTCAGGAGGGTCAGCCCCAAAAGTGAAGAAAGTGGGAAATATGGGTGTTGGCAGTTGTCCAAGAGCACTGGCAAATACAGCAACGAATCAATCTAGAAGGGCAGAAACGAGGAAAGTCTTAGCTTGAGAAAATATTTTCAGGAGTGTCAAAACTTGAGTGTATGTGAGCAGAAACCACCCTGGAGAGTCGGTATGTACACACAAAGCTGAGGAAAACAGCCTCAGAATGATTCATGATGATAACACCCGTGAATGGATTGCAGGTAGATGAAAAGACACAGAAAATCAGGTCTCAGAGGTAGGAATGTGGAGGAAAAAAGCAGGAGAATGTGATCTTTGAACACAAATTCTGACTCCATACAAAAGAGATCTCTATAAACTTCACCATGATTTTCAAGTGCAATTAAAAAAACCACAAAAGTGAATTAAATTAAATGAAATCAAACTCAATTTAAAGAAAATATTTATTATGTACAAGGTCTTATGCTAGATGCTGTGTGTCTTAGGACAGTAGGGAAGGATGAAGGACAAGGATGGGGATGAAAGAAAGTAAGCTGGTGGAGGAGAAATGTCTGCATCTAATTATAATGTAGCAGAATTAAGCAAGTGATGTCACAGAAATTTAAACCAAAGGCGAAATAGGTGAAATAGATGGAACTGCATCTGAGGCAACAAGTTGTCCAGGACGGCTGCACCTCAGAACATGTGAGGTATACGACAGAAAAGGAGACAAAGGGCCTCAGATTCATTCCTCCCCTTGCAGTCCCTCAAACTCAAACAATACGTGCTCTTTGCGTCTGGCTTCTTTCACTGAACATGTTTTTGAGGTTCAACCATCTCAGGGCATGTATCAGCACTTCACTTCCTTATATTGTTGAGCAGTGTTCCATCGTACAGATACACCACATTTTGTTTACCCACTCACCAGTGATGGACATTTGCGTTGTTTCCACTTTCTGACTATAATCAATAATACTGCTTATAAACATTCGTTCACAAGTCTTTGTGTGGACATATGTCTCATTTCTCTTGGGTGATACCTAGGAATGGACTTGCTGTGTGGCAAATCTGTGTTTAAGAAACTGTCTGACCAGTTCCAAAGTGGCTGTACCATTTTACTCCCACCAGCGATGTCTGAGTTCCCGTCTCCCCACATCCTCTCCAAAACTTATTTTGATTATAGCCATACTACTGGTTGTGAAGTAGTTTCTCACTGTGGTTTGAACTTGCATTTCCCTAATGACTAAGGAGCGTCCCTTCTTGGTCCACTACAGTCTGGATTTCACATCCGTAAGGACATGCCTCCAACAATGATCTCCCTTTACTGATTTTGTCCTGTCAGTAGAGAAATACGGTTGCGTCTCCCCCATCTGAAAAACAAAACCAAAACAACCTTCTTTTTTATAAAAAGTGATCTACATGATTTCCACTTTGTCACACTCATCTCTTCGTAGTATTTGACTAACAGAGAGAACACTTGTTTCTCCTAAAGGAAATTATCATATCCCAGAAAAACTCCTATTCCAGGGATATGCATCCATTATTTTCAGCTTTGGCTTATTCTGTGAGGGTGTTTTTCATGTGATCTAGTTTTCTAATTCAGTCTCAACCTTCCTTTAGATTCACTACTTTAGATCTTAAGAAGTTATTCTTGAGATTTTTCGCTTGAATACCACATGGGTATCCTTTTCAATGTAGAACAGTGTCTATATCAGGAACAAAAACGGAACTGAATGTCTATATCAGTATCTTCAGCTCAGTTTAATATTTAATCCTCATCAAATATATAACATTACAAGATGAAAGGCCCTTATTCAACCATGCTGGAAAACATTTGCAACAGACAATAAAAACAAAATATTCCCTCTGGAGATAAAGCTACTTCTTCATCCAATGTTCTCCTACAGAAAATTCAAATTCTCAAGTTTCACTTTCTAAACCTACTGACTCTTCCCTCTTTCCATGCAAATACTTTTAATGAAACCTTCTTCTGCCTCATCATGAACTCTAGTCCTTCAACTTCCCCCTATTTTCATATCCAAATCTTGTCAAATATTAAAAGACATTTGTGGTAGACAGAATTCTGAGATTGTCCCCAAGATACCTGCCCCCCTGGCATACACGTCCTGTATAATTTTGAGTGTGGGGGGCAAACTGATGAATATGCTGGGATATCATTAATGTGATTAGGTTACTAATTAGTTGACTTTGAGTTACTCAAAAGGGAGATTGTCCTAGGTGGGCCTCACGCAATCAAGTGCTCTTAGAGAAAGTAAAGTGTCAGAGAGATGTGCTCCTGCTGGCCTCAAATACTAAGCAAATTAGCATGTTGTGAGAGGAGGGGGCCACACGGCAAAGACCTGAACACAGCATCTAGGCACTGAGAGTGCTCCCCCACTAGCAGCTAGCAAGAAGATGGTGACCTCAGTCTTACATCCCCAAGGAAATTAATTGTGCGAACAACCACTGAGTCTGAGGGGACCCCAGGTCACAGATCACAGCCCCAGCTGACAACCTGATTTTAGCCTTGCAAGACTCTGAGTAGAGAGCCCAGCTAACCCGTACCCAGACTACTGGCCCAAGGAAACTGTGAAATAACACATTTGTGTTACTTTCAGCTGCCGAGTTTGTGATAATTTGTTACCCAGCAAAAAAAAAACTAAAACAATAGTTTAAAAAATCCGCCTTTCCATTTGTATCACTTCGAAAAAAGTTAATCAGATGATAAAATTTTAGCACAAGTATTTTCATCAAAGGGTGAAAAGAACTAGAAGCCAACAAACAAAAGCATCAGTAGCATTTATAACATAATTACAGCTAAGCTTGATACTGTTCTTCAGGCATGGCTAAATTAAACTCCCTAATCCTCTTCCAATTCTGCCATCAATGGCCATGGGAGTGCTACCGTACCTCGATCCTCCAGTGGGTTGCCAGCAAGGTTAATTGTGTGGAGTCCTGAGTTGGGATTATGCGCTAGAGCACTGGACAGTTTTTGAGCAAAATCTCTGCAAGTAAACAAAACAATAAGATTAAATAACACAAAATGTGAAACTGTTCAACTAAAACATTTAAAGCTAGAATAGCTGGAGTGAAATCTAAAAAAGATAAGCTTTCTATACAATACTAATCTATACGTCTTATGTTTGTTAACACCCGATCTATTTTACACAAGTATAGATCCTCATTAGATAATCTGTAAAGACACAGCCAAAATATGGTTCATTTTCCTTAGCCAAAATCTCACTCAAAAGCAAAAAAAAAATATACAATCGCCCTTTTAAAGACCCATGGCAGGATGTTATTAATAGTACTGCTTGGCCCTTCCATAACTTAAAAAGAAAATCCTGAATTGTACCTACTTTTCATGAAAATTGCAATAGGCTTTTCACTATATCTTAGTTCTCACTTCATATAATACTCATGAATACAGAACTGATTGCTCTAATTATTGAGTTTAAAGGCTACAATTGCTAGCACTATGTTTTAACAAAAATCAAAATCACTATTTTAGCTCTGTTTAACTTAAAATAACACACTAAGTGCTATGATTATGATACTGTCAACCCTCCTCACTTAGAAGCAGTAAAGTCTTTGTTCTAACAGATTCATACTCTTATTCCCTGAGAAAGGCTTGTATACTGACTACAGACTGAACCACTAGATGAAGACTATATAAGTGAATTTGAAAAGGGAAATGACTAAACTGATCAAAGCAAAGCAGTAAAATCATATGAAATATGCTATTACTAGGACTATCATTAACGATACTATAAAAGCTAACACATAGCATCTACCATGTGACACTTTTCTAAGCACTTTACATGTATTAATTCATTTATCCTCACAACTGTAAATCTATAAGGTAGGCACTATTATTATCCCCATTTTAAAGACAAAGAGACTGAGGAACAGAGGGCTTAACCAACTTGCCCAAGGCCACGAGGCATCTGTTTCAAGAGTTCATGCTCTTAACCACTACACCATGTAATCTCAAAAATATCACGTGACACAATAGCAAACAATCTTACAAAATCCTTGACCTTTGTGATAATGATGGGGATCATAGGGATTTCTTTTTTAGAAGGGAAAACACTATTCACATGTGCAGCCCAACTGTTTTTTAACTATATATTAATTTTAGAGGAAATGGCAAAAAGTTTTAAAGCAACATATTCGTATATTCAGGAAAATACTCACGTTCTAAGTCCAGCATTTTCCAACACCAATTCTTCTAGTCGATTGGACCTACTCACCACCCTCAAGATCTGTTCACAGACATCTGCTGACTGTAACAGAAAACATTCTTTAACCGTGCCATAGGTCTAAAAACAACCTCACTTCATTGTTATAAACCTAGGCAGATGCAAAGTTTTAATTAAATAATTCATTCCTTCAATCAAATCTTGACTGAGCATCTACTACTGTGCACCATCATGATGAAAGTCCTGGGAATAACTTGACATAAAAGACAAAGTCTGTGCCTTCAAGAGTGTTCCATCCAGCAGGGGAATCAGACATGAAAATACACAATTATGACAGAATAATAAAAAGGCCATTTTGGTAATGCTATGGGCATATGGAGGTGCATCTCACCCAGTCTTGAGGAAACCAAAAGGAATTCCCCAAAAACAGTGCCATCCAGTGATGATGACAACGATGTTGATGATGAAGATCTCCTTACTAAGCTGTTGTCATGTGCCAGGCCCTGAGCTAACCCCTTTATATGTATTTCATTATAAAACTGTTGAGTATTATTATTCCCTTCTTATGGATAAGAAAATTAAGGTTTAAAGATGTCACGCACTTTAAAGGGAGGCTGAATAAGCATTTGATCAACGTTCACTACTATTACAATATTCCCACTAGTATTCTCTAAAATAGGGTAAAGTGGGAAACAACCTAATAAAAAGAAAGAGTCTAATAAATATAGTCTCATGTTAATAGACATTATGTTTTTAAAAATTACATAGTTGTAAAATTACTATGTCTGTTGAACTATTTTAAATGCTTAGGATAAAATGTTAAATGAAAATGCATAATTAAAATGAAATGTTTAATAAAGATTACAACAATTGAAATGACTAATGTATGTAGCAAAAGTCTTGAGGGGACCATGAAAATTGAAGAGTTATGCCCTAGTAGTAGAATTGTGCACAGTTTTTTCTTTAAAATTTTTATTTATTAGTGTGTTTATATTTATTTATATCCTGCCTTATTCCAAAACTAACCTAAGGTGGCTCTTGACCTTAAAATTATTTATACATTAAAAAGTGATTTTCAAATCTCATTACAAGGGCCGGCCCAGTGGCGTAGCAGTTAAGTTCCCGTGCTCCGTTTCAGTGGCCCGGGGTTCACAGGTTCAGATTCTAGGCGTGGACCGATGCACCGCTTGTCAAGCCATGCTGTTGCAGCGTCCCATATAAAGTAGAGGAAGATGGACACGGATGTTAGCCCGGGCCCAATCTTCCTCAGCAAAAAGAGGAGGATTGGCAATGGATGTTAGCTCGGGGCTAATCTTCCTCACACACACAAAAAATTCTCATTACAACATAAGGTCTATTTTAATCCTTTATGATATTAAAAAAAAAAGATAGAGAAATTGTGTTCTGTGTGCTGTGGCATACAACAGTCAAAGCAATTTCTTTTCTTAAAATACTACATAAAAATATTATAGTTCTTTGATTTATCAGATCACAAACACCCAACTGGATTAACCATTACTGGAAGTCCAAAATGCAGCAAAAAGTCTCTAAAGTATTCTTTAGAAAACCTGACTTGGAAACACACCAAGTCCCACAGCATCAAAGGCTCTTGCAATTCTCATGTGCTGTTTGATTCCATTCGGTCTATAATGTTGCTTTCACATTACTCCTGGGTTTCTAATGTGTCCCACAGATTGATGAGGGAAGAGGAAAATTAATTCCAATTGACCTGATGCCGGCAATTTACATTATGCTGACGGTGGTGATTTTCAAAATGGTGACCCCTTTCTTTGTCTTAAAACATACAACCAGGGTAATTGATCTTATTCTGTGTTGTCATGGTAAAAAGTGATTACACAGACAACGTTTTTGTAGGGATTATCCTAATTTCCAGAAACAATCCATGGTATCATTACCTTTCCAGGGCTACCTCACAGAGCATCCAGAAAAATAATTTACCAGAGCAAGGCTTTGAAGCAGGGCTTTCATTTACCCATTGGGTATAATTACTGTAATAAAAATTTATTAAAGAAAATGTATGAAAAGTGTGTCGAACTATTCTTTAAGATGCCAGTAAGGGAGAGGTGTAACAAGTCATTCATGATTACACTGATTTTGCTATTTTTTTTAATCAGGTGCCAACTACATGAAAAGCATTGGTTTCTACACCGAAGAATATATAGTGATGAAATTTTTAGAGACACACACACAAACCTAGATTTCATACCAAGTAAAAAATGACCATTACAGTAGTGCTCCCCAGATGTCGACTGCATTTAGGAAACAGTACTATGCTACTGGTTTAGGAAAAAATTTTTTGACAAATTAATAAAATGACTCTCCAAGAGCTTGCATTTAGGTAAAAATCAAATGTATACTATAAAAACAAGAGGAATCGCTATAAAATAACAAATAAACTAGTACAATATGAAACAAGTTCAGAAATTTAGAACTAAGAGGAGCCACATGTATTATATGGCCCAAGTACATCATTTTTAAAAGGTTAGAAAAGACCCAGTGATTCTCACTGACTTGCCTAAGTTACAAAGCTGAAAGAGGTGAACAAGATCCCAATTCTACTGCTAGACTAATGAGTCCAGATGTTGGACAGAAACTTGGTCCTATTGGAACATTTGGCATATCTTTAAAAAAGAAAAATCTCTCTATCCCTCTATTTAAGTTCCAAATAGTGACCGCTAATTGACTTCATCAATCAGCATAAAGCGTGTAAGTCATATTTTTCTTGTGGAACCTTAGCCACAGGAGGCTTTTACTGAGCTAGGAGCAATCTTAACAACCCAGAGAATTCACGTAACTTGAGAGGAAGTCACCTATTTTTGTCATGCACTTCATGGTTTAAAAAATCCTAAGAAGGTATGATGCTATCCTTTGCCTCAAATAAACTGGGCATTAGAAAAAGTTCTGAGATTGCATATTGCAGTACTCATCGAAGGGGAAAGTATTGTATAACTTTGGGTGAAAAACATGAAGAATTGCTATCGTTTTTGAAGACTTGCAGAGTGATATTCCAAGCACCATTTTCATTGTCTAATACCAAATATTAAAAATATACACATATGTATTTTTGTGTTTAAATCTTAGCGAATATAAAAGTAGTAAGGACCATCCTCAAATTCTGTCACTCCACTTCCTTCCATCCCAGGACACCCAAGAAAGCATGTGAGCACTTATATACTTTGTTTTGCCAGGACTGAAATGCTTAGGTGCAGATTTTCTTTCCTAAGCATCTAAGGCAAGCTGAAAGGAGATGATGCCTAAGAGGAATAAAGACAGAATGGCAGCACTGATGGCCTGGACACATTCCTGTACTAGTGAGTTGGAACAATTTCCTCAAGTGGGAAATCCACACCCTCCCCAGAGCTCGCTTATGCCCCATTTTGAAAATCACGAGCTTAGGTGACTATTTGAATGAGCCAGGAAAACGGACCTGGTAGAGAAGCATTGCTCTCTCTGATCCCACAATCCCTGGGCTAATCTACTTCTCATTCCTCGAATGGCTCCCCTCTCTCACCTGTAATCTCTGCTGGCTCAGTTCTACAAATGGTCCCCATTCCGGCAAGGAGCAAATGAGAGGCTTCTCTTCCCAAGTCTCCCATCATGGCTCCCTCTCTGTTCCCTGTCACCTGGCTCCCCTGCCAGTCCTAGCTCCATCATCACTGACCTCAGTCACTCCCCGTTTAATTGATACACTTGCCATAGTTCATGCTCCCACATTTGTTCATTTCTCTTTGCTAGTCTGATTGTGGTGATGAAAATAACAACAGTTACCAGTTATGAAATGCCTGCAGTATGTCAGGTACCACGTTAGAATTTCTATATATATTATTTACTTGTCTCAACAACCTGCAAATTAGGTATATTGATACATCTATTCATTCATTCAACAAAATAATTTGACATCTATTTATTAAACCCATTTTTACTGAGTAGCTACTATGAGCCACACACTCTGATAAGCACTGGATAGAGATGAATAAGACATGAACTCCAACCAGCTCACAATAATAGGGATGCAGGAAGCTGAGGCCCTGGAAGGTCAAGTAATTTATCTAAGGTCACACAGCCTTGTAATAAGAGTCAGTATCTGAAACTCAGGTTTCTGTGCCCAAGTCCACACTCTTTTCCTATACCACACTGACTCTTAACGGGCCCCAAATGAGTTCAGCCCATATTCATACTGATAATGCCTTAGACCACTCACACTCCAGGCAAATTCAGAGAAGCAGTAGCCTGTCCACTAGCAAATCTCAACCCTCCACTTTCTATAGATCCATGTCTCAATCCAAATCCTATCTCTTCACTATGAAAATCTTAAGCCCCCAGTTTCTATGACCTCTGAAAGTTGGAGGCTTGAATATAAGAGTCTCCCAAGAAACAACATCCAAATTATTTCCTGTCCTAAAAATGAAGCAGCAGAAAGCTACCTCATGGATAAGCATCTGTCCACATGGCTGCATTGAACTTGCAAAAAACACCCCAACAGAAATCTTTTTTCCACTTGTAAAACAGACCAAAAATTTGGCTCCCCATACCTTATGAAAACTAACAGATTTCACTTTGTTCCCATACAAATCTGCCCAAAAACTCATCTAGAAAATTAATGGTAATTATCATAATTCACCCAGACCAACTCTACCTGGTAACATTTTCCTGAATTCTTGGGGAGGGAAGCTTTGTGGAGATGGAATGCAAGACCGGAACATAGACTCTGCTCTTTGCAGCTGTGCAAATGTAACTTTACTAGTTTTTGCCAACAGAATGAGAATGTCCTAAGATCACACAATGAGTCTTCCTGTTCATCATCTACAATTGCCTGAAGCAGCTGAAAACATGAAGCATTTCCCTAAAGCATCTCACATTAAAAACTTTATAAAATGTTATGCAGATCATTTATAGGAAAATATTTCCTCAAGAAATAACATGTATGCAGCTCGCCAGTATGGTAAAAAAACAAATGGTTTTTGATAATTCTCAGGTTTTTGAAATTCAGCAAAGCCAAGCAACATTTGCAACATCTTCAATTACTTACCAGTTTTAGGTCCTTAGAGGACAGCTTTGTGAACCACTGATTGTATTCCAGAGCAGCAACGATAGGTATTAGGTCCCTAGAAGCAGAAATAACAAAATATATGAAAGTGCTCTTACAATAGCCATAATGAGGGGCCAGCCTGGTGGTGTAGTGGTTAAGTTCGCCTACTGCCCTTTGGTGGTCTGGGGTTCACAGGTTTGGATCCAGGGCACGAACCTACATACCACTTATCAAGCCATGCTATGGCGGCATCCCATACACAAAATAGAGGAAGATGGGCACAGATGTTGGCTCAGGGCTAATCTTTCTCAGCAAAAAGAGGAAGATTGGCAATGGATGTTAGCTCAGGGCTGATCTTCCTCACCAAAAAAAAAAAGCCATAATGGCACTTTATTTTTAATCCAGGACATCCAGGTATACTTGTTAATTTCTATTATTTACAAACACAACATCCAGCCAAAACTATTTTGACCACTAGACAACAATTAAATTCTCTAGGACAGATCTTCAGTAAGATGTAAGCAGAATTCCTACAAGTTGAAGTTAAATTACCTCTAGGGACTCTCATACCTATTTCCAAAGGAAAAGAGGTTGGTAGCAGTGTTTGCTTGGAAAACCTCCTTGCCTTAAGAGACACTGTACATCTAATTCCATACTAACAAGCCTCATTTCTTTAGACTGCTCTTTCATAAATTTTTTAATCATCAAGTACGTCATATATTCTCTAGTCAGAGGAGTTGATATTGCAAGCAAGGGCAGTGTCTAGCCTGATAATACATGACATCAGATGGATCCACAATGCTTAGCAAGTATTCCTACAACCATGTGGTACTTTCTCACAGTTCTTAGTACTGATTATGTACATGAGATAGCCCAGCTGTACATTTGTCTTATGCTTCACACAAGCTCTTCAGCCATGGAGTGAAGCTATTTGCATCAGAAATCTGCCTCCACTCCATTTTTCCAGGCTGATCTCCCACAACATGTCCCTATCTCATGCTCAAGCCAAAAAGCAGACAATTCACTACTCATCAAACACGCCATGCAATTTCACAATCGGAATTATCTTGTACTGCTGTGCTCAGCTATGAAAATCCACGTATCCTTCAACGCACATATCAGACATCCTCTCCTCTATAAGCTCCCCGCTGGCCACCCCAGCCAACATACTGCTTGCATCTCTATTTAGCATTTATTTTATTCTGTCTTGTATTATAGTCTGCTGCTTAAACATCTGTCCCTTATCACCCCGGGTTGTAAGTTCTTTGAAAACCAGTCTCTGCCTATTTCAGTTTTGTGGCTTCAGTGAGGCCATATCAGTTTTATCCTCAGGGCAGGACACGTAACGAATACTCAAATTTCTACTGAGATAGAAAAGAAAGGCAGAAAGTGGAAAGAGGAGTGAAAATCTACATTAATTCATAGCTTCTGGGTAGCAGGCTCCGTGCTAGGCACATTACATGGACCATCTCATCTAAACCTCAAAACAACCCTAGGAGGTATTATTGTTGACATTTTACAGATGAAGAAACAGATGTTCAGAGACATGCAGTGAAACTAGGCCAAAGGGACAGAACTATGGTCGAAACCCAGAGTCTGAAGCACCACGTGTGTGTAGTTTCATCAGACAAGCTTTAAAAAGGCAAAATGAGTGCCCACAGATAGTAGAGGAAAACGATGCAAAGGAATTCATAGTCTCAGTCGTGGATTCCATGTGCCATTTTTCTTACAGAAAAGCTTCTTTATTAACTTTGCTTAGGTTTCCAGATTTTAAAAAAAATATTCAGATTAAAAAAAACAAAACAGCTCTTTGCATAGTTCTTTTATGATCTTCACTCTCCTCATAGCTCTCCACTGATCAAGTGCCCAGAACAAGTCCCTGCAGCTCTCCCTGGTGTCTAACAACACATTGTAGCTTCTCTGAGGGTGAAGTCCACCTTATTACACAGGACTCCCAAAGCCCACATTATCTGACAGTCCTCTCTTGTACTTCACCACGCAGGAACTGTTGCAAATCATTCTTATCTCATCTCATTTCGCAGATTTAACAAGTAGTGACTACACTCCAGAACCTCTTTATTGAGTCTTCTATTCTGTCACTTGAATTTGATTTGAAGTACAGCTGGCTTTTGTCATAATGAAGTCACTTTCAGGAACTGTAGAGTACATCATTAATAGAACTAGGCTTGACATTAATGCAGCGGATAAGACAGTGTTGTCTCTACAAATGACAGGACAAAACCTTGAAAAAAAAATTCTGGTGCACTAAAAAGTCGAATCTAATACTTAATGACACCAAAAATGTTTATGGTACAATATGAAATTCCAAAAATATATAGCATTCTAGGTGCACATTTGTGTGATATAGTCAATGATTATAATTGGTAAAAACTACATATAAAATGATAGACATAAAAGCTCACAAATACAGACACTGTGTTTTTTCTAAAGAAAAAGAAATAGAGCAAAATATTACGAAGATACCTTGCCTGGGTGGTAGCACTAATGAATGCTATGATACGAAATTTTTCTAACACAATTCTTGCACTATATTTTTAAAATTTTCCATAATGAGCCACATTCACAATCTAAAAGAGTATAAAATTAAATGTTCTATGGATGGTGTAAATAAAATTTTGTTCTAGAAAAAACTGTCCATGAAGATGACGGCGACTCATGCATGTTGGCATGGTTTGCCTGCTCTGTTTCTCTAAATTATGTTAATGCCTAGGCTTTTTCGTGTGAAAAACAAATTAGAAAAAGATGATCATATATCTTAATTCATTCAATAAACATTTATTTAGTTACTAAGTACTGAGCAGGGTTACTAGGCTCTGAGGGTTAAGTGATGAGTAAGAGCAGCTCTTGTTCCTCCACTAGACTCCAGTGGCAGAGAAACACCCCTGCTCAACTATCTGCAGCACAATGGGAGACATGCTAAATAGGGGGCATGCTCAAAGTGCCCTAAGAACACAGGAGGACACAAGTACTGTGTCAGCCTGGAGCAAAAGGGGAAGGATCCACCGGGCTTGAAAAATAGGAAGGGGCCAACCAAGCAGGGAAAAGGGAACAAAGTATTTCAAGTCATTAGAACAGCATGTACAAAAGCATGGGAACCTGAAAATGCCCAGCAACTCCATCCATTCAGATATTCAGCAAGTGCCACCCTCTATGCATGAATCACTGGGTTGATGCAACAATGAACACAGCAAGATGGTCTCTCCTCTCGTGATACTGATAGGCTGGCACAGCCTAAGAGAAGACTCCAGAAATAAAAGCAACTGTAATAAAGTGAAATAATCCCCATGGAGTAGGGGGAATATGAAGTACTTTGGTGCACATAAGAGAGACATTCATCATGAAAAGGCAATCAGGGAAAGTTCTTACAGGAAGTTATTGAGCCTTCAGAGATGAGGGACTGGGATGGGACACACATTCTAGGCAGAAGAAATGATCAACAGAGCAAGGTATGGCTTAATCAAAGAGTTTTTAGATCTGACACCAAATGCATGATCCATAAAAGAAAAAAAAATGATAAATTTGATTTTATCAAAATCAAAAACTTTTCCTCTGCAAAAGATGCTGTTAAGAGAAGGGAAAGACAAGCCACAAGCTGGGAGAAAATATTTGCAAATCACATTTCTGAGAAAAGGACTTGCTATCCAGAATGCATAAAGAACTCTCAGAAGTCAATAAGGAAAAAAAAACCAAATTTTTAAAACTGAGCAAAAGATCTTAACAGACACTTCATCAAAAAAGATGTAATGATGGCAAATGAGTAGATGAAAAGATGTTTTTCATAAAAGATGAAATTATTAGCTATCAGAGATGTGCAATTTAAAGGCAAAATGAGATGCCACTACAATCTTACTGAATTACTAAAATTAAAAAAAAAAAATCTGACAATATCAAGTGCTGACAAGGACACAGAGCAACTGAAACCCTCATACACCGCTGATGGGAGTGCAAATGGAGTGTGGAACGCAGCTTGACAGTGTCTCATTACATTTAACATACACTTCCCATATGATCCAGCAATCTCAATTCTAGGTATTCCCCCAAGAGAAATAAAAACTAATATTTACACAAAAAACTTATACATTATTGCTTATAACAGCTGTATTCATAACTGTCTAAAACTGGAAACAACACAGATGTCCTCCAGTGACGCTGTGTGACTTCCAAGGCCAGGTTAGAAAAGACAATAATGTGGCTTCTGCTTATTAGCTCTCTCTCGACACGCTCACTGGTGGACTCCAGCTGTGAGGAAGTCCAGGCCACATGGAGGTGTCCCAGCAGACCACCAGCATCAACCACCAGACAGGTGAATGAGGAAGCCTCTGAGATGGCTCCAGAGCCAGCCCCCATCTGACTGCAACTGCTTGAAAGAGCCCAAGCAAGAACCGCCGAACTGAACCAAATCAACCCCAGAACCATGACAGATAATACGTGATTAAGTGTGACGTGGTTTGTATACAGCAGTAGGCAACCAGAATATTTAGTACCTAGAAATAAGGCCTGAAAGCTACACTAGGGGAGCATGACTGTAGACAGAGTAACCATAAAAAGCTTGTAAGCCAGAGAAACATTTCAGAAAGTTAACAATTTCAGCAATGCAGGCAAGATGTATCAGAGGAAGATTAACAATTTCTGCAATGCAGGCAAGATGTATCAGAGGAAGATTAACAATTTCTGCAATGCAGGCAAGATGTATCAGAGGAAGATTAACAATTTCTGCAATGCAGGCAAGATGTATCAGAGATATGGAAGAAGCCTGAGGCAGAAGGTGGTTCAGAGGCTAGAATAAGAGCCAAGGTAAAATAAAAAATTTTTCCTAAATTGACTATAGAATTAATACAATCCCAATCAAAATACGCATTCTGCATAATGAAACTATAAAGAAACACAAGGACTGTTGGGATAACTGTTACAACTGGGTGAGGTAGGGGGAAAAGGGAGGAAGTGTGGTTGAAAACTGATTTACGCAAGTCTTCTAAGGAACAATAGCCTATTTCTTGACCTAAGTGGTGGACACAGTGGTTGACCTTACAATTATTTACATTCTGGTACATATCTGCACACTTTTCTCTAAGGAATCAAGTATAAGAATGGCCTTAGCAGCATTGCTCATAATAGTCATTAAGCTAATCAAATTGTCTGATCAACAGAACGGATAAATTGTGGAATGTTCATATACTAGAATACAAAATAGAAACAAAAGTGAATAAACTATAGCCACTTATGATAACATGTAAAACCTCAATTTCTCAGGTACTTAACATCTTTCAAGCAGAGAATGGGGAGCTGTAAGTCTGTGAAGACCAAGTGTCAAGGAAGCACTTCGGCAAAATTTATGGAAAAGTCGAGGTCTGAACTAAGTGACATTCAGGATTCCTAGAATTCATTACCCTCAGAATATGCAAGCCACCTTGACAGTCAGAACCAACACGGAGGCCAAGGATCAGGGAGCCAGGAATGATCAAAACTCTGTGTCGATCACACTTAAATAGAAAATACACAAGACAGTACATAACTAATTTCATTTCTGAGAGTTCGTTTTCCAGCATAGCTTTCTTAGAACACAGTAATAAGGGACCACAAGCAAATCTTGGATAAAAACTCAATTTGGCATTCACATGGGCCTCCCAACTGCTGTGCTGATACCAACCCACTGCAAAGAACTCCCTGGATTTCCCTAGTGGGGTCTGTGTCAATCAGAAGCAATTCTTTCTCATGTTTTCACTGAGTACTGCTGTGATTATATTATATAATGCAGAAAGGTTTCCAAACACCACCGCTTGTCATCTTGATTGATTGTCTCATGGTGGGAAGTGGTTAACAGCTTTTTACCATCAGTCCATGGCATTTACGGTGCATCCCACTGGGTTTGGCTTTGACCTCCTAAGAGACTTAATCACCATGTGACTTTTGATCTGAACAGCAGTTTGGGACTCTCATGAGTGTGGGCAACATAGTATTCTCTTGTACATTTCCTTGACACTTCTACCATTTCCTTAGAATAGGAACAAAAACATTTCCAGACTCCCAACTCTGAGAATGAAGAGCCAGTGTTAATATTCTTTAGCCACACGACAGAATTGTTTCTTATACTGTGCTAAAGCGAGATGAGATAATTAATATCCCCTAACCTTTTTCCTGATGTAAATTTATTACACACAGATGTGTTATTTGTTGTTGTTCTTAATCCAGCCACTGGTTGGGGTTCGTAATAAAAGCTGGGATCCTTATTTCTCATCTCAACACCTCTGAATAATCCAAACCTTAAAACTCAAAAGAAACAAGTTTTTCACTTATATCTTACCAGAAGAAAATGCCATCATAAAACTGACAAGAGCATCATAGAAAAAAACCATGAACTAGTCTCAGGAAATCCAAAATTTCTATAATGTAGAGATTTTGTAACTATAATTCTTTTTCTTTCCATTAAGAAAACTGGTAAATTGATACAGTTGTTCATTTTAAAAGCAGGCAAATCTTTTAGGATACAAAAATAGCAAGCATTTATTTAAACATTTTTATGTACTAGTACGAAGTGTTTTAAATACACTAATCCACACAGTCTTCACAATAACCCCAGGAGGGAGGCACTATCATTAACACTCTTTTACACATGAAGACCCCCAACGCACAGAGAAGTTAGAGAGCTGCCCATGCTCACAAAGTTAGTCTGGGGAGAGCCAGGATTTAAACTCAGGCAATGTGACCCATGATCTTGTCTTAACTGTGCTATCATCACACTAATGAGTAATCTGCTTCCCATATTGTCAAGAGTCTTCAATCGGGGCCGGCCCGGCGGCGCAGCGGTTTAGTTCGCGCTGGGCAGCCCGGGTTTCGCGGGTTCGGATCCCGGGGGCTCGCCGACACACCGCTTGTCAGCCATGCCTTGGCGGCGTCCCATATAAAGTAGAGGAAGATGGGCACGGATGTTAGCCGAGGGCCAGTCTTCCTCACAAAAAAAAGAGTCTTCAATCTACTCTACAGGGGAATGCAGTGTGGGATATTCATAAGTTTTCAGATCAAAGATTCCAAACCCCTGTCATCACATTCAACTAACCACTTAGTTTCTAATTTTTCAAATTACTATACTCTGTCAATACTAACATACATCCTGAAGTGATTTCTAAAATAATGATCGTGCTCTGGCTGCTTTGGACATCAAAAAAAAAAAAAGAAAAAAAACCAGCTAATATTTGAGGGCTATTAAAAGAAGTTAAAATGCAAAAACAAAGAAGTCAGCAAGGGATCACTTGCCAAATTCTTTGCTACTCTAGATTCGAGATAATCTATTGAATTAGCAGTTTTTACCTCATCTTTCTGATCTGTACGACTTCATAAGAATTTAATTTTCCCAGTTACTATTTTTTGGCCAAATTTCCCTCCTTACTCCCTTGCCCCTGCCTGCCTCCTCCCTGAAATTGTAAAAACACTGTGACTTTTAAATAGTGTGAAATACTCCAGGAAAGTGTTCATGAACAACAACAACAAAAAATCAACAGATTTGAAGGATGTCTAGTAAGCCTCATAATCTACAAAGTGAGAAAAGTAGAGGTAGCGAGCAATATTCCAATGAACATCATGGTGATTATTCATAGTATATCCACATACCACAGGAGTGAAGACTTCTCCCTAATAAATCTTACAAACATTCAAAGGCTCCAAGGAGGTGTTTCATGCAAGAATGCAGTCCCACCACTCTGCATGCTTTCTGCATGCACACAATGGGATATGCTCTCTCGAGGAAAGGCTGGTAAAACTCAGAAGCACAGCATTATCTTCCTGACATATTCATTTGATAGGCTTTCCGGGCATAATCTAGACTTTTCTCCTTTATACCTAGCTTGAAAATGGGAGTTGGAGAGCTTTAAAAAGTTTAAAATGTCATGGATTAGCTATTCCCTCCTGACATCCTAATTTATATAGAGGTATGTCCTGTGTATTATTAAATGATTAGTTGGACCACGTACCAACTCTGTGAAAGATGTGACACCCTGAAACACTTCTCAGATGAAGACATTACCAGAGGTCTAAAAAAGTGCTCTTTAAATTTTTTGATCATTCACTCCTAACTGAAAAGTATTTTGAGCACAAACCTCCCCCAAAGACTGCATGTTTATCTATAAATTATATACAAGTGCTACTGTCCCAATATATTAGGCTCAGTATAAAACATACACATACATACAAATAAAATGGATGAGAAAAAAATTAACATAAAACAAGTTCTACTATTTTCTCCACATTCCTCAACATATCATCAACTTGTTCACCACAGAGTCCATCTGACCCAGGTTGGAGACCATTGTTTTACAGAATTATTTACATAAATTTTGGAATGGAAACAGAAGCTAATGCTATTCACAGCTGATTCCACACTCCAAATAGCATTTCCGCCTTTTTAACTGAGAGCAAGAATTAAAGAGATGGAGTTTAGATTAGGAAAGAATTATACCAGTGACCTTAGGATAACCTTGACAAGCATTAATCCACACCTACAACTCTTTTCCTGAAAGTATCAGGTTCAAGAATGTCACCCTGATGAGTAAGAAATATGACATCACAAAAACATGAGTCTGAAGGAAATGAACTGCTGGCTGGGCTCTCATGAGCCAAGTTTAAACTCAATGATGCATGTCGTTGAGTCTTTAGAGGATTGATGAGATTAGCTCCTCTTAAAAATCTTCTGGGAACAAGAAAAATCGATGTATTTAAAGCTATATACTCTCTTCTCCTTGGCACCACTACCTCTGCCCTCATCACTCCCTGCCACTTCAAATTACAGTGCAATTACATTTTCAACGTGTCGGCTCACAGCCTTTGAGAGATCCCACGAGAAATGTATAAATGAGAAAAGCCTTTTTCAAGCGATGCCTCTTTTTGGCCCATTGATACCTAAACCAGAACAAATTTTAAGAATATACTTAAATAAAATTGTGGAAGCTATAAATAACAACCAAGTAGGCATTTTCCAAGTACTTCCTATTTAGTATTCTTCTCCAGAGGCTAATTAGATGGATCTAGAATAGACACTGTTATCCTCATACCTGAATGCTTATGCAGCAACAACAGGGTGCCTGGTCCCACATTCAGTTCTGATGGAGAGTGACTGAGTGAGTGACTGAGTGAGTGAGTGAGTGAGTTAGTTAGTAATCAATCACAGCATTTGAGCTGCTTATAAATCTACTTGAAGCTCCTGGGCAAACCCTAAAGGTTTCAGTGAGGTAGCAGAATATATAGAACAGGGAGGCTGGTCTACAATGAAGAGAGAATAGCCTGCTGGATGACTCATAAGCAGCCTCAGTACAATATATATGCTTCTCCATTTCTCAATTCATGAGGCTATATAGGTCATGTGATATAGGATTACAGTATCATGTAACACATCACATCTCTGATGAAGCGCAGATCCCAGGCAAATCAGAAGTATGAGGACATTAGTAGGGTCTCTGAGGTGAGAACAGTGACAAAGGCAATGCCCTGTCCCTAGTCCTGTGCCTTCTAAATCCATCTCCTACGTGTGGTGATGGGGGTCACACACATATAGAATATTGTTTCCTCCATCCCTGTGCTTCAAGATGATAAATCTGCCAAAACCATGTCCTCCCTGTTACCAGATCTGCAACATTAACATCAGTGCCACACACGTGACCCAAATCTCCCACTTTGGATCTGAAAAGATGGTAGTCACAAACCCCTAGGTGCAAAAAGATAATGATCTGGGTGAGTGAATTGAAAGAAATACAGAGAATTGTATAGGAATTTAGACACAATCCAGCCATTGCTTGGTAACATAGAGCAAAATCGGGTTAAGAATGCCATCAAAGCAACAATTGCCAGCCTGAGTATGGGGGAGAAAGTATTGGAGTAATCTAATGGGATTTCTAGAAATAATCCCCTCAATCTCCCAGGATTCTGATCTGCCCCCTAGCACAGTTCAGTTTCCCTTGAAAATCCGTTATTTTGAGCGACTGGTTTGACTGTAGAGTATGTTGTACAGCATTAACAAGACAGATATAGCCCAGATCTTGTTAGAACTTCCATTCCAGGAGCACTGACGGTTTTAAGGACTGTTAAGAATGGATGTTTCTAACTATGATGACTAAATGCAATAGGGAGAAAGAGTGGAATGAAAAAATAAAGCTTTAAATGATGACCATTCAGAAAAGCTTTCATATTGACTATATGAAATGAGAACAGCTTTCTGGAAGGAAGTCTGGCTGAAATGATCAGGTTCAGGGGTAGCTATATAAATGCATGCAGAATTTTCTTTAATAAATGTAAATGGTGAACAAAACTGTTTACTTGTATCTGAATTATGTTCAAATAAGGATACAGTGGAAAAATTCATGTATCGATAGAGAATTATTGCCCTTATTTGCTAACAAACTCTAGCTCAACATGTGGCCCATTTAATCTCTCCTCTTGCACCTTCAATTTGCTAATTCCTCCATTCTCTTCTCCATGATTCACATCCAAATGAGAAAAATAACAATAGACCTTTTTGTAAAACCTCTCAAGTTTAGAGAATGACCCACATCACACACAAATTATGCCACTATGAATACCTCCAGACAACTGGAGCATCTAAGCACAGACTATTCCTTCATGGATAAGCATGCTCAAGCTTCTAATATATAGAAATGTTCACCCAACATAATTTGTTATAACTTGATTAGCAAAATACTGTTAACACAGGTCACCTAACAGGACTGAGAGCAGCCTCTTTATACAGAAACTGGCTCTAATTTTAAGCAAGAATCACAGGAAAAAAATGAAATCCTCAAGAAAGATGCAATAAACTGAAGATTAGGGTGACTAAGATAGAGCTCTGAAAAAAGTCAAAGTACTTAGGCATTAACAGGAAAGGTGACATCTAGAGCAGTGATTCCCACTGTTATTAATCGAGCCCACTGCAGTAAAAAAAAAATCTCCAGAATACCCTAATTTTTTAATATTTAGTTATTATATACTAAGTACTATAATGGTAATATATCTATATTATAAAACAAAAAACAGATTTTATATGAGTCAACAACAAATATAAATAGAAGTTCTAATATTTTTTGTAGCTCATCTTGCCTTTTCCTTTGAATATATACATCCCATATCAGAAGTCACCGATCTAGAGCAGGAGTCAACAAACTACAGCCCACAAAGCGTATTTTTATAAATAAATATTATTGGAACAGAGTCACACTCATTCATTTACATATTATTGAGAGCTGCTTTCAAGCTACAACAGTGGTGATACATAGTTTCAACAGTGACTGCCTGCCTCATAAAGTCTAAAATATTTACTATCTGGCCCTTTACAGAAAAAGTTTTCCAACTCCTGATAGAGTTTCAGTAATGAAAAAAGTCTTTCTAGCCCTTAAGCAAGAAAAGTAGATGATTATGGTCCATCCCATTAATGCAGTGTTTATTGATGAACTGAAAATTCTCCATCTAAAGAATTAGGAAAAATCTAGTTGTAGGAAAATTCTAAAATTTTTGACAAGATTTCTCAATTTTGGATAGTATTCTATATATTTCAAGTAACTGTAATTAGTAGCTTCTCTACATATAGTTTCCCTCTGTGACAGAATAATCACCAAATTAAGCACAGTGGATTAGCTGGAAAGTTTGGCACTAATGCTACGTATAACCTATTAATGGTGTAAAAATCATTGAAGAGTGTAACAGACAAAGAAAGCCCAAGAAACACCTCAGGCTGCTGTACAGTCTCTTCACTCCTATAGGCCAGATGTTCTCCAAGGATGGTCCAAGGACTCCTGGGGGACTCTTGGGGGACTTCATTCAGGGGTTTCACAAATTAAAAACTATTTTCATAATAATACTAAAACAAATTTGTCCTTTTCACCGTGGTGACATCTGCATGGATGATGCAAAAAAAAATGGCAGGGAGAAGTGCTGGCGCCTTAGCGGGAACCAAGGCAGAAGCCCCAAGCTGTGCTGTCATCACTGTATCCTTCACCACCACACGCCCACAGTTTTCCTTAAACAAATGCCAATTTCATTTAAGAACATCCTTGATGAAGAAGTAAAAAGCACTTATTTTATTAAATCTCGGCCCTGGACTACATGCCTTTTAAATATTCTGTGTAACAAAATGCAAGTATGCACAAAATGCTTCCTCTATATACCAAAGTGATAAATCTCAATATAGAATATTTGTGTGATAATTGGAATTATAAACAGAACTAGCTCCCTTTTTTTCATGGGACATCATGAAAAAATGACAAAGTATGGTTATTCAGACTTGGGATTTAGCAGATATTTTCTTTAAAATGTAGAAGTTAGCCAGTCACTTCAAGGAAATCACCTGATAGTACTTTTTTCCGATAGTAAAATTATATCTCTAAAGCAAAAATTTGAATTTTGGGAAACTTTTATCTGCCACTATGAGCTTGACAGCTTTGCCATACTTAGACTTTTTGAATAAGATCAGTGGTGATAGTTAACAAATGTCTTTTCCCCCCCTCTATTGTACAACAGCAAAATATCTGGATGCTATGCATAACTCAGTGAACCAATATTTTCTAAATGACCAAGGTAGGATGCTACAAAATCATGTACGGGTAAGACCCATTCAAAGTACAAGATGGACCAAATGGTAACATCAATGTAACAAAATAAGAAAAAGTTCAGTGATATGTTTTCAGATTCCTCATTGCAACTGATCTTGAAGAAACTATCACTTGTTAAGTTATGGTGAAATATCAAAGATGAATTTCTGTAATTATGTGAAAAAGCTATTAAAAATATTCCCTTTTCTAACTACACATTTGCATAAGGCTGGATTTTCTTTATATACTTCATTCAAAACAACATATCCTACCAGCGTGAATGCAGAAGCATATACGAGTATCCAGTTATCTCTATTAAGTCAGAAATGAAGGAGATCTGCCGAAAGGTAAACTGATGCTACTTTACTTGTTGACTTTTTGTTTTGGAAAATCTAGTTACTTTTCATAAAAATGGTATCTATATTAGCATGTAAAGGTTTATTAACATTATTTTTAAAGGAACTAATAAATATTTTTAATTTTAGTCTAATTTAACTTAGTTTAATTTCTAATATGATAAATACCAAAAGATATATAACCCACATAAAGAAAAGCTCAATCATTTTTAAGAGTGTAAAGGGATCCTGGGACCAAAAATATTGAGACCTGATACCTTAGGCCTACCTACTCTTACCTAATTCTACAAGCAATTTTCTGTTTTCATTGGAAAATACAAAGTAAAAATTTTTTTTGTTTTTCAGTTCACTTTTTCACGAGCTACACAGGAAATATCTTGCCTAAACGTGAGTATGAAGTTCCCTCATACGTAGGAAGAGGCAGAACACCTCTCAGCAGGAGAAACCTGCCGCCTCCACAAAAAGGAAGCCAATCCAAGCTTGAGAACGGGGGCTTTAGGCACTTCAGCCACAATTACAGGCACAGCTGAACCCACTTCACCATCCTCCATAGACCCAGGCTGTGCAGAGAGGAGCTATATCCATCTAGCATACGTTTGCTTTGCTCACTTCAGTCGGCTAGAACTCTTCGGGGACCCCACCACAATTCTGGATTTCCTGCCAGTAAGTGGAAAAATCATTTGACATGATATTTTGGGGGGCAAGATGCTGGTGCAAAGAAGAGGCAATAATCCTCTCTGCAATTCCCAATGTCCAAATGGCCTAAAAGGTACAGCTGGAATCCCAGATTTCTCTCTCTCAATTCCAAAAAGATTTATTGGGCTGGGGTTCATTGCTGTAGGGCTGATATCTGCCCACGTAAAATAGGTAGCAGCATATCCAGGGTTGAGGAGATTGGGATAGGACAGGATAAACTACCAGAAAAGACACAGGGGGATGGGAGGGCAAGGCTCAACTTTGTCAGAGAGTGAAACAACTTTGATAGGTCTGCCCTTGCACAGAGAAGGGCGAACTGAATGAGGCTTTTTCTCTCTGGGGCCTGATCATACTAGCCACAGCCCTAAACATATTAAAGTCAAGATCTTTTTTTTTTTTTTTTTTTTTTTTTTGTGAGGAAGACCAGCCCTGAGCTAACATCCGTTGCTAATCTTCCTCTTTTTGCTGAGGAAGACTGGCCCTGGGCTAACATCTGTGCCCATCTTCCTCCACTTTATATGGGACGCCGCCACGGCATGGCTGACAACCAGTGTGTCGGCAGGCGCCCGGGATCCGAACCCGCAAACCCCGGGCTACCAAGCGCGAACTAAACCGCTGCGCCACGGGGCGGCCCCTAAAGTCAAGATCTTAAAACCTAAAGCCTCTCAAATAACTTGTTAACAGGCTCTATCGTTTTATTATTACTATCCTAAGGCAGATAGTGGCAAACTGCTTTCCACCAATATATGCACATATCCCCTTAGCAATCCCCAACTCATAAAGAAATTGTAAACTGAAAGTCATTTGTTAGGATTTCAGTATGCAATTTCCTCCTAGAAAAATTTTTTAAAGGGTAATTATGTAAAATAGTACTATTTTTTATATACAGCATAGATGAAATAGACTTTTGTGGGCTGGTATAAGGACCTAAGAATTATATTGTTTCCACAGTTTCTAACTATGAACTCTGGATTTGAGGTACACACATGCAACCCCACCCCAAATCATTCATAGTGGTGAACACATCTGAAACTATTACTTGAAAGCCAAAATCCAGAGATTCTTAGATTCTCCTGATTCCCCATATAAAAGTATTTTCTGGAGATAATGTACATCTGTAAGCACCAACAGAGAAGTGCAGCTCTGAGTGCAAAATTAGGAGTAGAAAAAAGAAGTCGCTTACCTGTGATCAAGATGACTGAAGTCTTGTAAATTCAGTTCCCTGGTGTCTTGCGTCAGATAAATTGTATCCACATCCTATTTGAATATAATTAGGTCATGTAAATAGTCCACGTAGATGATCAGGGAAACAAGAGAGATGCAAAGAGAATTAGACAATGACACAGGCATATTTTTATGTAATCTGAGGAAGGAAGATTTTAAGCAAAAAATAAAGACTGGGGGAAGAAAAGACAGAAATCAGCCATTCAAATATTGGAATATTCTCCAAGTGTGTGTGAATGCATGTGTGCGCACACACGTGCACATGTGCACACAGATACACTTACCCACTGTACTTCTTCCCTGTATGAAAATCCAAGCCAGTCACAAACACAAGCATACATCTGAGAAAATCCACCTGAAACATACAACAGAAATGTGACAGGTTTTCAGCTAAATGTTTTTTAAGTTAAAACTTAAAAGCTTAAACATGGCCGATGTTGACAACATTGATTATTCTTTCCATATGGGAAAACAGCAAAGATTCTCCCCCCTGTTCTATGGTAAGTACATAGCAGGATGCAATACAGCTTAAATATAGGACCTTTGTCTACCAACCTGAAGTCTGTGCAGTGCTAATTACACCTTAAAACTAATTGTACCTTTACTGTAGCATACTAGGAATAGACTTAACTTCCTGGCAGGGGGACATCCAGGCAGCCATTTACATTTTGGTTTTAAAATGCATGCTCACCACAGGGGCCCTGCTCGGCCACAGTCTGGCTGTCCCACAGGGCCTGGAGACTGGCCAGTCGCTCAGATGGCTCCATGGAGACTTTTTTCATGATTCTCCTGTAAAATCAACAACAATGAATTTCAAAAATCAAGTTTTTTGAACTGCACATAGAAATATATTTTGTGATATGCCTTTTTTTTAAACAAAGGTGGGTGTCACTTCAATTTGGGTAAATATAATTCAATTTTTTGAGCACTAGGGAGCTGGAAATCTACAGGTACTTAATAAACTATTTCACTTCCCTTTGTAAGTTAAAGGTATCTAGCATTGTAAATAGTCTCCATGTTATTTAGCTGTTTTATAATGTTAGATTTTGTTAGAATAGTTAGAAAATAGTGTGTTCTACTTAACGAATTGAGTTATATGTATACTAAACATGAATGACTAATTTTCAAAGAATTAAAGTACAAATCTCCTCCTCCGTCCTTCCATAGTACCCAGTACAAACGTCCATCCAGTAACTGAGCATTTCATACTGGAAGAGCTGTTCCTTTTACCATCCCTTCCTCTGGACTATTATTCCTCTGGAGCAGAGAATATGTCCAACCCCCCAGCCCACATTCTCATCCTCAGAACCTAACAAGGGTCCTGCCCACACATGCAGGGGCAGCACAGAGTAGTGTTTAAAAGCATAGCCAACAACCCCCAAGTTTCATCATTCACAGAACTGGCAACATAAGAGGACCCAGTTGTGGGGTAATTATGAGAAAAAAAGAAATTAGAACAATCCCTGGTGCATGGTAAAGTCTCAACAAATGTTACTTGATGCCATTGTAGTAATCACATAGTAATCATTTAATGAATAATTTGTGAATTCATTAATTCACACCCAAAATTGTATTAAATGTCTACAGTGTGCCAAGACCCATTACCAGGTACTAGGTAGGCATACAACCACGAACAAAACAGAAAACAGATATTGTCTCTGCCCTCACTAAGCGAGCAGTCTGAGAACCAGACAGACAGGCCATATGAGAAGAGAAATACTAATATAGAGGATCACGGGGTGAACGGGGGGTGCAGAGCAGGGCACTTAACAGATTCTCTGTGGCGGAATGCAGCGGAGAGTGGGGAGTTGGAAATGCTCTTCAGTATATAATACAACTATGCTAAGCCCTGAAGGAAGAAAAAAGAGTTACTCGGGTGAAGCCTCGGGGAAGGAGGTACGAACCAGGTGTGAATCCAGGAAGTGTTTCAGATAAAGGGACAGAAAGCCTGTGCTCACCAGAAACTGAATATAGTTCAAAACAGTTAGTAAATAAGGTGTGATGGGGATGGGGTAACAGAGCAGTCTGGGAAGGTAAGCAGGAACCAGGTCAGGTCATGTGAGCCTTAGAGGTCAAATTAAGGGTTCTTATTGGCAACAAGATGAGGAGCCACAAGAAGACTAAACAAAGTATGAGAAGATTAGACAAGCATTGTAAACAAATATCTGGGGAAGGGGGGGACACGGGATGACAAACTTTGGCAATAAAGAGAGAAATAACTAGAGAAATTACAAAGAATTTCCTGGGACTGTTATGAGCCCAGTGAGAGTGAAGGTCATGAATTTTTGGTGGCACCAAGCTGAAGAGCTGTGGGATTTTCTCTGGCAGCTCTCAGCAGGCCAAATGTGTGTGGAGAAAGGGGCAGTTGGCTTGCTGCAGGGTTGCAGGTTTTCCATGCAGGTGAGCCAGAAAAACAGTGGAGACAGAAGGAGTTGAGGATACTGACAGGGCCCAGCTGAAGTGATAGACACAGCGCGCCAGCACTCAGGGAAGGAAGGGAAGGAAGAAAGGGGATGAAGGAGGGGAAAAGCCAAGGAATCCACGGCCTGGAGGCCCAGTACCAAGCACTGGCTCTTCCCAGGGAGCGAGAGTGAAAGGACTAGAGACTGTGGTCAGAGAGGGATGACTAAATTGCGATTTCAACATGGAAGAAGCTGTTTCAGGAGAAGACAAGGTCTAGGGTGTGGCCATCAAGGGTAAAGTGGGGTGGAGGTGAGAGGTCATGGGCTGTGAGGAAGGGTGTTGGCGGGTCACAGCCACCCAGGACCATGACAAGATCTGTGTGCAAAGTGGTGAAATACACATACTAAATCATAGTGGACATATTTTAATCTTTCTTTAATGATTTAAAAGCACTTTGGCTATGTATAATGTTCTCAGTCATCATTAGGAATTTCAATCACCATGTTGAGTATTAAAAAAAAATGTTCCCAGTTCTTTCTGTTTCTTGATTGGATAGATTCCAGATGAAATGTGATAGATCCTGACAAATCGCCTGGTTGGCTTGTTCTACTCCCAGAGACAACCTCAAATACATACCAAAGCATTTAAAAACAAACATTCTGCTAGCATTGAAAATATTCCTACTTGTTTGCAATTTTTATGATTGAAGCATAATCAGGTACAACCAATTGATGTCAAATGTCATTAATTCCTTCAAATTCTTGTGTAAACGCATGAGATCTCCAAGTGCAGCATGATTTTACCTGAAAACACCTATGATTAAGTCCCATTATTCTAAAAGTCCTTAATTTGGGGGTAACTATGGGTTTAAAAAGACATTCGCAATGAAAGCGGTATTATAGAATTTGGCAATTTGGAAGGGTTCATCTTGGTTCAGTACTATCATTCCAGTATTTTAGTGGTATTATTTGCTGGCTACAAGTCAGTGAAGCCAGATATTGTGCAAAGAAATCGCAGAGCTGTCGGAGGCAGACTCAAGCATTTACACAGCTAAATTAAGTAAACCTTGGACAAACCAAGCTGGATCTATGTCTGACTTCATCTGAGATCACATTTCTCTTCTGAAATTCTTCCTTCATTTCAGCAGAACTGTGGGGCATGCTGTTTCAATGACACACAGGATGAAGTTAAGCTGGTCAGAAGCAGGAAGAAAATAAGGCAAAAATCTTTGGCAGGAAACTGGCAGGATTAAGAATAGGAAGGTGGCAGTCTAGGATTATAGGGAGAAATAAACTAATCATGGCAGATTCTGAAACAGAGCCTCAATTTTACTCCAAAAACAACACTGGACATTCACACTCAGGGGTAAAGAGAAATCAACTGGAGAGGGAGGGAAGCAGCAGCCAGTGAAGATGTCTGCATGAACAGGGCCCTGCCGTGAGGAGGGTACACCTGGCATCTTCCCTAACCTTCAAAACACTCCTCAAAGGTGTCAGTCTGAGCTTTTCCAAGTAGCTCCACTTCTGTAACAGTTCTCATCTTTCTTTTTTAAGGAACTAAAAAAAATTAGATTTCAAGAACTAAAGGAGTCTCATGAAACAAGTACATTTATTTACATAAGAGATAAAGGTGTAAGAATTAAACTTCCAGAAGGCAGCAAGTTTCTTAAGTATTCTAGCATTATGCAGAGAAACAATGAGTGAAAGGAAAATCCACCCCACACAAGTTGTTTTCTCCCTGAAGCTAAATAACAGCAAAGAACCCATCTGTGTATGCATCACAGGGCCCCTGCTCACATATAGATACCCGGAGAGAGAGTGTGTGCCAGAAAGACAGACAGACAAAGGATTTGCTGTCAAAATAAGTGCCATAATAGGCAAACCAAAATCTTAGAAAACAGATACACAGGGTCCGTCACTTACCTGCCTGCAGCACTATACAGCTGAATCAATGACATTTACATTGTGTGCATTTAGTTTACACAAGACTCAGCAAACAGTTATATGTGGCAAGGAACAGTGAACTAGATGACAAGCTCACCAGCTCTCTATGCAAATCTCATGCTTAAATTATTGACATGAGAAAAGTCTGTAAATTCTTCTGATCCACTTAAAGTAACTAATTTACTTAAAATTCAATTCCAACGCTCATCCTATGCAACATGGCAACTGTCTCCAGAATAGTACATGTTTTACTGAAGCAAACCGCACTACAAGAAAATGCAACCTACTGCTTTAGAAAAGTGATGGGACTACCAGAGCCTGTAAAGCACCTTTCTCTGGTTGACATATAAACTCCTATTTTGCCACTTCTTTTCACAATAACCTCACCGATTCATACTTAAATCAGCTTTTGACTTCATGAAGAGATTTGCAATACTATTTTTATTATAATAGTAATGAAACATCATCCTAACATACCAGTGCTAATACTCAGCCAACTTTTAAATGTGTCACATATGAAAGAATAATCAAGTATGCTGAAAGCATAAGAAAAAAATCACGTTAGAAGGTTACTATTCTGTCACCCAAAAAGGATGTTATCATCCACATTTAACAAGAAAAAATCAAATTACAGCTTGCAATCAACTTAACATATAAACACATTAAAAAAAGTCATAAACATAAAAGAAATTCCCTACAAATGTCACCAATTTCCTTTCTGACAGTGTAGGCTTCCATTCCGATGCCTCTGGGTAACTGGCTGCCACAGCTTATACAGCAGAAACTTCTGGAGCACTATTTAAGCAGTTTACATGAGTTAATTTAATCCTCACAAAATTGCATTAATATCATTATTCGCTGAGGCATTGAGGAGTGAATTAACTCACCTAGAGTCTCAGCCCCTCAAGTGTCCAAACAATCTGACACCCTCCACTTCCACCTTGAGGCTCTCTCTCTACACTCAAGTTCAAAAAGCAGAGCTGAAAGACTGATTCTCCCTTAAGCGTAACTTGTCGTTTTCTTGTAAACTTCAAAAGCCTCTCCTAGCTCCCTAGGGCCTATCCTTGAGGCTTCTATTCAGGCCGTCTCTAGTTGGACCCCACCTTGACATCACAGTGATATCTGCAGGCTCCCAGTTCCAACTACACTGGGCTGCTGCTGTCCCCTGAAGGCACACTGTGCCTGCCCTCCCCTCCACTTCCAGCCATTGACGTTTCCCACAGAACTCTCCCCCGGCCAGGCCCCAACAAAAGCCCTCCTCTCAGAAAAAGAGAAAAAAACAAATCCAACATTATTTTCTTGACATCTCAAGTTTAATGTTACTTTCCCTTCTCTGAAATTTGAGAGTGTTTCACTCTCTTCATTATATTATTTGTGGAACTTTCTTATACTACCTTTAGACTATAAACTCTTGGGGGACAGGAAATATTTTACTCATCTACGTATGCCCGAGGAAGTTCTTGAATAAATGTTGTCTACATTAATTCTAATTTGTCCTAATGGCTTAATTTAATATAAGAAAATCGAGCTTGGTTTTGGAGAACAGCCAAGGTTCTTGATATTAGAAAAGCTGAAGGCCGTAACACAAAACAGCTTCCTGAAGAGAACTGCCATTAGACACCTCTGTGAAAACAGAATAAACAAACTTAGAGCATAAATACTTCCCTAGATTCCCCCACTATCCACTGTCTCGGGTGAGGCCTTCCATGATAGTCAATATCGCACAGCAAAGATGAGAATGTTCACAAAACTATGCTAACAGTGATTTGGTTTTTCAACCTAAATTTTCTTCTTTAATCCTTAAATTTTCTCTATATTTTCAAATAAACTTTCCTTATTTAATGAGGCGGAAAAATGTAATTTTGCAAGGGAAAGAGAGAGGAAGAGATAAACATCCTTACATATATGTATAGAGGGGAGGTGAAAAGAAGATACTAGTGAGAATATTAATTTCAATTAACACTTTTCATTTTTTTCTACCTGCAATCTCTTGACTATAGTCAAGAGGACTGATTATATTTTATAGATATTTATATACTATTTTTATATCTTTGAGTTTGATCATGGATGTTATTTCCAAAATTATATGTGGGTAAAACCAGAAATTCAGATCTTTGCAGGTATTGTTTCATTTATATACAGCCAAATTTAGATTATTCAAGAACTGATTATCTGAACTGAGGGCTACCCCAGCTGTGTTTGTCCTCCCAATTCTCCTGGTCCTTGATATCCTGTTGATCAGTCTTCACCACAAGTGCCCTGAGCAAGGAAGGAGATGAGGGCTGGGGACCCAAGGTCCCTAACATGGGCTCAGGTAATATATTTGATGGAACAAATGACTCAAGGCTTGAAAAGTCCAAATATAGTTTCATATTCTCCAACTTGTTATGAGTGGAACGTATGACATTACTGGGGGCATATTTTACTTTGCATGTTCTATATTATTTATGTAAAGGAAATATTTCCCTTACTGACAGCTTTGACTTGAGGCATACTAGGAATGTAAAAGAAAGGATACAGTTACCCACTTCTTCACCCTCTCTAGTCACAATAATCAACACCAACGTAATTATACATTTCCCCTGCCAAAATCATGTAACACAATCTAAGGAACTTCAAGAGTAAAGGCAGAACATGCAAGTCACAAAATATTAAGAGTTTATTTTGACAAGCTAACTGTGTGTTGGGTAGGAATGCGAAATAAAAGTCAAGTACATTTAAGTTATTTAAATTCTCTGCCAAGTCTTTCTAAATTGTAATCTGTACCTTATTCCACATTGGTATCTTCATTTGAACTGCCTTTCTTTTCCCTACCCTCTCCTCTAAATTCTCTCCATCCTTTTCAGGTTGGTCTCCTCTGCACAGCCAGCCTGCCCTCATTCACTTCCCAATTACACCCGCTCACCTACCATCTCATCTGCTTCCTGTCACCTCAGCTCAAGCATACCGTGGCTTGAAGCCAGAGCCACTGTCCTCTAACTTATGTATGTTTCCAGGTCATATCACCCAACAATGTATTAGGCATAGAGTAAGCATGAAATTTACATGCTCATCCAAAACCTCAGTGTGCCAAGGACTAGGGATTTAAGATTAATAAAAACATGGCCTTTGCTCAAGGAGCTCCCAGCTAGAAGGAAGAACAAGTATGTCTTGTGCTCTGTATCCCTCTTACCTTCTCAAGGATATTGCTGATTTATTATTGCTGTCTCCAGCAACAATCTCTCTCCTTCTAGTAGATCATTCGTCTCATTAGAGCCATA
This sequence comes from Tapirus indicus, assembly GCA_031878705.1. NCBI lineage: Eukaryota > Metazoa > Chordata > Mammalia > Perissodactyla > Tapiridae > Tapirus > Tapirus indicus. Next base: position 22,781,585 of record CM062931.1, on the reverse strand, counting down.
TGCTTTAATATCTCCCATTCTGAATACAAATAAAAATCCCCTGTAATTCCTCATACTCTGTTAGCTACATTCATCAGTTTTCCTTCATAGCTTTTCCACATATGCCACATCCACTTCTTCCCTTCTGGATTCATCGCACAACCACGGCAGTCTGCCTCTCCCTACCAGAACACTAGAACTGTGCCCTTCACAGTACCAACCCACTGGACACCCACTGTCCTCAGCTTGTTCAATGCCCCGTATCATTCTGCAATCACCCATTCCTTCTTTCAGAAAATCCTCCCAGGTTCTGGTTTTCCACTGGAATCCTTACCCAACTTCCCTGTGGCTCTTCCTCTTTCACTTGACCACTAACTGTAGGGCTCATTCCCAAGACACCATCTCTTCTAGGTCCACATATCTCTCTAGGTGATCTCATCAATAGGTGTGTATTCAAGACCATCTTTACACTTATGACTCTAACGTTTGTTACATCTCCAGACCTGGACCTTTCCTAGATCTCAAATTTAGCATGCCTAAAACAGAATAGTTGGCGGGTTTTTTCCCCCAAAAAAACTTGCCCCCACACCTACCCCAGGCCCTCTCCATCTCATTGAAAAGTAGCATTAGTCAGTAAATTATTAAACCAGAAAGGCAGGAGCCTTCCTTAGTTCTTCCCTTTCCTCCCTGCCATCACCAACCTAATCCATCAGCATCCATCCATTAGCAAGTCCTGTATCCAAAATAAATCTCATATCTACTGTCTCTCATCTTTATCTGTAACGTCACTACTGCACTCGTGCCTGACGTCATCTCTCACCTAGATTACTACAAGTGTCCATATTAGCTTTCTACATCTACTCTTGCCCCTTCCCAATCCATTCTCTCTCTAGTAGCAAGAGTAATTTTCAGCAAATATGTAAGAAATCATGTTACATCCCTACTTGCAACCTTACAGTGGCTTCCTACTGAAATACTACTAAATTCCAAACTCTTTACCATGAGGTTCTACACAAAATGATCAGTGCCTATGTTTCCAGCCTCATCTTACGCCATTTCTCATCCCCTCCCATTTTCATTCTCCTTGATTCACATACTCCAGCCACACTGGTTATCTTTCATTTCCTCAAAGACACTGCCCTTTTCTAAGCAGATGAAATAGCCTGAGCAAAGGCCTGAGAAGAAAATGTTCATGACTCCTTCTCTTCCACTAGGTCTGTTCAAAGTATTATAGCCACAGGGAGGCTTTTGTAGACAGAAGTTTATTCTTCATATTAGTCCTATGTGGAAGATCGGCTGCAAGCATTTATTCAAATTTACAGTTTCATTTATTTATTTCCCTTTGGGGAAATAAAGGGAAATAAATAAATTTATTTGTTTCCCAATGTAAGTTCCATGTGGACAGGGACCATGTTCACTGTTGGACCCCAACACTTAGCACTCTGCCTAGCATATAGTAGAAACTCAATAAATACTTGTTGAATGTATAAATGTATAAGCAAACAGTTATAACACAATGTGATACAGGAAATGATCACAAAGTTCTAAGGAAACATGAAGAGAAAAACTCTTTACAGATGAGAATCTCTACATATCTGGGCTTTGTCTTTTGGAGTGGAAGTTTGTCAGGATTAGAAGCCTATGTAAAAGTGCTGAAAATATAAACAAGGCTGATTGTGTTCAAAAATAGGCTGAATTATGGGGCAAGATGGCAATGGTCTTCTGTGTCAGGCTACACAATTTACCAGGAAGGATAGCCATTAGAGAGCTTATGTAAGGAATGATGCTATTTGGATTATAGAAAGATAACTCAGGTGACAGTACGGAAGATCAGTTGCAAGGGGAAGAACTGGAAACAAAGAGACTAGCTGGAAAGATGTTGCACTGGGAAAGTGAGCTGGTCTGAACTAAGGCAGTGAAAATGAGAAGAAAGAGAAAGGGCCAGACCAAGAGATATTAAGACAGAATGAAAAGAGCTTGGCAACTAATTAGATGTTTGAGTAAGGAACAAGAGATCAAAGCAAATCCACCAACTGAGATAGAGTATCCAATATGGGCAGGTTTTAGGGGAAAAAGTAAGGAGTTCAGTTTAGGATATACAAAGTGTAATGTGCTTAGGGACACCCTTGTGGAGATGTCCAATAAGCAGCCGGGATGTAGAAATGAAGATCAGGATAAAGTGGAGGTCATGGATTTAGAAACCAACATATATGTACTAACTGTCTAGAAATAGAGCTGATTATTTAATACTTGTTTCATATTTGTTGCCTGAATATTTTACCAAGAAGTTAAATGAAAGATAAAAGTGAAAACATTTTTCTTATACAATTTTCTCTGGAAAGAAAAAATTGGAAGAATCCAAACCAAAAATAAAACTGGTAATTCCCTCAAAATTCCTAGAATATTAAACAAATAAAATTGCATTGTAAAGAAAATAGAGGGGCTGCCCGGTGGCGCAGCGGTTTAGTTCGCGCTTGGCAGCCCGGGGTTCCTGAGTTCGGATCCCGGGTGCCCACCAACGCACTGCCTGTCAGCCATGCCGTGGTGGCATCCCATATAAAGTGGAGGAAGATGGGCACGGATGTTAGCCCAGGGCCAGTCTTCCTCAGCAAAAAGGGGAGCACTGGCAACAGATGTTAGCTCAGGGCTGGTCTTCCCCACAAAAAAAAAAAAAAAAGAAAATAGAGATTCTAAATATTGCTCTGAGGGTCTTATAAGCCCTTGCTAAATAAAGCTGTGCTTAATACTTATTTCATCAGTGTTAATTTGGAATGAAGGGAAGGACATGTATATGAATTTATATACAATGTCACATTACTAAAGTGTAGTTTAAAGAAAATGGGTTGCAGTTACTGCTAACACATCATTACCCCAGATAGTCCTCTGGTGGCTTTAAGGATGATGTGGAAACCATTTCTAAGAATGTATTCCTTTTGGGTATTTCCCCACTGCCACTACTGATTCACTCCTCACCTCATCCCACCACCCATCACCCTCTGCCGGTCCACGCCTCTCATCCACACACACAAGCATGTGGGTGACTGGAGACCAGCAAGAGCCAGCCTTTCAGATACCTCATACCCGGAAATTGTAGCCAGGCAGGAGTCAGAGGGCAGCCCCAGCTCACCTCCTCCACTCCACTGGAATGAGGCCAGGGGACACTTAGCTCTATCAGCAACCAGCTATGCAGATACTTAGAGGAGCACAGGGAGACTTAAGCTTCAGAAAGGAGGAAGCCCTAAGTGAACAACAGAAAGCACAGGGCCACCTCCTCCATTCTGGTTTGTGAAGTGAAGAAAAGAGAAGACAACCTAGTGTGAAAAGAACCAATCAGGTGTCCAAAAGCCAAAGAGATTGAAAGGAAGCTCCTATCCCCACTGAGCCACTTTTGGTCAACCAAAATGTTTGAAAGACATGAAGGCTAGGTTTTCCTGCTGCTTTCCTCTTAATTTACAGCCAAAGCACCATGGGGGCATGTTCCACGAAGGGGAACAGTCCCCAGAATTCCCTTCCTGCACCCACTAAGCAAGGTGCACAGCTAACCACCTCAGACAGGTCTATGTGAGGCTTCACAGCCTCCTCAGCCTGCAGGGAGAGCAATAGGTGAGGGATTTTCTACAATCTGTGCATCATCTCCTTCTATGAGGAAGGTATCTGACTATGAACTATTATTTTAGGGAGCTTTCTGACATAGGGATCTTTCTAGCTTTTCACCTCAGCCAACCTAATTCCCCCTTTCCAACAACCCACACACTCCATAAGTACAAACTCTGTTACCCAAGCACATGATCCTGATGAACAAATGCTTAACAGAAAAATATGAGGGCATATACAGACAAAATTTACTAATATCCGTAATGTGTATTTCAGAAAACTAAGAGGAAAATGAAAGAGGCTAATTTTTATGTTTAGGTTTTTTTTAAGTTTCCTCTTACTGAACAGAAAAAAAAAACACACACACACACAACAAGGAAAATGAAGCACTCTCACTTTTCATTAATATTATACTCAATGCCTTTATACAAAGCATTCAGCCCCTGGCATTCTGCTAATAGTTGTGAGTAAAGTTCACAGTAGGGTAAATCTCAAGTTATATTAAAAAGGCTTCTGTTTTAGTCTTACGAGTAGAGGTGAAAGGATTGCCAAACCCCTTCATCATTCAAGCTCTTTAAAGTAAAGAATAAGGCATAGCCTTATAGATTTGAGTTAGGGTTTTGGTATTTAATTGTTTAAGAGAAGAAGGAAGTATGAGAGAGGAAGTGAAAGGGCAAGAGGAAGGCCCGTTCTCATTGGCCATTTTGAGGAAGAACAAGTGCTCTGCTCTCCTCACCCTTCCCCAGGAGAACTCACACTGGAGAGAGGCCAGGAAATATCTTCCGCAGGCAAGTGCCGATGTGAGCCAGCACTTCACTCACGTCCTCGGCCGACGCCATCTTCATGGAGATGCTGCACTTCTCAGTTTCGACAACCATCTGCAAGAACCAGGTTGGACACTGCTTAATAATGAGTCCAATTCCTTGAATTTTTAATTCTAAGTAATGTAAACTATATATTCACACTGATATATACTAATACAATACCAGATTTTTAAGAAGCATTTCCTTAAAATAACACTCTTAGTTTAAGACTCAAAGAACTGTTTGGGTAGAGGGTGGAAAAGTTGCTAAAACATCCAGAAACTGAAGCAAATGTTTCTAAGGGCCAAACTGCAGATTCAAACAGAACCCACATGTGATGGAGACTGACTTTCCATATTCACACATGACTTCTCCCTTTACCAATATTTTTTCTTGAGAAGTAGTCTTACAAAGTCTGTCACATCCCTAATATCCTGTGTAAGAAATCTCCTTCAATGAGTACCTGAGGGCAATCTGCTAGTTATCTTTTTTTTTAAAAAAAATATTTTAAACAAAACACCTTATGAGATTTTCAAATGAAATGTTAAAACCTTTCACCTGATAACAAAAGAAAAATCAAATGTTTATAACAGTTTCAACTTTTCTAAGAAGAGGGGATATTGGAGAGGATGATATAAAGGCAATAAGATAGTAAATGTTCAGGGCTAGGCAAAGACTCATTCCTATAATTAACTGCTGGAGATGTCCACAACTTATACCAAACATGTCGGCACTGAGGTCATATAGCTAGTCCTATAAATATAAATCAACCTGGAAAAAAGGGTATGTCACTAAAGGGACAATAGGTTGCTGATGGACACATTTCAAATAAAAAGAATCAACTTCAATAATTTTTTTAAAAAGACACCATATCTTGGATCTCAAAGATGTAAAATGCAATCCCTTTGGATTATCACTGCATCAAAATATCCTTACACTTTTTCTTCCCATTGTTACTTAATTTGGGCAAATATGATGGGGGAATACCACACTTAATGTGCAACTAACCAACTGGATTAACAAAACAATTTCTAGATTTGCTTTAGGTTGTTCTAAAATTACCTAAATTAAAAAAAATAATAATCTATCTTGCAGAGTGTTTATATTAAAAGGAAAAGCAATGCAATTTATTTGTCAAAATGATGAGATCAAAGAAAAAGACAAATAATTTGAGTCCTTAAAATGTTACTTTTCTATAAGCACCCCTAGAAAAATCTGTTAACAAGTATTTAATATGTATGACCTCTGCGCCAGTTAGTTGGCTCCCTATATAAAGAATACATTTTTAATCCTGATTTTTAGAATGTTCCTCAAGAAATTAATGGCACAGCCTTTGAAATTCTCTAGGCAAAGACTGCACTGGTCTTCCAGAAGCTGGTCCAAGAGATATTTCCCCCCAAAAGGCAGCAAACATTATGTTACCTGGAGGTGCTTACTGATCAACTCCAGAATATTTCAATGAGGTGTCTTGAGTAAGACTAAAGCTGCTCTGTGCAGTTAGGCTCAGATGCTTCATATGCACATGTCTGTGCATATGCATGTTTTATAAAAAGCCAGATACCTTGGGATGCAGCCATTGTGTCTGTGTTCCACACCCCGCCCCCAACCTTCCCACCACAGGTAATTATATTTTTCACTACAGGGTACTTCTACTTTCTTCACATCTAGTGCATCTATTCAGTTCACAGTTTGGGTACGAGTAATTAGTAATTTGCTTATTCTAATTCCACTTAATCTTAACACCTAATCATCCTTAATTGCACAGGTTTGAATAGAGTGACAGGGAAGAAAAAAGGTGACAGGTGGGGGAAGAAATGAGGCCTTCAAATTCAACCTAACATGAAAGCATTCACACAGCCCTGCATAATATGGCACCACCTTTGCATAATGTAAAGATTGCAATGAAGTGATAGAGATGAGACTAACACAATAAATCATTTCATCAGGAAAAAGAACCCCCTCTCAAATATCTCTTTCCCTCCTATTTCAGCTGGGGAAAAACAGAATGTTTGAAATACTTTTTGCTTAGACGCCTCACAGGATATAATCCATGACCTCCAATACACATTTAAAAAAATAATTGGAGATATAATAAACTATAGCATCTTATTTAAGATTCAAGTTTCCAACGCCACCCCACTTCCTTTTTTAAGGTAGAACAACCTGACTGAATGTTAAGAGAAGCATTTTTCACTAAACCCCAGCCAACAGATTTGTGAAGTGTTTCTCTTTCCTCTAACAGAAACAGCCATGGGTGGTTTACCAAAATCACTCTATGACAAAGCAAACAATGAACCTCATAATTTAAAAAAAAATCATAGCAGGTGTTTCATTGCATAAGAAACAGTCCAAAAATTCTATAACTATATAACTGCTGGCCTCAATTTACTGACCATAAAGGCAACAGAACTTGAACACTAGAAAGTGTTATGGAAATGAGATTTGTAAAATAAGATAGAAGTCTCCCACATTTCCTCAAAGAAGAGGAAAATAGCAATAGTAAAAGCCACATTTCACTAACTCAGTAACACATTCTCTTACTCTCACTCATCCCCAATGAAATGTCTTTGTCCCAGACCTTTTATCTGAATCCATAAGCTATAAATAAATAATAATAAAAATAGCAATGATAAAAAAGTTAATAAATCCCAGAGACCATTAGAAAAGAATGTCCTAATCAAGGCTAGATTGTGAGTGCCACAGGCAGACACTATCATCCTTGTGATTTGACATAAGAGGAAATCAAATTAAAGACATCAAGGTCCTTGAGGTTACACGGGTTACTAATTCTCAGCCTTGGGAACACAACAGAGTCAAATGCCCACCCCAGACATAGTGAATCCTGTGTGTGTGTGTGTGTGTGTGTGTGTGTGTGTGTGTGTAGGGGGTGATGTGACAGGGATAAGGGTACTGCTGAAGGTATCAGTATTTTTAAAAAGCACCACAGGCAATTCTGAAACATCAAATTTTGATACTACTAAGTGACCAGTATTGCCAGTGTCTGAATCACTAGCCCCTTTGTGGAAGCAGTACCATTGCTGCACTCTGGTTTCACCTCCAAGGTCCATACTATGGGACAAACTTAAACTGAAGTAACGATGTAGAACTATTCTTGTGGTACTGACAGTGACAGAGCGGCACCACGGGACTGAGGTAAACTGCTTTAAGCCTAGTTCTTGTGAGTGCCAGACATATTGAAGGGGACATGACTACAAAGTGTGATAAGACCAGTTCCGGCAGCCACATGGGAAAATTAGTCTTGCTGTATCAACACTCTTTCTCATAATTAAATACCACCGTCCAATCACATTTTGAATATAACTTTCACATTGACATTTCAATAGTGCCCTTCTACTCCCACCCCAACCTCCAAATCATAGACATAAACATTTCTGAATTAAGATCATCAAGAAAGCCCTGGTTATGTCATCACTCATGAGTGATTATTCACTCCTGCATATGTTTGCCCATTTGGGCAAACATATGGTGCTATAATTTTTCTTCCAAACTCCAGTTTCTGGAGAATGATAAACACACAGGATAAAACATTGCTCTAAGATGAACTATGGAAAAGTTCCAAAGATTTGTAAGGAATCTCTATCAACATAAAGTGACAATTTTGACAATTTTTTTCAGGAACATTATCAACAAACCCCCACACACAGCATGCACGTGCACGCGCACACACACACACACACACACACATTTTCTTTATACTTTTAAAACTAAAATAAAAAGTAAGTAGAAGGAAGGAAATAATAAAGATCAGAGTAATAATCAATGAAACAGAAAACAAATCAATAGAGAAAATCAATGAAACCAAGTTCTTTGGGAAGATCAATAGAATTGATAAACCTCTAACCAGACTAATATGGGGGGGAGGAGATAAAACCAAATTATCAGTATCAGGAATGCTATTCTACAGATATTTAAAGGATAACAAGTAGATACTATGAACAATTTTATATCAATAAATTTGACAACTGAGATAAAATGGATAAATTTCTTAAAATACACAAACTACCAAAGCTCAGTCAAGAAGAAGCATATGAATGTATCTGTCTCTATTAAAGGAGTAGAATTTGTAGTTAAAAACCTTCCCAAAGTGAAAACTCCAGGCCCAGATGACTTCACTGGTAAATTCAGCCAAACATTTAAAGAATTAATACTAACTCTACACAAATTTTTCTAAAAAGTTGAAGAGGAGGGACTACTTCTCAACTCATTCTACTAGCCCATGATTGCTCTAACACAGAAAGCAGACAAAAAAACATTAAAAAAAGAGAAAACTACAGCTAATAACTCTCATTAACATAGATGCAAAGATTCTTCACAAAATGTTAACAAATGGAATTCAACAATATATAAAATTGATAATATACCATGCCCAAGTAGGGTTAATCCTAGGAATGAAAAAATTTAATATTTGAAAATCAATCAATATAATTCATCATATTAAAAAAACTAAAAAGAAAAGAAAACCACATAATAATCTCAATAGACAGAGAAAAAACATTTAACAAAATACAACACTAATTTCTGGTAGAAACTCTCAGCAAACTAGGAATAGAAGAGAACTTCCTCAATCAAATAAAGGGCATCTATGATAAGACTCCAGCTAACATCACACTTAATGGAAAAAGAATGATGCTTTTCCTCAAAGATTAGGAATAAAACAAGGATGTCTGTTCTCACCGTTTCTATTCAGCACTGTACTGGAGGTGTTAGCCAGTGCAACTATCAGGGGCTGAGATTTGATTTCACCCTACTTACAAGCCAATAAGTTAGCCTGTTGCTGTATCATGAACGCTGGTAGAAGACAGGAGACTCCTAGGTCAGAGACAAAGGACTTTATTATTCATGGCACAGCAAAGGGTATGACCACCTGTTTGCATTGATTCTCCCATACCCCCAAAGTCCCACAGGGTGACACAGAGGGCTCAGATAGATGCCTGCACACACAGTGGTTTGCTTACAGCAAAGGAAGCATTGAGCTTGAGTCATCTACTGTTTTCAGAGTAAACAGTAAGCAAGCTGGCTGGCTCTTTGTTCAGAAGGGAAACAGTCCATCATCCCACAGGCTGCTCACTGCAAACATAACCCTGAGAAGTAGCTTGGGGAAACAGCAGTCACAGCACTGAATTCTTGGCATACCCAGCAACACATGTAGGGGCATGAGAGACCCATGGGGATTGTCTCCCAAAAGCAATGAGGCAAGAAAAAGAAATAAAAGGCATCAATATTGAAAAAGATGTAAAATTGTCTTTATTCACAAATGACACATTCATCTACGCAGAAGATAATGGAATCTACAAAAAGAAGCTACTAGAATTAATAGGTGAGTATAGCAAGGTGGGAGGATACAAGATCAATATGCAAAAATCCATTTTATTTCTACATACCGGCAAGAAACAATTGAAAATTGAAATTTAAAACAACACCATTTAGAACAGCATCAAAAAATATGAAATACTTAGGAATAAATCTGACAAAAGATGTCTAAGACCTGTACATTGAAAGCTACCACAAAATTCTACTAAGAGAAATTAAAAAAGACCTAAATACATGGAGAAATATATAGTATTCTTGGGTCAGGGACTCCATCTTATTAAGATGTCAATTCTGTCCAAATTGATTTACAGATTCAATATAATCCCAAACAAAATCTCAACAGCTTTTTTTTTGTAGAAACTGAGCTGAGTCTAAAATTCATATGGAATTGCAAAGGACTTGGAATCACTAAAACAACTTTGAAAAAGAAGAACAAAGGTGGACTAACACTCTCTGATTTCAAGTCTTATTATAAAGCTATAGTAACCAAGACAGTGTGATAGTGGCATAAAGATAGACAAATAGACCAAAGGGACAGGATTCAGAGTTGAGAAACAGACCAACATTTACATGAACAATTGATCTTCAACAAAAGGGAAAGCCAGTTCAACGGGGAAACAATAAACTTTCAAACAAAGGGTACTGAAACAGTGGGTATACTATATATATGCAAAAAAAACAATGATCTATAATTGCCTTATATTGAAAAATTACCTCAAAAAAGGGCCCATCCCTGTGGCCAAGTGGTTAAAGTTCTGGGCGCCCCGCTTTGGCAGCCCGGGTTCAGGGGTTCGGATCCCAGGCACAGACCTACTCCACTCACCAGCCATGCTGTGGCGGTGTGCAACATACCAAAAAATGGAGGAAGATTGGCACAGATGTTAGCTCAGGGCTAACCTTCCCCAAGCAAAAAAAGATGAGGATTGGCAATGGATGTTAGCTCAGGGTGAATCTTCCTCAGGGGGGAAAAAAAAAACTCAAAATCAATCACAGACCTAAACATATCACCTAGGGCTATAAAACTTCTAGAAGATGTAGAATGTTCTATGACCCTTGGTTAAGCAAAGATTTATTCAATATGACACCAGCACAATCCACAAAAGAAAATATTGATAAATTGGACTTCATCAAAATTTAAAACTGCTGCTCTTTGAAAAGCACTGTAAAGAAAATGAAAAGACAAGCCACAGACTCAGAGAAAATATGTATAAATCATATATCTGATAAAAGATATGTATTCAGAATATATAAAGAACTCTTAAAACAATAAGAAAACAAACAACTCAATTTAAAAAATGGCAAAAGATTTGAACCAATAGTTGAACAAAGAAGATATATGATGGCAAAAAAGCAGATAAAAAGATGCTTAATATCTTTAGTCATCAGAAAAATGCAAATTAAAACTACAATGAGAAAGCACTACATACTTATTAGAATGGCTAGAATTTAAAACACTGACCAAATCAGTGCTGGGGAGGATGTAGAGGAACTGAAACTCTCCTACGCTGCTGGTGGCGATGTAAAATGATACAACCACTTTGGGAGACAGTTTAGCAGCATCTTAAAAAGTTAAACATACACCTACCATGCAATTCAGCCATTCTGCTCCTAGACATATACCTATAGAAAACGAAGCCTATGTCCACTCAAAGGTTTGTCCATAAATGTTCATCGCAGCTTTGCTTGTCACAGCCAAAAATGGAAACCACCCAAATGTCCATCACCAGATGAATGGATAAACAAATTGTGATACAGCCATACAATGGAACACCACTCAGCAATAAAAAGGAATGAACTATTGAGACATGCAACAAAATAAATTAATCTCGAAATAATTATACTGACTGAAAGAAGGCAGACAATAAAGAGTACACACACTGTACGATTCCATTCTCATAAAATTTTAGAAAATGCAAACTAATCTATAGTGACAGAGAGCAGATGGCTTGTAGATGACTACAGAGGAGGAGGGACAGGAGGGAGTGTTTACTAAGGTGTATGAGGAAACTCTGGGGTGATGAATATATTCAGTTTCTTGATTGTGGTAATGGTTGCATGGGATACATATGCCAAAACTTATCAAATTGTACGCTTTAGTTTATTGCATGTTACTTTTAGCTCAATAACACTGTTTTTAAAAGTCTATATCTTATTAACACCCCAAAAATTCATTTATCACTATATTCCCAGAAAGATCTTGTATAGTCCTGTATAACAGCTATGAAATTTTAGTGCTAAAACTTCTGGTACAAAATCTCTAAGGAACAGTACTCTCACGTTTACGTCGCCAGCTAACATAGAACTAATTGGTTCTTTTCAAACTGAGTTATGGAGAATGTGTTTTCCTTATCAGAACAAATTCCCGACCCCTGCCCGCACAGTCCCTGTTCAGTCTCTCATTTGGAAACTTCCATTTCCCCTAATCTTGTTTTCATACATTATTTGAATAAACTTTAAATAGTGAAACCAAATAGAAGATGTTTCACAGTTTCAGAAACTCAAGAAAGGTTATGACCTTGCAGTTATGACAAACAGGTTTCTGTTGCTCACTCACCTGAGCCAGTTTGCTGCAGATGACGCCATGAATCTCCAAGTAGCTGAAGGTTAACTCGAGCTGCAATTGAGGGAGAGGGGGGACAAAAGATCCGTAACGAGGGTTTTAAAACATATAATTCAGGGCTGGCTGGGTGACGTAGCAGTAAAGTTTGCCCGCTCTGCTTCTGGTGGCCCGGGGTTCACAGGTTCGGATCCTGGGTGCAGACTTACGCACCACTTGTCAAGCCATGCTGTGGCAGCATCCCATATAAAGTAGAGGAAGATGAGCACAGACATTAGCCCACGGCCAATCTTTCTCAGCAAAAAGAAAAGAGGAAGATTGGCAATGGATGTTAGCTCAGGGCTAATCTTCCTCACAGACACACAAAATAAATAAAACATAATTCAAGGTAAAAGTGTTACAATTAGAAACAGTCCAAGAGCAAACAAGATACTGGGCATCTTCTGAAGGTAGGCTGGTTTAATATCTCCATTCATTCAATAAGATATAACCTTGATTTATCACATTTCAGAAAAATTATTATTCACTTTCCCAAAGGGTTGAAAAAACTACATGTCCAACTTTTTATATTTCATCCAGGGTCAAACCCAATGGAAAGTTTTTGTACTTCTACTCCAGTATTTATTCACTGAGTAATGAATGTATGAAGTGAGCCATTTAAATATACTTTTTTCTTTTATTTCAACATTTTGCTTCAGAAAGTCAGATCAGGATAAAGTCAGTGTTGGTTTTCCCTTCTTTCTAAACCTTTACCTCTTTGGGTTGCACTCTGACCACTTACTGGAGTCATCATTCCTTCCACTGTCTTTCATAAAAATTCATATTTTAAATAGATTTGGAAAAGTATTTAGGAATTTTAAACCACACTTAAAGGAAACATAGTTAAATAAAAGTCTACTCTCTCCGCATGTAGATAAATGATGATTTACTTTCTTTCTATTTAAATAGTAAGTGCTCCTTCCTCTCTTCTGTAATCAGCATTTCTTTTTCTTCAAAATATCTCCCGTGTGGCATTCTTTGCCTGTTTTTCCTGGACAATAGGCACTAATCTTTCTCCCAGTTTTGCAGTCTTTCATCTGGCTACAGCAAACAGTCACAGGGCGTGGGACTAGAGACAACAGAGGACTGAGTGGATCAGTTTATTTTGCCCTCTCACCTTAAAACTAGAAATGTAATGGGAAAAGAACCCAACCAGAAACAAACCCACAGACCCTTAGTTCTGCTCCCTGGTGGCAAGTTGTACCATTAGACATTTGGTAGGATAAACGTCAGAACAGAGAACCCCAAATCTCCAGTTAAATAACTTGAAGTATGGTAATGAGGACTGGAGGTAGAAAGATAATTCATTCTTTCATTAGTCACTTAGTCAACCAACAGACATTTATGGAAAGCCTACTATGTGCCAGGATTGGAAACAGAAAGAGGAACGAGGCATTTATCTTGTCCTCTAAGAGTTAAATGCAGCATCAGAGGCACATTTTAAACATTCAGTTAGAGTAGAAGTCTTCTTGCCTATCATCATCAAGATCTATACCTGGTTGGGTTTTGAAAAGTCATTTATAGGAGGGAATTATTTTCCTTAAAAGCATACATATCTACCTTCACTTATTTCAAATTAAAACTTATAAACATATTTTCATTTGCTAGCCTTTGATATAGTACCAAAGTTTCTTCTTTAAGCCCATTGGCTAGCCCTTCAGTGGCATTTCCTCTATAGGCCACACTCATAAATGCAGGGCACCCAACTTCCAGTTCAAGTCTCTTTAAAATGGAGTGAGAACTTGAAGACACTTGCAAAGCAATCTGAGGGCAGATGTTTTCTAGATTAATATCCTCCACATCCCCTCAGCCTTTACCAGTTTAACAGCCTTACCAAGACAGAAATTTTTTTTCAGTAATTCATTTCTATCAACATTCAATATTTCATAGACACTGTCTCCTTTTGAAGCCATATTTCATTGCTATGTGCAATAGCTGTAATTAAACAAATTTACTATTGTAATTATAACTGTCATGTATAGGTTTGGGAACAATCCATTGACCCTCGGTGGGCATCTCATTCAACTGGTGGGAGCAGGTGTGAACAGATAACAGTCTCTCTCTCACAACCTAGCAGCTATAAAATGCAGCTGGCTTCAGTGAGCATCATCAAGGATGGTATGGACCACTTTGGTCCATTTGGCTGAGTGAGATTAGTTGGAGGTCAATTAAAATGCTTCTACTGGACCTGAGGACTGTCACTGGGATAAATAAAAGGCCAGAAAGCCAGGAAAGCATTGTGACATTTCAGCTAGGCCCTGAAGAATGACTTCAAGTTTGTCAAGCAAAGAAGGGGTGGAAGGGAAATCCAGGCAGAAGGAAATGAATTTGCAAAGGCATAGAGGCATTAAAAGAACTAGGACAAGACAGAAGATAGAAGCAGATCCTGAAGTATCACAATCAGTAAGGGAGGACAGGCTGAGTCTGTAATTTGTCGGAGTCCCAGTTATTATTAACGGTGAGGAGAGTCTCTAAGACATACTGACAGACATCATAGCAAGGTTCAAATCATTCTCCCTAATCTCATCCATGGCTATTTTTAATAGGCCTTTGCTCGCAGTCTCCCCAGCTGACTCTCCCCAAACTCCAGCCCACCCCAAAGAGAGCTTCAAGAATGTCACAGGGCAGGAGAAGGCAGGAAGCTAGTTAGGAAGCTGTGACACATGCAGGCTGCACAAAGACCTGAGGACATTGTTAAGACAGAACCACACTTATTAGTGATCATTAGATAAGAGGAAGGAATTAGCCCAGGCTATCAATAGCTTTTCCACCACTCTCTCACTCACCCTACCTCTCCCTCGTAGCAAGACAGCCCCCATCCCACAGGCCAAGAGAGCAAACCTAAATGTGATTATGTGACTGTCCTGCAGTAACTCCCCCTTTTCCACAGGCACTCCATGTCGTGCTTGCCCATCTTTCTGACTAGTTTCCCTCCCACCACAGCCTCCTCCACAATCTTGGGCCCACATCCCAGCTCCCCAAATGCATTGTGCTCTTTCATACTGCAAAAGCCTTGACCAGTGGAAGACCCTCTTATCTTCCCGGTTGACGTGGGGTGATCCCTCAACTCAGCTTCTCCGCGGACCCTTCCCTGATCTGATAATTACCCACTCCCACCCCCAAAGCAGAGTTGGGCCCTTCTGGGGTGAAAGCAAAGTTCTATTTCTTCCTCTGGGTGTGAATGCAGAGGTATCTGCTTCGTGATTATTCAATGAGATGTGTATTTCTATTTTGTGCATTTGACTGCATATGTAGTACATTTAACAATAAAAACACAAAAGAAAAAAAATGTTTAATTAATCAGCTCCCAAAGTAAAGAAAAGAAACCTATGCCATAATCAGTGCCTGTTGTACAATACTGTTCTGAATATAATTATTTCCCTAGAAAATTAATGTCGTTGACACTGGTTTTGCTTCTTAGCCAAGGTGTACTGTGGCACATGAAAACCAGCCTTCTCTATGGGGGAAGCCTGCCCTGCATGCAGATCACTTTGGAAGAAAATCTGCCTTTCTTTATTTGTGATGCTGACAATATCAGAAATCAGAACCAATGTCCAATCTACCCTAGCCAGGCCGATGTGAAACATTACATACACCACGAGATAAAGCTGGACCTTCGCTCAGGGGCAGAGCTAGGAGGGGGCAAGGTAGGATCAGCCAGCAGAAGGGAGTCAGGTGACTTCCCAAGAGGCAATACACCTTCTGCTTCGTCATAACATTTTTAATTAAGGTAAATATATTATTCAGGAGGCTTCTACTCAATAGGCTGCTTGACTATTTTCTCAAGCCCATAAAATTTCCTTCTGCAATTACTTTTTCACCAGTGGGATAATGGTTAATTTGCTTCCTTATAGCCTGCCTTCAGGTATTTTAATGTATAGATAATTTAGTCCA
This sequence comes from Tapirus indicus, assembly GCA_031878705.1. NCBI lineage: Eukaryota > Metazoa > Chordata > Mammalia > Perissodactyla > Tapiridae > Tapirus > Tapirus indicus. The sequence goes on along the minus strand of CM062931.1, from coordinate 22,765,388 downwards.
ACATCATTTACACAATAATTGGTTTCATTGATAACACGTCTTAAACATACAGACTCACTTTATATTATCCAAAGGGCCTAGGACCAATAGTCTCATTCTTCAGAGAAACTTTATAATATTTGGCATTTGTATGATCAGAAAGAAAAAAGGGAGCAGGTACCCTAAGCCTTTGACTAGCAAACAGTGGGCTGTATCTTTGCAAAGTTCAGCGAACCACGCAAATCATTAGATTCCAAGTCCTAAAAGATCCACTTCATTACAGCACCGTGTCTAGCACATAAGTAGATATTCACAAAACAGTGGCTAAACGTTGAATTTTAAGAAGCAAGAAAGGACTGAGAAAATGAGCAAATAACACCGCAACCCAAACATCATAGTATAGTAAGGCTAAAAGCATCTTCCCAACCTTACTCATTTTCCTGGGTATGTGGGGCAGGTGAGGCTGTTCAGCTCAGTAGAAAGTAGAAAAGAGTAGGACACAGTGAGTCTAATTCTTCTTTCTCCCATTCACTACTTGTGAATCCTTAGACAAGTCAACTTGGCATTCTTTGAGCTATTTTCTAATAGTTGACCTACAAGTCTATGGTGAGAATTAACTGAGATAATATACTTAAAACTACACTTAGTAGATAACTAATTAAATTCTAGTAATAATAGTGTAGTTAAGCAGGGATTTTGCAGCCCCTGCTCTCATCCTTTGATGTCTGTCACCTACTAGTGGAAGTTTGACCTTGGGCAAGTTACTGATCCTCCTCCCTGTGCCTCAGTTTTCTCAAGATGAGAATAACAACGGGATCTATATCATGGTTTTCATAAGTTTCTTTTAAGGAGCAAATCTTATTTACTAACATAGCACTCAATAAATGTAGCAATCATCATCTTTTTAGAAAAAAAAGTCCATATCCTATAAAATTGGTCAATACCTCCCTCTTTGTTACCATAAAGAAAATAAAAGAAGCGATTATGCCTAATTCATGAGCTATCAGTTCAAATTTTAATTTGCACCATATAATGAAGGACATCTTATGAAAAAGGTTCAATAGATCTTTTAAAGAACTAAGTGGTACTGTGTTATTTTTATAGGCAACACCAGAATACATGGAGAACAGCTGAGGTGCGTTACTGGTAATACACTCTCTTTAGAGTTATGAAGGTTATTTCCCACATGTCAAAGCCTTAGAAAAATCTGCCATTACTACACCAAAGGAAATAAGAACTAGACTTGAAGAAAGTATAGACCATGCCCCAGTTGAGAGAGAAAAATGACAGGAATCCATAAGCCTCAGGGATATGGAGCACAAAATGCTTCACCACTTTTCTTGGGATGCCTTTACACAGAGGGAACAAAGGAGTAAAACATGTCCGTCATCACAATGTCTAGGTGCTTTCTGGGGAGAAGGAAGGAAATACGGGTGTGCTAAGAGAACTCTGGACACATTAGCCTAAATCATAAGTCTACGTAATTGAGGAGTGAATGTGTGTTGTGTTGGAGTGTGTGTGTGTGTTTGTGTTGGAAAGAAGAAACTCCCAACACTTACCTTGGTGGGGATTCGTGCTGTGACAAGGAAGGCTCGGCATGATGTAAGCACCTGTAAGACAGAAGAAGCAACATCAGTATAAGTACCAAAAAGTGGGGCTGGTGGGCTTTGGTGTTATCCACAGGATTTTAATGATACTGAAGCCTCGGGAGGCCACATGGCTTGGTTTCTGTCATGTAAGAAGAATTAGTAAACTGGACAGCTTCTTGGCCCTGAAGAATTAGTTTTATTCTAAGAGTCACTGTATGAAGGTCCATATTGAACAAATTATCTGCAAAATCTCAGGATGATCAATCAGTCAGCATCTCAAAGGATCAAGAGATTACTTCAGTTGAGTAAGCAGGACAGGTGTCTGTGATATTAAAATACAGATACCTTATACATAGTCATGAGCCCCAATACATCAACCGTAAACTTAATGAAAAAGCCAAGGACTCATTCACACTTTCAAAATTACAACCACCACCCACATTTGCCTCCTTACTTTCCATTCTCTGTACACTAGTTGATAACATTTATATAATACATAGGCAGCAAAACAGGCTATTCTTCCAAGAAGTTGTTCCCAATTTTGCTTCTCAGTCCTCCTTCAGTCCTAGAGAGAACATTTATGGAAGTTTCAATTGCAGTACTCAACTAAGAACATACATACAGTCCATGGGGTCCCATACGCCTATAGGCCCCCTCTTGCCCATCAGGGGCCCTTGTGAATACAAAGGGGCTGAAAATAGATCCAATTCCTAGTTCAAACCTGGAGCAGGGATCCCATGTCCACAATCCTCAACGTCTAAATGTGTTATTCTGCAACTTGGAGGTCCAGGCAGCCCTTATGGGCCTTTGCAGTAAAGAAAGAAGACTCCAACACTACTCAAGTTCTGATGGGAGAATTGTCTTTATCATTTTCCAAAGAACTTCCTTGCACGAAATTGATATTTAGCAAATAATGCTTATGTGCTAGTGTAAGAATGCCAGACATGAACAAAACCTTAGAAATCAGAAGTCAAGAACACTGAGGCCCAAGCTGTTATAGGATTTACCCAGAATCAACCAAAGTGCTAATCCATGCACAGAAGGTGAACCAAAGGGTGTGCCTGTGGCCTGCTCTGTGCCTCTCTCTGGTCTCCCAACTCCAAACAGAATCAGTGTATTTTCTATGAAACTCTTCTTTGAATAATCATAGGTCACCACTATTGGGAATAACTCAAGTAAGGACTATTTCTAAGACAGATGACTAAGGGAGGTGGCCCGACGCTGGCTGAGAGAGTCTGATAATGAGCAAGCACAGCCCATTTCAAGACATTTCACCCAAATGCCTTCAATCACAGCTATTCACAGGATCCATTTTACCCAGTATCAGTACTTGATTTTAGAGGTAACATGCTCTAAAAGACCATTAATAAGTGACTTCTGAAAGTGTAGGCAACTTAAGAGATCTATATTTGAATATTCCATATGCTGTGAACCACAGTTCTTTTCCCTAAGGAATGATCCTTTCTTTTTACCAAGGCCCTTGGGAGATAGAGAGCAACAAGCAATAGAAAGGAGAGGGATGCACAAGAAGTGGGGCCAGATGAGTGGGTGGAGGTCAAATGCAGCCCAGTAGTAGCAAGGCTGGTTACATAATTTGCAGGGCCTTTGTTCAAACATTAAGAATTTTAAGACAGTGACAGAAAGCATTAACCCAAGTGCAGGGCCCTTCTGAGAGTGTTGCCCCACACAACTGCATGGGTCACATGCCCACGAAGCCAGCCCTGATTAGTAGCTACCATTTATCAAGCATTCCCTATGTGCCATGAATGGGTGAACATCTTTGAATACACTGACATTTAATCCTCACAACAACCATATTCTATTTTGTTATAGAATATAACCCCCATCTTACAGATGAATAACGTGAGACTTGGTGATGTGACTCACTCAAGGTCACACAATCAGTAAGGGCAGAAACAAGATTCACAGCGGGCTTTGTCTGTTAACTCCAAAGCCTACGCTCCTCACCACTAGGCTACATTTACATGTTCCCACCCAATCCTGCTTCCTGGTACTCTACCCCCTGCCAGATCAGTTAGGATTGGGTAGGAAGGGATAGCCCAGTTAGGGCTGGGTAGGAAGGAATGTCACTGGGAAGGGACCCACAAAGCTCCCCGTTCTAATAGTATCTTCTTCAACATCCCAATAATTTATAGGATTCTCTTTTCAAATCCAAGTGTGCTCTGGAGAGCTCTTCAGTCATCTGCACTAGCCAGTCCTTGACTAAGACAGCAGTACTCAGAGAAGTAGAGTTTGGCTGCTTTGGGGGAGGGGAAGAGCAAGAGGTAATTTTGTTGCATGAGACACACAGGGTTTAGCAGTGAGCATCAGACAGTCAGAAGTGGCCTGATAGTAAAGGGACAAAAAAAAAGGGTCCAGAGACAGGTGTGGCCTGCGTTGTCATTTGCTTAGGTCTGAGGAACAGGTTACCGGTGACTGAATTATAAGATAGGACTCAGCTTAAAGGATGAAAAATTCGCCTTCTCTGAACCAAGCCCTTGCTTCTCAGGGCATCTTTGAGTCTTCTAGTTCAGTCCAGACCCAAGATGTGACGCCCTCTTTCAAACGCTGCTCCTCCTCCAGGGGAACAAGAAAACAACACTGACAGCCATGATCGGAAGCATAGCTATAAGAAGCTCCATTTCTATACTCACCATTTCTCCCTCACACACATTTCGCCCTTCCAGAGGTATTTGTATGATCAATCCCCCCCCCCCATCTTTTTAAGAACCTTAAGTCCACAAAACCTCTGCACAGAGGTAAAATAATAGCCAAATTGTAAAACTCACATGCCAGAAAGAACCCAATATGACCTGCTCAAAGACTTTTTTAAACCTCCCTTAGTTTATAATCTGAAAGCAGGTCCAGAGAAACTCATCACCTCACAGCTGGTTCGTGCCGGAGCAGGAACTAGAAGATGCAACTCCTTACTCCCAGTCTATGATCTTTTCACTCTCTCCTCCGATTAGCAATAAGGTTCAATGTCAAAAGCCCCAGACGGAAATATGTAGCCTCTTCAGTATTCAGAAAAATATATTTAACTCTGTGAACATTCTTTCAAAGGAAAATTGGTCCCACAACATCCAGGATCATTTTACAACCATAGTAGTAATAATAGCCCATACCTGTTGGGTACACTTTTCTAATAGGCTTGCATACGTTATCTCCTTTAATCCTCACAGCACCCTATGGGGTAGACACCGTTATTATCCCTATTTTAGGAAGAAGAAACCGAGGCACAGAGAGATTACATGACTCACCCAGGTCACCCAGCAAGCAGGCGGTAGAGCTAGGATTTGAACCCAGATGGTCTGGCTCCAGAGATTGAGCTCCTAATTACTTATACTGGCTCTCAAATCTTACCTTTCCAAGAACGAGCTTCCTCAATAGTCTGCACACATACTAATATGGATGAGTCACAGAACTTTAAAGTCAGAAAGAAGCACATCAACAGGATGAGGGATGTTTGGGTATCATAAGAAAAAGGACCAGTCCCTACTGGTCTGTCTGTCTGTCTCTGGTCATGTGTTAGTCTCTGCCTGTCTCTGTTCTATACGTCTACCTGATTCTATATGTGTATCTCTGGGTGTATCTGAATCTCTCCTCACCTGTTCCCCAACTCTTCCCTCCAACCCCTTCTCTCTGCTGTCAGGGTCTCTATCCCCACCACACCTCACCCCATCCTCTCCTTCTCTCTTCCCTCCTCTGGCACCCTCCCCTGCCTTCACACTGCCCACCATTTCCCAGGGCTTTCTCTATGCTAATCACTTGAGAGCTTGTGTCTTATTTATGCCTATTGCAAAACAAGAGACACCAATCACAGAAGAAATACTGCCTGCTAGAAGAGTATTTCATTTGTAACCCAGTCACAGAGACACCTGAACAAAACATGAAATAAAAATGACGAGACACCTTTTGACATTATTATACAATGAGCACGTCGGTAATTAAGTGATTATGAGGTCCCCTGTGTGAATCGAATTAATAAGTCTTAAACACTAATCTCAAAATAGGCACCCAAACAACTGACATGCAGCAGCAATCGCTAACACAAGGCGCGGGCTGGCCTTTCCGCCCTTTTACAAGTGGCGTGCTTTAGAGAATAAGGTCTCCTATAAGCAGCCAAGCCATCAGATGACCTGCCTGCCTTCTCTTGACCTGCCCTCTCCTCAACAGTCACCACCTCTTCTCAACTTACACCATAAAGGTGGTGTAAGTACACAATGTCCTTCAGAAGTTGGACACAGGCCAAAATAATTTGTTTGAAAAGTGGCACATCCATGAGGCAGCCCAAGCTTTAAAGGAATAAGCTTTGTGCTGGCCAGTCCTCATTTCTGGTGGTCAGCTAGGGTCCCAAAGGCTTGAGGACTAGTCTTAGAAAGCCTAGAAGGGGATGGGGTGGAATGGGTGAAATCCTCCAAAGTTGACCCAGCCTTTCCCAAGACGATGTCCACTTGTGAGCACAATAGTGTAGCAACACTTCAAAGCAAGAGTGAAAAACTACAAAGGGTACCATTCCAAGAACTGTGCCTCTTGCTCTATCAAGGCAAATGGAGCCAATAAATGGGGCTGAAAATCTCAAAGAACTCAGTCTCCCAGCTTTCCAACTGGGCTCCAAGATCTGTGGCCTTGGAGGTCTTACAGTGCACACATACGGATTCTAGCAGGTAAGGGGGAAAATCGCACAGGAAAACTTCTCTTTGATTTATTAGAAGGTGTTTCCTGATGATGGGCAATATCTTGGTGCTAGAGAGAGCAAGCATCTTGCTTGCCAGGTGATCAAATCTTCCCGTTTGCCCAGGACGTTTCCTGTTTAGCACTGACAATCCTGCATCCTAGAAACTGGGACTCTTGGTCACCCTACTTGCTAGGATTTTGCAATCAGGAAGACAAATTCAGATTCTGGCTCTGTCACTTTCTAGCTGTTTAACCCTGACAGTGTTGTTAATTTCTCTATGCCTCAGTCTCCTCATCTGTAACCAAGAAGATTCCTCTTCAGGACTAATACTGTTGTTATAAGTAACATACAAATGTAGATAAAGCCCTGGCCCAGCACCCAGAAGGTCTTTGCCAAATACCAGCTCTTATATCATTATAATTGACGTGACAGCATCTTAAATTTAGATTCCCAAAGTAAGATTAAGTAGTTACACCCATTAAATAATAGGTTTTGTCAACAGAACAAAACAAACAACAAATCCACAAAGATTCTGAGACATCTCCTAGGCTGAAATTTTCAGTTCAATATGTACTTCTGACCTTGAAGGAGAAGAATTTTCTTGCAAAGTTAAAAAAAATGGGGGGCATCAAAAGAAGTATATGTGCTTAGCCAAGGAACCTTAATCACAAAGGGCAAGCTATAACTTCCCTCCCTCCTCCTCCGGGAGGCCCATTTTTCCACAAGGGTCTTAGCATGCAAACCACATTTTCAACCTCTGTAATGAATTTCCTCTCCCTTTCATTGAAATGCAAGCAGCAGCCTGGTTCCCTCTGAGGCTTCTCAGTTCAACTTTTAACTTCAAAATTTCACTTGGAAACATTTATAAAAATCTTCCCTACTGCTAAGACTCACAGCTTAGCAGAGAAGCCTAAATTTTCTTATGGAGATGAGATATAATGAGGTTGGCTATGGAACTCTCTCATTGCACACTTATTAAAAACTGAAATAAATACCTGTTTCACCCTCTTAAATAGCTTCATTGCCTAAAGCCTACCGCTGCACAGGCAATCCATAAATTCATGTCCCCTAAATCCACATTCTTTCGTGCAGATTACCAAGAACGCCTTTCCTTTAAAATTGGGCTCTACATGGCAAACATTCAACATAATGGTCTTATACCCCCAAAGTGCTCTCTAATTTGCAAACAAAATGAATGATGAATGCCATTTAAATACTTTCCCCCTCTTCCAAACTCTCAGCTCCAAGTGCATCAGGGACAATATTCTCATTAATCCAAGACACACACTTTGGGGAGGGAGAGAGGCAGGTGGCGAGGACTGTTATCACCATTGTGGAGAGTTATGAGTGACAGATGCTAAGGGACTTGTGCAAGGTCATCCAGAAAGCTGAGGGAGAAAAAAAAACGTTGCTCCTGGCTCTGAGCCTCATAACATCTCATCATCCCATGATGACCAACACCCTCTCTGGCCAAAGCAGGACACTTCACTGAAAAAGAATACAAAACAATGCATCATTTTAGTGCAATTTCTGGCCCCAAATCCCTTATAAAACCAGATCACTATACTTCTCAAGCATCTGTATCTTGCCTACTGTCATTAACAGGTGTGCCCTGGTGAGGCAGCAGAGTCTAGTGCAGGATCTGAAAACTACAGCCTATCGGTCAAATCCAGCCCCCCATCTATTTTTATAAACAAAGTTTTATTAGGACACAGTCACACCCTTTTGTTTAATGTATCATCTCTGGCTGCTTTCACACGACAAGGGCAGAGGTTGAGTAGATGCAACAGAGATTTTTATGGCTTACAAAGCCTAAAATATTTACTATCTGGTCCTTTACAGAAAAAGGTTGTCAACCTCTGGTCTAATGATTTAGAGGACAAACTCTGGGGTCAGGTTGCCTGGGTTTCAATCCAAGCTTCACTATTTACCATCTGTGTGACTTGCAAACTACTTAACCTTCTCTGTGGCTCAGTTTCCTCTTCTATAAACTGGGAACAATAATCATACCTACACCTTGTGGAGTCATGAGGGCTAAATGAGTTAATAAATGTGAAGTGCTTTAGAAGAGTGCTGGCACATGGAAAATACTACATAGTATTTGTTATTATGATTTATATTTTAATGTTATAATAAAATTATAAATGTCCATGATACTATTAAACTAAGAAGAGAGTTATCCAGATTTAGCCTGGGTTTGGCCTCCAGCTAGCCGAGTGAGCTAACTCGGAACAAGTTACTATAATTGTGGACCTAAATTTACCCAACTGTAAAATAAGGGGGTTGGAACAGGTCTCTAAGTTACCTTCCTATATTCTGGGTCCATAATGTAGGCCCCCTGTGGGATTCTCCCAGTTCTAGGACGCTGCTCCTCTTTGGTTTGTACGGACTGCTAGGAGTGGCAAGTCCCCAGGAAATATGTGCTTAGAAGAATTAATTCCATCTTGGGTCCCTGCTCTCTGGAATGACAGATGTTCCCTCAATAGGGGGCAAGGAAGCCACTGGAGTTCGGTTTTCTCTTCGGATGTCTATTTTCAGGGGAAGTCTTTGTACTCTAACACCTGTGCAAATCCATTTCTTTTCACCTGGTTATATAGGCCATCATGCAGAAATGGAATGTTTACATACAGCTCGTCAGATACAATTGCTTCATTCTTTCTGCAGTCCCATTACTGCAAGTTGTAAGGCATTATCAGAGCATGAAAGAAAACAAACATTAATTTTCCCCACAGATGAACATGTGGCTACTTCAAAACAACATTAATTCTTCTTGATGTTACTACATATCAGATCTTCTTTTCAAAGCACCAAATGATACAAAACTCCACCACACTGATTCTATTGTATGACATTTTTAAAGGCAGAATGATGGCATGACCATAATCCGTAGAATGGGGCCACCTCTTAGGCTAAGAGTAAAGATGAGTCCAATACCTAGCTCCAGTCCCACATGCACCAGGAAGGTTTCACATTAAGGCACTCACATGTGGCAGAGCTTCTGCTCAGACCTCTCAGCCGGGGGTAAGCGGTGAGCGGGGGTCCCAGAGGTATGCATGTGACATGCTTGGGAAGGGACCTCTTCTTCTAGTGATCGCTGTCATATTTATGTTTTAAAGAAATTCTATCTACTAATAGTACAGTCACAGTCATGCAAGGAGTACAGAAAACATACAATATGAATGTAATTGTCATATTCACCCAATTAATTAGCAAAGTTTCCCCTGCTTCCCCAACACAGGGCCAGCCGTCTCTTCTTGAACATGTCATGAGAGTCACCAGAACTCAATTCTAGCTAAAAACCACATAGCTAAGAGGGATCTGGGGGTCACCCCCATCTGGGGGTCCAATTCCTTTATTTTACAGATGAGAAAACAGATCAGGAAGGGTTAAATGATTTGTCTGCATCCGTTAGGGCATGCTCTTTGTTTCAAGGAACAGAATTTTAAGCACAAATAAATTTCTTTAAAGGAAATGGGTAGCTCTCATAATAAAAAAGAAAAAGAAAAAAAACCAGAGCTCAAGAGGGACAGAAACCAAAAACCAAATAAACTCTCCATACATGAAAAGCAAAAACTAGTGAGGAGTCCCTTCTGGCTGTCCCCAGGGAGTGAATGGACTCAAATCACTTTTCCTCCATGTGACCCCTCTTCAAGATTCAAAACCCAGGGGCTAGAACCCCCTGTCCTGGGCATGGCACCCAACAAAGACCACACAGAATTACTTGAAAGGAAAGACAAGTGATGTTCATGGCTTAGTGACAAAGAGCGCTGGCTCTAGAAGCAGAGAGCCTGGGTATGAATTCCCACTAGAACACTTACGACTAGCTGTGTGCTTGGGCAGGTTACTTAACCTCTCCATGCCTCAGTCTCCTCATCTGTAAAAACAGGGAGACAATATCACCTACTAAGATAATGTATGTGAAGTACTCACGACAAGACATGGCACATAAAGGAGTCCAATAAACATCCTCGAACATGGCCTTGGCCGAGTATAATGATAATAATAGCTAAAAACTGGCCATCTGGCAGAGTTGGAACAAGAAGGAAGTTTCACTTGTCTTTTATTGAAATTCTATTGCTACAGTCCCTACTCAACCTACACCATTTCAATTTGCCAGCCAATATTTCCTGGCCTTATATCCTCATCTTCTCAAGCCAAGGAGGCACAAATGTCACTTCCTTATTCTTTCCTTTTTGTTATATTAGCATTTTCACCCAATGAAAAAGTACACATTTTCTTTCCTTCTCTCAAAGCAAATTTATGAAACAGTCTTCCATTTTGCAGAAGTGTGAGTGGCGTATGGTAGGGGGGATTGATTTATATTAAATACTATTACATAAATAATCAGATAGAGAGACAGTCTTCATTAAATTCAGAGATAAGAAATAGGGAGAGAAGGAGAAAAGAAGATTTGGAGTGATTATATGGGGAAATCCAGGTATGCACATAATTTTCAAACTGAGGGCTGCAGCCCACTGACGGGTGGTTAAATCAATTCAGTAGAGTTTAATAAGCATATTAATAAAATAGACTAAACTGAACCGGAAGTGAAAACAAAATCAAGTGTGTTGCAATAGAAACCATAAGCATTGTTTCATGAAACTGTTGTTTCAGAGATATCAGCATGCACACAGTACAAGTGCACGCACGTGTGTGTGTACACACGTGTGTGCACATATGTGGGGGGGGCCTGCTTCTCAAAATCAACATAAAATGTATTTCTTCTCTAGGTCCAAATTTTGAAAGTTTGATAAACACTGGCTTATGGCACCATCTGCACCTGTAAGCATGATCCACCAAGGGGCTGTGGAAGAGGTTGAGGCAGCGTGGAAGGATGGTAAGAACATGAACTTTGGAGTCAGACAAACCTCAGGAGAAATCCCAGCTTTGCCATTTTGTGAGCTAAGAGGTAGTAGGCAGGTTACTTTAAATCTGCAGGCTGCAGTAGCCTCACCTCTAAGTTGGAGACAATATTTATCGTTGTGTAAAAGTCAGAGATAATGGATCAAATGCTAAGCCCATAGCAGACATTAATATAAAAGGAGCCATTATAGCTGTCCTCATACTTATAGAATAGAGCTCTGAAAGTGATCCATAGGAATGAAAAACTGAGACCTACAAAGACATGTGCAAACTTAGTAGTTAGAGAGAGCCAAGCCCAGGTGCCCCGTCTCCTGGGCTCAGCTCTGTTCACAACACATCGTCTCCAGGATGTAGCTTGATCAGTGCAGGAAGAGATTATTCCCATGGTAACTAGAGCCTATCTGAGAATCAAAAGAGAATTTCATTTCTATGTGGTGATGTAGTGAAACCTGATATAGAGGAAGAATGGGCTTTGGACTCAGACCAATCTGAATTCACTTGCTAACTCCCCCACTTATCGATTACCTAACCTCTCTGAATCTTATTTTTCTTACCTGTAAAATGGGTATGGCATAACCTCTGTAGGACAGTTATGAGGATTAAATGGGATAACTTGTAAAGACTCTAGCACTCTCTTAGACACTCAACTTTATTCACAGAAGATGCTAACACCTGGCTCAAAACCTTTCTATGCCGCGCTTCACTTCTGTCATCAGGGGTCAGTAATGCGTCCATTCACCTAAGGGCTCTGGAGTTGCACTGCCCCCGTTTGAATCTTGAGTCCACCATTCACAAGCACGGGTGATTTAGGGAAAGGCCTTTCTCTGTGCCTCACTTTCCTCATCTGTAAAGTAAGCGATCATAATACATACTCGTTGGGGGTTGCTGAGAAGATTAAACAACATGACATATACCAGGTGCTTAGAACAGTGTTGCCAACAGTAAGTGTTAGCATCACTGTCATGCATCCTGAGAGACTCCAAGATCACGCGGACTTCTCATTCTTTGACCTCCTGGTCCACTCAGTCATTCCCCAGGCCCTCTTATCTATTGCTTAAAACTGTACCACCTCTAGGATTTCTAATTCAGGCATCCCACTCTCTGACTACAACCTTCTAATTTCGCCTCAAAGTGTGATCCATGGGCCAAAAGGGCAGGCATCACCTAGGAGCTTGTTAGAAATGCAGAATCTAAGGCCCCACCCCAGACCTGCTGCCACAGAATCTGCACTTTAATAAGATCCCCAGGTGATTTATATGCACATTACAGTTAGAGAGCCATTTGTATCTTATTCCCCCACTAAGCTCCCCCCACCACTCTGTTTCTTGGCCCCTGACACCACTGGGTCACTGACCATTCTACATCCTCCCTCCTCATCAGCCCTAGCCTATCTTCATCCCACTGAAATCATTCCTCCATTGTTAATACCTCCAGCCTGCGTGTTCCTTGCCCTTTTATTACGCCCACAGAGGAAAAACCTCAACCCTGGATGAACCCACCTAACTGCCTATTCTGTGCTGCAGTGGCAGCTGCCAAACACAGCTGGAGAACTGATCTAACCCAGCAAGCTGATCCACTTCCTCCACCTGGGAAGATGATTGCCTCCTACCTCACCAAATAAACAGAAATGATCAGAATGGTATCCCTGATCATCCCACTCCAAACCTCCACACCTGCCTGCCCCTGCACCTGTACCCCTCCTCTCCTTTTCTCCTTCTGAAGTGCTAGAGGTAACTGCCCGTCCCTTCACCTGGGCTCTGGATTATATTTCACCCACCTTTGCAGGAACCTTAGGCGACTAACTGTGCCTTCCCTTCCATATCTAAATGTCCAAATATAGAGATACAAGATCTAGAACTACACTTTAAATTCTACACACTTCTTGTGGCTCCATCTTACTCCCCCCTTCCTCTGAGCCCACCTTCTCAAAAAAGGATCTGCACTTGATGTCTTCATTTTCCTGCCTCAAATTCCCTCCTCTACTGTTCAGAATTGGCTTGTCTCCACAACTCCACTGAAACTGCTCCTGTTGAGGTCCCATCACCTCTTTGTTGCTAAACCCAGTGTATAGTTTTCAGTATTTTCTAAGTAGATTGCACCTTAGCACTGGGCACAGCTGAATTAGATTTCACAGCTGAACTAGATCTCTCCTTAGTATTGGCTCAGAGCTTCATGCTTGGAATTCTCTTTTCCACAGGTTTTCCACCTGCCTCTCTGGTCACTCCTAGTGGTAGGTCCATTCCCCATTCCCTACTATCTTCTGTTCTCTCCCAGGATCTCAATCGATCCCAGATGACTCCCACGTTCAGGCACAGCCCAGACCTCTCTTGGATCATCAGATCTATTTATCTCCACTTGGATGTCTCTCCCCAGCATGCCAAATTCAGCATGTCCTCAACTAAACTTGTGATCTTTCTTCCAAAATCTGTTCCTCCGGGGGCCGGTCTGGTGGCATAGCGGTTAAGTTCGCACGCTCCGCTTCAGCAGCCCGGGGTTTCACAGGTTCAGATCCTGGGCACAGACAGATACACTGCCTGTCAGCCATGCTGTGGGGGCGTCCCATATAAAATAGAGGAAGACGGGCATGGATGTTAGCCCAGGGCCAGTCTTCCTCAGCAAAAAAAAAAAAAAAAAAAATCTGCTCCTCCTCCAGGACTTTGAGCTCAGTAATGGACGTGGCCATCCACACAGTTTCTCAAGCCAGAAATCCAGGCACTGGCACCATCACTCCCTATCTCAGTCCTTTACCAAATTCAATGCAGTCTAAACATTTCTTAAATCCATTCACTTCTCTCCATCTCCACTGCAATGACTCTATTCCAAGCCACCATCCTGCTGCTCCTGTACCACCTGCAACAGCCTCCTCACAGATCCACTCTTGCCTCACCAAATCAACTGCCTATATAGGATCTTGAAGTGATCTTCTAAAAAACCCAAACATTATCATATCCCTTCTCTGCTGAAGCTCTTCAGTGGCTACGCACGACCTCACTGGTCCCTGCCTCCACCTGCAGCCTCACTTAACTCCCTCTCCTCCCCACTGCTCCCCACCCCCATTCTAGCCACACTGGCCTTCTGTTGGTCCTCCCAAGGAGAGGGCTTCTGCCCCATCCTCGGCTTCAAATGCTCTCCCTTCCCCTGGTTCACACCTACTCATCTTTCAGATCCCAATCTAAAGACTTCCCAGAGAAAGTCCAGACTACAGCAGGTCTCCCTCTGATATGCTCTCACAGTATCTGCACTTTTCCCTAGTAATACCTACCACAATTTTAATTATTGGTGGAATTACATATTTAATATCTACCAGCCCCACCAGACTGTAAGGTGCCTGGCAGCAGGGGCCATATCTGTCCTATTCAAAGCTCTATTTCCCAGTGCCTGGCACAAAGTAGGTGCTCAAACATCTGTTGAATGAATGAAAGCAACAAGTTTCACTGCTCTTCATCACCCTCTTTCCAGCTGTGAAAATTCAGGATCTTAGAAAAGTTGCTACAGTCTGTGAATCAGTTACGCCTGTTTATTCCTGCTGCCTACCACATAATTGACACATCCTTCCTATTTATTAGTCATATCCTATAAGGAAAATACCTGAAAATCTATTGTTTGCAGCTCACTTTGACCCACTTCAAACAGATCTACTAGTTAATTCCCGACTCAGCTGCCGAAAGGAAGAGACATAGAACAAGAAAAAGATAACTTAGTAGAGGAAAGGTAGAGAAGTTCCGACACCCCTGCTTTTTCTTCTTCACTCACTAACTCCCCACAGGCTGGGAATGTCATTCCTAGCCATGGAGCAGGGTAAGCAAAATCCTCTTTAATAACCGATTTCAGATATCCTATGCCTTTCTATATCTTGATTTTTGCCCTTGATTGTACCAACAGGGCAACAGAGTTAAGTCCACAAAACTGAACAATTTACAAAGGGTGCGTTTGGGTACTGATGAGGCAGATATTACAAGAAATACAGAAATAATCATGTTATTTTAGTGACAATTAATAGACAATTTAAACACGAGGAAACCTATCTTTAAAAACCAGGGCATATTGAAAGGATATGCCAAAGGGAGAAAACCTGTTTTTTTTAAACAGAGCATGTTTTTCTTCCTTGAAGCTTCAGATAAACGAGATTTGCTACACGGAGAAGCGTTTTGCTCAGGAAACACAGAACCATCATTCATCTACTAGAAGAACTCCACCTGAGCATGTTGCCAAATGGTGCAGTTTCGAGATAAAGTGAAACTTGGGGGCAGAGCTTTTTAAGCCAAACCCAGCCTTCATACAATGGGAGGAAGTGAAAAGTTGTCGACATCTTTCGGCACAAACACTGCCGCTGCTGTGCCCTTTAATGTAGAAATTAGCAACTCAGGCTCTCTCTACAGCCGTGCCGCCTCCTCCTTGCCTCAGTGGGAACCAGCAAACTGTAAGTGACCCCTCTATCTTTATTGCTCCGGACCACTCCCAAGCTTTCCTGTCTGCCTTGCCCCACTATGCCAGAAACAGGCCGGGTGCCCCAGGCCAGCATCAACCTCTTCCTAGTATGGGGCAGGGGACTGTCTGCCTCTCTATTTCTACAAGTCATCACCTCCCCTCCCAAGGCAGCAAACTATGCAGGCTGGGTCATTCACCCCTAACCCCTGCTCCCTCAGCACAAACACATACCCACGGCAGCCCAGCTCCAAAACCAAGAGGATCCTTCCTCCTCTGTCTTTGGTGAGCTGGCCTGACAGCAAAGGACTGGCTGGTCTGCAGAATCAGCCAAGACTGGAGCCCCAGGTTCACTCTCTTTTTGAAGTTTTCCACATACAACCCCTGGAGCCCTGGTTCAAATGCCCCTCTATGTAGCCCCTCAAGAGTGGGAAGGAGAGGAATGGAGGCCCCTTGTAGAGCCAGGCAGAAAGCAGAGTCTGAAACCAGAGTCCTCTTAGAGAAGAAGGGGATGGAGGCAGGATTATGCTAGATGTATCTTTGTTTTTCTCTCGCTAAAATGAATTTTAATTGGATGAGCACTCTTTGGTTCCAAAAAACATAATTCTCTTTTAAATGTACTCATCCTATCCCATTCCTTTTCTTTCTTGTAGCATTTATCATAACTGTCATTAAATATTTGAGTAACTCTTTCATTCACTCATTTATTCATTCATTCATTTAAATAATTATTGAGTGCCTACCTTGTGCTAGACACTAAGGAAAAAACATAAAGCCCTGCCTTCAAGCCACTTACATTCTACTGGGAGGAGATAGACTACACGCAAATAAATAAGTACAACATATGGTAGACCAGAGGATAAGTGCTATGGAGAAAAATACAGTAGGAAGAGGGAACAGCGATTGCTGTGTGGGAACGGAGAGAGGGATGATGGGTAGGTGGCATTTTTAAATAGTTTGGTGAGACCTCATTATGAAGTGATGTTGAAAAAGTTCTAAAGGAAGTGAAGGAATGAGCCATATGGATATCTCTCGGACAAGAGTGGTCCAGGCAGAGGGAACAGCAAATGCAAAGGCTGTGAGGCAAGAATATGCGTGCAGTAATTGAAGGACAAGGAAGAGCGCACTGTGGCTTGAAGAGGGTAAGCATGGGTGAGGGCAAAGGGGTGATGAGGTGGGGGTGAGGGAGGCTGTGGGATCTGTGAGGCCTTAGAGGCCACTGTCCACACTTCAGCTTTTACTTGAAATAAAAGGGTAAGACACTGGAGGATTTTGAGCACAAGAGTGATGTGAACTGACGTTTAAAATGATGTCTCTGACTGCCATGCTCAGAACAGACTGAGAAGCAGGCGAGAGGGCAAGAGTGGAAGCACGGAACGCAGTCAGGAGGCAACTGCAATAATTTGCAAGAGAGGTGGTGATGGTTGGGACCAGAGTGGTCAGTGGGAGTGGCGAGAAGTGGCCAGATTCCGGACATACTTTCATAAAGCCCAAACGGATTTATGGATAGAGGGAATTTGGAATATAAGAGATTAGTTATTTTGCTAAGGTAATAGTTTGGTTTATACCCATGAAATAATTACATAACAATTCAAGATGCTACATGATTAAGAGACTACTGGATTGCTCTAGGTAATATGTTACCGAGTAAATAAGAAAATATTTCTGGAAGAAGTGCAACTTGAGAGCAAACAACTGGTTCCAGGATTTGCCAAGTATTATTCTGAAGGGCCTGGTTGTTCTCAGTAGAGAAGCAAATGATGTTTTGGAGTGAGGTATGCTTTCCTGCACATCCACCTTGTGCTTTCTTTAATCATTTCAAAAGTACATTTAAAATATAATAATATAAAGCTAGAGATTCTATTTAAATTTTAAAAAGCAACTCTGGGGAGCAGAAGGATGGAGATGTTCTTTTACCTTTTCTCAGTTCCTCTAGAGTAGTGCTGTTGCTAGAACCTTCTGGAAATGTTCTATATCTGGACTCTCCAATACAGTAGCCACTAGCCACCTGTGGCTACTAAGCACTTAAAATGTGACTGTGACTGAGTAACTGAAATTTTAATTTCATTTGATTCTAATTAATTTTATTAAAATAGCTACTTGTGGCTTCTTTATTGAATCATATGGCTCTAGAGGAAAAAAATCACTATGTAGTAGGGGCCGGCCTGGTGGCATAGTGGCTGAGTTCAGTGTGTGCCACTTCCACAGCCCAGGTTCATGGGTTCAGATCCCGGGTGCAAACCTACACCACTCGTCAGCCATGCTGTGGTGGCGACCCACATACAAAGTGGCGGAAGACTGGCACAGATGTCAGCTCAGGGCCAATCTTCCTCACCAAAAAAAAAAAAAAAAACCCCAACCACTATACAGTAAAACATTCATGAACTATATGTTACACTTTTTCTCTTGAATTGAAAGGATACATACAAAATAGATTTGTAGAATCTTAAAGTATATATTCTTATTTTTTTATTATGCCCTACAGTTATCATCTAATTCTCCTATTTCTGCATATATTCTCTGAGAAGAAATAGTAGATATCTTGGTCTTAATAGTTTTTAAACACATTTTCTTGGTTTTTGAATGCAACTCTAATATCTTCTAGGCCATCATTCTATTAATGACCTACATTCAAAAAGAGATTTCCCTCCCTGGTGCGTATTCAATGTTAACGTTCTAAATGTCAAATAAATATAGAGAAAGATATAAGATTCTTATTACAATTGAACTACCCTCCTGCTCTAAGTTCAAAGTACTTCAGGGCATCGGTTAGCTCATTTTTCCTCCCAAGATCACAGTGAATAAAAGGGCTGATATTAGAATCACCCTTTTTCAGTTGAGGAAATCAAGGCAGAGAAAGATTAATGACAGTCCATTTTACAGTGTAAATCTACAGTTTAGTCAGAAAAAAAGAGTAGGAAGTAGGAAGATATAAAAAGTGAAAATGAAAAAAAAAACTACATGCAAATCCTTAATTGCCAAATTCAAGTGAGCTGAGAGCTGGGCCTTGGAAATGCTGATTGATGAACAGAGTTGGTGGCAGTGTCTGTCCTTTAGGCCCTGTGTCTCAGATCTTTCTCATGTCCCAACAATGCCCCTGAGGTCTGGCATGATGCTGGCTCCATAACTGGACAGTGAAGAGAATGTAGAGGTGAGGGTGGGGCTCGATTAGTGAGGTGGCCTCAGAAAAACGGTGTTTGCTTATTCACCAGCAAACCAGATTCGACGACGGGGCAACATTCATGAATAAGCTCACCTGACAGCTGGAGCAAGAGCTTCCGTTAATCTTGCTTTTGAAACACTCAGGCTAACCCTGGTTATATCACTAAATTGCATGACCCAGGAGATGAACAGGACAATTCAATCAGTTTAAAGCTGACATTTGAAGTTGTCAGTTAAATTCCTTCATGTTAAGAATGAAGAAACTGAAACCCAGGAACACCGTGATACTCGCAAAAGAACACAATTTTATTCATTTTACAAGCAAGGAAGCCTGAATTCCTATGTCACGTATGGTGCTGTTTTCTATAAGCATTTAAAAAGAGGCAAGTATCCTTACTTTTTAACTCCAATGTTTCTAGAAACTATAGGATTAGAGGATAGTCACTGTTTCAAATATACACACACACACATATATTATACACTATATATATATAAAACATAATTATATAAATTATATCTAAATTTCCCCCACAGGAAGGATATTAAAATTAGTGATTGTGTCCCTTATCATTATTAAATCAGAGCTGAGACATGACAATGTTATAAAAGCAAAGATCAAATATAGATCATTAAAATAATTTAAAATTGTTTGAGTACGTGTTAGTTCCTGTGAAACAAGTGTAAATATACTATATACATTATATATGGGGCCAAAAGTACTATTCAATATTTAGGAAATGTATAAAATTAGAACTATACCATAAATCTTGGAATTTATGCTTCTTGGAATTTAGAAGGGCTTCTTACGGATGACTTGGTTAGCCTGGTCTTTTAAAACACAGTCTGAGCAAGTCCGAACTGATGTTTCCTTTTACTGAGCAGAGACATTCAAACATTCTCCACTGCAGTGATAACTCAAAATGCTATAGATGGGCAGGGGCTCTTATACATGTTTCCTGATGACGATGAAGATGCTGGTGGTGATGGTGTTTCTAATGCTAAAGTGGAATAAGGCCAGTTTTGCTTTGCTACAGGTTATCTGCCCAAAGAACGTTACCAGCCCAGCCGTGTTGAATCATTTTGCTTATCCTTTTGACAGCCACTTTATAGAAACATTTCTTTCATAGGTGACTTTTTTAAAATTCCCCAAATTATAAGATTTAACAGGAGTTTCAAGATATGAGTTCAAAAAATTCCCAGTCTTAATCCTGAAAAAAAGCTTGGCCAGTACCATTAAGCACAGCCAGGGGCAGGGAAGTAATTTGTGTAAAGCATTTTAGAATAAAGGGGGATGAGTCAAAATTCCATCATTATACTTAAAATGTCTTTTTGATTCCCTGAGAAACCTTCATGGCAGGAAGACTGATTCTAATACTTCCAAAGACACGCAGGAAGGAAAAGCACCCAGGAAGATGCATGTTGGTCTAAAACAGAGAACCTAAGCAAGCAGAAGGGGCACGTGGAGAGCCAGGGCCTGGGGGCACTTCACCTTACAGGCCTGATTTCTTTTCCTGGAAAATGCTGGGTGGTTTCACCATAGAGTGTGCTAAATCAGCATGATTTACGAGCAGATTTTAAGGTAAAGAGAGAGAACTAAAGACAGAGGAATAGAGGATAAAACAGATGGAAGCTGCACAGACGTACCACGTGAATTCTGCAAGTCAGACAATCCGCACAGACGTAATTGTAGGTCGATTGTGCAGTACTTCTCAAGACGGACATGCCTGCCCCAGCTCCACTGCTTACTAGGTATGTCTTGGACCAATTATCTAATCTCCCTACACTTCACATCCTCAGCTGCAAATGGATACAATACAGTATCTACTTCCTATGACCGTTGTGAAGATTAAATGAGAGCATGTATGTAAAAGCTTTTCACCATGGAGCCTAATGAACAATAACCAATAAATATGAGCTATCTAATGATAATAACAATAATAGTCATAGTTCAAAAAGTAATAATAGCTGTTTGAAAGGTCAAGCTAAATAATTTTTAATTCCCTTAACATACCAATAAATCAACTAGAATTGGAAATAAAATTTCCTCCAGGCGTAATTTGGTTGCCAAGTTCTCTAACAATTACATGAAGGACCTATGTAGAACAGGTTCCATCCAAACCTCCCTACACATTCATTAGTGTTATTTTCAAATTTAATAAGTTAACAAAACTTTCCTTTTCCACCATTAGAAGTCAGTCTATTATATTTTCTGAATGTTCAAAGGCTAGTGATTGATATCTGGTTTAAATACCTCTGACATTTTTACAAAACTTGCCAACTTAAAACCATTTCCAGAAACCCGACTCACACCCAGTCACCAAATACACACCCATCCCCACCAGAAGAAGGCCATTCAGGTCTCCCATCACCCTCCTTGGTCAAAGGGACCATGGCTGTTGAGTCTTCTCTAGTGCATGGGCAGATTTACATCCACATTCTGGCAGAGCCTGAAGATGGGAAGCCCAGAATCCTTCATTAGCAGATGTACTTGGAACAACTGTAACAGCCAATGGTACCTGCACAACTAGGAAACCCAGGCCTTTTTCTAGCCACAACCATTGGCCTTGCATTCCTGACCTCTTGGACAAATATCAAAAGGTATGCTTCAGATAAATATCAAAAGATATGCCTTCTCTCAACACTCCAGTTCACAACTGCTCCTCCTCTTATGAACTGCCTATGAGGAGGGAAGAAAGGAAGGGAGATAATTTTGAAGTCATAAGCCAGGAATGGTGAGACATTTATCTTATTGCATTTAACCCCATGAGGAAGGTACCATAATCCTTGTGTTATAGATGAGGCATTTGATTTCACTTGCCCCAATGACACTGATAGGAGTTAGAATTTGAACCCACATCCATCTGCTTCTAAACCCATGATCGCTGCAGCACCCCATGAGATGAGCCCCTCACTACCAATGCTTCTCACCACCACCTCAAACCAAGTAGTGGGGCTTATACCATTCATTATCTTATTACTCCCCCAAGTCTTCCCATGTCAAGGAACAATTTATATGCACCTCAAAGGGCCTGTCCACGCCACACTTCACTTAGCACAGTGTCTGGCAGAAAGGAGGCAATTGCCTGATCTAAATCTTTCCTCTCATAACCAGACTACAGCAAGCCTGTGTCCTCTGCACGTGATTATCACATAAATGGGCCTCATTAACATCAAGCTTTCAAAAACAAGCCTGTTTCCACTAGGTAACAAGCTAATCAGTAATTAAAAGGTGTACTAGTCTATCACCTTAAGCACTTCACATTAAGAAAAGGATTAACTCAAATTAAGGACTCTACTGACACTCCTATGTGGGAAGACCTTTAGGGGAAGAGAGGAATATATACATTGATTTCTGTTTGTGAGTTTGCATGATTAAAGATGTTTCTTTGGGGGCTGGCCCAGTGGCATAGTGGTTAAGTTCGCATGCTCCGCTTCAGTGGCCCGGGTTTGCAGGTTCAGATCCAGGGTGCGGTCCTACACCACTCATCAACCCACGCCGTGGCAGCATCCCACATACAAAATAGAGGAAGATGGGCACACATGTTAGCTCACGGTCTTCCTCAAGCAAAAAGAGGAAGATTGGCAACAGATGTTAGCTCAGGGCCAATCCTCCCCAGCAAAAAAAAAGACATTTCTTTGCCACTGGGTCATCAAAGAGGCATTTCATGGCTGGGGAATTCTGACCACGAACAAATGAACTATCCCTAGTTGAGAACTCTTGGAGGAACGGGTCCTAATCATGAATATCATTGGATCTCACCATTGGAGGCACAAAGTTCCACCCATAACGGAAAAAAATATTATAATTGTCTTGTTCATTAATTTTTAAAGTTCTTTTTCCAGCCATTCTTCTTTTGCAGTAACCTAATATTCAGAAACATGACCCCTTTTCTGACTGCTTAGAAAATGTACTATTTTCCCCCTAGTGTTCTTAAATCATCCAAATGTACACTAAATGACAGCATCAATATCAAATGATAATCCTGGAAAAGGTCTGTACATCTCTCTCCCTTCCCCCACCCCCCCACACACGGCTATTTAAATAAAAGGAATTAAACCTGAATTCATTTCAAATTTGTGTATATGCTTGAAGCAAGTGTATCTGCCTAATTTTAAGTGTCTAAAATTAGGATTTCCAATTTCATGGATTCTCCAGGAAAACTATAGCTGAGTGAGGGAATGCCTAAGAATGCATTAGGTGGAAAAGAGATGATGGCCCAGGGAAGAAAATATACCAGACATAAGCCAGCCAACAAACCATCCTGTGCCCAGATATGCAGCACCTGTCTGAGCAGCCCAGTGAATACTATGCTGTGCACTTGACACAATGTGTCAAGAAAACCACAGTGCGTCAAACGATGGCCTCTCCACAGGGCACTGTGATGACCAGTACCTCTTTGCTAATCAGTGGCACAAGTGCACGTACAAACCACCCTTCCTTTCGTTGGCACCTAGAGCTACAACTTTCATCACTTACCTCTGCCTCTTTAGACTCATTATCGGCCCTAACCCCTGCTCAAAATGCCCCACATTCCTGTTGACTGCTTGCACCCCAAAGCCTATTTGTTGCCATTTACCCAAACCATCCAGATTTCTATTCTGACCACCTACTTGACAATGCCCTCTTGCTATGAGACTTGGGTGATGACTAGCCAATCAGCCTGCAAGCCCTCTTGGTAGACACCACACACCATAACCTCACCTTTTATTATGGTTTAACCGTGAGGCATTTGTTTTTGTAGAGATGTGAAAATATTTTTTTTTTTTAGAAAAAGCAGCTAGAATCATTGGGCTAGAAAGAGCTTTAAGAAATCTCAATTCTTCATAATACTTAACTGTCAACATGCCTGCAAATCTTTTTCTGTACGCTTTGCTCTTTGACGGCAGGACCATGCCTTAATCACCTTCATCTTGGGACCCTACCTCCCCAAAGTGCTGAATGATGCAACCTCCTCAACAAAGTCTCTCACTAGCCTTTTTCATCAGCTGGCTATTTACATGAAAACTGTTCATCAGCTGGGTACAAGATGGCTTAAACTAAATGACTCCACATGGTGAAGAAAACACTTCACTGGCCATCAGAAGATGAGAGTTGTGGGGGAATCAGAACTGGCCACCTCAAAATATGTCTCTTTGCCTTGATTATTTTCAAGAACAAAAGACTCTGAGAGAAACTTTGACCCACCCCACCACCACTAACTGCCTAAAAGAAATTTAAGATAGAAGGCCTGTCCCTAGGACAGGCCATCACCATAGATAACTCTGGGTATGATAGAGCTTAGCAAGGGAGGGTCCTTGCTAATCCCATTCTTATCAAAGTTCTGTTTACCAAACATTTGCTTTTCCATTTCCATGTGAATTGCCTTCCTCCCCTCTGAAGTCCCAAACCACTACCCCCAACACCCTCCTTTGTCTTTACCTGAAGGTGCTATTTAAAGTGACAACCTCGGCCATTCTGGCTGAGTTTGTTTTCCTGGGTCTGTCCCATGTATACATGTTATAAAGCTTTGTTTGGTTTTGTCCTGTTCTTCTGTCTCATGTCAATTTAATTCATAGCCCAGACAGAAGGACCTAGAGTGGGTAGAGGATTTGTCTTCCCTCCCCTACAGAGTCCTGATTTCAACTCTGCCGTTAATTAGCTATTTGGGGTTGGGTCAGCCACTTAGCTTCTCTGAGCCCTCCCCATCTCTGCAGAGAGTGACCAAGATCACTTCTAAGGGACCCTGTGGCTCTATCATTCTATGCTTTTAGGTTAAGGAAGAACTTCCTTAACTTACTGTTAAAACAAAAACACAGACTAAGTTACCATGAGTTAGGGAAACCGCCTAAAGATTAAAATATGATATTTACTTATTTTCCTGGGATGGTTTTGCTCCCAGTGCTTCAGGAAGTGAGGGCATAAGTGACTGGTCAAAGACCTCTTCCTTTCAGCTCCGTAATTCTGTGACCAAGTGAGGACTTTTGAAAAGAATGTTATAATCCTACTATTAAGTTATACTGTTGTGGCTTTTATAAAATAGTCTAAAAAAAAAAAGCAGAACGATTTTAATTTTTCCTGGAAAGAAATGGGGCAAGCCCTCAGGCAGTGCTGTCAAAATAAATCTGCTCAGCTTTTTCACAGGGAATCTGCATGCCCTGAAGGGGATGCATCTCAAACAAGGAAAAGCTTGAGTGCCGCATGCCCCTTAGTCGAGAAATAACCACAGTGCAGGAAAGACACTGGGAAGAGAGTGAGGCACAGAATTGTATTTAGAATTTGTGACATATGGAAGTCACAAGGATCCCCACGGTCAAGGTGCCATCCCGGAGAACAAGTCAACACACAACGGCATGAACAACAGGCTTCATCGCCCAGCTGGAAACTATCTTTCCACTTGCTCATGTCTTACCTCAACAGGGGGACAAAAGCAATTTTCTTGTTTCCTCCACCCTCTAGATAAAGTTATCATCCATAACAGCAACTGTAGAGTAATGCTAATAAGGGGTGGCTTGCAATGCTCAGGCAGATCACTGATTCAAAGGGTAAATAATATAGGAATGATCATTAAAGAGGTTCTCAAAATCAAGTAATATTTACTTATATATAAATAAAAATACATTTTTAAATGATGTACTTTTAAAATTCTTTCACAGGAAAATGAAAACAAAACTGTAAACTCCCTCATATTATCTCAAGGCATTCTTCAATTAACAATCTTATTCAAAGACATATTGATCAAGGAATGGCCCCAAAGAAGGTCAAATGAAAATAGTTTATTTTAACTGGAATTCTTTTTATTTAAAAAGGCTTACCCAGTCCAAAGAAGCCAACAAACCTAGAGCAAGAAGTTTTCTAAATTTTCAGTGGTACTAAACATTTATCACAGAGGATGCCTTTGTTCTTGATGTCCAAAAATTCTTTCCTCTGTCATTCAACCAATGTTGACCAATGGTGTCACTTGTTTCTACATCCTCTACACCCTCCCTGGTGAGCTCCTCATCCCACCCCTGCCCCAAGAATGCATACCCTTAAGGCAATGGGCTTGAGGGCAACAATGCACAGAAATATGTCCACACATTCACACACCAATGTGAGCCACCTGGGTGAGCTCATGGCCCCTTGTTGAGGGTTTTAATTTACATTTTTTGTGATATGCTGGTAAATTTAGACAAAAGAATTGAAAGAGATAAAGCGGAAAAAATATTGAAGGGCCAATTTTTTTAAGTGATGATTTGGGAAATGTAATTATACACACCTTACCATAAATAGTCTAAGAGCTACCATTAGTCAGAATATAGTCTATGGTTAAAAGTAAACAATTCTTGACGCATTTCCCCCAAATTATTTTCCTCTGCTAAGGCAAAAGGAAATAAATCTGCAAATAGTAAGACACTTCAAAGTAGGTAGTGTTCACTTGCTGGAATTATTTATCTTGTCACGAACAACCCCCAAAAAAGCAACTGTTGATGTGTAAAGGTTTATTTTAAGTAAAATGAGATACACAATATAACTCTCCTTTACTGAAACACTTCATTTCTAACTATTCCAGTAAAGTTGTTTATATTAAACATCAATCCTTCCAACAACTCATGACAGCTTTGCCCATTAGACTGGATTGAGAGGAGAATACAACTTCAACACCTGTATAAACCCAGCTCTTAGCATAGTGGCTGCCACAAAGTAGCAGCTTAAACCAACCGCAAAGGTTATTTTTCACATTCATGAATGGTATCACTTTCTTTTTCCATTAATTCTACAGATAGAAAAAAAAAAACCCAAAGCCCTAGCCTTACCAGAGTGATTACCAGATTTCTGACTCTCCCCCTCACTAGTTGTGTGATATTGGGCAGATCATTTCGCTTCCCTGTGCCTCAGTTTCCTCTTCTATAAAATGGAGATTAATTAGAGCACTTGTCTCCTAGTGTTGTTATCAAGACACTAATTAAATGAGTTAATAGTGTAGTACTTTGTGCTGAACACGGTGTCATTATCATAACCATCACTACCAGTGCTCGGAAGGGGGACGAATCCAGCACAGGAAGGGCTCTATCTCCCATTTGAAAAATTTCACAATAAAATGGTGAAAGAACTGGATAAGGGGAAGAAATACATGAAGAAGAAAGGGAAGTTAGCATGGCAGATGGGTCACTCTACCTCCCTAAAAAAGTATTATTCGTATTATTCCTCAGGAACAATAATGACAACAATAGTAGCCATGATCTTTACAGAAATCTCACCTACTGTGTTCTATCATTTTGATTTTAAGTCTTAAAACAATCCTACAGGGAAGCTACTCCAAGGATCACTTCCATTTCAGAAATTCAAAAGCAAGGACTCAAAGAGCTGCTGAGGATCATACAAGTGTCACTATAGAGAATTAAATATGGCTCTACTGCATCCTTCCCGCTGCCAGAGTAATTCAAATACTTGCTTAATGCCTCTCTCCATGGAGGACACTACTCGCTTACTCATCATTGTGTCCCCAGTGCCACAGTTCTTGACACATAGCAGGCACACAAAGATTGGAATGAAAGAAGGAGGGGAAAAGGAGGGAGAGAGAGAGAGAGGGACAGAACATTATTTTTTGTTCCACTGACTAGATCCAAACTCTACCCAATATAGTGATTATAAAGAGAAGCATTATTTTTCTTAAAATTGCATTTGTTTGATTATAAAAGTAGTACATATTTATTATAGACAACTATATTACTTCTTACCAAAGGAAATTAAGTTAATATATTTCCTACACATAGCCATTTTTTTCCCTGAAGAAAGACTTATAGAGATCTTCCAATGTATCTAGCCATGACATTCATTCAGATGAAAAGGGAAATTTGCAATCACACAGATCTGACCCATCACCCCCAGAGTCACTCCAGGCAGAAGCAAGCAGGGTAATGAGAGGTTTGCAAAATATATCACATAAGGAATAGCTGACGGAACTGGGTCTACTTAGCATATAGGAGAAAAGACATAGGAATGACAAGAAAACAGTCTCCAAATATTGACAGAGCTGCACATGTCAGAGGGAGGAAACTTTCTTCTGTGAGCCAACTAGGACCAATGTGTAGAAATTAAAGGAAGGAACATTTTAGCTTGATATAAAGAAAACCCCAAGATCAATGAGAAGTTGTGGAAAGAAGTGAAATCTTTTAGGAGGCAGTTCTCTTGCCATCAACAGCCTTGTCAAGAATATCATACACATGTGTGCAAGATTAAACTGGATACCTTCAAAAGTCCCGCCCAGTTCCAATAGCCTGTGCTTCCAGATCCCCATATATACTTATGTGATGGCATCATACAGACCAGGGTTAGTAATAAGTGGCACATGTAGCACACTACCACCACACCACATGTGATGTCACACACACACAATAACAAACTGCCTAAGATGCAGCACCAATATTTGTAAAACTAGAATTATATAGTAAGAACTAATTTCTAACTCTATTATTGAGCCTCTCACAGAGACTTTGGAAGAAGGATGTGGATACTCCAGGGACAAACTTTTTAGTTCAACTTGTGATGTCCAAAATTGAAGGGCTGCAAGATACAGAAGAAAAATGGCTAACCTAGTCCAAACTCTTGATTCTGCACTGACTAGCTGTGTGACCTGGAGCATGCCATTGCATCTTTATAGATGTCAGAATCCAAAAGAACTTGCAGTGCTGTTCAGTATGGTAGCCACTAGCCACATGTGGCTTACCGACACTTTGCAATGTGGCTAGTGCAACAGAGGAATTTTTAATTTAAATATAACTTTTAATTATATCTCACTGTAACTAATTTATTAAATTGAAACAGCCACATGTGGCTAGTGGCTATTGTTTTGAACAATAAAGCTCTAATGATTCCTGACAAGGCTGTTGAAGGAGAGTCAAATTCCAGGCCAATTTCAACCCATCATCTTCTACCAGCTGTGTGAGAAGGAAGAGGGATGAAAACCTAAGGCCCAGCAACAGAAGATCCTTAAGGTTCCTGGCAGCTACTGCCTATCTAATTCATCATCACTCCAATATCCTGGGATAGATAGCCCAGTAGCACCTTATCATTTAATGTCCAGAGCTGGGTCCTACATTCAAGCATGGCAGTATAATTATCAAAATTCTCTGGAAGGATGACCTGTGAAGTGCAAAGCCCTGTGGGAAATACCACCAGCCAGTAATACCACCAGCACCTACACTGAATATGAAGACAATAGTGAATTATTTGTGAAATATTTGTGAATAATAGTAATTATTGAATATATTGAAATAATATAATTATTATTGAATAATAATATAATATTACTAAAATATAATGTTTCTACAGAGTACAAACAGCTACCTCTAAATTAGTTAAATATCTCTCACGAAGTACACCATCAGATTTATTTTAGGTTTATTTATTTATTTCGAATCAAAATATACAACCAACCCTAAAAGCTCTTTCACAAGTTTGAAAACACATCAACAATAAAAGCCAGAAAATGTGACTTTTCAAAGAATTGTCTAGGTTGTTTCTTTAAAAAAATGTAAAAAGTCCAGAAAAACTCCCTTTTCAAAAATTGCCAGATAATGTTAATAACAGGCATATTCCAGAGGTTTAAGAGAAGCTTGGAGACAAATCTACCAATATACATTAGTGATAGCAATCATTATAGCACCAGAGAATGAGACCTCAAAATGGCAAATGTGAAAGGGCGATGAGCCTAATCACAACTAATTTTAGGAAAAAGTTCACAGTGTATCTAGAAAATTATTATTATTTTTGCAGCACTTCATTTTTGCAATATTTTAAAGTCTATTTTTTTAACTAGAAAAATCACACAAATTGTAAGCCAATCATCTGTGTAACAACTGAGTGGGATGCTTCCTAGCACAGAATGCAACACCACTGGCTAGTCTCACAGAGGAAATTTTCCTGTGCAGAAAACTCAGATGTCTGCTTGCTGATTCTTAATTCCTAAACTGCATTCTGCTGATACTGCATACCTCTTGTAATTATCATGAGTCCTACATCCAGAGAACCAGGCAGACGAAAGCTTCATTGCTGCTGCCCATACCAGCATTATCTTGCCTTACCCTGCTTAATTGGCTCTGATCACTGGGCAGACACAGAACTCAATGCCTTTTTCTTTTCAAATGCTGACTCAAGTATTCCCAACACCATTACTCATGTTTCAGAGTGTCTAGAATAAAAAACATTGATATTCAACTCCAGCAATTATTCCATTTTGGACTTAAAAGTGATCAACTACTTCCAATTTGACTTTAGTCTTAACCAGCTAACACTTTTTAAAAACTTCACTTAAAGATGATTTGAAGTTATGAAAAACAGATAATGGACAGTACCATAATTTTTAAATATTTAATGAAAGGCTGAAGGGCAGATTCCTTTAAAGTTGGCCTGTACACCCTGTCTTAGTCCGCTTGGGCTGCTGTAGCAAATACCACAGACTGGGTGGCTTAAACAACAAACGCTTATTTCTCAAAGTTGCGGAGGCTGGGAAGTTCAAGATCAAAGGCGCAGGCCGATTCAGTTCCTAATAAGGGCCCTCCTTCTGGTTTTCAGATGGATGCCTTCTTGCTGGATCCTCACATGGCAGAGAGATCCAGCTAGCTCTCTGGTCTCTTCTTAAAAAGGCACTAATCATGAGGGCTCCATCCTCATTACCTAATTACTTCTCAAATGCCTCACCTCCAAATAACATCACACTGGGATTGGGGCTTCAACATATGAATCTGGGGGGGACAAAAACATATAGTCCATAGCAGATTCCAAATAAGAAATGGAAGTCCTCCTTATGTCTTCTGAATCAAAAAGCACTGCATTTTCAGTACAGAAGGTATCCAAGGGTGAGAGAAGCACAATGCATGCTCAGTTCCAAGCACTTGGAAACGATGACTGTTGAATTTGCAAACATGGGCCTGTGGTTTCCCCAGCAGTAGACGGAGGAAATCCCCAGCAACGAGGAGTAGAAGCTGAGCTCCCCTTTGGCTGTTATGTTAGTGGTAATGCCTGCCGTAAGTAAGCAGAGAAATTCATCTCTAAAGGTGAAAAAATAATAACGCTGTTACCTGGGCTAAATACCTTGGAAATTTACAGTATTAATATAACACGAAGCTTCATTCCTATTACAGAATTTCAGCTGTTTCAACTAGGGCAGATATCACTAAAAGAAACAACGGCCTTTCAATACTCTCCAGCCTTAACTCTCCTAGAGTTCTAGGGAACAATGCCAAATGTAACCTTTATCAACTTGTGGATATCAAGACTGTTACAGAACACCTGCAAACATAGCATAGGTGTGATGCTCTATTCACAACATGATTTGACAAGGTTTGGAGGCCCTACAAACTTGACACTTTTGCTCACACTTGTCCATCCACTCAAGGTCCTTTCTTTTGTTTTTTGTGGGTTTTTTTTGTCTTTCTTATGAACTGCTTCCCTCATAGCTGTTCTTTCCTTTTCATTTTTCCAAAAGATATTCTAATGACAAGAGTCCATTTGCCAACTCATAGCCAGAGGCAAAGAAGTCAGTACCCACTGAGAAAGGGAGCCCACAGTCATATCTGGTGATTATTCTCCATTTCACACAATGCATATATGTTTACTGCTTTCCCCTCAAGGCCTCCTTCTTGTAGTGAAAATATTTTAATTGTGATTATAAAATCTTCATCCTCCACATGTATAGCAGGCTCATTTTGATTAGAAGTCACTGCAGCCAAGAAACAAGTCACTTTAGGTTCCATTCCTCACCCTCATAGTACTCAATATCTTCAACAGCTGAATCTCATGAATGGCTTGCTGAATGGAACAAAATGCCCCCAAGTAGGAATTCCAAATTCTGCATCTCCATATCCAAAAGATGGTTATAAAAATCATAGACTGAAAAGCTGCTGAATTGCAGAATATATATTGCTATTTAAGAGTTTATATATCCTCTACTTAAGGAAGTGTAGACCTCTGAGAAAATTCAGAACAATTTACATTAATGTTTCATTTGTCTTGATATAGGGATAGTGAGCACAG
Source organism: Tapirus indicus (assembly GCA_031878705.1). Lineage (NCBI taxonomy): Eukaryota > Metazoa > Chordata > Mammalia > Perissodactyla > Tapiridae > Tapirus > Tapirus indicus. The sequence continues at coordinate 22,733,698 of CM062931.1, read as the reverse complement.
TGCTCAATAGACTGAGCTATCTACTTTTATGTCTCTGCCTATGCTTTTCAGAATGATTATTTGGGGAACTGTTGAAGAAAAGTCACAGCTCCAATGCTGTATGTGCCTATTTCTCAGTTTATAACATTTTTCAAACTTAAGTCGACTATAAACACTTTTAACTTTTCTTGAATCTAAGCATTTAAAAAGTCTGCCCATTAAATGTGCTGCTAGTGACATTAAAAGATGATATAATATTGTATTATCTAGTATATTATGTTGTCTTGTATTATCCAGATATTGTAGTATCTAGTATTATCATGATTCTCACCTGTTGCTTGTTAACTTCATGCTAATTCTGATTGATTTTCAAAAGTAGATCAATAACAATGGTCAATGTTTATATAATATTTACTATGTGCTGGACCTTAGGCTTTGCTTAAATTAACTCATAAGAACTACACAGTGACCCTATGAAGTAGGTACTATTACCTCTCCAATGCCCTGGGGAGTTTTCATTTCTGTTTGTATTTTAAAGTTCCTATCCTGAACTATATAAGCAAAATTCAAGTAAAAATAAATACCAGATAAATAACAAAATAAATGTCATGTCCTTAGATCAGACCAGGGTAACTTCTTTGGTACCACAAATGATTAATGTGATTGGCAAAATAATTAAGTGTATTAATTCTTGGGCTATTTGCCCACACCAAATTTCCAAGGTTAATCTTACCCCTCAGTGTGCATGGGCACACACACCCACCAAATAGGTCCAGACATCGAGTTGTCCATGCTTGGGAGAAAGTCAGAACTGTGGGCTAGAACAAGCACACAGACAATTTGCAACTCAATTTTTAAAATGAAATATTAATTTTATCACCTTCTTTACCAAATCTGCTAACTGGCAAATCAGACTGAAGTTTCACTCCCCATCGTCCTCCCCACTCCTTGGTAGAGGTGCTAATGAGCAGAAAAATGAGAGTCTAAGGCCCAGAATAATCTACAGACTGGAACAGTCAGTCTGAAACCTCAAGAGCTGACTTACTAAAACTTTACTAATTTGCACCACAGAAGAGGCCAATTCCTACACAAGTGCTACATGACCCAAAATCCAAGATAAAATACCCCAAATCAATTTACCCCTCCATAAAACAAGAATATATTCAAAAGTTTGTCATGATCACAACCAGCAAACTCTGCAATTTATTTGGTATTAATAACGCCCAGAAATCTTACTACTATTTCTCTTTTGTTCTCCTATATATATATATATATATATATATATATATATATATATATATATATTCCAAGTGAGTAGAAGAGGCAAGGCACAGAGTAGGTACTCAATAAATGTTTAGTAAATGACTTGCATGAATGAACAGTTCAGACGCCACAGCGTTCCCACCTATTTACTCCCAGTTTCCAGTCCCTGCCTCCTGTAAACCACACACCAGAGAGACTCCTCTAGAACACAAATATACCTGTGTCACTCAACTGCTTGAATCCTCTTCACAGACTTCCCCACACCTCACCACCAAGCCAAAGTCCAAACTCTGTCACAGCCATGGTGTTACATCTCCAGCCATTCTCGCACATCCTCTTGGCCTTGACTATACAGTAACAATAGTGAAATTGCCCACACCTAAGTGGTGTCCTCTCCTCCCTTCCATCAACCAGATGCCTTAGATGACTGTGTTCTCCTGAAAAGCAACACATATCTTTATCATTGCACCTAGTTCACTGTTATTAACTATTTTGGTGTCCAACTGCCCCCCTAGACTATGAACTCTTAAAGGGAAGATTTATCTCAATAATCATCGTATCCTTGTATCCCGAGCATCTAGCAAAGTACTCAACACATGGTGGGTATCAATAAATGTTTACTGGATGTTTGGATGGATGAATGGATGGACAAAATGAAATAGTATACATCTATCCAAAAATATCACAGGTAGCCATGCTTTTGAAGATGACAATATTAAGTTTGCCAACAGGAAAAGAAAATAAATATAAATGGATTGCATAACAAAATACTCTCCATTAGTAGCAAAGATTACAGAATTTATACTGTAAGGCAGTACTGCTGGGACTTCCACTTAATTTCTCAGGGCAATGAGGTATGGACAACCCTAAGAACGGGGAGAAAAAGTGGTAGCTACACATTCTTGGATTCTCTACTCCAGAGGTATTATTCTGAAAGCTAATCTAAAAAACAGAACTGACTTTCAGTCAGTGCTAAGAAAAAACAAATCAATGTCCATGCAATGCCATGCAGACACACAGCTTCCACTCAGTGCAGAGTGGGTGGGTGCTGGCTCAGATCAGCCTCAACCACCACCCAATGGACACACTAGTGCAAGCCCACCCACCTGTAGATGAGAAAGCTATCAGAAGCCCAAGGACCGAGTGTGCACCGGGCTGGCACTGAAGAATTTAGTTAGTTTAGCTTTAGCTGGAATCAGAACACTGCCCAGAAGTTTTGAGTTGATGTCTTAACTGAGGCATCACTTTTGGCACAGGCACTGAGTGTTGCCAGCCACAGGGGGATCTGAACATCAACACCGGCAAAAACAGACAAAAGGGTAGTTTTGCTGCATCTGAGCTGTGCCAAGGACGGTGTCAATGATGTCCCACCATGTCATGCTCTGCCCTTCAGCCTTTGCCCCCAGATAGTGCCCTGGGACAATCAGCCTTCATTTCTTGAAAACAAATATTCTGAAATTCGGTATCTTAAAAGCAGAAAATGTAGATGGGAGATTCATTATGCTATTCTCTCTATTCTTAAAATTTCCCATAATGTTCTCAAGAAATTTTCCATAATAAGTTTTAAACATGTATGTCATAGTTTTCTATTTCAGGACTTTAATTCCAAGGTAGGTAATCAGGACACAAAAAAAGTAAGAAAGCAAGGTTATCAAGATTATCTTGCTGAAAATACCAAAATACTAATAACAATAGATTTAAACATAGATTTCATCTCACCTGGTATAGAATGACTCAATGTCACCAGAAGCAGATTACACTCTTCTGTATGGATTGTTATATATTTGTGGAAATTATTTGCACCTTTGGAATATTATTTTCGTTTTTCCTTTCTAAAACACTTTAGATAGTCATGATGCTTCTCTTCTATATCTATATATGTTTAAAACTTTATACAGACATTCCTTGGCACCCTCAAATACCACAATCCAAGCCTATCTTACTCCCACCAGCTAACCTTTCATGACCCCAAAGGGACAAAGTAGAATTTCCCTCTATTTCAAAACAAGCAACTATTTCAGCAAAACAGAAAAGGCCTCTCCTCTATGTTTTTTTATAGAGGAATATATAAACGGCTGCCACTTACATATTTTTATATTCACTCTCTCCTCATGTTTTCATCTATGATATACTCTGCCAACTGCATTTGTAAAAATGTGTCTTTTTATTTCTATTTTTTTTATTTTCTTCCCTCATCTCAACCCAAAGTACTTCATCTCACCTCAATAAACTCTACTAAGTAAACACTACTTTTGGATACTTCTTACAGTTATGTAGAGTAGAAAGAGATGAAAGCCCTCTTTCTTCCAAAGCCTTTTCCACAGTCATCTATGCTCAGATCTTTCTCTTCTTGAAGCTGTGTCATCTCTCTTTCCACCAGTCTTAAGCATTTTGTTGATGAAAGGAACAATCCCTCTAAAGCCACACCTTCTCATGCCATTCTCCTACTTAGAGAACAACATTCTCTCTCTCCCATATTCCATCACACTTCAATGTTGCCTGGCTTCCAACGTCCTCCACTATCAGAATCACTGATACCTGTCCAATCACATTGCTGCTCAACGGGCCCCACAACTTGGGGTTGGAGAACTGCACATTCCACACTCACTTGGACTTTAGAACTTCCTCCTTCATGAACTGTCTCCCTCCCCTCTACCCAACAATTTGCAAAAGCCAGAATAGCTCAGATCCAAAGAACAACACTTTGGAAAAGTGGCTAGACATAGGACAATGTTTTATACCTGTGTGTTTCAACACTATTAGAATATTACCCTCTGCAATCTGGTAGGGCTGGTTTATAATTTGGTAGGGAGAACTCACAGAAATTCAAAAAATGAATTAAGGTGACTCAGTAAAAACTTTATAGAGCAGGAAAACACATAACCTCTTGAATCATCCAGGCAGAGTTTTGGGAACTAAGTCATTAAAATAAATATTTTTACCATTTGTAAATTCTTCAAGAAGGCTTTCTCTAACAATACACAAATAAAGAGAAACAAAAATATGGAAGTCCCAGATGCATATGCAGTAGATAGAGAAAAGATGAGTGTACCCTCCCAAAAGTCTCTTTTGCAATGCAGGTTCCTTGGTACCTTGGGCCATATATTTGATATGGTCCAAGACATGAGCCCACATTTGGCTACAATGAGTGCATAGTCTAGACTGTGGCTCCCAAAAAGAAAGGTCTGTGCCTAAATTACTTGAGGATTTCTGATGACCTAAACAGTGCCTGGCACAAAGAAAATACTCAATAAATTGTTGCTTAATAAATATAGGCTTGTTTTGAACATTAGATCCTAGATTTTAAAAAAAAAACTGTAGATAAAGATATTTGGGATTTATTTACAAACTCATTATTAAACATGAAGTTTAATCCAAACAATAAGAGAAAAAAAAATTTTTTTAAGCCTTTGGTGTAGTTAATTATCTGGAAATGTTGTGACTTACCTAATTAAAATTTTCCATTTACCTTCCCAATCTAACAAAATCTCTTTTCTTTAGGGCAGGGGGTTAGCAGACTGCTTCAGAGAGCCAAATCTGGCCCACTATCTATTTTTGCCAATAAAGTTTTATTGCAAAACAGCCACATCCATCTATGTACATATTGTTCATAGCTGCTTTTGCACTACAAAGGCAGAGCTGAGTATTTGCAACAGAGAATTGACCTGCAAGCCTAAAATATCTGCTATCTGGCCCTTTACGGGAAAAGTTTGTTGACTCCTGCTTTAGGGCATCATGTAATACTGAATATCCAATAAAAGGTGTTTTTTAAAATAACTCAGAAGATTTACTGAGCTAAAGTTATTTACAAGTTAATCAAATATGCCATTTACTTCTGGTCATTATGGTTTTATTTATATCCTCACAATTGAAACCTACCAAAGACATACCTCAAAAAAAAATGAAGCCTAATGATAAGGAAAAAATTTTCTTACCACCTAATTTATGTCATGATATATTTAAAGCCTCTGAGAGCCTTAAAGAGCAGAATAAATTCCACAGAGGTAGAAAAAGGAAGAAAAAAAGTGCATAAAGAAGTTAAAAAGAAACTTAAGGCTATACAAAATTGAACCAGGTATAAGGCCACACGACATCTTGATCTCTCCACATATTGAGTAAACGTGGGATTTCACAAAATGAAGTGTGAGCAATGTTAAAGAAAAAGAAAACAAACGGCAGAAAGAGCAAGTCAACCTTTTGGTTCGCGTATCCAGGCTACAAGACTATCACAGAAAAGTGCCCTTTTGGAAATACAGCAATCCCAGCCCTACACAAAGGAGACTCAAAGAAGACAATATTAAGAGAAGAGGCATTTCACCCTGACCTGTACCCATCACTCCAGAAGGTTCACTCCACCCAGCTTTCAGGAATTGGGAAGAAGCAAAGCCCTGGAGCCACCTCGAGCCTCACAGCTGGCCTACCCACCCTCAGTGCAAACAGCTCTCCTGACAGCTGGGAGATCTCAGCTTCCTCTGAAACAACCTTGTTTATTCCTACCAAGTTCACCCTCATCCCTCTCCCATCTACCTAAATTCCACCCATCCTTCCTGGTCCCATTCAAAATCCCAACCAGTACTACTGTATCACTCAGAAGGACCCATTCACAAAGACCATGACGTGAATGATGCTCCCTGGGGCTGTACAACATGGCAGCCCCAGTCTCAACTCCTCCATAAAGTCTCTCCCATCCACATCTCAGCAGAGTGATATTCCCTCTCTCTTTCCTGAATCTACACATGCGTCTTATGGCCCTCAATGGACTGTAAGCTTCTGGGAAGTAGAACACATATGATATATTTTTTCCATACATAAGTCAATAATGACACTAACAACAAATGGCACTGAGCAAGTCAGGCCCTGGGCTTAATGCTCTGTACACATTATTTTATTTAATTTTCAAAATAGTCCTAGGGGTAGGCATTATCACCATTTTCCAGTTTTACAGATGAGGAAGCTGAGACTTAAAATTCTTAAATCTGCTGGAGGCCACACAGCTAGAAAGAGGCTAAGCCAGGATTCCAACTAGAGTCTGTCAGATTCCAAGGCTAACGTCCTTAAATTATGCCCTACCTCTCACCTAGAAGGTATTCGACAAAACTTGCTTAATGAATGAAAACAGACACAAAACTCTGATTCAACCCTCAGCTGGCGCTTTAGTCTCTCCACTTCCTAACTTAGAATAGCTCGCAGGATGGGAGGCTATGGGGCAGACAAATCTCATAGTATTCTATCATCCCACACAAATATGGTGACTATAAGACTCCATCAGGGTGGTACAAAATCAAAATATTCCTGCTTTTTTACTCCTAGGAGCAAGCATATCACGCAAACAGCTTACAATTATTTTTCATGTTTCTTTTTAATAGCCAGGCCATTCATGTCCGTACATGTGACAACTGAACTCACTGTAAGATTACACATCCTCAAAAATAAGCACAATTATAGAAAAGTTGGTTGGTTCCACTCTAATATATGTGTAATAAAACTACTCTTACAGAAACTTGGAGTTACGGTCAAAACGAACACTTTGCTCTCCTTTACCTTCTCCCTGCTACCACCATAGAGATGAAGGTCTTAAGTAAAACAGATCCCATTCTGAAATAAAAATACCATACTTAGAAAAGCATTAAGAAGGACCTCTATAGAGCTGGTTTCAAATGGTTAATTATATGCATAATGTAATTATATGCATACATACTTCATCACTGTTTTCTAATGAGGTTGGCAAGGAGATAGATTTGGCATTTTATTCTTAGTTTAACGTGCTTGTTTTTATGCTTACTGTAACAGCTTGCTGGGAGAGCACTGGAGAGAGAGTCTGATATGCTTTAAAAGAGGTGGCAAGGAAAAACAGCTCCCCATGGATGTTACCCACATGGAAAAAGGCCAGGACTGGAAACGTTAGGAAGAAGGGTTATCAAGGTAAGCAGCACTGTTCATAAATGGGGGGAACTTGACTGCAAATTTCTACCTTCAATAAGCTTGTGAGTTTTAAAAATAAGGGGGTGAATGGGAGGGGGGGCCACAGCTGCTTAGTCTGAAAGCACTTCTCAGTTTCCTTGCAAAAATTTCCAAGTCAAGGAAGAATCAACACCCACCATACAAAGCAAGCTCCAGAGGCTGACTAGGCACTTCAGAGACCATGGTACCCCCGGGGTTGGGCCCCAACTGAGAAAAGTTCTCCTGGTGAAAGAAGCTCCTATGAACCTAAGGCTCATCCCCTGCCAGGGCGGGAAGTCAGCAGCTGATTTGGGAAACTGCCACCTCAAAGCACAGCAAGTGAGGAAGTAGTGAGAGGTGGCAGATGGGAAGGGGTGGGGTGCAGGGCAGAAGCTACACCCAGACAGCTGTGATGTTATAAAAATGTAGCAGCCAAGTGGTGTGGAAACAGGAGTCTTAAGCATCCGATTAACCGAGAAGCAGCTGTGATAATTTCTGAAATAACTTGAAAAAAAATCAAAATACAGCATTACATTCAACTGTTAAGTAGACTGCAAGAACAATCAATGGGTTGAGAATAATACTAAAGCCTGAGACACTAACCCTTGCTCTAATGGTGTCTGTGGCACAGGGCCACACCACGGGTAAAACCAGGTTATAATGAGTTCCCCATCTGGGACTTCCAAGAAGCATTCCCTAGAACAGGGTCCAAGACAGATCCATCTGATATTTAAATCCAGCCTTTAACGAAGGCCCTGTATAGACACCAGACTTAGTAATTTGAATCTAAGAAGAGACTCCTAAAACTTCAGATAAACTTGGTTACTTGAACTCCTCCATTATAGCAAAAATAGAACGAACATGTAATCTATTCATGTAAGGGTTTTTAAATTCAGCCAAAATAACTGGCAAATAGGACCATATGAAATTTTCCTTGCAAAAATGGCAAAAACAAAATCCTCCTAACAGAAGTGCTTCATTAGAATTATAACTCCTTACTATGAACCAGTAATTGTGACATTATTATAACATACCGGTCAACAAAAGATAGTTTGACCAATTCAAAATTTTGGTCAAAAAAAAATGAGTCTGGACAAGGGACACTGGTATACTTACGTGAAGTGAGGTTGCAGACATGCAAAAGTATCATTTATTCCACATCTAGACATTTCAACCATTTCTGAAGGTTTGGCAGAGGACTCAAGAGTAAAGACTGCAGGATTTAAACATTTTGGTAGGAAGATTCACCGAGTTTGGTTACACCATATCATTTTGCATCTGGTGTTCTGTGAGATTCTCAAGTCATGTCTGTTTTGTCTCCCTAAACTGACTGCCCACCCTTGGTTTCATTTGAAAACATTGATCTGTATGCAGCTGGTGCTTATTAGGAGGTGTGAGCTCTCTGTTCAATGATTTCTAAGAGTGATGCACTGAGCTAATTTAACCCACATGGCTTTATAACTCTGTCTCTTCTCTCTTAGGCTGCCTAATTTTTCTAGGGCAGGGTAATGGAAATTATTTCAAGAAATGGAAAAAGTATGATTTAAGTAACTCAACTGAGCTTATTTCCCTTGGGAAAAGGACAGCTGACTATTCTCAGAAATTAAATAAGTGCTGTCTGACCTCCATTAGTTATTTAAATTTAGAATATCATTACTAACAAAGAGGTGTTCCAGTCAATTCCAATGAGCATCAGGATTCTCTGCTTTCGGCATACCAAATAAATGAACTCTGTCTGAATCTCCCTCACAGTTGTACTCAGAATTTTCTTTAATGTTCAGCTGACATAGAAAGTCTGAATCCAGTATATAAAAGGTGGTTTAGGAGTGTCTGTAGATAATGAAGGAAAGTGTGAGTTGTTTGAAAGCCAAGTATTCACACATGGGACTCTGTCTCAAAATACGAATTAATTTCTTGCCGTATTAACATTCTCCCTTAACTCTTCCCCCCTCCCCAAGCTTTATCCTCCTGCCATTCTTAACTCATAGAGGACCAAGGGACAGAAAGGGCCCACACAGCTACACCACAAATAGCTGGGAGTCCAGCAGGCACTGGTGGGAGAGGGGGGTGCTAGCCCTCCCCTAGGAGGTCTTTTCCAACCATACAGCAGCCCCCTTCCTACTCCTCAGCTGCAGCCACCCTCCAAACCAGTAAAACAGTCCCAAGGAGACCAGACTTTCGCCCAGCTCAGCTGCATCCATCCCACCCCATCCCACTTTGTCAAAGGGAACATTGTTTTCTTTCAACCAGCGTATATATTACCTCAAGCATCCCTAGAGCAATATTTATTTCTTTTTCCATTCCTAGCACTAACAAGAAGAGCCCAAAAACAGAAAAACTGAAACCAAAAATTTACTTCCATCACGGATTCTCCTTCCACCAAGAAAATGTTATACAGCACTAGACCACACCCCCCAAATCAAAACAGAGGCACAAGCTTCCCGAATGTGTGAGAGAAACCAATTTTCACAGTGGCAGCTAACATGTGAAAGCACTTTTATTGCAAAATTGAAGAGTGTAGCTCAGCAAATACATGCTAGAATGCTAATATGAGTAATTACACAGGTGGTTATGCAAACACTGAACTCACACTTCAATTTGGCAGAAGTATAAACATTTCTAGGATAGTTTGCAAGGTTCAATTACCTAGATCTGCTGGTTAATTTCCTTTACATCTGAAAGAGCTCCCCCAAAGTCAATCATTTCCCAATGGAAAAGTCACTACTAGAAACACGTTCTAGGTAGGCAAGAAAAGAGTGCATTTGTACTAAACTGACTCAACATTTTTAAATAAGCATCTTACCAGGAGCTGACCTCGGCAGACATGACTACTCTCGTGTTCTACAACTTACTTCAAATACATCTTTACTCTCGAAAACATTCATTTATTTGAATAAGATCCATTAAGATCTAACATGTGCCAGGCACTATTCTAAAATGCTGGGGATATAACAGTGAATAGGCAAAAATCCCTGTTACCACACAAAAAGGGGGTTCTCTGCCCAATGCACATAAAAAGCCAATAATTACGCCACTAGCTTTTGAGAAAAGAAAGACTTTATTGCGAGGTCGACCAGCAAGGAGACAGGAGGCAAGGCTCTCAAATCTGTCTCCTTGATCCAGGGCTTGGGGCAAAATTTAAGAGGTTAAGGGGAACAGGCTGCTATGCAGAAGTCCTGGTGGGGCAGGGTTTTTTTGTGTGTGTGAGGAAGATTAGCCCTGGGCTAACATCTGTTGCCAATCTTCCTCTTTTTGCTTGAGGACGATTGTCCCTGAGCTAACATCTGTGCCAGTTTTCCTCTGTTCTATATATGGGATGCCACCACAGCATGGCTCGATGGGTGGTGTATAGGTCCACGCCCCGGATCCAAACTGGTGAACCCCGGGCCACCAAACTGGAGTGTGCAAACTTAACCACTATGCCACATTTTCATTGGAGGGCTTTAAACATTTATGGTAAGGTGTGGAAGGGGCTTTAACACCGCATCTTCCTAGACAACAGACTCCTCGCTGCTGATAAGAGTCCGACTTGCAAGTTCCAGTCATGTCCTGGCCCTTTGGTTCCGTTGGGGGAGAATCTTTGGTTCTGGGAGTTATGTCAGGTCAAGGTTTTCTCTGTACTTGCTCTGGCTCCGTGATTTGCATTTTTTTGGCTTGCCCCTGAAAAACAGTTTTAACCTTCTGTTGATAAGATGGGGTCAGTTTGACCTGGTCCTAGAAGGCCAGCGGTTACATGCCCTCAGGAGGCTGACATTCTAGTAGAGAGAAATAATACATAGTCACATAAGACATAGGGCATTCTGGATGCTGATCAAAGTGTGATGGAGAAAAATAAAGCAAGTAAGGAGAATGGGAATGGGGTGGGGTATGACAATTTTAAATATTAGAGAAGACTGCAGGGAAAAAGGTACTTTGTGCAGAGACCTAAAGAAAGTGAGGGAGCAAGCCAAGCCAGGTAGAAATCTTGGGAAAGAGTTTTCCAGGCAGAGGGAACAGTTAGTTCAAAGACCCTGAAAAGGGGCATCTCTGGGGGGTTCCATGATCAACAAAAATCTACATTTTGTTAATTGTTTCATAATCTTGTCAAAAACTGTATTCTACACAGAGGTTTCAAAAGGCTTCATTGTTTTCCAGTATTGGAGTTTTCTGTTAAATATAGAGCATTGACGCTACTGTGATCCATAGAAATGTATGCGTTTTGCTTTCCCTCAATCCCTACATGCACTGACAGCTTCTTGTTTGCAGGGAGTTAGGTCCCAAGGGCTCTGAGAGTATGGTTAGCACCACAGCAACCGAAGCTGGTAGGCCAAGTACAGCACTTAGATGGGCTGCAAGTCAAAGATCCCTATATATGGACCCAAGAAATGGGTGCAAGATATCCCTACCCTTATAACCACCCTCATCATTTGTGCTTGGTGTCAAGGTGGTGAAAGGTCAGCACAGAAAACTCCAAAAATGGTAATAAGCCCAAAATAGAGCTGGAGGGAAAACATAGCCAATCTCTGCACTTCTGAAATAATAATGTGACCCAATCTTCTTTCTTAAAAGTTACAATTTAAAAAAGGAAAGAAGCTTGAGAAATCTTATTTCGAATACAGAGGAAGAGAAAAGGAGAACTGGGTATGTGAAAGAACAGAATGTGAATTCCCAGAACCCGGAGGAAGGTCAAGTCCGAAGTGAAACAAGCCAAGGCTGAGGGTCAGGCACATCTGGGCTCCCTCTCTGGTCCACTAGCTGTGTGGCCTGCGGTGTCCCACTTTACCTTTCAGAGGTTTCACTTCCTCATCTATGAAAGAGAATTCATAGTCCCTACAGTATAAGATTGTTGCAAAGACTGGAAACAGTGGATTTAAAGTAGTCAGCATGTAAAAAGGCCAATCGCAAAAGGTTACTACTGTGAAATTCCATTTATAGAGCATACTTGAAATGACAAAATTACAGAGATGGAGAATAGAGTAGTGGTTGTCAGGGGTTGGGAGTAGTGGGGAGGAGAGAATTGGCTGTGATGATAAAAGAGTACCATGCGAGATCCTTGTGATGGAAATGTTCTGTATCTTAACTGTGGTGGTGGTCACATGAATTTTCAGGAGTGATAAAATTGCACAGAACTAAATACACACGCACATAAACGAGTGCATGCAAACCCTATGAAATCTGAATAAAGCTGATAACTGCACTAATGTTAAATTTTTTTACTGTGATACTATAATATTGTTAGGCAACATGTTATCATTGGAGGAAACTGGCTGAAAGGTATGCAGGATCTCTCTGTATTATTTCTTACAACTGCATATAAATCTACAATTTCTCAAATAAGTGTTTTAAAAAATCTCATCACCTTAAAAAATATGTCTGGCATGTTAGGAATGCTCCATAAGTGGCCTATTGGGCAAGTTATCCTCTCAACTATAAAACAGAACTGCGAATGCCTATTTCCCACTGATGAGATTCTGGAGAAAACGCTGAGCGCTGTACCTGAGCGAGCACACTAGGTGAGGGTTCACGCAATGGAGGTTATCACCACCATCAGCTATGGACCCCAGCCCTTCAAAACCTCACTAATATCCAAGTGAATTACAAACATTCTTTATGTAACCAAAGGAGAAACTTACTGACAGGAATCCACTTACCACAATATTTAAAGAATATTTATTCTGCCTCTGAATAATAAACACACGTACACTAATATAAGAGAGCCCTCTAAAAAGAGAGAAAGAAAAAAATATTTTCACAGTCTAGAGCAGCATTTTCCAAAGTGTTCTCTAAGGAACACTAATGCCCTGAGATGCTCCAAAAAAATAAAGCAAAATAAAAGATCACTGGTCAAATAAATTTGGGAAATGCTCCATTCACTGTCCCCCTCTGGGAGCTCCAGAAAAAAGAAAAAAATCCGTATCCAACTTCACTTAACCCATCTTTCCCCAAACTGACTTGTTCACAAAATCATTTTTTCATACCTACTGGCATCCTGAGAAATAGTCCCAAGGTCTAGGATTTAAAAAGTCTTCTACATGGGTCAGCTACTCACTACCCAGTTTCTTCACCCATTACGTACTTTAGAAGAGAAATGGATGGCTTTTCTACAACTAGTGTAGTGGTTTTAAGTGCATGCAGTTGGCCTTCCATAAACATTTGCTGTACTTTCAGCGCAAGTACAATTCTGTGACGACAACTCTAGGCATGGAAGAAGTGGCTTTTCCATTTTTTTATGTCTCTCATTTAGTTGAGAAAACAAAAGTGCTCCTTTCTGGAAGTTTCTCAGAAACTTTCAGGTGCAGAGGTTTTCCATGATGCCAGCAGTCTCCTCCTGAATGGCAGCCACTCACAACTGGAACAGCAGATTTACAACATGATGTGATTATAAGGAATAAGCTTATGACTAAAAAGATCCCTACTCAAAACTATACGTCCTGAAATTCCTTTAGCAGGATATAGAGCCTTTCACACCAAAAATAAGGGAAAAGCTCTAACTGCAATTATTCCTGGAAGAGGTAACAAGTTAAATTTAAATCCTTTCACGAAAATGACTTAAGCTTAAAGACATATAAATAAATTTCAAATGTCAAAGAATTTGCTGAGGGGCTTGGATGGGGGCAGGGGGAGGAAGGTGAAGATCACAAGTCCTAGGAAGGAGCACAGGGACCATGACAGAGAAAAAGGGAGGCAGATGTTATCAAAATCAAACTTCACTTAATTCACAGGTCTGTCAAAGCCCAAGACTCTGCTTTACAATTACCTCTTTCCATTTACAAAAATAACCCATACTCCCACTTGCAGAGCCATAAACTAACTGGAAAATTAAAAGAAACAAACTAATGAGAATAATTTTAAAAGGAAGAAATTAATCGGAATAAGGAATAAGAAAAGTATTAGGGATTTTTTAAGAACACAAAAAGCGTCTGAGGAATACCCACTTCAAAATTAGTTCAATTACACCCACCTTCTTTGTAAAGATCTGGAAAAGAAGAATTGATCATGAACCCCTGACATACTGGAAAAACGTCTCCACCACTAAAGGATAACAAAGCAAATTCACTGAGCATTCCACGCCAAGGCACATTCACGCCTTTTAGGAACATTTCCAACATGTCTGAAAACAAAATGAGTTTCAGATAAAACCTCAATTTCACCAGGAGAACCTTGCTTCCAAAGCATTCCAGCTCTTCAAGGTTGCTATATAAAACTGAGCAATGGTTTAGACATTCCATTACAGTTAATAATCCTAAAATCACATGAATACAGCTGTCAGGCATACCCATTCCTTAATATGAACAAGGCTAGGTCTAATCATAACACTTCAAATAAACTAAGATGTCACTTGACAGATGTCATCTGTCCCTCCACTCTGCTTTCTCAGTGGTCCTCCCCTGCAGCACTGCAGGGCCAAATCTCTTGGCTACAATAATTCGAGCAGCTTTTGCCTTGGCTATCTCAGCCTCCTCTGGTTGGGTCAGAAAATATGATGGGGAAAAATTAAGTATTTTGGTAAAAAAAAATATTTTCTGGTAATTGAGCTGAATCTGACATACAAAAATCAGAGTCTATGGTGAGCAGAGATCCCAATGAGCTTCCAGACTCAGGGCCTCCACAGACTAAACCCAGTTGGAGATAAGAAAGGCAATAGAAACATTCTAAATCCGCCTGCTGAATACTCGAAACCCCCTAATGGTGTATGAAAGCTTTCTTACAAGGAGCTCAGATATCTTTTATAGTCTCACTTCTTGCCGCAAAACGTTTCCCTCCATTTCAAAGAGGGAAAGTCACTCTGTCTCTTTCTCTCCTTTTTCCCTCCCCCATTCATGAACACAGGAAATAGTGACTTGCCTAAATTCCTTTTAACAGTGATGGACAGAGGGAAAGCCTGGGTACTCTTATTCCCAATCCAATGTTCTATTATTAGGATTTTAAATGCTGTGCAATTTAAATAAGGTTTAAGTGGGACGACAATGAACAATGACTGTATTGTGGCACTCCTGCTCCCCTACCCCTCAGGGGGCCTGAGTGACGCCTTATCTGGAGGCTCCCATTTGGACACTGATGCACCTGCAAGGTGACAGGCCCCACCCAACGGCATTAAAAAGTTCTCCCTTTTACTCTTTTAACATGCCTAAGTTCATTTCGGTCAATAAGGCCATGTGCAAAAACAAGTTAAGCCTTTTTCATTAAAAAAAAAAAGTGCTTTTGTTTTCATAAAAGACTAAACTATTCAGCCAGACTTGGCCAAACCTTCAGTTTACACAGTGGGAAACACCGTAACAATTGGCCCAAATACCCCTAAGGAGAGAACCAGACTCAGGCTTCAGAAACAAGAAAAATGCCCCCAGTTGGCTTCCCGGTTCCCCCATGGGGCACATCAGGGCACGCACAGGAAACGATTCCCATTTCGGTTTCTCTGCTGAAAGAGTCAAGGAAAGGCAATCCCGATATCAGAAAAAAAAAAAAAAAAATTAGCATGCCACTGGAGCGCGCAGCCTGCTGGATCATCCGTGTGCCTCCTCTCAAATTCCAAACACAAACCCACACGCCCGAAATGCTAGACTGAGCCAAGAGGCTGTGCGCCTGCCTGGAAGTCTCGCTCTGCTGACTATCTTCATGTTTATCTTTTGAGCACTGGGTCAGCTTAATGGCTGATGCTTCTGCCTTCCTGGATCCAGCGGCAAATCTGCCAGGAGGTCCTCATGGGCAGGCAGAAAGAGGCTCAGTGAGCTACGGGAAGCCAGCAATCAGAGAAGTCTGAGTCTGAGAGAGCAGCCTGCCCTGTCATGCAGTTCTGAAACCCCAGCTCACTGATGAGCACATTAAAGGCTTCCAGCAGCAGGACTGAATGGTGTCAGCACAAATCAGCAAGTCCAAGTCCTTCCAGCTTTCCTTTCTGGCCAGTATGGGAGAGTGTTAGCCAGAGTGGCATTCACAGACTTCTGCCCAGCAGGAAAGAGCCAAGAGGGAGCCTTCCCTTTATAGCACCCAAGAAGCATGGGACCATGGTGCCCAAGGCCCATCCTGGCAGAAAAATGACAAACAATGATCCCAATAATAAATGCACACACAGCACAGAACAAATCATGCATAGCGTGATTATACATTCAAATTTAGTTTCCAAAACTGGGTGAAACAATCAGTATTCTTGGTCACAATGACCATATAATAAAACTGCCATCCTAAGAGATTTCTACAGTGCAATACCTGTATATACGAATTGCATTTGACCAACACATGATTGCTGTTCCCATCTCTGGACCCTCCTTGAGTCATATTTCTTAAATTACCTATGTACTAAGTTCCATTATTTTGTAGTGCATTTCCAGGAATTATTTCTCAGAAATGCATGGCATACAGTACCACTGTCTGCTAAAGGACCAGCCTTGAACAAATTACAGATTCTCATATAAGCAGCTAATGACTACTTATACTTACTTCAGAGATACATCACTTCCTTATAATGATAAGATGGCTCTGTACGCCCCAACTTTATGTAGCCTATGATATGCTTTATAAATACTATAATGTTTAAGTATAATAGGTAACATCTTATTTGATTGTCTAATTTTAACTCTTACTTATCTACAGCATGTGCTCTAACCCCAGAAAATAGAAAACCCTATATATTTTTTACACATCACATTAAAGTAACACCTCTCCTACCTTCATATTCCCACTTAGTTTCTACCGTCTATCTAGTATGACCAGAAATGAAAGTATAAGACAATTACAATGCTTCACCCAGAAATGAAATCCATCTTTTATTCCACAGAAGAAAAATTACAGCCAACATGACACTGTCTGCTGATGTTTTTAAGACAACAGCCAAGACACAACATAAGCTGTGTTTATAATTTAGTTCAGAAACAGTTGGTCCACAATTGGAATGGCTAAGTTCTTTTAAACCAATACTAATTTTTATTACCAAAAAGTTTTTTTAAAATGCATGTAAGGCACTTCTGTGGTACTCCTTATATGGACAAACCCAGGAAATAAGACAAGTTGGTTCCAGTTTTGGGGCTAAAAGCTTACAATCAGCACAGTTGACTAAAAAGATTTATCCTACCCTGGCATAAATCATAAAGTGTGTGATTCCAAACTCTGACATGATCACACCTAAAAATCAGAAGCATTCATAACATCCCATCAAAAATAATGTGCCCACCATACTACATCAATCTATCCTTAGTGAGTAAAGTTGAAATACTTGTGCCTTCATTACCACCCACTTGTCAGAAAGGCACTTCAACTTAAGAAAGTAGTTCGAGCTTCTTATTTCATTAACCACACAATTACAGGTTGTTTATTTACCCTGAGCTGGAAAACCTACCCCTGCTCAGGATGGACAGTAAACAACAGCTTCTCAAGGCTTATTAAACATTAAATAATTAGAATAATAACATCATGAATATCTATGTGCTTCTACGCTGATGTGAGGTTTTGTAGCACATATCTGTGAACCTGAAACTTCAAGTGCTTTCTCAGTTGGAAAAAAGAAACAGAACTTGACAACAACTGACCGCCCCAACTAGGAAATCCCAATTATCCAATTTAATTTAGTTTATTCTAGAGGTGAGTCCTCCTGGGGAAAATTCATCCAAAAAACTGACTTTCCTCAACCCTTAGAGCTGCTACAAAAATAATACAACAGCTTCTGTTAAGTTTCAGAACACAGCCTCCATCTCACCCTGATAGATAATCCCACTAAAATAGCCATTCAAAAGTAAGGTGCAAACCCACCTGCAAAGGTCAGAATTTGAAGTCAAGGAAAGTCTGCAGTTAAAGGGTCCCTGAAGAGGATTCAGTTTTTCCCACCATCGTTCACTAAAGCCTGCACAAATAGCATTCTGCTAAAAGAAAGTCAGCCGGACAGACCACAGATTGCCAGGGTGCCTGCCTGGTAAACACAACTTCATGACTAATTCATGAATTCAAGAAACCACACAAGAGTCTAGGAGCAAAAAGTCCAATTAACTCAAAATTAAACAGCACCCAACACCTGTGATTCAGCCCCAGGAAGATAAGGGCATGGCTGCCAGAAGGCATTAAGAACCAAGGGAGCTACCAGATGGGATATTTGAGAGGGACAAGTGCCAGGAAAAACAACCTTGTACATCTTTCCAGGCTGGGACCTTGTGCTAAACTCAGAGAATATTTTCAGTTGAGTTATCTGGTGAGGTTTATACCCTCTCAACTGAGAATACCTGCTATTCCAGACATTTCCTCTCTTTAAACCACACCTCTGGTTTTTCAAACCCCACCTCTACTTGGACTCCCAGCCAGTGAGTTTGTAAAGACCATGAGACAACTTGAGCAAATTCACTGAATGGCTGACCCAGCAGTCTTCCAGGGAGGAGAGTCTGGCCAGAGGAGCCCCTTTCCTGCACGATAAGTCTCAGTAGGAGCATTTTGTAGGAGGGGGCCAAGCAGCAGGGCAAACAGTACATGAACAGGTATACAATAAAGACGCGTCTCACCCTACACTGCCATGAAGGGCATTCAGCCGACAAGATGAAAAAGTTCTGGAGACCTGTTGCACAACAATGCGAATATACTTAACACCACTGAACTGTATACTTCAAAATGGTTATGACGGCAAATTTTGTTTCTTACCATAATTTTTTAAAAATTAAAAAAACACGATATTCAGCAGAAGCAGCATTCCAAACGGCACAGAAAGTCAAGGAAGAAAAGACAAGTCAATGTGATAGCAAGCATTTGCTGAAAGGTTTTGAGGCACTTATTTATTTATGGACTGGACAGAAAACAAAGGTAATCGAGTGGAAGGCAGTATTCCTGGCATCTTGTCCAAAACATGGATGGCAGAACAGGGGCACTCAAGCCAATGAAAGTTCCTTCCCCGGTTCATTCATGTGGTCCTAAAATCAGAAGCATCTAGGATATCTGCATTGATGCTGAAGTCCTAAGTGGGAAATCAAAGGACTTAGCGGACCCCAGAGGCAACATCCTCTCTTCTTACTGACAGCTCTGCCTTTGGACTCTGGCTCTGAAGACCACACCAAGAAGAAGGTATTATGTTCTAGATCTACATCCCTCCAGAATATTTGGAAGAGGGTGTCTGTCAACAGACTTGCCAACTCGATCAAGATGACTTTCCACAGACATCTGTGAGAGTGTGGGAGAGAGTGCCAGCGTAAATCCCAGCCGAGCCTAAAACTAGGTTCATGAGTAGGAGCTTCTGGGGTCAGATTTTAAAGTAAAAGAAAACTTTTGAATAATTAAACGTCTGCAACAACATTAGACTCTCTCTCTGAGCAGTGAATTATGTCACTGGGAATGTAGCACTAGAAGTGCCTGATTAAGTGAGACACAGGGTTTAGGTCCTTCCCAACTCAAGTTTCTGTGGTATATTCGTTAGGAATGTGTTTGGCTACAAAGGGAAAACCCAAATACTTTTTGTCCTTTCTCTCCACCATCCTTAGCATGTTGACTTTTATCTTCACGTTTGTTACCCCTTGGTCACAAGACGATGCCCTACCTCCAGGCTCAAGCTCATGCTGAATCAGGCAGAAGAAGCTGAAAACAGGAAGGGATGGCACCTGTCTCAGAAAAACAAGACTTTCACAGAAAGCGTTAGTGGACTTTCATTTATACTTAATTGGAGAGAACGTATCATAAGGATATCTCTAGACCGGGGTTTCTCAGCCTCAGCCCTATTGACATTGTGGACCAGATAATGCTTTGTTGTGGGGGACTGTCCCATGTATTACAGGATATTTACCAGCAGCCCTGGCCTCTAGCCCCAGATGTCACCAGCACCCCACCCCCTGCTGTGACAATCAAAAATGTCTCCAGACATTGCCAAATGTCCCCTGGAGGGCAGGACCTGTTTGAGAACCACCACTCCACAGGCTAAGATGAAGAAGGTGGTGAATGGGGTAGTCAGCCAACCAAACAGTGACTGCCCTAAATGCTCTAAATCTATTTCTTAAATGTTTTCTAATGAGCTCACTTGCTACTGTGCAAAGTATTCTGGAAAATTTAAGAGAAGTATATGAAGTGCCCCCACCTTAGAAGTACTGACGATAAAGTTTGAAAAATCAAGATTGATGCACAAGAAAAAATACATTATAAAGGTCTTAAACCAGAGAGACAGGCAAGACATCCTTCAGTTGGTTCAGATCAGGAGGGATAAAAGCACATAAGAGTGTAGCCTGGAGTCCTTAATGAAAAAGTCACTTCAAAGGCAGAACTTGCATTTGAAGACTAGAAATTCTTAGACAAGTGGCAGGAGAGAAGGAAGACAATATGAGCAGAGGACATAGAACGAGCATGGTTAAAAGCTCAGGAGCTACCCTTCAACAGACCTGGGTTCTGACAGACTCAAACCTGAGCGTGGGCAAGTCATTTAGCGTCTCTGCACCTCAGTTTTATCATCAGTATAATGGAGACAATAACAACATCTATCTCCTAGGGTTGTTGAAAGGATCAAATGAGAGCAAATCAATTATAAGAGTATCTGGCACATAGTAAGCAATCAGTTGTTAGTTTCTATTATTATTGTTATTATTATATAGTTATATTATGATATATAATTTAACATAATAATGATATAATTCAGGAAAAGAGCCCACCTATCAGAAATCAGAGGATTCCTGTTAGTGAGTGGCTGTCATATCCCGAGCAGGTCAATCAGAACTTATAGTTAGTGGGTAAAGTCAGGCTCCTGATGACCATGACATACTGGCTGAGATCCAGGTGAGACGGCAGGAGGACCACCATGAAAGCACCATCCACACCTACCAAGAGCTGGTGGCAGGAGGGCTGGACGGAATCTGTGGGTGATTTCAAGTGCACATCATGGCCAGTGGCCATGATCAGGTTAGTAGTAAGACTTTCCATGTTATAAAGGAGTTCTAGCTTGCAAGGCATTTCTACATACACTATCTGAGTAATTCGCATGTAACAAGCCTTCAATAGCTAATAGAGAGCTACTGTAGCAAGGAGTTAAAAAGTCACCGCCAAGCAAAGTCAATCTGTGGAAAGAAGTGGGAGACACAAGACTTGCCTTCTACTTGAGCACAAGAGACATGGATATGAACCAAAGAATGATTAATATAGTATCTTTAATAGATTTAAGGGAAAATAGATAAGCTTTAAAAAAAATATTTCCAATCTCTGCATTCTTGTCTACAAGCAGGCCACCAATGGGCCTTCTGAGTCCCAAACTCCTAACCTCTGGGTCCTGATTCTTTTATGACCAAAAGAGAAGGGATAAAGCACACACAAAACTACCAATTCTTCCTGGTACTCTGTTTTTCCATCCAGGGTTTCCCTAGCAGTTAACTCATACAGATGCTCCCCAGGGTTATACACATTAATCTTCCACTAAGTTTAATAAGTTCCATAAGGCACATAATAATAGTTTGAAGATGTGGAAAACTTAGCCTTACCTTGAAAAGAAAAATCACAAAGTACCCCTGTGTGTGCCTGAAAACCACAAAGGGAGAGGGAAAGATGAAGAGCGGGTCTACTTCCCACTGCATGGTTTGGTTACTGTGCCCACCCTCACTGTCCAGATCCTGTTATCTGGGATCATTTATGTGGTAAAGTATAGATTACTTCATACTGTACCCGTGACATATGCTTCCAGCTTCTGTAAAAATTCAAGGTATCCAACGCTTTTCAAAACAGAGTATCTGTCATTTAGTCCACTGCTGGGTTTCAATCAATATTGATCGTCAACAACAGAAAAGACTAATCTGCTTATAATAAAAAAAAACGACACCATGTATTCACAAGGAGTGAATAGGAAAAAAATCCATTTATATATGTTTTCTGGTAGATCCAATATCACATCACATCAGTGAAAATGTGTCTTTTTCTGATTTGGGGCAGCAGCCTTACTCCTAGCACACAGAAGAGGTGAATGAAATTTTTTTTCATACCCCCAGGAGTGATAATTAAAACAAAACTAAGTATCATTTATGGTACTACTACTGTACTCTCAGTATAATACTGGGCATTTTACACCTGTTTTATTCCCTAATCTTCACACAATTGGGTGGATCACCATTGTCCCTATTTCACAGGGGAGGGCTCTGAGGCTCAGGGAGGTTAAAGAATTGACCCAAGGTCAAGTAGAAGAGCTTGAATTCCAACTAGCATCTGCCTGACTTCAAGCCCCAGACTCTTAACCACTGTATAATAAGTACCACACCATTAATGCAACTAAATGAGATAGCAACTTGGAATCCATCTAAATGCACCAAATCCACTATAGTGAGAAGTTAAGCATAAACTTTATTAAAGCCAAGAACTGTGAAAACAATTTTCCATTCACAGTCTGTCCACATATGTTCTTTGCCCTTTATTTTACAAAGGCCTGGAAAACAGGCTGCGCCCCCTTTTTCAACCGTCAAAACAGCAGAATCTAGAGCGGCTCTGTCCAATAGAAACATCATATGAACCACGTACGTAAGTTTAAATTTTCTTGTAGCCACATTTTTAAAAAGTTAAAAAAGGAAAGATGCAATTAACTAATCATTTATTTTATTTAACCTAATATATCTAAAAATATTATTTAAACATGTAATCAACATAAAAATTATTAACAAGACATTTCACATTGTTTCTTTCATAGTAAGTCTCTGAAATCCGGTGTGTATTTTACACTTACAGCACATCTCAATTCAGACTAGCACATTTCAAGTGCTCAGTAGCTACTTACGACTAGCAGCCACCATACTGGGCCACACAGATCTAGTCCTTAGAGGTCCACATATGTATAACATCCTTTAATAATCTGTCCCATGTTTCTATAATGATCTGAAAAGGTAGTGCTCCGCTCTTATTTCTATACTTACTCCTGGGATGAGATCACAGGATACCAACCAGTGACTACCTGAAATTCCACCACTGTAGCTTCCAGTTAATTCTCTAAATATAGTGCTTTGAGTTGTGTTCTAACAAAAATGCCCCTGAAAGGAGGAACATGCTAAGCCAATATTTGTCATTAAACCTTAGGTGACATAAAGGGAACTGACAACACAGCCAGGAGTAGAGGACGGGGTACAGAAGACAAAAAGAGTTGCTGACTTTCGGCATACCTAGTCTCTGATCCTGTCACAAGTCCCTGCCAAATTCCCTTTTCCTCAACAACTTGGAGGAGTCATTTCAATATCTCCTTGTCAAGAATAACTAGCATCAAGAACCACAAAAAGGAGGGGCCGCCTGGTGGCGCAGCGGTTTAGTCCGCGCTTGGCAGCCCGGGGTTGCGAGTTCGGATCCCGGGCGCCCGCCGACGCACTGCCTGTCAGCCATGCCGTGGCGGCGTCCCATATAAAGTGGAGGAAGATGGGCACGATGTTAGCCCAGGGCCAGTCTTCCTCAGCAAAAAAAGGGGAGGATTGGCAACAGATGTTAGCTCAGCGCTGGTCTTCCCCACAAAATAAATAAATAAATAAAAATTTAAAAAAAAAGAACCACAAAAAGGAAACTGCTGGGGCTTCCCTGATTTCCAACCCAATAACCTAAGGGAACATCGTAAACTGAAATGCCCACAGGGACTGCAGCAGGCCCCACAAATGGGATTAAGGGGCCAGGGGAGCCTATGCCCATCTGAGGGGACAGCCTGGACCCCAGCCCAGGAGACCGTGTCAGGTGGGAATGTGGCCCCAGTGTGGCCAGGTCATCTGATTTCTCAAGAGAAGTCATAAATCTGGATTTTCAGGTTAATCACCTGATTTTTAACTGTAAGCGATTCCTATAATATTTCAGATAACCATGTGCAACTAAACAGGAAGCGACTGCAAACTTGAGGAACTAGTTTGCACACTCTGGTATTTGTACAAGTAAAGATACACGAAGACTAGGAGTGGGACTAGGGCTGGGGGGGAGCCCACTTTGTGCTGCATCCTCTTCCTGGCATCATCTTTGCTGCCCTCCAGAGGAGGCAAAACCATTCCCTGCATGCTCTCTCTGAGACCAAGAGAAGCACGGAAAGCACCAATAACACAGGCTTCCTTCCTGCAACATCTGTCTCCTGAGCATCTTCATCTATAAAATGAGGGGCTGGTTCAGGCCAGGGCAGCATCAGGAAGGGCACGATCCGACGTGAACTGCAATACACATGCCTACAGAAAGGGACAGCTGCCTCTTCGAGCCATGTGATCACCCCAGATTGTGATCATCCCAGATCTGTGATCCCAGATCACAGATTGTCCCAGCGAACAGAGCTGGGGTAGCAGGAGCTACCTTAAAAAGAAACCAAATAGACAGACTTTTTTTCTGGAAAATCTCCCAATCGTTAAATTTTGGCAACTAATTCAAATCATATTTTCAACACTGTGTGAGCCAAATTCAGCCTATAGGGCCAGCCCTCTGTAGCCCCTGGATCAGAACATCTCCTACTTCCCACCCTAGCCCCAACATTCTGGCTGCTTTAAACCTGTACATTCTCACAACTTCACTACAGCATTAGCTTAACCCCCTTTCTCCATCCATAAGCACTGAAAGAGGTGCTACTGATTTCAGGAGACCAGGAGACAAACGACTAAATGAAACATGATATCCTGGATTGGATCCTGGAATTTAAAAAAGGACAGTAGTGGAAAAACTGGTGAAAATTCAAATAAAGTCTGTAGTTTAGTTAGTAGGATTGTACCAATGTCAATTTCTTAGTGTTGATAAATTTACCACAGTTAAGTAAGTTGTGAACATTTGGGAAAGCTGGGTAAGGGGTACATGGGAATTCTCTGAACTATCTTTGCCATTCTTCCACAAATCTAAAATAATTTCCAAATAAAATCTTTTTGTAAAAAAAACCCATTGACCTGTATCCCCCAAAAGGTTAATTTTAGAGTATGTTAATTTCTAAAATAAAATGTTTTTTCTTGCTATTGAGTAGAAACATGAGTTGCCCTGAATCTTCACTCTGCTAGACTAAGTGACTAAGAGAAACCAGAAAAGTCTAAGATGGAGAGAAACTAGAATTTACCAGAATAGGTTCTGTCCTCTGCTTTATACCATATGTGCAATAACCAGAGGGGCACAGAATCAATGGGCTTTTAGTAAAATATCAAATGGCTGAATTTAGGTAATTTTGATTAATTTGACTGGAATTGAGAAAGTTGCCAACACTCAATAGCTTTTGACCTTAGAATATAAATTAGCTTACAGTTGGAAGACTGGAGACATTATTACCCAAACAAGAGAGGCAAAACTAAAGTAATAAATACAAAAGCTTTCTCATGAAATAATGCAAATTGCACAAAATAGGCAAATATCAGTGCCTCTTGGAAATGAGATTATTAACACAAATAATGTGCAGTCTATTCAAATCACCCAGCATTTGAAAAAGCATGTTGGGTTGCAACATCCTTACATCATCACATTTCCAACTAGCCCCTTTAAATCTTTTTTTTTTTTATAATAAGGCCGGATACATATAAATAGATAGGCTGACATATTTCCAAATGTATGTAGAGAGAGCTGGACCATGAATGGGACTCACTTAAATGAAACAGCATGAAAAGCTGTAGGAACTCTTATCTATTTGCATTCTGTCTGCCATTCCTATTATTATGGTCTTAAATCAATTTGACATATATAGTAAATATACTTAATAGAAAACATGAAATAAAATAATTGGCTTTATTAGTGCTTTGTGGCAAACAGATTTACAATAACTTTAAGCCACAAGAATGCCCAGAGCAAGAAATAGTCATTCTTCTGTTTAACAAATATTTATGAGGCTCTACCATGAAGCAACATATGTCCTGAGCCCTGGGAATAAGCAGTGAGCAGAACAAAGACCTCAGGCCTAGTGGAACTTATACTCTGGTATGAGAGAGAAGAGACAAGGAATGAGATAGATAAACAAAACACATACTCTGTCAGATCATGCTAAATGTTAAATAATAATAAAGTAGAGAAAGGGGACAGAAAGTGTTGGAGGGGTGTTGAAAGTCAAGACGGGTAGTCAGGGAAGCCTTCACTGAAAAAGTGACATTTGAAGAAAGGCCTAATAGAAGTAAAGGAGCCAGGTGGGTGGATATACAGCCAGACAGGAAAGGGAATTCCAGACAGAGGGAACAGTAAGTGCAAAAGCTCTGAGGTAGAAGCAGATCTAGACTGCGTGAAGAAACAGCAAGGACGGATGAAGTGGAGAAAACAAATGGGAAGAAAGGAGGAGATGAAGTCTGAGGGTAATGAAGAGCCAGATCACATAATACCTTGTAGGTCACAATATAGTCAGGTGTCACTTAACGACAGGAATACATTCTGAGAAATGCATTGATAGGCGATTTCATCATTGTGCGAACATCATAGAGTCTACTTACACAAACCTACATCGTATAGCCTCCTACACACCTAAACTATATGGTGCTAATCTATGGGGCCACTGTGGTATATATGTGGTCTGTTGTTAACTGAAATGTTGTTAAGTGGCGTGTGACTATAATGACCTTGGCTTTTCCTCTGAATGAGACGGGAAGAGGAGTGACACAATCTGAGTACATCTAATAACAGACTAAAAAGGATAAGGCTGGAAGCAGAGAAGCCGGTTAGAAGGATACTCCATTAATCCAGGTGAACAATTATGGTGGCTTGGACTAGGGTGACAGCAGGACAGGTGATAAGAAATGGATTCTGAATACATTTTGAAGGTAGAGCCCATAGGATTTGCTGACGGGAAGTGAGAGAAAGATAATTCAAGAATGGTTCCAAATATTTTGTCCTAAGTAAATGGAAAAATGAAATGTTGTTAACTGAGATGAAAAGACTGTGGGAGATAGCAAATTGGACATAAATGGAAAATAAGGATTTCCCTTTTAGATATGTTACGTTTTTGTTGTTATTTTAAATTCAGGCTTTTGATTTTTATTCCACTATTCCTGAATTTATAATCAAAGAACTGACAGGATATAGTCTCAAGATCCAATCAGAAAAGGAATCTTCAGCTCTTGGTTAGTCACTGATTAACACCTTTTCCAAAGCCCATCCCCACACCCTACACCAGTCTCTGCCCCTCCACTCAAAACCATTAACCCTTCTCAGCAATACTAACTTTCACAAGATTCAAGCAATTATTGAGGGAATTTTGCCCCCAAACTGCCTTTTTCCCCTCCCTGTGTCTCTAGAAGCTCCTTTATGCCCACACATCCTTTTGCGATCCCCCAGAAGCAATCTCCTAGAATGGATCCCCTAGAAACAATCACCCAGCGAAAGAGACATGTCAGCAGCCTTGAGGGGTTCCACGGACATGTTATATTTGAAATGCCTATTAGACACATCCAAGTAGAGATGTCCAGCAGGCAGTAAGATAAAGGAGTCTTCGTCACATAGATATTTAAAGCATGAGCATAGATAGAAGAGACATACAAGTGCCCTGAGGCACTCCATTTAGACTTGGGGGAGATGAGGAACCAGGAGAGGAGCATGAGAAAGACCAGCCAGAGGGGACAAAGGAAAACCAGGTGTGGCGTGTCCAGGCAGTCAAGTGGAGGATGTATTCGAGGAAGAGAATAACCAACCATGCTCCAATGCTGCCGGTGGGTGAAGTAAGAGGAGACTGGGACCTGAGCGTGGGCTGCAGCAATGAAATGTCACTGATGACCTGATGAAAGCAGCACAGGTGGAGTACCAGTGAGGTGAAAACCCCACTGTAATGGGTCAGGACAGAATGAATATAGATGACTCATTCAAAATGTTCTATTGTAAGAGGAAGAAAAGAAATTGGCTAGTAGCTGGAGGGGAAATCAGAGTCAAGAGAGGATTTTTTATTTAATGGGAAAAATAATAACTTGTATGCCTGTGGGAACTCCATGGAGAGAAGAAAACTGATGATATAAGAAAGAGAGGGGAAATTTTAAGGAGCAATGTCCTTGAGAAGGTATATGGAGATGGAGATAGAATGTCGTGCCCAAGGAGCTGGGAGGTTGGGCACAAACACTGGCAGGTGGTAGGTGTGGTGATGGGAGCATGTGACAGTCTTCCTCAGATCATTTCTGTTTTGCTGGTGAAAAAGGAAGTGGCTGAGAGTCAGGAGACCATGGATGTTTGAAGAGCAGGTATAAACTATGTGATAGTTGTCTAAGAGAGTGAGGGAATGAATGGAGGGTGGAAACATGCTATGACTGCCAGGCAGCATCAAAGGCCCACTTGGATTTGTGATCATTAACTTAAGAGTGAGACTATCAATATGGTGGTGCAGTTTTGCCCAAGCACATCCGGCTACGTGCGTACAAATGCAGAGAAGGTGAAGACAGAGAGATGGATTTAACCAGAATTGTGGTTTAGTCAAGCGAGAATTATAAAGTGTGAGAGGGACAAGGGTGATGAGGAGATATGCCATGATAGTGATTATAATGGTTGATCATGGGATTCAAGCTGGGAAAGGAGAGAAGTGAGGACATGGGGTGAGGGTGGAACCATGAAGAGGTGGTAGACTCAATGAACTGACAGTCCTGGTGGTCCAAGGACTATCAAGGTTGGAGGTATTGCACAAGGCAAGCCAGGAGAGGAAGTGGTGGTCAGAGTGGGGTGTCCAAAATGAACTCTGGAGGCACTAAGGTTACTGGTAATGACAGGATCAAGGACATGGCTATGGGACAGAGTGGCTGAGGAGGGTGGGAGACAAGTTCATAGGAGGAGAAGAGGTTGAGGAACTGAGGAACGAAGGTGTAGGGAGCATTATCAACAAGAACACTGAAATCCTGGAAAACTGGCAAGAGTAGTGCTGGAGAAAGGGACAGTGAATCAGAAACAAAAATCTCCAATGAATGAAGGGAGGGACTGAGTAGAGGAGCAGATGACTAACAAGCAGGTGCAGTGTGGGCCATACAGAGATCTGAGATTCCGAGTAGGAGGTGTTCAGGACAAAGAGGAGAGCAGTATGGAAAGCACATGGAGGACACTACCCCATCCCTAACCACGGCTCAAGAGCAAGGTGGAAAAACTGCAGGAGAAGCAGCATGGTCAGGGGAGACCCAAGTTTCCAAAAAAGCAAGAAGGGAAGAGGATGTTCACAGACAAGTTCAGGAAGTACAGGATTTTGCTGGTGACCAACCGTGCGGGTGCGGCGTGCACAGTGAAGGGGCTCCACAAGTTCCAGAGGGGAGAGAGACAGGATGAGAAAAACTGAAGAAACGAGTCAAATGAGGATTAGGACACAAGGATGAGGGATGCCCTGGGAGTCCAGGCTTCCTGTGGTGACAGACACAAGCAGGAGTAAGAGGTGCGATGAGATTGGTCCGGACAGTCCAGGCAGAGAGTGGTGGAGAGGCTGGCAGTATGGAGGGATCTTGCCAGGAGCAGAAAACTGGGGATCCTATTCGAACCCAGCTGAGGAAGTTAGGGGGGTGCTAAAGAAGGTGGGAGCGATGAGGAGGTGCAAACTTACTCTTCACTCATGGGCCAGCAGAGAGATGTTTTGTAAAATTAGGCTCTTCAAAAAAGTGCGGAAATACTGACTTGATCTAACGATCCCAGCATTTACCTTAGATGCTTTATGTCCAAAATAAATGTAAATCCTCTAGAAACCACAATTCTGCATTTTTTTAAAATTACAATTCAGACTATCCAAAATTTCCTCAACTACAGGAGAATGAGCAGGAAAGCACACACGGACCATTGGGTGGTGTAAGTCTAAGTTAAGGTAACACCCAGTTATGTGCATTCTTCTGCAAGTACAATCTTATAAAACGTCAGAACAAGAAGGAGGAGTGCTTAGGGCCTAAATGCTTTACAAGGATTCTTAGAAGGAAGCTGTGTGCTTGTTTTACGTCTGGAAAATAAGATTAGACAGACAGTTACATCATATTTTCTGACAGAATTATTAGAGTGCGGTTACCACAGTAACCAGCGAACCACGTGCAGAGCTGGAAGAGGAGGAAAGTTACAAGTCATCTTTTTCAAAAAGAATAAATCACATAATTTCAGAGCCAGAAAGGATTGCTAAAGGCCCTGTAGTTGGATCCTTCACCCAAGTGCCCTAGAAGATGTAAAGTTTTTACATATAGAGAAACTACAGGAAATGCCCTTAATAAAATTTCACCTCCTCTTAAGAGAAAAATAACATAAAAACGAAACTTCTTGGTCTTGAGTTGAGAAATGCTAGAACACTTATCAGTAATAATAAGTAAAATAAAGAAAGATTTCAGGCCTAACCAGAAAGAGGAGAGAAGATATCCTTAGTACTTACTATATGCCTTAGTACTTACTATAAGTACTTTCTTTTCACCTAATCCTCACAACAATCACATTTCCTCGGCTGAGCAAAGTCATCAAGGTTACAGAGGAAGTGCCAGCGCTGGGATTTGAACCCAGGGAAGCCTACCTCCAAAAGCTCTGCTGCCTCCTAGAGACTGTCTCATGACCCAGGACACACGTGGGTTGCAAGCAGATAAGAGCACAGGCGTGTGTCTAGCCTGCCTCTGTCACCACACAGTTGACCGGACTTGGGAAAGCCATGCTCTCATCCTCTCTGAACTTCAGTTTCCTCATCTGGAAATGAGATCAAATGACCTCTTCACAGATGGAAAACCAAAGATTCAAATAAGTCTTTGGTCTAGTTTCATAGACACTGAGTCGTGTTCTTAGAAACAGGTCAGAGGTCTAATCACCCCCAGTGTGTATACTCCGTCTGAGACCTCCCCATGCCAAAGTCTCACCCATCTTGCACCTGAATTCTTCCAAATGCAGATTATGTACCAGCTAATGAAGAAATTCACTTTAACGTCAGACAATTAAACTTTGTCCCCATATAACGTCCTTTCTCTGAGTTTAGTTTTATACTACGGGCTCATTCAGAACCAATCTGGAAACACAGTAGGCTCTAAATATTTAAAGATATCAGCTCCTTTTAAACAGAGCTTCCCAATCTACTCCACACCAAAGCACACATTGCCCTCCTTCTCCTTTCCAGCACTGTTTCTATTCTCCATGTTTCCTCAAAGATCATGGCCACAGTTGAACTATCTCAACCCAAAATGTTCACAGGACCCTGGGAAGGAATTCTGTGAGTTTAGGAGGCCTAAATTCATTTAGAAAAACTAGATAATTCTTATTACTTTCCCAACATACTTTTAACATTCTGGGTTTTTTAACATTTATATAAAAATCAGACAGACAATAGGAGCTGAAGGGTTATGCTCTATTACTACCCGCACCCTTCATCAGTTCCATTCAGATGTAGCTATTTTCTTTTCTTCTGGCTCTGAACACTTCTTTTAACAACCTTTTTATTGTCCATAGCATCTTCTGCAAGTCTCAGATCTCTCTAGAATCGGACTGGGTCGATTCATATCCCAGTTCAGCTACTTAAGTATTAGCTGCGTGACCTACAGCAACACCTAAAAGCTCAGTGCCTCAATTGGCTCATCTGTAAGATGGTGATAATAATAGCAACTACCTCATAAAGTTCTAGTGAGGTCAAACAAGAGTAGGTAGAACAGTGCCTGGCACAGAGTATGTAAATGTTAGCTATTATCACTGAAGTTACCCTTGTCACCCGCTGCCCTTGCACCCGTGTACTTCCTTTTAAGATCCAAGTTCATTAGGAAACTGCCATATTGGCATACTCCTTCCTTTTGGTACTTTCCCCTTACCTTCTTCGATGGAATCATTTACAAACACATAGTCAGAATTAAAATATCTGATAGTTTCCTAACTTTCCTGACTTCTGGACTCTGATCTGTCACTTAGCAATTCTTATTCAGCATTTTTTAAAACAATAGCTTCCTTGACAGTCTTCTCCAGCATTCACGTTTTTTTCCTTCTCCCCAAAGCCCCAGTGCATGGTTGTGTATCCCAGTTGTAAGTCCTTCTAGTTCTTCTATGTGAGCTGCCACCACAGCACAGCAACTGACAGATGGGTGGTGTGGTTCCACGACCAGGAAACGAACCTGGGCCACCAAAGCGGTGACAGCGCCAAACCTTAACCACTAGACCATCAGGGCTGGCTCCCCAGCATTCATTTTTGAGAGTGATTCTACTGACCCACCATTCTGCACACAGGAGGGCATCTGGACCTCTCCTCTAGTGAGTGGTCCACTGTCTTCTTCTGATCCATCCAGTCTTTGACCAATGTGACCAATGCCCCTTGTGGCCAACAGCATGCATTAAAGACAGATGGCTGGGGTTTGAAGTTCAATCTGAGGTTGTAGAACAAAGCTACACTCACTAATTGGCCTACCTGGGAATTAAACCTCTGGTCTTTGACCTCTTTAAGTATCATACTCCAAATGAATGAGGTAATATTCTTGGCCTGCAGCCAAATGCAATATATTCTAATAGATTGTTCTTAGTCATTTGTAAAGTCCTACAAGTGGAAGATATGTCAGATAATGAGTATTCTATACTTAAAATCTTGTGACATAAACACTGGTTCAAAAATAGCAATCATTTCAAAAGACATCAAGCTACACACTGAACACTGAAGATTTTAATGAAAATTGACTTGAGAAGTAACAAGGAACCCTCTGCTTCTTTACCACGTAGCTTGAAAAATAACACTCCTAAGGAAGGTCTGCCCACCTGGGTTAATTGGGAGAGAATCTGATTCAGATGCTTAATCAAATTTCCATTTTAGTTCTATTTAAAAAATGGTCTCTAACTATGGTAAGGCTATAGAAAACATCTTAAAAATTATAAGTAATAAGTTTATAAGGAGGGGAAAGTAATAAGGAACCACATAGATAACGAAGTTGACAGTTTCCTTAAGCTCAAAAACACAGGCAAAATGGGCATGACGTTGGAATCTTGGAAAGCAGGGAGGAGGCGTCTACAGTCAAATCTTTCTTAATAAAATCACCATCGCCTCCACCATTTACTGAGCATGTGCCAGTAAATAACTATGCTGGGGGTGTTTTATGCCATAACTCATTAATCTTTATAAAAACCCCTATGGTATAGGTTATTGAGGTTTAGCAAGGGTAAGTCACATGCACTTGGTCACACAGACCAGGGCTGGGACTCCAACTCCAAAGCCACTCCATGCCCTTAATCACCGCCCTCCACCTGCAGCAGCATCCCTGCCTCTAGCCACCCACTTCTCCACCCGAGACAGATCTGACTCTGGGGAGAACGGAGTCTTCCATTTGATAGCTTTACCAGTCCTGGACACCATGGCCCAAAAGACCACTAATTTGCCTATGGCCACACTGCTAGGAGTCGCTGCTCTACTCAAAGAAGAATATCTGAAATATCTACTACCTGCATATCCACCACACAAGGAGGAATATTGAAAAGTGGACAGACTCCATGATAGGAATCAAAGTAAGCCCAGAAAAGCATCAGATAGGATTCATAAAAGGAAAGGTTTCCTTTTCCTACGCTATAGTAAGAGAATAACCTCGTGGCAGGGAAGACTCTAGTTAGCCACTCCATAAATCCCACCGAAAGGAAGTAGAGGGAGATGGAGGTGGGGAAAACCTAACCCCACCTTCATATGCTAGCTAGAAGCCAGCAAGCTAGTCATCTACAGCGGCCAGAATTCACATACTCAAATGACTTCCCAAGAGGGTTCAAATAGCTAAGAATGGGAAAATATGTTCCCTTTCCAGGCCCGGCTGAGAGACTGTGGGTGTGTGCATGGGGGAAGTGGCGGTACTCCCCTGCCTATAACATAAGTAGCAACGTCTTAATTTTCACCTCCATCGGCTTGTTGTGGTGGTTTTATTTTCTTTTTTATTGGTGGGGGAAAAAATGGGAACTAGGATAGGAAAAAAAGTCACAAACAGGGAATTCTGCAGGGTTTTTTTTTTATTATTCAGGGAATATACAAATTCCATCAAAACTAATACACCCTTTTAGGGATGCTCTGTGGGAGGATTAATGCGGGTGGAGACAAATTCTGAAATAGTGAGATCACCCTTTAACTTTCAGCATATAAACCTTATGTGTTGATTCTTTTAATTTTAAATAACTTTCAAAAGACAAAAATAGCACAACCCAAGAAGCAAAATTTAAGTGTGACATCCTTTCGTAACAGAACAACTCATTCATCAAAACAGTTAAAACCCAATCAGTGGCCCACTTATTGGAAAAGTGCTAAATACAAAGGCTTCAATGGAATAAAATTCTCTGAACTGGTCCTATAAAATATGCGCAACAATTTATATCTCATAGGTAATGACATAATGGCAAAGCTATCACCTAAAGTATACAGTCTCCTAATAAAACCAGTCAAGAAACAAAAAGGACCACCTTTTTTCAGTAAAACTAACATATAAAGACAGAACACCACTAGGAAAATAGGTGGAATGAGCCTGCATGCTATTTCCACCGTATGCCCGGAAAATGAGGACTGTGATCTGACAGGTAACTGTGCAAGACAGAGTCTACCAAGGGAAAAAAATTCTGGGGACAGAACCTAGCAGTCTACAGTCATAGTAAATGGAGTAGTGCTCTTTTGTCACGTTAAACACTACTGAGTATTTATAGCTACAGTATCCTTTTTTATATACTAAGACCTTTTGGTTAAAGAAATGGTTTTTTAATATCTTTACTGAGTCAAAATATTAGTCACTAAATGAAAGTTTTCAAAAACTCTTCACTACATCATGTCCCCTCTGACCAAACAACACTTTTTGTTACGAGAACATTTTCTAGTATTTTATTTCACCGTATAACAAAAGAAGCATTCACTGTGTTGCCCTCATTCCTGGCTGGCCTCATTCAGTTCACTTGAAGAGCCTCTGACCCATCACCACCACAATCGCCCCTCACACTTGTGTTTTCTCTATAGCACCTTTCAGAGAACACCACCACACAGTCCAATGTCAATGAGGCCATTATGGCCATGGGGTCTCTTAGAGGATATTGGCTGGTTATCCCATTGTGTGATAAGACAATTAACTTGACGTTCAATTTTTTACAGTTGGTCTAGATCTCAGTTTCCTTCCAACTTCCTTATAATAGAGGTGACATCATCAAGGTCAGAAGAAATGTGCCCAATTACTATAATACAAATAAAGAAACAGAGATGTAAAAATAAAGAAATTAAGTCTCTTAGTTCGTAAGTGTTATTTGGCTTTTAAATAGTTCTTGAGAAATGATACCGAGTGCAAATATACTGGAGCAAATACTGGAAACTGAACCACCACCATTTGAATTTTGAACAGATATATGGTTGACTTGCAGCACGACATTATCTCAGAAATGGAGCTAGACAATAAGGAAGCAGAGAAATGTATTTGGATATCTCTACATTTTTTTAAAGCACAAATACATTGTAAGCATTTGTGTCCTTAAACCTTATGACATCATAAGCCAACATAATGACTGCCTTTACAAAGAAGTACTTCACTTATTCCAGCAGGCATACAGCTTATTTAAACATGATATTTTTATGTTCAATCTGTACACTGTCTTTTAAAGGGTAACACTGCCAAAACTACAAATCTGTTAGTGAAAGAAAATAATTTTAAAATGAAATTCTAAATGGCTCCTGAGTCTGAGGAAGAAATAGATATTGACGTTTATATCTATACATTGTTCCTGAAAGAGCATATCTAAAACAGTGATTGAAATAAATGCTTTTCTAGAACAAAGCAAGGCCTAACTTGACAAACACTAAAATAAGAGATCTGTGTTTATTGATTGTTTTGATTCACTAATTCACGTAAGCAGCATTTACTGAGTGCCTACCATGTAGCATGCACTATGAAAGGGACTTGAGAGTATAAAAGTGGAATAAGACTAGTTTTTACTCTTAATAAAAGCTAATAATAATACTAGATTGAAAATGTAAATAATAATTAATAGGACTTAAGTATAGGTGCTTTCATGAATGACTTATAAGTATTAACATTTAACCCTAACAACAATCCTGGGAGATAAATACTATTATTAATTCCATTTGACAGATGACAGAACTGAAGCACAGAGAGGTTAAGTGAGTTGTCCAATGTCACACAGCATGGAGTTGGTATAGCAGGGGTTTGAATTCAGGCAATCCGGGACCACAGTCCACACTCCTCACCATCATGTTATATTAAGTTGCTCACAGGCTAGTGGGAGGGTGGCAAGGAGAGAGTGTCTAGGAGGCATGAAACCCCTTATCACCAAAGAGCAAGTAGCTCCTAAAGCTGGAACGAAGGATGCATGCAACAAGGGGCAGGAGACATGCTGGAAGGGGAGAGGCAGGGGCCAGAAAACGATCCCTGAAAGCATGGGGGTTGGGGGGGGTGTCAATGAAGGATTTTTTTCCTCCTGGGAATATGAAGGATGGGTGGAAAGGGGGTGAACTAGGAGGCAAGAAGGCAAACTAGGAAGCAATTTAACAATTCAGGAGAGAGGGGGTAAGGTCCTAAACTGAGGTGGTGGGAATGGTCAAGTGACTGACAGTTACAGTGATAGAGCAGAATGGAGATCTGCCAGGAATGAATAACTTACACATGCACACCCTTCATTTAGAAGATGTGCATATCTTCCAAATAAAATGACTTTAAGTGCCTGTAGGGATGTGGAAATCTGGAGGCAATAAAACAAATACAGACACCAGCACAAGATGAGGGAACAAGCACTGAGTATGAACCCACTGAGCATGGCTTCGGCTCCCACTCTGCTCCTCCATAGCAGGGTGCCCTGGGACAGTTCACACGGTCACTCAGGTGCCCAGTTCTATGACCAGGGTAGAAATTGACTATAAGTCTTCTCATCTGATCCCTGAATACCATTTCTCAGTTGGAGACATATCGGAATCAGTAAAATGTTTCAACCTATTTCTCTCCTTTATTAGTTTATTTTAAACAACTGTGCACAACCAAGCATAGCTTCCGAAAAATCACAAAGATTAAAAATAATAGCACAAGCACACTCTTAGAAAATACATCTTTTTAATAAACATTGCATCAAAATGGAAATTGCTTAACAACACTTTCCAGAACAGAATTTTCAGAGACCTCATATCATTTTCACAATTTAACACATACTTATAATTTAAAGCCAGAAACCCAGAGTCATTATACATTCCTTATCTTATAAAGAAATCAAATCAACAGAACTGCATGCTTTCCAGGATTTTCACAGATTAACTGCCCACCTACAGAGAGGCCTGAGTAACATAAGAACCAGCACTACAAGTTGCAAATTTAAAAACGATTGTAATTGTTTTTAAACAACAAATTGCAAATTAAAACACAAAAACGCACAAATGGACCAAGGCATATAATTCACAGAGATACAAGCCTTGCTATACACTTCACGGAAATGCATAAATCCACAGAGGATAGTGAGATGAATGGAAAAGACAGGAAACCTGAGTTTATCTTCCAGACCAGCCCTACTTTTATGACCTCAGGAAGTATCTTAACCTATGCAGGACTCAGTTTCCTCATTTGTAAAGATGGGATATTTACAGGTGTTTCCTTTCTTTTTTTAAATCCACACGTAAATCAATTTGGGAAACATGGCGTACTAATCCCCCTGGTGAAGAGGTGCAAACACATTCAATATTAAACATTCTGACAAGTTCTGCTGTCAAGAATCCTTCTATAATATACTTGCTTGACAAAACAAACCTTCAGCCATTTAACACCTTGGAATCTTGGCATTCGGAGGGGTACAGTGTAGCAAATAACAGGGAAGGGGTCTTTCCACATTTCTCTAATCTCTGCTTTTCTGAGTGAGGACATCATTCTCTACCATTCAGAAGGGTCACCTCCATGTAGCAGGAATCGTGGCACAGGCAGCTCTGCGTGTATATCATCTAGTCTCTCCACCTGAAAGAAAGGGCCTCTCTCTCCAGGGCAGTATTTCCAAAGGCCCCAATGAAGGACTCTTGCTTGGGTCATATGTCCACCACTTGGACTAATCACTGTGGTGAAGAGACTAGGGCACAGGTACCAGCAGGCACAGAAGCATCAGGGAAGCCAAAGCCACACTAGAATCACATGACTATAGTGGGCAAGAGAGATTCCCTAAAAGAAGTGTGTCCATGTGTGTAAGTGTATGTGTGTTGGGGGGCGGGGGAGACACACAGAATATCTATCCTGAGCTCCAGGCAACCTCAATATCTTCATTCAGACATGCGATGGGTACTTCAAATTAACAAGTCCATAATGTTTTCAGCTCTCCATCCTTTGCCGACTAACCTGCTCCTCCCTCAGTCTCAGCAAAAGTCACCACCATATACTCCAGCAAAATCTGGGAGTCATCCTGGATTCCTCTTTTTCCCTCACTCCCCACTTTCAGGCTTCAGCAAATCCGCTTGATTCTACCTTAAAAATATATTTGGAACCCATCCACTTCTCTGCAACTTCATTGCCAGTGCTCATCCACGCCACTATTATCTCATACCAGGACAACCGCAGTCCACTCACTTCCATCTTTGCCTGCCTGCCTTATTCGCCAGTGTTGTCAGTGCTACACACATGACAACAACTCAATAAATATTTGCAAAGAAGTGGATAAATCAGGAAAAGGCTGCTGGGGGGACAAAAACAGCAGATTGCCAATTCAACCAAACCTAGGCTTTTATGATGATTATGACTGAAAATTTTAGCTCTGAGGCTCCTGGCAACAAAGGTAAAAAGCAAACACAGTATTATTTTAGTTAATTGATTTTTTTAAGGAAGCATGTAAGTTTTTTAAATGAGAAAAGTTTGTCTTCCCTGGCACTAAATGCTAAAAGCAATTCAGCATATGAGGTATTCATTCAACGAACAGTCACAGATCCTTAAATGAAGCCCTGAATAAGAAAATGGACTGATTATTCCTTTAACAAAAAAATATGGACGTGTCCTTCACACTAGGCTTCTCGTAACAACTTTTGCTAAAGGCCAAAGGCAATCATTAAAAATCAAAGGAGTGAAGGCACTTCTCGAGGGAGAGTTGGCCACATAGCTTCCTAGAGGACTGAACAACAGAGAGGACAGAACTCTGACTCCCTGGGGGACAGTCCTGCAGGGCGGTGAGGCAGAGGAGAAAGGGCACAAGCTGCCGGTCGACAGATGAGCGTTGTTGGCTTCTGGCCTCCGCTGATTAGCTCTGGGGACTGTGGAAAGATTGAAGCAGAGAATGGTATGCTCGGATTTACAGTTCAGAAAACCACTCCGGCAGTGGTGCAGACAGCGGATCCCAGTGAGGGCACAGGCCATGGGGCTAGTTAAGAGGCTACTGAAGTTTTCCTGGAGGGTGATGATGACAGCCTGAACTAAATTTTAATCCAATTTAGTTCCCACAAAATCTCTTTAGCCTACAACCGGGTGGCCACTTCCATGAAGCATCTATCACAGTGGTGGTGCCTCGAGGAACATTGAATCCCTACCCAGAATATTTCATGGAGGGCTATTCCCCCACCCACTAATGTGGTCCCTGCATATAGTACAGAACATCTGACTCCTGCAGCTTCTATATGAAAATAAACAGAAGAGTTGTTTTGACACCAGGAGGCCGGAGGAGGCCCAAAATTAACTAGTCCCAGAATGTGTGTAGCAGAATGTTTCATTCCTCAGGGTCCTCATGGGCAGAAGAGTATGCTGCATGCCTACCCCCAGGAAGCTTGCTTCCTTTTGTTGAAGAGTGATTTCCCATAAAAACATGATTTCCCATAGAAACAATGTTGCAATCAAACTTCTTATACAATTTACCTTACTAAACATGATTCACTTCCACAAAATTCTAGCCAAATTATGTTACAATGAGTTCCTTCCTCCCTCCTCTCCAAAAAAAAAAAAAATCCTTGAAATAAAAACTATAATTTAAGAGTTCAGCAAAATGTTTAAATCAACCAACCTTTCCTCAATCTTTCTAAGTCTATAATGGAGCATCTGAGCCAGTCTTCAAAATGGCAAAGAGCCAGCACCTCTGAGAAGTGGCTCACCTAAGGCAGCAGGCAAATTGTGGCCTAGGCCGTTCCAGGTCCCATCCTCATCTGTCTTCCAAAGCCAAAAAGAATTTCTGACTTGGTTACAACTTTTCAGGTCTCCCAGCCTCCAGTCCTGCCACACAGTAATCCAGTTACCACACTACAGTCAAAATGTAAATTTGATTATGTCCCCCCTTCTTCCTGGTCTCCCCAAAAGATTCAGCAAAGCCCTCCATGACTTAGCCCCTCTAATCCCCAAACTGCACTTGATACTTGAAACTCTTTTTCCTCTTGTTGCTGCCTAGCTAACTCTTACTCAGCCTTCAAGGCTCAACTCAGGCATCAACTTCCCTGGGGAGCATCCCTCTAGTCCTGAACTGGCCCAAGGGCCAGTGTGTAACCCCACAGTACTGTGGGCACACCTCTGACCACATGACACTGAAATTCTCTGTTAGA
Source organism: Tapirus indicus (assembly GCA_031878705.1). Lineage (NCBI taxonomy): Eukaryota > Metazoa > Chordata > Mammalia > Perissodactyla > Tapiridae > Tapirus > Tapirus indicus. The sequence continues at coordinate 22,693,305 of CM062931.1, read as the reverse complement.
GTCTGCATGTTCTTTTTGTCCTACCTATCTGCATACCCCTAGCAGAGGCATAGGGCCTGACACATCATAGGCACTCCACTGGTGTTTCTGAACTAACTGCAGAATGAAACTCTCCTCTACTTCCCTCTCTACGCCCTGCCTTCAATTTCCTGACCTACAATGTACTTCAACGTGCACAAATGGATTATTTTAACCATGAATCCCCAATGCTGAATAGGATCACATGCTCTCCACAAGTTCATCACTAAACAATGCATATTGAAGAACGTCTGCTTAGACTAATAATAATGAGCTAATGCCCAGGTTAGGGATTGAAACTCTCAAAATAACCTCATACACTCAACTGCCTGAACAACTCTTCAAGGTAAAGATATCCCTGTTTCTCTTCTCGTTATTTCCCTCAACCCTACCCTTCAAACAACACACAGACAATAACAGCTAAGACACTTTCAGTAATCTTTGAAAAATTCCATCTGAAACAAGAAGGGATCTGCAGTGAGGTATGACTGAAGAAGTAAGCCGATCTCTTGTTCAACTTCTCCAAGAGATCCCTTACGCATTCCACTTAAATACATGCATCCTCTTACTCCATCTTGATCTGAACACCAGCAATGGCTCTTAGTAGACAAGAAGACTTTTCTCAGCCTCTGCTTTTGCAAGGATAATACAAACTTCTAAACGTGTCATGTCCTGATCATTTAGGATGAGGGTGAGCGCACTCAAATGTATACAGAGGCCAATGTGCCACTGTAAAAAAAAAAAAAAAAGGCAAAGCAGGCTGGATGGAAAAACAACAGCCTTGAGGACAATGACAAATGGCAGCCAACACCGGGCTTTCAGGGTCAATTAGAACTCTAGGGCGCCTTGGGGACTGTGGCAAACTGGAGTTAGCACATCTCAGCTGAAAGGGTTCAGTCGCCAGCTCTTCCCATCCCTGTTAGGCACAAAGGTAGGCCTAATATGCCAAGGTCTAAGTTTTCAAGAGTGGCTGGAATCGAGATTTATGGCTGAAATCTCCCAATCTGTAAATGTTGGTAACCAGTTTTAATTTTTTTAAACACTGTATACTTAAAGCACATTAGAATGGGCTGCAAGCCACTAGCTTGTGACATCTGCTTTAGGTCTAAGTTACCCATTGTCATTTTAAATGGCTCACTGGTTCTTATGAACTTTGTCTTCTCCAACATGACTGAAAGATCTTTTGTGACTGGAAATACATATGACCCTCCTAAGACTGGCACCGATTGTAGAGCCCAAGACTTGGTACCCCAGGCTCAAGAACAGCTGGATTAAAACGTCCATGTTAACATGAGTTTGGTCTAGCTTATCATTCCAGGAGAGTGTTCCCCCACATTTCAGTTTAATTACTTCAATCACTGTTTCCACAAGGAATCAGGGGAGGAGTGAAGGCAACTGGAGGCTCCGAGGAAGTGCTCCAAAAGCCCACAGGGCCTGGATAACCCTGAGAAAGAAAGAGAGAAGGATCCCAAGTTCGTACAGAACTTGAGAGAGAAAGGGCGAGGAGAGTGTGATACCTACACTTAGAGAAATATAACTCCTACAGGAAGGAAGCAAGGCCTTGCAGCTCCACAGGGAAGAAAAGGTAAATAAATCAAACATGCAAACAAGAGGGAGAAAAATGACATCAAAGTAGAAAGCAAGCCCTTTAATAAAATGCCCAAAGGAGCTCCTGGTCTGTAGCCTCTTTAAGGTAAGAGTCACAGCTTTATCTAGAAAACTCCTATCAGTCAGCCTTTAAGGACCAAGCCCCACACTGAGCATCTAAGGAGTCCTTTCTGTTCTGTGCAGTACTTGTCAGTAAAACCAAATTGAAGTGCCTTTCTGTGCTTCAGTCTCCTTTACAGTATCTCATTAGTCCTTTATCCCTTTCAGACACCTCTGGCTTATCTTGATAGACACAGTTCTGTGAGCCCTGTTCCCACACTCCACTCCCACCTATCTCTTCCCTGACGAGCTTGACACAGAAGAAAGATTCATTTTAGACTTGGGTTTAAATAGGAGTTTTCTTTATGTGCTCATTTCCTCATCTAGAAATGGGGAAAGACCACCTACCTCACAGTGGGGATTACATGAAATAATAAATCTACAGACCCAAGCTCAATGGTCCAAACACAAATGGTGCTCAATTGTTCCTTCCTCTCCCGGAGCCCACATCCTCCCTCAAGCCCCAACATTTTACAGTTTGCCACCCAAAATGTCAAAAGTTCAAAATTCTGAAATACTGTACCAAACAGAAGCTTGAAAAGATACTCAAGTTACAAATCTCTTTTTCTTCTTCTTACTCATCAATGTAAATTTGCTGAGTGACAGATTAACTAAAAGACTGTCAATTCCAGGAAGGTGGATTCAAAAACACAACCATGAGGCCACAATAACCCGTATCAACAGCCAGTAATAATTTTTATTGCAGCCTGTTACGCTAGTTGCCAGGAAATTTTTTTCCTAATCTTGGATGTTGTTTTAAATATAGTAATAAAAGAAAATATGACCGGCTGTTGAAACCCATATGCTATTCCTTTTCAGGACTACAAAATGCTCATTCAGAGTTTGTGCACAGCAAGTAGCAGCCGGAGGGGAGCCAGAGAAATCAATGAAAACTCACTGTTTGGAAAACTAGTAAATAGAAAATTGGGGCTGTGTTTCTCTGGTTTCTTCTAATCTAAAATCCCTGATGCAAATCAAGGTGATCCTTGAAGTTTTATTTCAATTTCATAGAAGACCCAAACAGAGTGTCTAGCTAATGATCTCCAAGCTACACGTCTCAGCTTCATCATAGTGAACTCTCAGAAGCATTAAGCACAGTTGACCACCTGGCCCTTCTTGAAATGTTCCCCCATGAAACAACATTTTCCTGGTTCTCCTCTTTTCTCATTGGCTTTTCTTCCTGTTCTTTTGCTAGCTCATGCTCCTCTGAAAACTGCTGAGTTCCTCTTGGCTTAGTCCTTTGCTACTTCTCTTTTTCTCTCTCTCCTTGCTTGGGCAAGATCACATCTATTCCAATGGCTTTAAATACTTCCTGTACACTGGTGAGTCCTGAACATATTTCTTGAAACTGAACCTTTCCTCTGGACTATACACTCAAACTGCCATCAACAGCTCATCTTCACTTGGATGTTTCAAAGACATCCAAAACTCATGTCTCCAAAAGTTATGTCTTTCCCCATCCCCACCAATCTCCCTCCTCACACTAAGTAAGGTCCCTATCTACCCAGTTGCTCAAACTCATCACTCATCACCCATTCCTCCTTTGTCCTCAATGCCCATACGCAAGTACTATCATTTCTATCCAATCATATCCTGAATCTGCCCACCTCTCACCATGTCCTCCAGCAATCCCAACACCAGTGGTTCTCAAGCTTTTCTTTGCATCAGATCATCTGGAGGGCTTGTCAAAATACAAATTGCTGGGCCCCAACCCCCAGAGTTTCTGATTCAGTAGGTCTGTGATAAGGGTGAGAATCTACTAAGCTCTCACTAATTACTAATTAGATTAGCAATTCTCACGCATTACTAATAAGTTCCCACGTGATTCTGATGTTGCTGATCCTGAGACCACACTTTGAGAACCACTGCCCTACACCAAGCCATTATCTCACTTCCACCACACAGTGACACCCTAATTACTGGTTTTCCCAATGTCTCATATCCCTCTAATTTATTCTCTACTTAAGAAGCTTCAGCAATCCTTTTAAACACATCAGATCATCTTACTTCCCTATTTAAAAATAAAATCCAGACTCTTTACTTACCATAGTGTATGTGATCCAGCAAGACTTCTCTGATCCATTGTGCTCTAGCTTCACTGTCCTTTTAGTTCCACTAGAACCATAAGCTTCCTCAGAGCCTTTGCATATTCTGTTGAATCTGCCTAGAAGCCCCTTCTCCTCACTCTTCACATGACTGTTCTCTCTTTTCCTCAGGCCTCATCTTCAATGTCACCACCTCAAAAAAATGTGTCATCTAACTACCCTATATAGCCCCCACCCCACTCCAAATTCTCTATCATTATACCCTTTTGGATAGTTTCTAGCTCTGCCACAATTAGTGTGTATGTGTACGTATATATTTACTTTGTCTCCCTCACTGCCTAGATGGCTAGCCAAGCCATGTCTGCCATATTTGCTGTATACCAAGCATAGTACTTACTGAATTAATTTTTATTGTATAAATGGGTGGACAAATGAATGAATAAATAACGAACCTTGCAATAGAAGGCAATGACTAACACATTCAAACAAATTTCCCCGATTAGTTGAATCAGTCTCTTTAAGATACGTAAATTATCTTCCAAACAAGTCAAAACAATACCATATGAGAGCTGTGAGGGAAAAAATGCCACTGAACACAAATCATTTCCACAAAAACAGACCCACAGCAGAACCCTGAAATCTGGAAGTGGATTGTCTCTTCCAGTACTTTTTTTTAAGATAATTAAATATCAGCCTTCACACCAGATGACACTTTTACAAATACTTCCAGATTAAACAGCTCATGGTATATGAAAATATGTCAACACCCTCTCACAGAATATATATTCCTGCTTCACATAATGGCAAATATTCAAGTTTCAACGAATTCTCCACCACACGGATGATGGAAACCTCATCTCAGGGCACAGCTCAGGGATTTGGTCTCCACAGATGCTCAGCAATAAATCAAGCAAATGAGCATAAAGCTCAAAGGAACCTGTACCCCCCAACCCCCAAAATAGTGTCTGCTCTTCTCTGATCCCTGATAAAAGGCCTATTCCATGCTTGCTCATTAAGCAAATATTGATTGAACAAGGAATAAGTAAAATAAAACATTATGGGCATTTGCAGCAATAATCACACTGCTGCTAGTATATTTCTCCCAAGAAGAAAGTCTGTTATCACTTTTACTGCTTAAAATCCTCCAGTAGTTCCCAGGGGCCTTCCAGAAAAACTCTATTCTTTAGTACAGTGCGTGAGACCTTCCTGATCTGCTTGTCCTGGCTGCTGCTTGTGCTCCCAGCTACATCACCACTTGCCACCTCCTCACCCCTTGCAAATCTGTAACCAGATTTGTTATCCCTCAGATCAAGGCTCCTTGCCTAGCAAACCCTCTACTGACCATCTCATCCCGATCTAATTCTAATTTTTCCTCAAAACTTAGTTCGGTACAACAAATGAGGACCAAATATCACTCTCTGGGCTTACCTCCACCATAGCTCTTCTTCGACTCTATGGAAATAGTTCATTTACTTGCTTTGTCCTTGACTACACAGTGACATTCCATGATGGTCAGATCCGGCCCAGATTCATTTCCTATCCCAGTGCCCAGCACAGTGCCTGACATAAGCAGGGGTCAAAAGAAAACAACAATAGCCACGAGGTAGAAGCAATCCAGATGTACATCGATGGATGAATGGACAAAGAAAATATACACACACACACAGACACACACACACACTGGAATATTATTCAGCCTTAAAAAAGGAAATTCTGCCATATGCTACAGCATGAATGAAACTTGAAGACATTATGCTAAATGAAATAAGACGGTCTCAAAAAGACAAATACTTAATGATTCCACTCATATGAAGTATAAAATAGTCAAACTCTTAGGAACAGAGAGTAGAATGGTGGTTGCCAGGGACTGAGGTGACAGAGAAAAGGGGAGTTGCTGTTTGATGGGTATAAAGTTTCACTTTTGCAGGACAAAAAAGTTCTGGAGATCTGTTTCACAACAATGTGCATATAGTTAACAATACTATACAATACACTTAAAAATGGTAACGATGGTAAAGATTATGTGTTTTTACCATAATGTTAATAAAAAGAATGAATGTAACTGAAGAAAGAGACTTTTATCCACCTCCCACCAAAAACTGCGGTCTAAGCAAGAATCCTTCAGTTCCAGAAAAGTAAATTTTATATAGAAATTTTAATTTTCCCACTAATATTTATTGAGCTAGAAATAATGTTGCCACAAAAGGCATAAGGCTCCAGAACAAACCAAGAGGAGACCATTGAGCAAGTGAAGGGCCTACAAGGCTCTGTGTGGCCTGGCTGCTGGTCACCCCTCCCCTCAGCCCCATTCCCCTCCCTCACTCTTCCTCCTCAGCCCCAGTGGTACACTTCCATTTCAGCGCCTACATTCACCCTTGTGCCCTCACCTGGAATGCCTTCCCCCTCACTTCAAAGCTCTCTACTAAATGTCCTAAACTTCCCCAACCGCTTATCTAAAACAGCACCCCACCACCCCACTTGGTCCCCTTATCCTCCTAGTTCTTCTTACTACCAGATATTTTATCACACGTTTATCTAAGCATCCAGTGTCCATCTCCCCCACTAGAATACAGATAGGGTTTAGGGACTTGTTTTGCTTGCTGCTATATTCCCAATGCCTAGCAAGTCCTTGGCTCACAGGAAGCACCCAAATGTTTGTTAAATAAATGAAGAGGAAGAGAACATTCAGCCCAAGATGATATGAGGAACCACGATACTTAACAACACTCTTAGGACTGCTGTGCCATGCTTAAGCATTCTGCAAAAATTTGCTGCAACTTCCGGACACCAGGAATGAACTTCTCATTTTCTTCCGACCAGGGTGTTTACAATCTAAGAGAGCTTTGCTCCGATGGTCCCTCTATCAATAGACACAGGTGTTTAAGCCAAAAAAAATGTATTGAATCTTGAGATATTAGACTCTTCAACATAATTAGTACGTTGCATTAGGAAAGCTATAATGTTGGTCAGGGCGTCCCCAGCTCTATAAGGGACAGCAGGATCTCCCTGCTGGGGTGTACCTAAGTGTCCTCCACACTCCCTAGCAAGGGGTCTGCTACCCTCTGTGGCAACTGCAGACAGGACAAGGCATTCCTACAGGCCTGTACCCTTGTGGGGCATTAAATGGGGTAAACTTCCACGATTCATGATTACCTCGTGTATTCTCTGAGCCCTGGGCTCCCAAACTACTGACTTCAAGATGTGGGATGCCAGCCAGACAGTCACATCTCCTTTCTCTTCTCTCTGTGCCCTTCTCACCTTCCGCCATAACAACTGATCACTACTCTTCCATTTCTCTGTTCTGAGCTAGAAAACCAAAGCGCCCTAAATCCTGAACCATCTTTTAACCTCTAGTAATTTGATCATTTATATGTGAAAACGACAGCTGACAGGAAAAAATGAAACTAACAAGCAAATGACCAAACTGTGCTTTGCACAGCGGGGGATGTGAAGATTAATTCAATAGTCCCAATCTCCAAAGGTTTATAATCTAGCAACTACCCATAAAATAAGCTGTTGCGAAAACTGGAAAAAATAACCAGGAACTAGTTCTATGATTTTCAAAAATCTTTGTGACAAACACTGCATGATTTCACTCATATGTGGGATATAAACTAACACACACACAGAGAGAACTGTTTGGTTGTTACCAGGGGCAAGGGGGACAGGGGGTAGGCACAAGGAGTGAAGGGAAGCATTTACATGGTGACTGACAAACAATAATGTACAAATAAAATTTCACAATGCTATAAACTAGTAAGACATCAATTAAAAAAAAGATAAAATCTTTGCAACCATTTACAAATTCCTTAAGGACAGCTTCACCTAAGACAACTAACCAGGCCTCAGGAATACTTTCTAGTTCTCATACTCGTTTCTTCCCCTTCTCACTGAGAATATTTTTTTCTACCAATACTTTTCCAAATGTTGATCCAGGTCAGATGCACAAGGTAGACATCACTTTTTATCCTACCCACCTAGCAGATTTTTATGTCTGTTTCCATCTGTTGAAATTCAAGAGCTCCCTAGCCATCAGGCTACAGTGGGAGAAACCTTCCCAATTGAGTTGGAATTACCTGGAATATTTGCCAAACACCAAAGGGAGAGGGGAAAAGGGTGCTCCTGGCGAAAAATATTAATCCAACCATCACAACTTTAGCTCTTCCCCAAGTCTCCTCCTTAGGTACATATGGACCATGAACCATCATGTTGTCTTTGAAGTTGAATGGAGCGATCCAGCCAAAGAGACTGGATCAAAGAATGTACCACTATAGTATGTAGGCAGCAAATGGTTATAATGTGGAGACTGTGTTAGTAAAGGTTATAAGATCGTAGGAAATAAAAGATTCTGATTGCCAAGCACACTCACAGGGAGCACCCAGGTAGACTGAGGAAGGAGTTAAATAAGGTCAAATGCAGTTTTATTGTACTTCTGGCATTTTCTGTGTAGCTTTTAGGGAAAATAAGACAACTTTCTATCTTTTCTCTGCTGGTAACTTACAGGGAAGGTTCCCACTGCTAGAAATGAAAGGGACACTCATTCCTCAAATGTTTACTAAGATACACTGGGCCACACGGATACAATGGCTCCCACCTTGGGGGCGTCCAGAGCGGAGGGAGTCAACCCAACTCACCTGCAAACTCCCTTCCCATGTGAGATTAGGCAGCAGTGCTACTAATCAGTGCCATACCTTCCTGTTGGAATGGCTATTTTCCTAGAGAAGAAATGTGCATCAATACAGCACCAATGTGAGGCTGGCATTACAAGCAAACACAGAGCAGCACGGGGACGCCCGCGGTGCTCCTACAGCTTCTCCACGTCCGCAGAAGCCGTCAGACACAATCCTCAGCTGTTGTATTCCAACAGCCTCACTGGCCAAACCTGAAAAATATCTTTCTATTTCGTGGCTCTTCATAAGTGTCCTAGCTGTTCTGGGATACATTCTGACAATTACAGCAATTATCTATAGATTGTAAGTACTTCAACCATAATGATATAGAATCCCCACAGCAGGAGAGAAGGCTGAAAATTACGTGCAGCATTCACTGACATGTACACACATTTATGTTGTCTAAACAGTGTGAGTGTGTGTGTGTTTAATCCAGAGCACTTCAACAATCACCCCATTTATTCCTTTGCATAAAAGGATTGGATTTCTTTAAAATTAACCGAAAGAAATGGGAGACTCAAAACAGTATCAAATACTTAAATTTCTTTTCCTGAGTAATATGTAATATATTATATATATATGTTGTGTTCTGTGGATTCAGTTATCTCCATTTTTAGAACGCATTTTTGTCTTTTATTTGGAAAATCACTCTAATCGTTCCTATTTGCATAAAGTATTACAGGCTGTAACCTTCCTGGGGTTTACAACAACAGTACACATTTACCATCAATTTACTTGTTCATTCAAATGCCACCTTCCCCTGAACCAAGATTGAATCAGGCCTCCTGAAGGTTCTCAAACATTCTGTGTGGTCTCTAGCAGCGCTCTTATCTCAACTCCTAGATCTGTCTCCCCTGTAAGTCTGGGAACAAATCAAGTACAAAGACCCTTTCTCTTGTTTTGCCACAGAACCTCCTAAATTCCTACAACCCAGTATGCGGGTGCTCAGTAAAGGTAGAAAATATTCAACTTACATTTTTGTTGACCAACTACTATATTATATGCAACAAAGTGCTGTAATCCTCCCCTAAAGGAGTAATTTCAGTTCTGGACGTGTAAAGAAGAGACAGTTGTGAGCTTCAAGCAGAGGCCAGGGAACCAGTGTGCGTAAAATGTGGAATGTGTGTGTTGGGGAGGTGTGGGGGGGAGGCAGATAGCGTAGCATAGAAAGGTCTAGAGGATCTTTAAGGTTCCTCCCACTCCTCAGAGTCTTTGAAAGAGGCGCAGCGCACACCCCTCCCATCTGCACTCTGGAGGAGCTGGGAGGCGGCATTCAGCTAAATCACCACTTCAACCGAAAACACCCTGTCATGGCAGGAATGTTATCTCGAACATTCGATCAGCCTGCAGGAAGAGATTATGGACTACATAGGCTTGTTTCCTTTTTATTTCTGAACAAGGCCTATTCAAACCACGTGATTTGTTGGGGTGATCAAATGAGTTATTATGTGTAAAAAGCTTGGAAACAGTTCCTGGCAAATGGTAAGCACCCAACATCTATTAGCTATTAACATTATTTGTTTTCTATTTAGTCAGAACAAAGGTAAACCATGGCATTTCAGTGACAGTTATTTTCCTTATCTTCTGAAGTGTCCTGTGTCATTGTTCAGCCACACAGGCAAATGAGTAGACCAGGGAAATCACAATCCTAAAACAAGCACACACAAAAGGACACCCTTCCCTGTAATTTAGAGCAATATTTTTGCTTATGCAGATGCAGCAAATTGACAAGGTATTGCTTTCTCTAACCCCACTAGAAATCCCCCAGTGGTGCCCATCCCTCTTCCAAAACCTACCTCTAACCATGGAGAGGGATGAGCAGGAAGGAGAGGAGGACGGAGGATATATGTTCCCATTTTACCTATTAATAGGAGTGCATCTTCTCTTTAGAAACCATGCTATAAGTGCAGTAGAAATAATACCATATTCCAGGTACATTTTGGGTCTTTGAAGCAAAATTGCCTGTGTTCACTGACGAAGCCTCATTGACTCATCTTCTTTGACAAGTGTCTGACCATAACACATGCAGATGGGTTTGCTGATAGAAATGCAGGGTAAACAGGACTTAACTAACCCAGTCTCAGAGAGCCATAACAATCTTTTTTAAGAGGTAAATACATCTAGAGATTCAGTATTTCTCAAATCTGCAGCAATTATATCCCACTCAAAAAAACATTTTGCAGAGATTCCCAGCTTTTAGCAGCCTATCTCCTCCTTTGAAAATCTAATAAAAGCTATGGGCCGCAGAAAAATGAACATAGATTAAGTGAGCACATACATTCCAGGAGGTTAATGGACTCTGGATTAGGAAAGTTTGTCTGAAAAACACAGGCTAAACTCTGCATGTCCCCCCCTCTACAAAAAGGACTTCATCCTCCCTTAATTAGCTGCTATCAGATTTACAGACTGCCTTTTAAGGAACTATAGCTCTTTGAAATTAGCATAACTTTTAATGTTAAAAGGCACAGATTAAAAGTATGCATACTACCATACACAGCAAAACCATACCTAAGGTTTTTTTTAAGTATGAATTATAGAAAGTTATTTTATTACTTGCAAACATTCACAGAAGTCAGAACAAGAAGGCGGCCAAGTGAAGCCCAGTACAGGCTACACAAGCAGAAGATTCCTCTGATGAATAAATCAGAATGATTCACAATTAGTCTAATTAGTTTACTCAACACGTAAGCTAAGGCTTCTGTAGGACTAGAGCAGGACCCTTGAAAAGGAGTCTATTCTTAGCTGTTTTAAACCCAGCAACTCCTTCCCATTTGATTTACCTTCCTATATCTACAATAAAGGGCCTAATTCATGAATAAAGAGCTAAGGGGAGTCAAGGAGTCCAGCCTCAGGTAAACACAATTTTCAAATTTTGGTATTCTCTGAGTAAGGCTTTACTAAGTATGGGGTGCGTCAAGACCCCACTTCAGGTCAAAAGAAAAAGTATTTCAACCTTCTCTGATGGCACGTGTGTCCCTGTTGGGCACCTCACAAACTCAGGTCAACAACAGCCTTCAGGAGCAGGGACTGGGTTTTCCGGGCCATAAGGCTGGGCTGACATCCTGGCCCTCCAGGACGGCCATCTGTTATTAACTCCGCCTGCTTAACTGAACTCCTGGGAGCTTCTACACAGCAAAGGGAACACCGCCCCCATGCAGGGTGTCCTGGGTGGCTACCTCGTAAACACTTCCTCATGCTTCATACCCAAGACAAAACTGTGCGTCAAGGAGTTGTACTAGAAAAGGCGGCCCTCAAAAAGTGAGAGAGGTCTTGCTTAGGAAGTTCAATCCACTCCACCCCCTAGTGGCGGAGGACTTGAGGTAAGAGGCAGAACAAAGGGAACAAGAAAAGGTTAGGTGCCTTCTGCAGCCACTTCTCATTTCCCTCAGTGGGATTTATGACAAACAGCTCAGAAAGGATTAAAAAAAAAAAACTCTGCTGGCCAAGGCTTAGTTTATCATGTTCCCTAGATATGAGAAAAGAACACCACATTCGAAGATTTTCTCAAGGCAACATTAAGGCCTGATAATCGGAGTCATACGAATTCTTCCCTTTTCCTTACTCTGCACCTAACCAGTAGCCCAGGTCAGTTTTGTCCCCAGGTCTTTCACATCTCCCCTTTCCTCCTTTCCAATTTCACTGCAGATGCTCTAGCCTGAGACCACCCAGACAGCTGCCAAACTGACGCCCCTGCTGCTCCCCTTCCAACCCACTGTGCACACAGCTGCCAGAGCAATCGTCCCAGGCTGACCTCTTTTCTCCTACTCAAAACATCCCAGCTCCTCAGTTCAGAGAGAACAAAATCAGAGACTGCTTGGTCTGACCCATCCCAAGCCCAAAGATGATGCTCAAGCAAGGTAGAGTCAATAAAGCAAAAACAAAACTAATATGCTTCCTGATTTCTTTTTCTTTTCTCTTTTTTTTGATTATACTAAGTTAATACTTACTCTCTAACTACTTCCAAAAGGAATTTGAGATGACTTAAAATGAAATGCAGATTCTAAAAAACAAATTATTAAAACAAGAAGTAGAAGGAAGAAAAGATGGAAGGAGAATTAGAAACCCTAGTAAAGGAAAGCTTCTAATAGAGTCAACAAAACTTAGCTTCCCAGAAGGCAAGAATATGAAATAATATTATGAGTTATGGCACTCATTATCTAATATTAAAAAAAAAAATTCTTAATTCAACTTTGAGAGGAACTTGTCCCAAGGACAATATGCATGACAGAAGAAATACAATGATCAGTGTTCTCAATGACAATTTTCAGTTTTTAAATTTAGCAACAGTCCTCAAACCATCCCCCTCCAGTCACCTTTCTTATTAAAAACTAAGGGCCTACTATAAATCTTACCTCTAGATAAACCACCTTAGAACAGGAGTAACGCACCTCCAGGTACACTGCTTCCTAGTAACCTAACTTGATTCAAGGGTAGCGCCATGATGAGGTAGTCATTAGCCCATTGGAATATGAACCATCTCATCCAGAATCATGAAGACAATTCAAAATTGGGACCCTGTCAGTCCCTGAGGGACAGGCTGTCCACCAGGCCAGAGGACGGCAAGGATGGCCTTTCTTGACCAATGCAAACAGGCTGAGTTGTATTGGGGCCCATTCCTTACTCTACATGATGCTTTGCTGGGCAGCCAGTGCTCCCTGCAGTTTTCACCTGTTTTAGAGTAATCACTTCACTAATTAATTAAGGCTACTTTCAGTTCTATCTTTCTGGCTGTTAGAAGCATTTCTCAGCTTATGTCAAGAAACATTTCTCAATTTAATGTCATCCACAAACCTCATCAGTACCAGCATTACTACTAATAATGACATTGAAGGCTTTTAGCTGTGACCAAGTCCTAACATTTAGCCTTTAAAAAAAAAAAGGAAAGAAACAAAGTAGAGCAGACACAGTGCTTCTTAAATGTTCTGTGCATATAATCACCTAAGGATCCAGTGAGAATGAAGGCTCTGTTTCTGAAGGTCTGGGAGGGGCTGAGTCTACAGTTCTAACAAGCTCCCACACGATGCCAATGATGCCGGTCAATGGACCCCAATTTGAGTAGCAAGGGGATAGATAGTGTCTGTTTCTTTTTCTTTTAATTCTGTTGTATCTAATTCTGAGTGAGCACAGTGAAAGGAAAACCATGCTTAGAATATTGATGAAATAGATCCTAGCAATCCCCAGTTTACGGGAAAGGTTGCCTTCATTTGTTTGATAAAGGTGTGAAACTAAGAATGCATTTTGTCATAGAAAGAATAAGAGATTGCCTGAGATTTAACTAATCTTATGAACTGAAATAACTAATCTGCCTTGAGGGAAACACACACCAAAAAAGGAAAGGGGGGGGGGCTAGAGGGGAAAAAGGTGTCCAACCTGCTATGTCTTCGAGGGGAATGTTTATAACTGAGGAGTACCTGCCTTTCTCAAACAGCGAGCAACGAATGACAAGAGATGGATCAAAGTCAAGGCTAGAACTGGTGTGTAGGAGAAAACCTCACTACACCACAGGATTCCTAGGAATAGTCAGGGTAATCTAGGAAATTTTCCTTCACGGAGGGGAAACGAGCACAGAGACATACGGCCTCATCCACATGATTCCTCTTACTCCGCCAACTTGGGAGGCCATCGAAAGTCTCTGGCTTCAGCTTCATCTGTAAAACAGAGATAATAATAGGACCCACCTCACACAGTTACTGAGAGGATTAAAATAGTTACTGCATATAGTACTGGCATATAGGGAGCATTTAATAAATGGGAGCTATTATTATTTTTCGTTTCTTTCCATTCAACAAAGCAGTGGCACACACTACCTCTGACGTACCATTCCCTCTGGAACATTCTATGTTTCAGTGAGACTTCAGTCCTAAGACCTTGCTGCTATTTTTCTGACTCTAAAGCAAATCAGTTCATACAGCAACACCTTAAATATGTAGGTGAAATCTAACCATCATAAAAATAAAAGTTATCCTGGGACATTTATATACAGTACATCCGTCTGTATCAGAGCCAGTACTTGCAATAAAGCCAAGTATATGCTCGACTTTGGTAAATATCTATAAGGAAGATGGAGAGGGTTCCTTTAAGGAAATAGCTGGACATACCAGGAAACAACACGGATATGCCAGAGATATGGTCAGGGAGGGGTGGCAAAAATTAGGTTGACTACAATTGTGAATACATACATATACACATTACAAACTATTAAAATTCGGGCAGAAAAAGACTTGCCTCACAGTTTAGACTTCCTCTAGGATTCTGTACATCCTTCTACCTCACATATTTTTCCCTCCATTCAAATGTCTGAATCACCGTAATCAGAAAGGAAATTCCCGAAAGGAAAACACGGAATAACTGAAAACATAATTTTAAAATCTCAATGGACTTGGTGGCGTAGCAGTTAAGTTTGCACACTCTACTTCGGAGGCCTGGGGTTCACAGGTTCGGATCCCGGGTGAGGACAGATGCACCACTTGTCAAGCCATGCTGTGGCGGCGTCCCATATAAAGTAGAGGAACATGGGCACAGATATTAGCCCAGGGCCAGTCTTGCTCAGTAAAAAGAGGAGGATTGGCAACAGTTGTTAGCTCATGGCTAATCTTCCTCACAAAAAAAAAAAAACCTCAATGGACTCAATAATTTTCATTATCTCTTCCTTTCCAAGTTTTGCTGGGGCCTAGTTTTTAGCAAAATTCACTGTATGTTTTACATCCTTTGGTTTCTCCTGCCCACTCCAAGGAGTGAAAGAAATCATTGAAAGGCAAGAAGTCAGAGAAGGAACTGGCCAACCTCCAGATAAGTGTGCCCTAAAACACATGTATTTCAAAGTACAAGGCGTCTGTTTTTTAAAAAATATATACTATTTCTGGTTTCTCCCAAACAACCTTAAAAAAAAAATGCTTTCCCTGGGTAAAGATCTAAAGATCTTAGAAATGCTGGCACTATTAACGCATACTAGCGGGTCTTTGTCCTCAACTGTTTGCCTGACTGCTAACTAGTTAGCTGTGGGACCCTGGGCACAGAGCCCTGCCCTTCATCGGCAAGCTGTACCCCTTACCCTAGGAGCCTTTCTGATTCTAAGCATTGTCCATCCAGGTGAGTTTTACGCCCTCACCCCCACATCTTTCCATCCACTATATCTGCAGCCTTATAGACCCAACTGCACACTGGCACTAAAAGTATAAAATGATTAGGAAAGCCACTTGACCAAGGAAGAAAAAGGCCCAGGGCAACAAGCCAGTTCACGTGGGCAAGCGGGCAGGGGAGGCAGCAATCCCTAGTCCCCTGGAGAAAGGCCATCCCCCCAGGGCAGTTGCAGTGCTGGCACAGGAAAGGAGGGGGAGGAAAGGATCCTCCTCTCCTTCTGGGCAAACATTCAGGTCACCCATTTTGCAAATATAAGTACAGTTTGTTTTCTCTCAAATTAATCATTCCCACACTTAGGAAGTTAACTATGTTCACTACGCAAAAAGGAAAAATTATTTTCAAACTAAAAATGTGGAAAGCCAAGGTGACGGACAAAAATGTACAACTAAAACCCCACAGTGTTATAAACTAAGATATCAATAAAAAAAAAAAAAAAAAAAAAAAAAAAAATGTGGAAAGCAAGCCCAGCTCACATCCAGTCTTGCAGAGTTTCTGCAGGCCAATTTGGGAGGAGGGTGTCTTTAAGAGCATCACATGCTGGGAAGCACTGAGGGAAACAAGCACAATTAAATGAAAACCTTCATAAAAGCCCTTTGCAACTCAGAATGGGAACCGAGGATTTCTTCTCCTCCCCTATGATTCCCCTCCTTGGCCTTTTTTTTTTACTGAGTCATGCAAAGGAAATTTCAAGCACTGGCAGGAACAGAGGTGGGACATTACAGAGATCTGCCAGTTCTTTCCTTAAATAATGCAAATCTCCTTAAACCTGGCAACATTTCAAACAACTGTCTTCAGTAATTTCTTAGGGAAAAGAAGACGAAAGTAATTTGAAAAGGGGGGATGGGAATTCCAAAAGCTATCCCAATAATACGACTGAATGAGAGCCCCCAAAAAATATAAACTCTAAAAAAAGGGAATTTCTACATCAGAGTGTTAATCTCCCAAGCAAGTAAGTATCCTCAGTTAAAGGCTTATCACACATTTGAGAAAAAGAAATGTGTTAGGAATTAAAATTCCACATTTATTATGGGTGTGACCCTAAGTTTACATTCTTATGTTCAGGAAGTTTTGTCTTTTTAAAAGCTTATGTTTCACAATCATCCTGGCTATTTTCCCAGGAGGAAAAAAAAATGGTGGAATAAGAGGAAGGACATCTAAAATTTGGAAATCATCCTCGGTATTGTAACCACTGAAGAGCTCTCAGGTCTCCTGTCTTGGGGGATAATATATACTCTTGCACTATAGCAGTCAAACAAAATTACAATAAGTTTATTACAGACAAGAAGCCCCACCTTTGGTAAGGCTGCTATAAGGGGCATTATAAATCTTCGGTGTTCTGAAATTTATTTGGTCACACCCAAAATGAAAGGGGTGGGAGGAGGTGTAGACAGGATGGAGTAGAGAGAAAAGCTTTTATCCTTCACCTTAACAAAATGTTTTCTTATTTTTAAAGTATGTTACTTTTAGAATTTATATAATCACTAATAACTTGACTTTAAGTTCTATGGGCATGGGACAATTTTTTGTTGTTATTATTGTTATTGCTTCTCACAAAACATAGCACATGGCTAGGCACACAGTATATTCCATGGATGTTCTCTTATTGACCAAGAGGAAAATAATGCACCAGTAGTTTGACAGGCAGCCAATGCCTCCCAGAACAAAATCAGTGACTGGGAAGCGAGGATGGGGTGGGAGGGTAATGTCTTCAGAATCACTTGGAGGCAACTTTTCACACTACACACCCCCTGCCCCTCTGAGATTATGACAAACCTATAGGGGTTTGGCCTCTTTCTCCTCTTCCTCCTTCCCAACCCCATTTGAGGATCACTGCATAAGTGTGCCATTGTTTCTGATGGGTGTGTCTTATCACAGGTGTGTGTGTGGGGTTTGATGGCTAATGATTTACAGCTTCACTATATAACCTTGGTATCTCCTTTAAGATGGGAGGAGGGGCAGTCACCTGAATCTGATGGGTGGGGGATGGGGACTGGGGTCTAAAGCTTCTACAGACCTTCATCTCATGCCCTTCTTTTCAGCTCCATATCCTACAGCCACTGGTGTAAGACCTGGGGCTTCCAAACCCTGGGCCTTTCTGGGGCTCCATAAGGCTAACTGACTCACTTCTCATTGGCGTCCCTCTTTGAGACCCTTGGAGTCCAGCTGCCTCTGCTCTATGAAGTCAGTGATCCCTTTCTTGCAAAAATCTGGTGATGGCTCTTAGCTGCTATGGTCTCCTCTCCTACTCTCCTATCTTTGTGGGCCTGTATCTTTTTTATTCCTTTGCTTTCTCATTTTAGAGGTGTTTTGAAGGACTAGAAATATTCATGTGTTCAATCCATCATGTTTTACTAGAAGTCATTGTGATTGCTTCTTGTATGTCTCCCCTCCCAGATTCTAAAGTCCAAAAGAACAGGGATCATATAAATCTTCCTTACAGTATGCCCCAGAACCTAGCACAGTCCAGGTGCATGGTAGATATTTTAATATTTGCTGAATATATTAATTTTAAAAGCATAAAGATCACAGAACTTTAGGCTTTCAAAGGATCTTCAGATTTCTAGGTATTCTCTTTCTTATTTCAGTGTCTCTTCATTTTCCAGGACCATATTTAAACCTCCAGATTAATAATCTAATCCCCTTTTCAAAATCCCGAGGGGGCAGGCCCCATGGCCTAGTGGTTAAGTTCAGCTCACTCTGCTTCGGTGGCCCAGGTTCAGTTCCTGGGCACGGACACACATCACTCGTTGGCGGCCATGCTGTGGCGGCAACCCACAGACAAAATAGAGGAAGACTGGCACAGATGTTAGCTCAGGGCGAATCTTCCTCAGGAAAAAAAAAAGAAAAATATCCCTAGAGCAGTGGCTTTCACACTGTCCTGACTATAACCTAGACTACAGAATACATTTACACTACAATTCACTATACACTCATATGGAGCTAATAAAAATTAATTTTACACAATACTTACCCTTACCACATGGGATGCTCTCTGATATCTACCATTTCAGTTCAGCTCTTAAAAATGCTAGCCATGATTCATTAAACTGATTTCACAATCGACTACTAGCTCATGACCTACAGTTTCAAAAACTTTATTTGTCCTTTCAAGTCTCAGGTTGGATATCATGTCCTCAGGGGAAGCCTTCCTTGCCTCCCCAAATTAGGGCTACACGTCCCTCCTTTTTGCTCCCATAATATCTGACCCTTCTACATTATTCTGTGACGTAATGGCCTGGGTCTGTGGGATGGGCAAGAGATTTAAGGGATCCAAGCGAACTGAACACATATGTTCATGCAAAAACTTGTACATGCATGTTCATAGCAGCATTACTCACAAAAGCCAAAAGGTAGAGATAACCCAAATATCCATCAATGGAAGAATGGATAAACAAAATGTGGTATATACATACAATAGAATATTATTCAACTATAAAAATGAAGTTCCAATATATGCTACAACACAGATGAACCTTGAAAACATTACATTTAATGAAATAAGCCAGACACAAAAGGTCACATATAATTCCTTTTATATGAAGTATCCAGAATAGGCCAATCCATAGAGACAAGAAAGTAGATTAGTGGTTGCCAGGGGCTGAGGGGGATGCGAGGATTGCAAGTGAGAGCTAAAGGGTATGGGGTTTCTTTTAGGGGTAATAAAAAGACTCTAAAATTGGTTGTGGTGATGGATACACAACTCTGTGAATGTGCTCATAAGCACTGAGTTGTACACTTGAAATGGGTGCATTGTATGCCATATGAATTATATTTATAATTAAAGCTAAACTGTTTTAAAAGAGAGAAATTTAGGGGCAAACCTGGGAAATGGTCTAAGTTGCAAGAGGCAGGAGTAGAATTTGTCTCTTTGGTTTATCCCTGGCTTCTAGCACAAGGCCAGATGTGCAGCAGAGGCTCCATGAGTATTTGCTGAATTAATAATGAACTCTATGATGATGACTAAATGGGCTTTCTCAGGGGCAGCCTGAGGTTAACCACTTGAAGAAGGAAATGGGCTTCATTTTTATTAATTGACCTTCTACCTTCCCTTATAAAATAATCCAGATTCCAATACCCTTGATAATTATAAACTGAAGGATTTTTTTAAAGAGAGAATAACATTATTTTTTCCTATTTCACAAAGAAAAAGTGATACAACAGCCTGTCCCATAGAACCTCGTGTGAAATCCTGCTAATAAGGGCCTTCTCAGCCACAGTGAGAAAGGGCTGCTGTTGGAAACTGCATTGCTCATCAAAGTTCTGTCATACTCTGCAGCTGACTACAACCCCAAACTGCTTATTTTAAGCTTAATTCCTACAAAAATATAGTTTTGGCTCAGCTATGGACAATAGCTAACCACCAAAAGAGGCTAGAAATAAGGGCTTAGGGAAGCTAAAATCACAAAAGCAGCGCTTTTGTGCTACCGCTACTTTTATTAATAAAAATATAATTTTTACATCAGTGTTGAATACATAGCTTAACTCACACACAGCCATTTCTTTAGCCTGAGCATAACTGGATGGTTACCTCATTTAAGGTCTTATCGGTGTCTAAATGCCAACACCCACAGCCACCTGCCATAACAAGGCCAGCTTGGTACAAATAAGTGGATAACATTCTGACCCAAGAGGTGAAAATTCTGGTTATCTATTAAAAACAAAAGCAACAACCACAAAAAACACCTTTCACCTGTCCCCCATCTCTCAAAAAAAGGCTTTAAGCTTCAGATTTAGATGCCTACAGAGTGGCCAAAGGAAAAGCAGCATCTAAACAAATTAAGAACTAACATGGCACAGAACTACTCCGAGAATGTTATTTCTCTTTCCACACTATTTCGGCTATCAATGGAAGCTCTTCCCCAATCTCTATATACTTCTCTGTTTTACCACCTTCTTTAACGTTTATTTTTAACAGCTGGAATACTTCCCATTCTGCAGCCAAGAGAAATTAACAAATAATATTAGATCTTAACTTTGGCCAAACAAAACCTGGAAATAATCCCAATGTGCTTCTTGATCTCTTTTTTAAATGATATTTTAGAATATGTTGCATATCTAATCATTGTATGGACAAACAACTATTGATGTATAAAGTACAAAAGAGGTGGCTGTAGATGGAAAAATGCAGATCGGGTCAAGGAAGTTCCCACTGTCAAGTTCCCACTTCTGATGAAGTGGGAACACAGACAGGTACCCAAACAAGTGACATGCAAAGAAGAATAAATTCCACAACATAAAATAAGTACATAAAGTGTCAACAAACACACTCTTGTTTACTTTTCTAATATAAAGTTCCAAATGGTTGATAAATATTTGAGAACACTTCTTATAAGCACAGGTATTATTGCCCAGTTTTAAAATGGCCAGGGCACTATGGAAAACAGTTTGGTGGCCCCTCAAAAAGTTAAACATAGAATTACTATATGATCCAGCAATTTCACTCCTAGGGATATAGCTGAAAGAACTGAAAGCAAAGACTAGTACGTCAATGTTCACATTATTCCCAACAGCCAAAAGTTGGAAACAACCCAAATGTCCATCAATGGATGAAGGGATAAATAAAATGTGGTATATCCATACAACGGACTATTATTCAGTCATAAAAAGGAATGAAGTTCCAATACATGCTACAATGTGGATGAACCTTGAAAACATTATGCTCCGTGAAATAAGCCAGACACTAAAGGAAAAATATTGTATGATTCTACTTATATGAAGTACCTAAAATAGGCAAATTCATAGAGACAGAAAATAGAATGGTGGTTTCCAGGGCAGAGGGAAGGGAGGTATGAGGAGTTATTGTTTAATGATATAGAGTTTCTGTTTGGGATGATGAAAAAGTTCTAAAAATGGATAGTGGCAATGGTTGCATTGTGAATATACTTCATGCCACTGATCTGTAGACTTAAAATGGTAAGTTTTACGTATATTTACCCACAATTTAAAAAAAAAATTTTTTAATGGCTGGGGCATATAGCAGCTCAATGAACACGATGTCGACAGTGGCAGAAACAGGTATGGCCTCACTGTCCCAATGGTTCTGCAACAGGCAGGCCTACAGGCCAGTAGCCTACACGATGGCTACATATTCACAAAGGATGACAGCGATCTCCGAAGCTCCCATGGGAGAAGTGTTGCATTGCTTTATTTTGTGCGCTACCAGCTAAGCAACAGGGACCACCTACAAAAAACAACTTCAGAATAGGAAATTATCAACAGCCTCCACTGGAGGCAACACACTAAATAAAACGTCAGGGTCCAAAGTCGAGAACAAGAGCAACAATTCTTACAGCGCAGGCCACATTAGAGAAACGAGAGGGTGAACTAGCTGCCTCCTCAACTTGCCACTTGTTTTAATGACTCCACAAAATTAATGTCACTTAGTACAATGATCATACTCAGAGGAAGCTCCACAATTCACCTGGAAAAAAAAACACCCTAGTGAATGACCTTACCTTTTTAAAAGCAAAGAGGACAATGAAAGGAGAAAACTCTTCATGTATTATTAACTGAACTAGCTGGGCCCTTTTCTCCTAAAATACTAAAAGCTCGACTTCCCACTTCCTCTCACAGTATTCCTGGAAGGCGGCTTTTCCACCCCCACACTATTAACTAAAAGAGCAGACCTAAGAACGTTTTTAAAAGCATTAGCACTAACCCTCAGGTCTCCCAATTCCCAAGTTCCCAAAATGAGAAGGGCTCTTTAAAGTCCCCTGAATCTTTCCCCATCTAGACAGACTGACAATGCCCATTGTTTTCTGCCACCAGCACAGCAGGGAGGGAATTCTGCTCAGAGGAAGATTCAGAAGTGCCAAAATCTAACCCTGCTAAACATGTTTGAAAAGTCTCTACTGGAGATTCTCACATCTCTACTGGAACTCAAAGCAGCAAACCCACCAGGGACCAAAGGCCAGACTTCCCAATTTGATTTTAAGCTTATCAAAGCGATAAAGTGTATTCAGTCCTAAAACATGGAGCCAATCCATCAGTCCCTGTGAGACTCAATGGTTCCCAGCAACTGCTTTATCCTCGCCTCACTAATAGAAGTTTTAAGTTTTTAACAGTAAAAATGTGATATTTGATATGCTCTAACATAAATTATTTGACATATGAGCAGTGAAAACTCTGAATGCTGGAATCTTAGATCAAAGGCAGCATTTTCTTACTTGAATGTCCTCTAGGAATTCTAGTTAAGAAGTCAAGCAGGGGCCAGCCCCCTGGCGTAGTGGTTAAGTTTGGCACGCTCAGCTTCAGAGGCCAGGGTTCGTGGGTTCAGATCCCAGGCGCAGACCAACACCACTTGTCAGCCATGCTGTGGTGGCAATCGACATACAAAACAGAGGAGAACTGGCACAGATGTTAGCTCAGGGCTAATCTTCAAGCAAAAAAACAGGAAGACTGGCAACAGACGTTAGGTTAGGGTGAATATTCCACAGTGAAGGACAAAAAAAAGGTCAAGCAATCTATACTTGAATTTGTCCAACTCCAAGGAACTCAATCCCCCACCCCCCACCCCACACACAAATCAGAACTTTCTATTACTGGACAGCTCTGCTGGGGAGATTTTTCCGAGTTTCAAGACAACCCTCAGTCCCTGGCAGTTTTTATCCATTGCCCCCAGTTCAGAACCATGGATAACAAATCTACGTCCTCTTCTCTGTGACAGCCCTTCCCATATGTGAGGGCTGCTCAGCACAGTGGAGATGGCAGCCTCGTAGTATAAAGTGCACACGATCAGCGAGATGAACGTATTTAAGGAACCTTCCCCCGCACCATTTCTAAATACTTGTTGAAAGCAGAGTGTTCGGAAATTATCCTAAACATTTATAATAAGCAGATTGATTATCCGACCCAACTTCTTCTCAAACCAAAGTCAATGGAGGAGATCCCTGGAGAAAGGACTTCTTCCTTAACTTTATCCCAGTCAATTCCCAAGGCACTGCCTTCTCCCTTCAAAACACAGCTCCTTTAAACACAGATGATGCGCCATAATTATTTGGTAAATGAAACATTTCAATAATCTTCCTAAAAGCAGTATGGATGAATATGTCTTCTTGACATATTTTTCCCAACTGGCTAATTTGTAAAGCGTCAGAAGCAGATATGACGACTGTCCAAAGGGATAAGCAAATTCTAATATATAGTTACTTTGGGTAAAAGGTAAAACACTGAAATAAATAAGTTGTCAGCTTTTCTGTGAAATCCTCAGACAACTGGTGTCCTATGAGATGTTAATTGGTGCTTCATGAAATGTACAATGTATACTGAGTAAGAATGTTAAAGTTTCTGAGAACAGAGAAATGGAGAAACCTGTTTAAGTTTGGGAAATGCAGAGTCAAGTCCTTGGGCATGGAGTACTTCATTCGCAGCACATCTATTCATATCTTGGGAGCCGGATCTGTTCCCCAATTTGAGAAACAGGCTTAGAGCTACACAAGGTTTCTTCTGGTTATGCTAAAAAGGGTTGCTAGTGGAACCAATAGGAAATGAGATGCTTTCTTGGTTTCTCCAACAATTGTAGGTGAAATTTTAGGTGACAGTTTTACTTGTTTAAAAATAATAAAATAAAATCACACTATAATTTCATCACAGGAAAGAAATGAAGTGTCATCTCTGAAAGCCTAAGAAAAGATATGTTTTCATTGAATCAGCATAAACAACTCTTAGTGAAAAGAAAGACTATCTTTCCAGGCAAAGGAGGGGCCAGGAACCACCTAAAAGTTGAAAGTCCATCCGATTTCTCTTCCATGTAAATTACAAAACCAAGCCTTCACGAACAGGAAATAAATCACTCTCTCTGAAATGCAGTGCAGAAAGGGAAACAAGAAAAGTGACTCTTGCACAAGCATTCACATTCCTGAGACAGTGGCACAAACACTGCACAGTCCCACAACAGTGAGATGTGACAACCTTTCTCCTTAAGCATCCTGTAATCTCCTGGATTAGGAACTGGGCATAATGGAGAGCAGAGTTCAAATGAACTAGTTGGGGAGCACTTAATGGCTTTCTTGACTGCACTAATCATTCTGACCAAAGCAGAGTCCGGTACAAGTGTTTGCAGCTGGCCATTCTCCCGCCCTCGCTGCATCACTGTTATTGATCCCTGCATCCTGCACAAAGCGAAATTAAAGATGGTCTACGTCAGATAAGGCTGCTGAGTAAACAGACTTACCAGGCCCCTGAGAAAACAAGTTTGGGCTTGAGATTTGTATTCCAGGCCTGCATCATTTACTAGGCAAATATGCTGTGAATACCTTGAAAAGATCATTAATAGGGTTAGGGGGTGCTTGATACCAAAGTACAATTAAAAAAAAAAAAAGAGTCCTAGACTCTAGAGTAGTTTATAATCCCCTCAAGGATACTTCTCTTATTTTCTTATTTAAGAATAAGAGAATCCTGATTATGCTCTTGGTCGGGCCCCCAATCTTTTACGCTGGCCTTGAAAATAAGCACTGGCCCACATTCCCAACATCTATTACCCTAATGGAACTCAGCCAACCATTTGAGCAACGATGTAAAAGATTCTGTATCTCCACTCATTCCCCGCTGGAGTGATTTGTATGAAAGAATCCAAGGGATTTGCTGCACAAAGCTACTTGTATTCTTTTCCAGGTTTTAATGAGAAAGAGAGGGAGGAAGAGTTGACTGGAAGGATAAGGGAGGCACTAAAAATTGGAGAGGGTTGATGCCAATCAATTAACTGCAAGGAAATTTGTTTAAAGCCCACTGAATTTTTAGAAAATGACTCACAAGGCCGATTTCAACACTCCACTGTCTGTATTCCCAATGGTTTTTGTTAATGGTTTTGTTAACTCTTAGCATCCCTCAAAAGAGATGGCACTGAGAGGCCTTAACAGGAAATGTTAAGAGAAAATATCATTTAAGTCAAAACAATAGATCCCCGAATGAATACAGTGAGCTGGCCTCTTTGGTCTGATCTAAGAAGTGAAGCAAGGTCTGAGGTTTTCTGAAATATGCCCTATGCAGGTTTCTTTTGGGACAGTCAACTTAGCATGCTGAAATGAACAGCTTCCCTCTCCCATTCTTTCCTGTAATGTTGACTTCATCTGCATACCAGGATCCCCTGTGGAGAGTGTTTTTAAATAACAAGGCAGGGGCTACCCAGGTGATTCTGAGAATCTCTGTTTTAAGGAAGCAGCATGCCATGAAACCTGTCTGCAGAGACCATTTGGTCTTCTAATGCAAGTATATATCTGTTGGGCTCTTCCAGGAGACAAAGAATAGACATACATTGAGGTTGCCTCAATTAATGATGATCTAACACGAGGATACCTAGAGAAGTCAGCAACAGAGAAGAGTAAGCAAGACAGGAAACGCTATGAGCATCTGCCCCACTGGGTCTTGGAGAAAACCAAAAAATAAAGTACCTAGATATATTAAATAGTTTGATTCACTCAACTTAGAAGTCACCCTTTCCAAAGCAGCCAGCCAGGACTCTGTCACCCTCTCCTGCTTCTACTGTTCTTGCCACAACTAGCTCATTAACAGCCTCTTCACGGTTCATGGCTTCTGTTATACAAGGGCCTTTACTGCCTCATGACTTCTGCTTTCTTCTCGTGTCTCTCTCTCTCTCCTGTTGGGTAGAGCTGTAAGGCATAGGCTGTTGGTTGGCCTATAGATGCTTACCTTGGAAGTCAGGCACAACCATCCCTAGTTCAATTAGCTGTGGCCAAGGTATGGGGTTTCAGGTACCAAGCACAGGGAGGCTGACTAAAGAAAACCTTCAAAAGGAAGCTGTGGACATGGCAGGCTCTCAGAGGGGGCCAATATGACCAGCAGACACCTAGCATGACCTGCCTAGTAAAAGTCATTTTCCTAAGCAGATTTCAAAGTTCTGTATATAGTAGATTATGATTATTTGTCAATAAGGCTTATTATTTTTTTTTGAGGAAGATTGGCCCTGTGCTGACATCTGTTGCCAATCTTCCTCTTTTTTCTTTTTTCTCCCCAAAGCCCCAGTACACAGTTGTGTATCATAGTTGTAGAGTTATAGCTCTTCTATAGCTTGATGACCTGTGAGTAGGTCCATACCCAGGATCTGAACCAGCGAAACCCCAGTTGTGCGAACTTAACCGCTATGCCACCGGGCCAGCCCTCTCAATAGGGCTTCTTTTGCAGGTATCTAATTGGAACTTACTTAAAAACCTAACCCAGTGTTTCTCAAATTTCAATGTGGATCAAAATCACCTGAAGGTCTTGTTAAAACAGATTGCTGGCCCCACTCCCAGAGTTTGAGATTCAGCAGTTCTGGATGGGACCCCTATGAATTCACAGTTCTAACAAGTTCCCAGGATGCTAATGTTGCTGTTCTCAGGACAACACATTAAAAACCACTGATAGAACCTATTAGGTATCTTAGAACAAGACAAACTTTTGTTTGGTGCAATCTATTATTTTTGTTATATATAGATATAGGTATGTAAATACTTCAAAAATAAATACTTTAAAATGCATATAGATTTTTAGGCAAATTAGCCATAGCTATATTATAGAACTATAAGTTTTTATAGACTCAGATATAACTCTATAAGCGAACTATAACTAGGTATGCACCTACTCTGTAACATTTTGGGAACCACTGATCTAAACCAGTGGTCCTCAACTGGGGGCAATTCTGCCACCCAGAGAACATCTGACAGTGTCTGGAGACATTTTTAATTGTCAAAACTGGGAGAAAGGGGTGATGCTGCTGGCATCTAGTGGGTAGAGGCCAGGGATGCTGCTAAACATCCTATAATGCACAGGCAGCCCCCTACAACAAAGAATTATTTGGTCCAAATTGTCAATAGTGCTGAGGCTGAGAAACCCTGATCTAAAAGTTTTTTAGAAGGTGAGAATCCAGCATGCCCTGGAAATTAAGAATCCAGCAAGCCCAGGAACCCTCGAGTATGGAAAAGCAGAGCTACATGGGCCACTGAACCCAAATAATGCTCCTCACCATAAAACAAGAGCAATCACAACTGAAATCCAGGAGGAAGGCGTCCGAGTGAGCACCAGACAGGCGGCAGTGCCCCATGGGAGCCAGCAAAGCCCCACGGGGGTGAACAGGAGCCAACGACTGATTTTTGGTCTGAAATCTGACTAACTTGGAAGTGAAAGAGGGGCTTGAGCTTATTTCTGAACACATCCAGATTTGCAGTGAAAAGGAGACAAAAAAAGATACCCAGAGAAAATGCATAGCACTGTCTTCAGAGACATATTCTCAACGATATACTTAAACCCTTTCTTAAAGGAAGATTTTTCAAAAACAATGCACCCACTTTAAGAGCAGCAGAGTGAGAAAATCCTAAGTCCATTTCTGTAGACAGTCGATACTGCCTTAATACAGCTCCGAGCAGAGAAAAACATTGAAACATGTATCCTGCACAGGGCCAGGAAAAGATGCCAAGTAGAGTGCTTCTTTTGGAATTTATATAAAATATACCCGAGTAATCTATGACTATGGATATACAATCAGATTCTTATCATCAGAGCATTTAGAACCATCTACTGCACCACCCCTCACAACAGTAACAATAGCTAAGATTTACTAGATGCCAGACATTATATAAAATATTTTATATGTAATATTTAATTTTCAAAACAAATCTATGAAGTAGGTTCTATTATTACACCCATTTTATAGATGAGGAAGGTGAAAACGGAGAGGTTACTTAACTTGCCCAAGGTTAGATAGTAGCAAACAGCAGTTTCAGGATTCAGACCCAGGCAGACAGATCCAATAACACAGAGAAAGCTGCTAAATGAGTGGGAAGTATAAAATGTCTGTGAAGACATTTAAAAACAAAACAAAAAAAGCTATCCCTGAATTTAAGGCTAAATACACCATAAGCATCACTCTTCAGAATATTAAAATGTAGAGCCCCACTCTGATGGACAGAGAAAGGAATGGAGCAGGCAGCCTTCCTGCACATACAGCGTTGCTGACACCACTTGCTCAGCCCCACAGACAACCCGCATATGTCACACGTAAAGACAGATGCCACGTTCATTAAATCTCTATAGAGAGAACACACAAATGGGACAATGCTTAAGAAACTCTAAGTGACAAGGTGCTAATAGCCTCTCCTTTGCTCCAGATGCTTTGTTAACATGCAACACCAGACAGGAAAGATTGGACCAACTTCTTGCATCCAGGCCTCGTCAAGAAAGAGAGAGAACTATTGAATGGAGATGATCCAACATGTTCTCCACAGGGACCACTGAGAGAGGAGTGTAAAATGCTAGAGGGTGAAGCGCTATTTAAACTCCAAAGGTTTTTTCTAGAGAGGCAGACTGTTGAAAAGGAAACAGCTCCCAGAACTTTACAATTAATTCACAAATGACAAATTTGAGGGGATAAAAGTTCTGACAAGAAACAGGATGCCCAAGACACGTAAATGGAAACATCCACACAAACAAGCCAAGCATTGGACTAAGTGGTTCTCTGCAGGCTGGTTTTGATTTTCATCAGTACAAGCAGTGCCTGTGATTCAGTGAACAAAATTGTACAAAAAGTTTCCCCAAACTGCAACATTTTTGCTATCCCAGGGATGCAGGCAAAGTATAGAAACTGACTCAAGGCGATTTAAAAGAAAATGAGCTGGGCTCCAAGTGCCAAAATGAACCGTCCAAGACAGCAGTAAAGCAAACACAGGTATTTCTCTCCACGTCTGCGTTTCATTCTCATACCTCTGAGGTATGACATAACATTTTTTGAGTTGCTAATTTAGGACAGATGGATTCAGGAAACCGAAAATGCCCACTGATAACACCTTGCCAACCAGCCTGGACTTCCACTTGCCATACTCAAGCTCAGATTCAACAAGACAGTGTTGCTGAGCCCTGTAGGGCAGGGGAGTTGGGACTCAAATAGCACAGAGACTGTCTTAAAAGGGCCTTGCAGGGCCTCTGAAATCTCAGTAACTTCCCCACATCTGGTTCTCTTGTTTTCCCTTGTCTGTTCCATAAAGGGACAAAGAATGTAACCCTGAAAATGGAAGGGGTCCTAATGTGCTTGCTTCCTGAAGCAGCAAATAAGGGGGTCCCTGAGGAACCTCATCCTTCCTGTCAGCCTCGGAAGGAAAGACAACCACAAGCAGCATGGTACACAATGCAGCTTTGAAGGGAGAGAAATGCAGGCTGAACCCTTGGGAGACTCTGCAAGGAAGAAGGGGCTCCATGAGGAGCTGCTCAGGGGAGGACAGCCCACAGGTCCTCATTACCTGGACATGCCCCACCTGGAGTGGGCAGATAGCAAGAGGGTGAGGAAGTGGGGAAGGTAAGTGGGAACAGAAGGAAAGACTACTCTGCAGCTGCAGGTGGAGTGGGGAAGGACCACGTGACTTAAGAGAGTTATTGTTAGTTACACAGGTGAAGTAAACTGCCTTCAGAACTGGGAGGAAAAGTAATGTCTCCTTTCATTATGATACTAAAATATCTTCTAAGACACAGGACTAGCTGTACATGCCTATTAGCTTAGGGTTCTTCTTAACTACACTTCATCTAATGAAAGTGCCATGGGCCTTACCATTTGCAAATCTGCTTAACTACCATTTATCAGAGCATTCAAGGACCCAAGGTAAGAAAGTCCCATAACAAGGGCAAAGATCAAAGATCATAATACAGTGTCACATCTAGCTAGGGTTCAGCAAGGAAAACTGATGAACCCTATGGCTGATTCAGCAGAAGCCAAGACAGTGACAATCAGGAGCTGTGACTCTGGAACTCCATGTGCAGTCACCAGTAAACACAAGAGCCACAGGACTTCTCCCTGCCTGCAAACATTCTGTAGAAGACAAGACATCCCCACAGGCAGACCCATGAAAGGGCCCTAAATTGCAAGAAAAAAGTTTGCCTCGGGAGCTAGGGTCCAAGGAGCACTGACCTAAGAAATACAAGAACTGGAAAAAAGAGAATAAGCCATTCTGCTAAGTAGATTTTTTTTTTAAGACAATAAAAGTGATGAGGTGGGGTAATTATTCTCTATTGAGACTTCCTGAATAACAATCAAGTGAAAAATGTATCCTTTTAAAAGCCTGTCAGGCAGCAATTCTACTTCCAGGAATTTATCCAAGAGAAATAGATATGAAGATGTGCCCTTTTATAAGTCAAAATATTGGAAGCAACCTAAATATCTCACAATAAATGTAGATAAATTAGAATACACCTCTCTAGTGGATTAATGGAGTGCCATGCAGAAATTCAAAACATGGATACATAATATTGTCACGGAACGCTTTGACCTCAAAAATTAAATTTTAAAAGTTGATTACAAAATAGTATTCAGGATTCCATTTAAAAATATATATTTATATTATGCTAGCATAGAAAAATATGGAAAATATTTATTGATATTTTTTCCAATGGTTACATATGAATGAATAGGACTAGGTGATGCTTCAGTTTTGCTTTCCTATATTTTCTAATTTTTCAGCAACGCACATAGCATAGATACTTTCAAAATTTAAAAAACAACAAGAAGAAAACTTTCAATGCCCAAGCAATGTGTAGCTGGTATTCTTCACTTGGCAGACTGCACCTAGATCAATGTTTCCTACATGGTCTGGAGGAACAATTCTGTGATGCCACCCATTACACCCCCCCTTCAAGAGGCACAACCCATAAAGACTCTGAGAAGTCTGTTTAATTCATTTTAACAGTGTTTGCCAAACATCTGTGATCCCAAAACACCTACAGTTTAAAAGGCACATTGACAAAGCAGGATACTTCCCAAGCAAGATGATCAGAATAGTAAAGTCTGAAAGCAATGCCCTCCAAGGAGTAAGTTTGCAGGAAGTGAGCATATTTAGCCTGAGGACTAAAAGACCAAGGAAAAACATGATAACCGTCTTCAAATACATGAACTGCACTCATGAGTAGGAGGGAGCAAAATTGTCCTGTGATGTTCCAGTTGACTACACTAGAATGAATGTGAAGAAGTTAGTGAGAAGCAGATTCCAGCCCCAACTGAGAAAAGGCTTTCTGAGATTCTTGCTTTCCCCATCACTGAAAACAGTGAAGCAAAAAGTGGATACCCAGCTATCAGGGATGCTACAGAAGAAACTTCTCATAGGCTAAGATACATGGTTAGATGGCCAGCAAGAGTCCTCCAACCCCAAGATCCTCTGGGCAGCAATCAGCAGGGCAAGGTCTGCACGAACTTCCCCAGAGTCAGCTTAAGTCAGCCTGTCAATACCAGATCCTATCTGGAGGACATGCCTACTAATCCTAGTCAATGCCATAAATGTCTCCTAAGAACCCAAGGCCCAGGAAATCAGCAGAAATAGACACATTTGCCTCCCAAGCAGGGATGAAGCACATTCATCTCTAATCATTGCCAAAGGCTGGAGATGTTCCAAGTACAATTCAGGGCATTTGTACATCCCTGCTTCTACCTCCACGAGGACCCACTGTGCACCTACCCACATCTAAAGAGACCAAGATCAGTGCTGGCCAAGGTTCATCAAGACATAAAGTTTTCAAAAAATAAAAACTCTCTCCCAAAAAACAAAGATGAGGAAAAGGATCCAGTGGGTGAAAACGAACAGATTGTTTCATTTACCACACACACACAGCACCCCAAATGTCCTTCTTTCCCCCCTTTACTACACTCCTCTTTTCGGAGAGTTGGGGAAAGTAATATATTTAGATAGAGATATTAGGGTACAGCAAAGATTTACAACAATATGCCCCATATATACCAATCCAAATTCTTGTTTCTATTAAAAGACAACAAGCATTTTACAAAAGGGAGGATGATTAGGGGGAAGAAAATCTTCCACCCTTCATCAAATTTTAGTTGCATTTTTCCACCTACTTTAACACTAGATATTAACAGTGTTTCCAATGAAATGAAACACAAAAGTGTTACAGTAGCCTTTTACTAAAGCCTGTTTTGTTTTCTCTGTAACTATTTTATAACTACAAAAAAAGAGTTTTCCCTATTCACTGCATATTTTGGTTAGATTTCCTGGCTCCTCCATTTGCACAATGTCCCTTTCATACTACTCCCAAACTCCCTAGTCGCCCTCCACTCCCCAGGGTGTACCCAAATGCCCCTGGTCCCAGGGTGGCTAAATCCCAGAGGCTAGAAAAGAGTATCTTTTGAAGAACAATGAAAAGTTACACCAAGGCTGGTATATGTTCCACAGCTTCTTGCCCAAGGTCATTTGACTCATCTATTCTAACTATAGAAGAAACTGGGGCATTTGCAGATGGGAGAATAGAATGTAAATGCAGCTCAGGTAACAAGGTCAAGTTGGCCAGAACTGCCTCCTGGAAATATATTCCCAGAGCCAGAGACTGCCTCCAATCCCCTACCCAGAGATCAGTGGGAGCTGACTCCAGTTTTGAATTAGGGTAAATAAATTCTCAAGCACTCAAATATGGATTTGAATTTCCCAGAACTTTTGCCAGGATCCTTGGCAACAAAGTGTGCTCTCCGATGATACCCACTCCTAAAGATCATTTCAATGTTGTTGCTGTTTTCTAAAGCTCAGTTTTCTAGAGTCAGGTAACTTCACCCAGGTGCTTTGAAAATTACCTATGCGCTGAATTGTAAGTGATCCTTAAAAGTTGAGACTCCTAATGATACCACAAAGAGAACTGTTCAAATTACCCAACAACACGTACAAGGGCCTCCTGCAAAGGGAAGTAAACCCAGAGGCCTAAAACAATGATTTTCCAACAGTGTTCTTCAGAAGCCATTGCAATCTACAAACATCTGATGTGAATTTCATTCTTACATCTATTTTAACTGCGGGAATAAAACACAAACACATGATTTGATATGTTAACATATTGGAGATCAACAGTGAGGTATGCTATGCCCCCAGGATAACCTACTCTTGTGCAGAACTCAAAATAATGCTTCTCCTGCCATCTCTATTTACTTAGAAAGCATCCTGAGACTGCAAAACAGCGATTTTAAAAACTATGATATTTCTACTACCTAATGGATGAATAGGGAGTCTGGACTATGCAGCCAAAACAAAATCTAATCTCCCCTTCTATTTCTAATTTATGTTCATCAAAACAGCTCACTGAAATCACTGATTGGTTTTATACTATTTTGGATTTAACTATCAACTTGCAAAATATACTCCTAAACTTTCACTACTTTATCGGTTTCATGGAAAATTATGTGTTTTAAAAGGGTAATACTGATTTTTTAAAAACTCTGGAAACCATTGGCCAAGGCTGATGTCTCCTGAAATAGTTGCAAACAAATTCCAGAGTGGATATTTGTCTGAAAAGTGACTGTGCCACAGGTCGTGCTGCTGAATCAAGTTAGGTATTAGAGACTCGGGAACAAGAAAAATATTAAACAGACTGGCCATGCAAAATGAACATGGCCTAGTGTAAAAGAACAATGCTCTCCATATCACAGAATATCTGAGATTTCAAATAATTAATCATTAAGTGGGCCAGATGCTTACAAAACTTTTAGGTGAGAGAGACTCTGCTTTTAATGTATTTTTCTAATAAACAGATAGTGGTAGTTTATATTTTGAGTTAATGACAGACAACACTGCCACCAAAATGTTTTAGGGCTACATGTTACCCAAAATAACATCCTTATCCTTTCAACACTTTTAAAGTTAACTTACAGTTATTCTAATGCAGCCTAATTAAGATGCTCAGAAGTTATAAATAAATACCTAACAAAAGAAAATATGTTAAAGAGAGTCCAGGTTAACTTTTCAAAAGGAAATAAATGAACAATGGATGAATTGTTTTAAAAGGAATAGGGGAACAAACCAAAGGGTTATTACATTTGCATGCCATTTCCCCTACCTGTTCAGGCTCATAAGAAAGGTAGTTCTGCTTCTGGCCCAATTTATGAGAGGTGTAGAAGAACAAGGGGTTGGCAAGGATGATAGAACACAAATTCCAAAATGAAACAGAAAAAACAAAGCTGAGACCAGGAATGGACCTTCCACATACTTCAGAGCCACCATCCTGGAGAGAAAGGAGACCACATTCCTCCCCTCCAGACAAGCAACAGCAGAAGTGTGGGTGGAAAGAGGACCTTGCTTCCTCCTGACAATATTTTTATTTCAACCATTAGTCCTCACAAAAAGTCCAGGCAATACCAAATGCTGCCAAGAATCGGGAGAGAATGGATACATTACTGGTAGGACTAGACAATGATGGTACAGCCACTCTGGAAAATAGTTTAACAGCTTCTTATAAAATTAAACAGGCAATTCTGGTGCAAAT
Source organism: Tapirus indicus (assembly GCA_031878705.1). Taxonomy (NCBI): domain Eukaryota; kingdom Metazoa; phylum Chordata; class Mammalia; order Perissodactyla; family Tapiridae; genus Tapirus; species Tapirus indicus. The sequence goes on along the minus strand of CM062931.1, from coordinate 22,658,501 downwards.
CTGCAATTGCTCTCCTTGGCATTTACCAGGGAGGAATGAAGACTAATAGTCACACAAAAATCTGTAACCAAATGTTTATAACAGTTTTATTCCTGATAGCCAAAAACTGGAAACAACCCACAAGTCCATCAGTGGGTGAGTGGGTAAATAAATTGGTACATCCAGACCGTGGAATACTCCTCAGCAAAAACAAACAATGGATACACACAACAACCTGGGTGAATGTCCAGGGAATTGCTCGAAGTGAAAAAAGCCAATCCCCAAAAGGTGTATACTGTGTGATTACACTTATATAACATTTTTGAAGTGACAAAATTATAGAAATGGAGAACAGATTAGTGGCTACCAGGGGTTAGAGGTGTGGTGGGTGTGGCCATAAAAGGCGATATGAGGGATCCTTGTGATAGAAATGTTCTGTATTTTACAATGTCAATGTCAACATCCTGGTTATGATACTGTACTATAATTTTGCAAGATAGGGGAAACTGGATAAAGGGGACAAAGAATCTCTCTGCATTACTTCTTATAACTGCATGTAAATCTACAATGATCTAAAAATGAGTTTAATGTAAAAAAATACATAAATTAAAATACATTTATAAAAGTCCAGGTACTGCAAAAATTGGGTGAAGATTCAATTAGAAAATTGGAAAAAGGCTTTCAGCTCAGAGGAGGCCAAGGTGCAACTTTCTTTGGTCGGCCTGAATCCGGGTTCATCTGACACCAGCCACCTCCACCATGTGGCCTAAGTTTGACCCCAACAAGGTCAAAGTCATGTACCTGAGGTGCACCGGTGGGGAAGTCAGTGCCATGTCTGTCCTGGCCCCCAAGATCGGCCCCCTGGGTGTGTCTCCCAAAAAGGTTGGTGATTGAAAGGGTCTGAAGATTACAGTGAAACTGACCATCCAGACCTGACAGGCTCAGACTGAGGTGGTACCTTCTGCCTCTGCCTGATCATCAAAGCCCTCAAGGAACGGCCCAGAGATGGGAAAAAGCAGAAAAACAAAACAAAAAGCAGAAAAAAGCGCAGTGGACATATCACCTTTGATGAGACTGTCAACACTGCCCAACAGATTGGCCAGAGAACTCTCTGGAACCATTAAAGAGATCCTGGGGACTGCCCAGTCTGTGGCCTGCGATGTTGATGGCTGCCACCCCATGATGTCACAGATGACATCAACAGTGGTGCAGGGGAATGCCCAGCTAGTTAAGAACCACCGATCACCTGACAACCGAAAAAAAGAAAATGGGAAAAAGGAGTAAGAGTCTAAGAAACGCAGAATCTTTTCCTAATGACATCCCCTGAAGAAAGAGGCATTACAGCAATAAATGACATCCTGCCAGTGTGTGGCCTGGGAAGACCTGCCCACCAGTTAGATTAAAAGTACAGGGCCCAAGGACGGCTCCCTAGGAGAGTACTGCTAAGGATAGACAGCCTTTCTAGCCTGTTCTAGCTTCCCTTTAAGGCACCAGTCTGGGCCTGTTCCATCCCAGTTTCCCGACCTATGGTCATTAGGGTCTCTGGCTGAACAAGTTTGAGAAAGCATATTTTATCTCATTCTTAAAAATCTCAATGCACGTAGGTGTATTAATGGCTGTGAAAAGCCATGCAGTAATGAAACTGGTTTGTCTTTGCTTAACACCCTGATTGCCAAACTTATTTGACCACAGAACGCTCTTCCTCTTGAACACGCTACCATTTCGGATTTCAGTTGACCAGAGCACACCTTAGGAATTTTGGATCTAGTCAGTTGCACTCCATCCTGCTAAAAAGGTGCCATAAACCATAAATAAATCTTCTTGGCCTCCCGGTGAACTGAGCTCAACCCCTCAATAAAGGCAGTGGATACATGGGCATCAGAAGGATTGGCATTTTCTGTGCCACTGGGAAAACAGAACACAGCGCCCCTTGGTTCCTTTCGCTTTATCATTTGTCGGTTGTACATTATGTGCTAGGCAATGTGCTGAGCGAAATTAAATATATCCCACTTAAGCAGTGTGAATCAGGTGTGACTCCAAGGTCCAAGTCCTTAACCACTGAGCCTATTGCCTCCCTAGTGAGGGGAGGATAAGGTTGATGTGAAGGTTGTTAGAAACAGGTAGTGAGAACAGACCTGTTGAACCAGTTCCAACTTTCACCTGATATCCCAATTGCTAGGAGAGGAATCAGCTTTATGCCTGGCCATTCTCCACCTTGTAGCGTTCCTCCAGCCGTACTTACTATGTTTGTCTAACATGCTAAGCTCTCTCTGGCTTCCAGGCATATTCTGATCCCTTTGTCCAAAACATGTCTCTACTCTTTCCTTGGCAACTTCGACTCTTCCATCGAGTTCCTTCTGAGGTCTTCCCTGACCCTCAGGCCTGAGTTAGGGGTTCCTCCTATGTGCCCTCACAGCCCCCAATCACTCTGCTCTGAGCACATCTCAAAGCACTGCTTGTTGACGTGTTGACCTCTCCAACTAGACTATGAGCTCTGAGTCCCATGAAGTCAGAGACCGTGTCCACCCTGTACATACCATGTGCCTGGCACACATTGGGTGCTCAGTAAGCACGGAACAAATTAATGGATAAATCAATCAAATAAAATAACCTCAGGAAGTAGTGATACTTCTAAGGTCCAAATCTCTCCAATCATTGGTTGAAAGTTTGCAACCACTAAACAAGAAGCCAGAGGATGTTTTCTTTTTATTTTGAGCAAATGAACAGTGAAGCAGATAGGCTCTGAGTGAAACAGATCTGGGTTCAAATCTCGACTCTGTCATTAACTAGCTGGATGACCTGAAGCAAGTTACATCAGCCTCTCGGAATCTTAATTTTCTCAAATGGAGATGTAAACAGTGCTTACCTCATAGGGTTGCTGTGGAATCAGATAAGGAAATACATAATTAAGTGTTCAGCAGAGTGCCTAGCATCTAGTCAATGTTCAATAAATATTATGACCATGAGAAGAAGGAAGATGAAGATAAACCCTCTACAAAAGATAAGCTATAAATAGTACAAAGTCTCAAAGTGTAAAAAGAGAGAACCAAGTAACATATAACACACTCCTAAGCTTTATAAGAAGGAAAGACACTAAGAGTGGGCACTGGGGGAAAGGAACAAGAAATAAAACTCAGAAAAGTTGAGAGTAGTAAGCCAACTCATTTATAACCTATTTTAGTGGACTGATAGCCCCCCAAAAAGTAAGAAATGCACATTATAAGGAGATCCCCCAATGTTTTAAGTTACTGAATTTCTCTAAATTCAGAAACCTCAAAAATAACAATTTAAATAAGGTTAATTCATAGACCATTTTGCTCAAACTTAAAACTTGTCAGACCTTGAATATTTCAATTAATAATTCCTGCCCATGCAAGTAAGGAACAGTCAAAACAAGTTTATGCCAAGCTACTAGAAATTGCTTAAATTCCAGATTTGGGAGATAAATGCTTAAATTCAAATACATTTGTAATATGGTTACAACATTAATCGACTCCAGCTAATGTTACATTGAGCCAAAAAATCGTAACATTAAGTACTAACCATAACTATTTTTAAATGGTGCTAACTTTATTATATTGGACATTTGAATCTGTGAAATTTTAACCTTGCAAATTTTACTCATGACAGGGGTTTATTCTTAGTATGATGAACAGTGTCCATAACAAATAATACCATGTTAAACTGTTGTAGCAAACACTACTAGATATTTAAGTTGTATAAAATGGATCTATCCTGTGAAGATTTAAACATACAAAAACAACAAATAGCAGAAACAAAATTTCTTCAACACTACCACCTCTGAAAAATACCACAATTCTATGGTTGAACAACAGTAGGTAAAACATACTTTAAGGACATTTACTCTTTATTAAAGCTAAACAAAACAGAATGATGGCACCAATCATTTCTGCTATTGATCACCTTCATTATGCAGTCTACACGAAGACATTTTGTTACAAGGCAAAAGTCACTCAAGTTTTCCCACTTCAATATCTCTGCCTTCCTGACTTGTGAACACAGACCCCAGAGAAACAGAAGTCACCCATCAATAGCATAATCTTCACATCTACAGGGGAAGGCAGTCAGATCTTTTTAAAGATTCTCAACACAGATGTTATCAAGACACTTCAAATTCTGTGGCAACTTCAACTGAACAAACAGAATATCAAAAATACTCTCTTTTAATGATATATGCTTGGGATTTGTTTAAAATACTCCAGGAAGATTAAAAAAAAAAAAACTGTGGGGAGATAGATAAAACATTGGTGAAACGCCTAAAATTGTTGAAGCTGGATGAAAAGTACACACAAGGTTCAATATGTTGTTCTCTACTTTTGCATATGTTTGAAAATTTCCAATGATAAAACGATAAACAGAATATTCCTTCCAACAAAAATACAAACAACTTGTTTCCACTTAATCTTAAATTTAGCTTTGCCACAATTTCAACCTAGAAACCACCAAAATACCACCAAAGGCTTTTCACCTCTCTAAAGGTACAATTCAGTCATTGATGCTCCCTCACAGCTCACCAACAAGGTCCAACTCCCAGCAACTCCTCTCACAGATGCAGGGAACCCCAGCCCAACCTCAGCACTAGCAGATGCTGCCTCCAGCAGGCGCTTCCCTCCGAAACACCAAAGAACCAATGTAAAATGACAAATGTTTTCTTCACATTCTCAGATCACCCCCCACCCCAGATGGACTTGGGTATAACATTTTAAGAAAATTTAATTAAATAATTAAACGGACATGAGATGAATTTTTTACACTCCTCCCTAAGTCCTTACAAATAAAATTACATAATCAGCCATAGCAAAGACAATAAATAAACTCCATTTAACCTCAAACTTTGAATAATTTGAAAACAGGCTCCAGGAGACGATCGAAATGGGGTGAATTACAACTTTAAGGAATACAATTTTAAAAAACTTCAGTCTCCAAAATTTAAATTCTCCTCCTTTTAACTTTCAATGGACAAATATCCCAATTAATCTAGGACAAAATGGTCATCGGAACTTTCAAACAGAATATAAAACACAGAACTCATGCTCCATGAAAATTAAGCAATCAGAACAACGGAGGGGAAAAACACTTTCACTTCCAAACATTTTGTCTAAAAACGATAATACTTACCAGGACTTTGTTTTCAACTTTGTCTCCCTTAACTTCCAACTTTACTTTCTTCTTCACTGCAATTTTTATCTTTCTGCCAATAACATCCTTTATGCTTTCTGAAAGAAGGGAATAGTTTCATTACATTCTTCTCTTAGTAAGAAAAAAGCATTGGGAAGGAGAGGGCATTTAAAGGAGTATTTTGGGTTGTTTTTATTATTGTTGTTTCTCTTTTTTTTTTTTTTTTGCTTGTTTTAACAAGCCTGATCGTTGTCAGTCACCAAGTATTGAGTGAATGCCTACTTTGCACCTTCTACTCTGTGCTCAGATACTGAGGCCAATATAAAACAATAGGACATAATACCAGTCCATGCAAAGCATGACAGAATCTTGCTGGGCAAACAGGATGCACACACAAGAAAATAATGAGCAATGTTGGGCAGTATAATGGAGTACTATATTGCATGCAGACCATAAGCAAAATAAGAATTCATAAACTCCCTTCGTTACCTGGTTACCTCTGGCCCCCAGCAGCCCGTGTTCATCACAGGGCCATACAAATATTATCATTTTCTACGAGTGCCTTAACATGAGGGTTGGGAAATATGGTAAAGAACCAGAACTGGACCAAACAACTTAGCCAGGGAAGTGTGCTCCTGGCCATTTCTCCTTCCAAAATCATCACAGCACAACATCCCAAAGAGTAGTCAAAGAAAATGGAAAAGGAGGAATCAAGAGAGGAGAGACTTGAAAATTTGTTAGTGGCAGAAAGGTCTTCCTGGGATTCCCGTGAGTACCCCAGACTGAACAGGTCCTAAATCAAACTTACGATCTTCCTTCTGGCCACTAATGAAGCTAGAAATCTTGCTTACCTCCAACGCCTTTCTCTCACATAGGGAGCCAGTCGCCTATTTCCCTAGAACAATCTCCTAAACAGCTCCTGACCCCTGGGTTTGACCCTGCATGCAGGGCCTCAGAATCTCTCACCAAGACTAAGTCCACAACCTCCAACCTATCAGCTCCCTGCCCCCTCCATAACCAAAGTGACCCTCTCAGAACCACAGGTCTAATCATGTCACTTCTGGGTTATGAGCTGCAGTCATTTTAGGATGAACCCAAACCTTGTAGCATGCCATTCAAAGTCTTTCACATTTTTTCAGCTCAACTTCTCAGCACACACCTAAAGATCCAATCATCCCTATCATCTCCATCTTTCTCACCGCTAGGGTTTTGTATATATTATTCTCTTTCCTGGGATGCCCTTACCCTGGTCTTCTCCTGGTTACATTTGACACATCCTTCAAAATATAGCAACTTCCTCTATACTCCCATAGCTCTGTATTCCGTATGATAATCATTTTGGTTCATTCACATATTCGACAAATAGATGTACACAGGAGTATCTCCTGTGTGCCAAGTAATCTACTAGGTGCCAGGAGAGAGATGGTCCTTGCCTTTCCCAGGAGCTTACAATCTAGTGGAGGACATCTGGATGAGTGCCATTAAACAAATCTGCACTCACTACCATGAGATCATAGAGGAGGAGCTACATGAAGGTTTCAGCGAGGAGGGGATTCTTGAGCTGAATCTTGAAGAAGTAGGAAATAAACCACTGGTTTCCAAAGTACAGTGTGCAATACAATCCATTGAGGTTTAGGAAGAAAATAGAATTTTTACTTCTATTTGCAATGTGTGTTTCAGTTAATTATGTTTTAGATTATAGACACTAAATGAAGTACATATGCAGTTTAACAAATAAGTATATATGTTTATTAAGGGGTGCTAGAAATATTCTTATTGGAAACCCACCACAAAACTTGAGAGCTATCAAGTTAGATAAGAATGAAGGGGAGGAAAGAGCACTGCCAGCCTAAAGAACAGCGTGGAAACATGAGAAAGCACAGGTCGTTCATAGAACAGCAATGAGGGGGAATGTTTGGGGAGAAAGGGGACATGTCTGGGAGCTTACTGCACTAGGAGTTCTCCATGTAGCTCCTATCTTATCAGAACTCAGGTACAGGCTACCCCTCCCTCCCCTAAAAAAGAAGTGTGGGAAATGAGCATCTGAAATTGACTTAAGACTATATACACATGAAAAGAGACTGGAAAGTTATATACTAAAAAGTTAAAAGTAGCTATCTCGGAGCAATAATATGCATGACATATATTCTTTTCTGCATTTAAATATTTTTATAAAGAGCCTGTATTACTCTCATAATTAGAAAGATACATATTTTTTAAATGTATTAGCTTTAGGGAATGTACTGAGGTTTTCCATGGCTGCCATTTTGAATTGGTGAGAGCAACTCTCACCAGCACTTGAAATAAGCAAGAAAGCAGGCACAGGAATTTGCCCTATCCCAGCCTAACTAGACCATTTATAGGCCCAGAAAAATCCTACTGGACAGATCACAAAAGCATGTGTCACTTGGTTGAAAGATATGAGATGGGCAAGGCTCAATACACATAAAAATTCCATTTCTAGATAAGGATTAAATTCAACTTTTAAAATATACCAAAGTATTTAAGACCCATCAATATAAACCAGGTCCCTTATTTCCACCCGATCCTTCACGACCCTTTCTCTTGGGTTTAATTACCTAAACTTATCACCAGGCTCAAGGACAACTCATTTAAAAATCTGCCATCTTCTTTAGGTATCCTTAACCCCTGGCCAGCAAGGCAAACCCTCCCCTAAACTCTTTCTCAGGACCTGTGGCAGCATCTTCTGAGGCTCCGGGCATTTGAGTCCTCTTCCGGGTAGAGTGTTAGAAAGATCTCAGCCTCCCAGAACCGGATGGACCACTCACTCCAGCAAAGGCAGCTAATGTTTTATCTCAGGAGGGGACTCCACAGGGTTGGGGAGGGGGACAAGTGGGGTAACTTAATACCCTGTATTTGGATAAAGAGTTAGGTGTAGGGGTTTGTTTTAATTCAGCAAAAGCAGAAGCTGCTATACAAACTAGCAACAGCTTCTTTACATCAAGTTTTACCTGCTGAGTTAGCAGTAGTAAACGAAGAGCACACACAAACTCCTCCAAAGTATTATGGCTAAAAGGAGAAACGGGGGCAAATTCCTCAATGCAGATGAATGGGCAGTTAGAACTTCCTCCTGTTGTCATCACCGATTAATCATCTTTCTGAACTGTAGGCTGTGTAGTGTGCCAAGGATGGTACAGGAATATAGGTCACTGGGGCTCAAAACATGCGGCACACAGACATACATACCGTGTTACAAAACATGCCACACACGCACACACACAAGCTCAAACTCTGGGTTTTCAGAACACTCGCCCTCCACCGCATTTTAGCTCTGCCATTTTAACCCTCCACATAATTAAGTTAAATCCTAAGACGTAAAATCCAGCGCCCCCCCCCCAAAAAAAAACCCTCAAGGGACTCAAACAATGGGTCGCCTTGCACAGAGTACCACAGAGGGCTCCCTACGAGATCCGGGGTGGGGAGAATCTGTAGGTTAATTATTGTTAAAATAAGGCTTTTATCATTACCCCTCAATTTCCTAGCCCGAGTTTGCGTCAGTCCTGTAACCCTTTCGCTTCCAACTTGCTAAGCAAAGCCACGCCTTGCCAGGCTCACTCATTATACCAGACTAGCACCCCCTCCCCCAAGTCTGTGTGTCAGACGGGCACCTCCTGCCGGATCGGGGGCGGGGGGTGCCTGGCACTTGCCGGAGACGACCTACTGTGCGCCCGCCAGCCGTGCTTGCGCTGGGCTTTCTCGGACTTTTCTGAGTTTAAGGCACCGGGCTGGGCGCTGTAAAGGGTTCTCCTAGCTTCCAGAACTGCCAAGATCGAGGCTGCCCGCCCCCTTCTGCCAACCTCGACCCCCTGGTCACGGCGGGAGGAGGGGCCCCGGGCTCCCAGCCGACCAGCGGAGACCGCTCCCGGGGCTCCCGATCCCTCCCCACCCCTGCCCTGTCCGGACTTGGCTTTTCAGGCAGTCAGATGGGAGCAAACTTCCCCGCGCCCCCCAGCGCCACTCCGACCTAAGGGGCGCGGAGACTTCGCGGGACCTGCGGGAAGGCAGAGGTGGGAAGGGAGGTGGAGGTGAGGAGTACGCAGAGGCAGAAGCAAAATCAACACCCGCGCGACTCTTACCTATCAACTCCCTGGGAACCTCGGAGCTGTCCTCGGTCATGGTTGCCCTCTAGGTGCGGAGGGGATTGCAGGTCCAGCTCTGATTTACGGCCCCCCGCCCGCCCCCGGACCCCTCAATTTTTTAGAGGCAGATGCAGCTTGCAAATGGGAGTAGGCAAGAAAGCGGGGGCGGAGATACACTTTTGCCGCGCCCCCGCCCCACCAAAAAAAAAAAAGAGTTGCAAATCCGAGATGGGTTTGCTGCGGCTGCTACATGACGCCTCCTCGCAGTTCCCGGCGGCGGAACGGAGACCCGGCAGGATTCCGAGAGGGCGCGGGGCGGCTGCGGCGCCGGCTCCTGCGTCCGGCTCGCTGCTCTCGGCGGCGCCGCTCCGGGCGCTCCGGCTCCCGCCCGCTCTCCGCGCCGCACCTACCGCCCTAGGTGAAAGCGGAAGGCGTGGGGAGAGGGCGGGGAGAGCGGCGCCGGGCGGGGGACTAGGGTTTCCTCGCTCTCCAGCCGCGCTCCGGCTGGGCGGGGGCAGCTCCGGCCCTCCTCCTTCTCCTCCTCCTGCGTCTCCTCCTGCGTCTCCTCTCCTCCTCCTGCGTCTCCTCCTCACCTCGCGAGAGCCGGCCTCCGCACGGGTCCCAGGCCGGCCTCCCGCGCCCGGGCGCTCGTTCCCCGGCGCGGGGCTGCGGCGGCGGCGGGCACGGCGCCCCTCCTCGCTGCCTCCCTCCCTCTCTCCCCGCAGAAGCGCTGCGTCTGGAGAGGGGGCGAGGGAGCGAGGGCACGCGCGAGAGCCCGGGAGCCATCTGCTGGCTGCGAGGGAGGAGAGCCGGGTGTGCAAGGGCTTCCCGGTTCCCTGTCCCCACCTCCCGGCGGACCGAGAGAGCCCGAGGTTGCGGGACTGCGGATGCTGCAGACCTGTCTGCACGGAAACCGGTTCCTTCTGGGACCCTTTTACGCACTTTCCTTTTTCAGCCCTCCCTGTAACAAGTTGTTTCATCAGCATTATTAATATTCCATTTCTGGTGAGCAGGAGCTAGACGAACCTGTGAACACTAACCATAAGGTGAGAAGACACTTTTGTGTGCTCCGTAGCCGCAGTTTCCAATCACAGACATTCGAATTGTAAGAACGCCTAGAAAATGCCTTTTCCTCTAGGCGGAACCTCCTTTAACCCCAGGGCATATTCGGGAGGCTAAGTATTATTCACAAAAGCCGGAATAAGCCTGCTGATAGGTCTGATCCTACCTGGCCCAACTCCTTCCGACTTCCCTGGGCTCCACCCCCAGAGAGACAACTTCAGGGCCAAGAATACTTGTGAGCGCCTCCATTGCTGCCTTATTCCCTGGCGGCTGGGAATGTCCCTGTCGAATCAGAGTCTGTTTTAAAAGGACAGAAAGGAGGGAGAAGAGGAAAGGGAATCCCACGTACTGGTAGTCTAATTTTAAACACTGCTGTCGACCTTGGATCCCCAAGAATAATCTTCAGCCTCTCAGCCAGGCGTTACCATTTAAGGCATTTACTAATCTGGCCCCTTCCCACCCTTCTAACCTCTCCCACTCGCCGCTCTTATAACCTGACTCCCTCCAAGACTATTTGCTATTTGCTTTTCCCGTCCCCTTAGGGTTATTTGATTCTTATCTATGTTTTCAATTCCAGCCCAGTGTGTACCTTCTTTGTAAAGACTTTCCAGGGTTTTTCAGACCACTGTGATCCCTCTATTCTAAACTTCTAGAATAAATTTCCTAAAACACTCTTATAAGCCCAACCGTACAGTACTTGGTTTCATTGCTTGTGTGTTTGTCTGGTTTTACTATTCAACTCTCGCATTGTTCCCCGAGTTTGGGTTTGTCTGACCAACTGGACTGTAGGCGATTTGAAGGCAGGACTTTATCTCAGACTTTTGAACCTCCTCAATACACTTGGGCAAATTAGTTATTCAATAAACATTTGTTAACTGATTGGTTTTAGAGCTTTGGACCTCAGACTCCCTACTGTTGTCTCAAAAGTCGGCAATTTCTTTAAGCTGGACATTTCCTTTATGCATTGAATGTATTTCTTATGAAATAAATGGAAATTAACCTCTCAAAATGGTCTCCCATTCAACTGTGTGTTAAAGAGGATTTCTCTGGCAGGTACCAATGAAGTTTCAGAAATAACCCTGAAGGTTTCAAACCATGTGGGAACTCATGAAAATAAAGACAAAAGATTTTTTTTTCTTATAGCCAGGGGTGGTGGAAAGAAAGGAAAGGCTGTCCTGTATGGCAGTCCAGTAATTCAGTGCTCCTGGGCATCTTTTACAGGAAGCTGGGGTTTCAACAAAAGAATCAGGTTTTCTTTCACCGCAGCAGGATCCTGATTGGCTCCTGCACCTCAGAAGGCGTGGATTCAAATGAATCTTCTATGGCAATGCTCAAAAATGACTGACTGATTTGGGAGATCAGTCATTTACTTCTTGGGTGCAAAACTCAAATGTGTTTCAGAATAGCAAGCCTAGAACTCCAGGGAGCACTGTTTACACTGCTGTAAAACCCAACAAGCAGTAAATATCCCCTGCACAGTACAACCATGGTGCCAGTTTAGAGAATGCATTTTGAATTCTGATGACTGAAATCTGCCACCCCTCCAGTGCTGCCAACTGTCCTCAGCGTACCTGCCCGCCAACTCCCATACCTTTAAGTTCGTCGCTGCCTATATACAGTCTTGATTAAGAGAGCTATTAAAGCTTACATGAAATCAGTTGCCACTATAAACGTGATTAGCTATAACTTCATCTGAGTAAATATTTATATGTGGTTGTGTTTAAGCATTACAACTACACTGATCAACTGAAACCAGTTAGAAAGGAAGAGAAAACTGGTTTTTCAGAAAATCCCACTGCACCTGAACTTTTATAATGTTAAACATAGTCACAATAAATGTAACATGTACTGAGTAACAAAATTATTTTCGAAAATTACACGTGGACTTTTATTTTTAGTTCCTAGGCATATGTTCATATCTATATAGTGTATCTTGTAGTGCATGATGGTGAGAAAATACTCTCTGAATTAAAAAACTGCTGAAAATACTTAATATCTATAATGATCTAACACACTATCATTAAAACCATATCATATAATGATTAAACCCATGGAGACAAAACAAACAAAAAAATTAAGAAGAAATTAGAAAGCCAACAAAAAACCCACAAACTTACCCAAGTCAGTTTCTGATATTGCCTACTGCATTGAGAACTGGTTTTAAAACTGGAAGATATTCAGATGTGTGGTAACCAATAACCTTTCCACTCCCCAAGTAGTGATTTGCAGACTGACTTCCCACCCTTAGCAACTACCTTTGGTTAGGCGCCTTCTTAAGGAGGTGTGTGTTTCTCAACTGGGTTAATGTAGACCTTTCAGAAGAAGTATGCAATGAAACACTAAGCTTGCAAACACCTTTAGGAAAAATTAATTCATCTCTGATTAGAAGACAATGAGAGGTAAATTATATGAGATTTGCCTGAAAAAATAATCCATAGGGGGAGGTGTTTGCAGGAGGAGGGACTGGGTAGGGATGATGAAACAAGAGTGATCCTGATTGATTTTTGTTGTAGCTGGATAATGGGTACATGGGAGTTCATTGCTCTCACTTTTATGTATATTTGAAATCTTCAATAATAATCATCATTATCAGAACAAATCCTTGATAGATATGACTGAGCAAGAAGGAGGAAAGTCAATTCAGTCATTAATTCAGAAAATGTTTATTTGAGGGCCCCAGCCCAGTAGCATGGTGGTTAAGTTCATGCACTGTGCTTCAGCAGCCCAGAGTTTGCAGATCCCAGGCTCAGACCTACATACTGCTTATCAAGTCAAGCTGTGGCAGGCAAGTCATATGTGGCTACCTCTACATATAAAGTAGAGGAAGATGGGCACAGATGTTAGCCCAGGGCTGATCTGCCTCAGCAAAAAAAGATTGGCAACAGATCTTAGCTGAGGGCTAATCTTCCTCGCCATAAAAAAAGAAAAAGAAAATATTTATTTGAGTGTGCCATAGTCAGAGTTCATGGCTATACAATGGTTTTTCATATTCAGAACACTTGAGCGCTTCAATAAACACCATATTGCCTTGATTCAAAGAAGCACCTTTTCTCATTTTAACGTTAATGAAATCAGAATGCATTTTACAATTGGTGTAGAGAATTAATATCATGCTTCTCCCAGCTCACCCCCAATACAAATACAAAAATCTGCTATCAAATCAATGGTGCATCTAACAGCTGATGACCTCTGGCAAGTGAGGAAACAAGGCTTTGGCATATCTAAGCTACCCAGTGACCCCTTGAGTTAGAAAGTATAATTATTATATCTTTTTCACAATGAGGAAATAAGTTCAGATTTGTGGAATGACTTGCTCAAAGTCACATAGCTCGTTAAGAGTCAAAGGTTGAACCTAGAATTTGAGATTTGCAGACCGAGGTTCATTTTACTACACCACTTTAACAGGCTCTTGGTCTGTGTTCAGGGAAAGTGTAAAGATGGCCAGGGCTTGGCCCCACCCACCCACAAGGATAAATGCAACGTATGCTAGGTAGGTGCCAAATGATGTGTTCGGTAAGCGCTATGGAAATGCATGGAGGGGGTGGGTAGCACTAAAAGAAGGAGAGGTGCCTTTATAAATTCACTCAACAAATGTGAGTTGAGCACTTATTTGCCAGAGGATATAATGGTGAATTATACAGATGCTTCATGGAACCCTCATGAAGCAGTCTAGGAAGAGAGACAAAGACAGAGACACACAGAGAGAAACAGGCAATTGCCATAAGTGCTGAGGTGAGAAAAAAACAGGCTATTATGGGAAAGAGGGCTGGGGGCGGGGGGAGGAAAGAAAGGGAATGAAAATGTTCCTGGTAGAAGGAACAGCATGTGTCCAGGCCAGAAGATAAGATAAAACATGGTGAAACTAAAATAAATTCAGTGGGTTTTAATCAACGGAGATGGAGGGAGAAGAGAAGCTAAAAAAAAAAAAAAAAGGACCATACCATTCAAGACCTTGTGAATGAGTCAGAATTTATCCAAAGAGCAAAGGGAAGTTCTTGAGAGATTTTAAGTAAGGCAGTGTCACAATCAGATTTTCTTATTTAGAAAGGTTGGAATAAAAGAAAAGACTGGAAGGGAGGCAAGACTGCTAGAAGCAGAGAGAGAAATTAGGAGGCTGTTGCAATAAATGAGGCAAAAAACAATACTAGTCTGAGCCAGGGTAATGTCAGAGGAATGGTCAGATCTGAGAGCTATGGATGAGGAGAGGAAAGGAAAAGATGAAGCCAGGGTTCTGGGTGGGTGAATGGGCAGGAGGTGGTAGTCACTGACTGGAAAAGCAAGCACTGAGAAGAGCATGTATGCGGAATGAAGATGAGGGGTTCTTGATCTGAATTTTGAGATGCCTATGGGACATCCAAGGGGAGATGTCCCTTAGGTAGCTGGATATGGGTCTGAAGTTCAGGAGAAGTTCTGGCATGTAGACTCAAGATTCATCAACATATGGCACTTGAAATTATAGGATTTAGTAGGAAAATCTGGCTTATCTAATTAGATGACAGTGGGAAGTACATAGTTATTAAAGAGCAAGTCCCTCTCAGGAAGTGAATGAGATCTACCAAGGAAAGTATGGAATGTGAGGAGGAAAGAACTTGAATGGAACTTTTAAGAATTACAGCCCATCAGAAAAAGAAGAGCTAAAGGAGACGTATAAGTTGTCTATTGCTGTGTAACAAATTACCCCCAAACCTGGCAGCTCAAAAAAACAAACATTTAATATGTCAGAGATTCTGTGGGTCAGGAATTTGGGAGCAGCTTAACTGGATGGTTCTGGCTTACAGTCTCTCATGAGGTTGGGTCAGGCAGGCTGTCAGGTGGGGCTGCAGTCAACTGAAGGCTCAACTGGGTCTTCACATGGTGTTGGCAGGTGTCAGTTCCTCACTGGTTGTTGGCTGAATCCTCAGTTCCTCAGAACATACACAGCTGCTTAAGCATCCTCATGAAGAGAACCTGGTTTTCCCCAGAATGAGTGATCTGAGGGAAAGATGCCAAGAGAGAAGCCAAGACAGAAAATGCAGCACCTTTTATAACTTAGTCTTGAAATTATAACATGCCAACTATAACATACCATCCCTTCTGCTATATTCTGGCCGCATGGATCAATGGATCAACCCAGGTCAAGGAGGGAGGTGACTACACAAGGGTGTGAATACCAAGGGCAGGGATCACTTAGAAAATGGCTACTACAGAGGCAGTGAAGAACCACCCAGCAGAGAAGTAGTAGGAAACCAGGTAGATAGGATGTCGAATCGGGAAGACATGAAAAAATATTTCAAGAAAGGGGAAATGGTTAAAAGTGTCCGATGCTGCTAAAAAGTCAAATGTGATAAGGAATAAGATGTATTACTTGAATTTAGCAATAAGGGAATATTGTTTTCTTTGGAGAGATCAATTTTAGTAGAATAATGGGGGAAGAAGAAAAATCGCAATGGGTTGAAGAGTGATTAGGAGGTGGAAAAAGAGGGGGAAACAGAGGGCAGATAATTCCGGAACTTGGGGTATGAAGGAGAACAGAAAGGTGGAGGAGTGGCCAAAAGGCTATATTGGGGACTTTCTGTTAAACATAGAGGATTTAATACTTGCTTTTATATAACTGCTTCTACCCAATGAGAGTGGAAGAAAAAAAAGTGCATGGAGTCCCTCATCTAAACTATGGACTTTACTTGATAATATTGTATCAATATTGGCTCATCAATTGTAGCAAAATGTACCAAACTAACATGAAATGTTAACAACAGGGGAGACTATGGGGGGTGGAGACTGAGGGGGCATGAGATAATAGAAAATATATATATTGGTCTCTGCCCCAGGTTCCTGGCACAGTAGCTCCTAAAACCTTTGTAATTTTCCAAGTAATAAGAACACTAGGGGCACCTCTTGTTCTAATATTTGATCTTTGATCCCATCCCTGACACAGGGCTCCTAAAACTGTTGTAAATTCCTAAGTGATAAGAGCTCTAGGAGCATGTTTTGTCCTAATGAGGCGACTCTGGGTAGGCTCCTGGATGGCTCCTGGATGGGGGTTGGTCACTGGAAAGAACAAGCCATAACTAGAAGCTTGAAATTTTCAGCTCCACCCTCATCCTCCAGAGGGAGGAGATGGGCTAAAAATTGAGTTAATAATTGATCATGCCTACATGACAAAGCCTCTATAAAACCCAACTGTATAGGGTTCAGAGAGCTTTCAGGTTGGTGAACACATCCGCAGCAGGGGGGAGACTCACCCCAATTCCACAGGGACACAAATTCCTGCACTCAGGACCCTCCCAGACTTTGCCCTATGTATCTCTTCATCTGGCTGTTCATCTGTTCCCTTTATCATATCATTTAATAAACCGGTAAGTGTAAGTAAGTAGTTTCTCTGTATCTCCAGTTGGATAGTGTCGGAACTGAGTTAAATTGTGGGACACCCAGTTGGTGTCACAGAGAATCACTTGGTGTGGGGAAAAACCTCCACACATTTGGTGACCAGAAGTGTCGAAGTGAAATGTTCCATGTAAAAATAAAGGAGACTCGCAGGAAGGAAAGATACAGCAGGGAAGACCTGGGTTTTTCCTTACAGAAGGAGGAAAATTGCTTTTTTCCTTTACAGGGGTATATGGAAACTCTCTGTATTTTTCTGCTCAATTTTTCTGTAAATAAAAACTTCTCTTAAAAATAGTTTATTAATTTATATTAAAATGCATAAAACCACAAGGACAAAAAATAGGTGATAATAGCAAATAAGAAAATTCAACATTTTGGAAACTGGAGAAACCAATGGAGGGTTAACCAATGATCTGTTAACTGACTTAACAGATCAAAGAAAGACGAATTCTAAACCAGCAAGAAGAAAGCAAATAAAAAGCAAGTTAATTTCTATAGCAGAACCCAAGAAAAATCTCAGGAACTAGAGAAAAATTATCTCTGAATGCAGAAGTGCAAAATGAGAGAACAAAACCCAGGAGGATTGATCAAGACTTTAGAAGGAAGACTTAGACACTCCATAGATCCTCCTCTACCTCACACAGCCAGTCAACTACCACCCCCTGACAGCTGTCTGAGATTGGAGGTTTACTCTTTGGAGAGATCGAACCAAAAGGGACCAAGTCTTGGAACAGCAGAGAGCAAAAGTGAGAAGTCATACCATACTGAAAAGGGGAAAATTTAGAGAAAATCTACCTCCTAAATACAACCCTCCCCGCCCCCCCCCCAATATTTCCTCTGCTTGGTTTTCAAATTTCTAGCAGCAAGGTTTATAATCCAAGGCAGAGGATTAAAGAATTCCTCTCCTGGATTACTGACTATGCTTAAAAGAAAAACCTGTGGGTTATTGATATATGGGGATTTGCCAATGAAAAGTCAAAGTCCCCAACTACCACCCTAAGTTGAGCCCTACCAGTTGATAAGCCCTGTCCATTCATGTAGAGCTTCAGATCAGCTTTGTTAGGCCTCACTGTAGAATATGGACATCCAAGGAACACTGATATTTGAGGAAAGCCTCTATCATAAAAGCCAGAGACCCAAACAAACACTAATAAGGAACATGGAAGAGCATAGGAACAAAAGAAAACTTGAAAATGTATAGTGAGGGAACTTCTGCTGCTGGTCATGATGGAATAAGGACTGGACATTCCCTCCCATCAAAAACTAGAAAAATGTACAAAATGTAAGAAACTACTACTTTTCAGACATTGAACATCTGTTAGGACGGGACTGTTATCCTTGAAAGAAGTGAAACAAAGGGACCACTATGATTGCCCCAGATATCTGCCTGGAAATAACCGGATGGTGGGTGCAAAGAGGGCGATCCTAAACAGAGTCCACTGAGTCCAGGACTGTAAAGTTTGGAGAGACAGAGGTGGCTGAGTATTGTGAGGCTGAGTCCTAAGGAGGAGGGAACTGTGCTGAAAAGAGCCCCAGAAATCTGCAGAGGGGTTCCCTTGAGTCTTTGCTGAGACCAGGCCAGACATGTGTGAGGTGAAACTCCACAAGGTCAGGCAAAAAACAGCTAAGGTGTTGTAAGCTGAACTATTCCTACAGCTCACACAGGGCAAGGAGATATTCAGACCAGCCAAAGTGGGGAGTCGTCTGTTCTCATCTTGGGCATTCAGTGGAGACTTTAGCTATAAAAAGAAGAGAAAGTAAAGTCCAACGTAAGTAGAAGGAAGAAAATAAAACAGATCAGAGCAGAAATCAATGAAATTGAAAACAGACAAATAATTTTTAAAAATCAATAAAACCGAATCCGGTTCTTTGGGGAAAAAAATCAATAAATTTGAAACAACCCTAGATGGATTGATCAAGATAAAAAGACAGGAGATAAAATTGCATCACTACAAACATGAAAAGGATATTACGAATGACTTAATGCCAATAAATTTGACAATTCAGATGAAGCATACAAAAGTCCTTGAAAGATAAAAGTTGTCAATACTGACTCAAGAATAGAAAAATCTGAAGAACCCTATACCTATTAAAGAAATCTGAATTTTGAAGTTTAAAATCTTCCCATAAGGAAAAGGAGAAATAATCACATCGATTATCTCAATAGATGCAAACACGCGTATACACACAGAGAAACAACCATAAGACAACATTCAACACCCATTCATAAGAAAAACTCCTGGTGAACTAGCAATAGAAGAGAATTACCTCAACTTAATGAAATACATCTATGAAAAACCTACAGCTAATATTATATTTAATGATGAAAGACTAAATATTTTCCCCTGAAATCAGGAACAAGACAAGGATATTTACTCTTCTACTTAATATGCTAGAAGTCTTACCCATTCTAATAAGGCAAGAAAAATAAATGAAAGTCATAATGATCAGAAAGGAAGAAAAAGTTGTCTTTATTTGCAGACAATATGATTGTGTACATAGAAAATCCTAAGCAAACTACAAAAGAGCTGCTAGAAATAAGTGGGTTTAACACGATTGCAGGATACAAGGTTAATATACAGTCAATTGTATTTCCATATGCCAGTAATGAAAAAAAATTTAATTTTCATTTACAATAGCATTAAATATGTAGGAATAAATAATAAAATATGTGCAAAACATTTGCAGTGTAAACTACAAAACACTGATGAGAGAAAGTAAAGACCTGAATAATTGGAGAATACATCAATAACCATGGGTTGGAGGATTCAGTAGGGTTAAGATGTCAATTCTCCTCAAACTGAACTAGAGATATTAATGAAATATCAATAATAATAGTAATCGGATTTTCTGTAGAAATTAACAATATGATTCCAAAATCTTTACGGAAATCCAAAGGAACTAAGATGGCCAAAACAATTTTGAAAAAGAACAAAGTTGTAGAACTTATACCACCTAAAATCAAGAATTACTTTAAAGCTATTATAATTAAGATGTGTGACATTGGCATAAGAATAGACATAGATCAGTAGAACAGAGTAGAATGTATAGAAATAGATGCACACATATCTGATACATTGATTTTTTTACAAAGATGCCAAGGTAATTCAATGGGAAGCAACTTCAACAAGTGCTGGAATAACTGGCCATCTATATGGAAAACGATGATCTTTGACCTTCACTTCATGCCATAACAAAAATTAATTTCTAAATGGGATAAAAACTAAATGTAAAAGTTGAAGCTATAAGAACTTCTGGATAACAACAAAGGAGAAAATCTTCATGGATTTGAAGAAGAAAAACTTCTTGGATGCTATACATAAAGCATAAGACATAAAAGAAAAAGTTGATGAATTGGACTTTTATCAAAATTGAAAATTATGGTGTTTGAAAATGGAGAACATTTTCTCAATACATATATCTGACAGAGGATGGTTATATGGAATATACAAACAACTCTTACAACTCAGTAAGGAAGGGCAAAACATTTGAGCAGACATTTTCTCAAAAACATGTACAGATGGTCAATGAGCATATGAAAAGCTTCTAATACCATTAATCATAATAGAAATGATGGGTTTTTTTTCATCATAGAAATAGAAGTGCTGTTTTTATTTCCATCATTGAAATACAGTTTCTTTTGGAAACCATATTAAGATACCACCACATCCACTAGAATGGCTACAGTAAAAAAGGTTGACAATAGTAAGTGTTGGTAAAGACACAGAGTAATCACATACACTGTTGGTAGGAATGTAAAATGATACAATTACTTTGGAAAATATTACCATATACTTAATATACAACCCTAAAATTCACTTCTATACATTTACCTAAGTGAAATAAAAAAATGTTCACACAAAGACTTGTACGTGAATGTTTATAGCAGCTTTATTCATAATAGCCCAAACTGAAATCAAATAAAAAGTATACAACAGATAAATAGATAAACAAATGTAGCATATTCATACAGTGGAATACTACTCAGCAATATAAAGGAATGAACTACTGTTGCATGCAACAACATGGATGAATCTCAAAAACATTGTACTGAGCAACATAATCTGGGCACAAAAGAGCACATAATGAATGGTACCATTTATGTAAAACTCTAGAAAAGACACACCTAATCCATAGAGACAAAAAGCAGATCGGTTGTTGCCTGGGGCCTGAGGCTGGGAGGTGTTTGGGAAGGGGCGCAGGGAAAAATTTGTAGTGATGAAAATGTTCTATATCCTGACTGTGGATGTAGGAACAGAGGGCATACACTTGTCAAACCTCATTGAATTGTACACCTAAAATGGCTGCATACTATTGTCTGTAAGTTATGCCACAATAATGTTGATAAAAACATCTGTAATTATATCATCAGATTTTAAAAAATCATTGCATCCATGAAAACTAAAGAATCCATGAGGATTCTACTTTAGAATTCAGAAAAGATAAAAGAGCTCTCAGAATTTTAAAATACATTACCAAGGATTTTCATTTCTGGAGGCTTTTGAGAAGAATCTGTTTCCAAGTACATTCAGGATGTTGGGAAAATTTAGTTCCTTGTAGTTTTAGGACCAAGGTCTCCATTTCTGGAGAAATGGTTGTCAGCCAGTGTCCATTCTCAGCTCCTAGAGGCTGTTCACATTCCTTGGCACGTGCCCCCCCCTCCATTTCAATGCCAGCAAAGCTAAAATCTCTCTTACATCAAATCCCTCTCATGTTTCAAATCTCTTTTGCCCCTAAGAGACCTGTTCCTTTTAAGGGCTCACCTGATTAGGCCAGGCCCACCAAGTATAGTCTCTCTTTCTTAAAGTCAACTGTGCTGTATAACATAACCTAACTACCGTAGTGATGTCCCATCATATTCACAAGTCCCTTCAACACTCCAGGGGAGGGAATATACAAGGATAGGAGCCATTTGGGGGTGATTTTAGAATTCTGCTACCACATAATGTTGGCATAAAACTTAGAGAATAATAATTAAGAGGAAATTTCAGCAAATTATTGTGTCATGGATGCTGACTGATAGGCTGCACTTGTTTTTGTTTTGTTTTGCTTTGCATTACTGAGCTTCAGTGTGTATATGTTATTTTTAGCATATCGATCCATCACAAAATCACATAAAAATACCAAACTGTTTTTATTAGTGAATGTAAGTATTTTTCACACTTTTTCTTTTTAATTAATATCTACATACTCAGGATTAACGTTTATCTTGTTTATCTCTTCTGGAACTGGTCATTGGGAACAGTTTCAAGAAAGGGCCTTGGAAGTTGGAGTAAGAAATAAGTCAAGTTAGAAGATAGCAGTTCACGAAATTTTTTCAAATTCTCTAATTATAAAATCTAGCAACCAAGATGTCCTTCAGTAGATGAATGGATAAATAAACTGTGGTACATCCAGACAATAGAATATCATTCAGCACTAAAAAGACATGAGCTATCAAGCCATGAAAAAACATGGAGGAATCTTAAATGCATATTACTAAATGAAAGAAGCCAATCTGAAAAGGCCACATACTGTATGATTCCAACTATGTGACATCTGGAAGAGGCAACACTATGGAGACAGTAAAAAGAGCAATGGTTGCCAGGGGTTGAGGGAGGGAGGGATGAATAAGAGCACAGATGATTTTTAGGGCAGTGAAACGATTCCATATGATACTATAATGGTGAATACATTTCATTATACATTTGTCCAGACCCTTAGAATGCACACCATTAAGAGTGAGCCCTATTGTAGATTATGGACTTCGGGTGACAATGACGTGTCTATGTGGGTTCATCAATTGTAACAAATGTACCACTCTGGTGGGGGATGTTGATAATGGGGGAAGTTGTGTGTATGTGGGGGCAGGGACTGTGAGGTCTGTACATTCCACTCAATTTTGCTGTGAACCTAAAACTGCTCTAAAAAATAAAGTCTGCTTTTAAAAAACCTAAGCATATGAGAAGTAATAACAATAACAGTAATAGCTGCCATTTAATGATATTAAGCCCTTGACATATTTCATCAGCGTTGTTTATCTCTATATTCTATTTTTCCCTTGTTCAATTTCATCACATTAATTTCATAAAAATGAGAATATTGTTGTTCAGTTGCTCATCAGCTCAGGCTGATCCCAAAAGGATAACCTTTCTTGTGAGACATCACTATTTGTTACTGGAGAAAAGTGTGGGATGTTTTGGACTGCAAATGGAAATGCAGTTTGCCTCTTTAACTGAACTCTTGAGATTGTACTGAAATCATCTATGCCCCAAAGCATCCGAATCATTCCCATATAGATGAATTTATTCAATAAACCCCTATATTTGTATTCTAGATTATCTCTAGAAATAGCTGTCCCTTTTTTGGGAATCTTTGCTGTTTAAGCAATTCTCAAATGCTTATAAAAGGATCCTGGTCTTCCTACCCAATCCTCAACCCCAACTCTATTCCCCAGTTCCTCTCCCCATATCTTTTCTAGAAGTGAGGTGAGTTGACTCTGAGGCGTTTAAATTCTGAATTCTGGCTCATTTTAACTGAGTCATTCCGGAGGTCTTGTACAACTGTCTCCTTTGTCCAAGAAACAATAAGCTTCGTCAAACTGCTCACTTTCTAGTGGCCCCATGGTTCCCTTGGCTATCTAGCTAGAAACTCCCCATTAGTAAGCCAACCACTCTGCTGATAAATAGGAAATCTACAAATAATTCATGATTACTTTGAATTAGTGCAGCTAGGTAGTTATCAGACAACCAAGATATTCTAAAAGTGATGCATGCAAAGCAGTAATTTAAAAATCTGCCCAATTTCTTGCTTTCTTTCAAATGATTACCTTAAGGTTGTATTGCACACTTTGTTATATTTTTAGTTATTTAAATCTCCTTTTACTCTGTTGTTAATATTGTTATTGCTGTTTGAAGAAATACTACTTTTAGCCATCTGATTTTATTCCTATTTTGGCAAGTTGACATTTTGTCAAATGGTGTGAGAACCATACCATTGATATGGTGAGTATCAACCATAGTGAATAATAACATTTATGATAACATTAACTTCCTTCACGCTGAGCACTTTAAATGCCTTTTCTCATTTAATCCTCAAGATAACTTATCAAGTAGGTGCTTTTATTATCTCCAGGATTCACATAGGGAGACTTCTCCCCAGAGAGGTTAAATAACTGTCCCAAGGTCACACATCAACACCACAGAGTATCTGTGATTAGAGAATGGGTTAAAGAGGTTATGGTACTTCAATTTATTCCTAAATCCAAAATGCTGCTGAAGAACTGACTACTACTGCCACCTGCTGGTGGCTAGCAGCGTTGACGTGCTCTTGCTCTGGTTGCGCTAAGATTCTGACACACTGTAGCGCCATCTATCATGCTGGTGTCTAGAAGGGTGCCTCACACACTGTAGGCACTCAAAATTTGTGAAATGAATGAATGGGAGATCCCAGAATTTCTGTTAGTAAAAGTTTTCAAGTTGTTCTTATTTTAACTCCACAAAGAACCAAATCCAGAAAGAATACAGAGGCGACTTCCACACAAGGCAATGATGCTGTTGTAGACTGTTTACTCCATTAACTGTGCCACCTCTGCATTTATGTACACACTGCACATTTCATTGCTTTAACCTAGTTTATAAGATGAGTCTCATTCTTGTGTTTAAGTCTAGCTCCATCATTTATACTGTATAGGTTTCAGAAAGAATCTTGGTTTTAGGGCCGAAAAAGACCTGAGAAATCCTGGCTAGCGTTTCCCAAATCCTGTTTCAAAAGAGGATGGTAAAAAAGTGTTTCATAGACAAATAAGTTTCAGAAACAATGCAATAAATAAAGTTCCGTTGGTTTCTTCACTGTAGAACTTGTCAGATAATTTAACATGCTACTGTGCATTAAGACTCTCTGAGAGGGGACATATAGTATGCAGCACTTCCCAGACTTATTTGACTACACAATTCTTTTTCATTAAACTCCTATCAGCATCTCGAGGAGTACTAGTGTTTTGTGGAACTTAATCTGAAAAGCTCCAATATCCCCAACTGCAGATGGAGCCAATGAGAATAATTTGCCTGATATCATTCAGCTAGTTATTGGTAGAGCTAGGACTCTCATTTTAAGTCTTCTTTTCACAATATCATGCTTGTTATGTTTAATTTCCCCATATGAAAACCAAACACTAACACTGCCTTGTACAGAACTTTACAGTTATAAAGGGGCTGTGAACTAACATTTAATGAGTGCTGCTATGTGCTCTTCTTTCCCCCCTCCCACCCCGCTATAAACATTCCAGACCACATCACTGTTGTATGACTTAATAATGAGCATTCTCGTTTAAAAGACTGCCTCTGATGATTGGTGAGCGAGTCTGCCCTGAGAGACACATCTTGTTGATTTTCTATGTGTCAGCCACATTGGCCTTTTTTCATTTTCCAGAAAGTTATTCTGTTTCCTGCCTAGACTCTTCTGTGTTGTTGTATTCTTTTCTACTTCTCCTGTTTTACTTTTCCTCCATCCCCTCCCCTGGACTTCAAGTGCATAGGTGTAGATTAATGACAAAATTTTGTTGATGATGTATAATCATCATTGGTCCATTCGTGGCATCCTTTATTTATTTTACAACATAATGAACATCATCCAGCCCAAGGGCCAGAATATAACCAGTGACTTATATTTATGTGTTCCTTCCTTATCCCATCCCACTGCATCTCCCTCAAAGGATATCTTGATCCTAAATATTAGATTTATCTTTTGCTTGCCTTTTTTGGGTTTTGTTTGCCTAAGCACACACACACATTTCTTTTGATTACGTGTTTTTCTGGTTTGTTTTGGGGTTACATTTTCTTGCTTCTTTGCCTCAGAATCTTTGATTAGATGCTGGACATTGTGAGGGTTATGTTGTTTAGTGTCTGGGTTTTGATGTCTCCCTTTAAAGAAAACAGTATTTGAGTTTTGTTCCAACAGACTTATTGATCAGCTTTTAAAACTTGTTTTTTTATCTTTTTCAGGGTTGGTCTAAAGTAGCCTAGAGTAAAGGCTACTTTAGCTTTACTCTTAGTGCGTGGCTCTTTGGGGGTCTCTAGTGAATACCTTGAGTGTTCAACAAGATCTTTCTGCTTTGCCTGGTCAGAAGTTGAACATCTCCCAGCCCTCTGGTAGTTGTCTAGCTTCAGTTTCCTGGTAATTATTCTTACTGGGGTTCATCCGTGTCATCACATATGGTTTGTATTCATTCACTGTGCTCAGTTCTTTACATGATTTTTCTAGGGACAGTATTATTATCCCTCATTTTATAGATGGAAAAACTGAAGTGCAGAGAGGTAAAGGAAATCATTCCAGATCAGAATTTCAGCCTGCTTCTGCATCTGTCATTACACCATGCAGTCTCTGGAGAGGATTGAGCCAAGTTTTCACATCCCTTCCTCTGTGTGATGCTTACATACTGCCAAGAACAAGATGCACACTCAGTAAGTGTTGGTCACTGTAGGCAAAAATGGTCAAAGATGAAGAAGAAAGTCATTTGAAAGCAGAGAAAACTCGATTGGCAATTAATCAGTAAGGTCCTATTGAACTAAGAGTCGGTAAATCCGGTTGTTAACTAGCAATGTTCTCTTCAGACAGTGCTTTCCTGCACTTGTTCTCATTTGCTCCTCACAAAAACTGCTGAGCTCGCCTTGGCAGGATTTTATAGAAAGTTCAGAACACTTCCCCAAGGTCACAGGGTGAAAAATGGTAAAGTCAAGACTTAAAGCCAGGTCTGCTGGATGTGGATTTTTTCTAATCCTAGCTGTGGATAAGTATCTTAACTTCTTTGAGTTTCATTTTCCGACCTATAGTATGAGGATACTACCCCCTTCACTAAGTTGTTCTGGAGATCAAGTGAAATAAATGGATGTAAAGCATATTTAAATATGTAAAGAAGTCAATAAATGTTTATTATTAGGAAGCAAATATGCGGTTTAAAAAAAAGTATTTTTCAAAAGAGATCGACTGGGTTTCTAACTGCAAATTCAACAGGATTTCACCCACGCTATGATGTCCCTCTCACAGTATATCTTTGCTCAAATTACCTAGTGTTTCTGTGCTTAGGTTTTCTTACTGCAAACTGAGGAGGCTGGACTTTATACACATACTTTCTGCTTCTAAAAGTGTCTGAGAGATAGAGACAGAAATAAACAAGGGAGAGTGGATGTCCTTCATGCTTATGATTCTAATTTTTATCCAAAATGGGTTTAAACTTTGAATGTTGTGAATTTGCCATTCTTTATGAAATGAATAGCAATTAAAAAAATAGAGCTCTATTTAACTCAGTTCAAAACAGCTATTTCTAAATCCCAAGAGATCAATGAGACTATGGATCTAACAAATCCATTTTTGTGTGTGTGTGAGGAAGACCAGCCCTGAGCTAACATCCATTGCCAATCTGCCTCCTTTTGCTGAGGAAAACTGGCCCTGGGCTAACATTGTGCCCATCTTCCTCTACTTTATATGGGATGCCGCCACGGCATGGCTGACAAGCAGTGAGTTGGTAGGTGCCCGGGATCCGAACCCACGAACCCCGGGCTGCCAAAGCGCAAACGAAACCGCTGCACCACTGGGCTGGTGCCTAACATTCACTTTTAAGGTGGCTTTTGATTTTTGTTTGGTCCTATTTGCAAATTTAATTAAACATCCTTAAATATTTTAAGTTACATTTATAAATGTGATATTTTCCACTGTTAAAAGTTCTTCAGTTTGACTTACAAACAAACCTTCTCAAGTATTTAAATAAACATAATAAATTTAATAAGTAAACATATTTATGTAAAGTCATTACAAATATATAAAATTGTCTTAAATCTTTCAACCTAAAATAAGTCTAGATCAATGATGACATTTCACGTTTTAAGTTTGGAACCATTAGGCTAATCTACTAAATAATCTAAGTAATATAGTCAAAATTTGCTAAACACTATGTTACTTCAAATACCACCTTAGTCACAGTTTATTTCCAAATGTAAACACAAACTATTAGCACTAGTTTTATGCACTTTTTAAAAACGATCTCTACTTAATTCTAGGTTTTCTCAGGATTAATTCACTTCTGAGAAGGAAACAATGAAGTCTTCCCAATATCATGCCAGAGATTTTGGTAGAGAGCTCAGCCGTGTGGGCAGGTGGAAGACTCTAAACCCATGCCCTCCACGTGGAGTTCACTCACAGCCCAAGTCCGCTGAGACCAAGTCCGCTGAGACCAAGGGGCCCGTTATATAAGTGTCAAGGCTGGTTTAGTTTGGCAACACCATCTAGGTTTTTTATTATTTGATTAGATTAAAACAAATAATATAAATTCTGAATTTGTAAATAATGTAAATTCTATTTAAGGGATCAGCCCAGTGGCTCAGTGGTTAAGTTCATGCATTCCACTTCCGTTGCCCAGAGTTCGCTGGTTTGGATCCTGGGCGAGGACCTACTCACTGCTCATGAAGCCATGCTGAGGGCGGCGTCCCACATAGAGCAACTAGAAGGATGTACAGCTATGAAATATAACTATCTACTGGGGCTTTGGAGAGGAAAAGAAAAAGAAAAAGAGGAAGATTGGCAACAGATATTAGTGCAGGGCCAATCTTTCTCAAAAGAAGACCAACAAAACAAAACAAAAACAATCTATTTAAGGTGTGATTTTATTCTGAAAAATTTCCACATTTCTCACATGAGACCTGGGTGGATTCTGCTTTTCCTTCTTGCCTTGTCTAGCTCTAGGTCACAGTTCTAAGGTCATTTAAATGATGCCTCCAAGCAGATACAGACATTGCCAGGAACCCTGCTGATCATTAACAGATGCTCCAGTCCTTGGACACCCCACATTTAGAAAAGGCAGCACTGTCTGTGGGAAAAGCATAAATAATTTAAAGCAACAAAATAGGATCAGCTAGAAAGAGAGCTAAAGAAAAGTCAAGACAAGTCAAAGAAGTATATTGCTTAAATGTACAAGTGATCTACAATGAGACAAGGGTCTAGCATAGGGATTTCCAACCCTTTTCCTGACATGCATACATAGAAAATGATTACATTTGTCCAGCACATTGGCATAAATAGATAAGGCAGCTCTCAATTAGAGGGGATCTTCCTAGGCACTCCAGCACATTCCCAGGCCCTGCCTGGCTGCCCTGAGGGCTGAGGGGAATCAAGATGTCAACATATCTGATATCTCTTCACTGTGTGAGAGTTGAGATGCTCTAGGCTAAGGGTTCTTGTAATTCTATAAACAGTGTTCAAGAAAGAAAGGCGATAAGGAATCTACAACTTCCATGACCCCTAGACTCACATTCAGTAATTGTTGAGATGTTTAAGATCTGTGGTTGGCTCAGAGTGAGGCTGAACAAGCATACTGTATAACCATCATCTTATTATTAATGTCTTGGATATACCCACTAATAGATATACATACAATCACATATGCGTTTTACATCATAGAACACTTCAGAATTTACTATAGAGCACTTCAGAAAAAAACCCACCGAAATCCATGATCACGTTTTAAAAATTCATCCTCCTTAGATATTCTTATTCACTTTTACTAACAAGTGGTAGGTAGTGAGAGTTTCTTGGTTTTTTAAAGATTTTGTTTGATGAAAGGTACACATCTGGTAAGTGAAAGAGCTAGTACTTGAACCCAGGTTCTTAACTATACAACATTAGTGCACGTGTTACTGCTGAGGCACACATCTTTAACCATCATTGGTAGGTAAGTTTTCTGCAGAACCAAGAGACATCCATGGGCAACATACCAAATATCACCATCAGAATGGGTCCCAACAGAATAAGATCTTGGTTATTTTATTTTTGCTCAAACACAGCTCATAAGGAAAGAGGGAGCTTGGTGAAGTTCCAGGGTGCTACCTAAACATTTGATTTTTTTTTAATTGCATGAGAAAAGCTGAATAACACCAGTTTTGGAACTGAGAAGGACTCTCAAATACAAGAAAGGCCATGTCACTGGTTTAATCTTAAGTGAGAGTTTTGTGCTTTCCTCTTTAAAATGATAAGCCCCCGAAAAGAGGCTTAGACAGCAACCATGGAATATTAGAATTAAAGTACACATCCATTAGATTGCAGCCTTCCTGGCCAATGGTCCAACAAGCCTTCAAAAGGAGAGTCCTTTGGGTTAAATATATATCTACATATTTATAGTTTAAACCTCCTGTTCCAAGCACACCTGCATGCAACCTCAAGGAAAAAAAAATGAAAAAATGTATTATGGAACTAGGGTGCCCTTGGCTGAAATAACGAATAGAGAGGATGGAAATTTTAATTTTTATGAGAGGGCAAGGTAAAATATATTCAAGCCACAGCATGAGAAATGCAGGTTGAATTTAAGGAAGGCTTCATTGACACTTAAGTTTTACTCACTGGAGGAAGAAACAGGAAAAAATAGTTAATTTCCTTCTCTGATTTCATATTTTTAACCTATTAAATATAACCACAATAGGGAATATTTGGGAAATAGAAGACATTTTTAAATTACCTACACTCTTATAGTGCCAAGTTTCTGTCTGTCTTTTTTTTTTTCTTCTCCCCAAGGCCCCAGTGCATGGTTGTATATCCTACTTGTAAGTCCTTCTAGTTCTTCCATGTGAGCGGCTGCCACAGCATGGCAACTGACAGACAGGTAGTGTGGTTCTGCAACCAGGAAGTAAATCTGGGCTGCTGAGGCGGAGAGCACGAAACTTTAGCCACTAAACCATCAGGGCTAGCTCTAGTGCTATATTTCCAACAAAGCAACTGTCATCATTTTTTGTGTATCTTTGGCTATTCTTTTTGAAATATGTGCACTGATGACATAGTTGTTGCTTTAATACGATAAAACTTTATATGTTACAATTTTTTTCTTAATTTGTCATCCTCCAAGCACTTTGCTATGTGCTATGGATTTTATAATTGTTCTTGAAATTAACATTCCATAGAGGAGATATACTGTAGCTTCCTTAAACATTGCAGTATTGTCACTTCTTATTTTCTACCAGTATAAATTATGCCGCAATGGACATGTTCATTCACATCGCCTTTGTTCACGTTTGGACAAGTTTCTCAGATAAAATCCCAGAAGTTGGATCAGAGGATAGGAACTTTTTTGTGGCTTCCCAAATTGCTTTCCAGAAAGGTATCATTTTTGTTGCTGTCAGCAGTGCCTGAAAGCGCCAGTTTTCCTGAAGCTCTATTGGCATCAAATATCATAGCTTTTTACATTTTTGCTCATTCAATAGGCAGTAAGTCACTCACTCTCGGCTTTCGTTTACAGTTACAGGACAACATAGTAATTAGCAATGTATCTAATTTACCACTTGACCAATTCACTGAATGGGATGTTTGGCCAGCTACTTACAGCGATCTTTACAACAGGTGATGATTCCCGTTTGGAATGTTGTTTACTCATCCCATTATTTTGGTGCATAAACAGAGAAGCCTGTCTTTTCCAAATGCCTGTTTATAGTTCCCATTTTTACAGCTTGATTTAAGCCCTGTTTATATTTTAAATTGCTTGAAACTGAAGAGACAGAATTTGGAGGAGAAATATTCACAGGCAAGACTATTTAGGAGGAATTTGACTCTAAATATGCGCAACTATGTCCAAACCACCACACATAATTAACAAGCTTTATAACTGATGGAAATTATCCCAGTCTTGAAAGAAATCAGCTTGTGCTCGTGACGGACTCTCAGCTGCAATAAACTATCACTTTTTAAATCAAAATATGAAAAGTAAAGAATTTCTTCAGTCCATTAATTCTTTTTGCCCTCAAACATACCAGCACTGATCAGTTCAACTCAGCCCTGTTATTTAGCACCTACTGAATTCATGATACTGAACACTCTGATCTATAAAGGCTGCTGAGATGAATAAGACATAATCTTTTCCCTCAAGGCACACAGAGTTTTACACTATTTCAGTGAACATTTTTCAGTTGACAGATATTTCGGAAATGACCTCCAAGACTGCAAAATAACATGTTGCATCTGGAAGACTGAAACTCAGGGCCGATTTGCTCTAAGGCATATTTGTCTTGGATCCCATCCAAGGGAGCATCAGCCTTCTTTTTTTTATGTGATCTCATCTATGAATGGGCCTCACACCATAGCCCTGTAGGGTAGCATGGGCTCATGTGTTTACAAATCGAAAATCAACAGCCTTTCTTAAATGACTCTCCGTCTTAGCAGGGTGTGTACTTTCAAATGTTGCTGCCCGGTGTGTATTGGTTTGAGTGAGTTAAAGCTCAATGTTTTTATTGGATATTGGAAAATACCTTGCTAGAAATAAAAAACGGAACAGCCACTGCCAGGTTTTCTGAACAGAGTTAATCAATAGCCAATTGATATTGGTAAGCACTGGCCTAGCCATATATCCAAATTACACTTGGTTTAAAAGTTGGTTAGCTAGGCACATTGGTTATTGCCCATCACTGGAGCTCAGGCTTACATTATCTTTTTAAAAGATTGGGCATCATCCCCATTTCCAG
Source organism: Tapirus indicus (assembly GCA_031878705.1). Classification (NCBI taxonomy): domain Eukaryota; kingdom Metazoa; phylum Chordata; class Mammalia; order Perissodactyla; family Tapiridae; genus Tapirus; species Tapirus indicus. The sequence continues at coordinate 22,626,388 of CM062931.1, read as the reverse complement.
TGTAAGAGTGTAGTCTCCTGGAGGACATAGTATAATATCCAGAGAGAAGCACCACCATGATTATAACATGCTGCAGGCAGGAGTGGGTTGAGATCAACGTGAACGGTAATCAGACATGACTGTGAACTAACATCTGTTAAATGGCTACCCTGTGTTAAGCACTAGGCTGGCACTTGACATGTATTCACTCTTATAATTTTCCTAAGAAGCACTTGGGAGAAGTGTTATCCCAACTTTGAAAATGTAGAAACTAAGGTTCAGGGAACTTAAATTTATCAAGCTCATATAACCCATAAATAGTAGTGCCAGCATTTGAACCCAGAATGGCCTGACTCCACAGCTTCTGTTCTCTCCTTCGTACCAACCTGTTCAAGAAAGCTGCTTGGAAGATCCATGTCAAATATGATCAGAGGGAAGGCCAATCGGTTGAGGGCGCCATTTCAAGCATTGGGACTGTTTGAGCAAGTAAACCAGCCCTGTCTTTGAGGTTATTTGGGCTTCTTCTATGCCATCTTTAAGTTATTTGGTGTTCTCAACCAATAAATAAAGTAAAAAGATAAATATGGTGAATTGTAATTGTATTTGGTTTAGTCTAACGGGAACTTGAGAGATGTGATAAAAAACAAAGTCAGGGAGCAATTAAAATGATCTCATTTTAAACTTAAAATTTTTCCTTTAACCTAAAATATGTATTACTGAAATGCAGATGTATAGCACTGGCATCAAAACGTTGTGAAAAAGAGAGTTGGACTCCACGGGTTCATTTATTTAGAAAACTTGATTGACATAATATTTTAAATGATTAATTTACTTCTCAGAGCTGACATATCTAAATTATATCTTTCTCTTGCCTGACTCTCTCTGGCTTCTGTAACTTTTGCCACTTAGATCCTCTTTTTTTTGTTGTTGTTTATCATCTACTGCTGGCGGTTGTCAAATCAAGCTAGGTGACAGCAAAATTATTGTGTGTTTAGCATGCAGTGACAATACTCTGGCCCAGCTACATTTACAAATGAATCTAGGTGAGTTTTTTAATGTGTTATTGGGCCATTATTAGGAATTGGTAGCAATTCTTCTTCAGTAGAAGGTCAAGATAACTTGTCTAACAAATCTATTTGTAAAGCTTCGCACAGCGAAGCTATGGTTGTCCAAGGATGAGCTACAGGAGGTGGGTCTTGGACAGAAGAAGTGACATCTAAAGGGCTTTGAAGAGGTATCAATTTTCCACAAAAGTGAAAAAACAAGAAAGATTAACAGCTGTTAGACACATAAAGGAAAATGCTCTTGTGCCCAACCACCTTGTCTTCCTCACCACAGAATGTGGGCTTAGGGGTGGGGCTGTGGCATTGGCTCAGACAGTGTTCAAATGTTAGACTCAGCAAGTCACTTCACCACTCTGAGAGTCACTGTCTCCATCTGTAAAAGAAAGAAGATATAGCAATTCTGCAGGGCAGGTACTGAGATTAAATGGGATTAAAAACAAAGCACTGACACATGATAGTGCTAGAGTCACCTGGAGAGCTTTTGAAAGAGATGCTGGGGATCCTCACTTAGGGATTCTGACTTAATTGGACTAAGGTGGCGTCTGGCCATCAGATTTTTAATAGCTTCCCAGGTGATCCTACTGTGCAACCAGTATCTATTCTAGACTTCTTTTCTATGCTTACATCATATATTTCTCAAAAATAAGCTCATAGCCTGATATTTCCCCTTTAATATACTTACACACAATATAATAATATAATATCATACACTTCCTATATGGATAATTGTACTTCCATAAAATCATGTTTTAAAAAGCAGAAGCTAGAACTAGTGAATTTATTCAAATAAAAGAAACAAGTGACACAGAACTAAAGATATCAGAAATCTGCATACAGTAAAAAAATGAACACATATTAGCTCATTCCATAAACATTTCAAGTTAGGCTTCCACAAAGTAATATTCATCTCTTTTCTTTCACATAGATACAACACACACATTCGTGACGTGTTGATTCTGGCAAAAATCAGAGAAACCAAAAATATTCTTGAGTTTTATAAACTGGGTGAAATTAATTTCAACAACAACGTTCTATATGAATGTAAAACCCTGATTTCAGGTATGTATTTTATCATGTTAGAAGCATATCGGTTTTTATTTTTCAACAGTTGGTGATATCATAACATATTGGCTTATTAATAATTATGATATTTTGCCTACCTACTGTCTCAGTGTAAACAAAATATTAACATTGATTATTTGCTATTAAAAACATTTTAAAGACTTTCAACGTAAGAAAATAGCAACACATATTTAAATGTTTTCTTATAAAACACAATCATAAGTAAATTAATGGTGATTGCTTTTTATCATTTCTGGGAGTAAATGTCTTTCATTTTTCTTCATAGAAGTATAAATTATACTCTTGTGCAATATGAAGGATTGCTTTAGGACAAAATACTCTTACACAACATTTGAAATTTCAGTGGAGAAACTTTTCCAGTTCACTTTCACCTCCTTGAGGTTGAAATTTTCTTTTAGATATTCTTCAGCTTTGCTGTGAAGTAGATTATGTTTCATTGGTCTTTTCATTATGTGGCTTTAAAAAAGGTTTTGATTCCCTCCATAGTTCATAGTTCTCAGAACAGATGTCTTTCTGGAAATCATATATTTTAAGATATTTTGGATAATCAAACATTCTTTAGTAGACACAGACTCTCAAGGCAACTGCAATAAATACGCATCTACATACTTAGCCATATTACCAGTATGTTCTGGAACCAATATAAGATGATCTTCCCATTTCCACAGTTCTTTCAATTGTTTTAAAATCTTAACATTTCTATCACACTCAGTTTCTGTATTGGCTCATATGTTTGACCTTTTCTTAAATGATTGCTTAAAGTTCATTTAAACCAATTATTATATATTCTTGAAATTGACTTTTTTTTTTTGTGAGGAAGACCAGCTCTGAGCTAACATCCGTTGCCAATCCTCCCCTTTTTGCTGAGGAAGACTGGCCCTGGGCTAACATCCGTGCCCATCTTCCTCCACTTTATATGGGACGCCGCCACGGCATGCCGCTGCGCCACGGGGTCGGCCCCGCCCCCAAACCGACTTTTGAGTAACGACTTTATAAGAGGCAACAACTAACACAGCAGCAAAGCGAGATGTGTTATTTTTCTTTCTGTGTAAACTATTGGTAAGCGTAGGAAGACAACTCACTACAACTCCGGGAGGGCTAGAAGCGCACTTATACTTCTCTTCCTCTAGAACTTAAACCCCATTTAAAGTCAAATTCCTGTTGAACAGAATTTGTGTTGTTTCATGGTTCTGAGAAACATCAGAAAAATACCTGCTATATATTTTTTTAATGGGCTCTCTGTCTGTGGTGAATCAGAATCGCTGGAGTTAAGCAAATATGTTCAACTATCACTGAATAATTTTTCAGGCAGGGGCCTGCACAAGTCACATAATTTTATTTGTCGGGTTACGGCCACAATTTCTAGAGAATTTTTTTTCCTCTATTGAGGATTTGGAAAAAGATAACAAAATTTCTGTGATTCTTGTGCTAGGCCTGGTCACTTAAAATGCCTTTCTGCACCCAGGATCTGGGTCCAGAATACTGTATTTCACACATGACGGCTCAGTCAGCTGGGATAGCTCTCACTTCAAGTGGCACCTCTTGGGCTTCTACTAAATCATTTTAAATGATGGAAGATCATTCCATTATACCATAATTTATTTAAACCAATAACCTCATATTAGGCATATAATTATTTCAGTTCTGACGTATAAATTATAATCTAACAACTCTAAATGTATTCCAATATTCTGAAAAATAGTTCTTTAAAACGAATGCCTAGAAGTAAATTGCTAGGATATATATACAGTCATGCCCGGCATAATGTATATTTCAGTCAACAACGAACTACACGCAAGAAGGTGGTCCCATAAGATTAGTGCTGTATAGTCTAGGTGTGTAGTATGCTTTACCATCTAGGTTTGTGTAAGGACACTCTATGATCTCCTCACAACAACAAAATCACCTAACAAAGCATTTCTCAGAGTGCATTCCCATCGTTAAGTGACACATGACTGCATATATCATTAAATACATTATATATATTGCAATCAGTTGATAGGCAAGAAAGCATCTTATTATTTTCATTTGTAGTTTTTTAATTACTAGTAAGTTTGAACATTTGTTTCCATACATTTCTTGGCCATCTGTATTTCTTCCTTCATTAAATCGCCTATTCTTGACCTTTGCCCATTTTCTATTTGGCTTCTTCATCTTTTTCTCATTGGTTTTTAGAAGTATTTCCCTAGGGCAGTTGGGTATGGTACAACCAAGACAGTGTAACAAAAAGTTTCCAAAATATAATGGCTTAAAGGAACAGAAGTTATTTTTCTCTCATGTAATAGTTTTGAGGTGAGCAGTCCAAGTTAGTGGGCTGGCTCTGTTGCACATGATCATTCAGGGACATGAGTTTCTTCCGTTCTGTTGCTCAACCATCTCCTAGGTTGCTGTCCTTGTCTGCGTGGCTAAGTTGGATGTAGGAATGCTTGTGCTCTAGTTCTCAGAGAGAAGGAAGAAGCGTGGAGGGTATTACATTTAGGTTTTAAGGCCAAGACCTATACATGGCAAATGTTACTTATTTTCATCTAAGTGAGAATTTAGACATAGCCATGTCATACCTAGGTGCAAGGGAGGCTGAGATTGTTTTCTCTAGCAGTATAGCCATTTGTCCAATTATGACTCTCTTCTATGAAACAGATGGAGAATGGATTAGGGTAGACAACTGGTAATCTCTACAACAATGGGTTAATTTTCACTTGTAAGTCACTAGGATTCAGCTAAAACCTCACCTTCTCTGAAAAGTCTTCCATAACTTCCCTACTCTATCAGAATGTAATTAATTATTCCTTTCTCTATGCCATTTTACCTTATACATATGTCTATAATTATGCAATATATTTCTCTTATTGAATTATATGTTCTTCTTCCCCACTAGAACTGTGAGCTTCTTGTGAGACCATGTCTCCAAGTCTTATTCATTCATTTTTCCCACCCAACTCCTGCCAAAGTGTCTGGCATATATGAAGTATTCAATGAATGTCTTTGAATGAATGAATAAATGAATTAAAAAAAACCCTTCCTTTTATTTAAAGCACTTTGTACCTTGAAAGTGCTTTATATAAATATTATTTTATTTGCTCCATATAAGAACCCAAAGAAGTAGCCATTATCATCCCTAAAATATGTTAAGTAAATTTGCCAAGGTCAAATAGCTAGTAGGGTAGAAGTTCAAGACCACTTCCTGAGCCATCACACTAAATACTAGTTTGATTAGGATGTTACCCACAAGCAGCCTTCCACTTTTGAGTAGAATGAAATAGGTCATGGAGCATGATGTTCCTGTGCGGGAATCAGAAAAAACTGGATAAATTACAAAAGCACATTTTTTTAGACACCAGAGAGCTGTGAGAGCAATGCTGACCAGGGGAATGGGAATTCCAGAGAAGGAGGACCCCTTCTGGAGTAAGCTGAGAATCACTTGTGGTTTTTTTTCCTTAGAGCATTGACTGACTCTAGGCATTGAGGGAGGATTAGGCTTAGTCTGTACAGTGGGACTCTGATGGAGGAAAGAGAAACCAGTGAAGTTTTGTGTAAGGGTAGCATGACTGACTGGAAATTTGAGGAGATGCAAATGTGGCTGGTTTCACCATGAGACATTTGTTGATTTCTGGGGTTGTATAAAGGAAGCTGAAAGGCTGGGTTTAGAAAAGTAGAATGAAATATACAATTCTGCATTACTTAGGAGGCAAACTCCTTCTAGAGGGAAGAAGCCTGTCTCAAATATATGGCTGGTCTCTCGTTAAGACATCTACCATATCTGAAGCTGTAGAGAGAGGAAGCCTAAATAGATAAGCTCAGAATCTCCAAAGGGCAGAGCAGAAAGTACTGCTCTCTTTTGGGACTAAGGAGACAGACTGCCAGGCTCTCAATCAAAAGCTTTGGAGGAACATGTCCAAGGAGCAGGGATGAACTAGAGCAGACCTAGTTTACTGACATTACAATGAAGCCCTAACCCAGCTCAATCCCCAGTTGGAGTGAGATAATGAACCTCTTACCCTCTCTATTGAAGCAAAGGGAAACTCCCTCTGGAGGAAAATGTCATCTGGAACCTCGATGATTCTTTTATACACATCATATAGAATACAATAAAAATTACTAGGTGTATGAAAAGGAAGGAAAATGTGACTTAAAATCAAGAGGAAAAAAACAATAGAAGTGTTGGAGTCAGCAGACATTGATTTTTTTAAACAACTGTAACTAATATGTTAAAAAATGGATGAAAATGGATAAAAAGAATAAAAAGATGAAGAATGTTAAAGGAGAATTGAGATTGATAATAAAAGAATCAAGTGGACATTCTAGAACTGAAAAATACAGTATATGAAACTAAGAACTCATCCATGCGTTTGCCAGCTATATTATGCATGCCTGGAGGAGACATAGGGAACACAGTGGAAAAGCAGGCAGAGATCAGAGAGAAATCCACTCTTGAAAGAGTTATACAGAGTGAGATCTATGAGTTTGCTGCTTTTCAGCTGAGTACATTCTCCAACAATGTGAAGCTCAGGTAGCAGAAAGCTAAAGCCTTATAGGCTTGAGGTGTAAGAGAAAAGAGCCCAAGGCTAGCAGAGAAGTTGGAAATTAGGGAGGAATCCCTAGAAGCAAGGAAATAACAGAGAGGGTGAGCCATAAAATCTGAGAATATCCTTTATCTGCATATTTGGTTGACTAACAAACTGTGTGGGAAAGAGACCTCCCAAGGGTCCAGGATAAAAAAAAAAAAAAGCAGCAGCTGAAGACTATGAAAATAGTGCAGAGATATTAGTAGCTGAATAAAAGTAGGGAAGACAAAATTTGCTGTTTGATCCCAGGCAAGTTAACTGCCAATTGCCTAATAGAACAAAAGACGAATAATCCTTAGAAGAACACAACAGACTCTAAAGTCAGTACAACACGTTATCTACAATTTCCTATTTTCAACCAAAATTTACTAGAAATCCTAAAGAAACAGGAAAGTGTGACCCATACTTAGGCAAAAAGGTAATCAATAGAGAATGACTCCAAGCGGGCCCAAATGTTGGATTTAGCTTAAAAAGACTTCAAAGCAGCTATTATAAAAATATCCAAAGGATTAAAGAAAAATATACTCTAAGAATTACAGGAAAATATAAGAGGTAGTGAACAGATAGGAAATCTTAAAAGAAGAATGGAAGCTATTAAAAAAGAACAAATTATGTACTGAAATAAAATGACAATTGATTGACACCAACCAAGGCATTAAAAGAGGCAGGGGAACGAAAAATAGCTGAGACAAGTAATAAATAAATAGCAAAATGTCAGACCTAAATATAACCATTTTAATAATTACATTCATCTCAGAGGTCCCATAACACCTGCTAGTTGGATGAGTCACTCAAGGACTCACACAACTCAGCATAAAGTTAAACTGATGGCTAAGACTTGTCACAGCAAAAGATACACAGCAGAAACAGCAGGTGAAAGATATATATAGGCAAAGGCTAAAGAGGTCACCTGTAGGCTTCTGAGCACTCCCTGTTTCTATGAGCATCACGCAGGTGTGTTCTTCTCTCCAGCCGCAAACTGCAGAGACATATGCAAGAAGTCTCTATCCAGGGAAGCCCACTTTGGTCTTGAAGTCCAAAATTCTTAAGAACTGGTCACATAGGCACAAAGCTGCCACATCAGCAGCCATGTGCAGATCCCAAACCAGATACGGGGTACACATCATGAATCTTCATGTTTACTTTAACCCTGTGACAACCTGGTTCATCTTGATCTACTGCTTTAAGTGTATAGAATAATACCATTACCTAGTAACTATGTAAACATTACAGTAAATTTAGTTCTTAGAGTATGACCAAGAGTCAATGTAATGGCTATAGAGATAAGCAAGGACTTAATAAAACATATCTGCTGTGTTAACTCTTTCCTTGCACATTAAATGTAAATGGACTAAACATTCCAATCAAAAGGCAGATTATTAGACTGGATAAAAAACCAAGAACCAATTATGAGCTGTCTGCAAAAGATGCAATTTAAATGCAAAGACACAAATAGATTAAAAGTAAAAGGACGCAAAACTATCTATCACAGAAGTTGGAGAAAGCTGGGTGATAGACTTCAAAATAGGGAGCATTACTAGAGACAAAGAGAGATACTTCATAATAATAAAAAGATCAATACATAAGTGGAATACACCAATTATACATGCATATGTGCCTAATAACACAGCTTCAAAACACATGAAGCAAAAATCTGACAGAACTAAGGGCAGAAATAGACAAATACACAATCATTTTCAGAGATTTAAATATATCTCTCCCAATAATTGATAGAACAACTAAGCAAAACAACAGTAATGATGAGTGAAACTAAAATACATGGGTGTATTGGTCAGGGTTCTCCAGAGAAACAGAACCAATAGAACCAACAGAATGGCGGCCTGGGTTTGGTTCCTGGGTGTGCAACCACACCACTCGTTTGTCAGTAGCCATGCTGTGGAGGTGGCTCACACAGAAGAACCAGAGGAACTTACAACTATACACAACTCTATGCTGGGGCTTTGAGGGGAAAAGGGGAAGAAAAAAATGGAGGAAGGTTGGCAACAGATGTTAGCTTAGGGTGAATCTTCCCCTGTCAAAAAAAAAAAATTAAAAAAAAAGAAACCTTAACCAAATGAACATAAATTATTTACAGAATATGTTAGAGCAACAGACTCATATAGAAGAAGAATTTGTTAAATTACAAGACTATAGTTTAGTGAGCCAGAGATTATAAATAATATATAACATTGTGATGGTTTTTCTTTCATCTTTCCTACAGAAGGTTCAGTGTGGAAAAAAAGCACTGACTCTCCTTTGTACTTTAAGGCTTAAGCACTTTAGAATTTTTCTTGTATTCTCAAGTATAGTCATATTACATCAGATTTTAAACCAAGAATTTAACTTTTTTTTTAGTGTTCTAAGAATGTTCCATGCTTATGACTGCATAAGCATTACTGAATTTGGCATTCGCTCCTTTGTCTCCTTCAGTGTTAGATTAATGTTCATGTAAAAACATTGCCATAATTACAACAATGGACGGTTGGCAGACACCCTCTGTGAGTATAAAAGGAAAATTAAATCCTGAAGAAAATATCTGGTAAAGAGGGAGGGGCTTGGTTGAGCTGTGGGTGTTTAGTTCTCCAAGTTAAAGCTCATTGAATATGAAAGTTGGAATTATTGAGTTGGAAAGGATCTTAAGAGGTCATTTGGTCTAGTCTTTGGCTTCTAGGTAATAGAACATATTAAAATTATTCGAGACTAAGAGTTAATGGTATTCTGTGTATCACTTTTTTTTTTTTTTTTTTTGTGGGGAAGACGAGCCCTGAGCTAACATCCGTCGCCAATCCTCCCCTTTTTGCTGAGGAAGACTGGCCCTGGGCTAACATCCGTGCTCATCTTCCTCCACTTTATATGGGACGCCGCCACAGCGTGGCTGACAGGCAGTGCGTTGGCGGGCACCCGGGATCCGAACCGGCGAACCCCAGGCTGCCAAGCGCGGACGAAACCGCTGCGCCACCGGGCGGCCCATCACTTTTTTTTTTTGTTCTTAAAAAATTGATCAAATGGTAGGTAAAAGAAAAGCCCAGTTAATTGTTAATTCAAAGCTTATTGTATTTTGGGTTTCTGAAATGTTTTTGAAAAGGTTTTTAAATTCCAAATCCCTGCCAGATAGAAAGCAGATGTTCCAAAATAAATATTTTACTGTTTGCTCTGCTGGTGTGATATGAGGCATAATTTTCTTATTACCACAAAAGCCAAAGCCCTTGGAACTGGGATCAAACTAGCAATTCTGCATTTCTAAGACTGTCTGGGGACAGTTGTTCTTTAATTTTCCCAGGAATTGTTAAGCACACAATCCAACCAAAATGCTAAAACAATATTAATTATATTTATAAACAACTGTCACATACTTAATGAAAGTACATTACTCTTTTCTGCATATCCTATTGATTTATATATAATTAAAATTACAATAGTGACACAATTTTGTACACTATTAGCTCTAGCAACTCGATTTCCACTTCTAAAAGTTTATCCTAGAGAAATAATCATAGATGTGAGCAAAGACATATACAAATGTTTATTACAATATCATTTCTAATAGCCCAAATTGGAAATCACTAAAATATCCAATAATAGAAAAGTAGTTAAATAAATTTTGGTGCATCTATACAACAAAACATTAGATAGCCATCAAAATTATGATGTCATTGGGTATCCAATGTCATGGGAAAATGTTTGTGACATGTATCATTGTGAAAAAATCTAACATATAAACAGTGTGTATAGTATGATCTTATTTTTTAAAACAAACAATATGATCTAAAGGAAATATACCAAAATATTAATAAGGAATTAAATCCAAGTGTTAGGTATGTATGTGATTGCTACTTTTTTCTTTGTGCTGTATTGTATTTTCTATAGTGAATATATGTCATTTTGATAGCCAGAAAAAACCCATATAACTATTATTTTTAATGCTATATATCAGTTTAAGTAAATAAATTTTCAAAATATGCGCAGTTTCTATGCATTTTGGAGGTATACATATACACATATTATTTATATTTCTTGCTGTCTGCGTATATGCTGGGTAACCATTGCCATAAATTATTGTATACATTATCCTGAAACAGTTTCATGTGTTGCCATTTGTATTTCTAATTCTAGCATCTTTCCACCTGAGTAGTGCTTTCCATGTTTCAGTAGTGCTCCAGAGACTCTTTCCCAATGTTTTTCTTTTAGGTGTGGTGTTGCCTTATGTGGCGATTCATTCTGGAGAAAAGATACTTTCTATCTAACTGCTTCTCCACAGTATTATAGGCCTTCTTGGCAAGATTCATCAATCCTTACTGACATTTTGGGTTGGATACTTCTTTGTGGTTGGGGCTGTCCCGTGCATTGTAGGATGTTGAGCGGCATCTCTGGCCTCCACCCACTACATGCCAATACCATCATTCCCTAACCCCAACCCCCTTGCATTTGTGGCAACCAAAATTGCCTCTAGACACTGCCAAACATCTGGGAGGGGGTTGCAAAATTACCCCTGGTTGAGAACCACTGTCTTACACTGAAGGTATTTTAACATATGTCATACTTCTAGATTGAACATTGCTTAGGTAGGGGCCATGGCTTGCAAAGCTTGAGGCGAGCACAGTCCCTGGCATAGTGTGCTTAATATATTGGATAAATAAATGGTCAGTTCTTGTGTTCCTGGATTCTGCCTGCCATCTCAACTGTTTCTGGATAAACAACGGGTTAACAGTTTCAAAAGAGAAGAAAATAAAAAGGAAATATTTCATTCCACTTGTTCTTTTAGGCACTCCTGAGCTCTGCATCAGGAACAAATTGAGGTTTTATTTTCTTTTTTGAGCAGTAAAACATAGGTTGTCAGCTTCTCTGGCATGATAAGGAAGAATACAATTAGAATCTTACCCAGATGAAGTTTTCCTCTGGCCTCACACAATGCACTTATTCAGAGTTCCTCACAAAGAGAATGTTTCCTCTGCTTTCTTCATATTCTTTTAACTGGGAGTTACCAACACTCACTGTAAAATTTAAAAAATGTTCCTCTTAATAGCTACCTCTTAAAATAAGCATGGTGGAGCACAATTTTAACCCCTTCCCCCCAAAAAACTGTGCTCTTATGAAATATTTAAAATAAAGTTGATGAGCGCCCCCATTTTTCTTTCTTTTCCACCCCCAACCACAGAACTTTGCATGATTCTCATAGTAGGTGCATATGCAAAGAATACAAATAGAGAGGAAATTCATTTCAAGCCAAATCTTAGATGGAGGCAAATTAATTCCACACCATTTCAATCTTATGGTCTTAACTAGATGGAAATAGTTTCCCAGGGGATGGAGCTGGGGGGCAGCGGCTGGAAGAAGCAGCCTGCCGTGGCTTGCTTGGGTGGGCTGGTGCAAAGGATTAAGTCGAGGCTACATACAAAGTTCCAGCCCGCTAGGAAAGGAAAGCCAGTGCTAAAACACCATCCTAGGGATGATGAAATGAGAGGATCTCCAAGTCATGGAAGCTGAGCCTCTGAGAGGGTGGAGCCTAAGAAGGGCTGAGACCCTGCAGGCTCCAGCAGGTGGCTTTTATTTGTTTATTGGTTTTATTTGTTTATACTTTTAAGAATTTTTTTATTTTAGAATGATTTCAGTTTTAAAACTGCAAAGAGAGTTCCTATATACCTTTCACCCATTCTCCTCATTGTTAACATCTTACACTATCATGGAGTATTTGTCAAAACTAAGAAATTAACATTGACACATTATTATTTATTTTTAACTAAAAGGTTTAACTATTTCCTTTAATATAAAAACATTTAACACACATTTGAGGGTGCAAGCAGTGGCTTCCTCAAGGACACAGAAAAGTTGGTTAATCAGATGCTCCTGTTACATCCATGCTAAAGGACAAACCCCATAGGAAGTTTTGATTCCCAGCATTTGAACTAGTTCCTTCTGTCCCCAAACATTTTCAGTTATAAACCTGTAGGAGTGTCTGGGATTTCAGAGGGAGTTTCCATCCTGCAGGATGGTGGGGGGGCAGGGCAATTTCCCTAGCACCCTGACCATGGAGTTCCTTGGGAAGCGAAGTTAAAATCTGAAGAATGGAGCTCTTAGGGCCTCCATCTGGTCATCCCGCAGACACTGGTGGAAGCCCACTTTCTCCCATCTATTTTGGAAAATCCAGGGTCTGGCTCCAGAGGGTAGGCATCATCAGGTTCTCTAAGGCCAGCTCTAGGGCTCTTGGAACTCCTAGGGGCAGGATCCAGGATAGAGGCTCCTGCCCCACTCCTTTGAGAAAGGCCAGAAATCTTGGATCTTTCTTAGTGGGGATGCGCTCACTTACATACTATGAAATATAAACTCCACCCATGGTTGTTTGACCATCTTAAAACCACCTGGGGAAGTTGCTGACTGCTGGATCCTTAAACTTAGATTCAGTGGTTGTGGGATGGGTCCTAAAGATTTGTGTTTCTAACAAGCACCTTAGATGATTCTGATCCCAGTATCTGGTCCTTAAGTCAGTTTATGCTGTTCAACCAGCCTGCCCATTCTGGGCACTAGAATTTAGATTGCTGTCAGCTGAGGGTATCATTTTTGGCATTCCCCAGAGGGGCTTCTTTATTCAGAATTTTATGAATTTTATTTTACTGCCATTCTTTGACAGTAACCGAACATACATTATGGAAGGAGAACTAGGTACACTTTGCTAAACACTGAACTCAAGGATAAATGTATATATCACAAATTATATACAGTGTTGTTCCAGTGATAAATATCCCTACTCCACTAGATGTGGTCAAAGGAATTGTTCTGTTCTGGATCCTGGCTCCTGGATTTCCGTTGGTTGTCTAGGATCTGTCTATTTATTCTCTCATACTACAGGTGAATCTGTCTTGGAATGATTACTCTGTCATTAGGATTTCTACTAACAACTGTAGATGTAATCTAAGTGCTCATGTTTTCAGGCTCTCCAAAGCCACTGTTCACTTTGATATTCAGAGAGCCATGAATTAGGCCCCCATTCTGCATGACAGGTACTTGGGTTCTTGGGGAATACACATACATTCTTGGAGGTATTGTTCTTCCCTCTCACTTCACATTGCTGAGCCCAGCTTCTCTCCTGCTCCCGCCTTCACCACTATTCTCCTTCTGGACATCTAGAAGTGACGGACTCTTTGTATTCTGAGGGGCCTAAGCAATACTTATAGCAATCTTTAATTTCCACTTAATGAGGATCTTTGAACTTATGAAAGTTTCTATAAGTGAATTTTAGGTCATGCCACGTGTGCTCGTCTTCTAAAGTCTGCCCATGATGACCTTCATCCAGATGCATCCAGAAGCATTTTGTCTAATATAGATCATGGTTTCCCCTGACACTGATTTCGTTAAGTTCAGAAATACAGTGCAAATGTCATAAAAAACTGGCTCAATATTTGACTGACTTTTATTGTGTTCCTTATGTAATATAAAGACAACTGGATGAATGGCATGCAGTCTTTCAGTTACTCTTAACATGCTGGCCTGTGCAAACTGAAGAACCGTAAATATACTCCAATTCACATGACTCTGACATCTGATGTTTCTGATGTTGCCCTGTTCCCACTTTTCAAACCCCATGTGGTTTTTCATTTAGAATATGATTCTAGATACCAGCTATTTTATCTGATTTCATAAATCCCAGCAATTCCTTTTTCTATTTGGCCTACCTCTTCCTTCATTCCAGAGCTGAGTTGACTTAGTTCTCTAATGACCACAGGTGTGTGGTTTCACCACCAGGTCCAGCTTCTGGGTCTCCGCATGAATTTGGGGACCTGTGTGCCTTGAAATTTTAATCATTTGCAAGGGCATATAAAGCTCAGGCACGTGACAAATAATATCAAGATGTCTTGCTCCCTTTATTTTCATAAATGCGTATCTATTAATGAATACCTGCTTTCCATGCTGTTGTAGCTTTCTTCAGGCCAATTGTTCCCTCTTATGATCACTAGTGTCTCTTCATTCCCCCAAAGAATCACTGTCATAGTTAACATACTTTACTGAAGACTTGAAAATAAAGTTAAAGAACTACACTTCAGAAAGGAAAGTCTGTACGCTGTGGTGGTTCTCAGATCCCATTGCTCCTGAAACTTCTCAGCCATGTCCTTTCACAAGGGCCATCTCTGCTCACCTTCCTCCTTGCCTTCTCCTACTCCCACTGGTGTCTCCAAGTTACCGGGTCTGCTCCCCTCTTACACAGACAGGCGTTCCCTTGACTCTTTCGTTGCCCTAAGGTCCACAGCTCCAACATCTCTTCTTCTGAGCTCCAGCCATAGGAGAGTTAGAGTTAACCTCAGGACAGTCTCTCAACTGCAGGGCCAGGAGTAGGGTAAAGCAATGAAGTAAGGCACACATTTTAAGGGAGCATCAAAAACTTCAATAATCAGGATCAATAATGTTTTAATGCAATATTTTATTTTATTCACTCATTCATTCATTCATTTATTGTGAGGAACACCAGCCCTAAGCTAACATCTGTTGCCAATCCTCCTCTTTTTTGCTGAGGAAGACTGGCCCTGGGCTAACATCCGTGCCCATCTTCCTCTACTTTATATGGGACGCCACCACAGCGTGGCTGACAAGCAGTGCGTCGGTCCCTGCTCAGGATCTGGACCTGCGAACCGCGGGCTATGGAAGCAGAGCGCGCGAACCTAACCGCTACACCATCGGGTTGGCCCCTTAATGCAATATTTTAAAAATAAAAATTAATGCAGAAAATCTATGATGAGCAAAATATGGAAAGTTTAAATAAAGATAGGCTGTTTGTTTTACGACTCTGCTTTATTGTGCAACAGGAACAGTAGTTGCCAATCAACCATGGTTCCTGGGCGCACTGGCCAGGTGGGTTTCTGGGGTGACAGTGGTGTGTGAACTGACTGGGCAATGTAGAGCTTTATATATAGTCATATTTTTAAATTGCAATGCTTGTATTAACCCTTTCTACTTGATTCAAGACATGGGAGCGTATTTTGTGTGTGTGTATATAGGGTCGGATATTTTTCCTTTGTCCTCAGGCTCTGACACCACACTGCTCAGTAATGTTCCATCCACAATGAAAAAAAGTTTTTATATCACGGTCAGAGCAGGATTCTGGGCCCTGCCATGCACAGTTAAAGCTACCAAAGTGTCCCCCTTACCTGAAAACAAAAGAGCAGTCTCCTCTCGAAATGAAGTCTGACACCCCTATAGTAATAAGTATATATCACAGCCAGCTTTTTAAAAATCACAAAATCTTATTCTCACAAAATTCCACGAACAGTCATTCCACTAACGACTATTTGTGAATCGGGTCTCTGCTCCGCACTCTTTGCGGGAAGAGGAGGAATTTTCTGCAAGCCTGTGGCTCTTTGGTGGGAAAAGCAATTCCTAGATGGAGGTGCAGAAGTCATTAAAATCTTTAATTCTCTACCTGACTTGCACCTTGGGGAGGTTGCTGTTAATCATTCCTTGCCCGTGTCTAGGAAGGCTACACTTTTCTATGCATTATCTCATTTGATCTTTACAAACAGATCTGTGACACTTATCATTCCATTTTCACAGCCGAAGAAACTGAGTCTCAGGGAAGTTAAATGACTCACCTAGGTCACCGCACAATTGGGACCTGACGTATAAAGTTCTGGTAAGTACAAATATGCTGGCATTCTGTTTATGGACTGTAAGTTTTGCTATATGTATCAATCTTTTTACTTGAGCCAAATAAATGCAAAAGGAGTTTCCTGAATTCATAACTCTATGTACCTGCTTACAAGAGAGGCAGTATCCAAATTATTTTTTACTGAAGGATGTGTTATAATGTCCCTTAGTAACGAATTCAGTGACTGATGACTGATATACTCCTGGGGGAAAAATCTTAATAACACATATTAGTTTAATAAGAAAAGCTGATGATCAAATTAATTCAGACGAGGGAATAGAGGCCAAAGTTTGATGCATAGAAACTTTAATTTTATTACCGTGGTCCTTGACTTATGACTATGGGGTGTGTGTGCACGTGCGTGTGTGTGTGTGTGCATGTGTGTATCTGTAGCAATGCTGCCCAATAGGATTTTCTGCAATGAAGGAAATGCTCTATATCTGCATTCTCCAATGAGGTAGCCACATGTGACAACTGAACACTTAAAGGGTGGCTGGTGCAACTGGGGAATTGCATTTTAATTTTATTAATTTTAAATAATTTAAATTTACATTTAAATAGCCACATGTGCCTATGGCTACCATATTGGACAGCATGGAGCTACATAACAGGTGTGACAATGTTGCCATTCAGTTCTTCTGGCAGTTCCTCTGATTCATTTTCTTGAACATATTCCAAGATGGAACTTTCTTACCCTAAATTCTGAGTTCGAATAGGTAGGATTACAATGAAACTCTAGCGCAGTCATGTGAATGAAAACTGAATAAGGACAAACCTTTCAAAGAAGGGTCATATGTCTATGAGTGAGGAAAATCTGGTCCAACAAACTAGGTAAATTGTACATTAGAGAGCTCTGTTGTGTTTTATTGCTAATGTTCATCTAGTGAACTGATTGATTTTCCTGTTAGAATGTAATGCAAACACAATCTGAATGCTTATTGATGCTGAAGCCTACCACAGCTAATAAAAAGAACACCATTTGTATTTTACTGATCCAGATGGGTTACAATAAATGGCTGCATAGCACATTCCAAACGGAATTTATGTAGTACAGGGCTTCCCATTATATTTTCCTGTCAAGGAACTATTTTACCTTCTATTAAATTAAATTACACAATATAGTTTCATTTTTATAACATTATTTTTCCTATCTCTGAACACCAGCATCTTCTCTTTCACAATATCACCTTCTCTCTTGTATTACAATTTGGTCCCCGTAACTACTCTGTTCCTTTTATTCTCAGACTATTCTTCTCAATAATATTCTCAAGAAGATTCCTGACCTTCTTTTTTAACTTTTACTCAATTCCACAATCTTTTCCCTTATTCACAGTCTAACAGCAGCATCCACTTTATGACTCAGTTGAAGTCAAATTCAATTCAACAGGCCCTCCCGGTCCAGTCCAGTGAACAGAAGAATCCTTCTGGGTGCCACTTGAAATGTAGCCCCTCAGGCACCAACGCCAACATTTAAGCAGTAAAAAGAGGAAACGTAGTCCACAGCAAAGGCCAGAGGAAAGGCCAGAGAACAGATGGGAGATACTAGGAAAGTTATCCTTGGTGCGTCGTGTGGAAAAAACATCCTGTAAGGTAAAGACTGAGGATGCTTCCCAAGGGGACATCATCTAGGACCTTGGTGAGAGTAGTCGCTAGATGGCAGAGGGAAGAGAAGTTAACGGAAGGTGTTGAAGCTGCTGCCGCAAGCAGGGGCCATACTTTCAAGAAGGTTGGATAAGGAGAGAAGGAGAAAGCAAAAATGAGCCACAAAGGGCTCAGGGCAAAGAGGCTTTTGTTTAGGATGGGAGAAAGCTGAGCAAGTTAATGTCAGCTGGGACCTCCCTGTCTCTGAGAGACGTAGGTACACTCGGTCCAAAGCCACAGTCCAGGGCTCCCTGCTCTGATTTCAGTACTTCCTGAGAACTTGTCCCCCATGCTTCTGTCCACTCACACGTCTATACCTGTGGTCTCAGGTCTGTCTCACGTCACCTCAGTGCAAATCTCAGTCCTTTCACCAGTTTCTATACAGATACTCATGCTAAGGGTAATCAACATAATCAAAACGTCATAAGTTGAGAAACTTTTAGGAAATCTGGAGGTGCTCCTGGAGAGGGGTCACATTGCAAACGATGTTGTCTTCTGCCAGCCTGCTGGCTCCTCCTCCATCCTCCCCAGCTCCCTCCTGGTTCTTTAGAGCAAGGAATTCCTTTCCTTGTCTAGAGCTGAGTGATCCTCCCACAGTCAGGCCCCTGTAAGGTCTCACCTTCAACCTTCGTGGGCTGATCAATGAATTTTTCTGACAAATCATCAAGAGGAATTTTCATGCCATTTGCTAAGAGAATTCAATTTTTCTCCATCCTGTTACATTAGCAATCTGGGTATTAAGAGTTCATAGAGATACAGAGATTGATTCAGGGAGCAAAGTGCTGGGAGACACTTGGAGAGATGGGAGGGTGACTGTCTTATTTCTTGTTATTGCTGGGGAGAAGGTAAGAACAGGTAATAATGAAGACGAGCCTGTATGGGTGGCAGGATATTTATGAGAGGCAGGATGGGCTAGTGAGGACTTGAGGGTTTTGAACTCAGTATTCTCTATGGGAACTAGATCATCTGCTAGGAGAGAGAGTTGAAGGTTTGGGATACTAGCTGAAGGGAGAGCGAGAAAGAAGTGGGGGGGAGGTGGGAGGAGAGAGAGAGACTTATTCTTGGACAGGGAAAAGGACTGATAAACTGAATTGAGAATCCTTCTGAGATTAAAAATTCTACCTCTGTGAAAACACTAATTCTCATGCTTGTGCTTTTCTCCAGCAGTGCTGTCACTAAGTTATAGAAGCAGAGCAGGAGGAGGATAGGACTGATCCAGGTTGAGGGATTGTAGAACACGACCAGAGCTCAGTTCCGGGGCTTTATTTTGAAGTCCTGGCAAACAAGGGAAGTGTGAGTGCTGCAGCCTTCCCAGCAGCAGACGGTCGCCTTTGGTGGACATTCAGCTCACTTTGGACCATGTTACCTTGATGATAATACAATAAAGGGGGAAGGAGGGATGCTTGTGTACCAATTTTATTTAAGCACCTTGAGCAATTTTAGTTCAAACTTGTGATGACACCTCCATTTTCTTCTGACTCTTGCTATGGTTTTTTTCACCTGCTTTGGTCAAAAATGGTTGCTCTTTGATGACTTTATGTTATCTCCTTAAACGTTACTTATCCCTCACTCTCAGGTTTGCTTGTCTTTCCTGGCTTTTTTTTCCCCCTACAACACAGCTCAGGACTGACACCCAGTGGCCTGTTAGTATAGAGCTGAGGCACGCTGGGGTTTTCTTCAGCACAGCCCTAGGAGACCATAAGCAAGCATAGACTTCCTTGGTGAAGAAAATAAAAGCAGAACTTCCTGTTTCTTGAGCAATCAAAAGAAGAATGCATCCTCTACGGAACTCAGAGGATCCTCAGAAAATAAGAAAGGCTTTGACCTCAGAAATAGACATAATTCTTTGAGAGCTGAGTGAATTTAGCCAGAAACTATATTAAACTGGGAATGAAAACAGATCAGGATTTTGAAAAAAAAGAAAAAGGCTTCTCAGATTAGGGATAGTTAAGCAAAAGAGATTCTGAATATAAAGCCATTTTGGGAAGATGGGGCTCTTGGATAAATCACTTTTTTTCCAACAAATATGTATCGAGGACCTGCTATAAGTGGCTTATTGAGCAGTCTCGCTTCAGAGGGAGCTGTAAGTGTGAAGAAATTTTAGTTTTTCTTTCCATTATTGCTTTTAGTTATCCTCTGTCAAATATCCCTTTCCTGACCCTTAATGAAATCTTGGGCAGATTTAATAACTTTTGGTTACTAAAAGTCCATTTTGTTTAAAACTCCAATAATATGCAATTCAAATCTCAAATATTACCATACCCTACTCCCACTCCAGGTACTAGGTCACAAAGAAAGTCTTAACTTTACAGAAGTCATAAATTTTTAAATTGAGATATAATCGATATACAACATTGTCTTAGTTTTACATGTATGATATAATGATTTGATAGATGTATATATTGTGAAATGATTATCACAATAAGTCTAGTTAACATCCATGACCACATATAGTTGCAAATTTTTTTTCTTGTGAAGAGAACTTTTAAGACCTATTCTCTTAGCAACTTTCCAATATACAATACACTATTGTGAACTATAGTCACCATAAACCATATTATCTGACTATATTGTAATAATCACAACAGAAATAAACTACACAAAAACGTAAAGAATCTAAATGTTTGGAAACTTAAAAATGAATTCGCAAATACTCGTGGGTTAAAGAGGAACTACAGGAGAAATGGCAAAATATTTTACCTGAAGAATTAGGAAGGTTCTACATACCTGAACTTGAGAGATTAAGTTAAAGGAAAATTAATAACCTTATAAGCATTTATTTAAAAAATAACAAAATCTGAAAATAAATAAAGTTATTTATTCATGAAGCTATTGAAGAGTGATAGTCTAAACTTAAAGAAAGTCGAAGGTAATAAAGATAGTAGAAAATAAAGAATTAGAAAACAAAATAATAAGAGGATCAAAAAACTAAAAACTTCTTTGCAAAAAGAAAATAATGAAATAAACCATCCTCTAATGAGATGAATGAGATGGCAAAAATAAACAATATTTGGAGTTAAAAACAGATATAACTACAGATACAGTAGAGATATTTAAAACCATGAGACTACTGTAAATAATTTTATGTCAACAATTTGAAAACTTGAACAAAATGCAGTGTCTTCTAGAAGAATATAAGGGAACAAAAACTAATTCAAGAAGAATTAGAGGGGCCAGCCTGGCCTGGTGGCGTAGCAGATAAAAAGTTCTTGCCCTTCCCTTCAGTGGCCTGGGGTTCACTGGTTCGGATTCTGGGCACAGACTTACACATGGCTCATCAAGCCATGCGGAGGCGGCGTCCCACGTAGAGCAACTGGAAGGATGCACAACTATGACACAACTATGACATGCAACTATCTACTGGGGCTTTGGGGAGAAAAAAGGAAAAAAGGAGGAAGA
This sequence comes from Tapirus indicus, assembly GCA_031878705.1. Lineage (NCBI taxonomy): Eukaryota > Metazoa > Chordata > Mammalia > Perissodactyla > Tapiridae > Tapirus > Tapirus indicus. Next base: position 22,605,029 of record CM062931.1, on the reverse strand, counting down.
TGGGCAACAGATATTAGCTCAGGGCCAATCTTTTTCAAAGAAAAAAAAAAAGAAAAGAAAGCCACACATATCACCTAAACATTAAAAAAAAAAAAAAAAGAATTAGAAAACCTAAAGAGAACTATCTTGATATTTATAACTTCCTTCTTCTGCAAACTATGCCATATTTTCTTTTACCTTTAGCCACGGCCTCAGCTAACCAGGGATCTTTACCTGCTGGGCGGACCCAAGCCTTCATTTCTGAAAGGTTGAATCCTCAGCAGTCTTGCTTTTTCCTGTTTGATGTAGTTTTTCATCAACTCTTTTTTCCTTCCTGATTGCAGTGGTTACATTTAATAGCATATTTTTTTACATATTGCAGAAATTTTAAAGTATATCCAAGCATCATTCAATTATCATTATGGAGATTTTAATACAGGTAAGAATTCTCCTGAATTCACTTATGAAATTTAAGGGCTACCTCTTAATATTTATGTAAATATTAAGAAATAATTAGGAAAGATGGTCTTTTTTCTTTTAGAAGTTTTTCACTATAAAGCACATAATATTAAAGTCTAGAAACCATTAAGTTATGTAATACTTCTCTTTCAATCATTATTTGTCTTTTACCTTTTATTACCTGAATAAAGCAGGTGAATCATGTAATTATAACATGCCAGATATGATCAAAACTATTGGATGTAAGGAATAACATATTTATGTGCAGAAAAGATATTATTATTTTAACAAGAAAAATGGCACATTGTATATAAACTATAGATCCTATACTGTTACAGGTTAAAAAAAAATTGTGAGGTACTTAGATTCACAGTGAAGGAGAAAAGCATTGAAATTTTCTTTTTGTGAAAACATCACACTGTTTATTTTAGCATCTGAGATAAAAACAGAAGCTAAAAATATAGGAAAATAGTTTTAGTTTTTAACTTTGTGTTTGATTTACTATATCTTTCAGAAGTTCAAACCCTATGTGTTCCATTTTTATTCTGATACAACAAATTTAAATAGAGAAAATGGTGTTTTATTTAAAAGCATCTGGAATGCTCATTTTCCCCTCAAATATTTCATACAACGCAGTGCTCAGAGTAAGGTGAAATGCAGTATATTACTATTTGTAGCAGCACAGTTTCTATTTTAATGCTGATGTATACATATTTTCTTTTTAAAATTGTCTTCTAAGATCAAAAATTACCATTTGGTTTGGAATGACAGTACACCAACAATGTGCAACACCTCCATTTGAACTTGCTGGCACAAAACATTCAGTTTTATCACTCTGCAAACTTACTCTGAACAGCATCCAAAAACCAAGGTGAAAATTGAGTTTGGAGTTAGAGGCACTCCCTGGATGTCATTCTGGGAAAGGTCTGGTTTCTGATGGATAACAGAGGCTGAAGATGTGTGATAGTTAAGAATGTGTGATGTGTTCGTGTTTTTAGTGATAGCCTGAGCATTATCTATGCCATTTAATTCAGCTGGAGATGTTTCACTGAAAACTCCTCCATTCCAAAACTTGTTTTAAAATGTCTGGGAGCCTGGAGTTGAGTTTCTGGCTGGCACTGATATAGTGACACATCCCCTGAGTAACATGCCTGAGAAGTTAGCACAACAGGCTGTGCATTTCTTCCATGTTGTTGGTTTTCTGGAACTTATAAACAACTGGCCAAATCTTCTAAATTAGAAGCATCAGATGTAGTGATGATTCAAAAGTTCTCACAATAAAGTCCAACTGAATAAACTTAGAATGCTGGGGTGGGACAGACTGATACAGGGAATAAAGTTCTGTGTAGAAGGCCTCTTAAACTCAAATTCGTAGGGAAATTCTGATTCCTGCCATAGAAATCTGAAAAGACCTTACACTGTTGTAGATCATGCTGGGGGCAACTGAAAGGCATGGACTGGCTAGAATTTCAGTCTGCAAACCTGCTGTGAACTTGCATAAGCCTCATTTTCTGACTCAATTGCTGTTGCTCCTCCTTCTGCTTTTGTTGGCTCTGGAGCTGTTGCTGTGGTTGTAACCACCTACCCTGCAGCTTCAGCTGAGGACCAAAGATAGTTGCTGCTGGTGATCTGAACACACAAAGGTACGCTTATAAAAAGAATCTTGGACATAAGTCAGGATTTCATCTGTTATGCCAACAGAAAAAATCCTCACCAGAAAGTCAGATCTGAAAAATTCCTCATTCTGCCACATGTGTTTGTTATCTTCAAAATCAATGTCTAAGTTTTTCCTAATCCTGTATAAGTCACTATTATTGTTTTATGGAAAGAATCTTACATGATTTCCAGAAAGCATCAGGTTCATTTCTCCAGATGGACAAACTGGTTCATGTTTTAGGTAATTGTCATTTCCCGTTTGGCACCATATTATCGTGCCAATTACTGCCGTCATGCACAGATTCATTTTAAAAACGTCTTTCAAAGGCTGTAATATCTGAAACGGGATAAAGGTACCTGGACTCGTTTTGTTGCATCATAGCACCCAGACAAAAACTAGGATTAAGGGATCTTTATTCAGAGTTAATTTGGTAGCAGATTTTTTTCCCCAGTAGTGCTACTTTTTGTTCTCATTAGTAAAGGATCCATTATGGCAGGGAAAGGACTGACTACATTGCACAACACAGCCTCCCCAGTGGTAAACATTAAAGCTAACTTCTATTTTGTGTTTGTAAATGCTCTGTTCCTTCTTCATTTGGGAGACAGCTTGAGTTGCACTGACATAATCTAACCTGCCATTTTTGAAAACTAAGAGTGCATTTGATTGAACCCAAGTCCATTGTCTTTCTTTGGTTAGAAGCCTGTACACTGTCATGCCCCTCTCTTCAGGCTTAATCATCTGAATTTTTTCTTGGTTGATCTAGCTAAAGGTTTGTCAATTCTGTTGATTTTTTTTCAAAGAACTACTAGCTTTGGTTTTGTTGATCTTCTCTATTATTTTTCTCTCCTCTATTTTATTAATCTCTAATCTTTATTATTTCCTTACTTCTGCTAGCTTTGGGTTTAGTTTGTTCTTTTTCTGGTTCCTTAAGGTGTAAAATTAGATTGTTGATTTGAGATCTTTCTCTTTTTTTGATGTAAGTATTTGCAGTTATAAATTTCCATCTTAGTTCTGCTTTTGCTGCATCCCATAAGTTTTGGTATGTTGTGTTTTCATTTTCATTTGTCTCAAGGTATTTTCTAATTTCCTTTGTGATTTCTTCTTTGCTCTTTAAGAGTGTGTTGTTTAATTTCCACTATGAATTTTCTAGTGTTCCTTCTGTTACTGATTTCTAGTTTCATCACATTTTGATTGAAAAAGATACATTGTGTGATTTCAACTTTTTAAAATTTATTAAGACTAGTTTTGCAGACTAACATATGATCTATCTTGGAGAATGTTCCATGTGCACCTGAGAAAAATATGTATTCTTCCGTTATTGAGTGAAGTGTCTGTATATGTCAGTTAGGTCCAACTTATTTATAGTGTTATTCAAGTCCTCTGTTACCTTATTAATCTTTCTGGTTCTATCCATTATTGAGTATAGTGTATTGAAGTCTCCAGCTAACACTGTAGACCTGTCTGTTTCTCCCTTCAATTATTTCAATGTTTGCTGGATACATTTGGAGCTCTGATATTTGGTCCCTATGTGTCATAATTGCTATATCTTCTTGGTGAATTGACTCTTTTATCCATATATTCTGTCTTTGTATCCTGTAACAGTATTTAACTTAAAGTCTATTTTTTTCTGATATTAGTATAGCCATCCCAGCTCTCTTTTTGTTACTATTTGCATGGAATATTTTTTCCCATCTTTTCACTTTCAATCTATTTATGTCCTTAGATCTAAAATGACTCTCGTGTAGATACATATAGTTGGCTTCTATTTTTTTAAATCTATTCTTCCAGTTTATGGCTTTTGGTGGGGAGTTTAATCTATTTACATTTGAAGTAATTATTGATAGGGGAGAACATACATTTACCATTTTGTCATTTCTTTTCTGTATGTCTTATAACTTTTTCGTTCCCCATTTCCTCCATTACTGCCTTCTTTTGTGTTTAGTTGTTTTTTATAGTGATATACTTTGATTACCTTCTCATTTCCTTTTGTATATATTCTACAGATATTTTCTTTGTGGTTACCAAGAGAATTACATATAATATCCCAAAGTACTAACAATCTATTTTGGATTGACACCAACTTAGCTTCTATCGTATACAAAAACTCTGTTCCTATACAGCTCCATTCCCCCCCACTTGTATTATTGATGTCACAAATTACATCTTTATACATTGTGTACCCAGTAACATAGGTTTATAGTTATTTTTATACATTTGTCTTTTAAATCCTGTACAAAATAAAAAATATAATTACAAACCAAAATTACAGCAATACTGGTCTTTATATTTGCCCATGTATTTACCTTTACTGGAGATCTTTATATTTTCATACGACTGACTATGAGTTACTGTCTAGTGTCTTTTCATTTCAACCTGACTCCATTTAGCATTTCTGGTAGGACAGGCCAAGTTGTAATGAACTCCCTCAGCTTTTATTATCTGGGAATGTCTTAATTTCTCCCTTATTTTTGAAGGACAATTTTGTTGGATATAGAATTCTTAGATAACAGTTTTTTTCTTTTAGAACTTTAAATATATCATCCCACTGCTTTCTGGCTTCCAAAGTTTCTAATGAGAAATTGACTGATAATCTTTTTGAGGATCCCCTGTATGTGATGAATTGCTTGTCTCTTGCTTCTTTCAAGATTCTCTCTGTCTTTGTCTTTCAACAGTTTGATTATAATGTGTCTCAATGTGGGTCACTTTGGGTTTATTCTACTTGAATTCATTAAGTCTCTTGGATTTGTTATGTTCATATCTTGAATCACATTTGGGAAGTTTTCAGCAATGATTTCTTCAAATAATCTCTCTGCCTCTTTCTCTGTCTCCTCTCCTTCTGAAACTCCCATAATGCATATATTTGTCGATTTGTTGGTGTCCCATAAGTCTGAGGTTCTGTTCACTTTTTTTTTTTTGAGGAAGATTAGCCCTTAGCTAACATCCCCTGCCAATCCTCCTCTTTTTTGCTGAGGAAGATTGGCCCTGAGCTAACATCTGTCCCCGTCTTCCTCTACTTTATGTGGGATGCCTGCCACAGCATGGCTTGATAAGTGGTACATAGGTCTGTGCCCAGGATCTGAACCTGCAAATCCCAGGCCACTGCAGTAGAGCACATGAACTTAACCACTATGCCACTGGGTGGGCCCCCAAGGCTCTATTCACTTTTCTTCATTTGTTTTTCTTTTTGCTCCTCAGATTCAATAATTTCAAATGTCCTGTCTTCAAATTTTCTGATCCTTGATCCTTTCTTCTGCCTTCTTAAATCTGCTGTTGAACCCCTATAGTGAATTTTTCAACTCAGTTCTTGCATTTTTCCTTTTTTTTTTTTTAATTGATGTCTTAATAGTTTATAACACTGTGGGGTTTTAGTTGTACATTATTGTTTGTCTGTCACCATGTGGATGTAACCCTTCACACCTTGTGCCCACCCCCCCTTCCCCTTGGTAACCACCAATTAGTTCTCTCTGTCTGTGTGTTCATTTATATTCCATATATGAGTGAGTTCATGCAGTGTCTGTCCTTCTCTCTCTGGCTTATTTCACTTAACATAATACCCTTAGGTTCATCCATGTTGTTGCAAATGGGAGAATGGTGTCTTTTCTTATGGCTGAGTAGTATTCCATTGTATGTATATACCACATCTTCTTTAACCAATCATCGGTCGAGGGACACTGGGTTGTTTCCACTTCTTGGCTATAGTGAATAATGCTGCAATGAACATAGGGGTGCATAAGACTCTTGTGATGGTTGATTTCATGTCTATTGGGTAGATGCCCAAGAGTGGGATTGCTGGATCATGAGGTATTTCTGTTTTTAATTTTTTGAGGACTCTCCATACTGTTTTCCATAGAGGCTGCACCAGTTGGCATTCCCACCAGCAGTGAATGAGGGTTCCCGTTTCTCCACAACCTCTCGAGCATTTGTTGTTATTTGTCGTGGTGATTAGAGCCATTCTAATGGGTGTAAGGTGATATGTTAGTGTAGTTTTGATTTGCATTTCCCTGATGATTAGTGATGTTGAACATCTTTTCATGTGTCTATTGGCCATCTTATCTCTTCCTTGGAAAAATGTCTGTTCATATCTTCTGCCCATTTTTTGATTGGGTTGTTTGTTTTTTTGTTGCTCAGTTGTATGAGTTCTTTATATATTACAGAGATTAATCCCTTGTTGGACAAACGATTTGCAAACATTTTTCTCCCAGCTGGTGGGTTGTCTATTCATTTTGATCCTGGTTTCATTTGCCTTGTAGAAGCTCTGTAGTCTGATGAGGTCCCACTTGTTTATTTTTTCTTTTGTTTCCCTTGTCCAAGTAGACATGGAATCTGAAAGGATCCCTTTATGTCCAATGTCAATTAGTGTACTGCCTATATTTTCTTCCAGGAGTTTTATAGTTTCAGGTCTCACTTTCAGGTCCTTGATCCATTTTGAATTGATTTTTGTATATGGCGATAGGAGATGGTCTACTTTCATTCTTTTGCATGTTGCTGTCTAATTTTCCCAGCACCATTTATTGAAGAGACTTCCCTCTCTCCATTGTAGGTTCTTTGCTCCTTTATCGAAGATTAGCTGTCCATAGGTGTGAGGTTTTATTTCTGGGCTTTCAATTCTGTTCCATTGATCTGTGTGTCTATTTTTGTACCAGTACCATGCTGTTTTGATTACTATAGCTTTATAGTATATTTTGAAATCAGGGATTGTGATGCCTCCAGCTTTGTTCTTTTTTTTCAGAATTGCTTTAGCTATTCGGGTCTTTTGTTGTCCCATACGAACTTCAGTAGTTTTTGTTCTATTTGCGTGAAGAATGACATTGGGATTCTGATTGGGATTGCATTGAATTTGTAGATTGCTTTAGGTAGAATGGACATTTTAACTATATTTATTCTTCCAATCCATGTGCATGGAATATTTTTCCATTTCTTTATGTCTTCTTCAATTTCTTTCAATAGTGTCTTATAGTTTTCATTGTATAGGTCTTTCACTTCCTTGGTTAAATTTATTCCCAGATATTTTATTCTTTTTGTTGCAATTGTAAATGGGATTGTCTTTTTGAGTTCTCTTTCTGTTAGTTCATTGTTAGTGTATAGAAATGCAATTGATTTTTTGTAAGTTGATTTTATAGCCTGCCACTTTACTGTAGTTGTTGTTTATTTCTAGTAGTTTTCCAATGGAATTTTTTTAGTTTTCTATGTATGTCATCTGCAAATAGTGAGAGTTTCACTTCTTCATTGCCTATTTGGAGTCCTTTTATTCCTTTTTCTTGTCTAATTTCTCTGGCCAGAACTTCCAGTACTATGTTGAATAAGAGCGGTGAGAGTGGGCACCCTTGTCTTGTTCCAGTACTCAAAGGAATGGCTTTCAGTTTTTTCCCATTGAGTAAGATGTTTGCTGTAGGTTTGTCATATATGGCTCTTATTATGTTGAGAGTTTTTATCATAAATGGATGCTGGATCTTGTCAAATGCCTTCTCTGCATCGACTGAGATGATCATGTGGTTTTTATTCTTCATTTTGTTAATGTGGTGTATTACGTTGAGTGATTTGTGGATGTTGAACCATCCCTATGTCCCTGGTATAAATCCCACTTGATCATGGTGTATGATCTTTTTGATGTATTGCTGTTTTCAGTTTGCCAATATTTTGTTGAGGATTTTTGCGTCTATGTTCATCAGAGATATTGGCCTGTAGTTTTCCTTCTTTGTATTGTCCTTGTCTGGCTTTGGTATCAGGATGATGTTGGCCTCATAGAATGTGTTGGGAAGTATTCCATCTTCCTCTATTTTTTGGAATAGTTTGAGAAGGATAAGTGCTAAATCTTCTTTGAATGTTTGGTAAAATTCTCGAGGGAAGCCATCTGGTCCTGGACTTTTAATTTTGGGGAGGTTTTTGATTACTGTTTCAATCTCTTTACTTGTGATTGGTCTGTTCAGATTCTCTGTTTCATCTTGATTCAGTTCTGGGAGGTTGTACACATCCAAGAATTTGTCCATTTCCTTTAGGTTGTCCAATTTGTTGGCGTAAAGTTTTTCATAGTATTCTCTAATAATCCCATGTATTTCTGTGGTATCTGTTGTAATTTCTCCTCTTTCATTTCTAATTTTATTTATTTGAGTCTTCTCCCTTTTTTTCTTAGTGAATCAGGCTAAGGGTTTGTCTATTTTATTTATCTTCTCAAAGAACCAGCTCTGTGTTTCATTGCTCCTTTCTACTGTTTTTTTTTTTTTTGGTTTCAATTTCATTTATTTCTGCTCTGATTTTTATTATTTCCCTCCTTCTGCTGATTTGGGGCTTTGTCAGTTCTTCTTTTTCTAATTCTGTTAGGTGCAATTTAAGGTTATTTATTTGGGATTTTTCTTGTTTGTTAAGGTGAGCTTGTATTGCTATGAATTTCCCTCTCAGGACCACTTTTGCTGCACCCCATCTGAGTTGGTATGGTGTATTTTCCTTTTCACTTGTCTCCAGATAGCTTTTGATTTCTCCTTTAATTTCATCAACGACCCATTGGTTGTTCAGTAGCATGTTGTTTAGTCTCCACATCTTTGTCCCTTTCCTAGTTTTTTCCTTGCAGTTGATTTCTAGTTTCACAGCATTATGATCAGAAAAGATGCTTGTAATGATTTCAATCTTCTTAAATTTATAAAGGTTTGCCTTGTTTCCTAATATATGGTCTATCTTTGAGAATGTTCCATGTGCACTTGAGAAGAATGTGTACTCTGCTTTTTTGGGGTGGAGTGCTCTGTATATATCTATTAAGTCCATTGTGTCTAGTTTTTCGTTTAAGTCCATTATTTCCTTATTGACTTTTTGTCTGGATGATCTATCCATTGATGTAAGGGGGGTGTTAAGATCCCCTACTATTATTGTGTTATTGTTAATATCTCCTTTTAGGTTTTTTAGCAGTTGTTTTATGTACTTTGGTGCTCCTGTGTTGAGTGCATAGATATTTATGATTGTTATGTCTTCTTGGTGAAGTGTCCCCTTTATCATTATATATTGCCCTTCTTTGTCTCTCATTACCTTTTTTATCTTGAAGTCTACTTTGTCTGATATAAGTATGGCTACTCCTGCTTTCTTTTGTTTGCCATTAGCTTGGAGTATCATTTTCCATCCTTTTATTTTGAGTCTGTGTTTGTCTTTAGAGCTGAGATGTGTTTCCTGGAGGCAACAGATTGTTGGATCTTGGTTTTTAATCCATCCTGCCACTTTGTGTCTTTTGATTGGAGAATTGAATCCATTTACATTTAGAGTGATTATTGATATATGAGGGTTTAATGTTGCTATTTTATTGTTCATTTTCTGGTTCTTTTGCATTTCCTTCATTTCTTGTCACTCGTGTTTTGGACTGCAAATTCAATTTGGTATTTCTGCAAATTCTTGCATCTTTTCAACTACAGAATTTCTGTTTGGTTCATTTTAATAATTTGTATCTCTTTGTTGAAATTCTCATTTTGCTCAGGATTCATTTTTCTGATTTCCCTTAGTTCTTTTTCTTCCCTGTATTTAAGAATTTATTTGAATAAAACATGTTGAAGAACAATTAAAAAAATTCCTCCAAGAAAGTAATATAATACAATGACTCTGTGGTACCTATAGTTCTTTCTCCCTTGTTTTCCTTTTTAGCTCTTTGAGTATATTTAAAATAGGTGCTTTAAAGTCTTTATCTAGTAAGTACGATGTCTGTGCTTCCTCAGGGACAGTTTCTGGAAATTAATTTTGTTCCATTGAATGGGCCGTGTTTTCCTGTTTCTTTATATGCCTTGTGATTTTTGTTGTTGAAAACTGGGCACTTGTAAAAAACAGCCATCTCTCCCAGTCTTTGCAGACTGGCTCTGTGCTGTGACAGTCCTCTACTTGTTAGCTGGACATGCTTTGAGCATTTAGATCAGCCCAAGGTGAAGGCTTAAGGTCTTCTCAGGTCTTTTCTGAGCATGTATCTTACCTGTCCTATTCTGTGGCTTTTTTGAGTCTCCTGTATATACAACTGTTTTTGAATGTCTTCATTTCCCAAAGAGTTTCACTCCAGCTTCTCCTAGGGGCTTTAGATAGTCTATTGTATGTCTCCACCTGTAATCTCCTGCCCTAGGCATATACAAATCTGTAGTCCCCTGCAGCTTTTATGAGCAGTGCCTGCTATTTTCTGTCACTTTTCCCAGCCTGAGACCCAAGTTAAGTGAAACAGAGACCAGCCTTTCAGGCTGCCCTTAGACAGGTTAGAAAGCTGTAGATAAGGTCTCTGTTCCCTCTGGTTTGAGGAAGTGAACTGAGAACTGTGTTGCTGCCTTCTCCAGATGAAGACTGCACCATGCAGGTGAGGAGGTAAAGAAGGGCAAATAAAAACACCACAAAAGTTTTGTTTTGAATGTGACTTGTTTTAATTGGGCATTCATTTGGTTGCTTTGACTATTTTCCAGAACTCCTATAAAGTTGCTTTGGCCAGTCTCTAGTTGTCTTTTGATGTTTCTGTGGCAGAATGAAATCCTGGAACTTTCTACTCCATCATTTTCCTACTGTTCAGCAATTGATTTTTATCCATCATTTTATTATGAAAAATTTCAAACATCAAGATAAGTTGAAAAAAGGGGGCTGGCCTGGTGGCATAGCAGTTAAGTTTGTGTGCTCCACTTTGCCAGCTGGGGTTTGCAGGTTTGAATCCCAGGCGCAGACCAACACACTGCTTGTCAAGCCATGCTATGGTGGCATCCCACATACAAAATAGAGGAAGATGGACACAGGTGTTAGCTCAGAGCCAATATTCCTCAGCAAAAAGAGGAAGATTGACAACAGATGTTAGCTTAGGGTCGATCTTCCTCACCAAAAAAAAAAAGATAAGTTGAAAAAATTGTACACTGAACACCCATTTACCCCTCATCTAGAGTCTACAATTAATATTTTGTTATATTTGCCTTAACACATACACTTATCCATCTCTCAATCCATATTATTTTTAAATGCATTTCAAAGTAAGTTACAGGCATTGATAATACTTCACCTCTGAGCACTTAAACATACACATCATTAACTAGAGTTCAAAATTTGGCTTTTTTTAAAGACAAAATTCACATTCAGTAAAATGAACTGTCACCATTCAGTGAGTTTACATAAATGCATATACTTGCATAATAGAGAACATTATTATCATCCCAGAAAATTCTCTCATGCTCTTTCTCAGTCAACCCCTAGTTACAACTCCTAGAGGCAACATTGTTCTGGGTTTTTTTTTTTCACCATAGTTGAGTTAAACCTGTTCTAGAGCTTTTATATAAATGGAATCATGTAATATGTACTCTACTGTGGAAGGTTTCTTTCACTCAACAAGTGAAATTTTGTGATCCATCCATGTTGTTGCATGCATTAGCAGTTCATTCCTTTTTATTGCTGCGTAGTATTCTATTGCGTGAGTGTAGACTATTCTCTTATTGATGGTAACTGAGCTATTCCCTGTTTGGGGCTATTATGAATAAAGCTGCTGTGAGTATTTTTGGATGCTCTTTTTTTGTGGACATGTGCTTTCATTTCTCTTGGATAAATACCTAGGAGTAGAATTGCTGGGTTTGGGCTGGCCCCATGGCATAGTAGTTAAGTCTGGCATGCTCCACTTTGGTGGCCCAGGTTCATGGGTTCAGATCCCAGGTGTGGACCTACACTACTCATCAAGCCATGCTGTGGTGGTGACCCACATACAAAGTGGAAGAAGATTGGCAGCAGATGTTAGCTCAGAGCAAATCTTCCTCACCAAAAAAAAAAATAAATAAATAAAATAAAATAATTGCTGGGTTATAGTGTCAGCATATGTTTAGTTTTATAAGAAACTGTCAGACCTTTTAGAAAGTGGCAATACATTTTACCCTCCCACCAGTAATGTATGCTCACCAGCAATATATGAGAGTTGTGGTCGATCCACATCTTTACAAGTCTGATGTTATAATCCTTAATTTTAACCATTCTGATGGGTGTGTAATGGTATCTCATTGCAAATTTAATTTGTGTTTCTCTGAGACTCTGATCACTAATCCCTGATTAATGATGTTGAACACCTTTTCACGTGTTTATTTGCCACTCATAGATCTTCCTTTGTAAAATATGTGCTCAAATATTTTGCCCTTTATTTAATTGGATCATGTAGAAAGATCAATAGATCTTTAGATTCTATTGCAGATAGAAAGTTTTATCTGTTCTTTCTTTATGTTTTTATTTCTTTTTTATTGAGTTATAGGAATTCCTTATCTATCCTAATTATCAGTCCTACATCAGATATTAGTTTTGAGAATATCTTCCCCTGGTTTGTGGTTTGCCTATTATTTTTTTAATACTGTCTTTTGATGCACAGAGTTTTTAGTTTTGATGAAGTTTTATTTATCAATTTCTTTTTTGTAATTATGGCTTTCTTTGTTATTTCAAGAAAGCTGTGCCTGCTCCCAAGCCATGAATGTACTCTTCTGTTTTATTTCAGAAGCCTTATAGTTTTATTCTTGATGTTTAGACCTATGATCTATTTCATATTAACTTTTGTGCAAGTGTGAGGTAAAGGTTAAGGTTTATATTTTTTTTCCATATGGATATTCAGTTGTTCCAGCACCATTAATTGGAAAGACTTGTCTTTTCCCTTTGAACTATTTGGGAAATTTGTTGTTGAAAATCAGTTTACCGTATAAGTATGGATCTACTTCTAAGCTCTGTTCTATTTATCTACTTGTGTATTCTTAGGCTGGTACCACATTGTTTTGATTATCATACTTTTTTATTTTTATTTTTTTGAGGAAGATTGGCCCTGTGCTAACATCTGTTGCCAATCTTCCTCTTTTTTCTCCCCAAAGCCCCAGTACATAGTTGTATATCATAGTTGTAGAGTTGTAGCTCCTTTAGGGGACGCCACCTCAGCATGGCTTGATGAAGAGTGAGTAGGTCCACACCTAGGATCCAAACCGGTGAACCCCAGGTCACCGAAGCAGAACACATGAAATTATTCCCTATGCCACCAGACTGGCCCCAAGATTATCATACTTTATAGTAAATCGTGGAGACAAGTAGTATCAGCCCTCTAACTTTGTTCTTCTTTTTCAAGAATTATTTGGGTCCTTTTCATTTACATGTAAATTTTAGAATCAGCTTGTCAATTTGTATTAAAGAGCCTGCCAGGATTATGATTGAGATTGCTTTGAATCCAAATTTGGGGAGAATTGATGTCTTAACAATCTTGAGTCTTCCTGTATATTTCTCAATTTATTTAGGTCTTCTTTAATTTCTCTCAGCAATGTTTTGGAGTTTTTCTGTGTAGAGGCCTTGCATATCTTTTCTTAAATTTATTCCTAAGCATTTCATTTTTTGCTGCTGTTGAAAATGGAATTTAAAATTTTTATTTCAAATTGTTTGTTATTAGTATGTAAAAATAGAATTGTTTTTTGTATATTGACCTTGTATCTTACAACTTTGCTAAATGCACTATTTTAGTAGCTGTTTTGCAGAATACTTAGGATTTTCTACATTGATGATCATGTAGAAAGATCAATAGATCTTTAGATTCTATTGCAAATAGAAAGTTTTATCTGATCTTTCTTTATGTTTTTATTTCTTTTTCTTACTTTATTGCACTAAGGCCTCCAATATAATGTTGAATAGAAGTGTTGAGAGTAGAGAACCTTGCTTTGTTTTTTGTCTTAGGGGGAAAACATTTAATATTTCACCATTAAGTATGGTGTTAACTGTAGCTATTTTGCAGATGCCCTTTATCAGATTGAGGAAGCTCCTTTCCAATCCTAACTTGCTGAGATTTTATCATGAATAATATTGAATTTTGTCAAATGCCTTTTTCTGCATCTACTAAAATCTACATATAATTTTTCTCTTTTATTCTGTTAATACAGGGAATTACACTGTTTGATTTTCAAATATTAAACTAACCTTGCATTCCTAAGATAAACTCCATTTGGTCATGATGTATTATCTTTTTTTACATGTTGCAAGATTTGACTTGCTAATATGCTAAGACGTTTTTTCATCTATTTTTTAGCAGTTTGATTTTAAAATCCACAAGCAGTACACGCTTGTTGAAAAAAAAAAAAACCCTCAACCAATATAAAAGTGTGTGAAGTAAAAAGGAAAGTTGCTTCTTTCCATTCCACCCATGCTCTTGCAAGAGGTAATCATAATTAGCAATTTGCTGTGTATCCTTCCTACAAACGTATTACATATAGTTTAAATTCTGCTTTTTCACTTAACAGTTCCTCATGACATTATATATTCTCTAAAAACATGGTCGTTTTTATTTAAATTGCAGCGTATTATTACATAGCATTGGACATAGCATTGTTGGACATATAGGTTGCATGTATTACTTTATAATGGAATGAAACAGAATGGTAATAATGATGTATGATTGGATTGTAATAGAGACATACACCAGGTGCTGAAAAGACTTCCCAGATAGGATGGTTGGGCTTGAGCTGAGTTCTAATGAATGAGAGAGTGCTGAGTTGCTTCATTAAGTAAGGAAGGGAGAATAGAGGAGGGAGGAAGACAAGGAAAGAAAGAAGAAAAAAAGCCAGGAAGACAAGGAAGGGAGGGAAGACAGGAGGAGGGAGGGAATCAAGAAACAAAGAAAGGAAGAAGGGAAGCATCATCGATGTCATGCTCTGTATCATGACATGCTCAGTGTCATGTCAGTACACTGACATACATTATATGCTGGTCCATTTTTCCACCCCAGGGGTAAAACACTTAAAAAAAAAAAGATCTCTTCCAATGTAGTTCATTCTTTTCTTGCAAAACTTTCCTTGTTATTTGACTTCTATTATTTTTAGCAGATGAAAAGCCAAATAACTCACCGAAAACTTTCCCATGAGGTAATGGGAGGAACGACTGAACAACATTCCACAGGTTACATTCCAAGCTGATTACCTATAAAATTTATTTTCCTCCTCTGCTTTTCCTTTGGATAATGGAGATTATTTAGAGATGTTTGTTTTGTATTGGATCCAACTCCTCTTGTAGATCTTATAATGGTTTGTCCTCTAAACTCTGACCAAATACACTTGGCAGGGGAATTTTGCTTCATTTGACCTCTCTCCTTTGAATGGCCTATAACAGAATATTTCCACTTCCTAAGTTTGGCTTCTTTTAATCTACCCAAATTTTCCTTCTCCCATAGGCCACTGTCTTCCTGCTGAATGGTATTTAAGAATAAAAAATTTTGAAGATGCTCGTTACTCATTTCCTGCTAGTCTCCCCATATTATTGGTGTGAGAAAGGAGATTTATTACTGGATTATTCTAGTTATCATAGTTCTCCCTAAATCTTTTCAGGTGAAACAAATCCTTGTGTTAGTTTACTATCACAAGGCATGTTTCTTTTTTGGGCATTATTTTTCATATTTGAAAAATGGACGTAAACTTACCATGCTTCTTCCTGAGGGAGGGTTTGCTAATTAAATAAAATAACATGTAAAAATTCTTTAAATGTTCAAAAGTGGCAGATGTCCTGTTTGAATAAGTGCTCATTATTAACTATGATAGCTACCATTAAGTTGAATCCCTAATATGTGCTAGGCCTTATGCCAAGTGTTTTATTGATATTATCTCATTTTAATTCTCACAACAACTCTATTATTCACATTTTACAGAGGAGGACGTTAAACAATTCACCTAATGGCACACAAAGGGAGAATTCAGGTCCATCTTACTCTATAGCCTTAATGCTCTTAAATGTCACACTGTATGCCTCTTAATAATATTTATTAATGTGCAGTGTCGAATGTGATGATGATGTCCTTTGGATGGTCTTCAAATAACAGAATATCTATGATTGCTTAAGTAGTCCCCCCCACTGTTGGCTTAGCCACAAGCTAGCAATAAATAATTTAAAAAATAACTTGTTTGTGTAGCACTTACTGTACAGACCTTTATACCACCTCCTTTAATCCCATCAACACTGCATTAACCAGAGCGGATATTAACCTCCCTTCATTCATGGTGAAACAGTGTCTCAGAGACACTGGTAGTCCAAGATCCCACAACTTGCTGAGTGCCAAGGCCAGATTTTTTCTTAACGAGGTTTTGTGTTTGTTAGCGTACACTTGTTGACCTGTAGTAGCTTTATCTTTATTTTTCAGGAAATGGAAATCAGCAGTCAATCACACTTCTTAAATATCGAACTGTCTCACAGATCAGAACTCTCTTCTCAGTCATTCTTCAAGTGGTCATTTGTTTACTTATCATGGTAATTCTCCCACATTAATGGTTTTCATCCTTGGAGGCTGTATTAACTTTCTATGGTTGCTGTAACAAATTACCACAAACTTAGTGGCTTAAAACAATGCAAATTTACTATCTTACAGTTTTGTAGGTCAGAAGTCCAACATGGGTCTCACCGGAATAAAATCAAGGTGTTGGCACAGCTGTGTTCCTCTCTAAAAGCTCTAGGGGAGAATCTGTTCTCTTGCTTTTTCTAGCTTCTAGAGGCTGCCCACATTCCTTGGCTCATGGCCCCTTCCTCTATCATCAAAGCCAGCAACAGCAGGTGGAGTTAATCTCACACCACATCACTCTGGCCTCCCCCTCTGCCCCCTCTTCCACTTTTATGGACCCTCATGATTCCATTGGGCTCATCTGGGCAATCTAGGTAATCCCCCTAACTTAAGGCCAGCTGATTAGCAACCTTAATTTCATCTACAACTTTAATTCTCTTTGCCATATAACCTAATTTATTCATAGTTCCAAGGGATTAGAAAGTTTAGATATCTTTGGGGGCCATTATTCTACCTACCATAGGGGCTCATTTATGTTTAAAATGAAGGATGAAATTGATTAGCATAGGTAGTTGGAATGACTTTTCTCAGATCTATTTGCATGATAGGAAAGGGGAGAGTTGACTGTTGGCTTTTAGGTAAGTGGGTTGGGCATTGCTCACACACAAACTGCTCCTTCTGGAGAAGAGCAGGCACTTGAGCTAGCTATGTCCCTAGTGGCCAAAGTAAGGATGCTTCCACCTAGTGGAGGCATTCTGGAGTAATTATGCTTGGGTATAGCTCCTGTTCCTTTTCATTTTCTTTATGTTGGTTGAGAAACTCCTGAGATAATTCAGGCTTTCCTCCACTGTCTCTGTAGCCCCACCACTTCCTTTGCAAAGAGATATATAACGACTCCCCTGCGTATACAAAATAAATTTCAAACCCCTGAGCATGGCCAACAAAGTTTCTCAAAATATTGCCCCTGCCCCCTTTTCAAACCTCAATGGGTTATTTTTTCCAGCCTAAATGAGATACTAAATATCAAATGCCTGGTATGAGGTAGATATATCAGTCAAATAATTTAGTTGCAAAAATAAAAAAGCAAAACTACTTTAGTTGGTGTAAACAGTAAAGAAATATGTTAAAGAGTATTAGAGTGTCTAGGATGCCTAGAGAATCAAGCTTGGAGGTTAAGGAAGAATGCCCAAATTACAATACTGAATGCTTCAGCACTTGGACATAGGCCTGGACGAGGGATACAACTGCTGGGCTCCCAGCCAGTGCTGCCTCTGTAGGCCGGATGCCTCCCCACCACCCTTGCCAGAAACAATTCTTCCTGGCACCCCCTGATTCATGGCATTCTTCTGAATTGATGATTTACCTGGGTACTTCTGACTGACAGAGTCCAAGTCTCATATCTATACTCCAGCCACAAAGGAGGTTGGAAAACTGAGTTTCTGGCTTCTGTATTGGGAAGGCAGGGACTCAAATGGTGGGGAATTCCCCAAGTATGTGAAGGGTGTTAAAAATGTTGCCAGAAAGCTTGACAAATGTTCACTATAGTAGGTAATCAATAAATAGTACCTCTTTTCCCCAAGGAAATTAACATACTAGAATGAGTCCATAAACAAAGATCCACAAACATATTAGATGACTATATCACCTGCGAAGTTCACTATGAAACTTTATAATGAAAACTTTCAAACATGTACTAAACTTGAACTTTACGAATTCACGGTTAATCTTGTTTTAACTATGCTTGTTCTTATTCCCTCATTTCCCCCTGATTATTTTGAAGCGAATTCCAAGTATTAAATTTTTTCATTCATAAATATTTTGGCATAAGTATCTCTAAAAGATGATAATTGCTTATGAATTTTTGACTGTGGAGAAGCCACAGGGCACAACTGCTTTTCTGGTTTTGCACAAATACTCAGATTCTCCTTCAGCAGAACAAGTATTTATCTAATAAACATTATGCAGGAGATACTGGAATAGACATCTCACATTCTTCAGGAGCTTACAACCTATTCATTCATTCGTCTGCTCATCCATTCAGCAAAAGGTGAGTGAGCATCAGCTACCTTTCCCACACTTGGCTTGACACAGAGATGAATAAAATTATAGTCATTGCTTTTGGGGAGCTTTGATGGAGAGCAGACAAAGTCCTGAAGTGTTAAATAACAAAGCAGGAGATAAACTATTCGTCAATAAGCAATAAAGAGGTGTTGTAAAGCAGTAGGCAATTGATCAAAAAATGAATCCAGAAAACAGTAGACAAAATCCTCTAAGTTTTGATGGAAGATTTTTGATATGTCAATTCACAGTTACTCATAGGTGGAAATCACATATCTATTTATGGTCATTGAATATTTTTGACTGTGGATTATTCAATCCAAGCACAGACATTTGAAAGAACTTTTAAAACAGAGAAAAAGAACATTGCCCAACATACTTGCAAAAATTTCCTCTCAGGGGAATCTATAAAAGCACATAAAACCCTACATCACTCTGTAGGGATATACTTGCAGATGTGAAACTTCAATGATTTCCAAACCCAAAGAGGCAAATATCTGACTCATTATGGCTATGATAAGTTGGTGTGGATGTAGAGAAGGAAATACAATCCTTCATGTTTATAAGTAAAACATGGATAAATAGTACCAGAACTGAGCTGAGTTTCAAAATTTCTATTCAGACTTTATAAGTGTAGCAGTCTTCAAACCCTCCATTTGCATAATTTTCAGTAAAGATTGAATTGCAAACAAGGAAAGAACTCCATATGGACCAGAGAAGTTGGTCTAGTTTGTTGGACAATCCTGAAATTGCTGAACTCTGAATCTGAACATATTATGACATACATCAGAGAGCATATCCTAAATCAACACCATCCAGGATGTCCTGACTGTGGGTGCTTGGATATATAAAGTGCAATATTTCATATAAAAAGTGTAGGGGAAAATTTTTCATCCCAGCAGTAAGGCTAGAGTTTCCTAAGCATGGCAAACTAACCTGGGATGGACAGTACCTTCTGAGTGATCAGGTACTTGGCTAGGTTCTGTTTCAACCCGGCATTCTTTGCACAAGTCATCTGATTTGGAAATAACTATCAAAGAAAAGACCATAATAGTGGCCAAGAAACCCAACGTCAAATCTCTTTTTTAAAGACCTTTGACCAGTACAAAGACCTTCCTTACATAGGGCAATTGAACGGGAATTGCTATAGTATAGAAAAAATTGTTTCTATGGATTTTTTTGTGTTGGCCCTAAACTTTCTTGGAAGATGTTATGAAAAATGAAGAAAGGGACAAGAACTGCAGTGGCTTTGTCCACAGAAAGTGGATGTCAAAGGGCTGTCTGGCCTATATGTGTGACACTAGGGTTCTGCTCTGTGTCCCCAGGTCTCTGGGGGTTCAATGTGATTTCCTGAGAAGAGATACCAGAATGGTGATTGGCTTCACCATTTTCACCATGAAAGCAGACTGGAGATGCTGATATAATTTTATTTTCATTGTGCGTTTGACTCCTCCTAATTGGTGGCTGTGCAGAAAAGAGTTAACATAGCAGGCCTGAATGGTATCCTTTGACAGGCCTGCTTACAAGGTTGGCCTTTGGTTAGTAACTGGGAACTTAGATTTGGGGAGGGTTCCCATGATTAACTGATAAGAAGGGCTCACTGTGCCTAAACTATTTGTTCAAACAGTATGGTTTATGCTGAACACCTGATTATCTTCTGGGAGTTGGAGTTTGTGTATGTGCCAAACAGAGGGTGCCTATGTGACTAGCCCCCAATAAAAACCCTGGGTGCTGAGTCTCTAATAAGCTTTCCCAGTTGGGACTATTTCACATATATTGTCACAATTTGTTGCTGGGGGAATTAAGTGCATCCTATGGGACTCCATTGAGAGAGGGCTCTGGAAGCTTGTGCCTGGTTTCCCCTGGAATTTGTCCCATGTGCCTTTTTCCTTTGCTGATTTCACTTTGCCTTCTTTCCCCATAATAAATCATGGCTAAGAATTCAAATGTATGCTGAGTCCTAACAAATCATCAAACCTGGGGGTGTTTTTGGGACCTTCCAACACAGTGACTCTATTAGGCTTATTTAAAAGAAGCATAAGAAGATTATGGCTTTGAATTTTGGAAAATTGCCCTTGCTTTTATACTTGTTACGTTTACTAGGGTAGGGTCAGCGTGCCCTACAGGGCGAGGTTAGGGACCTTGGCATGAAAGAGACTGAGATTTGGATCCCAGCTATGACTTGAGCAAGTGACTTTCCAACTCTAACCTTCAGTTTCCTTACATGTAAAATGTAGAAAATGATATTTACACCACAGAATTATCCTGGAGATTAAATGAGATAATGTACCTAAAGCTTAGGTCTGTGTCTGACACACAAAGTTTAATATTGTTGTGATTTGAGGAAGACTACTGAGCTGTATCTTCAAATGTTCTTCCAATTAAAGAAAACAGTGTATCTGTGGGAGAGTCAACTTCAAATTGTTTCTGATATTGAAGAAAGATTACAGGAAGAAGGAAGATTATTTATATATTACCTTACATACAATATATACATTATATTTCACATATTTCATAATATTTTAGACATTGTGAATGTAAAATATTCATAATATATACGTAATATTTCAACATGAAAGTATCTTTTTTCACATTTAAAGCTAATATACACTTGCTGTCAAAAGCATTTAATGACACAAAAATGTAAAAAGTAGGAAGTTAAATTCCTCCATAATTTTATATATTCCCTCCAAGATTTGGCACTTATGCTTTCAGATTATATGTATATAGAAATGTAATTTTAGGCAAAAATGGATCACATTACCCATATTGTTTCATGTTCATTCACCATAAATCTTGGGACTTGGCATTTCCATGTCATTACATAGACAGCAACCTCATTATTTTAAAATGTGGCTGGGTTTTCTGCTGTTTGGAAATACCATAGTCTGTTTAGCCAAGTCCCTTCTGATGGACATTTGGGTTATTTCTAAACTGAAATTAAAATAAACAGGGCTACTGTAAATAAACTTGACATTTTAGAGAACAGTTGCTGCTTTCTCCACTCCTTTAGAATAATAAAAGCACTAAAAAAAAAAAAAAGTCTGGCTGGTTTCTCTTAACTAAATTGCAAGATAGGCCTACTTAACCTGGAGATGTGGGCTGAGGGGCCCTTAGTCACTTCACACTTGCACCCAAGAACAGCTTCAGGGCCCAGACAAGCTTAGACTACCAGTCAATCAGAATCTGATTTCTAAACCAAAATTGAAATGAAAAAGCTGTGTTCAAACAAAATTGAGATTGTAAAAGGTTGGGCAGTTGTAGGTGTCTCTTCAAAAATTTGCCTATAATGTATGGACCAGGTTTGGATCCTGATTTGATCCAGAACATATATGACAACTGGGGGAATTTGACTACTGAGTGGATATTTGATAATATTAAGGAATTTTTAATAAATGTGTTAGATTTGGTAATGATGTTGTAGTTATGTTTATTACAATTCTTATATTTTAGAGATACATACTGAAAGATTAGAAGAAGAAATCACAATGTCTGGGGTTGGCTTTAGAATTATCCAGCTGGGGAGGACAGAATTGCGTGTGAGTGTGTGTGATGGTGGGTGGGTGGAGATGAATTGTTGTAGTAGAGTCAAGGGAATAGGTTAGATCATTCTTTCTACTTTTGTAGATTGTAAATTTTCCATAAGTTGAAAAAACAACTAGACTTTAATGACTGATTATTTCTACTAGGGTAGAGAGAAGTTGTGAAAGAACTGGGGGTGGGAAGAAAGCACTTTATCAGGGTTGGCTTATTTTAATAAAAGAATTTTTCCTCTTGGCCTTAGTCCAGGGGTGAGGAGCTTTTTCGTTAAGGTCACGGACTCATGGGAGGAAAAGAAAACAAACCAGAACATAAGCTTTTTTTTGTTTAATTTAGTTTTTTGTGTATGAGGAAGACCAGCCCTGAGCTAACATCCGTTGCCAATCCTCCTCTTTTTGCTGAGGAAGACTGGCCCTGGGCTAACATTGTGCCCATCTTCCTCTACTTTATATGGGACACCACCACGGCATGGCTGACAAGCAGTGTGTCAGCAGGCGCCCGGGATCTGAACCTGCGAACTCTGGGCTGCCAAAGCGCGACATAAACCGCTGTGCCACTGGGCCAGCCCCCAGAACATAAGCTTTTAATTAAAAAGATTTTTTTTAATAAACAGAAAGCATTAACTTTAAAAATTCAAGAAAGAAATCACAAAATTTGAGTCACTAAGTAATTGTGATAATGAGTGAGAAATAAATGTGCCTGAATTAATATGGCAAAACATCATAAATAAAGTGGTGTCAAAAGTGATATTAGAATTTAAAGGAGAGACAAATTAATTCTGATTGGGGGATGTAAGACAGGCAGCGTGAAATAGTGATTTTTTTGAAGTCAGCAGACCTGGATTAAAATCCCATCTTTGCCAATTACCAGCTGTGTGACCTTACACTTTAACCTCTCTGAGCATCAGTTACAGGTAAAATCATCATGCCTTATTCACAGCTTTGCCATAAAAAATAGAAACACTGACTATGAATGACATAATTCTTGGCACATTGATCACAAGCAATAAATAGTGTGGTTATATTACTATTAACACTGTTTTCATATTTATTCATTTTTCAAAGAAATAATCATAAGTCATTGCCTTTGAGTGAAAATATCATCTTTTTTTTGGCTTACCAGCATTCATTCCCTCTTCCTAACAGCACTGCCAATTTCAAACACTTCTCCGCCATCACGTGTCATCTTGATGGGAGAGTAAATCCAGTGGGCTGCTTTTCACTTCAAAAGCTCCTTCCTCTCGTGACCTTGGCAGAGCATGCTGTCTTTTGAGATTCTGCCAAATGGTTTATCCCAGCAGCAATATCATGGACCAGATCGTTCCTGCCAGGAAATCATCCTTCAGTTCCTGTTATCTTGCCCTTAGAGCTACCCTGGGCCTGGGTCATGCCAACTTCCAAGGCCAGTCCTCTTATCTTGCCTTATTGATTTTCAGAGCTATCCATTCTCTCACAACAATCCTCTGGGTTTTTTTTTTTTTTGGTGAGGAAGAGTGGCCCTGAGCTAACAGCTGTTGCCAATCTTCCTATTTTTGCTTGAGGAATATTGTCCCTGAGCTAACATCTGTGCCAATCTTCCTCTATTTTGTATATGGGATGCCACCACAGCATGG
Organism: Tapirus indicus; assembly: GCA_031878705.1. Lineage (NCBI taxonomy): Eukaryota > Metazoa > Chordata > Mammalia > Perissodactyla > Tapiridae > Tapirus > Tapirus indicus. The sequence continues at coordinate 22,581,488 of CM062931.1, read as the reverse complement.
CTTGATGAACAGTGAGTAGGTCCACAACCGGAATCTGAACCTGTGAACCCTGCCCACCGAAGCAGAGAGCACGAACTTAACCACTACACCACTGGATGGGCCCCACAATAACCCTCTTTTGCCAGAGGTAGCCAGAGTTGGATTTTTCCCATTAGTAAGCAAAAATTTCTCATTCCTCTATTCCAAATTATGGCCCATTAAGGGCTCCTGAAGAAAGAGGCTGTTGGCCAGAAAGAGGAATAGAAGAGAACGTAAGGGAGCAGCTGGAGAAAGAACAAAGATGTGGCTTGCATGAGCAAAATTCAGCAGAAAGTTAGATGAGGAAGTAGAGGGACACAGGGGAAGAAAGACCAGGTTTATACACCCATCAATTCCCTGTCCCCTAACTACAGCCAGATCCACCTCTGTCACCTTATCCAGCTTCTTACCAATGCCTGTACTTCAGATCCTACCCATCCCATTCAAAGGCTCCAAATTGTCCAGGTCCAATCTGAAACTTTACAGCCACAATTGCATTCATGTGCTTCCCCATCCACCAAACAAATGCCTCATATCTCTCAACCAACCTGCCACCCCACTCCCATCCCTCACCCTGCCACTGCCAAGCCCCTTCTCCCCCAGGAAGCCACTGGATCTCCATTACTGTCAGCCCTATTGGACACTCTCACCAGCTGTTATCTCAGACCTGCCTTTCCCATGTTTGTCTCTATTTGACAATTATCTTAGGTTGAAAGGCTCAGATGAGGATGACCCGAGGTGGGAAATTAACATTTGTATCTTTTCATAGAAGTGCTCTTCTGAAAATAGAGGATAGGTCTGTAGAATAATTGCTTTTTAAACAAACATACATGGACTTAAACATCTAAGCAAATGTTGAACCTATTAAAATCATGACCTCAGAGGCTATTGAGTTATGCTAATTATGCTGCCATTTTCCCCTCATATTTCTGAAACTCAGTTTTGGTAGTTTCTTTCAGCATCTAAAGCCTGATTTTTCTCATTCAATGAATGTGTTCTGAGTGTCTAGTTTGCCACAAACTTTGGGTCAGGTACTGGTGAAGAAGAGATTATGGTTATCAAATTCCTAGCCTCAGAAAGGACACAGATACCTAAAGCAATTATAAGAAGCAAGAGATCCAGATAATTTATTCTTAAGTAATCAAGTGTTTTTAGGGCTGTATAGAGTTTGCAGAAAATTCTTTACAGCATCCAAAAAATATGAGCAAATTGACATCTTTTAAGAGTGGTCATACCTCTAGCACCCAGATTGTGGTTTCCAGACACTATTTCCAACTAAAGGAACCAAAGCTTTTAGGAAAGGTAGCTGATCTGAAGTCTGAAGTAGGAAATCAACAGGATGAATATGGAATATCTTGTCATATAAGAGGCAAGAAGCTATCGAATACTACTAGGATCACCTCAAAATGATGCATAGAAGCCGATTTGAAAATATTCCCACTGGCCAAGATGGGATGATTTGAACATTAATAAGAATAATAACTGGAGTGGATTCAAGCTCATCAAACATGTTTAACTCAATAAGTTCAAAATGATACTAAAAAAAAATTGAAGGATTGGGAAAAGGATTGAGATACATTTATCCTCCCTTTGCTTTACAAACTGTACAACTGGATAACCAAGGAGTAGATAAAGGGAAATTTATCTCACAAAAGGATTATAGTCAATGGATGAAGAAAGGAGTGATAGGATTTTGCCATCTTGCAAGCCCCTAATGAAATGATGGATCACAGTACTGAACACCAGTGGTTGCAAACATCACAAAAAGAGCGAGAGTCTGACCTCTCTGGAGGCGAAAAGCTTTAATCAATTAATATAAAGCAACATTTCTCAAAGCATGCTATGCTAAATACTGTCTCTATTAGATGTTCTGCCAAAAATTATTTTAATCTTAAATAAGTTTAGAGACTGTAGAACACAGTATCCTTTCTTCCTTGATTCATAATGCACATTAGTATATTAAATTCCTCCAATAAACTATGAAAAAAAGAGAGAGCCTGACATCATGAGCATCCTGATAGAAGAAATAAAGTATTATCTATGCAAAACTCCTATAAAACAAATTGAACCTGAATCTGATAAAGGCTCTAGAGCCAATTAAAGGAAATAAGAAGAGAGAGGGACGTGTTAAATTATGCTATAGGGATGCAATCTGAAAATCCAGATGGTGTAAAACGCTGACGGTCGAACAACTTAGTTTCTTCTATAAATAAATTGTAAGGGGGAAAGAGTTGAAAGTGAGTCTATTAACGAAAAGAGACTTAAAAGATATATCACAATCACAATGTGGGAAGCTTGTTTAGATCCTGATTTTTGTGTGTGTGTGTGAGGAAGACTGGCTTTGAGCTAACATCCATTGCTAATCCTCCTCCTTTTGCTGAGGAAGATTAGCCCTGAGCTAACATCTGTGCCCATCCTCTATTTTTTGTATATGGCACACTGCCACAGCATGGCTTGATGAGTGGTGCGCCAGTCCACGCCCAGGATCTGAACCAGTGAACCCTGGGCTGAATCGGAGCGCTTGAATTTAACCGCTATGCCACTGGGTCGGCCCCCTGATTTTTTTTTAATGCTAAAAAAATCTCCATTTATGACAGTTAAACAATTGGAAATCTGAACACTGAATATTTAATAATATTATCAAATGTATTAGATATAATATTGACATACGGTTCTGTTAAAAAAAGGTCATTCCTTTTAGAGATTCATATGTAAACACATCTGGATAATATAAGGGATTTGCTTTCAAATGATAGTGGGTGAGAGTTTGGATGGGGCCATGGGTTAGCTGTGGGTTGATGGTTATTGGGCTGGGTGATGGGAACATCGGATTTCATCATATTATTTTGTCTACTTTTGTGGGGGTTTGAGATTCTCTGTAGTGTAAAATTTAAAAAACTAGAGTGGCTATAATTTTTAAGTGGCTGTTTAGTGTTGAATCTGACAAGGGAGGAGGTTGCATCAAGTTAAGTCTGTTTTTCATAATTTCCAGAAAGATAAATACCAAACTGTCATCTGTGGCTGCCTCTAGGGATAGGATGACAGGGATGGAACAAGGGGGATTTGACTTTACCTTAAATACTCTCAATAGTCTTTCCTTTTTACACTGAATATGTATGTACTTGTATAATATATAAAGTGTTAAGACAAGATTTTTTTCCTTTGATCACAAATACCCAATTCCTTAAAGTAACAAAAGCATTCTTACAGTGCGTCACTGAAATGAATGGGTATCACATGTTTTTACATATAAAATTCTGATGCAGTTTGTCTCATGATTATACAGTTCTGATTATACACAAAATCAAATAGGTCATATTGATCATAAATCAATTTTGGACAATGAGTGTGGAGCCAAGGAAATCAAGCCAAGGACTAGAGCCAGAGGCTTCCCACCCACTTGGAGGCTCTATAATTTAGTTAGCTATATGGCCAGAGCCAACAGGGATCTGGAACACTGTATAACAAATTAAGAAAAAATGTGTTCATGTTGCTTATTCTTTCTTAAGTATCCATGACATTCAATTTTTGTTCACAGAAGCCAGGATAGAAAGCACACAATGTAATTTATGATAGATATTTATAAGGGGCTCTCCGTTTTTGTGATATGTGTCTTAAAATACGTTACAGCCAGGAGGTCATCTGTTCATTCAATTTACCTGAGGTGGGAGGCAATATAGTATGATGGTAAATGTTTTAGTTTCTATTTGCCACAAACCACATAGCAAGCCTTTATAGGGCAACCATGAATGCAGAGAGGTGTTATGGGATAATTATGGCCATAAGAACCATTTTTCTTTTTCTTTGGTGAGGAAGATTTGCCCTGAGCTAACATCTGTTGCCAATCTTCCCCTTTTTCTCCTTGTTTCTTTGTGAGGAAGATCAGCCCTTAGCTAACATCCACTGCCAATGCCCCTCTTTTTGCTGAAGAAGATTGGCCCCAAGCTAACATCTGTGCCCATCTTCCTCTACTTTACGTGGGATGCCTGCCACAGCATGGCTTGGTAAGTGGTGTGTAGGTCTGTGCCCAGGATCTGAATCTGCGAACCCCGGGCCACCACAGCAGAGCATGTGAACTTAACCACTATGCCACTGGGCCAGCTCCTTTCTTCTTTTTTCATGTGGGCTGCCACCACAGTACAGCCACTGACAAGTGGTGCAGGTCTGCACCTGGAAACTGAACCTGGGCCACTGAAGCATAGCACACTGAACTTAACCACTAGGCCCCTAGGACTGGCCCAACCATCCTTTCAATAAATATTTGTGGTGTGCCTATGATGAGCCAGGTGTTATTGTAACTCTTGTGGATGCAGAGGTGAACAAGTCATGTTAATACATAAAGAATGACCTCATTCTCAGTAACAATGGCCATGTTACATGCTCTCTTTGTGTTATCTCATCTAGAAAGCAAAGATAATAACACCGACTACATAGAGTTGTCTTTAGGATAAAATGTGTGTAAATTGGGAAGAACATACCTGGCTTATCAAAAGTCCTCAATACATGTTATATTGTCAAATATAATTGATGTGCAGGTGGTGAGGGAGTTAATAAATACCTGGAACTTGGAGTACTTTCTCAGGGGTGCAGATGCAGTGATTACATGAGCCATAGGAGAAGATCAGGAGAGCCCTAGGAGTTTGGGGAAAGACTGGGAGACACCAGAGGCCAACATCACCCACTTCCCATTTTCCTCAGACAGGCCCTGGATGCAGGTGTAACATGTGAAGAGAGTAGCACCTTGACATTTAACAAAACTGGTTTCTCAAAGTCAGCAGCAGGAAGTATTGCAGGTTGCTTTCTTAATTGATGAGGAGAATCTCAACTTGCTGCTTCAATAGTGGTTCCTCAAATTGGCTGATAACCAAATAACCTGGGGGGCTTTTTGAAAATACAAACTCAAAGTTCCAAGGTGGAAACTTCTAGTGTGGGGAAATTCTGAGGACCACTAGTGTAAAGGAAGCAAAACTATTTGTTTACTGCTTTATCCCTCAAACCTAGAGCAGTGCCTGTTATGGAGGAGATATTCATGAGTATTTGTTGAATGACATTACTTTATTCTCACCTCCTTCCTCTCCTTCCTTCCTCCAAACACGGAGGGCATTTACCCCCCTGTGAAATGCTTTCTGAGATGTTCTGAGTATACAATTTAGAGTCTTCTCAGGAGTGGGCCCTATGTAGAGGAAAAAGAAGTGACTTTGTCCTTGATGGGATTTAAGGGGCATGGTCTGCTTGCTCCAACTCTTCCTCTCTGTGTCAGCCAGAGTACTAGCAATTTCCACCACTGCAACCCTTCCTATGTTGAGATATGGTGTCTCTGGGGAAACTCCAGTTAACTGTGATGTAATACATTACATCAGGAGAGGAAGGGTGTTGGAAAGGGAAGACTTGATGGAGAGCACCGGGGTAAAATCATTTTATTCGAAGCTTATCACACATCAGCACAGTTCGGGCTGTGAGAAGGCTGGCTGCCACTGTGAGCAACAGAGGGACTGATCCTGAAGGAATGAGATGCAGGGCAGGATTGGCGGGAGGTAGCAGTAAGGAAAAATCCCAGAGCTTGGGGATGACGGGCCAGGAGGTGCACCCAGGAAGCTGGTGGGAGTTGGGTGGGGGGAGAGTTGTTGGCAGGGGACAGTGGTGGTAATGGTGGCAAGCTTTGAAGAGTACAGAGAGGTGTTCACACTTAAAAGAAACTTTTCCTAAGTAACTCTTTGTCTTAGGCTGGTCAGGCGACATTAATGGCTCCAAGTGCTTGGTACACAGTTGACTCTGATCTGTTGACACGTATCACTAAGAGTTAGCAGTTCAATCTCACAGGCATTTTTGGAGTACATTCTAAGGGCTAAGGTTTGAGATACAGAGGAGACTGACCTGCATGCTCCTTTCATGAAGCATGGAGTTCTAAGGAGTCAGATTCACAAATTTACACCATTCCCAGGGCTTTGTGATCGCTGGTGATTGTTTCCTGGGGCATTTTCCTCACACAAACGCATTTATGAGTCTTCAGCTGAATACTTAAGGGCGCCCTCTGCAGATCTCAAAGTTCTTTCTCAGTGCAGGGCTCTTGTCTTTGATATTCTGCCCCAGAAGGTCTAAACAGCTCAAACTCTCCAGACCCTCAGCTGGTTCCTTAACTCAGGGAGACTTCCAGAAAGGTGTCCCTTCCCTACTCTGTGATCTGGAAACTCTCCAAACAGTAAGCTGGGGCAATCTTTCAGCTCACCTCATTTGCTTACTGTTTCTTAGAGATCACCGTTCTTCAGGTTCGTTGTCTGATTTGTTTTGAGAATTGTTCTTCCACTTATTTTGTACTTTTTCTTTGGTTGTTTCAAACAGGAGGGTAAATCTGGTCCTTGTTACTCCATCTTGGCTACAAGTAGAAATATATGAGTCATTCTTGACACTTTTGTTTCCTACTCATTTTTGGTTTTAATTTAAAATGTTTTTTTAAATTGAAGTCACATTGGTTTATAATATTATATAAATTTCAGGTTTACATCATTATATTTCCACTTCTGTATAGACTACATTGTGTTCACCATCAAAAGTCTAGTTGCTATCCATCACTGTATACATGTGCCCCTGTTTTTTTTTTTTAAATTGGGTTGCTTATCTTTTTATTCTTGAGTTGTAGGAATTCTTGAGTTGTATATCATGAACATGAGTTTTTCATCAGATATGTGTTTTGCAAATATTTTCTCCCAGTCTGTAGCTTGATTATTCACTTTTCTTAACAATGTCTTTTGTTAAGCAGAAGTTTTAAAATTTTTGATGAAGTTTAACTTACCATTTCTCTTTTATGGTTATGCTTTCTGTATCAATTCTAAGAAACCTTTGTGTGCCTCCAAGTCATTAAGTTATTCTCTATGTTTCTAAAAGCTTTATAGTTTAGCATTTAAGGTTAGGTCTATGTTTATCTCAAATTAATTTTTGTATATGGTGTGAGGTAGGGATAAATGTTAATTTTTTTCCCCACATGAGCATCCAGTTGTTCTAGTACCATGTGCTGAAAAATAACAGATAGCTTCTATTCTATTCCACTAATCTAACTTTTCAATTGTTTACTAGTAACACACTGTCTTGATTCTGTAGCTTTATAATAAAAGTTTTGAAGTCAGGTAGTATAAGTCCTCCAACTTTATTCTTTTTCAAGATTGCTTTGACTATTTAAGTCATTTGTATTTCCATATAAGTCTTAGAATAAACTTGTCAATTTCTACAGAAAAAAGCTTAGTGAGATTATGATTGGAAATGCATTGATTCTACTGAATCAACAGATCAATTTGGGGAGAACTGACATCTTAACAACTAAGTCCTCCTATCTTTGATATTGTAGTGTTACTATTTATGCAGGGTTTAAACATATATATTATATAATTGAATTTCAATGGGATATACTAGATTTAATATTCTTCTAGGATTTTATCCATTTCATCTATATATTTATATTTTTTGGCACAAAGATTTTTATAATATTATTTTATCTTTTTAATGTCTGCAGCATCTATAGTATATTCCCTTCTTTTTTCCTGATAATGGTGACTTGTGTCTTCTCTTTTATTTCCCCCTGGCCAATAATATCACTAAAGATTTTTCAATTTTGTTTTGGTCTTTACAAAGGACTAACTTTTGACTAGATTACTTTGAATAGATTATCTCTACTGTATGTTAATTTTCTATTTTATTAAATTCTGTTCTTTGTTATTTCCTTTCTCTTTCTTTGTGTTTATTTTGCAGTTCTTTTTCTAACTTCTTGGAATTAACATTTAGCTCATTAAATTTCAGATTTTATTCTTTTCTAATGTCAGTATTTCCATGTAAGTACTGCTTCAAATGAATCCCCCAAGTTTCATATATATATTTTCATTAGCACTTAGTTCTAAATAATTTCACATCTACTTTGATTTATTTTTGACCAATATATTATGCAAATATATGTTTCTTAATTTCCAACAATGAATTTTACTAGTTATTTTGATTTCGATTCTGAGCTTAGTTGCATTATGATATATGCAATATTATATCTCTGTATTTTATTCCTTTGAAATTTGTTGAGATTCAGCCTATGTATGATCACTTATTGTAACTGTTACATATGTGCAGGAAAATAACGTATATTCTGTAGTTGTTGAGTGGTATGTTATATATGACACAGAGGTATGATATATATAAGGTCCTTTTTGTTGTTGTTATTTCAAACAGGAGGGTAAATCTGGTCCCTGTTACTCCATCTTGGCCAGAAGTGGAAATATATGAGTCTTTCTCAATGCTTTTGTTTCCTATTCATTTCTGGTTTTAATTTACATTTCTCTGATGACTAATGATATTGGCACTTCATGTGCCATTTGTTTCTCTCTCTCTCTCTCTCTCTGTCTATATATATATCTCCATTAGGTCAAGTTTGATAATTGTGATATTCAAACCCTCTTCATCCTTACTAATTTTTTTTCCTGACGTTATCACAACATTGATTTGTACCTTTATGGGCTAATATTTTTCTGACAGTGGCTCCAGTGAGTCTGGAAGCTGCACAGATACCATCATTATGATAAAATTCTTCCTGAAGACCAGTTACGTCCCAAGTTAAGTTATTGCCCTAAGGGAAAAGAAACACAACGCCAGAGCTGACGTGCAAGTCCTCGTGGAGGGAGAGCGGGGAGCAGGGAGCGTTCTGAGCGCTCCCGGAGCAGCCAGCCTGCAGCGCGGGGAGCAGAAAACAATGGGGATGGTTAGCCTCAGCGAAACAGTTCGGGAGGACTCCAGATGTCTTCAAGTTGTCTATAGTCTGTGACGGGGCGGGGAGGAACCTTTCCCGAGGTCTCCGTCCTTACGCCTGGTCCCGCTGGGAGGTGACTCCTTTTCCCACCTGGTTTCCAGACAGGCACCTCTGGTAGATGCTATTTTCTGTTCCCTTGATTCTGGTGCCTCTCCCTCCCTCCCCACAGACCGCAGCTATATGTGCCTGGGCTCCTGCAATGCCTGCTTCTCTGAGGACAAATTTGATCAGGTCACTCGCCTCCCGGGAAAACCCTTCTTTAGTTCCCCCAGGTGAGAAGGCCTCCCTCATTGGTGTGGCCTTTCCCAGGCTGCCTGCTGCGCAAAAGCCCTACTTACTAATTCTTAAAACACATTTTTATCTGCTCATTCTATCAATTACTGAGAGAAGTACTTAAAAATCTCATATGATTATGAATTTGCCTTTTACTCCTTATAGTTTTGTCAATATATCTTGAAGCTATTATTAGTGCATAGAAATTTAAAATTATTATGGTTTCTGATGAACTGAATTTTTTTATCTTTATGAAACGACTCCATCTCTGGCAATGTCTGTTGCTTAAAATAAGCTTTCTCTATTGTTAATATGCCTATATCAGTGTTCTCTTGGTTAGAATTTGCCTGCTATCTCTTTTATACATACATTACATATGTATAAGTATGTAAACAGATGCACCTTTCATGCCTCTGGCACATAGAGTTGAATTAGTTATAATATTATGAACTTTTTTATGCAGCTTGTTGTTTTTGCTGGTCCTTGTTTATGGTGCTTTGGCTGTTTAGTTATTTTGTACTATGAGCTGCTCAATGCTTTGGAATTTTACCTGCAGAAATTATCTTTAGCCAGGTTAGAGGTGAAGTCCTTTAGAGAGGATTTTCATTTGCTTCTTCCAGGTTTATGGGACCTACTAGTCCAGGGTAACTCCAAATTAAATGTTCACCAAGAGATTTCTCCAGTTCTCCCAGGTAGTGTGAATTCAGGCTGAAAACATTCATGATGGCCAGGTTCTGTTTTTTAATCCCTTTTACTTAGCACTAAAATTTGAGCTAATGGATTTTCTTTTCTGCCCACTGGAGCTGGGAGTGAGATGGGAGAAGTGAGGGGTTGAGGAGTGATAACAGCGTATTTCTAAGTTCATTCTTAAATTGATGGTTTAACGTGCTGGGACCCCAACTTTTGGAGGAAGATCTCCTGTTAGACTCCTCAACTTGGGGAGCTCTGGGCTGTGTGTCTGGAGCCCCTTGAGGCCGTGAATGCAAAGTTCAAGCTTCACGACCTCCTCCCTCCTTGTTTGGTAAATGGCTGGCTGTAGTGCTCTCTCAACATCCCGTAGAGTTCCTTGTCTTCATTCAGTCCCTGATTTGAGAATTCCTTACTGTCTTGACAGCTCATTGACTCTTTTAAAATTTTTGTCACATTTCTAGTTGTTTTTATCAAGAGGATTCATTCAGGTATTTAGCCCACCACCTTACTGGAAACAGAAACTAAATTTAGTAGATGGCACCTCAAATTCTGTTAGGCTGCTTATTTATGCTTCTTTCCTCTCAAGTAATTACATATTTTAGTACATTACCATTGAGAGTATTTCCTTTTTTTAAACTAAGTCACATCAAGAGAAATTGGGAGGGGGATAGGAGTTGGTGGATAAGTATGTGGTAACTGTTTTAGTAATATTCCCAGCTTGGGTCAGTTTTTAAAGAGGATACTACAAACCACTCACACCTGTCGACTTGAAACTGCCCCAGAAACTTTATGTTTTTTATTTTTAGCTTTGACTTCCTTTCAGTTTATGTTTCTGTTCTAGTAGTCTTCTTCCAAAACTAAAATCACACAAACAAGCTGTGGTAGGTTGAATGTTTGCCCCCATCCCCCAGATGGATGTCTACCTAGGACCTCTGAATGTGACCTTATTTGAGAAAAGGGTCTTTGTAGATATAATTAAGTTAAGGATTTTAAGATGAGATCATCCTGGGTTATCCAGGTAGACCCTAAATCCAATGGCAAGTGTCTTCATAAGAAGAGGAAAAGACACAAATAGGAGAGGAGAAGCACAGAGAGGAAGGTGATATGAAGATGGAGGCAGAGACTGAAGTGATGAATCTATAAGCCAAGGAATGCCAAGGATTGCCAGCCTTGTGGCTAGGAGACAGGCATGGACTGATTCTCCTTTATAGCCCCCAGGGGGAACCAACCCTGCTGACACCTTAATTTCAGACTTCTGGCCTCTAGACCTGTGAGAGTATACATTTCTGTTATTTTAAAGCCACCCAGTTTGTGATAATTTATTACGGCATCCCTAGAAAACTAATAACCAAGTTTACAGACTCTCTCTGCTCCAATCACTTTTAAAAGTCTGCCATCTAGTTTCCCATGAAATATGAGCAAGGGATGACAATCAGGTGAGGGAATTGCACTGGAACTTCTCTGGAGGCCCGTCCCACCTTCAAGAGTTTCCTGGTTGTGAGGATTAAGTACAGTATGTGCTTAAAATTTTTAACAAGTATAAAGTCTTACCTAACTCTTATCATTACTTTTTTAACATGGCTAAGCATTCAGGCTTGGTGCTTGCCATCACGCCCCTCTTTATCCTCAACTCTGGCAGTGTTCTTATGGTTGACCATTCCTCCTGCCCCCTCTTTCACGCCTCTCCCCTCCTGCCACATACACACTGAAATAAGGCTCTCTGACGCTTCGCAGAGTGACCCGAACTTGGCAGAGAAGTAATTTTTATCCAGTGAAGACCAACAGCAAAATAGCTCCTAGAATTTGTATAGCAAATTGTAACTTAGGACTCAACTTTACATATTTTATCATCACAGCAGCTCTCTGACGTAGGTGTTGTCATGACCATTTTATTAAGAAGGACAGTTTTTCCCCAGTTAGAGTCAAAGAACTGGAGGGGGAAGAAGTCTTAGAGTTGCTAGCTTGACTGTTTCATTCATTAATTAGACGGTTCTTGAGTAACTGTAATGTACTAGATTCTAAGATGCCCTGGGGATTCAAATGTAATCAATCTATTCCAAGCTTCACCTGCTGGTGAGCAAATATATATCACTACCAGCAATAGTGTAGCAATTTTGTAACATTAATAAATTGGATATTTATTTTGAACCAAAGTAATTGTAAGTAGGAATTTTTTACACATTCCAAATCGAAAAGTGTAAATGACCAAAAATGTGTTGTAGAACCTTATGTATGTTGGTACCTATAAATCTACAGTAGTCCTCCCTTATTCATGGTTTTGCTTTCTGCAGTTTCAATTACCTGCGGTCAACCACAGTTCAAAAATGTTAAATGGTAAATTCCAGAAATAAACAATTCATAAGTTTTAAATTGTTTGCTGTAGCGTAATGAAATCTCACACTGTCCTGCTCCATCCCACTCAGGGCGTGAATCCTCCATTTGTCCAGCGTATCCATGCTGTATACACTACCCGCCCATTGGTCACTTTGTAGCCATCTTGGTTATCAGATCGACTGTCGGGGTATCACAGTGCTTGTGTTAAAGTAACCCTTAATTTACTTAATACTGGCCCCAAAGTGCAAAAGTAGTGATGCTGGCAATTGGGATAGACCAAAGACAAGCCGTAAAATGCTTCCTTTAAGTGAAAAGCTGAAAGTTCTTGACTTAATAAGGCAAGAAAAAAATCATATACTGAAGTTGCTAAGATCTACAGTAAGAAGGAATGTTCTATCTGTGAAATTGTGAAGAAGGAAAAAGAAATTTGTGCCAGTTTTGCTGTCACACCTGAAATATGTATGTATAGGAAAAGACATAATATATATATAGGGTTCAATACTATGCGTGGTTTCAGGCATCCACTGGGGATCTTGACATGTATTCCACGCAGATGAGGGGGAACTGCTGTACTTCATTCTTAACTACTGCATAGTCTTTCACAGAAGGATGTGCCATAATTCATTTGCCCATTCCTATGGTAGTTCCAACATTTTGTTGCAATAGACATCTTTTTGTACAAGTACTGAAATACTTCTTTAAAAAATGTATACTAGGGGCCAGCCTGGTGGCATAGTGGTTAAGTTCACATGCTCTGGTGGCATGGGGTTCAGAGTTCGGATCCTGGGCACGGACCTACACACCACTCATCAAGCCATGCTGTGGTGGCATCCCTCATACAAGATGGAGGAAGACTGGAACAGATGTTAGCTCGGGGAAAATCTTCCTCACCAAAAAACCGCCCCCCCTCCAAAAACAGTGTACTAGAGTAGAAGTAGAATTGCTGAGTCAAAAGATATTCACATTCAAAATTTGTAGATACTGTCAAATTTACCCATAAAGCTACCAATTTATAGTCCTATGAATATTACGAGCATACACTTTTCTGAATGTGCTCACCAACACGGCATAATATTCGTCTTTAAAATTCTGTCAATCTTAGGGGTGAAAAATGACTCTATCTTGTTTTAATTGATGGGAAGAGGGCAGAGGAAGAGATTAGGGGAGATTTTCACTTTCTTCTTTTTATATCTGATGGGAGACAAACTTGGATGGCCTCCGTACCTACCTCCTTCTGCCAGGCTGAACTGGCCTGAGCCAGTCTGCAAGGGGGCAGCAAGGCTCTTGTCTGATGTTAGCAATCTACGTATACAGAGGTTCTTTAAGATTATTCCAGGGTCCTCTATATACAAACTTTGACCTTCAGTGTAGACATGGGCCCTCTATATGCCTTCTCCCTGCTCTCCTTCCTGGACCCAGAGATCCTGTCATTCATTTTTCATGACCTGGAGAACTTAAGTATTCCATGGGCCAACATAGGTGTTATAGCAACCTAAATGTGTAATGTAGTGTGAGGGCAGGTCCTTTCTCTTGTGCATCCAGACTACTGTCAGAGGCTGGCCCTTCTCTGCTGGATGTTGACCATGGCTCATCTAGACTGTCTATGCCTGGCCCAAGCTGTGGGGAAGTGAGAGTTTGGGGGATTTGATGTGCTCTATTACTTCTCTCTAAGTGTTTCTCTAATAGACCCTGTATTATAACTGTACTGTGTGGTACTAGTGCTGTGTGTCTGTGACCCTTTGGCATGACAATATCTATAATGTTTTCATTTTTTAATAATAGAAACTTAAATATTACTTGAGTGATTTTTTTTTCAGTAGCAAAAACAATCATTTATTAACATCACAGAGCCTATGGGTCAGGCATTCTCAGTCAGGGCTCAGGAGAGACAGCTTGTCTCTGCTACGTGCTGTCTGGAGCCTCAGCTGGAAGACTCCAGTAGCTGGGGATGGAATCATTGGAAAGCTCTCTCCCTCACACGCCTGGGATTGATGGAGCCTGAGCCTTTAGCTGGAGTTGCCAGACCCTTACATGTGGTTCCTTCATATGGCTCAGGCTTCCTCGTAACATGGTGACTGGCTTCCAAGGACGGGCCCCAAAGAAAGAGCGCCAGGTAGAAGCTGCACTATTTTAGACTTAGCTTCAGAAGCCACCTAGCCTCACTTCTGTCATACTCCATTGTTTGGGGCAGTCACAAGCTTCCACCCGGATAGAAGGGGAGGGAACACAGATGCTGCATCTCAGTGGGAGGAATGTCAGTCACACTGTAAGAATATCCTGTGGGAAGGTGTGGTTGTCTTTGGAAATACAATCTGCCACTTTCCCTAATTCCTATAAACTCATTCTTTTAATTTCCAAAGTGGGAGATATTTGGTCAAATATTTCTCACCAGAAAAATATTATAAGATTGGAACTGCTGGAATGATAGGGGGATAACACATTTATTTCTCTAAACTAGAGTCTAGGTCTAGTGACCATTTAATCATATATCCTTCATTTATTGTAGCTGCCCTGGAAGTAAATCTCCTAAGAAAAAATATTTCTTTTATACTTATTATGACCTTCAAAATTGCTGACCCTAAATCTGACCACACAGAAAGTTAGTATATTCCTCTTAATGCTTCCTCAATACTTAAGAAGATCACCAGGAAGATGAGTGGCTAGAAACGCCTTTACTGCATTATAGGTGTGACCTCTAGGTATAAAACCTGAACCCAAAACCTGACCATTTGAACAGGATATCCACATTTCTTGCAAGTGGCACTCATTAAGTATTAGTCAATATCATATCTTTTTCATTGAGTTTAGCTCTGAAAGGACATAAGCATTGGGTTTATTTTTTCTCACAATTTTACATTTAATTTCTGATCCTGGAAACTATATTCACACTTACACAATATTTACCCCTTTTAAACTAAAAATCCTGCTTCTCTATGTTTCCATAAGAAATTAGGTTCTAGGTAGTCTGGACACTAGAAATGGAACAGGGCTCATAAGGAAAGAAGATATTCCCAGTGCCACAGTCTTCAAACTGTAAACGGGGAGGGGGTGAAGAAGTTCTGGGGCCTGAAAACTACTTCTCTTATTCAGATGCTAGATGGTTCCTGGTCCTGTGCATCAGATCAGGGTGTCAGTTCCAAAGACTCTGTTCTTGAGTTCAAACTGAAGGAGAAGAGGAACCAAGAGAATTAGCCTCAAACTGCTGCTTCTCAGGGCTGCAATTCTGCAACTTTAACAAAATTCTTTGTCCCCCAGCCCCCACTTCCCTCACTCTGTAGACAGCAGGGCAGTCTGCATCATCACTTTCATTTAAGTCACTGCTGGACTCCATTCCCCAATACACACGAGGATGGAGTCCATCCTAGATTGACTCCAGCCATCCGGACAGGGAGTGCATGACTAGAAGAGGCTGGCATAGCAGCATTTGACATTACAGGAGCCAAGTGTCACAACAGAGGAAGAGAATGTGTGTCCACTCTCTTCCTAGCAAGTTTCAGTCTTAATGCATCACAGGAAGAGGACAGTGGCGTTTTATTAAGAGGGACACTGAATTAAGGTAATGTGCTTTATTGATGTTGGCTTGTTTGGAAAATAATAATATGAACCCATTTAACCTTAAATATTGACTTTTTCTATCCACAAGTTAGAATTTTAAAGTATGGCTCAAAATTAATGATTACTGATGACACATATTAATATTGTCAAATCCTGCTTTTTCTGTTCAATGTATGCGTGGTGTGTCTTTGTCTGTCCTTTTACTTTCAACCTACCTGTGTCATATCTGAAATGAATTTTTTATAGACAGCATACTGTTGGATGTTTTTTTATTCCCTCTGTCAATTTCTGTCTTTTAACTGGTGTATTTAGACTACTTACATTTAAGGTAATTGTCGATATGTTAGAGCTTATATCTGCCATTCTATTTTTTTGTTTTGTTTTGTTGGTTTCCTCTGTTTCTCTTTCTGTATCTTCCTGAGAGTTACTTGAACGTGTTTTAGGATTCCATCTTGGCTGGAACTGAAAGCTGTTGAGTAATTTTTTTTTATTGTGGTGAAATATATATAACATACCGTTTACCATCTTAACCATTTTTAATGTACAATCAATGATATTAAGTACATTTACAAGGTTGTGTAACCATCACCACTATCTATTTCCAGAACTTTTTCATCATCTCAAACAGAAACTACGCAATAACTCCCCATTACTCCCTCCCTCCAGCCCCTGGTAACCCTATTCCACATTCTGTCTCAATTTGTCTATTCTGAGTATCTCCTTTAAGTAGACTTGTACAATATATGTCCTTTTGTGTCTGGCTTATTTCACTTAGCATAATTTCTTTCAAGCTATACCGATGTTGTAGCAAGTATCAGAATTTCATTCCTTTTTTGTGGCTGAATAATATTCCACTTTATAAATATACACCACATCACATTTTATTTATCCACTCATCTGTTGATGGACACTTGGGTCATTTCCACCTTTTGGCCATTGTGAATAATGCTGCTCTGAACATTGGCAAAACAAGTATCTGTTTGAGTCCCTGCTTTAAATCTTTTGGATATCTATCTAGGAGTGGAATTGCTGGATCATCTTGAGTAATTTTTTTAAAACACAAGAAGTTTCCCAACTATTCTATGACAGTGAGGAGACTGATTTCCCAGAACTCAGAATGGACAGGTGGGGACAATGTTACATAATGCCACAGAACAGAATATCATGTCAAAGAGTTATTCAAAGTTCTTCAGTTACTACTATGATCACCTCCTAAGCCTTTCAGCAGTGTGGGTGGTGAGGGGAAGGTGTTACTGGGGTTAGCAGCACCTAAAGGCTTCTCTTTATGCAGGATATGCTATTTGGTGAATCAGGATCAGAGACTAGAGGAAGGTAAGGGTTTCCAAAAAACCTTTTTCAGGCCATGGTTTGGAGGAGGTTTATAAATTCCATAAAATTGGAGTTTATGGAATCAGGAATCAGAAAGAATTCAGTTTCATTGACATAGAAACCTAGTTTCTATTACCACATTTGCCGCTAACTGGACATGTAACCTCAGGAAAGTGACTTCACTTCTTACGGCCTAAGCTTCCTATATGGTACAACATGCAGGGGAAGGATGGGAGAGTAGTGTGCTAGGGCTGGCCTGGATAGTATCAGGTCCCTTTCCACTCTAAGCTCTGTGATTTAAAAAGTTTATAGATTACTTTCATCTCTAGGTCAAAATTTCATTCACAAAAAGGCTCAATTCCTAGGTCCAGGCTGTGTAGATTTTTGGGATCAGCTAATTTCAAATGCCTCACCACAGAAGCTATTTGTCTCTATGCTGCCACACTTTTACTTAGCTAAAAAATATTCAACGTGAATTAATCTCATGTAACAAATATTTCCTCAGAGCATGAACCATACTGTTGGCCAGAGTTATTGTCACACCCTGGATCTGTTGTATTTTATATTATAAAACTTCAGAATAACAATGGGTCTTTTAAAGCCCATTATACTCTCCTTAACTGTTTTCTATAAAATGTACCTGCCCTTTACAAACATCCGGCTCTTTCTGTAAACGCTTTCTCCAGTTTTGACTAAATTTCCTCTAGAAATTATAGTAGTGTAGATTTGGAAAAGGCCTTACCCTTATTTCCCTGTGACAACTGAATTTGGTGCCCCTCTTGTTTCTACAGCATTCAGTGCCTTCATTATTCCTTCATTTATTCATTCATTCATTCAAAAATATGCGCCATGCTAGGTGTTGGGGATGCATCAATGAACAAGACAGGCATGCCCCCTGCTGTCATTTAGCTTAATGTCTAGAGATGAAGACGGACGTTGGCTAAGTAATAACAGGTGTGCTGGATGTTAAGAAGGAGAGAAATGCAGAGTTTTACATGCTATAGGATCTTATATTGGGGTTTAACCAAATCCTTGGGTATCAGAGATTTCTAGATGAAGTGGCATTTAAGGTGAAATCTGAGTAGTGAGTAGGGGTCAGCCAGGCAAAGATGGGGAGAGAGAACATTCAAGCAGAGGAAACAGCTGAAATGAGAAAGTCCACGGAATAGTAGAAAAACTATGAGAAGGTCACACTGGCCAGAGTGGAGAGAGGGCTGGGGAGAGTGGTGGGAGATAAGGCTGGAGAGGTATGTACAAGTCTGACAGGGATGCACATCAGAGGCCATGCTAAGGATTTTGGATTTTTATCTTCAAGGAAGTGGGAAATCACTGAGAGTTTAAAGCAGGGAAGAGACATGATTAAATCTGACATTTCAGTGGAAAGTAAAAAGAGAAGAGTAAGACTGAGAGAGAGACAGACAGACAGATAGTGAGTGAATACTACTCTCCCCAGAGGTTTGGCTGTGAAAGTGAAGAGAAAGAATCATTGCTGGGTGATAATAGTTAAGAAAGAATTATAGTTTTTAAAATGGGAGAGGCTTGCACATATTTAAATGCTAAAGGAAAAGATAAGGTAGGCTGGAGACATTGAAGAATTAGGAGAGAAAGGGACCATAGCCTAAGATTCCTGAGACCATGGACTGGAGGAGGAAATCTAGAACCAGGTGAAGGAATTGGTCTCTTGTCACATTTTGCTGACATTTTCTGACTAGATGTCTGTCTCCTTCACTAGGCTGTGAGCTCCTGAAGATCAGGGACTGTATCTTATTTGATTTTATATCCCTAGCATTCAGTTTAGGACTTAACACCCAAAGGGGCCCTGTAAGTGTTTAGCTGAACTGACCTGTCATTTGTGGTGGGAAGGCCTCAGCAGTGGTTTTTCCCTTAAGGATATAGATTCAGGTCCTTGATGCTGAGAGGGTTGGGGACCAACTTGAGAGAGGGCTTCTGGAATAGATTTAAAAAATGCCCAAGAGCTATGGAGTAGCAGAGTTGCCTGCTCAGTTGTTAGGCTAGTAACTGGCTGTTTATACCCGATGGGGAGGCCTCAGCTGATATTAGTCACAGTGCAGATAACGAGCAACCTATAATGTGCAAGACAAGAATGATTAAAAAACAAACTCCCTTCCTCTTGGTTTTCTCCTCAGTCCAGAAAGAAAGATGAGCAACCCAACAATGCAACTCCCCAGGTAAGGAACAATGCTCACTCCTTTTTTGTCCCCTTCTTGTCAGAAAGGATGCAGCTGTTCGCACAGGCCATGAACTGAATCGCAAATAGCTGACCTTGAATGTTTCTCCATTCAGTTGCTCTTAAATCTTGTACAAATATGGAAATTAAACTAATTCAGGGAAACAATGAGGTGGGCATTTTTCTTCTGTACTGGCAAAGGACGCCATTAATATTGATGAGCAAATATTATTCCATATTAATTTGTTTTCCTGAAATTTCAAAATACTTAAAAAATGTTTGATATTTGTGTGAGATGCTTCCAAGAATGAGAAAAGGAGGAAGAAGTGGCCCTTCAGTATGTGTAGGAAGGGAAAATGGAAACAGGATTAAAAGGACATGTGTATTTGGTTACAAAAACAAACTAGTTAATACAGTCACGTGCCACATAATGACATTTCGGTCAATGATGGACTGCATATATTACGGTGGTCCCATAAGATTGGTACCATATAGCCTAGGTGTGGAGTAGGCTGTACCATCTAGGTCTACGTAAGTGCACTCTATGGTGTTCACACAAGGATGAAATCACCTAATGACTCACTTCTCAGAATGTATCCCCGTTGTTAAGTCGAGTATGTCTATACTTCTAAGGAAGGAAGGTGCTAAGGATCCGTTTGTTGAACCAATATTTATTAAACATTTACTGTGTGCTCTTTGCCAGAAAGGGGCAATAAAAAGAAGAAGACAGTACAGTGTTTGTCTTTTTTGGTGTGTGTGAAGAAGACCAGCCCTGAGCTAACATCCGTTGCTAATCCTCCTCTTTTTGCTGAGGAAGACTGGCCCTGGGCTAACATCCGTGCCCATCTTCCTCCACTTTATATGGGACGCCGCCATGGCATGGCTGACAGGCAGTGCGTCGGCGGGCACCCGGGATCCGAACTCGTGAACCCCGGGCTGCCAAGCACGAACTAAACCGCTGCGCCACCGGGCGGCCCCTAGTGTTTGTCTTTTGAAGCTCATAACCTTGCACATTCAGTCCTAGAATGAATTCAAGTTTCACTGATGCTGCTCAGGGGGAGTGTCCTCTATGTTCTAGCAAATAGGGCATACACATAAAGGCCCACTTGCAGATGGGTGGAAATAATGATTTTATTCATCCATACAGTACCCTATAAATCCCATCACAGCCTTCTTTGATAAAAGCCAGATTACAGAACATGACTGAAGACAGAGGCCCTCTATCTGCCATCCTGGATTTCTGTTTGGGGACCTGGATGTTCCAATGTGCCTGCAGAGATATGACTGAGTTTGCAGAGGAGATTCTGAGTCCAACCAGTGGCCTAAAAGAGAATCCCAGGCCTGCCACCCTCACTGCCCCCACACCTCAGTGGCCCTGCCCACTCATCCACTTGACCCTGTGAATACCAATGCCTGGCCATTCAGATTAGTCTTCCTCCTTCCTCCCACATGTCATGGAAACACAAGGAGAAGGGGGATATGTGTTTTCCCTCTGCTGACACAAGAGCAAGAAGTTCCAAGTCTGCATGAGGCCAGGTGGGTTCCTATCCTTGGGTTCTTTGAGATATCCCTGGGTCCTTCCATCAAATCCCTCTTTTTACCTGAGGAAGTTTTGATCCCTGGAAGCAAATGAGTGAGACAGACACAGTCTCTGTAATAAGCACAGTGGGGCAAGGAAGCCTGGGAAACAGGAGCATTTAAGGTCAGGCGAGGAGAAGGAGAAAAACAAAGCAAACAGAACAGAACAAAACAAATCAGAGAGCTATGGAGACCCAGAAGAGAATGTACTTCATTCTCAGATTTCTAGAGGTAGAAAGTTTCAAGGAGGTGGACAGCAGTCCTGAGTGTAATAATGAGGCCGGTAAGGTCAGAGCTGACAAATGCTGGTTGCACTTCACAGCTGGGAAATACTGATGGCCTTTGTTCCAGGGAATTGGTGGGAGAAGCAAGATGGCTACAGGGGAGCAATAAAGTTAGGAAGTGGAGAGGAGGAATAGGGTAACAAGAAACTTGGCAGATGGGAAAAAAGAAAGAGGAGAGTTGCTAGAAGAGGTCATCATCTCAGGGTGGTTTTTATTAGGACGATGTATAGAGGCCTAGAGAAAAGGGTATTATGTGGGCGAGAATGGGGGGAATACAAATCTTCCACTAGAGAAGGCTGTGGGCTTCTTTGGGTGCCGGAGCCTTCCGTTATAAGGGGATTTTCACCAAAGAGTTTGAGGCTGAGAGGATTAGGATTCTGTGGAACTGATTTTCTGAGGGCACAGTTGAAACGTGTATATTCTGAGCCCTTGCAAATCTGAAAAGGCCTTTATTCTATAGCCATGCTTGAATGACTATTAGGGTGTAGAATTTTTCCTCTGAATTGTGTAAATATCATTCCATTGTCTCCTAGAGGTGTTTAGTTTATGAAAGAGAGGGCAGATGTCAGCAGCTTTCTGCTCCCTGGCCAGGTGCCTACCTTGGGGGAGTATCTTGGTGGAGGGAGGAGGGGGAGGTAGGAGAGTGGGCTGGAAGCTTGTAGGATTCCTTGAGGAATTTTTTTGTCATTTATAAATTTCAGCAGATTATCTATGTCTTTTTCCAGTATTCCTGCCCAACAATCATTTGATCCTTTAAATATGAAATCAGTTCCTAAGAAAAAGTTCTCTTATTATTTCCTTGATCATTCATTTGTTCTCTTTTCTCCTGGAATCCCTATTATACAGAAATTAGTTATCATACATCTTATCTTTTTGTTATTTTGTTTTTCATAATTTCTCTCTCTCTTTTCTCTGGTTTTTGGGAGATTCCTTAAACTGATTTCCTATTTCACAGATTCTAGATTTGGTTCTTGGCATATTGTTTGGCTCCTTAAGGCCTGTACTGATGTTTTGTTTTGGCACTGATAGTTTTATTTTTTTAAACTTTTTGTTCTCTCATGCCCCTTTTTCACAGCTCCTGTTTCATTTATGCAACATCTTCCTGAAGGTCACCCTGTCCTTTGAGATTTAAATAAAATGTCTAGCTCCCAATCCCATACCTGATGGGAAAATTAATGCCTCCCTAGGTTTTTTTCATTTTTGTTTTTTAAATTCTGAGGAGTATTGTAGTTATAGTCCCCTCTACGGCCAATTTTCTTTGACCAATGATCTCCTAATCGCACTCCTTATAGCCTACCCTGCCCAGACATAGAACTTGTCTCTTTCCTTTGGGTTTCCCAAACGCCATTCACCTTGTGTGGGGCACTCTTTGCTGAAGGTGTAAAGAAGGGGTGATATCACAGCCCTCCAGAGAGCACATTCTGTTCTTAAAAGTCCTTCAGCCACCCCATCATCAGGGACTTCTTACCCCCCATCTTTCTCAGCAGGGTTCTCTCCTGTCCTGTTGATAGACCCGCCTCTCTTCTTTATCTGCCTCTCTCTATCTTTTGATAGACCTCCCACTTTCAACCTGTTTGTGCTCATTCCAGAACTCTCTCACCAGAATTCTAAAGTTTTCTTTGTTTCTCTGTCGATACTTAAACAAGTCAAAAAGGTGTTGCCAAACCTGTTCTCTCCTTAAGAGGATTCAGTGGATTGAATTCAGGATCCTCCTGTTAAGATGACAGTTTTTATACCTCAGTACATGAATGAAAAAAAATTTTTAAAGTTCTCTCTTGTTTCCTTTACTAAATCCATCTTGGGTGGAGATATCTTTGCTCTGATTGCTCAACTTGTTATTTCTGATAGCTAATGTTCCTCGTGTCTATTCCTCCACCTTCCGTGATTTCTCTTATTTCTAAATAGAGGTCTAGGTTCCTCTTGGCAGTTGGCGTGGGTTCCCTCAGCAATTTGCATGACAGTGTTCAATTTCTGCTGGTGGTTTCCTGCTTCCTTTCCCTAAGCGAGGCTTATGTAAAATTTATTAAACATCCAATAAATATACAACCATATGACTTCCAGCAATGAAATGTGGACTGTAGAGAGTTCTGTACTCATATGAACTAACTATTGCTCCTCTCTCAGATACTTGAATCGTTAGCCAGGAGTGAAAAACAGACTCATTACCGTCTGTTCTCCTTTGTTCACCTGATTTAAATTAGCTTTTGTGATGCATCTGGTCCTCATACCATACCTTTGGGTGCCAGTTCACTTGGGCTGTCATATACTTGCATTAGGGGTGATAAACCAATCAGAAAAGTTCATAGTTGTTTAGCGTGCAACTGTCAATGTCCAGTTGACTAATTGCACACTAAAAACACTGCAAAAGTATCTGGTGCAAAAAGCCACGATATTGCAACAGGAACTCTTTTGCATTTGCTGCTGGGAGTGTAAATTGGTGTATTCTCTTTGGAAAATTGGTTGACAGTACCTACCAAAGTTTAATATTTACATACCATTTCACCCAGAAATGCCACTCGTGAGTATATTCCTAACTGAAATGAGTGCTTATGTGCACCAAAAGTTATGCACAAGAATGTTTATAGCATATTTAATTGTAATAGCCAAAACAAGGAACAATCCAAATATCTAACAATGGTAGGATAAATAAAATGTAGTATATTTACACAGTGGAATACTATACAGCAATAAAAAGGAACACACCACTGCTATGTCTAATAATGTGGATAAATCCCACAATCATAATGGTGGGAGAAAGAGGCCAGATATTTAATTGCATGATTCTATTTACATAAAATTCAAAAGTAGGCATAACTAAGCTATGGTGATAGAGGTTAGAAGAGTAGTTACTGTTCGAGTGGGTATTGGCTGGAAAGGAGTTGCTGGAATACTAGAAGTGTTCTATACCTTGATGTGGGAGGTCGTTACATGGGTGTATGCCTACGTAAAAAAATAGAGAGCTGTACATTCAAGATTAGTGCACCTTACTTATTCTAAGTTATACCTAAACTTAAAAAATATCATGTGATATCTTCTAGAACTAGGGAAGGAAGAATTGAGAAACCTTCTTGATTTGAGAGGGAAAAGAATACTTTCAGGGCCAGATGTTACCTAGAAGAATTGCCTTATGTAGAACCCATTTCTTCCTTTATCCTATTAACAGACATTTCTCCAACTAGAACAGGTGTGGTTAAAACTCCTCTTGCTACTTTACTGGGGATTTCTCACTGAGTTTGCTTGCACACCATTGTAAGCACCGCAGTGAAGACAAGTCATAAATCACACTCTCCGTGTTCCAGAAGCTTACAATCTAACAGACAAGACTCACCTAAAGGGAGTTTGGAAGATGCTGGTGTAGGAGGATCCTGAACTCAACTTCTCCCTCAGACACAACAAATCTACAACTACTTGTGGAACAATTTCCTCTGAGAGAGATCTGGAAACTGTATAAAAAGAACTCCTACAAAAAGGGACAACACAGAGAGGAGTGGAAGAGGCAGAAATACAGCCCCACTGAGGAAAAAAACCACCACCCTATCCATGGCACTTCATGGCCAGGAGAGATCTCAAAGGTACAGAGATTTTCTCAGAGGAGTGGGGTATCTGAGCTGCACACTGGGCACCCTAACCCTCAGACCTAGCACAACAGCGATGAGATCTCATAATACCTGGCTTTGCTGACTTTGAAAACCAATGGGGAATATGCCCAGGAAAACTATAGAACTTCAGGGAAAGAAAAGCCTGCTCTTAAAGGGCCTGTGCACAGACTCACTTGGCCTGGAAACCATCATAAAAACAGTAGATAGAAAATTGCACAGTCCATTGGTAAAAGAGACTCACTTACTAAGCTCAGAGCACATCCTGGAGGGACAGGATGTGGCTGGGCACCCCTTCTCCCTGTTCCAGGGACTGAGACACTGGTAGAAGCCATTACTGTGACCTAGGTCAGTCGTGCTGACACAGATGCTGGCAGACGCCATTGGAATCTTTCCTCTAGCCTGTTAGCATAGAGGTCTGCCATGCCCACTAGGGCACCCAAGGCAATTGAGCACTGCCAGGCAGCACAGGCAGCCTGCCCCAGGGACCAGCCCCTCCCACCAGCAAGTCTGCAGGGGGCCTGTGGGCCTGCGGCAGAGGATCATGTGGGCTAGCGGTGGTGGGGTGTGTGGGTTTGCAGCAGACTTTTGCTACTGGCCATCACAAACAGCCACACAGTGGATCTGCTCCACCTTACAACATTGGAAATGGTTGTGTGCTTCTGTACCTGGGGCTGTCCTCACCCATCTGTGCTCCTGAGGCAGCTGTGTACCACAGGCCAGCAGAGCTGAATCTTGCCAGATGCCTGAGCCACCCAAAAGAGAGCTGATAACAGTGGCCTGCCCAGAGAGCTGCATCACAATTGCTGCTCACCTGCAGCAATTGTGAGCCCCTGAGCCTAGCAACCAGCTACACTGGGTGCCTGACTTGCTTACCAGCAAAACAGCAGTAGTTGTGTGCTATTAGACCTCACAGCCAGCCATGCTGGGGGTTTGCCCCACCCAATAAAGTGACCATAGCAGCCACATGTGGCCAAGCCTTTACAACCAGCTTGTCCAAGGGCCAGCCTAGCCTACCTGTGTGCCTGCAGCAATAACAGCCCTGCTGCAACAGAAGGGCACATGCAACCCACACAGGGGATACTCCTGGAGCATTTGGCATGGGTGACAAGAGGGGAGCATGTTGCTGGGCACCGTAAGGCATCTCTTACAGAAGGCCATATTTCCAAGATCAGGAGATGTAACTGATCTACCTAATGCATAGAAATAAACAGAGAGAAGAGGCAAAATGAGGAGACAAAGGAATATATTCCAAATAAGAGAATAGGAAAAATCCTCAGAAAAAGAACTAAAAAAAACAGAGATAAACAATCTACCTGATAAAGAGTATAAACTAATAGTCATAAAGATGCTCACTGATCTGGGGAGAAGATTAGGTTAATACAGTGAGAACTTCAACAAAGACTTGGAAACTATAAAAAAGAACCAATCAGAAATGAAGAATACAATATGGAAGTGAAAAATTCGCTAGAGGGAATCAACAGCAGAATAGATGACACAGAAGAACAGATCAGTGATCTGGATGAAAGAGTAGAGGAAATCACCCACACTGAACAGAAAAAAGAAAAAAGGATTAAAAAGAATGAGGACAGGGGCTGGCTGGTGGCGCAGCGGTTTAGTTCATGCTTGGCAGCCCGGGGTTCACATGTTCGGATCCCGGGCGCCCGCTGATGCACTGCTTGTCAGCCATGCTGTGGTGGCGTCACATATAAAGTAGAGGAACATGGGCACGGATGTTAGCCCAGGGCCAGTCTTCCTCAGCAAAAAGAGGAGGATTGGTGATGGATGTTAGCTCAGGGCTGGTCTTCCTCACACACAAAAAAGAACGAGGACAGTCTAAGGGACCTCTGGGACAACATCAAGCATACTAACATCTGAATTATAGGTGTCCCAGAAGGAGAAGAGAGAGACAAAGTGGCATAGAATTTATTTGAAGAAATAATAGCTGAAAACTTCCCTAACCTGGGGAAGGAAACAGATATCCAGGTACAGGAAGAACAGAAATTACCAACCAAGATGAACCCAAAGAGGCTCACACCAAGACACGTTATCATTAAAATGTCAAGAATTAAAGATAAGAGAGAATCCTAAAAGCTGCAAGAGAAAAGCAACAGGTTACGTATGAAGGAAACTGCTTAAGGCTGTCAGCTGACTTCTCAGCAGAAACTTTACAGGCTGAGATACAAAAATCCTCAACAAAATATTAGCAAATAGAATACACCAATACATTAAAAGAATCATACACCATGATCAAGTGGGATTTATTTCAGGGATGTGAGGATGGTTCAACATTTGTAAATCAATCAATATGATACACCACATTAACAAAATGGAATAAAAATCATATGATGATCTCAATAGATGCAGAAAAAAGCATTTGACAAGATTCAGCATCCATTTGCGATAAAAACTCTGAATAAAATGAGTATGGAAGGAAAGTACCTCAACATAATAAAGGCCATATATGACAAACCTATAGCTAATATACTCAGTGGTGAAAAACTGAAAACCATCCCTCTAAGAATAGAGACCAGACAAAGATGTCCATTTTCACCACTGTTATTTAACATAGTATTGGAAGTCCTAGCCAGAGGAATTAGACAAGAAAAAGAAATAAAAGGAATCCAAACTGGAAAGGAAGAAGTAAAACTGTCACTATTTGCAGATGACATGATTCTATATATATATAGAAAACCCTGAAGAATCCACCAAAAAACTATTGAAATAATAAATAAATATAGTGAAGTTGCAGGGTACAAAATCAACATACAAAAATCAGTTGTGTTTCTGTACACTAACAATGAAATAGCAGAAAGAGAAATTAAGAAGGCAATCCCATTTACAATCACAACAAAAAGAATAAAATACCTAGGAATAAATTTAACCAAAGAGGTGAAAGACTTGCACACTGAAAACTATAAAACATTGTTGAAAGAAATAAAAGAAGACACAAAGAAATGGAAAGATATTCCGTGCTCATAGATCAGAAGAATTAACATAATTAAAACGTTCATACTTCCTAAAGCAATCTGCAGATTCAATACAATCACTATCAAAGTCCCAATGACATTTTTTGATGGAAATAGAACAAAGAATCCTAAAACTCATATGGAACAACAAAAGACCCCAAATAGCCATAGTAATCCTGAGTAAAAACAACAAAGCTGGAGGTATCACACTCCCTGATTTCAAAGTATACTATAAAGCTATAGTAAAACAGCATGGTACTGGCACAAACACACACACACACACACAGATCAATGGAACAGAATCAAGAGCCCAGAAATAAACCCTCACGTATATGGACATCTAATTTTCAACAAAGGAACCAAAACATACAATCGAGAAAGGAAAGTCTCTTCAATAAATTGTATTGAGAAAATTGGTCAGCCACATGCAAAAGAATGAAAGTAGACCACTATCTTACACCATACACAAAAATTAACTCAAAATGGATTAAAGACTTGAATGTAAGACCTGAAACCATATAACTCCTAGAAGAAAACATAGGCAGTGTGTTCTTCAACATTGGTCTTAGCAGCATCTTCTTGAATATTATGTCTCCTCAGGCAAGGGAAACAAAAGGAAAAATAAACAAATGGGTCTACATCAAAATAAAAATCTTCTGCATAACAAAGGGAACCATCAACAAAGTGAAAAGACAACCTAACAATTGGGAGAAGATATTTGCAAATCATATTTCTGATAAGTGGTGAATAACCAAAATATATGAAGAACTCATACAACTCAACAACAAAAACCAAAAAACCCAGTTAAAAAATGGGCAAAGGATCTGAACAGACATTTTTCCAAAGAAGATATACAGATGGCCAACAGACACATGAAGATGCTCAACATCACTAATTATTAAGGAAATGCAAATCAAAGCTATAATGAGATATCACCTCACGTCTGTCAGAATAACTATAATTAACAAGACAAGAAATAACAACTGTTGGAGAGGGTGTGGAGAAAAGGGAACCCTCATATACTGCTGGTGGGAATTCAAACTGGTGTAGCCAGTATGGAAAACAGTATGGAGAATCCTCAAAAAATTAAGAATAGAACTACCACATGATCCAGCTATTCCACTTCTGGGTATTTATCCAAAGAACAAGAAAACACTAATTCAAAAAATATTTGCATCCCTATGTTCATTGCAGCATTATTTACAATAGCCAAGATTAGGAAACAATCTAAGTGCCCACCAATGGATGAATGGGTAAAGAAGATATGATATATACACAACGGAATACTACTTAGCCATAAAAAAGATGAAATCTTGCCATTTGCGACAATATGGCTAAACCTTGAGGGCATTATGCTGAATGGAATAAGTCAGATAGAGAAAGCCAAATCATTTCACTTGTGTGGGAACCCCCCCCCCCCAAACAAACACATAGATATAGAGAATAGATTGGTGGTTACGAAAGGGGAAGGGGGGAGGGGAGAGGGAAAAAGGGGTAAAAGTTCATATGTGTATGGTGACGGATGGCAATTAGACTTTGGGTGGTGAACATGATATAGCCTACACAGAAATCGAAATATGATGATGTACACCTGAAATTTATATAATGTTATAAACCAATGTTAGTTCAGTAAAAAAAAAATCAGTCAACTAAAACTTTGCAGAGATCCTCAAAAAGTCAGAAGCCATCTCATCCTATATAAATTGCTATAAGCCTTATACTAGTTGCTTTTTAAAAACAAATATTTTGATAAATATATACATTAGTAAATATGGCAATTGGCCGCTCAGCATATTGATTTTTTGTGAATTGACTAGAATGGTAAGGTTCATAGCACAGTAGAATTATCCCCATATTCCAGGGAAACTAACTTAGTTTCATAGATAAAGGAGCAAAGTTCATATCTGTTGTGTGCACAAGGGTATGACTGCATGTTCCTTAGAAAACTGAAGACTATAGAGTAGATGACTCAAGCTCATGTTAACACTTGAGAAGCACAACAAAAAGAGCTCACAAAGCATATTCACTAAACGATAAAAAATGTAATATAGACAATTGCCAGAAAACCACCTACCAAGCTTTTCAGAAACACACATAATGTCATTTGAGTTCTTACGGAGAAGAAATAAATCCAAAGCTAGAGAGCTCCATGTTCCAGCGTATATGAGAACATTGTCACATCCAGATCTAGGATGGTATTTGGCACATAGTATGACACGTTATCTTCACTGCAAGCACTTTCTTGTGCATATGGTCCCTCCAGCTAGAGGAGCCCATACAGTCTATTTTATCAAGAGTAAAGACAACCAAACTGAAAATAATCTTGCATTAAATAGAATCAACTTATATTTGACCAAGAAAGCAGTATATATTTTATAGATACACTTTTTTCCTTAAGCCATTACTGCAGAAAATACTGTACACTGATGGTATAGAATAGTTTCATGCCTACGTGCTGAGCATTAATTGTAACAAGAGTTTAACAGTGTACATTAACTACAAGGGATTTGCTATGGATTCTATGAGTCTTATATCTGGCCAACTGTAAACAAAAAATGTCCTTTTTTTCAATTTAAAAATGGTTTATGATTTGAAATATCCTTTTTTCTGACGTGTAGCATTGGGAGTTTTATTAGTCAATATGATTTAAAGATGTAATTTTCAAAAAGGAGTCTTGGAACAAATTCCTTGATTATGTCTTGACTGCTCCAATAAAATGAAATTATGTTCAGTAGCTAACATGTGAATGCAATATGTTAAGTAAAGCCAAATTCATTCCCTTTTAATAGGTTTTTAAATTAAAAAATGTGGCACATCAACAAAAACAAAAGATTAATGTAAATAAAATATTTAGAGAACTTAGTATTACTATCTTTTTTTCTAAAGTACAAATTGTGAGGTTCTGAATTCTCCAGGAATTCAGGAGAAAGAAAGATCAGTGAGAAATGGAGTAAGTGAATTCAGTGAAGGAGGGGGGACTTGAGATGTGTTTTTAAAACTAGATAGGCAGACAAAATGTCAGAGAGTCCTTCTCTTCATTGTACTTTCTTAAAGAACCATAGAGCTTGCTAGAGCTGGAATAGTGACCTGCATAAGGACAGGATATTTGTCAAACAGGGGAAGTAAACCAAGAAACGGACTACAGACTTCTCTGAATATCCAGACTTGGACCCTGAACTGACACTGGTCTGGGCTCTTAGGGAAGACAGAAGCTGGGAAGACAGAAATACCGAGGAGTGTAGGAATCAGGAGTGAACTGAGGTCCAAACTAAATTCTACAGCCCAATGGGAAATATTCAACAGAGATCTTTTCTTTTCTAATAAAGCAATTATTCTTATTGCATTAAAAAAGCAGAGCGTGTGTGTGTGTGTGTGTGTGTGTGTGTGTGTGTGTGTGTGTGACAGGCTGACTCACTTTCAGAAGAGTACACAAAGTTAGGTGGGGATATTGATTCCTCCTTAATGGGTTTTCCTCTTTCACCCCACTCATGGGTCGCAAAACACACACACATGTACACACACACACACTTCATACTCTGGTGTTGGCAGGGAATAAGGAATTTATCTAAAGTTGCTAGGCTGTAATGGGTGGAGCTGGGAGGGTAACAGAAAGGTTAGCTGATATATGAAGACAGCTCTAATTCGTTATCTGCTGGCTGTGTTCATGCTACCAGAAGTCTGACCCATCTGCTGTGCTCTCATATGCTGTGCTCTCATAATTGCCTTTGAAAAGATTTTCCGGCTTCGAGGAAATCAAATCAAATTTGTTACCAAGCAAATTGAAATTTCCAGGATGCAGCCTTGCTAGAAGTTCTAAACTTCATTTAAAAGAAGATTTCAATCTCACCGTGTTTCTACTTTCTCTAAGGAGCTGTTTTTGTGCTGTTTGGCCCCTTGCTACCTGGAATGGAACAAAGGTATGGTTTAAAATATTTTTTTCTACAGAATTTAGGATTGATATTTTCGGTAGGTTGGTAGAAAAGGCAAACTACCTTTTCTTCCGGTGAAAATGTACAAGAACTGAAAGCTCTTGGTAGGGCGGTGGGATGGAGCTTACAATGTTAAAACAATTTTTGGATACAAAGTATGTACCATTTCAGGAACATCTGGCTCACAACTCACCCAGTTATTTGATTACTGAGTTTGCCTTTCCCAGGTCCTGCTTGGGTGAGAACTTAACCGCCATTTATAATCTGTTTCTATGGGGAAATATTAACTGCACTACAAATAAACCTATACATTGCTACCTAGTCATATTGGGGGTACTGGAGCGTGCAAACTTAACCAGTGCACCACTGGGCTGGCCCCGGATATTTAATTTTTTAAATGTCAATGTAACACTTGGGTAAGTGCTAGTTCTCAAGGAAACACGAAGCTATACTAAAGATACTCTAGGAATGGTGGCATGTTTAAGTCCCAGGTTCACAAAAAAGGTTTTGTAAGAATCACTGTTTTGGACCATTAATTGCAATGTTCATTTATTCTTCCAACAACTATTCATTGGAATCCTCATGTGTGCTAGGCTCTGGGGATGCGATAGCAGACTCGCACAGACATGGTTCCTTCTCTCATGTGGCTTTCATTTTTTTAGGGCATATAGATATTAATTAATCTCATAATTTAAAACGAAGTTACAAGTTTGGTAAATCATATGAAAGAAAGGTACGTAGTGCTATGAGAGAGTGTAATAGTAGGATTTGATCTTCTCTGGGGAGTCAGAGAAGACTTCCCAGTGGAGATGATAATTGAACTGAGATCTAAAGGATAAGGAGAATTCTATCTGTAAAGAAGGAATCAAAGAATTATATTCTAGGTATAGGGTTGTACTCTGAGGAAATGAAAATCAGCCGTGTGTTGTTAGGAGAAAGAGCATAGCTCAAAATGAGCTGGGGGAAGTACTTAGGGGTCACTGTGTGTCACCTCCTAGGCTCTATTAGGAATTTTATTCTTTTTCCTGGGAACAATGGAAGGATACTGATTCATTTTTGAGAGGTGGGAGAAAGGTTGATAGGATGAGATTATCTCAAAATTTCCACTTTAAATATGTTATTCTGTCCATAGTGGAAAGAATAGAGTGAATGCAGGGTTAGGGGGCTGTGGCAGTGGTCCAGGACGGAGGTGATGATAGCTTGGATTAGGGTGGCAGAGCAGGATCATTGGGAGATAGACTTAAAAGGTAAAATTGACGGACTTGAATTAAATGTGGGGTAGTGAGAAAAAGGGAGGTATCAAAGATAACAAGGGGTATCATAGTGGACATTTGAAGGTTTAGGGATGGGTGAGATATGCTGAGATGAATTTTGGACATGTAAATTTTGGGTGTCTTTAAGACATCCTAATGGATATGTACAAAGACAGTTTGCTATAAAGATATGGCTCAGATCTCCTCATAAATGTGTTTGAGAGTCATTTGTGTTCAAGAGCCGCAGGTAGGGATGAGATCCCTTAGGGAGAAAATGTCAAATGAAGAGGGTGTAGGACTGAGCCTTGAGGAACTACAACGTTTAATGGCCAAGTAGGGGAAGAATAAGTCTACAAAGGAAACAGAATGAATGGCCAGAAATGCAGGAAGACAACTAGGAAGCTGTTAGGTGTGCAGAAACAACAACTACAAAAGGCATGTCTGGCTGGAAAGGAGAGGAGAAAGAGAGCTAGCTGGAGACTATGTGAGGGTGAGACTCTTTTTTTTATAGTAAGATTTTATAGAGCAAAAGCCAATTTAATGCTTTATAATTCTATTTATATATCATTTTCACAATGATGACATTATAAGGGCAGAGAATGAATCGGTGGTGGCCAGGGAAGAGGCACAGTGGGGTGTGACTGTGAGGGGCAGTTCTTGGGGTTCCACCTAGCAAGTTCCTTCGTGGTGATGGAAGAGTTAATTGTTAGCTGCAATTAAGTGACATTGGAATAAACTTTGTACTCTAGTTAACAGTACTGTACAAATGTCAATTTCTTGGTTTTGATACTGTAATACAGTGATATAAGATGTCACTATTGGGGAAAGCTAGTTGAAGGGTACAGGGGACTCGGGACTATGTTTGCAAATTCCTGTGAGTCTGTTTCAAAACAGACATTTGAGTTCATTCCACAGGTCTATTTTATTTCAAAATAAAAAGTTGTAAAAAGTCAATGAGAGAGAAAGAGAGGGACATGAAATTAACAGTGAAAAGGTGTCCTCGAGTAATGTCCTTTTCTCTTTTTCTTTAGTATTTTGTCCTTCAGGTGCAGCCTAATTAGTATTATCATCATTATTACTCATGTATAATGTACAGGAAGCACTTCTTTTCTAAAAGTATAACTCAAAACCTCCAAGGTATTGCCACTAGAAGACACTTTCTGGAGGTGGTTCAGCTGTCTTAAAGAGCCAAATGTGTTTGCAGTAGGACCTTCCGAGTTGATTCTAGCTGGTGGCGGGGGTGGGCTGCTCCCTCCCGAGAGGGCAAGCTTTACTTACAATTATATATCAGAATAAGTGAGGAGTGCATATACTTTGAAAAGGCATATTTAAAATACCAGTTCCCCCACTATTTTTATTATGCAATATAATATATATACAGAAAAGTTCATAAAACATAAGTGAATTTTAACAGTTACAAAGCAAACACCAGTGTGACCCAGGTCAAAAACCGTAATGTTACTTACCAGAATCCCAGAATTCTCTCTTGTGCCCCTTTCTTTTTTAAAAAATAGCTTTATATGATTTAACTACCATAAAATTTACCTGATTTAAGCATACCAGTCACTGGTCTTTAGTATATTTGCAGAGTTGTACAGCTATAGCCACAATCTAATTTTAGCTTCTTTCCATCAGCCCAGAAAGCAACCTCATGTCCATGATCAGTCACTCCCCATTCCCTGTCCACACCCCCACTCCACCCCTAGAAACCACTAATCTATTTTTTGTCTCTAGATTTGCCTATTCTGGACATTTCATATAAATAGAATTATACAACATATGGCTTTTTGTGTCTGGCTTCTTTCACTTTGCATGATTTTTTGAGGTTCATCTATGTTGTAGCATGTATCAGTACTTCATTCCTTTTTATTACTTAATAGTTTTCCATTCTGTAGATATACCCATTTTATTTATCCATTAATCAATTGATGGGCATTTGGGTTGTTCCCCCTTTTTGGCTATTATGAATAATTGAAATGAAAATTCATGGACACATTTGTGTGTGGACATATGTTTTCTGTTCTGGGTGGAGACGTAGGAGTAGAATTGCCAGGTTACACAGAAACTGTATGTTGAACATGTTGAGAATCTGCCAAACTGTTCTCAAAAGAGCAATGCATGTTGGTTCTTGTTTCTCTACTTCCTCACCAACATTGTTATTATCTGTATTTTTTAATTGTAGCCATCATAATGGAGTGAAGTGGTATTGTAGTTTTGATTTGCGTTTCTCTCTTGACTAATGATGTTGAACTTCTATTTGCGTGTATTGCTGATCATTCAAATATCTTCTCTGGAGAAATGTCTATTCAAATCCTTTGACCATTTTAAATTGGGTTATTTGTTGTTGTTGAGTTTTAAAAGTTTTTTTTATATATTCTTGTTACAAAGTCCTTATCAGATATGTCATTTGCAAATATTTTCTCTGTTGTCTTTTCACTTTCTTGATATCATTTGAAGTGCAAAATTTTTTATTTTGATAGCCAAATTTATCAATTTTTCACTTGGTGTGGGATCTAAGAAATCATTGCCTGACCCAAGGTCACAAAGATTTATTCCTATTTCTTTTTAAAATATAAATGAGCCAAAGATGGCCTCTGTCTCTAGATTGTTTATTTGTTTATAGCAGACTGAGACCCATTAGCTCAAAAGCTGGTGGCACCAAACTCAAATTTTTACACATTGAATTGTTTTAAACATAGCCCAAATAAGCAGAATTTGGTCATATAAAGCCTTGTTCTTCAAGAATGTTTTATCTTTTTGGCCTTTTGTGTTTCCAGATAAATATTAGAATAAGCTTTTGTGCTGTAAACAAAACAAAAACAAACTACCCCCAAAAATCTTTCTGGGAATTTGACTGGGATTGTATTGTATCTATAAATCAATTTGCAATGAATTGACATTTTTATAATATTGAGCTTCCAATCAATGAACAAAATATAAATCTCCACATATAGACCTATCTAATGTCCCTCAATAGAATTTTATAATTTTCTCCATAGATGTCTTCACATTTTTTGTTAGATTTAGTCCTAGATATTTCATATTTTATGCTATTGTAAATGATATCTTTTAAAATTTTGATTTTCTTGTTTGTTGTTGGTTTGAGCATAAATTGATTTTTTAATCTGTTGATTATTTATACAACAACTTTGTAATTTATCTGTGGGTTATTTTGGATGTTTTATGTATACAATCTATCTTCAAATAATGAAAGCTTTTTCTTCTTCCTTTCCAACTCTTATGTCTTTGATTTCTTTTTCTTGCTTTAATCCCCTGAGTAGGTCTTCCTGTACAATGTTGAATAGAATTGGTAACTGCGGGTAATCCTTACCTTATTCCCAGTATCAAAGGGAAAGCTTTCAATGTGTCACCATTATGGATATTTGCTGTATGTTTTGTTTTACATACCCTTTCTCAGATAAGGAATTTTTCCCTATTTTGCTCTGAGTTTTTGTTGTGAATGGATGTGATTTTCTTAAACTCTTTTTCTGTGTCCGAGATGATAATATGATTTTTCTCCTTGAATCTGTTTCCGTGGAGAGTTACCTTAAATTTTTTAATGTTAAACTAACCTTGCATTTCTGGAATGAAGCCTAATTGGCTATGGTATTTTATCTTTTTTATGTATTGCTGGTTTGGGTTTGTGAATATTTTTATTAAAATTTTTGCATCTATGTTTATGAGTAAAACTAGCTTATAAATATCTTTTCTCATGCTGTCTCAAGGATTAAGGTAGCCTCACACAATGAATTGGGGGGATTGTTTATTCCATTTCACTTATCTGAAAATTTTCTATAAGATTGAAATGATTTCTTCATTCAAAGTTTAGTAGAACTGGTATGGAGTTATCTGGGCTTAGAATTTTGGGGGGAAGAATTTAGACCACCAATCATTATCTTTAGTGGTTGAAGAGTATTCAAGTTTGTTATTTCTTCTTAAATTCACTTGGTATATTATATTTTTCTAGTAATTTATCCATTTCATCTGAATTTCCAAATATTGAAATAAAGTTAATAATATCCACGTATATTTTTAATGTTTGTAGAATCTGTAATTCTCTTTTTCATTCCTAATATTGTCTTTTCTCTTATTTTTCTTATCAATTTTGCTAGAGATTTGCTAGTTTTGTTAGTCTTATCAAAGAATCACCTTTGTCTTTGTTGATCCTGTCTAATATTTGTAGAGTTTCTGTTTTATTAATATTTATTCTGATAGTCTTTCTACTTTCTTTGGATTATTTTATTTTATTGCTAAGATAGATGCTTAGCTCATTATTTTTTGGCCTTTCTTTTTTAACATTCACATCTAAATCTATATACTACTCTTTTTAAGTACTGCTTACCTGCATACTATACATTTTGATATGTCAGATCTTATAACATTCAGTATAAAATATTTTCTAATTTCCATTATGATTTATTTTTGACCCAAATATATAGAGATTGTATACATTTTTTTTTGGTTTGTGATTTCTAACTTAATTGCATTGTAGTCAGATAACATGTTCTTTATGATTTCAGTACCTTGAAACTTGGGAAGATTCGCTGTATGCCTCAATATGTATGGTCAAATTTTGTAAATGTTTTGGGTGCTCTTGAAAAGAATGTGCATTCTGCAGTTGAGCACATGGTTTTATATACATGGTTATATATATTTATATGTATATGGTGCAGTTTGTTGTTTGTGTGGCTCAGATCTTTGATATTATTGCTGACTTTTTCATCTATTATTATTGTCTATTATTTTATCTTTACTTTTTGTAAAAATTTCTTTTATTTTTGTAAAAATCCTCTCCTCCAGGGCTTGTTTTGATGATTAGTGAGATACTGATGAAATAACACTTGGAAAACCATAAAGTTCTATGTGAATGTAGAGTATACCCTAACACAAAAATGAAGGAGTTTCTTATTTTTAAGTTTATAAAATGGCAAGAATAGAAACACTGGTTGTGTATAATAGATTGATCATTTATACGAGTATTTTATTTATTTATTTTATTGATATGAGTATTTTATACTCAATCACTTTAAATGAGTATTTTATTCTGTTACCGAAGCATCAGGCTTTAACCCCAGAAGGGAAAAAATAAAGTGGCTCATAAAGCCATCCTGGACCCTCAGCTGTGACCCGAGAGAACAGTTTGCGTCCATACAACATTCATCTCAGAACTTCTCTCCTCTCTCTCATAACTTCCACCTTGCTTTCTCTTTTTTCCTTTCTTTGTATGCCTTGCTTCTATTTTCCTATAAGTAGCTCACTCTTCTTTTTTGAGTGTACTTTATTCTCTTCCTCATTTATCTGGCCATACTTTAAAGCATTAAATTTTATGTTTTTTGGATTTATTAGATAAATTAACTATTGCAAATTTCAAAACAAGGTAGCTTAATATTTACTTTTTAAATAGACTTTATTGTTTAGAAAAGTCTTAGATTTACAGAAAAATTGAGAGTCTAGTAGATAGTTTTCATAGATAACCACATCCAGTTTCCCCTATTATTAACATTTACATTAGCATGACATATTTGTAACAATTAATGAACCAATGTTGATACATTATTATTAACTAAAGTTCACAGTGTATTTGGATCACCTTAGTTTTACTTAATGTTTTTTCTGTTCCAGGATCACATCTAAGACATCACATTGCATTTAGTCATCATGCCTACTTAGGCACCTTTTGTCTGGGACAGTTTCTCAGGCTTTCCTTATTTTTGATAGTTTCAGGGAGTACTGATCAAGTATTTTGTAGGACGCCTCTCTATTGGAATTTTTCTGATTTTTTTTGGTGATTAGACTGGAGTTGTGGATTTTTGGGAGGAAGACCATGGAGGTAAAGTGCCATTTTCATACATCTCATCAAGGTTACATACTAACATAATTTTTCACTGTTGATGTTGACCTTGATCACCTGAAAGAGGTGGTGTTTGTTATATTTCTCAACCGTGAAGTTATTCTCTCCCCACCTTTTCCCATAATGTACACTTTGAAGGGAAATTACTACATGCAGCCCACATTTAAGGGGTGAGAATTTATGTTCCCCTCCTTGAGGGCTGAGTATATACATAAATTATTTGGAATTATTCCGCAAGGGAGATTTATCTCTTCCCTCCCTTTTATTTATTTACTTATTCAATCATTTATTTATCCCACCATGGCCACATGAATATTTATTTTATAATTTGAGTTATAATCCAGTGCTACTTAATTTTTTGCAAAATGTTCCAGCTTTGGCCACTGGGAGCTCTTTCAGTTGACACCTTCGTCCCTTTGACATAACCCCTTCAATACAGCTGTTTGGGTTTTTTTTTTTTTTTTTTTTTAGCACTTTCTAGCTTTCTGGCCCTATAAGATGCTCCAGGCTCATCTTGTATATTTCCTTTCCCAGTCCTAGAATCAGCCATTTCTCTCCAAGGAGACCTAGTTTCTTTTATTGGAGAATATTAGACACCGAGATCTGGCTGCCGGGTGTGCTTGTTGCTATGGGGTATTGTTGCTTCTAGGCCCTCGTAGCTGACTTAGCAAGGAAATAAATGTGCGTATACTAATCCATGTATATACACATATCTATAAATATTTCTATGTGTGTCCATTAGTGTCTATATTAAGCTAAACATGGTTCATACTGATGTCTCCAACTTTAATCCATTACCACACAGATCATTCCAGCTTCCTCCCCTTGCTTGTCTATAGATTCCCACTCCAACAGTGAGAAACCTGGCTCTCACCATTGCTATCCATTTATTTAATTGTGTAATTCCAGGATACATGTATGGAAGTATCAGAATTGTTAACCTACTCTCCTATGCAAAACAGCTCTCTCGACTAGAGTAGAATACTTATGTGCAGTTCCTTTTGCCTTTAGTCTTCCCTGCTCCATTCATTTCCAAAGGTACTTGGCCAGCACCTTTTCCCCTCACCCACTTCAGTTCGGTTGTTTCATACATTCGTAATAGTTAGATTCTCTTGTTATTCTACATTCTTTCCTGGGATCCCTCAGCCTCCTAAATTATTTTTTTTCTTGTTCCTGGTTCCTCAGAGCCTTTCTCTTTACTTCGAGATTTGAATAAGTGTGGATGTTACTACTGTTATATATTTTACCTGTAACAACTTCAGTATATTTTCTGACTAATGGGTAAAGTTATATTTCATCTGTATCTTTTATTTTAAACTTGAATGCTGCCCTCTCCTCTCTAGTATTTTGAGTTTTGATGAACAATCAAAGTCTAATCAAATCTAACCATGCTTCCCCTTTCTCCTAAATCTGCATCTCTCCAGAATAAAATAGAATTCTAAATTTTAGGCTCTCACTAGAAAGCCCTTCTATCTACTTTATAACTTCCGTCTCATTTCTCAGGACCTCTTCCAACTCTTGTATGTCTTTCTTAATGTGTGGGGAACCAAAAGTGCGCAACACATCTAGCTGTGGACACCGAGTAGTTTTGACTAAGGGCAGGATCACAAGCTTAGTTTTGTTTTCAGTGTCCTTTCTGGTAATGCCCAGTGTTTTCTGGGCCTTTGGTAATGAAACATGTAACGTGGTGTCTTAAGGGAACAGTCTAAGCTGATGTGTCTTTATTGAACAGTTTAGAACCCATTATTCTAAAGTGTAATTGGAATTGCTTTTCACTAGATGTTCCTTCACAATTGGCTTCACTGATGATCCTCTGCCGTAACTTTGCCTTTTCACAGCCTCGTTAGAATTTGTTGTCTTTTAATTTCTCATTTTGATTTCTGGATCAGCTTTAAGGCCATTTGCAATCTTGGAGGTTTCACTTTATCGTAACAGGGCAAACATCCATTGAATAGGTAATGGAGAATGCAGGGATGAACAAGACAGATTAAGTCTCTTCTCTCCTGAAGCTTACAGCCTAATGTTCTGCTAGATCATTGGTTCCCAAAGCATTTTGAATATAAGGCCTCCTTTTTAAATTACTTTTTTCATGGGCCCCCATTCAGTGGGGGTATTTTTAATGGCTAGTCATTGGGAACACATATGTGGATATGAAGTTGGGTCCCCTATGGATTGGGAATTGTCATTCCAGCAAATTTATGAAAGCATTAAGCTCCAGTCCAGAACTGGTCGATGGATTAAAAACTCTACTGTTCATGGTTTGCCACAGATGACAATCACATAAAGACACATACATAATATACATTCACCCCAAGTTCTATGGAATTCAGTTTTTTTGGTGGAATTTTGGCATTTAAAATCTATAGAAATTTTACCTACCAGTTCTGCCATAATCATATTGTTTTTACCGCCTCAAGGAATTCTAATAGGCTAATTAGGCCTAATGAGGCCCTTTCTAAATTAAGGTGTTCCAACTCCCTCACTCAGTTGATGTGTTTACTTATGTATTCAGTACAATTTCCTGGGCAACTAGTTTACCCTGTAATAAAAAAAAAAAAGGGAATTTATCTTCACTTTTTTTTTTTTTTCAGTCTCCAGATCTTCCCTGAATAGAAACTTATCCTGAGAGAGGATATAGTGTCAATCTGCCAGTCCTGGAGTTGTTCTTTACCCCCAAGTGGGTTGCACATATTGTAGATGGTGGAACCATAATTCCACTGTCTCACCTTTGAGTGAAGTTTGCTCTTAGCCTAGGCCCCAGAGAACCAGTTAGCCTGCCTTGCCTGTTGACTAGGCCACTCTAGTTCACTTGGTGAGCTCACCATGCCTGGATTTAGCTTGTTCAGATGCTTCAGGGTGAGCCCTGCTGAGTGCTCTGCAGGGTCGGCCATGGCTCCTAGGCTGGTATGTGTGGACGTGGGGCAAGGGCCATCACCAGGCTCTGGGTCCTGAGTACTGCTCCCAGGCAAGGTAGGCAGCTGTCTGTGGTTGGGCTTTTCCCAACTTTGGCATGCTGCCTATAGCAGGTTGCAGACACTGGTGTATGTTGAAGCTTTTTATTTTATCTAGGCCTTTTATTTTAATTAAATTACTTCACTGATTTTCTAGCTGGCAGTTCCCTGGTGAGTCATGCCAGATGTGCTTTAAGAATTTTATGTTAATGATTTTTTGAGTCCTCTATAAGAAGTTCCTTAAATTTTTTAGCCTGCCTAGTTTCTTCTTCTTTCTGTGTCTTAAAAACATAATTTAGTAAAATTATATAAGCAATACAATTTGAATAATTTGAAAATGCAAATAAACACGGGGCTGACCCGGTGGCGCAGCGGTTTAGTTCGCGCTTGGCAGCCCAGGGTTCACGAGTTCAGATCCCGGGAGCCCGCGGACGCACCGCTGGTCAGCCATGCTGTGGTGGCGTCCCATATAAAGTGGAGGAAAGACGGGCACAGATGTTAGCCCAGGGCCAGTCTTCCTCAGCAAAAAGAGGAGGATTGGCGACAGATGTTAGCTCAGGGCTGGTCTTCCTCACAAAAAAAAAAAGAAAATGCAGATAAACAAAAGAAAGAAAATAATTTCATCATCTGTTGAGATACTTTTAACATCTGGAGTGTTCCTCTAACCTTTTTCATAAAAATTGTATATATTTAAAAATTTTTGTTTTAAATAGAGATTGTACTATATGTATACTTCAGTATCCTTTTTTTTCTCATTTTATATTAGGAGCATTTCTCGTAGCCTTAAATATTATCTATAATGATGCCTAGTATTTAATTGTGTTAATATACCATAATTGATTAAACCAATTTCCTGATGTTGGAACTTTAGGTTGTGTCTCATTTTTTGTTATAAAATAATTTTGTGATATATCTGTAACTATTATGTTTGTGAGATGCATCTCTATTTCCTTAAGATAAATTTCTGGAAGTGGAGTTATTGGGCCTTATGTATGTATTGCTAAATTGCTCTTTAAACGGGTTATATCAATTTACATTATCTTCCAAATGCTTATTTTGCCACATCTCTGCCAACACTGGGGATTATTTTTTTGAAAATCTTGATCAATTTATTAAGCCAGAAAATGTTCTCATTATTTTAATTTGTATTTCTCTAATTTCTTGTGAGGTTGCAACCTTTTTTATACATTAATTGTCCATTTGTGTTTCTTCCTTTTTTAATAGCCTCTCATCACTTTTGATCATTTTTCTAATGGATTGCTTATCTTTTACTTTCTGCTTTGTAAGGGCCTTTTATATATTAATAAAGATATTAATGATAGTAACCGTCATATTTTGCAAGTATTCCTTTTTGTTTGTTTGCTTTGTACTGGCAGGTTTTTGACTTTTTATAAATAAAAAACTTTTTATTGGTAGTCTTTTTATAGTTTTTTCCTTTTGTAACAGAGTACATTTTGATTGATTTCTATTTTTTGCTTATAAACAATATGATACTTACTTTAGAACAAGATTTAAAGAAATACAAACACTTAGGTACACTGTGAGTCCCTTATTCACTATTGTTGATTTCTGCTATTTTTGGTTTTCCTTACTAGAGCCAAATAGAAAACAGGACCTAATTTTTGGCTGTTAAAAGCATCAGCTTTGGTATTTGAAATCCCAAATCCAAAGGTTATAAAAATTTTTCCTGCTGCTGCTGTTGAGCTGCCACACCATTTATTAGCTCTGATTTTCCTAGCAAAAGATACCTTGTCTTACTTCTGACCATTCTCAGCCAATTCCTGAGATCCAATCCCTCCTAAATGATTTTTTAAAATATCTGCCTACATTAAAGTTCACCCTCTGTCCTATAAAATCCTATGGGTTTTGACAAATGTATAATGTCATGTCCACTATTACCGTATCATACAGAATAGTTTCACCACCCTAAAAATCTCCTGTGCCTCGCCTATGTAACCCTGACCCCACCCCCGAACCCCTGGTAGTCACTGATCGTTTTACTGTCTCTGTAGTTTTGCCTTTTCCAGAATGCCATATAATTGGAATCGTATAGTATGTAGCCTATTCAGACTGTATTTTTCACTTAGTAATATGTGTTTAAGTTCAGCCTTTTTGGATTGATAGCTCATTTTTTAAAATAGACTTTATATTTTAGAGCAGTTTTAGGTTCATAGCAAAATTGTGCAGAAAGTAAATAGAGTTCCCATATATGCCCTTGCCCCAGACATGTGCAGCCTTCCCCAATATGAACATCTCACACCAGAGTGGTGTATTTGTTATACCTGATGAACCTAAATCGACACATCATTATCACCCAAAGTCTATAGTTTACATTAGGGTTCACTCTTGGTGTTTAATGGGCTTGGATAAATATACAATGATATGTGTCTACCATTAT
This sequence comes from Tapirus indicus, assembly GCA_031878705.1. Lineage (NCBI taxonomy): Eukaryota > Metazoa > Chordata > Mammalia > Perissodactyla > Tapiridae > Tapirus > Tapirus indicus. The sequence continues at coordinate 22,537,513 of CM062931.1, read as the reverse complement.
AGTATCATACAGAATAGTTTCACTGGCCTCTGTGCTCTGCCTATTCATTCCTTCCTTGTCCCTAACCCCTGGGAACAACTGTCTCCAGAGTTTTGCCTTTTTCTAGAATGTCATACAGTTGGAATCACACAGTATGTAGCCATTTCAGATTCTTTCATTCAGTAATATGCTTTTAAGTTTCATCCATGTCTTTTCATGGCTTGGTAGCACATTTATTGTTAGCATTGAGTATTATTCCATTGTCTGGATGTACCACAGTTTATTTATCCATTCACTTAATGAAGGACATCCTAGTTGCTTCCAAGTTTTGGCAGTTATGAATAAAGCTACTATAAACATCTGTGTGCAGGATTTTTGTGTGGGCATAAGTCTTCCACTCATTTGGGTAAATACCAAGGAGTGCAATTGCTGGATTGTGTAGTAAGAGTATGTTTAGTTTTGTAAGAAACTCCCAAACTGTCTTCCAAAGTGGCTGTACCATTTTACATTCCCACCAGCAATAAATGAGAGTTCCTGTTGCTCCACATCCTCACCAGCAGTGGATGTTGTCACTATTCTGGATTTGGGCAGTTCTAATAGGTGTGTAGTGGTATCCCATTGTTGTTTTAATATGCAATTCCCTAATGACATTTGATGTTGAGTATCTTTTCATGTACTTATTTGCCATCTGTTTTTTTCTTTGGTGAATTGTCTGTCCAAGTCTTTGGCCTATTTTTAAATGGGGTTGTTTGTTTTCTTATTGTTGAGTTTAGAGTTCTTTGTATATTTTGGATAACAGTCCTTATTAGATATATCGTTTGCAAATATTTTCTCCCAGTCTGTGGCTTGTCTTCTCATTCTCTTGGCAGTGTCTTTCACAAAGCAGAAGTTTTTACTTTTAATGAAGTCTTGCTTATCAATAATTTCTTTCATGAATCATGTCTGAAGTGTTGTATCTAAAAAGTCATTGTGTAACCCGAGGTCATCTAGATTTTCTCCTATGTTATCTTTTAGGGGTTTTATAGTTTTACATTTTGCATTTAGATCTCTGAGGTATTTTGAGTTAAATTTTGTGAAGGGTGTAAGGTCTATGTATAAATTTATTCTTTTGCCTGTGGATGTCCAGTTGTTCCAGCTCCATTTGCTGCAAAGACTATCTTTTCTTCATTGTATTGTCTATGCACCTTTGTCAAAGACCTGTTGACTATATTTGTGTGGGTCTATTTCTTCAATATTGTGTTGGTTGTTCTGGGTCTTTTGCCTCTCTACATCAATTTTAGAGTCAGTTTGTTGATATCCGCAAAATAACATGCTATGATTCTGATTGGAATTGTGTTGATTCTATAGATCAGGTTGGAAAGAACTGACATCTTGAAAACATTGTCTTCCTATCCATGAATGTGGAATCTCCCCATTTATTTAGTTCTTTGATTTCTTTCATCAGTTCTGTAGCTTTTCTTATATAGAACTGGTATATATTTTGTTAGATTTATACCTGAGTATTTCACTTTTTTAGGTGTCAATGTAAATGATATTGTGCTTTTATCTCAAATTCCACTTGTTCATTGCTGGTATGCAGGGAAATGATTGGCTTTTCTACATTAACCTTGGATCCTGTAATCTTGCTATAATTGTTCATTATTTTCAGGATTTTTTTTGTTGATTCTCAGATTTTCTCCATAGACAATCATGTCATCTGTAAACAAAGATGGTTTTATTTCTTCTTTCCCAATCTACATATCTTTATTTCCTTCTTTTGTCTTACTGTATTAGCTGGGACTTCTAATATGATGTTGAAAAGAAGTAGTGACAAGGAACATCCTTGCTTTGTTCCTGATCTTAGCAGGGAAGCTTCCATTATGTCTGATGTTAGCTTTAAGGTTTTTGTAGATGTTCTTTATCAAGTTGAGGAAGTTCCCCTCTATTCCCAGTTTGCTGACAGTTCTTATCATGAATGGGTGTTAGATTTTGTCAAATGCTTCTTCTGCATCGGTTGATATGATCATGTGATTTTTCTTCTTTAGCTTATTGATGTGATGGAGGACATTACTTGATTTTTGAATGTTGAACCAGCCTTGCATACCTGGGATAAATCCTACTCATTTGTGGCATATAATTCTTTTTACATATTGTTGGATTCAATTTGCTAATATTTTAGTAAGGATATAAGCATCTATGTTCATGGAAGATACTGTTCTGTACTTTTCTTTTCTTGTAATGTCTTTATCTGGTTTTGGAATTTGGGTAATGATGGGCCTACAGAATGAGTTGGGAAGCATTCCCTCTGCCTCTACATTCTGAATGAGATTGTAGAGAATTGGTATAATTTCTTCTTTAAATGTTTGGTAGAATTCACCATTAAACTCATCTGGGCCTGATACTTTCTGTTTGGAAGGTTATTTTTTATTGATTCAATCTATTTAATAGACAGAGGCCCATTCAGATTATCTATTTCTTCTTGTGTGAGTTTTAGCAGATTATCTTTCAAGAAATTGGTCCATTTCATCTAGGTTATCAAATTTGTGAGCATAGAGTTGTTCATAGTATTCCTTTATTCTCCTTTTAATGTCCACAGGATCTGTAGTGTTGTCCCTTTTTTCATTGATATAGGTAATTTGTGTCTTCTCTGTTTTCTTAGTTCACCTGGCTAGAAGCTTATGAATTTACTGATCTTTTCAAAGAATGAGCTTTTAGTTTTATTGATTTTTCTCTAATGATTTCCTTTTTTCAATTTTATTGAGTTGTGTTCTAATTTTTATTATTTTTTTCTCCTGCTTACTTTTGATTTATTTGCTCTTCTTTTTCTAGTTTCTTAAGGTGGAAGCTTATATTATTAATTTTAGAACTTTCTTCTTTTCTTTTATTTTTGTGAGGAAGATTGGCCCTGGGCTAACATCCGTGCCCATCTTCCTCTACCTTATATGGGACACCACCACAGCATGGCTTGACAAGTGGTTTGTCAGTCCGCGCCTGGGATCCGAGCCTGCGAACCCCGGGCCGCCGAAGAAGAGTGTGGGAACTTAACCACTATGCCACCGGGCCAACCCCTCTTCTTTTCTAATATATGCATTCAATGCTATAAATCTCCCTGTAAACACTGCTTTCACTGCATCCCACAAATTTTGATAACTTTTCATTTTCACTTAATTCAAAATATTTTAAAACTTTTCTTGAGATCTCTTCTTTGACCCATGTGTTAATTAGAAGCATGTTGTTTAATCATCAAGTATTTTGGGATTTTCCAGATATCTTTCTGTTACTGATTTCTAGTTTAGTTCTACTGTGCTCTTAGAGAATAAATTGTGTGATGTTTATTCTTTTAAATTTGTTAAGATCTGTTTTATTGCCCAGAGTGTGGTCTATATCAGTGAATGTTCCATGTGAGCTTGAAGAGAATGTGTATTCTGCTGTTGTTGGATGAAGTAGTCTATTGGTGTCAATTATATACAGTTGATTGATGGTATTGTTGAGTTCAACCATGTCTTTATTGATTTTCTGCCTGCTGGACCTGTCCATTTCTGAGACAGGGGTGTTGAAGCCTCCAACTATAATCGTGGGTTTGTCTATTTCTCCTTGGAGTTCTAACAGTCTTTGCCTCTTGTATTTTGGTATTCTGTTGTTAGGCTCATATACATTAAGGATTGTTATGTCTTCTTGCAATATTGACCCTTTTTTGTGTCATGCCCCTCTTTATTCCTTACAATTTTGCTTGTACTGAAGTTTGCTCTGTCTGAAATTAATATAGCTACTCCACTTTCTTTTTATTAGTATTAGCATGGTATATCTTTCTCTATTCCTTTACTTTTAATCTGTATGCATCCTTATATTTAAAGTGGGCTTCTTGTAGACAACATATACTTGGGTCTTGTTTTATGATTCACTCTGACAATGTGTCTTTTAATTGGTGTATTTAGACCTTTGATGTGTAATGTGTTTTTTGATATAGTTGGATTAATATCTACCATATTTGTTACTATTTTCTATTCATTGTTCTTGTTTTTTCCTATTTTTTCTGCCCTTTGTGATTTTAATTGAGCATTTTATATGATTTCATTTTCTCTCCTCTTAGGATATTAATTATAGAGTTTTTTATAACTTTTTTTAGTGGCTTCCCTGGAGTTTGCAATATACATTTACAAGTAATCCAAGTCCATTTTTGGATCACACTATATCACTTCACAAGTAGTGCAAATACCTTATAATAACAAAGTATTCCTACTTCCTCCTTTCCATCCCTTGTATCCTGTCATTTATTTCACCTATGCATAAACTATAATCAATATACATTGTTTCTATTATTAGTTTGAACAGACTGTTATCTGTTACATCAGTTAAGAATAAGAAAAAAGTTGGGGCCGGCCCGGTGGCGCAGCGGTTTAGTTCATGCTTGGCAGCCCGGGGTTCGCAGGTTTGGATCCCGGGCGCCTGCTGACGCACTGCTTGTCAGCTATGCTGTGGCGGCATGCCATATAAAGTAGAGGAAGTTGGGCACAGATGTTAGCCCAGGGCCAGTCTTCCTCAGCAAAAAGAGGAAGATTAGCGACGGATGTTAGCTCAGGGCTGGTCTTCCTCACACAAACACAAAAAAGAATAACAAAAAAGTTTTTACTTGACCTTCACTTATTATTTCTTTAATACTCTTCCTTTTTTTATGCAGATCTCAGTTTCTGACCTATACCATTTTCCTTGTCTCTGAAGAACTTCTTTTTACTTTTCTTGCAAGGCAGGTATCTTGGCATCAAATTCCTCCAGTTTTTGTTTGTCTTAAAAAGGCTTTATTTCTCCTGCACTTTTTTTTTTTTTGGTGAGGAAGATTGGTCCTGAGCTAACATCTGTTGGCAATCTTCCTCTTTTTGCTTGAGGAAGATTGTCACTGAGCTGACATCTGTGCCAATCTTCCTCTATTTTGTATGTGAGATGCTGCCACAGCATGGCTTGATGAGTGGTGTGTGGGTCTGCATCCAGGATCTGAACCCACCAACCCCAGGCCACTGAAGCGAAGCATGTGAACTTAACCACTACACCATGGGCTGGCTTCTCTCCTTCACTTTTGAAGGATAATTTTGCAGGTTATGGAATTCTAGGTTGGTGTGTTTTTTTCTTTTAGTACTTTAAACATTTCACTCTACTCTTTTCTTGTTTACATGGTTTCTGAGAAGTCATGTGTAATTCTTATCTTTGCCACTCTATAGGTACCATGTTTTTTCCTCTGGCTTCTTTCAAGGTTTTTTCCTTTATCTTTGATTTTCTGTAGTTTGAATGTGATATGCCCAGCTGTAATTTTTTTTGGCATTTATCCTGCTTGGTGTTCTCTGAGCTTTCTGGATCTGTGGTTTGGTATCTGACATTAATTTGGGAGAAATTCTCAGTCATTTTTACTTATAATATTTGTTTCTTTTCCTTTCTGTCTTTATTCTCTCTCTGCTAATCCGATTATATATATGTTACACCTTTGGTAGTTGTCCCACAGTTCTTGGACATTCTGTTCCACCTTTTTAAGTCTTTTTTCTCTTTGCTTTTCAGTTTTGGAAGTTTCTATTGTCATAGCGTCAAGCTCAGAGATTCTTTCCTTGGCCATGCCCAGTCTACCAATGAGCCCATCAAAGGCATTCCTCATTTCTGTTACAGTGTTTTTCATTTCCAGCATTTCTTTTTTATTCTTTCTTAGAACTTCTGTCTCTCTGCTTACATTTCCCATCTTGCATGTTATCTACTTCTTCTATTAGACCTTTTAATAGTAGTTTTTCAATTCCTAACTTGATAGTTACAACACCCCTGCCATATCTAAATCTGATTCTGATACTTGTTCTGTCTCTTCAGATTCCGCTTTTTGCCTTTTAGTATGCCTTGTAATGTTTTGTTAAAAGCTGGATATGATGGACTGGGAAAAGGAACCAAGTATTTGTTCCTATGGAAGTTTCTACTTGTGGGTTTCTGTCTAGAATGTTGTGATTCTCTGTACTTACCTATTATCTCTCCATTGTTGGGGGCAGCCATTTGCTGTGTGACCTCAATTCTCTGATGGATGTAAGAAGAGTTGTTGATTTTCAGTTTATTCAGCTTTTTACTTGTTATTAGGGCAGATTAACTACTTTCAAACTCCTTACATGCTGGACTGGAAACTGGAAATCTGAAACCACTAGCTCATTTATTTTATCACCAAATATTATTCCATTGTCTGAATTCCCCGGAGTTTATCCATTCACTTATTGAAGGACATCTTGGTTCCTTCCAGGTTTTGGTAATTATTAATAAAGCTGCTGAAGACATTTCTGTGCAGGTTTTTGTGTGGATGTAAGTTTTCAAATTAGTTAGGTAAATATCTTAGAGAGAGATTGTTGGATCATATGGTAAGTCTATGTTAAGCTTTGTAAGAAATTGTGAAACTGAGTTCCAAAATGGCTGTACCATTTTTCCTTCTCACCAGCAATGAATTAGAGTTACTGTTGCAACATGCCCTCATCATCATTTGGTATTGTCAGATTTTTGGTTTTTAGTGATTCTAAAAGGTGTGTAGTGGTATCTCATCTTTGTTTTAATTTTCAATTTCCTAATGACAAATGATGTTGAGTGTCTTTTTCTATAATTATATGCCATCTTTATATCTTCTTTTGTTAGTACTCACTTTAAATTTTTCTTTAATAAAAAAACTCTCCAAAGAGTACAAGCCTTCAGTTATAAGATGAACAACCTCTGGGGATCTAATGTAAAACATGGTGACTATAGTTAATAATACTATATTTTATACTTAAAATTTGCTAAGAGAGTAATCTTAAGTGTTCTCACCACACACACCAAAAAGAAAAGAGGTAACTGTGTAAGGCGATGGATGTGTTAATCAACCTGTGGTAATCGTTTTACAATGTATACATATATCAGATCATTATGCTGCACACTTTAAATATATACAATATTATTTCTCAATGAAGTTGGGAAAAATATTTAAAATAAATAAGTAAAAAGAATTACCATATGATCCAGCAATCCCATATCTGATATAAGCCCAAAAGAATTGAAAGCAGGGAGTTGAACAGATTTACACACCCATGTTCACAGTAGCATTATTTACAATAGCCAAGAGGTAGAAGCAACACAAATGTCCTTTGACAGACAAATGCATTAAAAAAATGTGATACACACACACACACACACACACACACAGGAATATTATTCAGCCTTATAAAGGAAGGAAGGGCCAGCCCCAGTGGCCTAATGCTTAAGTTTGGCATGCTCTGCCGTGGTGGCCCAGGTTTGCTTCTTGGCTCCAAATCTATACCACTCCTCAGTGGCCATGCTGTGGTGGTGGCTCACAGACAAAATAGAGGAAGAGTGGCCACAGATGTTAGCTCAGGGCAAATCTTCCTCAGCAAAAAAGAGGAAGATTGGCAATGGATGTTAGCTCAGGGCAAATCTTCCTCAGCAAAATAAATAAATAAATAAATAAATAAATAAATAAATAAATAAATAAGAAGGAAATCCTGTCACATGTTAATTACAACATGGATGAATCTTGAGGACATTATGCTAAGCGAAATAAGCCAGTCACAAAAAGACAAATACTCTATGATTATACTTACATGAAGCAACTAAAGTAGTCAAATTCATAAAAACAGAAAGTAGAATGGCAGTTGCCAGGTAGTGGAGGAGAGGGAAAAGGGGAGTTGTTGTTTAATGGGTATAGAGTTTTGGTTCTACAAGATAAAAAAAAATTTGGAGATTTTTTGTACAACGGTGTGAATATACTTAATGCTACTGAAATATACACTTAAAATGTTTAAGATGGTAAGTTTTGTGTTATGTGCTTTTTACTCCATTTTTAAAGAATTGGTTATATTTCTTTATACTGGAAATAACTGATCTGAAAATAAAATTACAATGATACCAATCACAACTATGGCAACAGCTATAAAGTGTCTATGAAGTAACTGAGCATACATAAGACCACTATGAAAAAGGGAATTTTCCAAACCATAATAAAGAGCAAACAAGATGATTTGAATAAATGGGAAAATACCCTCTGATTTTGCATGGGATTAAAAAAAACTCTCCTAATTTGTTTTATAAAACTTATATGTGCCATTAATTTCACTTTTCACTTCATGGATCTATGACCTTTGGAAGCATTTTCACATCAGTTATCTCAAACTCAGACTTAGCATTTGATATCACAGGGAACAGTAACGGAATTTTCCTTTTTTGAAATATGGATTACATATTTCTTGTGAGGGTATTCCTTCATTTACCAGATATTTACTTAGCACCTACCATGTGACAGACATTGTATGTCTCATCCTTTGTGGAGTTTACATTCCTGTGAACAAAATATTAAACATCTTCCCATTTAAAACAAAACTAAAATAATCTAAGAAATTATGGATAGCAAAATGCACTTATAGATTGACAATTCTGAATAAGTCACCTTTTCTTCCTCTAGTCTTTTTTCTCAGAGCTTAACCCTCTGGAGGACTCCTGGTTTTGAGGCATATGCAACTAAAATGAATATCATTTTAACATAATATTTAAAAAATGAAAATTAAAGTCAAAACTCTATAACAAATTAAATTTCAAAATTTTAAATATAGGACAGCACATTGTTATAGGGGAGCAGAATTTGCCCCCTCAAGATGTGTCTCTTTGGCATGAGGACTATTTTGGGCTGGTTATTTTAAAACAACTGCAGACATGAGAGAAGCTCTGAAAACCAAGTAGAAGTGGCCCTTTGTAAGAGACATTTACACTTGTAAGAGAACTCTCCATTTGTAAAGGTGTCTCCCTTTCTGTACCAGGAAGAGGGGGAATGACCTTATCTCTAGAAACTCTTATCAATGCAGAAGGCAAGGACTTAAATCTGCATAATAACCTTACTCTTGTTTACTGTGCTTTTTCTGGTGATCTCCCATAACTGACTCCCCCTACCCCCAACATCCTCCTTTGTCTTTAGCTGAAAATGTATTTAAGGTGACAACTCAGCCATTCTAGTGAGTTTCTCAGTTTTCCTAGGTTTCTCCCATGTATACATGTTATAAAGCTGTGTTTGATTTTCTCCTGTTATTCTGTCTCATGTCAATTTAATTCTTAGACCAGCTGGAAGAACCTAGAGGGTGGGGGTTTTGTCTTCCTTCCCTACAGTTTGGTGACTTGGATGGGATAAAACTTCACTGGCTGGACACTGTTTACTCCTGGACTACTGCAGCTGAGAGATCCTGGACCCCTGATAAGAGCTGGCAGGAGGTAAGAGTTCTTACCACGTCAGTCTCCCGGATCTCTGCCTGCAGGGTCCAGTGGAAGCAAGAGTGGTGAGTTTTGTTTCCTTATCTAAATTGAGATTAGCAGGAGAAAATATTGGCAAAGCTAGCTTCTTGGACTCAGCAACTCTAGGAAATTTGGTTTGAGGTCTCATTGGTTTATTGATCCTTTTCCTCCCAGAGATAATCACCATTTTTCCTTGTCTCTTTTTTTGTTGCTTGCCATAAAAAGGAAAACCACAGGGCAAATAAACCTGTTGTCTGGGAATATGCACATGAGGTGAAAGCTGTTGCCAAAGGCATCTTGGAAGCCAGAAAGGCCACAAATTTGGTGGGCATGGGTCAAGCAGTTAAGAGCCATAGGGCACTCACCACCTCAAGAAGACTCCCATGATAGGATAAGTTGGTTACAGAATGGGGCAGGTGACACAGGTCCCCACCAACTTCAAGAAAATATCCATACAAATGTAAGGTACTCTGCACAACCACAGACAGTCCCCAACCCCATGGAACCTCCCTCCTAGGTATCATTCTGGCTCCAAGAGACCCAAGGCTTAGCTAAAGCTGTTAATGTGCATATAAGATGAGGTTTTTTTTCCTTTGTCTTGGTCTATGTCTTGAGAGCTTGGCTTTGTGATCTTTCTGGTCTCTGCCATCCAGAGGATGCACATACCAGTGTAAATCTTGGTGGCCAGCTGAAAAGACTGGGGTTCCTCCCCTACACTCCCTCAGACTTGGTGGCTTGGCATGACAGTGTAGGGGAGGAAGACAATTCTTCTACCCTCTAGGTCCTCCTCGCTGGTCTAAGAATTAAATTGACATGAGACAGAATAGCAGGAGAAAATAAAATATAGCTTTATAACATGTATACATGGGAGAAACCCAGGAAAGCTGAGTAATTCTCTAGAATGGCCGAGGTTGTCACCTTAAATACCACATTCAGCTAAAGACAAAGGAGGACATTGGGGATGGGGGGGCATCAGTTATGGGAGATTACCAGAAAAGGACAGTGAACAAGAGTATGGTTATTATGAAGACTTAAGTCCTATCTTCCTCTTTAATAAGAGTTTCTAGAGATAAGGTCATTCCCCTCTTCTTGGTATGGAGAGGGAAACATCTTTACAAATGGAGAGTTCCCTTACAAATGTAAATGTCTCTTACAAAGGGTAACTTCTACTTGGTTTTCAGACCTTCTCCCCTGTCTGCAGTTTCTTAAAAGTAACCAGCCCCAAATAATCCTCATGCCAAAGAGACACATCTTGAGGTAGCAAATTCTGCTCCCCTAAAGCTCCACCTTTGAAACTTTAAGAAGTTTCACAGTCCAGAAGCCGAGTTGGTAAGTTGTTCCATCTCCTTGAACACATTTTTTTTTTAGTCCTGATGATAGATCAATCCAGTTAAACTAATTTTAGAAGGCAGTGATACAGGTGGGCTCGTAAAGCTAGGTCTAGATTGTGGAAGCAAGCAATCAGGTATTTAGCAAGAAGTATTTCTATGGAAACAAAAAGAAAAACAAGGTTAATGGTTGGAGAAAACTATAAACCAGTTTTTGAGCCCAGGGGACAATCAGTCAAGATTTCTAAATGTTCAGTTTGAACCATCTTTTACAGCTTGAAATGTCTCTGATAATGTCATCTGGTGTTCAGGTATCCTTCTGAGTGGCTTACATAGCAACATGCTATTGTGGTGATCTCAAGCTTACATGAAGTTATCCAGCTTTAGTTTGCAGGGCTTTAGGAAAAAGGGTGGTTTCAGTTCTCAATGATTTCAAAGAAAATTGTGGGAAAAAAATTGAAAACATTAGTTTAGAGATTTGTAGCTAGATGTTCCAGGAGACTAGAAGAATTCAGGATCCAGTACAGTTTATAGGCAGAAAACAAAAACCTCAAAGACAAATAATAGAATTAGAATCTTATATTCACAAATGTGTACTATAGTTTCTACTGAAATGTAATTTTTCTCTCTAAAATCACCCTTTTTTCCCAAAGATAGTCAAATTAGGACTAACTGGTTTGTAAAATAAGTCTAGTTTCAATAAATTTGGTCCAATTATTTACATAAGTACAGCAAGAATAGCAATTGATCATGTAGGCTCTTTTTCTTTTTTAGAGGAAGATTGGCCCTGTGCTAACATATGTTGCCAATCTTCCTCTTTTTCTTTTTTTCTCCCCAAAGCCCCAGTACATAGTTGTGTATCACAGTTGTAGAGTTGCAGCTCTTCTATATGGGATGCCACCTCAGCATGGCTTGATAAGCAGTGAGTAGGTCTGCTCCCAGGATCCAAACTAGTGAACCCCAGGCTGCCAAAGTGGAACACGTGAACCTAACTGCTACACCACTGGGCTGGCCACCAGATAGGCTCTTTTAAATCTGCTTTGTTGGAACTTTTTATAAGGAATCTCAGGTTGAACTTTAAAGGCCTCTCAAGGCCAGGGAAGCCAAGGACTTGTTAGACTCTGCCTGCAATACCTATAGATTTAGGTGAATTCCTCTCTTCTCGAGGTCTCCAAAATATTCTCAGGTTCAAGGCACCTGCCAGAGAAGTGACCTTCTTTGTTCATTTGGTAAGGTTGCTGGGAACACTATGAGCAAGTTACCAGGCCAATATTTCCAAGTGGCTTTATTTCATAAAGTCTAATCTTTGTTTCTCAAAAGCTGTCTAGTCATATCTGAGTTCACACCTGTTTCTTTCAAATATGACATTCCAGGCAAAGCTTTGGTAATATAACCAATGTTTCCAATGGTGTCCTGTTATAAGGAGAACAGTTTCTTATTGAACTTATGCAAATAACTGTATTGCCATGAAAATAAGAATATTCACTTACTAAGAGTTTCCAAATTCTGGAGGGATCAGGTAGGGAGAAAAAGATAAATGTTTCAATTCTGCTTACAAAAGTGTAATTTACCAAATTGCTATAAGTCATAGTTAGCTTAAGAGGAAAAACATTTTTTTTTTAATCTGGAAAAATGAAACATTAAAAATCAGCAATATTTCAAGCAAAAAGTCATAAAAATTATAATCATCCACAGCAGTTCATTTAGTCCCATATAAGCAACTTTTGATCTTGATCTTCTACTGGCCATTTTGTGAAGTCATCAGTTTCCCCATTAGAGTTCTGTAATTTCTTACTAGCTCAGTTTATGACCTGAAAGTTTATCAGAAACCTGTATTTTAGAGTAAGCATCAGAGTCCTTTCCATGAATCTCTCTGAAAATGAAACATATTTGCAAGAGCAGAGTAAAATAAAACTGTCTGTAAATGACAAAAGACTTAAAAATGGCAATTGACAAAGAAATTTGGTTATTTTGTGACATACAACAATTAAGATAATAACTAGAACTGTGACTGACAACCAAGACAGACCAGAATTTTAGGAATGTTATATAGTTTTTAAAACACTTATATCAATAACATTTACCCACATGATATCATAGATCCCTATGAAACAATGTTTAGTTATCCATTTAACTATGGTGATAATTAAAGATTTTCAGGTGAATGTAGAAAATTAAATAGCCATAAGAAAAACCTTAGCACCTGTGATTAAAGACCTGATAAAAACAATACAGGAAATTTATTTTGATAAAACATAAAATCCCTACCCTTCTGGTAGAGTTCTCAAAGTAAAAACCTTTCATAATCTCTTTATCAAGAGCAGCCTAAAAGTTCAAGAAAATTATCCTTTTAAGAGAAAGAGAGCTGGGGCCAGTCCAGTGGTGTAGTGGTTAAGTTCATACACCCCACTTAGGTGGCCTGGGGTTTGCAGGTTCGGATCCCAGGTGCAGACTGACACACTGCTCATCAAGCCATGCTGTGGCAGGTGTCCCACACATAAAGTAGAGGAAGACAGGCACAGATGTTAGCTCAGGGCCAATGTTCCTCAGCAAAAACAGGAATATTGGCAACAGATGCTAGCTCAAGGCTAATCTTCCTCACCAAAAAAAGAAAAAGAGAGAACCAAATTTTTGTGTGGTTGTGAGAAATATTAGCCCTGAGCTAATATCCATTGCTAATCCTCCTCTTTTTGCTGAGGAAGACTGGCCCTGGGCTAACATCCGTGCCCATCTTCCTCTACATTATATGGGATGCAGCCTCAGCATGGCTTGATGAGTGTTGTGTCAGTCCACGCCCAGGATCTGAACCTGCGAATCCCAGGCCGCGGAAGTGGAGTGCGTGAACTTAACCACTATACCACTGGGCCGACCCCCCAATTTTCATTTCTACCATCTTACTTTTGATATTAAAACTTATTCACTTAATTAAATTCATTTTAATCTTAGCCAACTTGATCATGTACAAAACTCTTTTTTCAGAATTCCTCTTTAACAAAACTTCTATAATATTTTTTTACATTCAGAATTTGTCCCATGGCTCCTTTTTTTCCCCTAGTACTTTAGAACAAATTTACCTTTCTTAAACAAAAATATTTCCATTCTTTATACCTTCTTTACTGAAAACATATATCTTACTTTCCTTGAATGCAGACATGTTTTCCTTATTAACTTTTAGTAGTTTTAATCATCTATATTAATTTTTAACCCTTAGAAACCTTAATTTTCAAGTAAAACTAAGCAATTATAAACTGTCTTTTACATGAGCATTCTGTGGCTTGACAAATTTATAAATACCTTTTAAAATTTCTAGAAACATGTTATTTTATAGTGCAATCTTTTAATAAAATGCAAGACATGTTTACTAATAGTCCCAAATGCTTTAGTTTCTCCATAATAAGACAAAAGTAGGTAAACTTAGACATATTTAGCAATTAATGTTTCAGTATTTTATCTTATTTGGTAATGATCAAGTTACTCAATGAATTTTTATCATTTAATTTAACCTAGCAAAACTTCAAAGTTTCAAGTTACCAAAGAGATTTTGGAAGCTATTTTAAGTACATACGTGACAAACTATAATTATTGCTCAAAGTTTATCTATAAACTCTTATCTCACTTACATCTAAATCATTTGTTCCCAACAATTATGTTTAGTTTACCCATGAAAACTTCATGAGACATTAGACAAAATTATCATTCTAAGCTATTTTGCTGACAAATTTGAGACGGGGATAGCATGAGCTTATTTAACTGGTAAACTCAGGCTGCATGTATGCATCAATGCTCATAACATATCCAATGCTCATAACTCTCAGGACGTGTCTATTTTAATTAAAACAACAAACTTGAACAACTTTCATTCACCAAAGATTATTTCATATCACATTAACTTGAAAGACATTTGGGTTAGTTTCTATTACATTTAGAAATAATTTGTGTAAGCACTTATTTTAAGCCAATTAAACAGGGCTCTTAATTTTGGCCATACTATCTGGAGGTAGAAAAATATCTCACATTTACAACATATACATATAGACATATATGACAGGTAGACACAGAGACATTATAGCTTCCATTAAATTTTTGTTATGAATCAGGTGCAATACAAAACTCACTAGTTTATGAGAAACATTTGCATTTCAAAGAATGGCTCTCAGGTAATAGAGAAGATGGGAGCAGAAAATCTACATAGCATTTTGAGAGGAACAGGGGAGGCTTTGGGATTGGCAAAAGGACAAGTGAATTTTGGACTGCTTTCTGGAGCCATACCTCTGGACTTGCAGAGATTTGCAAGACAAAGATGGTTGCTTCCAGTTCCTCAAAGGACTGGAACACAGTCTGAATGACAAAAGAGGTAAACCCACCCCTCCAGATACATTTTTCCAATTGCTTCTTTAGATCAGGGAAATTTTTTTAACTTGGGAGGTGCACCAAAAGGTTGTTATGTTCTAAAACTTCAGGACAACATGTCACACCTTTAAAAAGTCTGCACAGAGCACTTAACAAAGGCACTTTTTTTCTAAGTGTACAATTTAACCCTGGACCAATTTACCTTGAGGGGGGGCTTTTATTATCCTTTTTATTAGCACCTGATATTAGCCTCTAGTTTTTATCTCATAGTGTGTGGGCTCAGGCAACCCTATTGACTTCCCTTTTGTATGTTTAGTTAACATTATTTAAAGGGCAGATTTATATGCTGTCTTACAATCAGGTGGGGGAAACGTTCCCCAGTGAGATACAATGTCTATCCCCACAATACAATTTATAATACAATCATGAAAAAAGAGATATAATCATTTCATTCCATCAACTCTTATGCCTCTAATCATAGCTTTCATTAGGACTTTATCAATAGGTCTTGGTCTTATAATTTTGGATAAGGGAAGTATTCCCAGCCAGACATAATGTCCATTTATAAAACAAATTCAGGCAAAGTTGATATATCATCTCTCTATATAATTAGCTCAAACATTTTAACCATTATAATCTTATCAACACTTATACATTTACATTTTTTTTCAAATTAATTGTACCCTGAGTCAAGGTCTTAAGACTAGTCTTTTTTTTTTTTTGCATTTCCTTTTTAATTTGGACTTTTCATAGGTACTGAGAAGATAATTATGATGAAAGCTCTCAAAAAAATTTTTTTCTCAATTTAGAAGTTTTTCCAATTTAAATGATCCATCGTCTGACCACATTGATGAGTAGGATCTTATTAGCTACTCAAGCCAATAAGCTTAGCTGTGGATGCAAGAGGTGTCCCCAAAAGAGATCCAGAAAGTTCGGTGCCAAAAATAGTCTAAGAAATCAAAGGCCTTCATTGCACAGGCAGAGGGTACTAAGCAATGAAGGTTGAAATGACAAAGGCCCTTATGAAAGCAACTGGGATCCCTTATGAGAAACTCCCCTGAGAGCTGACACAGCCAGACAAAGAGAGTGCATCTTGGAACCCCAGTCTTTTCATTTGGCCGCCAAGATGTATGCCGGTACGTGCCTTCTCTGGATGGCAGAGACCAGAAAGATCACAAAGCCAAGCTCTCAAGACATAGACCAAGACAAAGGAAAAAAACCCTCATCTTATATTTATACTAACAGCTTTAGTTAAGCCTTGGGTCTCTTGGAGCCAGAATAATACCTGGGAGGGAGGTTCCATGGGGTTGGGGACTGTCTGTGGTTTTGCAGAGTACCTCATCATTGTATGGACATTTTCTTGAAGTTGGTGGGGACCTGTGTCACCTGCCTCATTCTGTGACCAACTTATCCTATCATGGGAGTCTTCTTGAGGTGGCGAGTGCCCTATGGCTCTTAACTGCTTGACCCATGCCCACCAAATTTGTGGCCTTTCTGGCTTCCAAGATGCCTTTGGCAACAGCTTTCACCTCATGTGCATATTCCCAGACAACATGCTTATTTGCCCTGTGGCTTTCCTTTTTATGGCAAACAACAAAAAAAGAGACAAGGAAAAATAGTGATTATCTCTGGGAGGAAAAGGATCAATAAACCAATGAGACCTCAAACCAAATTTCCTAGAGTTGCTGAGTCCAAGAAGCTAGCTTTGCCAATATTTTCTCCTGCTAATCTCAATTTAGATAAGGAAACGAAACTCACCACTCTTGCTTCCACTGGACCCTGCAGGCAGAGGTCCGGGAGACTGACGTGGTAAGAACTCTTACCTCCTGCCGGCTCTTATCAGGGGTCCAGGATCTCTCAGCTGCAGTAGTCCAGGAGTAAACAGTGTCCAGCCAGTGAAGTTTTATCCCATCCAAGTCACCAAACTGTAGGGAAGGAAGACAAAACCCCCACCCTCTAGGTTCTTCCAGCTGGTCTAAGAATTAAATTGACATGAGACAGGATAACAGGAGAAAATCAAACACAGCTTTATAACATGTATACATGGGAGAAACCCAGGAAAACTGAGAAACTCACTAGAATGGCTGAGTTGTCACCTTAAATACATTTTCAGCTAAAGACAAAGGAGGTTGGGGAGTGACGTCAGCATCATGGCGGAGTGAGATCCCCTCTTTGAATCTCTGCCCCCTAAGACCCAACAAAAACATTATTCGCATACCCACAGAGGTCAATCAAACACTACAAATGACTTCTAAGAAACCCTTGCTGCCATGCTTTGGATGGTGGAGGCATGGGAAGCCCCAAAGGATGTGAGGAGATGTAAGGAGTTTTACTCCCTGTCCCCAATCCATCGGCAAAGACAGACAGCATGGCTCGAAGACAGAGGGTGGAGGGGTGGCCCTCTGCAGGGAAAACCATCGCCCTCCAGGTGCTCTCACAGACTGTTAAGAGATCCCCACCAGGAAGCGATGAAGGACTGTTTTGGGGTGTGGGAAAAGCCCCAAGAGAGCCAGAAAGGAAACCCCCGGGTGGAGCAGGAGAAAGAGAGAACCCCTCCCCCCACATGCCCTGCACTTCAGCACAATCCCTCCAGAGACTGCAGTGGGCTCAGAGCACACCACCCGTGACCTCCACCCAGTGGCAGCGGGTGGAAACTGCAGGACCATCTTCAAGATGAAGAAAGGTAAAGGTAAATCTGTGGGATCTATGCAATGGTATATTATGTCTACAGACCAAGAGGAAAATGACCAACACCCAGAAACCAACCCTGAAGGCACAGAATTCAATAACCTGAATGACAGAGAATTCATAATAGCTATCATAAACAAACTCAAAGAAATACAAGAGAATACACAGAAACAAATCAACAAATTCAGCGATTTCTTCACAAAAGAGATTGAAACCATAAAGAAAAACAAATCAGAATTATTGGAGATGAAAAACACAATGGACAAGATAATGGAAAAACTGGAGTCTTTAAAGAGCAGATCTGACAATATGGAGGAAATAATTAGCATTATCGAGGATAGCCACAGAGAAACACTCCAGATAGAGGAGGAGAGAGAGCTAAGACTAAAAAGAAATGAAGAAATTCTTCAAGAAATATCAGACTCAATGAGGAAAAGCAACATAAGGATAATAGGTATTCCAGAAAGAGAAGAAAGAGAAAAAGGAGCAGAGAGTTTGTTCAAAGAAATAATAGCTGAGAACTTCCCAAACCTAGGGAATGAGATGGAAATAACAGTGAATGAAAGCAATAGATCACCTAAATATATAAACAGGAATAGACAAACGTAACGCCATATAATAGCTAAGTTGACAAGACTCAGTGACAAGGAAACAATATTAAGGGCAGCTAAACAAAAAAACAACAATAACATACAAAGGAAACCCCATCAGGCTCTCAGCTGATTTCTCCACAGAAACTCTACAGGGTAGGAGAGACTGGAATGATATATGCAAAATCGTGAAAGACAAAAACCTTCAGCCAAGAATAGTTTATCCAGCAAAAATATCCTTCAAATATGAAGGAGAAATAATAACTCTCCCTGATAAACAAAAGCTAAGAGAGTTCATCACCACAAGACCCCCACTACAAGAAATGCTCAAGAAGGCCCTTAGGCCTGAAAAAAAAACAAACGAGAAAGGGGATACAAAGGTTTCAGCAAGGAGAAAAGCAAGGAGACTAAACCAGAACAAAATACAGTTGGAAAACATCAAAAATTAATTCAAGCTCATCACTGTAAACACACACTCATGACACAAGATGGAATAAGTAGTGACAACAACAAATCAGGAGGGGAAGAGAAAGGAATTGAATCGACTCAGCCTAAGGAAACAGGAGGCATCTGAAAATGTACTATCTTATCCAGGAGATCTTTTATATAAACCTCACAGTAACTACTAAACAAATAATGAGAAGAGAACCAAACATGACAAATAAAGAGAAAACTAAGAGAATCAGCATGCAGAAATACCAACTGAATTGGAAGTCCAAAACACATGTGACAAGAAATGAAGGAAATGCAAAAGAACCAGAAAATGAACAATAAAATAGCAACATTAAACCTTCACATATCAATAATCACTCTAAATGTAAATGGATTCAATTCTCCAATCAAAAAATACAGAGTGGCAGGATGGATTAAAAACCAAGATCAAACAATTTGCTGCCTCCAGGAAACACATCTCAGCTCTAAAGACAAACACAGAGGCAAAACAAAAGGATGGAAAACGATACTCCAAGCTAATGGCAAACCAAAGAAAGCAGGAGTTACCATACTTATATCAGACAAAGTAGACTTCAAGATAAAAAAGGTAATGAGAGACAAAGAAGGGCGATATATAATGATAAAAGGGACACCTCACCAAGAAGACATAACACTGATAAATATCTATGCACCCAACACAGGAGCACCAAAGTACATAAAACAACTGCTAAAAAACCTAAAAGGAGATATTAACAATAACACAATAAGAGTAGGGGAGCTTAACACCCCCCTTGCATCAATGGATAGATCATCCAGACAAAAAGTCAATAAGGAAATAATGGACTTAAATGAAAAACTAGACACGATGGACTTAATAGATATATACAGAGCACTCCACCCCAAAACAGCAGAGTACACATTCTTCTCAAGTGCACATGGAACATTCTCAAGGATAGACCATATATTAAGGAAAAAGGCAAACCTCTATAAATTTAAGAAGACTGAAATCATTACAAGCATCTTTTCTGATCATAATGCTGTGAAACTAGAAATCAACTGCAAGGAAAAAACTGGGAAGGGGACAAAGATGTGGAGACTAAACAACATATTACTGAACAACGAAAGGGTTGTTGATGAAATTAAAGGATAAATCAAAAGCTATCTGGAGACAAATGAAAAAGAAAATACACCATACCAACTCATATGGGATGCAGCAAAAGTGGTCCTGAGAGGGAAATTCATAGCAATACAAGCCCACCTTAACAAACAAGAAAAATCCCAAATAAATAACCTTAAACTGCACCTAACAGAATTAGAAAATGAAGAACAGACAAAGCCCCGAATCAGCAGAAGGAGGGAAATAACAAAAATCAGAGAAGAAATAAATGAAATTGAAACAAACAAACAAACAAACAAACAGTAGAAAGGATCAATGAAACAAAGAGCTGGTTCTTTGAGAAGATAAATAAAATTGACAAACCCTTAGCCTGACTCACTAAGAAAAAAATGGAGAAGACTCAAATAAATAAAATTAGAAATGAAAGAGAAGAAATTACAACAGATACCACAGAAATACAAGGAATTATTAGAGAATACTATGAAAAATGTTACACCAACACATTGGACAACCTAGAGGAAATGGACAACTTCTTGGACACATACAACCTCCCAAAACTGAATCAAGAAGAAATAGAGAATCTGAATAGACCAATCACAAGTCAAGAGATTGAAACAGTAATCAAAAAGCCCCCCAAAATAAAAGCTGAGGACCAGATAGCTTCCCTGGAGAATTTTACCAAACAATCAAAGAAGCTTTAGCACCTATCCTTCTCAAACTCTTCCAAAAAGTAGAGGAAGATGGAATACTTCCTAACACATTCTATGAGGCCAACATCATCCTGATACCAAAGCCAGACAAGGACAATACAAAGAAGGAAAACTACAGGCCAATATCACTGATGAACATAGACGCAAAAATCCTCAACAAAATATTGGCAAACTGAATACAGCAATACATCAAAAAGATCATACACCACAATCAAGTGAGATTTATACCAGAGACACAGCAATGGTTCAACATCCGCAAATCAATCAACGTGATACACCACATTAACATAATGAAGAATAAAAACCACATGATCATCTCAATCGATGCAGAGAAGGCATTCGACAAGATCCAACATCCATTTATGATAAAAACTCTCAACAAAATGGGTATAGAAGGAAAGTACCTCAACATAATAAGGGCCATATATGAAAAACCTACAGCTAACATCCTACTCAATGGGGAAAAACTGAAAGCCATTCCTTTGAGGACAGGAACAAGACAAGGGTGCTCACTCTCACCACTGTTATTCAACATAGTACTGGAAGTTTTGGCCAGAGCAATTAGGCAAGAAAAAGGAATAAAAGGACTCCAAATAGGCAATGAAGTAGTGAAACTCTCACTATTTGCAGACGACATGATCTTATACATAGAAAACCCAAAAAATTCCATTGGAAAACTACTAGAAATAATCAACAACTACAGCAAAGTGGCAGGGTGTAAAATCAACTTACAAAACCTGGTTGCATTTCTATACACTTATGATAAATGAACAGAAAGAGAACTCAAAAAGACAATCTCATTTACAATTGCAACAAAAGAATAAAATATCACCAAGGAGGTGAACCTCCTATACAATGAAAACTATAAGACACTATTGAAAGAAATCCAGGAAGACATAAAGAAATGGAAAAATATTCCATGCACATGGATTGGAAGAATAAACATAGTTAAAATGTCCATACTACCTGAAACAATCTACAGATTCAATGCAATCCCAATCAGAATCCCAATGTCATTCTTCACGGTAATATAACAAAAACTACTGAAATTCGTATGGGGCAACAAAAGACCCCAAATAGCTAAAGCAATCCTGAAAACAAAAGAACAAAGCTGGAGGCATCACAATCCCTACTTCAAAATATACTATAGAGCTATAGTAATCAAAACAGCATGGTATTGGTACAAAAATCGACACACAGATCAATGGAACAGAATTGAAAGCCCAGAAATAAAACCACACACCTATGGACAGCTAATCTTCGACAAAGGAGCAAAGAACATACAATGGAGAGAGTGAAGTCTCTTCAATAAATGTTGCTGGGAAAATTGGACAGCAACATGCAAAAGAATGAAAGTAGACCATCTCCTATTGCCATATACAAAAATCAATTCAAAATGGATCAAGGACCTGAAAGTGAGACCTGAAACTATAAAACTCCTGGAAGAAGATATAGGCAGTACACTAATTGAGATTGGACATAAAGGGATCCTTTCAGATTCCATGTCTACTCGGACAAGGGAAACAAAAGAAAAAATAAATGAGTGGGACCTCATCAGACTACAGAGCGTCTACAAGGCAAATGAAACCAGGATCAAAATGAATAGACAACCCACCAGCCGGGAGAAAATATTCGCAAATTGTTTCTCCGACAAGGGATTAATCTCTGTAATATATAAAGAACTCATACAATTGAGCAACAAAAAAACAAACAACCTGATCAAAAAATGTGCAGAGGATATGAACAGACATTTTTCCAAGGAAGAGATACAGATGGCCAATAGACACATGAAAAGATGTTCAACATCACTAATCATTAGGGAAATGCAGATCAAAACTACACTAAGATATCACCTGACACCCGTTAGAATGGCTATAATCACCACGACAAAAAACAACAAATCCTGGAGAGGTTGTAGAAAAATGGGAACCCTCATTCGCTGCTGGTGGGAATGCCAACTGGTGCAGCCTCTATGGAAAACAGTATGGAGATTCCTGAAAAATTTAAAAATAGAAATACCTTATGATCCAGCAATCCCACTCTTGAGCATCTACCCAACGGACATGAAATCAACCATCACAAGAGGCTTATGCACTCCTATGTTCCTTGCAGCATTATTCACTATAGCCAAGAAGTGGAAGCAACCCAAGTGTCCCTCGACTGATGATTGGTTAATGAAGATGTGGTGTATATATATACAATGGAATACTCCTCAGACATAAGAAAAGACAGAATTGTCCCATTTGCAACAACATGGATGGACCTAGAGGGTATTATGTTAAGTGAAATAAGCCAGAGAGAGAAGGACAGACACTGCATGAACTCACTCATATGTGGAATATAAATGAACACACGGACAGAGAGAACTGTTTGGTGGTTACAAGGGGAAGGGAGGTGGAGGGTGGGCACAAGGGGTGAAGGAATGCATCCACATAGTGATGGACAAAAAATAGTGTACAACTAAAACCCCAGAATGTTATAAACTATTAAGACATCAAAAAAAAAAAAAAAGACAAAGGAGGATGTTGGGGTAGACGGAGTCAGTTATGGGAGATTACCAGAAAAAGCACAGTAAACAAGAGTATGGTTATTACGTAGGTTTAAGTCCTTGCCTTCTTCGTTGATAAGTGTTTCTAGAGATAAGGTCATTCCCCCTCTTCCTGGTACAGAAAGGGAGACACCTTTACATAGGGAGAGTTCTCTTACAAGTGTAAATGTCTCTTACAAAGGGCCACTTCTACTTGGTTTTCAGAGCTTCTTCCCTGTCTGCAGTTTCTTAAAAGTAACCAGACCAAAATAGTCCTCATGCCGTAGAGACACATCTTGAGGTGGCAAATTCTGCTCCCCTACAGAGGCAAAAGGAAGAATGTGTGCACCTATACTTATGTTTTTGTGTATTTTTAATGGTTATTTTTTTAAAAACAAAGTGTTTGAAAAAATATCAAAACATTGAAAAGTAGGTGTATTAAAACTCACATCATTTTAGTTTAAATATTTTATGCATACCAAACCAAAATTTACTCTAATTTTATTTTCCTGATTTTAATGGAATCAAATTCATCAATAATGTCTTTAAAATCTACTTTTGGGAGAGGCCAGCCTGGTGGCGTAGTGAAGTTCACGCACTGAGCTTCAGCAGCCCGGGGTTCGCGGGTTCGGATACCGGGCGGGGACTACGCAATGCTCATCAAGCCATGCTGTGGCGGCGTCCCACATATAAAGTAGAGGAAGATGGGCACAGATGTTAGCCCAGGGCCAATCTTCGTTACCAAAAAAGAGGAGAGTTGGCAACAGATGTTAGCTCAGGGCTAATCTTCCTCACCCCAAAAAAAATCTACTTTGGGGAAAAACTAAACATTTAAAAAATACATAAAAGCACGTATATAGGAGTGCACTTTTTTCTTTTGCTTTAGGTTCCAATATGACTTCTCACAGAACTGCTAAACAGAGGCATACATTGTTAGTTCAACTTACTTTACATGGTGCGTGGAAAGCTTTAGAATATAATACAGAATTTGAGCTAAGCGGTTTATTTGATCAAATAAAACAAAATATTTAGAGAGGTTTTCTTTTTACACTTTAGATGAATTGTTCTGCAATTGCTTCAGTTCTGCAATTGCTTCAGTGCTTACTTTGGCTTGGTGTCAGATATTTGTACTCTTAAGAACAAAGTTACAAGAAATGCATGAGGCTTAGAATGGATTCCTTTCTATCAAATACAGTAAAAAAAAGTTTTGGAAACATTTCAAGTCTGTAATGAAGAGAATTACCATGAATTTGGGTCAAGAGTGACAATGAGAACCTACTTTGAAGAAGCGTATCATACTCAATTATAGAGCTATGCCTCTTCAGTTTAAACTTGGAAGTACCTTCCCTGTTATTTCCTATCCTGTGTGTTTTTAAAATTATTTTTATTCCCTGTTTGGGAAATCTGCAGTACTTCTTTTTTTGTGTGTGTGGGGAAGACAAGCCCTGAGCTAACATCTGTTGCCAATCCTCCCCTTTTTGCTGAGGAAGACTGGCCCTGAGCTAACATCGTGCCCATCTTCCTCCACTTTATATGGGACGCCACCACAGCATGGCTGACAGGCAGTGCCTTGGCGGGCGCACAGGATCTGAACTCGCGAACCCTGGGCTGCCAAGCGTGGACTAAACCACTGCGCCACCGGGCGGCCCCCAGTACTTCTAAAAATGAAAGCAAAATGCCACCAATGTACTGGAGCTCCAAATCAATTTTAAATTAACACATGGAGAGAATTTTGACCATTTTTGGCTTGGAGTAGAATGTAAAATTAAACAATATGCACCCAGATTTCATACCATGGATATGCAAAAAGATATCTTGAAACCCCTGTTGGCAAAAATTACATTCCATCATAAAGGGAGTTTGTTTATAAATTGGGGTTTGAGAAGTGTAACATCTGTGGTTTCCTTGAAAAAAATATGCATGATCAAATGCTTCACTTGCTGCTGGAGTTATTTATAAATTGTTCAAATTGAGTGCAGTGGGAGGGTTAATTTGTTAAGTAGCTAGCTAGTAAAGACATCACGTGGTAGACTGTCTGCTAATTTTGGGGAGAGAAAAGTAGAGAAGATACAGTGTTTTAAAAATCATCTACATGAAAACAAACAGGGCAAGGTGTGAGGTACTGGTTATAATGTTCTCCAGAATACTCCATAATGCTCATTAAGAAGTGCTAGACTTGACCTGAAGGGTAGCTTTGAAGGCTTAACCCAGGAAGGGATGATTGAATTATATCTGAACCAAAAGGGTGACCCTGAGTGGTGAAAAAGAGAAGTCAGCCCAGATGCAAAAGCATGGGGGTGGGACAGAGCAGAGTGGGTTTTGGGAACCGAGTATACAGTTAGGCTCTAAAGGGAGTGTGGTAGGGGAAGGAAGCCCGTATCAGCAAAATGATAGTCAAGTGGGTTCATATCCTCCCCGCTTGTGGGGCGAATGAGCAACGGAAGCTTAAAAGAGCAACAGCCTTTCTTCTGAAATACTCGCGGAGAGGCAACAGCAGACTATGGGCAGGCAAGTGAGAAGGCCATTAGTTCTTGGGGGAAAGCCGAGATGGACATTGCACAAGTAGTATGTACGTTTAAAAGAAGTGAGAAAGTGCACCATCAGGTAGCCACCAAGCCTGGGTATTTGGAGGGAGGGGTTTTAAAAGTATTTTCATAAAAAGAGATTTTTGAGCTGTCAGTTTCAAATGAGTCTCTCTTAAAACCTTAACATCATTAATCTTTCCTCTCAAAACGTTTGCCTTCTCACAGCATCGAACAAACAACTGAGATCCTGTTGCATCTATCACCTGCTGAAGCTGCCAATCTCAAGGAAGGAATCAATTTTCTTCGAAATAAGAAGACTGGCAAAGATTACATCTTATATAAGAATAAAAGCCGCCTGAGAGCATGCAAGAATATGTGCAAGCACCAAGGAGGCCTGTTCATAAAAGATATCGAGGATTTAGATGGAAGGTACCAAGAGTCCTTTGCTTTCTCATGGTGACCCTTCTTATAATTAGATTTGGCGGGAAATGTGCTCGTTTACAAATTTGAAATGAACAAATCAGCAAAGTATTTCCCCTAGTCAATTCATCACTTTTGCTTATGCTCACTGACGGCGTCTCTCTGATCTCAAAATTTTGACCTTTACTTAATTTTCCTCTCTCTCATAAGAACTAAAATTCATTCCTAGCTTGAGAAACAGTAAAATGCCTAGGATATGTGTGTCTTTGTGTGTGTGGGAGTGTTTGGGCGTGCATTTACCTGCTCTTGTATTCAAAGACTCAAGTCTCCTTTAGGTTTCCTTTCCCTCTGCCCCAAAAGTGTGTGTGTGTTGCGGGGGGCACTTTCCCAAACTGCTGGAGAGCAGGTAGAATTTCCCTGGCAGCCTTGTTGTGGTAAAAAAATAAACACGGCAGAGCCCCACTGTATCTGCTCTGAACAGTGGTTCTTCTGATCATTTCTTGGAAGGACTAGAGGTGGCACCCCGCTCCCCTCACCCTTTGATTAAACCTGCGTACAGATCACCTCCCCAGTGCAGGAGCAATGCCAGGATAGGATTGTTTAGTTTTGTTTTCAGTGGCTACCAAAGAGATAGCAGCCATTTTCCTGTTGGGCTTTTTTCTTCCCCTGTGTTGTCAATCTTATTTCTCAGGTCATTTGTGGGCAGTTTAGTGCTAGTGTACTCAGATGGAGCTGGGTAGTTGTCCAAAAGCTCCCTGCTGTAATTGTATAGAAGGAGTCACTCAAGTCTAGAATGTTCTCATACTTGCGTACAGGTTTGCATCACTGCACACTTAGTTTCAGCGCCCAACCCACATATTATTAGATTTTTAAATGTTAACCACTGTCGTGTCTGTAGCTTTCTTAGCTCCTCAGATAGGGTTGCTGAATTTGGCCACTAACAGTACAGGATACAACAGTTAAATTTGCTCTTCAGATAAACAACAAATATATTTTTAGTATAAATACGTCCCAGAGTTGCATGGGAAGTACTTTTAGCTGACAAATCTACTCTAGGAGTACCTCTTGGTAATTTGCTGACAAATTACATGTTTTGATTCCCTTCTATCTTCTCAGTGGGTTCAAGTTAGAGAAACTTCAGATGTCTGTAGTTCTGTCGCTAGTAAACTTCTGCAAGCACTCATGGATGTTGAAGTTTTGTTACTATTGCAGTTGTTTTTCTGAAAAAAATCAATAAACATTTATTTGATGTAGTCATTTTTAATACATCCAGTTGATGGCCCACACCCATGCCACTCAGGTCCGGGCGGAAGGGTGACTATTGTAGTTTTGAGACTGTTTTTCTCTCTTTGATGAACTGTTTTGACACAGTGCCCACTTAGCCAGCCATTTAAAGGAAGTATTACAGCTCAGTAATTAAGAGCACGCTGTTTCTTCACTGACTGCCTAGTTTAGAAGCTTGGCCCCTCTACGTCCCAGCTCAGTGACGTTGGACAAGGGCTTTCGGGCTTTAATCCTTTCCTCTATAAAATGAGGATGAAAGTATTACCTACTTTGTCGGGTTGCTGAGAGGATTACGTGATTTCAAATACTAGGCACTTATAAGAATGCCTGCTGTTAAGATAAGCACTCAATAAATGTTAATTATGTTTATTGTTATTACCACTCCGACATAAATTTCTTGTGTAGTTTAGGAACAGAGGTTATATACAGGAACTCAGATAGTTCTTGGATCTTAACACAGTGGGTTTTTTTGTGTGTGTGTGAGGAAGATTAGCCCTGGGCTAACTTCTGTTGCCAATCCTCGTCTTTTTGCTGAGGAAGATTGGCTCTGAGCTAACAGCTGTGCCCATCTTCCTCTATTTTATGTGGGACCCCTGCCACAGCATGGCTTGATAAGCTGCACGTAGGTCTGTGCCCTGATCCGAACCTGTGAAACCCCGGGCCGCTGTGGTGGAGCGTGGGAACTTAACCGCTATGCCACCAGGCCGGGCCGGCCCTCTGCATAGTGCTTCTCAACATAGTGATTGCTTTACCACAGACTGGCCTTTCTCTTCCTCATCCAAAGCCTTGGGGATGACTGATCCTAGTTTCACCCTATTTTGTTGACAGGCTAACCTGGAGACAGCACTCTCTTAGCTCTCCTGCACATCAGGAACCAGATTCTCCCAGCCTTATTCTCAGATGCAGCGTGCCAAGCATTTATATGTAGAAACTGCATCCCCAGAGTATCTACTACACTCCCCTATCCACTTCTCCAAATTCAGTTGCTTCTACGTGGGTTCTCTGTTTAGGATTTCGCCCGAAGAATCTCTCCTTTCCAGGATATAGTCAAGAGCAATGACCTACCTGTTCTACCCATGTCAGTTGGTTTTTTCTTCACACGTGAGAAAAATCAGTGACTCTTATAAGCTGTGGTTCTCATTTTTTAAGTCTAACAATTTTTCACAGCCGCTCTTGCATGTGAAGCTGTTGCCTCCCTCCTGTCTACCTTCCGTTCATGAACATTTATGGTCCTGTGATAGTTCCCCTTTAACGGCCCAGGATGCTGAAAAGCTGCATTTCTAATGTTCTCTTAATTTTTGAAAAGTTGTTGGCTACTCATCGATGAGAAAGATGGCACAAAATAATCTCCATCATTTGAAATGTGAAATGTACTTTTTGCCTTATTACTAAAAAAGAACATAAAAAATTCTAGATATAATGAAGCTTGGAAAAAATCAGCATAGTTCTCTTCTATGTTAAAATAGACATTTTTAGTTTAAAAAAATCTGATATTTCTGGTTTGAGACATACTTGTTTGTAAAAACAATTATTTAACTGTTAAAAAACAACATGGCTAGAAACACTACCAAAATAAACAGAGGACATGGAACTGTTTGTGCCCCATCTCCAACCACCATTCCCCTCTGGTAAGGAAAGGAAAAGAGAAAAATTACTAAGGATCTTGTTTTGTTACAGTCTGATGCTCATGCTGAAATGGAGTTGCCAGAGTTACTAAATAAAAATGCAGAATACTCAGTTAAATTTGAATTACAGATAAACAACACCGTTTTAGTATATCTCAAATATTGTGTGAGATATACTTGTATTTTATAATTGTTGTTTATCTACAATTCATATTCAACTGGGCATCCTGCATTTACCTGGCAACCGTGCTCTGAAATATTAAACTTTAAGGAAAACTTTTCTCTTTGAAAAATGAAAATTTTAGTTGAACTTAGGTTTAGTACACTGTACTAGGGGTCAAGGGTTGTAGAGTGATTGTAAATCATAGACCTGTGTTCACTACTGCTGCATTCTTTCCTTGCATTGGCCCCAATTGGATCTTATCTAGCTAAGCTTTTATAAGGGAGCCATCCCTGAAGCCCGCTTTATTCTGGTGGCTCTGTTCATCTTTAACAGGTGTCATTTTATGACATGGAGTTTATCTTCATTTTTTAAATCAGCCTGCTGCTGATTAGTCTATATTTCCTTGGATATTTGAATTTTAGCCATTAATAGTTTTCCTTTCATGTGTTTTGTGTTTAACCAACTAATATAATTTTGTCACAAAAATAATGCATTTTAGCCTAATAAGATTAATTTTTATTTTCCCCATTTCATAAACCTAAGTGCAATTTTTCTTCCAGGTCTGTTAGGTGCACAAAACACAACTGGAAGTTAGACGTGAGCACCATGAAATATATCAATCCTCCAGGCAGCTTCTGTCAAGATGAACTGGGTAAATACCATCAATATTGATAAATGTATTTTGCTATCGTTATTGGGGTCTTTCTTGTCAACTTGTTTCCAATCTCACTTGAAGCTTTGCATACATTCTGATTTTAAACTGTGGACATTAGAATTATTATTTTTTGAATAATTAATGTTGAAAATTCTAAATAGGATTTCTCCAAAAGATCCCTTCATTCATTCATTTGTTGGGCAAATATTTGTTGAGACCTTACCATGTGTAAACATTGGACTGGGTATTAAGAGATACAAAAAATGGATATGTGTGACATTTGAATGTGTGAATGTGATGACATTTACATGAAGTGATAGCTCAGACAAACCTGTGAACGACTAAGATCAGGAATGCTCTGATAGTTTTCTTAGCTACAGTGTACTATAAAATAGTGGCTCTGACTATTTTATCAGTGAAGACACAAAGATGCATGTTCATGTGCATGATCCTCTCAACAATTATGATGAAACTTCACAATTTTGGTTGAGAGATAAAATACTTTAAATTCCATGGCTCTTTCTGGCATAGATAAGAAGCTACAGTTTACAGATTCTCAGTATATGTGCTGCGCTTGTACTTTTTGCTTCCTCCTACTCAAGAAAGCCTGTAGAAATATGAATAAGAAAGGCTTGTCATAAGAACAAGTTTGTCTCTGTTCTGATTAAATTGTGCTTTTTTGGTAGAAAAAGTTACTTGTGACAATCTTTCAGTTAGACAGCGTTGGACACACTATTTCAGAATGACTGCTATAGGAATAAAAAAAAAAAAGATTTGATCTAACTGGGAGAATCACAGAAAGCTTCATGCCAGAGATGACATTTATGTTGGGTTTTGAAAGATGGGCAGAATTTCATCAGGCAGAGAAGAAAAAGAAGGGCATTCCTGGTAAAGGGAACAGCTGGGGTAACTTTAGCATGTTTGGGGCCAAATGTCTAGTTTAGTTGACTGGAGTATAGGTATATGTGCATTGAGGTAGTAGAATGTAAGCCTGCAAAGGTACATTGCAGGGAGGGCTTTGTGCTATTCTAAGAATTAAGACCTAGTCCAGAATGTTATTGTGTGTCAGGTGTAGTATTAGGCACTTTGTGTGAATTATTACCCTCCCATTGACCCTACAATGCAGTAATGGGGAGTCGTTTTCTTGTCACCAAATTTATCAGCCCACCTGCCCCTGTGCCTACACATTCTTCCTTGCCTCCTGTTACAGGTTATAGTGGATGCACTGACCCTGATCCTATGGCTAGCCCCTCCCCTCACACACTGGATCCCATCTCCTCACACTTACTCGAAGACTTCACTCCTGCAATTATCTCTCTCCTATATCATCAATTTTGTCCTTGCCTATTAGCCCACGCATGCATGTGCGCGCACACACACTCACACATGCTCTAGTGTTCATGTAAGCCCTTACTAGACCTTGCATTCTCCCTTAAGTAATGTTCTCATTTCTCCAACCCTTTAAACAGCTAAATAAACCCCTTGAAACATGTATCCACACTTACTGTCTCTGCTCCTTCACCTCCCATTCTCTCTCAGTTGAGCTTCTGATCCTACCACTCCACTAACACTGCACCGTCAAGGTCACCAGTGTTCTCCATGGTGCTAAATTCAGTGGTTGCTTTTCTATTATCATCATATTCAAATTCTCAGCAGTATACAGCACAGTGGCCCAGTCTGTCCTTGATATATGCTCTTTCCTTTGTGCCTGGGAAGCAATACTCTCTGCATTAGTTTCCTATTTGCTGTTGTAACAAATTACCACAACTTAGTGGCTTAAAACGATATAAATCTATTATCTAACAGTTTTGTAGGACAGAAGTCTAAAGCAGGACTCATAGCTAAAACTCTGGTGTCAGCAGGGCTGTGTTCCTTTCTGGGAGTTCTAGAGGAGAATCTGTTTCCTTGCCTTTTCCAGCACCTAGAAGGCCCTCTTTGTTCATTGTCAAAGGCTTGCATCTCTGTCCATCTTTCTGTAGTCACATCTCTGCCTTCTTCTTTTAAGGATCCTTGTGATACATTGGGCCCACTCAGATAATCCAGGATAATCTCCCACTTTTAAGGTCAGCTGATCAGCAACCTTAATTTCATCTGCAACTTTAACTCCCTTTTGTCGTATAACCTAACTTATTCATAGTTCCTGGGCATTAGAATGTGGACGTCTTTGGGGGCCGTTATTCTGCCTACCACGCTCTCCTGATTTTTATTCTGATCACACTAACTACTTCTCAGTCTTCTCTACTGACTCATCCCCTGCTAGACTTCTGAATGTTGAAATGATCTTGGACTCGATCCTAAGCTTTCTTTATCTACATGCTTTTCCTAAAGGATCACATCTAATCCCACAGCTCTAAACACATTTTTTACTCAGATGACTCCAAAAAATTTACCTCCAGCTTTGACCTCCTTCCTGAGCTCCAACTCTGCTATTCAACTGCTTACTCAGTATTTCAACATGGACTTCTAATAGGCATTACAAGCATGCAGCCAAAACAGAACTCTTCATGCCCAACCCTAATTTATCCTCAGACCTATGGCTCCTCCAGCCTGCCCCCTCTCTACAAATGGCACCACATCCACTCAACTGAACAAAACCTGAGTCTTCTTTCCTTAAACACCCATATCCAAACCATTAATCCTGTTGCCTCTACACCAGAACACTTTCAGAGCCCATCCATGCTACCTCTATCTGAGTGTAAGTCACAGCCACCTTCTGCCTGTACCACTGGCTTCCCTGCTTCCACCCTTGACTTCTACAATCCACCCTGCTTGCAGCGCCCAGTCTGACCTTCTAAAAATCCAAATCAATTCACACTATTACCCTGTTTGAAACTTTCCAGCGAGCTTCCTATCACAGTTAAGAATGTGCATACCTTTGATCCAGCAATTCCTCACCCAAGACCGTATCATAAGATCCTAATAATCATTGATGTGTCAAAAAATATAGCTATAAGAATGTTCACTCACAGCAATGCCATTTACAAAAGAGAAATATTGGAAACAAGTTAAACATTAGAAATAATTTTGATATATCTTAAAAGTGCTACTATTGAAGGAACGAAAATAATAAGAGAATATTTCTGATATAAAGCAAAAAAAACACCAGATTATAACATTACATATAGTATGACCCAATTATGAAAAAAATATATGTGCATAAATTACTACTGGTTACCTGTGAAGGGAGCTGAGCTGGGACTTCCTGGGCTGTAACCCCAGACTGGGGACATAGATTATGCCACCTTTACATTATTTTCAGGCTCAAATTATTGTGACTATAGTATATGGTATAGAATATCAGGGCCACTCTTGCCCATGTGTCTTGGTGAGACCAACTCCAAATGACTTTTTATTAATTTATTTTTGTGTGTGTGAGGACGACTAGCCCTGAGCTAACATCCGTTGCCAATTCTCCTCTTTTTTGATGAGAAAGACTGGCCCTGGGCTAACATCCTTGCCCATCTTCCTCTACTTTATATGGGACGCAGCCACAGCATGGCTTGACAAGCGGTGCGTCTGTCCATGTCCGGGATCCGAACCCGCGAACCCCAGGCTGCCAAAGCGCAGCATGCGAACTTAACCGCTATGCCACTGGGCCGACCCCTCAAATGACTTTTTAAAGAAGAGTTTGCCTTGCGCCGGCATTCTCCCAGTTCCTCTATGAGCAGAGGTGTCACTTATTGAGATGCAAGTCATTTTCCATTCTTACCCCAAGAAGATAGAATGCTATTCCTGGGAGAGTTACTAATTGCTTTGACCACAAGTTCATCCTTTCCCTGCCCCTCAAAGGGACACCTGGACCACTAGCTTCTTTCCCCAATAAACCTCACTCCATGTCTTTTGACCTAGCCTAGGAAATCTGCAGGCTCTCTTGTTACCGGAAACTGATTACATGTGCTATACAAATACTGTTACAAATTTATTTCAAGGGAAACCAATAAGAAGTGATAAGAAGCATAGGTTTGAATCTATTAAACTGTTAGTTTATGTAAGTGAAGGACAATAGCCTATAAACCCTATGACTGTGTAATCCAGAAATCTATAGTTGCTTTGGCGCTTTTATGAAAATCTCTAAGTGTTTTGGACAAGTCCTGTAAAGACATTATAGCAAAATGGTTCAGACTGAAGGCCGTGGGGCCTGACAGCCTGTGTTCAGATCCTGGGCTCAAACACACAATAAAGTGACTTTGGGCGAGTTATTGAATCTCTTTATGCTTTAGATTCCTCAAATGGAGATAATATTGGTAGTAGCTATATTGCTATTTCATTTTCTTGCCCAATTTCCTTGGCTAGAACCTCCAGGTAGAACCTCCAGGTGGCAAGAGCAGACGTACTTGTCCTTTTCCTGTTCTTAGGGGGAAAGCATCCAATCTTTCACTTTGAATATGATGTTAACTGTGGGGTTTTCTTAGATGCTCTTTAGCAGGTTGAGGGAGTTGTGTTCTAAGTTTTCTGAGTGTTTTTATCATGAAAGGGCTTTGGACTTTGTTAAATGCCTTTTTGCATTAATTGAGAAGATCATGTGGTTTTTTTTCCCCCTTTGCTCTGTTAATGTGTTGTATTACATTAACTGATTTTCAAATATTGAGCCAGCCGTGCATCTTTTGAATATTAAACCAGCCTGACATAAACCCCACTTGGTCACAGTGTATAATTATTTTTTATATGGGTAAATCATATTTGCTGATATTTTGTTAAAGATTTTTATATCTATATTCATAAGGAATATTGGTCTATAGTTTTCTTTTTTTGTGATGCCTTTGTCTGGTTTTGGTATCAGGGTAATACTGCCCTCATAGAATGAGTTGGGAAGTGTCCCCTCCTCTTGTATTTACTGGAAGAATTTGTGAAGTATTGGTGTTGATGCTTCTTTAAACATTTGGTCCAATTCACCAGTGAAGCCATCTGGGCCTGGGCTAATCTTTGTGGGAAATTTTTTGGTTACTAATTTAATCACTTTATTTGTTATGGGTCTGCTCAGATATTCTATTTCTTCTTGAGTCAGTTTTGTTAATTTGTGTCTTTCTAGAAATTTCTCCATTTCATCTGGGTTATCTAGTTTGTTGATGTACAGTTGTTTATAGTATTTCCTTATAATCTTATTTCTGTAAGATAAGTAGTAATGTCCTCTTTTTCATTCCCGATTTTAGTAATTTCAATCTCTTTTTTTCTTGGTCAGTCTAGCTAAAAGTTTGTAAATTTTGTTAATCTTTTCAAAGAGCCAACTTTTATTTTCATTGATTTTCCTCTTGTTTTTCTATTCTCAATTTATTTTTGCTCTAATTTTTAAATTATTTCCTTCCTTCTGCTTGCTTTGGGTTTAGTTTGCTCTTCTTTTTCTAGTTTCTTAAGGTGGAAGGTTAGGTTTTTTTATTTGAGATCTTTCTTCTTTTTTAATATAGGCATGTACAGGTATAAATTTCCTTTTATGCACTTTTAGCTGCATCCCACATGTTTCAGCATGTTTTTGTTTTTACTTTTCTCAAAGTATTTTCTAATTTCTCTTGTGATTTCTTTCTTAAACCATTTGTATTTAGAGGTATGTTGTTTAATTTCTACATATTTGTGAATTTCCCAACTTTCTTCTCTTATTGATATCTAATTTCATTTCATTATGGTTGGGGAACATACTTTGTATGACTTTGATCCTTTTAAATTTATTGAAACTTGTTTTATGGCCTAACATATGGTCTATACTGGAGAATCTTCCACACACATTTAGAAGAATGTGTATTCTGCTGTTGGGTGGAGTGTTCTGTATAAAGTCTATTAGGTCTATTTAGCTTATGGTGGTGTTCAAATCATCTGTTTCCTTGTTGGTCTTGTATCTAGTTGTTCTATCTTCCAGTCTTCCTTTTAGGCATACTTTTACAAATAATTGTAGTTATTCTGTATAAATTATTTTTGTACCCTCTTTTCTTATCTGTTAATATTATAATAGATATTAGTCATATTATGTCAGATTCTATATATACATAATTTTAAAGTATGTTTACATTAAATATTAGCAAATAATTTATTTACCCATTTCTCTGTTAGAATTTAGGCTGTTCATAGTTTTATTTTTTGCCATCAAAAATAAAACTATGGTCTTTGTGCATAAGAACTTCTCTTTTTTTGGAGTTCTTTCCATAAGATAGTTGAATTACTAGCAAAAAGGTATGACTAATTAAAGCTTTTACCCGTACATAACACCTCATACACCTCAGTGAAAACGTGGGCTTCACATGGACTAATAGCCTAAATGAGAAAGGTAAGACTATAAAAGTAACAGAAGAAATGTAGGAGAATATCTTTATGACCTAGAGATGGGGTGGCACTTCTTGACTCTTCAAATGACACTTCAAAAGTATAGATCACAGGGCAAAAAATGAAAAAATTAAAAATTGATGAATATGATTTTATCAACACTAACATTTTCTACTAAATGAAGGACATCATGGACAAAGTTAAAAGACATATGACAATTTGGGAGGTTGTTTTGTGATATTTACAACCAAAAAAGGGAATATTATCTAGCATATAAGAGGAAGTAATACAAATTGATGAGGAAAAGACAGGAAACCCAGTATAAAATGGGGAAAGGACATGAGGTATCATTTTACAGAAGAACCCCAAAAGGCTAATAAGATATGAAGAATTGCTCAAACTCACTAATTATCAGAAAACTGCACAATAAAGCAATAAGGTATCATTTTACTTTTTTTTCACTGGTAAAAGTTAGAAACTAAGATGATGCCAAATGTTGTCAGAGATATAGGGATATATACATCCTTATGCATGCAGGGGGAGTATGGCTGGTGCAGCCATTCTGGAAAGTAATCTGACAGTGCTTAGTCAGAGGAGAGTTATAAATCCATTATGATCTGTCAGTCCCACTTCTGTTTATATCCCAAAGGAATCCTGTTGTGACAGAATCTGGGAGTCCACCACTGGGACAGTGAATAGGTAAAATGTGGTGGATATGCACCATGGAATACTAAACTGCAGTTAGAAGAAGTGGACTAGGTGTACACATGGCAACATGGATGAATCTTAAAGACAGAATGTTGAGTGAAAAAGAATAAAAAAAGACTAGAGACCCACTACCATTTATATAAATTAAAAATATATGCACACAATATAATACATATTTTTCATGAACATTCAAATGATAGCCTTTAGGGGAGAAAAGGGAAATGAGAGTGGGAAGTAGAGATGAAGGGAATGAATGAATGAATGAGGAGCTTTGCCTGGACCAAATATAATGTATCATGAACTGCAAATTATGACTAACACAATCCTCTTCACTTGAGACCCTAAATTAATGAATGAGTCCATAACCCATTCATCCACTCTTTAATATGTGTTGCATTACCATCCATTCTTTGGAATGGACCAATTTTTGCTCTTATCTATTAGTATAAGAGGCTTACTTTTTTCCTCATACCTCACCAGCTCAGTCTTACCAGTTCTTAGTCGTACATCAGACTTTTCTCATTTGAGGCAAAAAAATAGCATCTTGTTTTAAATTGCATTTGTCTCTCAAATGTGATGCTAATATTTTCCAAACGTGTTTGCCAATTTTCCAGTTTGATGTTAGAACTCTTTCATTTTACATTTTTATCTACTCAAATTTTCCAATGGAATTGTTTCCATTGTTGTTAAACTTAGAAGTCCTCCCTTTGATATTCTATTTTGTCATACTTTTTAAGACTTGGTTCCTTTTCTTTGTGTCTTTAACCAACTGGAATACTGAGCTAACCAATTGCCACAGCACCATTTGTTAGATAGCCCTTCCTTTCCCACCAATTTATGGTCCTTCCTTTGGAATATATTAAACAGTTGTTTAATTAGGACCCTCTTCTTGACTGTCCTTATGCCAATAACTAATGATTTATTATAGTTTTCTCATATGTTTTTGTTCTAATTCTTTCTCTTTATTCTTCCCTATCAAAAGATTTTAAGGAATTTCATTTGTTTGTTCTTCTGGATAAATATTGCTATAATCCAAATGACCTATTTCAGCTTGTGAGGTCAAAATAAGGATACTACATTCTCACTACTTTATAGTTGCAGGGACTTGGCAGATGTTACATTCTTCTTCTGCATATGTGCAATTTATCTTTGTGCAAGGGGCATAGAGACCTTTATAGTACTTCCTTTGGAACAATAGTTAAGAGTTAGAAATTCTTACTTTCTTCTGCTTTTCTTGAGAGAGAAAAATTCTGAAGAAGGAAAACCCTTAAGAGTGGGTACCAGTGCAAGAGTTGTGTGAGTCTCTCATAATACCATTATATTTTTTAACTAGTATTTGCTAGTCTACAGATTTGTTTGTCTAATACTGAGCTTTCTTTTTAACTCTATTCATTCCTCGAAGGTAAAATAATTATCATCATAATACCACTATTTATTAAATGCCCTCTCTGTACCAGGCATTGTGCTAGACACTTTAGGATCTATCATCTCATTTAATCCCACAACTTTATGAAGCAAATGTATCATGGTCTTTTTTTAATGTTTTTCTTTTTGAGGAAGATTGGCCCTGAGCTAACATCAGTTGCCAATCTTCCTCCTTTTTTTGCTTTTTTTCCTCTCCAAAGCCCCGGTAGATAGTTGTATGTCATAGTTGTGCATCCTTCTAGTTGCTCTATGTGGGACGCCGCCTCAGCATGGCTTGATGAGCGGTGAGTAGGTCCGTGCCCAGGATCCAAACTGGCGAACCTGGGCCACTGAAGCAGAGGGCGCAAACTTAACTGCTACGCCACCAGGCCAGCCGCCTATCATGATCTTATTTTACAAATCAGGAAACTGAAGCCCAGGATCCTGCTAATGAGAAGCAGAGTCAGGGTTCCAACCCAAATGTTTCCAAAATCAGCATTCTTTCTATTTCACAACACTGTTTTCTAGCAGTCATATAACCTGGAAATAATAATAGTACATATCTTTATTACACGACTGCATTTTCAAGAACATAGTTAAATACTAATGGTGATATCAAGCATTCTTTGTGTGTTCCTAATTTTATTAAGAAAGCCATTTGTGTTTCACTATTAAATAAGCTGATAACTATTACTAAGACAAATGTTGTTTTTATTAAATTCTTAAGCAATATTTAAAAGGTATAAAAATCAATAGAGTGAACACTCATGTACCAGCACTCAGCTTAAGACATGAGACATTAACAACAGAAGCTCTTTATGTACCTTTCCTTGATGACATCACATATCTCCCCATCCTCCAAAGGTAATCATGCTTCTGAATTTGGGGTTTCAGGATAGCTGTTAGTTATTTTATTAATTCAATTCACAAAAGGAAACAGATATCTCCCTCAAATAAGGATAATTTGAGGAGGATGTGTTCACAAAAGAACTTTTTATAAGGTGTGGATGTGGGAGAATCACAGGGGCAGGTGGAGTAACCTGGAGCTAATAGCGACCAAGTTATCCATCTTTAGGCCCAAAGGGATGAGGAGGGAAGCAGTTTCCAGAATCTGGAAGAGAGTCATAAAGAATGGGCCTCCGTGAGATGAGCTGTGACTTCTGTCAGTGCCCAGAACTCGGATTCTATAGGTTAAAGTGACCTTAGGAGGAAAGAGCCAGAGGAATAAGCAACCCAACTTCACTGAATTATCTCATCCTCTCAACCTGGGGCTTCCCATGGACCAAACTCACCTAGAAGGCAGGAGGTGTGGGAGCCCTTTGATGTGGTCCGTATGAGTCACCCTCTGAAGCAGAGAGTGGGTAAACAAGAGTGGAGAAAGGTAGAAAAGAGTGGGTCTGTAGGGTCCAATGAAAGCTGTTTGTTGCAATCATGTTTCTAGTTTTTAAAGTGCTCTTTTAAAAGTTAAGAAGAAATAAATGTTATTTTATTTGTAGCTTATATTGAGATAATCCTATATTTAAATTTCCCAGCTTAAAGTGCCAAGTCTGGGCGGGCGTAGGGCCTAGGTTGAGAGAGGGGGGATGTGCAGCCCCTTCTGGAACTTATATCTTGTAGGGGAGACAGACCATAAGCAAACAATATATAATATGTCCAGTGATGATAAGGACTAGGAAGAAAAATAACGAGGGATGGAGGGCTGGAGAGGGCTATTTGAGATAGAGTGGTCAGAAAGCCTTCTCTGATATGGTGACATCTGAGTCCCCAGTGAAACCAGGGAGCGGGTAGTGCTGATACCAGGGAGAACTTTCCAGGGACACTGTCTAAATGAGTCATCGATTTGTCAAGGGCAGAGAGGGAGAATATAAGTACATAGCCATGAGGGTAAGGCTAGGGAAGTGAGAGAGAAAAACAGACTTTAGGGGAGATAATTCTTTAAGTTTTCAACTTTTTCTTTAGTATAGTCCCTCACGATGACGAAAATTGGAACTTGACAGCATATATAAATCTTTGTTCACAACTACTGGGGAAAATTCTAAAATGCACCGTTTTTCATGTTATGGATAATTTGTCTTAAAGGGAGTATAATTAATATTCATTTGAAAAGTATAGACAAAACATTTTTTATATACTTTGAAGAAAGTAGGAAAGTGGTTTTCTTTGAGGGCAGGGTGGTGACACCATTTCCACAAGGACTGCTTTGGTCTAGGACCTCATTTGCTTTCATTTAGCAGTTAATAAAATTGCTGGCATTTATTAGGATTAATTGTCCTTGGAGGTAGCTAGGGTTAAAGATAAAAATACAGAAGAATAGAGAAATCAAGTAACTTGCCTGAGGTCACCCAGCTATTAAGTATTAAGTGGGAGAGTGGGAGTCCCAAACAAGGCCATCTGTCTCCTGAGCCCAGGCCCATGACAGGTTTGCTGATGACCTGCCAAAACTATGGGGAGAGCTCTCACATATGGTCCTTCTTCCCTCCAATTGATCCTCCCCATGTGTCTCGCAGTGGTCTTTCTAAAATTAAGTTCTGATTTTAATACTCCCTTGCTATAGCAGTTAGGTATTGATTTTGGCTGTTGTAACAGAAAACCCAAATAAGAGTGGGTTGATCATATAGGAGGTTGTTTTTCTCATAGCACAAGAAGCTGGGGAGCAGGCAGTCCTGGGCATTATGGCCGTTCCATAGCTTATCAAGGAACCAAGTTCCTTCTATCTTCCTGCTCTGTCATGCTTAGTATCTGGCTCTTTTCCTCAGCGTCTCAAGATGGCTCCTACTGCTCCAGGCATGGCAACCGAGTTCCAAATAAGAGGGGGAAAAGATAAAAGGCAGACAGGGCAGGTCCCTTGAGTTTGTCCCTTTTTGTCCAGAAAAATACGTGTTCCAGGAAGTCCCACTAGTAGATTCCTGCTCATATCTCACTGGCCAGAACTCTACACAGTGTACGTAGAGCTATGTCTGTGGCCACGCATAATTGTAAGGGTTCCTGGGAAATTGTGGTCTTCAGATAGGCATATCACCACTCCTAAAAAAAAAAAAATTAGGATGCTAATAGTAAGGAGGAAGGAGAGAATAGATTTTGTGCAGGCCACCAGCAGTGTCTGCCACAATTGCTTAAAACTCTTCATTGACACCTCATTGTCACAAGATAAAATCCAAACTCCCCCTTAACATGATATCTAGGGTCCTTTGTTTCCTACGCTGGCCTGTCTATCTTGCCTGGCTCAAATACCATTTTCCTTGGTCATAAATTACAGTCACCTTGTGAATATCAAGCTGTCCCAGGCCACATGTCTTTGCACGTGCTGTTCTCTCATCCCTTTTGCTTTCACATCAGCATATTCTTTTGTCTGCCGCAAATACCTCATCTTTCAATTCTGGCTAGAGGATTACTTCCTATTTGAAATTTACTTTGACTCTTACAACCAAACTAGGTGTTTCTTCCTATATACTCCCTTAGCACTTTGAACTCATCTCTTTCAATCATTCATTTAATTGTATTCATGAAGTTGTTTGTGTGTGTTTTTGTCCCTGACGCAGCTGAGATCCCATGAGTTCTTTAAGTGTAATATGGATAAAGAAATGAATTGGCTTTGGTTTTAAGACCTCATCTCAGCAGCTTTTGCTTGACACAAATGAGTACTGACTTTTGTTTTGATTTTCCTTTGATTTTTGGTACTCTGTGCACCGGGGTCATGCATTTCTATTTCAGTGATGTTTTTTAAAGTCGTTTTTGTTGTTAATCCAGATTTCTTCCCTTTTGGTTCTAGTTGTTGAAATGGATGAAGAAAACGGGCTTTTACTTCTAGAACTGAATCCTCCTAACCCCTGGGATTCAGAGCCCAGGTCTCCTGAAGATTTGGCCTTTGGGGAAGTACAGGTAAGGAAACATTAAAAATAGAATATTCTTAAAAACAAAAGTAAAAGTAAGATGTCCATTTATATATGTGTGCAGATATAAAATAAAACTGATTCCCATTTATGTTTATATTTACATCCTATATTACCTTGAATACTCTTTGAGGTGGCTAGTTAGGACATGTAATAAAGGTATTCTGAACTCTTGAGCAAATTTTTAGGAACTCCCAGAACTTGGCAGAGATTGCAAGGAAATACACCTGGAAACAAAAACAAAAACAAAGACAGATCTTTAGAGGAGGTCCCAAAGGAGAGTCGTGCAAAACTATTGGAGGAAGTTTAGACATTACGCTCGATACCGGATCTCTCAGATAAAATGGCCAGTTGTGTATTTCTGTGCTTTTCCCTAAGATCTTTTACAAACCTTGTGCATTTTCCTAGCTTTAGAAGAGAGTTTCCTCCAGAGCAAACACTTTGGTAGTTTGGGAGAGGTAAACTATCAAAAAATATTTTTTCTGGAATATTTGGGGAGCTTGTAAAAATGAGCAGTTACTTTTTGAGGAAATGCCTGGGAACCTAGCCAGAATAAGTGCATAATAAAACGACATGGGGTTCCTTGACCTCTCCTCACTCTCTTTGTTGACGTTTCACATTGGACCTTCTGTTACCTTATCTCTGCTTCTTGCTGCACTCCTTTTTCCTGTGGATGTGCCAGACCATGGGAAGGGAATGAGGAATTGATTTGGAGTCTTCCAGTCTGTCCCGTCTCTGAGTCACTGTTGATAGCCCTTCTCAGATGACCTTGACATCTGAGTGAGTTAGCAGGTAACTGAGAAGAGAAGGTCTTGCAAGCCTGTTTCGCCAGGCTACATCAACCCACCCAAACTCACCAGGAATCATTAATTCATATACCTAGTCACAGCCACTCTGGTGTTTCAATCCTCCAGAGTCTGTCATAATATCTCTAACTGCCCTTCCTTGTAAATTGTGCTTTGAAGGACTGACCACAAAAGATATTCTGCAGTGTAAACTGTACGTGAGTATTTAGAAGCTAATTTAAATAGGGTAAATCGATTGTCTTGATATTTAAAACCAACCATGAGATTTTCTGTTCTAATAAGGTGGTGACCTGTGCTGGGAGTTGTGTTCTGTCTAAAGACTCCTGCTGAGTCTCACTTGAGTCCTATTTGCCTGAGCATGCTTAGGAGCAAAGTTCTCCAACAGGACTTGTCAGCTAACCAGACCAAACCTTTAGTTCATTGTTGCTGGCCGGGAATGATTCAGTAATCTGAACCTCACTTTCTTCCGACAGATAACATACCTCACTCATGCCTGCATGGACCTCAAGCTGGGAGACAAGAGGATGGTGTTTGACCCTTGGTTAACCGGTCCTGCTTTTGCCCGAGGATGGTGGTTGCTACATGAGCCTCCATCTGACTGGCTGGAGAGGCTGTGCCAAGCAGACCTAATTTACATCAGTCACATGCACTCAGATCACCTGAGGTAATGAAGTCTGAGCACTCAGCCCGTAGGAAAATCCTGCAGTAAAGGCATAACGTGTTTTCAGGTTCTTTTGCAATCATTGCTCACTCTGCGGTAGGGTCAGTTGGAATGATAAGAAGAGGACTAATTTAGATCTTTAGAGGACTAATTTAGGCAAATGCTTAAACTTACATAGCATAATTTTCGAAGTGCTTCCACACTTTACACCACTGGGAGTGAGGAAGGTGCTATTGGGGGAAGGAAGACAGGGTTAATAATCCTTCTACCCTCTCACTTCCCACTCTCAGGCCACTTGGTAAAGTCTAGGTTTAAGGATCATCAAAGTTGACTTCCTTTTTCAGTTCAATATTTAGAGCAGGAAGCAGCACAGATTTTCTATAAAAAGGCCAGAGTATAAATATTTTAGGCTTTATAAACCATATGGTTGGAACTGCAACTATTCTGCTGTTGTAGCATAAAAGCGGCGATAGGCAGTCCTGAATGAGCCTGACTGTGTTCCAATGAAACCTTATTTATCGACAATGACATGTGACTATCACGTCATTTTCATGTCCTTTTGATTTTGTCTTCAATCATTTTAAAAAGGTCAAAACTATTCTTGGCTTACGGCAGCAGGTCACTGGGGTTTACCATCTCCTGATTTATAGCACCCCAAAAATGCTGTGCTCCCCAATTTTTAACCCTGAGTCAGCCTCATCCAACACTTCATTAAAACCAGAGCAATGTGATCCTGATGATGGGAACTGAAACTTCCCTAACCCGGGCAATCAAAAAGGCAGGAGACAGAAGAACTTTCACTTACAAAACCGCACACATTTGCAAAAGAACTGTTAACAGAAGAGGGAGGGTCATATTCCCAATCCCCTGGTCATGTTTGTTCATCCATTTTCAGAAGTTTGTATCACTACTGCTGGGTTGCCAATATAAGCATATATAAATGCCCACAATGTTCTAAAATGAGGCAATTTCAACTTTTTTTTCCTGTGACCTTACATGACAAAGTTCACACGTAGGACGTACTTTGATAGAAATGTTCCCGTGGTTAGGGGAAATACGTTTTTTATTGGTTGACTGGCCTCTTGATTCTCTATTTCAAAGCATATGGGATCTAAGGGATGAGTATGTGCTCATTTATTTTTTTAAAGGAAATGGTTTAAAAACTTAAGTAATTAACTGCTTTAGTAACAAATTACTTGCTACACACTTCTAAACTGACCACAACTCACC
The DNA here is from genome assembly GCA_031878705.1 of Tapirus indicus. NCBI lineage: Eukaryota > Metazoa > Chordata > Mammalia > Perissodactyla > Tapiridae > Tapirus > Tapirus indicus. Next base: position 22,492,920 of record CM062931.1, on the reverse strand, counting down.
GGGGTATTGTGGCACTACGATTAAAAATCTACTTGTCTACTGCGTGAGACCTTTGTCCCACAGGCTTCTGAAACTAAACTTGCACAACTTCGGGGTTATGACAGCCCTGGATTCATGAATTGTGTAATAACAGTAATGTGTGGTGGTAATTTTATATAGTTTTTATAGACAGAACAATATCACATAAATGAGGTGATTGCTTTATAATGCCTGTTACAAGATGCAGTTGCCTAAAGTCCTAAAGAGAAACATTCCATGGTAATACACTGAATTGTAGGGAGAGTGAGAATTTTATGTCATTTAGTCCAGTTATTTCTCAACCACTATCTTGGAAACCAGTTTAGTTTTGATGGCAGGGGCCTGTGTGGGCAAAGTCTTCAGGCATTAAAACAACAGTTCTCAACCATAGTATTAAACACATTGGTTATGCAGTGTGTTGTCAATAGTTTATTACTGAAAAGTTACCAAACCTTGTAATTTTCACTCCTTTGAGTCTATTTCCTTGATAAACCTTTACTTTTTGACTCTTGCCTAGTCAACCAATAAACATCAGGGTCATTTGTCCCCATTCTTCTTGTTTGACCTTCATTTACTGAATAAAACCTCCTTGATTCACAAAAATAAGGAAAAGGCCAATGTACTTTAGAGAACAATCTTTAGTCAAAAAATATGATTTTATTATGTAAATATAGTAAGTATTGTATAAGATGATGTTATTAAGAGATGTCAGTAAAAGCTGTCAACAATTAAAAAAATCATGAAGCAATAATCATCCATTTTAGAGTAATTTATCCTAACTCCCAAAGTCCTTTAAAATAGAAAATATAGGTGCTGAACCTAGAGATTGAAGGCAATTCAAAGAAGCCTTGAATATTTTGAGATTTTTGTTTTTAGTGAAGAAAACCTGATTTCCCCCTCCAGGTTCTACTTATTTGGACAGCTTTTAATACAATGGTGGAACTTGAATATTAGTACAGTTAATAAGTGCTGATATACACATTTTATTTACACTTATGGTTAAATATCTTATCTCACCTGACATTTACTGTGTACAAGTCTGATTCTTAAGCCAGATAGTACATTCATTAACCTTGAGAATTGCCTCCTAATAGAAGCACTAGGTTTAGAATCAGAAAACCTGAATCTGAATGCCAATTTACTATGCGTTAGCTGTATATTTCTGAATATGTTTCCTCATTTATAAAAACAAAAAATTCAGATGTTTTTTCTTGTAAGAATCAAATAAAATAACATGTGAAAATGCCTAGTACCATGTTTGAAATATAATAGATATAGACATTTATACCTAGCCATTTATTTGTTTATTACTCATCTTTTTGCCACACCTCACAGTGGTATATAGTCCTTTTACATAATGAATGCTCAGTAGGTGAAAGTTGACTTGATCTATGTAGGTATTCAAAAATATTCAGATGGTTAGTTGTGTACTGAGTCGGGATTACTGCAAATGTTGAATGTGGTTTTTCTCTGCACTCAACTTTACTGTCTTTCCTAGTTGATAGCTTACTCCCCTTAAGGACAAAAAATTTATCCTCTCCTGAAGTGTGGCTGTCAAGATGTGAAGTTTGAAAAATTGTCCCCGGTGGTGGGTAACCCACAGATTCTCTTTGTCCTACAGTCCAGGCCTTTCTCTTACTAGGAACTGCTACTTTAGGAATGAGAAAAAACGAAGATCATGGAGATCTTCACCCACCAGAAACCTCTTCGGCATGACTTGTTCCAGTCTGTACCTTCTGTTAGAACTACCCCTACTCAAAGCAGCATCTATGTGGAAGTTGGAATTTGCACGCCTGGTTGATATACATAGCATGCTATGTGACACATTCTAACGATAAACAGCAATCTTCTAGGAAATTCCCCTCACCTTTACAGTCAGCCTTGAGAAAAAAACTTCTTTTGGGCTCTGATGAGAGTCTGGTTTTTCAGTTCCTTGCTTCGTCATCAACATGTTGGTGTAAGGAGCAAATTGTCTCTTATACTAGATGATGCTATTTTTTTCACCTTTCAACCTTTTCACCCTTCTGATCCTAGTTACCCCACACTGAAAAAGCTTGCTGGGAGAAGACCGGATATTCCCATTTATGTTGGAAACACGGAAAGACCTGTATTTTGGAATCTGAATCAGAGTGGTGTCCAGTTGACTAATATCAATGTAGTGCCATTTGGAATATGGCAGCAGGTCAGATATCTGTGTTCTTTCCACACTTTCCAGCTATGCTTTCAAGGGAAATTTTAGGTGAGGTAGTTGCTTTAAGATTAGATAGTAGTTGCTTTAAGAAACAATGGCCTATTTTGTCTCTACATAGTGCTGTGTAAATACAATCTTTATCTGAACTATAATAAAAGATGATTTTTCTTTCCACTTACCAATGGTATAACTATAGTACAGGGTAATAAATCCAGTTCTGAATAAAGGGGATTTCTTTCGAGAATAAGTGACAACTTCCTCAAATATTGAATTAAAAGCCAAACTGACATACATAGTTGTTGATTTTATTGTTAAATTCCAGGTAGACAAAAATCTTCGCTTCATGATCTTGATGGATGGCGTTCATCCTGAGATGGACACTTGCATTATTGTGGAGTACAAAGGTACTTTCTTTTCCTCAGCAACAATGAAAAATGAAAAATACTCTTGGTAGGAAAGATAAAAATAGCTATCCAAAATTTCATCCTATATTCATCTTCTTCCATCTTCATTTTCCATAGGGTATAGTATATTCCATCCTTGTCTTTGAAAAATAGGCTATCATTCAGATAATCTTTTCAGAGAACAAATTACCAATAAGGTAGTCTACGTAGTGACAGGTACAAAGTTTTTTTCCGTAAGGCAGCAGATATTCTATATTTCACTCATAGTAATTTCTTCAAAACTGCCTTTATTGAACGGATGTCTTACTTTCATCCTGAAATATTATTTTGTAATATAGTCATACACTTCTGCCTTTCATGTGAGAAGATGGCTTTCCTACCCCAACAATCATTGAATGGAATTTACAAAAGGTTGAGAGATTTGTGTTGATCCAGTCAGTCTTTTCCCTGCATCCTTTGGGCTTAGCACCTGGAGACAGTTGGTTGAGGAAAGTAGTCTATCTGCGATCCTGGAGTGGAATCAAGCTAGTAGTCCACATGGGACATCCTGAACCCACCGAATCAAACAGGATGACTTTCTTCACTTGAAAATTCAAAATGTGCTATTGAAGATTGTTGGTTTTGAAGTCTTATTCTCTCTTTTTCCCTGAACACAAGCAATTCTTCTATAATCAAATGAGTCAGATTATACAGACTTACACAGAAGACTTTCTTGGCTTCAGAATTCAAACTATGGTGTTCAAGATTTCACCTTGAGTACTCATGCCACTTTCTTTTTCCACAGGTCATAAAATACTCAATACAGTGGACTGCACCAGACCCAATGGGGGAAGGCTGCCCGTGAAGGTTGCTCTAATGATGAGTGACTTTGCTGGAGGAGCATCAGGCTTTCCAATGACTTTCAGTGGTGGAAAATTTACTGGTAATATTTTATATCAGAGTGATTCTAAGGAGCAGGCATGGCACTTTGCTAAATGCTGTGAGAATAAATATAAAGATCATTAAGACATGGTCCCTCCCCTGAGGAAGCTTATTGGGAAACCAGACTTGCACAGATATACAGACTAAAGTTTCCAGCTCAGAATATGATGATGGAGCATGAAAGAAACACTAAGGAGATTAGGGAACATCTCAGAAATAGTCAAGAAAAAGAATCACTTGGATTCATGGTGTAGACCATAGAGGAGAACACTAAATGTCTGACACTGGTAATTCAGTCTTAAATGCTCTTGGAATGTAGTTCAGAATAGGGTGTGTGCAACTTTGGTATACAGGGGAAGCGCACAGCCAGAGGAAACCCCTCTAAAGTGTGGACTTACCAGGGAATTGAGCAGATGTGGGTCAAAGAGGATAAATTTCTAGTTATAAGATAAATAAGTTCTAGGGATCTAATGTACACTAGGGTGACTATAGTTAAACAATACTATATTATGTACTTGAAAGTTGCTCAGAAAGTAGATCTTAAATGTTCTCGCTACAAAAAAAAAAAAGGTAATTAGGTGAGGTGATGGAGGTGTTAACTAAGATTATTGTGTTAATCATTTAGCAATATATACATGTATCAAATCATCACATTGTATACCTTAAACTTATAAACTGTTATGTCAGTTATATCTCAAAGCTAGAAAAAAGGATGGAGTCCAAGGCAAGATCCCTTCTGATCTAGGTCTAAGGGTGGTGCTGGGGTTGGGATGGGGGAAGGTGTGTAAGTGGTATATTTTGTTCATTTTGGTATACTCAATTTTAGCATTGTAAGTGCTCAGTATATGTCCACTAAGTAAATTAATATGTTTGGTAAGCAATCTCTCACAATGTGGCAGAAAAAGGCCTAATTGTGGTATGAAGAAAGCTTCTGTCCAGTTCCTTCCATTCTTCTACAAGTCTCTATTCATTGCCTCCCAGAGGTTGTAACCACATGAGAGAGAGGGAAGGTGCTGTCCTTAAGGAATTAACAGTGTGACTGGGGAGACAAAATATACCTATTACAGGGTAGTTAGCATAATCCTCTTCTTCTGTGAGGGTGTGTATGTGTGTGAAAGCGCATGCACGTATGTTTACAAAGGTCTGTAATATAACAAAATGTTAATAGTGGTTTATGTTATCTCATGAATAACTTAAATTTTTTCTATAACCTTGTCTGTGTTTAGCAAATTTTCATCGCAATAATAGTAGGAATAGCTCCCTGACACCGTATCCTCCATGCTCTGGGCCCTGCCTAATTCCTCAACTTCCTTTACTACCTGTTTCCCCATTGCTTGCTATATATCAGCCCACACTGGCCTGCTTTTTGTTCCTCAGACCCAAGATACCAAATGCATCCCTGCCCCGGGTTTTGTATTTGCTGTTTCCACTGCCTGGAGTGCTGTTGCCCCGATCTCCAGCTGGTCAGCAGCTTCTCTTCGTCTATGTCTATGACTCAAATGTCATCTTCACCAACCGCCCTGTCTAATAATGCCCCTCCATCCCACCCCACCTCATCCCAGCCACAGGCCCAGCATGGCCCTGTTTTACTTTCCTCCCAGCTCATCGCTCCTTGTAATGACCTTTATTTACTTGTTCATTATTTGCTTCTTTCACTAGAATGAATCCTGCATGAGAGCAGGTTCCTGCTTTATCATATTCTCCACTGTAATCCCAGTGCCTAGAACTGTGTCTGCCACGTAGTAGGTGCTTAATAAATATTGATTGAATGAATGAATGAGCAAATGAACAAATGAACAACTGTGAGGCAGCCATCATGATTCCACCTTACAGAGGAGGAAACAGACAAAGAATTTAAGCGGCAGAGCTGCATTTTGATCTTAAGTCTTAATTGACTCCAACGCCCATGTTCTTGACTACTGCGGTTTTGCCAGGGTATGACGAACATGCTTTACTTTCATAATCCACCAAAATAATAAATCTATTTCCATGTTAGTAAAGAGTTAATAATTACAAGAACTACAGTACCCTTAAAAAGTACCTGCATGCAATGTATAACTATGCGTGCTGCCCTGTGTATTCAGCTAGGGTCTGAATGAATTGCCACAAACAAGGAGATGGCTCAGTGTCTGGCTGGTTTGGTGACATTTTCCTAGTAACCAACTGAAATTTCCAAAATAAAGCTGAGGGGAAACCATCCACGAATGGCCCAGGGCTTTGCTCTATTTCTGCTTTAGTCGTCTATCAATTTTTTCTCCTGAAAGAGTCCCAAGAGAATTTTTTGTTTTTCTGTGATTTCTGAACAGAGGAGACTCTAATCCAAACCCTGTCATTCCAGAGGAATGGAAAGCTCAATTCATTAAAACAGAGAGAAAGAAGCTCCTGAACTACAAGGCTCGGCTGGTGAAGGACCTGCAACCCCGAATTTATTGCCCCTTTGCTGGATATTTCGTGGAATCCCATCCGTCAGACAAGTATGGCTGGACATTTTGTACAACATTTTTACCCATGAGTTAAAGTATGCCAGGATGAGTTATTTAGCTATGTATACAACATGAAATGAGACAGAGTGATTAGTTGGAGTCTGCAGCTTATTTAATAATCTGCCTGAGAATAGAGAGCATGGATAAAAGCCATGCTTGGCAGCTAGAATTAATTCAGATGGATTTTCTCTGAAGGGATCCTGGGAAGGATGAAAGCAACTGACATGTGTTCAGTATATGCTAGAGCTTTTAACCAAGTGATCTAAATTAATCTTCCCAGTAACACTCTGAGGTGGGTATCATGCCTTTTTTGCAGTTAGGGAAGCTGAAACCCACAGAGGCTGAGGGACTTGCCCAAAGTCACCCAACTGGAAACACTGCATTTGAGAAGTGGATCCTAACATGCTTAGCTCCAAAGCTCTTTTCTCTACACCACACTGCATCTCAGAGTAGAGAACTGTATCATTATCAAATTCAAGTTATTTTCTCCATTTTGGGTATCTGAAATGATTTCTCTTGCAGCATATAACTTCTAGGTCTTGTTTTTCAAGTGCGTTTTTGAAGGTTTGTGTGTTTTCTTTGAGAATGTTATTTAAATGTTGGGTTTTCATTTGAGTGGTCAAATGAATGACAATCTTAATACTAGGTATTGCATAAGATTTCCTAAATGTGAGTATTCACATTATGGTTCTTTTTATGGTTACTTTGATACCGAGTAATCATTAAAAAAGTTAGCAGTTAACTTTTAATAAAATGTTTCTCAAACAGGAGTATCTATTCCAGGGGAAGCTCGAATTTAAGAAACATTGCTTTGGTGCATCTTAACCACTGTCTTCAGATCCAGTTGTCCTTTTTAGGGACTTTGCTACTGCCAGGTGCCTGAGCTGGGGAAGTGCTTTTTCTTTTCTCTCAAAACATAGACCTGTGGTAAAAAGGAAAACTTCCATAATTTCCTATGGATTACTAAAGCTGAACTAAGCATTTGTAATATTATTAGAGTCCTTGGAGATTTTGATTAGACCTTTTAGGGCCAACTTGTCCAATATGGTAGCTACTAGCCACGTGACTATTGAGCACTTGAAAGGTGGCTAGCAACTGAGGACCTGAATTTTTAATTTTAAGTAATGCAAATTTTAAGACTGAACCAGTATGAAATATTTTCTATTAAACACAACTTTATTATTTCAGTTCGACTACATTTCTATTTACCCAATGCGTTGTGTAAGAAGGTATTGTTGTGGTATGCATGTTGGATACCTGTGTCATTTCTAGTATTACACACAAACACATTACTTATTTAGTTGGTATCAATGGATTGGTTCAGTTTGGATTATGTTTTCTGTGGGCTTAATATAATGTTGCAATGTGTTTAGTTGAATATTTTATGTAAGCAGCTTATGTTACAGTGATACCTATGCTAATTGTAATTGGAAATTAGATTGAAATACTTATTGTGTTATAATATAGTTAAATTATAACACAATTTGTTATGTGTTATGTGACAATGTACTTCATGATCTTGGGCTCTTTGCCAATGCTCATGGAAGATTTGTACTGTTAGCTCCAATTCAAGGTTTTCTTGAAAGAAAAATAATGCTTGCCAAATATTGAGGAATCAAAGACAAAAATCTGGCACTGTGATTAATATTTCCTCTGATGTTATACTGCATATGAACAACCTAAATTTGAAGTTCCAAGGAAAGGAAATGCTTATTTGTGACTTAGTTATACAGGTTAAATATTACGTTGAAATTGCATCTTAATGTTGAAGCTTTATGTTGAAATTGAATCTTCTTCCAATGCAAATCAATAATAATGATTTTACACATTTTCCAACATGAATCAATATGCAGATTTTATTTGTAATTGGCAGTATTATATAAACTAGCTGCAAATATTACAAGCCAAATTTAAAGAATGCTTTGTTAATAGTGATAATTTGGAGTGGCTTTTCAATTTATGCAATACCCTTTTTTTTAAATTATTTTTTTATTGATGTCTTAATAGTTTATAACATTGTGGGGTTTTAGTTGTACGTTATTATTTGTCCGTCACCATGTGGATGCATCCCTTCACCCCTTGTGCCCACCCCCCACCCCCCTTCCCCTTGGTAACCACCAAACAGTTCTCTCTGTCCGTGTGTTCATTTATATTCCACATATGAGGGAATTCATGCAGTGTCTGTCCTTCTCTCTCTGGCTTATTTCACTTAACACAATACCCTCTAGGTCCAACCATGTTGTTGCAAATGGGACAATTCTGTCTTTTCTTATGGCTGAGTAGTATTCCATTGTATATATATACCCCATCTTCTTTAACCAGTCATCAGTCGAGGGACACTTGGGTTGCTTCCACTTCTTGGCTATAGTGAATAATGCTACAATGAACATAGGGGTGCATAAGCCTCTTGTGATGGTTGATTTCATGTCCGTTGGGTAGATGCCCAAGAGTGGGATTGCTGGATCATAAGGTATTTCTATTTTTAATTTTTTGAGGACTCTCCATACTGTTTTCCATAGAGGCTGCACCAGTTGGCATTCCCACCAGCAGTGAATGAGGGCTCCCATTTCTCCACAACCTCTCGAGCATTTGTTGTTATTTGTCTTGGTGATTAGAGCCATTCTAACGGGTGTCAGGTGATACCTTAGTGTAGTTTTGATCTGCATTTCCCTGATGATTAGTGATGTTGAACATCTTTTCATGCGTCTATTGGCCATCTGTATCTCTTCCTTGGAAAAATGTCTGTTCATATCCTCTGCACATTTTTTGATCAGGTTGTTTGTTTTTTTGTTGATCAGTTGTATGAGTTCTTTATATATTACAGAGATTAATCCCTTGTTGGACAAACAATTTGCAAATATTTTCTCCCGGCTGGTGGGTTGTCTATTCATTTTGATCCTGGTTTCATTTGCCTTGTAGAAGCTCTGTAGTCTGATGAGGTCCCACTCGTTTATTTTTTCTTTTGTTTCCCTTGTCCAAGTAGACATGGAATCTGAAAGGATTCCTTTATGACCAATGTCAATTAGTGTACTGCCTATATTTTCTTCCAGGAGTTTTATAGTTTCAGGTCTCACTTTCAGGTCCTTAATCCATTTTGAATTGATTTTTGTATATGGCAATAGGAGATGGTCTACTTTCATTCTTTTGCACGTTGCTGTCCAATTTTCCCGGCACCATTTATTGAAGAGACTTCCCTCTCACCATTGTATGTTCTTCACTCCTTGGTCAAAGATTAGCTGTCCATAGGTGTGTGGTTTTATTTCTGGGCTTTCAATTCTGTTCCATTGATCTCTGTGTCTATTTTTGTACCAGTACCATGCTATTTTGATTACTAGAGCTCTATAGTATATTTTGAAATCAGGGATTGTGATGCCTCCAGCTTTGTTCTTTTTTTTCAGGATTGCTTTAGCTATTTGGGGTCTTTTGTTGCCACATATGAATTTCAGTATTTTTTGTTCTATTTCTGTGAAGAATGACATTGGGATTCTGATTGCGATTGCATTGAATCTGTAGATTGCTTTAGGTAGTATGGACATTTTAACTATGTTTATTCTTCCAATCCATGTGCATGGAATATTTTTCCATTTCTTTATGTCTTCCTGGATTTCTTTCAATAGTGTCTTATAGTTTTCATGGTATAGGTCTTTCACCTCCTTGGTTAAATTTATTCCCAGATATTGTATTTTTTTTGTTGCAGTTGTAAATGGGATTGTCTTTTTGAGGTCTCTTTCTGTTAGTTCATCATTGGTGTATAGAAATGCAACTGATTTTGGGCTGACCCGGTGGCGCAGCGGTTTAGTTCCCACTTGGCAGCCCGGGGTTCGCAAGTTCAGATCCCGGGCACCCGCAGGTGCACTACTTGTCAGCCATGCTGTGGTGGCATCCCATATAAAGTAGGGGAAGATGGGCACAGATGTTAGCCCAGGTCCAGTCTTCCTCAGTAAAAAGAGGAGGATTGGCAATGGATGTTAGCTCGGGGCTCGTTTTCCTCACACACAGACACACAAAAGAAATACAATTGATTTTTGTAAGTTGATTCTATACACTGCCACTTTACTGTAGTTGTTGATTATTTCTAGCAGTTTTCCAATGGAATTTTTTGGGTTTTCTATGTATAAGATCATGTCGTCTGCAAATAGTGAGAGGTTCACTTCTTCATTGCCTATTTGGAGTCCTTTTATTCCTTTTTCTTGCCTAATTGCTCTAGCCAGAACTTCCAGTACTATGTTGAATAAGAGCAGTGAGAGTGGGCACCCTTGTCTTGTTCCTGTCCTCAAAGGAGTGGCTTTCAGTTTTTCCCCATTGAGTAGGATGTTAGCAGTAGGTTTGTCATATATGGCCCTTACTATGTTGAGGTACTTTCCTTCTATACCCATTTTGTTGAGAGTTTTTATCATAAATGGATGTTGGATCTTGTCGAATGCCTTCTCTGCATCGATTGAGATGATCATGTGGTTTTTTTTCTTCATTATGTTAATGTGGTGTATCATGCTGATTGATTTGCAGATGAACCATCCCTGTGTCCCTGGTATAAATCCCACTTGATCATGGTGTATGATCTTTTTGATGTATTGCTGTATTCAGTTTGCCAATATTTTGTTGAGGATTTTTGTGTCTATGTTCATCAGTGATATTGGCCTGTAGTTTTCCTTCTTTGTATTGTCCTTGTCTGGCTTTGGTATCAGGGTGATGTTGGCCTCATAGAATGTGTTAGGAAGTATTCCATCTTCCTCTATTTTTTGGAAGAGTTTGAGAAGGATAGGTGCTAAATCTTCTTTGAATGTTTGATAAAATTCTCCAGGGAAGCCATCTGGTCCTGGGCTTTTATTTTTGGGGAGGTTTTTGATTACTGTTTCAATCTCTTGACTTGTGATTGGTCTATTCAGATTCTCTATTTCTTCTCGATTCAGTTTTTGGAGGTTGTACACATCCAAGAATTTGTCCATTTCCTTTAGGTTGTCCAATTTGTTGGCGTAAAGTTTTTCATAGTATTCTCTAATAATTCCTTGTATTTCTGTGGTATCTGTTGTAATTTCTTCTCTTTCATTTCTAATTTTATTTATTTGAGTCTTTTCCCTCTTTTTCTTAGTGAGTCTGGCTAAGGGTTTGTCAATTTTATTTATCTTCTCAAAGAACCAGCTCTTTGTTTCATTGATCCTTTCTACTGTTTTTTTGGTTTCCATTTCATTTATTTCTGTTCTGATTTTTGTTATTTCCCTCCTTCTGCTGATTCGGCGCTTTGTCTGTTCTTTTTCTAATTCTGTTAGGTGCAGTTTAAGGTTATTTATTTGGGATTTTTCTTGTTTGTTAAGGTGGGCTTGTATTGCTATGAATTTCCCTCTCAGGACCACTTTTGCTGCATCCCATATGAGTTGGTATGGTGTATTTTCTTTTTCATTTGTCTCCAGATAGCTTTTGATTTATCCTTTAATTTCATCAACGATTCATTGGTTGTTCAGTAGCAAGTTGTTTAGTTTCCACATCATTGTCCCTTTCCCAGTTTTTTCCTTGCAGTTGATTTCTAGTTTCACAGCATTATGATCAGAAAAGATACTTGTAATGATTTCAATCTTCTTAAATTTATAGAGGTTTGCCTTGTTTCCTAATATATGATCTATCCTTGAGAATGTTCCATGTGCACTCGAGAAGAATGTGTACTCTGCTGTTTTTGGGTGGAGTGCTCTGTGTATATCTATTGAGTCCATCGTGTCTAGTTTTTTGTTTATGTCCATTATTTCCTTATTGACTGTTTGTCTGGATGATCTCTCCATTGATGTTGGGGGCTGTTAAGCTCCCCTACTCTTATTGTGTTATTGTTAATATCTCCTTTTAGGTTTTTTAGCAGCTGTTTTATGTACTTTGGTGCTCCTGTGTTGGGTGCATAGATATTTATAATTGTTATGTCTTCTTGGTGAGGTGTCCCTTTTATCATTATATATTGCCCTTCTTTGTCTCTCATTGCCTTTTTTATCTTGAAGTCTACTTTGTCTGATATAAGTATGGCAACTCCTGCTTTCTTTGGTTTGCCATTAGCTTGGAGTATCGTTTTCCATCCTTTCATTTTGCCTCTGTGTTTGTCTTTAGAGCTGAGATGTGTTTCCTGGAGGCAGCAAATTGTTGCATCTTGGTTTTTAATCCATCTTGCCACTCTGTATCTTTTGATTGGAGAATTGAATCCACTTACATTTAGAGTGATTATTGATATATGAGGGTTTAATGTTGCTATTTTATTGTTCATTTTCTGGTTCTTTTGCATTTCCTTCGTTTCTTGTTGCATGTGTTTCGGACCGCAAATTCAGTTTGGTATTTCCGCATGCTGATTCTGTTAGTTTTCTCTTTATTTGTCATGTGTGGTTTTCTTCTGGTTATTTGTTTAGTGGTTACCATGAGGTTTATATAAGCAATCTCCTGGATAAGATAGTACATTTTCATATGCCTCCTGTTTCCTGAGGCTGGGTCGATTAAATCCCTTACCTCTTCCCCTTCTTATTTGTTATCTCTTTATTCCATTTTCTGTTGTGAATGTGTGTTTCCAGTGATGAGCTTGAATTAATTTTTGATGTTATCCAACTGTAGTTTGTTCTGGTTTAGTCTCCTTGCTTTTCTCCTTGCTGAAATCTTTGTATCCCCTTTCTCGTTTGTTTTTTTTTCAGGCCTAAGCACCTTCTTGAGCATTTCTTGTAGTGGGGGTCTTGTGGTAACGAACTCTCTTAGCTTTTGTTTATCAGGGAGAGTTATTATTTCTCCATCATATTTGAAGGATATTTTTGCTGGATAAAGTATTCTTGGCTGAAGGTTTTTGTCTTTCATGATTTTGCATATATCATTCCAGTCTCTCCTAGCCTGTAGAGTTTCTGTCGAGAAATCAGCTGAGATCCTGATGGGGTTTCCTTTGTATGTTATTTTGGGGTTTTTTTTTTGTTTGTTTAGCTGCCCTTAATATTGTTTCCTTATCACCGAGTCTTGTCAACTTAACTATTATGTGGCGTGACATTTGTCTATTCCTGTTTATTTATTTAGGTGATCTATTGATTTCATTCACTATTTCCATCTCATTCCCTAGGTTTGGGAAGGTCTCAGCTATTATTTCTTTGAACAAACTGTCTGCTCCTTTTTCTCTTCCTTCTCCTTCTGGAATACCTATTATCCTTATGTTGCTTTTCCTCATTGAGTCTGATATTTCTTGAAGAATTTCTTCATTTCTTTTTAGTCTTAGCTCTCTCTCCTCTTCTATCTGGAGCGTTTCTGTGTGGCTATCCTCAACAATGCTAATTCTTTCCTCCATCTTGTCACTTCTGTTCTTTAAAGACTCCATTTTTTCCATTATCTTGTCCATTTTGTTTTTCGTCTCCAATAATTCTGATTGGTTTTTTTTTATGGTTTCAATCTCTTTTGTGATGAAATTGCTGAATTAATTGATTTGTTTCTGTGTGTTCTGTTGTATTTCGTTGAGTTTGTTTATGATAGCTATTATGAATTCTCTATTGTTCAGGTTATAGATTTCTGTGCCTTCAGGGTTGGTTTCTGGGTGTTTGTCATTTTCCTTTTGGTCTGTAGACATAATAAACCGTTGCATAGATCCCACAGCTTTACCTTTTCCTCTCATCTTGAAGATGATCCTGCAGTTTCCACTTGCTGCCACTGAGTGGAGGTCACGAGTGGTGTGCTTTCAGCCTGCTGCAGTCTCTGGAGGGATTATGCTGAAGTGCAGGGCATGTGGGGAGAGGGCTTCTCTCTTTCTCCTGCTCCACCTGGGGGTTTCCTTTCTGCCTCTCCTGGGGCGTTTGCCACACCCCTGAAACAGCTGTCATCACTTCCCAGTGGGGATCTCTTGACAGTCTGTGAGAGCACCTGGAGGGCGATAGTTTTCCAGGGCCGCCCCTCCCCCCTCTGTCTGCTAGCCGTGCTGTCTTTGCCGATGGATTGGAGAGGGGGAGTAAAACTCCTTACCTCTCCTGTCCTTTGGACCTTCCTATGCCTCCACCATCTGATGTATGGCAGCAGGGGTTTCTTAGAAGTCCTTTGTAGTGTTTGATTGACCTTTGTTGGTATGCGAATGATGTTTTCATTGTGTCTTATGGGGCAGAGATTCAAAGAGGGAATATCACTCTGCCATGATGCTGACGTCACTCCTATGCAATACTCTTTTGAATTCAATATTAATGAGTTGACCCAAGAGTTATTGAATTTACTAAACTTGGACAGATGTAGTTTTGAAACTGATTTATTTTTGCTTCAAAGTCAAATCATCTTCTAAAAAAGATGAAACAGCTTTGTCAATGTAGATTTGTGTATTATATGAAAATGTGTTGTTGGTACTCCATTCATTGGAAAACTTTTAAGTGTGTTTGGAACAACTTGAGCAAGTGATTTACCTTTCAACCGTAAATTTCATGAAATCTAAATACTGATAAAGTATTTTGATGAAAATTTAGTATCTGAATTGAGATATACTCTAAGTTTAAAATATACACTGGATTTCAAAAGTGTAACACAAAAATAAAAAATATCTCACTAATAATTTTAAAACTCGATTAGAGATTGAAATGATAATATTTTGGCTAAGTTGAGTTATAATGGAAATTAATCTATTAAGTTAATTTCACCTCTTGAACTTCTTTTATGTGGCTACTAAAAATATTTAAAATTACACAGGTGATTCACATTATATTTCCATTGGACAGTGCTGTGCTGGAGAGTTTAATAATTTTGAGCATCACAGACCTATCAATAAAGTAAAACCTTGGCTATATAGAAATCCCAAGGACTTGGTCCTATTGGATGAAGAAACCATCCTAAAAGGAACATTTTCTGAATAGCTAAAGTTTGTCTTTCTATGCACCAACATTTTATAATGCTTTTTGGTAGAAAATATTTCTCAAATGTAGAGCATCCTTCCTTGACTTCTCAAAAAGAATATTAGAACATGATTTATCTTTTCTTGGTATCTCAGGATTGTCACCTCAAAGTTTTAGATTCTGTCATAGCAGTGTGTTATATTGAGGGTCCACTGAAGTATGTTATAGCAAATATAATACTGTGTAATGAACTGTTTGCTCCTGCACTAAATGGCCCCAGGCAGTAAAGTATTATGTCTACTTATGGGGGTTTTTTTCTTTTTATTTAATTTTTTATTGAAGTATAATTGACATACAATATTTTATTAGTTTCAAGTATACATCATAGTGATTCAATGTTTATATGCATGATGAAATGATCACCACAATAAGTCTAGTTACCATCTGTCATCATAAGTTACTACAGTATTATTGACTATATTCCCTTTGCTATGCATTACATCCCCATGTCTTATTTATTTTATACTGGAAGTTTGTACCTCTTAATTCCTTTCACTTATTTCACCTGCTCTCCAACCCCTCCATCCTCTGGTAACCATCAATTTGTTTCCTGTGTCTGTGAGTCTGTTTCTGTTTTGTTTGCTTGTCTATTTTGTTTTTTAGATTCCACATATAAGTAGAATCACACCGTATTTGTCTTTCTCTGTCTGACTTATTTCACCTAGGACGATACCTTCTATGTCTGTCCATATTGTTGCTAATGGCAAGATTTCATTCTTCTTTATGGCCAACTAGTATTCCACTGTATATGTATACCACATCTTCTTTATCCATTCATCTATTGATGAACTCTTAGGTTGCTTCCATATCTTGGCTATTGTAAATAATGCTGCAATGAATGTAGTGGTGCATATATCTCTTCAAATTACTGTTTTCATTTTCTTTGGATAAATACCCAGGAATGGAATTGCTGGATCCCATGATAGTTCTGTTTCTAATTTTTTTAGGAAACTCCATACTGTTTTCCATAGTGGCTGAACCAATTTACATTCTCATCAGCAGTGTACAAGGGTTTCCTTTTCTCTACATCCTCACCAACACTTGTTTTTTTTGTCTTTTTTATGATAGCCATTCTGAGAAGTGTGAGCTGGTATCTCATTGATTGATTTGCATTTCCCTGATGATTAGTGATGTTGACATGATATTATATAGAGAAAACATTTTTTCCTGTGTCTGTTGGCCATCTGTGTGTATTCTTTGAAAAAAATGTCTATTCAAGCCCTCTGCCAATTTTTCAATTGGGTTGTTTGTTTTTTTTGGTATTAAGTTGTGTAAGTTCTTTATATATTTTGGATATTAACTCCTTATCAGATACATAATTTGCAAATATCTTCTCCCATTCAGTAGGTTGCCTTTTTGTTTTTTTCATGGTTTCCTTTGCTGTGCAAAAGCATTTTAGTTTGATGCAGTCCCATTTGTTTATTTTTGCTTTTGTTGACCTTGCCTGAGGAGAGTGGTCCAAAAAATATTGCTAAGACCAATGTCAAAGAGCTGACTGCCATGTTTTCTTTTAGGAGTTTTATGGGTTCAGGTCTTATATTCAAGTCTTTAATCATTTTTGAATTTATTTTTGTGTATAGTGTAAGATAGTGGTCCAGTTTCATTCTTTTTCACGCAGCTGTCATGTTTTCCCAATACTGCTGATTGAAGAGACTAGTTTCCCCATTGTATGTTCTTGCTTCCTTTGTCATAGATTAATGGACATATATGTGTGGGTTTATTTCTGGGATCTCTAGTCTATTCCATTGATCTATGGGTTTGTTTTTGTGGCCTACAAAGTTTCTGCTGAAAAATCAGCTGATAGTCTTATGGAGAGTTCCTTGTATGTGACTTGTTTTTCTCTTGCTGCCTTTAAGATTCTCTCTTTAACTTTTGCCATTTTAATTATAATATGTCTTGGTGTGTATCTCTTTGAGTTCATCTTGTTTGAGACTCTCTGTGCTTCCTGGACCTAGATGTCTGTTTCCTTTTTCAGGTTAGGGAAGTTTTCAGCCATTATACCTTTGAATAAGTTTTCTGCTCCTTTGTCTCTCTCTTCTCTTTCTGGGACACCTATAATGCAAATATTAGTACACTTGATGTTGTCCCAGAGGTCTCTTAACCTATCCTCATTTTTTTTTTGTTCTAATTCGATGATTTCCACTAGTCTGTCTTCCAGGTTGCTGACCCATTCTTCTATACCATCTAATCTGCTATTGATTCCTTCTAGTTATTTTTCATTTCAGTTGTTGTATTCTTCAGCTCTGATTCGTTCTTTTTTATATTTTCTAACTCTTTGTTGAAGTTCTCACTGTGTTCCTCCATCCTTCTCCTGAGTTCAGTGAGCATCTTCATGACTATTACTTTGAACTCTTTATCAGGTAAATTACTTATCTCCATTTCATTAAGGCCTTTTTTCTGGAGTTTTATCTTGTTCTTTCATTTGGAACATATTCCTTTGTCTTTCATTTTGTTTCAACTTTCTGTGTTTGTTTCTATGAGTTGGGTGAAACAGCTACCTTTCCCCATCTTGAAGGAATGGCCTTGTGTAGGAGCATCCCCTGTGTAGACTGTGTGTGCTGGGTGGCTTTGGCATGCTGGCTGGAACTGCAGCCGATTTAGACTGGAGGGTTCCAGGGTGTGCTGTGCCAGGGCTGCTTTGGTGGGATATATAGTGTTTTAAAGAGGCTGTCAGTAATCCTTCTTGGCTGCTGTTACAAATATGTATGTAGCCAGCTCCATCCTCCATTTTGATTTTCTGTTTCTGGTCACCTAAGGAATTAAAAGTAAAAAACTGACTTTGTATCAATTTCTTGTGTCAAGTTAGAGTAATTATACTATGAATGAGGGTCTGAACAACTGTCTTAGTAAGGTGACTGCTGGGAGTTTATTTCACAGATTCATAGATATATATGTGGCTATAGAGATACTGTTTACTTTTCTAGTCCTTATTTGTATTCTCTATATCCACATTCCATGTACTGAAATGTTACTGTACTTCACCACTAGGCAGCTATATCAGTTATATTTTTAAACTTAAAAAAATTCATATATGCTCTTTTTTCCTAAGAAATTCTTACTTTGAAGTAGCATAACATTTATAAGAAATCTTGGAATTGTTGGATAAGCCTTGACATAAATTCAAAGAATCTGTCCTTATACAATCCTATACAGTTTTTAAAAATATGTATGTCAAAAGCAATTTTATCACAAGAAACCATCCTAAAGTAGGAATGAAATTTAGGAGCTTTTGGTCACACAGAAGATATTATCACCTATTAGCCTCTATTCATGCACCTTTAATTATGAGGGATAGAAGGTAGAATAGGTATGGTGGAGTTAATAGAGGTAGACAGCAAATGAAGGACTTAGTGAACCAGGGAAGAGTTGTCTATGTTGAGTGAAAATGATATAGAACCAGGGGAATGAGCTTCTCCAATATTGCTAGAAGTTGGTGGGAACGTCCCTTAGATTTTTCCCTAAACTCTTTAGTTTTCTAAAGAAACTAGGAGTTATCAGTGGATAGGTGTGTCTCACACTCAATCTTGATGTACAGCTAAATGACAGTTAATGTGACAGAAATAAACTTCTCAGTGCCTACTAATGTAGACATATCACAAAGGTTTCACTGAAGTAGCATTAAGATTTAATGTAGTTAAGAACCAGTGTGGCATAGACACCAAGCAATCAGAACAGGTAGCAGATAATGTTTGTGGAGCCTCTGCTCTCCCAAGCTTTCATCCTCTAGTTGATGGAATTGAGAGAGAGAGAGAGAGAGCCAGGAAGTCCCAGGGGAGGGTCAGGCAGCTAGGGTAGTGAAGAGGGCACTTAAGGGCTCAAGGAAGGAGCTCTTAACCAACTGGCACAGAACTATTTCAATATTTTAGCAACCAGTGTGCCTACCAGCTGAACATCAGCTCTGTCCTTAACCCAATGGAGAAAGAAGTGGAGAAGAGATCCTACTGCCATTCACAGCTGTTATAACACACTCCATGGAAATACTTGAGAACTGAGTCATTGGACTGTGGTGATGCTTGCCGTGCTATTTTGGATATTGGTGGGTATATCTTAAAAGATGTAATGAAAAGGCATGTCTAAGATAAATCCAAGTGAATCTGTTTAAGAAGAGGAAACAGTGGGTTATTCTATCACTTACATATTCTTAGTTATGGTCATTCAGGTAAATAGTATAAAATCAATAGCAGTATTTGCCACATGACACTGTGGAAAGTGTTAAAGCCAGGCTGATGAGGACGTATTGTTGAGCTTGCATTAAAAAAACAACAGAGTATTTCCTTGATTGGTTTAAATAATAAAAATGTTGCATCAAAGCTTATAGTCTGAACGCAGATAAACATCCTTTGGGCTGATCTTATTGTCTAAGGCTTGACCAGAGAAGAGGAACCGGACAAGGTAATGAATATTTGAAATGTCTTAATGTATTACTTAAGTCTGAGAAGGGAAGATGTTTTTTTGTATGGGGGCCCACAAAGGGATCCCTGCCTGAGAGGTTAAGAATGGAGTAGCCCTCCAGACTTAGGTTGGATTAGAGAGGGAGAGAGATGGTCTGTATCTCTGGAAAAACAGAAATACAGGCAAAGAAAAAGAATACATTATATATAGGGAAAAATTCAAGTAACTGGGTTTCTAATCATAAATCATGGAGACCAGAAGGCAGTAGAATAACATTTTTAAAGTGCTTAAAGAAAAGAACTATCAACCCAGACTCTATATCCAGTGAAAATATCCTTCAGGAATGAAGGTAAAATAAAAGGTGTTCTCAGATGAAGAAAAATTAAGACAATTCATTAGCAGCAGATTTATCTAAAAGAAATGCTAACAAAGGTTCTTTAGATGGAAGGGAAATGATACTAGAGGAAAACCTGGAATTTCAGGAATGAGAAAGAGAGCAACAGAAATGGTCAATAATTGGATATATAAGGTAGACTATTTTTCTTCTAAGTTCTTTAAAATTTTTAACAGTTGAAAGCAAAAATTATAGCATTGTCTGATGGAATTTTCAATGAATGTAGGTATAATACATAGTACAACTATATGCATAAAGGGCCCTATATAGTGGAAAGTTTTCTATGTTCCACAGTAAGTGTTAAAATATTAATTCTAAGTAGACTGAAAAGTTAAGTACATTATTTGTAATCCTCAGAGCAGCAACTATAAAAACCATACAAAGAAGTATTGTCAAAAACTCAATAGGATCAACAAATTCAGTAAAGTTTCAGGATAGAAAATTAGCATACAAAAATCAGTAGCATTTCTATATACTAATGATGAATTATCTGAAAAAAAATAAAGAAAATGATCCCATTTACCATAGCATCAAAAACAATAAAATATTTAGGAATAAGTTTAACCAAGGAGGTGAAAGATCTCTACACTGAAAACTGCAAGTCATTGATGAAGGAAATTGAAAAAGGCACAAATAAATAGAAAGATATCCTGTGTTCATGGATTGGAAGAATTAATATTGTTGGAAAGTTCATGCACCCAAAGCCATCTATAGATTCAATGCAATCCTGGTCAAGATTCCAATGGCATTTTTTACAGAAGTAGAAAAAACAATCCTAAAATTTATGTGGAACCACAAAAGACCCCAAATAGCTAAAGCAATCCTGAGAAAGAACAAAGCTGGAGGCATCACATTTCCTGATTTCAAGCTATATTATAAAGCTCTGTAATCAAAACAGTATGGTACTGGCATAAAAACAGACACATAGACCAATGGAATAGAATCACGAGCCCAGAAATAAAGCCATGCATGTACAGTCAACTAATATTTGACAAGGGAGCCAAGAATACTCAACAGAGAAAAGACAGTCTCTTCAAGAAATGGTGCTGGAAAAATTGGGTATTCTCATGTAAAAGAATGAAACTAGACCCCTATCTTACACTACTCACAAAAATTAACTCAAAGTGAATTAAAGACTCACATGTAAGTTCTGAAACCATAAAACTCGTAGAAGAAAACACAAAAACTCCTTGACGTGGTTCTTGGCCACAGTTTTTTTGATATGACTCCTAATGCACAAACAACAAAATACAAAATAAATAAGTGGACTACATCAAACTGAAAAGCTTCTGCATAGCAAAAGAAATAATCAACAAAATGAAAAGGCAACTTACAGAATGGGAGAAAATATTTACAAATCATATATCTGATAAGGGGTTAATAATAAAGAACTCATATAACTCAGTAGCAAAAATGCAATCCAATTAAAAAATGAGCAAAGGGCCTGAATAGACATTTTCCAAAGGAGACATATATATGGCCAACAAGTACATGAAAAGATGCTCAACATCACTAATCATCGGGGAAATATAGATCAAAACCACAATGAGATATCACTTCACACTTGTTGGTATGGCTATTATCAAAAAGACAAGAAATAACAAGTGCTGGCAAGGATGTGGAGAAAAGAGAACCTTGGTGCACTATTGGTGGGAGTATAAATTTGTGCAGCCACTATGAAAACCAGTATGGATGCTCCAAAAAAAATTAAAAGTAGAACTATCATGTGATCCAGCAATTCCACTTCTGGGTATTTATCTGAAGGAAACAAAAACATTAACTCAAAAAATATCTGCACCAGCATGTTCACTGAAGCATTATTTACAATAGCCAAGACTTAGAAACAACCTTAGTGTCCATTGTTGGATGAATGGATAAGGGAAATGTGATATACATACAATAGAATATTATTCAGCCATAAAAAAGAATGACGTCTTGCCATTGGTGACAACATGGATGGATCTTGAGGGCATGCTCATTGAAATAAGTCAGGCAGAGAAAGACAAATAATGTATGATCTCAATTATATGTGGAATCTAAAAAAACCTGAACTCAGATACAGAGAACAGACTAGTGGTGGCCAGAGGTGGGGGTTGGGGGGTGGGTGGAATGGGTGAAGGTGGTCAAAACATACAAACTTCCAGTTATAAAATAAATGTCATGAGGATGCAATGTGCAGCATGGTGACTATAGTTAAAAATATGGTATTGTGTATGTGAAACTTGCTAAGAGTAAATCTTAAAATTTCTCATTACAAGAAAAAAATTTGTGACTCTGTGGTGATGGATGTTAACTAGACTTGTAGTGATCATTTCACAATATATGCAAATATTGAATCATGTTGCACATTTGAAACTAATATAATGTTATATGTCAATTATATCTTAATAAATTAAAAATTAAAAACAAAAACAATATTAAAGCATAAAAAAAGAAGGGCTCGCATCAAAAAGACAAGAAATAACAAATGCTGGTGAGGATGTGGAGAAGATGGAACCCTGGTACACTACTAGTGGGAATATAAATTGGTGCAGCCACTATGGAAAACAGTATGGAGGTTCCTCAAAAAATTAAAAAACTACCATATGATCCAGCAATTCCACTTCTGAGTATTTAGCCAAAGGAGATGAAGTCACTATTTCAGAGAGATGTCTGTACCCCCATGTTCATTGCAGCATTATTCACAATAGCCAAAAATAGGAAACAACCTAAGTGGCCATCAGTGGATAAGGCAAATATGGTATAATATATGATGGAATATTATTCAGCCATAAAAGAAGTAAATCCTGCTATTTGCAACAACATGGGTGGACCTCGAGGGCATTATGTGAAGTGAAATAAGTCAGAGAAAGACAAATACTGTGTTTTCTCACATATATGTGGACTTTAAAAAAAACCCAAACTCATAGAAAAAGAGATCAGATTTGTGGTTACCAGAGGTGAGGGAGAGGGGGAGGGGGAATTGGATGAAGGTGGTCAAAAGGTACAAATTCTGGTTATAAGGTAAATAAGCACTGGGAATTTAATGTACAACATGATGACTGTAGTTAACACTACTGTATGGTATATTTGAAAGTTGGTGAGAGAGTAAATCCTAAACGTTCTCATCACAAGGAAAAAAAATTATTTTTTTCTCTTTTTTTCCTGTATCTATATGAGATGATGGATGTTAACTAAACTTATTGTGGTAATCATTTCACAACATATGTAAGTCAAGTCATTATGCTGTACACCTTAAACTTATACAGAACTGTATGTCAATTATATCTCAGTAAAATGGAAAGAAAAAGCTCAATAGATAAACTAAATGGAACACTAAAAAATATTTAAATGCTTCAAAGGAAGGTAGAAAGGGGAATGAAAAGACAGAGGAATGAAAAACAGATAAACAGAAAACATAATAAAATGGTAGACATAAATAATTACATAGATGGTTTACAGACATGTGAATGAAGCCATTCACTTGGACCTTCCAGACCAATCCTGCTGCCATCAACTGCGTAGCGTTGACTAATCCCAGTCAACACCAAATGAAACAAGAGAATTGTCATTCAAACTTCATCTGAACTCATGACCCACAAAATTTTGAAATAGGATGAATTATTGATTTAAAAAAATTAAAATGGTCTAAACACACCAACTAGAAGACAGAAAGATTATGAGAATGCTTAAAAGAATAAGGTCCAGGGGCCGGCCCGGTGGCGCAGCGGTTTAGTCTGCGCTTGGCAGCCCGGGGTTCGCGAGTTTGGATCCTGGGCGCCTGCCGACGCACTGCCTGTCAGCCATGCCGTGGCGGCGTCCCATATAAAGTGGAGGAAGATGGGCACGATGTTAGCCCAGGGCCAGTCTTCCTCAGCAAAAAGGGGAAGATTGGCAACAGATGTTAGCTCAGGGCTGGTCTTCCTCCCAAAAAACAAAAACAAAAAAGAATAAGATCCAACTCTTTTGCTGTCTACAAGAAATCCACTTTAAACATAACAATATAGGTAAGTTAAAAGTAAAAGAATGGAGAAAATATACCATGCAAATATGAATGAAAAGCTGGACTGGCTATATTAATATCACACCGAGTGGGCTTCAGAGCAAGTACCAGGGATAAACAGGGATATAATGATGTCAATTCACCAAGAGTCAATTCACCAAGAAGATATCAGAATCCTAAATGTGTTTGCACATAACAGCAGACTCTCATGAAGCAAAAACTTATAGAACTGAAAGGAAATGGAAACTCAGAATTATAGTTAGAAACTTCAACTCTCCTGTCTCGGTAATTGACAGAAGAAAAACACAGGAAATTCAGCGAGGATCTAGGAAAACTGAACACCATAAATCAACTGGGTTCAAATGACATTTAGAAAATTCCACTTGGAAATAGCAGAACAAGCATTCTTTTCAAGAACAAACACTCACCAAGAGAGACCATATCCTGGGTCATAAATCTTAACAAATTTAAAATGGAAATAGTACAAAGTGTGTTCGCCGATCATATTGGAATTAGACTAGAAATCAAGAGAAAGATATCTGGAAAATATCCAAATACTTGAAAATTAAACAACACACTTCTAAGTAATCCATGAGCCAAAGAAGAAATCTCTTGGGAAATTAGAAAATATTTTGAACTGAAAAAAAAGAAAACACAACATATCAAAATTTGTGGGATGCTACTGAAGAAAGGCTTAGAGGGAAATTTATAGCATGAAATGTACATATTAAAAAAGAAGAGAATTTTCTAGAAAACTAGAAAAAATGAGGAAAATAAACCCAAAATAAGCAGAAGGAAGGAAATAATGAAAATAAGAGCATAAATCAATGACGTGAGAAGCAGAAAAACAACAGAGAAAATCAGTGAAACAAAAAATTGACACTTTGAAAGGATTAAGACTTATAGGCCTCTAGTCAGAATGGCCAAGAAAAAAAGAAAGAAGAGATAATTACTAATCTCAGGAAGGAGAGAGCTGACCTCACTACAGATCCCACAGATGTTGAAGGAACAATAATAAAGGAACATTATAAGCAATTCTATGTATATAAATTCAACAACTCAGATGAAATGGTCCGATTCCTTGAAAGCCACAATGTCAAAACTCCAAGAATATGTAGATATACCCATATCTGTTAAAGAAATTTCATTCATAGGTTAAAATCTTCCAAAAAAGAAAAATCCAGGCCAAATTATTTCACTGACAAATTCTACCAAGCATTCAAAGAATAAATAACACCAATTTTACATATTCTCTTCCAGAAAATAGTAGAGGCGGAAACACTTCACAACCTACTTAAGCAGACAAAGGCCATATGAGAAAGTACAGACCAGTACTCCTCACAAACATAGAAGCAAAAATCCTCCATGAAATATTAGCAAGTCACATCAAGCAACATATAGAAGGAATAATACAGTGTAACCAAATGGGGCTTAATCCCAGGAATGCAAGGCTGGTACAACATTCAAATATCTATCTAATCCATCGTATTAACAGATAAAGAAAAAATCATATGATCATATCAATTGATGTAGAAAAAGCACTTGATAAAATTCAACATCTACTCATGGTAAAATAAAAAGCAAACCAAACCAAAACAAAAGATCTTAGCAAACTAGAAATAAAAGAGAACTTTCCTGACTCCATAAAGGACATCTTTAAAAACCTACAGCTAACACCATACTTAACAGGGAAAGAATGAATATGTTCCTCTAAGTTCAGGAAGAAGATAAAAATGACTACATCATGTTGGATGTCCTAGTCACTGCAATAAGGCAAGAAAACTGAAAAAATGGACACAGACTGGAAGGAAGCAATAAAACAGTCTTTATTCACAGATACTATGATTGTCTATGTAGAAAATCCCATAGACTCTACCAAAAGAATTTCTAGAACTAATGAGTGAGTTTAGCAAAGTGACAGGATAAAAAGTAAACATACAAAAATCAATTCTATTTCTATATATGAGCAATGAACATGAGGACATCAAATTTTTTTTAAAAAATACCATTTACAATGGCTCCTGGTAATTAAATACTTAGTTATAAATCTAACAAAATATGTGCAGGGTGTGTATGCTGAGAATTACAAAACACTGAGGAAAGAAAGAAAAGATGATCTAATTAGATAATTGAAGAGATGTCATCTTTGTGAATTGGATGTCTCAATATAGTTAATATTTAAATTTTTTTGCATCTAACACAATATTTATTGAATACATTAACCTAAAATAAAACTTTAATACCATGGGGAAAGGCACTGAGAATTATAACAACATTCTCCAATTATTTATCTTATGCAACCTTAGAGAAGTAAACACATGGGAAGAAGATCAAGGACAAAATTTTAAAGGATTCTTAGGTACATTTCTATAGTGCCAATCACTAATCCTAGTTGTTAACTGTAATAGGATATTTTTAAGCATCCTACCTTTGGGGATATTTCATCTGTCAATAAAATCATCTTACGTTAAAAACGTTGAAATATGATGATACGTTATTTTGATTAGGGCTTTTATGTTATCTTGAACATGTGTTAACTTAGAAAATGAAAAAAATCATGGACTTCAGAATTCAGTTTACAAATATAGCTTAGTGGATATTCATGTTAAATGATATGTCAGATGTTTTCTCTGTGAGATATTTTTTCTAGTCTATTAATATTGTAAATTAGAATGATTGATTTTCATGCTAAACCAATCTTGCATTCCTGGTGTAAACACCACTTGGTAATTATACACTATAATTTTTTAAATATATAATGTAATTTGTCATTTTAACCATAAAATTCAATGGCATTAATTACATTCACAATGTTGTGCAACCTTCACTACTATTTATTTCCAAACTTTTTTTTTAATCACCTCAGACAGAAACTCCACCCACTAAGCAATAACTCCCCAATTCACCCCACCCTCCAGACCTGGTAACCCCCGGTCTACTTTCTGTCTCTATGAATTTGCCTATTCTATATATTTCATATAAGTGGAATCATACATTGTCCTTTTGTGTTTAGCTTATTTCATTGAGCATAATAGCTTCAAAGCCCTTCCATGTTGTAGATTGTATCCAAAGTTCATTCTTTTTATGGCTGAATAATATTCCATCATGTGGATATATCGCATTTTGTTTATCTATTTTTCTGTTGATGGACAGTTGAGTCGTATTCAACTTTTGACTATTGTGAATAATGCTTCAATGAATGTTGGAATACTATTATCTATCTGAGTCCCCGTTTTCAATTCTTCAGGGCATACACCTAAGATTGGAATTGCTGGATCATATGGTAATTCTATGTTTAATTTTTTAAGAAATTACCAAACTTTTTCACAGTGTCTGTAACTTTTACATTCCCACCAGCAGTGTACAAGTCTTCCCATTTCTCCACATTCTCACCAACAACTTATTTCTGGTTCTTGGATTATATCTATCTGAGTAGATGTGAAGTGGTATCTCATTATGGTTTTGACTAGCATTTCCTGAATGACTGATAATGTTGAGCATTTTTTTGTGTGCTTATTGGCCATTTGTATATTTTCTTTGGACAAATGTCTATTCAAGTTCTTTGCCTATTTTTTAATTGGGTTATCTTTTTGTTATTGAATTATAAGAATTTTTAAATATATTCTAGATATTAAGCCCATATCAAATATATGATTTGCAAATATTTTCTCCCACTCTTTAGTTGTCTTTTTACTTTTTTGATAATAACCTTTGATATATAAAAGTTTTTCCTTTTTATGAATTCAAATTCATGTATTTTTCTTTTGTTGCTTGTGCTTTTTGTGTCATATCTAAGAATCTGTTGCCAAATCCAAGGCCATAAAAATTTACTCATATGTTTTATTCTAAGAGTTTTATGGTTTTTTAGCTCTTATATTTAGGTTGTTAATCAATTTTGAGTCAATTTTTGCATATGGTGTGAGATAAAGATCCAAATTCATTCTTTTACATGTAGAAATCCAGTTGTCCCATCATCACTTATTGAAGAGACATTTCTTTCTCTGTTGAAAGATGTAGGTACCCTTGTCAAACATTATTTGGCCATAGATGTATGAGTTCATTTCTGGACTCTCAATTGTATTCCATTGGTCTGTGTGTCTATCTTTATGCCAGTACCACAGTATTTTGATTGGTCTAGCTTTGGAATAAGTTTTGAAATAAGGGCGTGTTAGTCCTCCAACTTTGTTCTTTCTCAAGGTTGTTTTGTCTATTGAAGACCCCTTGTATTTCCATATGGATTTGTGGATCAACTTTTCCATTTCTACAAACGAGGCTGTTAGTATTTTAATAGGGATTGCATTGAATGTTGTAAATTATGAGTAGTGTTGACGTCTTAAAAATACTAAGTCTTCCAATCCATGAATATGGGTGGTCTTTTCATTTATCTATGTCTTCTCTAATTTCTTTCAGCAATGCTTTGTGGTTTTCAGTGTACAAGTCTTTCATCTCTTTGGTTAAACTAATTCCCAGGTATTTTATTCTTTTGCATGCTATTGTAAATGGAATTGCTTTTTTAATTTCCTCTTTGGATTGTTCATTGCTGGTGTATAGAAACAAAATTGATTTTTGTTTGTTGACGTTGTACCTTGCAACTTTGTTGAATTTGCTTATTAACTTTAGTAGCTTTCTTATGTATTCTTTGGTTTTCTAAAATATAGGATCCTGTTGTCTGGAAATAGAGATAGTTTTACTTCTTTCTTTCCAGTTAGATGCCTTTTATTTCTTTTTCTTACATAATTTCTCTGGCTAGAACTTCCAGTACAATGTTTAATAACAGTGGTGAAAGTGGGCATCCTTGTCTTGTTCCTGATCTTAAGAGGAAAGTTTTCAGTCTTTCACCATTGAGTGTGATGTTAGCTATGGGTTTTTCATGAATACCCTTTATCATGTTGAGGAAATTTGCTTCTATTCCTAGTTTCCTGAGTGTTTTTATCTGGAAGGGTGTTGGATTTTGTAAAATTCTTTTTCTGCATCAATTGAGATGATTATGTGCTTTTCCCCCTTCATTCTATTAATGTGGTGAAATACATTTTTTTTTTTTTTTGTGCTGAACCATCCTTGCTTTCCTGCAATAAATCCTACATTGTCATGGTGTATAATCATTTTAATATGTTTGTTGGATATTGTTTGCTAGTATTTTGTTGAGGATTTTTGCATCTTTATTCATAAGGGATATTGGTCTGTAATTTTCTTTTCTTGTGATGTCTTTACCTAGCTTTGGCATCCGGGTAATAATGACCTCATAATAAGAATTAGGAAATGTTCCCTTCTATGTTTTAGGAGAGTTTAAGAATGATGATGTTTTCTACTTTCTTCTTGAGTTGATTTAAGCAATTTGTGTGTTTGTAAAAATTTGTCCACCCCTTCTAAGTTATTTAATTTGTTTTTGTACAATTGCTCATAATATTCTCTTAGAATTCTTTTTATTTCTGTAGGGGCAGTAGTATTGTTCCCACTTTATTTATGATTTTACTTACCTGTGTCTTCTCCTTTTATTCGTTGTCTAGCTAACGATTTGTCAATTTTGTTGAACTTTTCAAAAGACCAACTTTTGGTTTCACTGATTCTCTCTACTGATCTATCTTTCTTTTTTAATGCAGGTGTTATAGCTATAAATTTTCCTCTAAACACTGCCTTTACTGCATGCCATGAGTTTTTCATGTTGTGTTTTTGTTTTCATTTAATCTCTAAGTATTTTCTGATTTCCCTTGTAATTTCTTCTTTAACTTATCAGGTGTTTAAGAGTGTGTTATTATAGTTAAGATTTAATTACTTCCAAGTAAATCTGTAGGTTCATGCAATGCGTACCAAAATCCTGGCAGAATTTTTTTATAGATATAGACAACCTGATTATAAAATTTATGGAGAAAATCAGGGGAACTATAATATCCAAAACAATTCTGAAAAAGAATAATAAATTTGGAGAACCCACACACACTACCCAGTTTTAAGACTTACTTTAAAGCTTCAGCAATCAAGACAAGATGATACTGATGAAGGGATAGACATGTAGATCAATGGAACAGAATAGAGTCCAGAAATAGATCCACACAAATGTGGCCAATTGACTTCTGACAAAGGTGTAAAAACGATTCAATGGAGAAAAGACAGTCTTTTCAATAAATGTTATTAGAGCAACTGAACATTCATATGCAAAAAATGAACCTCAATTTACACCTCACACCATACACCAAAAAATAAGTCAAAATGGATCATAGATCTAAATGTAAATGTAAAACTATAAAACTTTTAGAAGAAAATATAGGAGAAAATCTTCATGACCTTAGGTTAGGCGAAGACTTCTTAGATATGGCCCTGAAAGCACAATCCATAAGATAAAAATTTAATAAATTGGACTTTTTCAAAATAAAAATTTTTGCTCTGTGAAAGACACTAAGAGAATGAAAAGACAAACTATAGACTGTGAGAAAATATTTGCAAATCAGATATCTAACTAAGAACTTGTATCCAAAATATATAATGAACTCTCAAAAATCAATATAAGGAAACAAAAAACTCAATATTAAATGGACAAAATATTTGAACAGATACTTCACCAAACAAGAAAACTAGATGCAAATAAGCACAAGAAATAATGTGCCCAAATCATTACCTATTAGGGAAATGCAGATTAAAACCACAATGAAATAGCAATTAAAATTAATAAAATTTTGAAAAATTGACAATATCCAGTTGTGCAAAGGATGCAGAGCAGTAGGACCTCTCACACATTCCTGTTGAGAATTCAAAATGGTACAGCTGTCTGGAAAACAGTTTGGCTATTTCTCTAAATATACACTTATCTTATGATCCAGAAATTCCATTCCTGGGTATTTACCCTGGAGAAATTAAACTTTTATTCACAAAAAAACTATACACAAAAATTAATAGCAGTTCTATCCATAATTACCAAATCAACTCAAATGTCCGTCAAGAGGTGAATGGATAAACAAACCACAGTACATCCACACCATGGAATACAATAAAAAAAGAAATAACTATTGATATATACAACCACACAGATGAATCTCAAAGGCACCATGCTAAGTGAACAAAGTCAGTCTCAAAAGTTACATATTGTATGATTCCATTTATGTAACACTCTGGAAAAGGCAAAACTGTAGGGGTGGAGAATAGAATAGTGGTTGCCAGGGGTTGGGCTGGGGGGAGGGTTTGACTAAAAAGGGGCAACACAAGAGAGCTTTGGGGGTGACGGAACTGCTCTGTATCCTGATTATGGTGGTGGTTGCACAAACCTATACATGTGTTAAAATTCATAGAGCTGTTCACAAAAAAGTCAAAAAATGGGATCTAAGTAAATTTTAAAAATTAAAAAACAACAAAAACCCCAGTTATTCTTAACACCTTTGGTCATGGTAGTTAAAGCTAGCATATTTATTTAAGTTATATTTGTGAAACAAGTTGTATCACAAATATACATGCACATTTTATAGAACTCATAACCCGTTGAAAAAACAATATATACAATTTATCCACTTGTAGTATTTGAAGAATAGTTTTGTTATTTTAAATGTTAAGATCTTATAGATGTTTTAATTTTACTTTTATAAGATTCTCTCTATTGTATATAGAATTTATTTGATCCTTAGTACACGCAGTGACTCAGCCCCTAACTATAACATTGTTTTTATGGGCAAGTACCAGCATCATCTCCTTCATGGGCATTCATTTTATGATTAGTACTGGGAGCATTTTGTGAACAAAGGGCAGGGACTGCCCATGTGAGACAGAGCTGCATGTGTCATTCTACTCTGAGAGTACACTTAGTTGTAAATTTATTGAAACCCATCCTTGAGATAAGTTTTCATGAAGATAATCCTGTAAGGATTGACCATGATTTCTCATCTACTAGGGGAAGCACAGTATAGTAGGAGAAATAGTGTACATGGAATTTAGGTTTTGATCCTATCACCACTTATTAGGACCAATGTTTTGACTTCTCTGGGCTTTGTTTGTCTTATTATTAAAAAGTGACTGTGTTTACTTTGTTCTTTTATGGTCTTTGATGACGTACCTACATGCGTCTAATCACTTAATATGTCCTATTGCTGATATGTTTCTTTCTTTTTAATCTTCTTATTGATATTATTTAGCTGTCTCAGATCTTCCAAATTTTTCCAGAAAGATTGGCCTAAGATTAAAAAATAATTTATTTTGATTAATGCTGTTCATTACTCATTCATTCATTCGTTTACCATTTACTGAAGAGCACTGTACTAGGTACTGGACAACTAGAGGTGAAAGGATTCTGTCTTCAGAGTTATGGTCTATTGGAAGAGAAAAACAATTACAATACAGAATGATAAGTGTTACAATATGTGTATGTTCTGGAGGCAATG
This sequence comes from Tapirus indicus, assembly GCA_031878705.1. Classification (NCBI taxonomy): domain Eukaryota; kingdom Metazoa; phylum Chordata; class Mammalia; order Perissodactyla; family Tapiridae; genus Tapirus; species Tapirus indicus. The sequence goes on along the minus strand of CM062931.1, from coordinate 22,460,917 downwards.
GGATATAGGCGGGAGTCAGAAAATGACTACTGGATGAGACTATGAAGCTAAGTTTTGAAGTATGGGTAGACACTGACCAGCAAAGATGGGAAGATGCTGAGACTAAAGATTGCAGTTCATTATAGGGGGCTGAGGGGGGTGAATGAGGAGTGCATGAGAGAGGCAAGGGCTCCAGACAGTGGATAGCATTGTGTGCCATACCACATGGCTTGGATTTTATCCTGAAGGGATGAGGAGCCTGATAAATGAGTATAATGAGGAACAGGGACATGATCAGATGTGCACTGGAAAGAGTAGGTTGTATGTCTGTGTAATGGGAAGAGAAACGGAAATGTTGATTCTGGAGACCAGTTTGAAAACTGTTACAATAATCTAGAAAGGAATGATGAATGACAGTGGGAGCTGAGAAAGGAATTCAGATTCAAAGAATATTAAAGAGGTTGAATTGCAAGAACTTGGAAAAGAATTGGAGGTGATAGGTACTTATTTACAGGACATTTGACCACTTAATATGATGCTGCCATATAGTTACAAGCCACACTTCTGCATGTAAGTGGTTGGCAAATGTTGCCCTCAGTACCCAGAATACCCCTGAAAGGGCAGCATCTAGGTATTGATTTTATTATTTTAGAGAGGGAGACAAAGGAGCATCAAGAAGTTACAGAATTTTGTGAACACAACACGTCATGTTTTAGGAAGAGTAATCTGATAGTATCATGGTTTGGAGATGAGGAGATCGGAGGCAGGGAGACCAGTTAGTGAACCATTTTAAGACTAGAAGTAGTAAGAAGGTGAGACAAAGTAGTGGTACTGCTTCAAATTGAGGACTACACTAGGGGGGTGACATTAACATGTGTAGGAAGGGAAAAGCGACTGACATCTTTGGGTGGAGTGGTATTTTCACTCACATCTGTGAAATTGACTCCAAGATCATAAATAATGTGAGTCACCTTGGTGCTATAGAAATACAAATACTTATATATGTTTTGTGTTTGTCTATCTGACTAAAAATATCTATCTAGTCTAGGTAACCAAGTTGTAGCTCAAGGAAGTAAAATTCCCTTTAACAGAAATATCTGTCTACGTAACCCATGGCAGATGAAACAGTGACAAATCCTTTTTCTATGGATCTCCCTTTTTCTGCTGTAACAACACCACAATTACCTTCCTGTATGACATTGAAATTGGTGATTTACAGTTTTTCCAGGAAGACTGTGGTTTGGAATTAAATTTGGGAGATACTCAGCTCTGATCTATAGCACAGTTACAGACTAGATCTCAGGATGGGCTATGACTGAGGATGTGTGTACTGTTTTATAATAGGTAGATATTTAATGGTGTTGAACAGAAAGACTTTTTTTTTTCCTTGTAAACAGTGGAAATTTATTTCTCACAGTTCTGGATGCGGGAAGTCTAAGGTCAAGGCACTAGCAGATTCGGTGTCTAGTGAGGGCCTGCTTCCTGGTTCATGGATGGCTGTCTTCTCACTATAACCTCACATGGCGGAAGGGGCGTGAAGACTTTTCAGACTTCGCTCCCACAGTCAGGGAGAGGTCCTTCCTTGTGGCCTCCTGGTCAGGCTGAGCCCTGCTCTGGCTGTGTGATGGAGGTCTGGGTGGACACTGTCGACTAGTGGTGTGACCTCGGGCAATTCACCTGGCCTCTTTAAGCTCAGTTTCCTTCTCTATAAAATGAGAGTAATAATGGTAGCTATCTCATTAGAGCATTGGGAAGATAAAGTCAATTCGTTCATGTTAAGCACTTAGTATAATTCCTGTCAAGTAGTGTTTAATCATCTACATATTTAATTAATATTAAATACAAGAGTGTGCTATTCCCACCTATTTGTAATAGTCTCGGTACATCTAACTTCAATTCCAGTCGCCATGTGATTATACTTAAAAACAAAGTATAAGTACAACCTTCTTTGACTAATAATTCTTCCCTAATTAGGGACATTAGCCCAAGTATAGTCTTGATTTTTCCAGGGGGTAAGTGGAGGGGGATAGGGAAGTGGGAATGCAGAGAAAAAAAAATTCTGTCATTGTACTGATCAGACTGTGCATCTGAGAATAAACTGTCTTACATGGGGATATTCCTATTTCTCAGGTATATTAAGGAAACAAACATCAAAAATGATCCAAATGAGCTCAACAATCTTATCGAGAAAAACTCTGATGTGGTAACGTGGACCCCACGACCTGGAGCCACTCTTGATCTGGGTAGGATGCTAAAGGATCCAACAGACAGGTTTGTATTCAATATTTATAGAGAATAAAAATGATTTGTGAATTTTCTCAATTTTATGAGAAAATAAAGGGCACATCTATGGCCTCTTGATAGGTCCCTATTTGTAGAAATGTTAAGTTTTTGTTGACTAGCATACTGAACTTGTTATGCAATAAGATCCACACATCATTTTTTAAACTGGAAATCTTACTATTTAAATAAAATAAACTATTAAGTGTCTTTCAAATCTAGAGGAAGAAAGACTGATGAGATTTTCCCTAAGTTTCTCATCCTATATAATTATTATGCAAATGTTTTCCTCATTTAAGAATCCTGAGGATAAAGGGTGAGGAATTTTTTCTATTAAGGGCTATTAATACAGCTCAAAAATAAGTTGTGTTATGTAAGTAAAAAGCAATAAGCATGAGAGTTAGTTTTCATATCCGTGTAAACATTAGCCAACTGTCCATTTGACAGATAATACATTTGAACAAGTAACAACGCACTGGGGGTGCAATTCAAGAAAAGTTAACATTGATGTCACAGACCTATAATTTTATAAAAACTTGTGTTGAGTCAAATGGAACCATAAGTTCTTCCCCGTTATTTAGAAATGGACTACGCTTGCTGGAGAGCAGTGCACACGGTTACCAAAAGCACACCCCTCTCCAGTCTTACCTCTGCAACGTCGGTGTGAATGGTGCAGTCGGCTGATTCTGCCCTTTTGCTAACTTCCCATATCAAACTACAGACATCCCCGACTTACAATGGTGGGACTAGGTTGTTTTTTTTTTTTTTCTACTTTAGGGTGGTGCGGAAGTGATAGGCTTTCGGTGGAAACCATACTTCGAATTTTGAATTTTGATATTTTCCTGGGCTAGCGATATGCGATGTGACCCTCTCTCGTGACGCTGGCCGGCGGGAGGAGCCGCAGCTCCCAGGCAGCCCTGTGATCACGAGGGTGAACAACCAGTACACTTAAACCATTCTGTGCCCAGACAACCGTTCTGTCTGTCGCTTTCAGTACGGGATTCAATAAATTACATGAAATATACAACAGCTTATTATAAAATAGGCTTTGTGTTAGATGATTTTGCCCAACTGTAGGCTAATGTAAGTGTTCTGAGCATGTTTAGGGTAGGCTCGGCTAAGCTACGATGTTTGGTAGGTTAGGTGTATTAAATGCATTTTCGACGGACCATGGGTTTATCAGGGATGTAACCCCATTGTAAGTTGAGGAAGATCTGTAGTTATCAAATCTGGTCAATTCTCCTTCATAAATCTCTCACAATCCATCACTCACCTCCAGCTTCTTCTGCTGTGGCCTTAATTTGGCTTCTTACAGTTTTTCACATAGATTCCTAAAGTGGCCCTTGACTTGTCTCTGTGCCTCCTCCCCTGCTCCCCTTTGATCCATCCTCCATGCCAGCCTTTTTCAATCCGCTGTTCACAATCCACTGGTGGGTCATAAAATCGATGGCATTGATCACAACCAGCTTTTTAAAAAAATGAAATAGAATAGAATATACCCAAGTACATTGCATATAGCAAGTGTAAGTATTATTTCAGGAAACGTTTATTTCGTAGGTACCCTTGGGATGTGGACCCTCAGGTCCTGATGTAAAATGTAATTCTTACTGGGATTATAGGCAAAAAGTTTGAAAGCCCCCACTCTACATTGCTGCCAAAGTAACCTCTTTAAAATGCAAAACTGTTTCTGTTCTTTCCCTACTTGAAATTCTTTAGGATCTCCCCAGTGCCTCTAGGATAAAAGTGGTTTTCATTCTCCAGATCAAGAGTGAGAGAGATTTTTCATTATTTCAGGTATAGCAGGGCATTCAAGAGTCTTTGTCATTTGGCATTAGCTTAACTCTCCACCATCTCTCTCCAGTACTCCGGAGGTATCCTATGGCAGTCATTCCCAAATTCCAGTGAACATCAGAATAATCTGAGGAACTTGTATAAATGCAGATCCCTGGGCTTCACCCCCAGAGATTCTGATTCAGTAGATCTGTGTTAGAGCTCAGGATATGCGTTTGTATCACATGTCACACCAAAGTATTCTGGGTAACAAGGGAGTCAATACTGTAGGATTCTCAGCAGTAAGTTGGAGTGTAAGAGACACAGGGAGACTAAGTGCTTAACTCTGCCTTGTGAGGGGAGGAAGGGACAGGAGAGAACAGGAAATGTGGTCAAGAAAAGCTCAGTCTGAAATCTTTGACATTTGGCTAGGTCTTGGGGGTGAGGAGGAGGTTACAAGTAGAGTATTTGAGACTAAAAGGGAGAGAGAGAAAGATTGAGATTCCAGTCAGAGGGAATGGCATGGGCTGGAAAAGGGAGGTATCAGTAGTATCATGAGTTTGCTGAATGCAGATACTTTGAATAAGTGAAGAAATGTGTACCATTCCTTCAGAAATAATTGAGCTCCTTCTGTATACCAGGCATCATACTAGGTACAGGGATACAGCTGTGAAAAGGTCCTTCCCTGATAAAGTCATTCACCTACCTGGGTGTAGGGTTGGTAAGTAAAGGGGGAGGAAAAGGATGAGACAGGAAGGCCGTGCTGGGGCCAGGGTTGGAAGGCCTTGTAAAACAGCCCAAGGAACTTGCCTGTGAGTAAGGAGAGCTTGAGAAAGTTATAAAGCAAAGAAGGAACATTACTGTGAGGTGTTTTACAAACACCATTTCAGTCTGCAAAGGAGAATGTACTGGGGAAGAGACTACAGGTAGGACAACTCTACAGGTAGAGTCAGGGAGGCCAGCTGGGAGGCTGTGGCTTTATCCAGAAGGAGATTAGTTAGGCTCTGAACTGAGACAGGGGCAAGGAGCTGCGGAGGCAGATTTGAGATATATTTAGAAGTTGGAAGCTTTAAGATTTGGTAAGTAATTTATTACAGAAACCAGGGCATCTGTAGCTTTGGGCAAACAATGGACTGAAAGTGTTGTTTTGAGAAGTGGAACATAGAGACCTACCATTACTTGCCAGATCTTTACTGGACATGTGGCTGTTTCCCTCCTTACGTTTCCATTATCCAGATCACACCCTATTCCATTCCCAGGATTCAAGGTTCCATGTTTCATGCAATGATCCCTCTTCACACCAGGTGGCTAGAGCCCTAGGAATGTCAGAATGACAACTCTGTTGTCCATATTGCTGACTGGGTTTCAAGATGAAATTGCCCATATGTCTATCAGCTGGATCCAAATCAGTGGTTTTCCAACTTCTTTATCCAGACATGAACTTTTATCTTCAAGTGTGTTTTGACTTGGAAACCCATCACACTAAACAATGAACAGGAGCTGCTCTGGTTTAGGTTGGGATTGGGCCACCCCTCACCTGTCCCTTGAGGTACTTCTGTGAGACCCCTGGGAATCATCTGGGCAGCCTTAAAGCTACTCATCTGGTTGACTGTTGACAGTTAAGTGCTGACTTTGCCTTCCTTGTTTGTTGCTTTCTTCTTTCATTGTTCTCTCACTTTTGTGTCTCTAAGCAAAGGCATCATAGAGCCTCCAGAAGGGACTAAAATTTACAAGGATTCCTGGGATTTTGGACCGTATTTGAAAATCTTGAATGCTTCTGTAAAAGATGAAATATTTCTTCACTCATCCTGGATAAAAGAATACTACACTTGGGCTGGATTTAAGGATTATAACCTGGTGGTCAGGGTATGCTTTTAAGTATTATTTGTCTTTGCTTTCTTGAATTGTGGAAATATATGAAAACCCCTTAGTATTCCAATTTATTTCTCCATAAGCATTCATTAAGCCCTGAACTGTCTAATTTTTAGACAGCAGATTTGACAATGTGATTAACAATCCCTCGTTGAAAATTTAGGGAATATTCTCAAATCCAGCTCAGTTTCCCTTTAGGGGCATTTTTCCCCACCTATCACCATGTGTTTGTCGTTTATTTTGTTTGGCCTGGCAGAAACAGCTATTTAAGCTGTGGAACTGGAAGGAGAGATCCACCCAAGAGGTGGTGACCTGGAGCAGGGTGACATAGAAACATGTAACTCTTACCTGCATCTGTGGTCAGGACTGAGTTGCACAAACCATGAGGTTTAGCCGTGAGATTAAGTTCTAGATCTAGGCTGAAGATCTAAAACTTAAATCAGCCCCAACACATACACACACAGAGCTCACAAGCCAAGTGGTTCAGGTTATAACCTGGTCACCCAACCTGGAGCTGTATCCAAAAGCAAATTATGTACTCACAGGCAGGAGTACAGGAGTAAGAGGAGGTCAGAAATGGGCTGGGAGTACCTGCAGAGTTGGTGAGTAACCAGCCACTGATACGTGTATTTTATCTGCCTTGTATTTAGTGCCTGAGGTTGTGCAGGTGGAGCAAAGTTTAGGGAAGGCATCAGGAAATGGACAACATTCACACTCAACCCAAGTTTACCTTTCAATCCCTGAACATTAACACCAGGCAACACTTGCCATTCTCAAAAGCAGTGATTCCTAAAAACTTTGGACTTTTTAGGGGGTCAATGCCAGTCTGTGACAAAGTTTTTACTGGCCAATAGTGAAATAAGTTTGACTATGCATATGAGTGTGGTTACAAAGATATCAACTCTCTTTTCTTGGGATAAACTGTCATTATCCCAAGATTAGTTCATTTCTATTTTTCAGGTGTTAAAGCATTCTTCCTTTAATGAAATAAAAGGATAGCAGATAAAGAATTCTTTTTAAAGTACTCGCTTGGCAAAAGAAAATGTTGGTTATCTCTATCAGCTCCCAAATATTTTTTAGGAAATTGTCTTTAAAACCCAAAGACCTGGGAAACTTGGTCTAAAAGGTATTTTCAGTTGTACAATGAGTATGAAAAAGAGAATTTTTAATGACACTATTTATGTTTGCCTGCTATATGATGAGAGACATTCCACATCTTATTTATTCCTTAGCCTGCAAACTGTGGTGGTATTTGATATCTCATTACTAATAGCATTTAAGATAATAATAAGCTTCTCTGTAAATTTGATTGAAGTTAGTGATATGAAGCAGTTTTGCTAGTGTGAAAGACTAGGATTTGAATATTATTAGTTCTGGAGAGAGGAGAGAGAGAGAGAAATTGAGCAAAGAGGGAGAAAGAGAAGAGAGGAGAGACTTTTTGTATTAACTCTGATTCATTGCCATCATTTAAGGGCATTTGGGTCTTATCCATTCTATAACTTTTTGAAGACCTTGACCCCCAGATTGATGTGCTTCTTCCCTTTACCATGTTGTCATTTGCACAGATGATTGAGACAGATGAAGACTTCAATCCTTTTCCCGGAGGATATGACTATTTGGTTGACTTTCTAGATTTATCCTTTCCAAAAGAAAGACCACGCCGGGAACATCCCTATGAGGAAGTAAGCAGCAACACTGGTGGAAGCGCTCCTTCCTTCCTTCCTTTCTTTCTTTTTAAATAAACTTTGTATTTTGAATAACTTTAGATTTACAGAAAAGTTGCAGGGAGAGTAAAGAGTATTGCTAATGTCTTACTTTACTATGGGACATTTGTCACAACTAATGAGACAATATTGAAATAATATTATTACTTGCTTCTTTTTGAGTCATTTGTGAAGACTGGATTCCCTACCTGCTTACTTCCGGACAGCTGCCTGCCTGCGCTGTTAGACCCGCAAGCGTTGATCTCTGCCCCCCTTTCCCTTCTCTCCAATGGTGTCTCCTTCCCCAAGGGAACCTAGTGAGTGCCCTGTAAAGGGAGTTAAGTCAACATAAACCAACACATGTTTTGTTAAGCTCCAATTTTGAGCAAATCCCTCACCTGTGACAGCATGATGTGAAGGAAAGAGCTGAGGCTTCGGAGGCAGCCTCCACATTGGGACTGTCCCACCCCTGCTGACTATGAGGCTTTGAGCAAGTTATTTCACCTCTCTGAACCTTGGGTTTTTTCCTTTCATAGAGTTTATCCCCACCTTACCACTTTTTTTTGTGATAGTCAAATGACATAATATATGTCAGTATGCATTGTAATTTTAAATTCTACACGAATGTAATAATCATTAAATAAACTAGGAGGCTATATCGTCTGCCCTTAAGTTTATTACGTGTGCCATATAAATGTTTGATGCCTTAATTGTAGAGGTTTAAATAGACTTTCATATAATAGATGTGTTCTTAAATTACATTTGAATCATTTGACTTTTTTTGTGTGTGTGTGAGGAAGATTAGCCCTGAGCTAACATCCGTTGCCAATCCTCTTTTTGCTGTGGAAGATTGGCCCTGGACTAACATTCGTGCCCACCTTCTTCTACTTTTTATGGGATGCTGCCACAGCCACAGGATGGCTTGACAAGTGGTGTGTGGGTCCGCGCCCAGGATCCGAACCCACCAACCCTGGGCTGCCGAAGTGGAGCACGGGAACTTAACCACTACGCCACTGGGCCAGCCCTGACTTGTATTTTTATATTTAGTAAATAAAGTACTTGATATTGAAGAGAATCTTATGCTGAAACTTCAGTGAAATCAATCATCCACTGCCTGCTTTATGGGTCTCGAAAAACTAGATTTTCACAGATAGGAAATCTCTATGTGAAGCACCCATTTTAAGCAAAATGAATCTATTAAATTTATTGCTTTATTTACCAAACACTTTTATAGCTTGCTGTGTGCCAAGCACAGTTTTAAGCACTTTATAAATATTAAGTCATTTAATCTGACAACAACCTTATGGAAAGATATTACTATACTCCCCATTAGAGATGAGGAAAATGGCACAACGAGAGGTTAAATAAACATGCCCAAGGTCATAGAGCTGGAAAGGGTATGACCACAAGCGGTCTAGCTTGAAAGTCTATGCATTCAGCTACTGCATTGCTTCTCAAATCTGAACTGATGGAACCTATAAATTAAGGTATCTGTTAGCCTTAAAGGAGATTTGTCTTTGGAATTTTTAAAATAAGTTCATTTAAAATATTTAATTTAAAGTCACTTTTTTTTTAAACAGCATTTTTTAGACTTGGCCAAGGCCAAGCTGCAAAGGACTTTCTTTTTAATTGAATAAATTTGAAGTGTAACATTGTGTCAGTTTAAGATATACAATGTGGTACTTTGATACATTTGTATATTGTAATATGATTACTGATGTAGCAATATTTATCACATTACATGATTATAGTACAATATTACTGTCTCTATCCATTATACGGTGCATTACTTAGTTACTACTTGTTACAAGTTTGGACCCTTAAACACCATCACTCTTATCCCCTGGTAACCACCATTTTACTCTCTAATTTTTACAAGTTTACCTTTTTTAAATACACATATAAGTGATATCATACAGTACTTGTCTTTCTCTGTCTGACTTATCTTGCTTACCATAATGTGTCAAGGTCCATCCACATTGTCGTAAATGGGAGGATATCTTCCTTTCTGGTGGCTGAATAATATTCCATTGTGGATACATACCACATCTTTCTTTTCCATTCATCTGTTGATGGGCATTTGGTTTGTTTCCATATCTTGGCTACTGTGAACAAAGCTACAGTAAACATGGGAGTGCATATATCTTGTCAAAATCCTGTTCTCATTTCCTCTGGGTATATATTCAGAAGTGGAATTCCTGGATTATATGGCAGATCTATTTTTAATCTTTTGAGGAACCTCTATATTATTTTTTTATAGTGGTTGGACTAATTTACATTCTCACCAACAATGTATAAGGGTTCCCTTTTCACCACATCCTTGCCAGCACCTGTCGTCTCTTGTCTTCTTGGTGATGGCCATTCTTACAGATGTGAGGTGATATCTCATTGTGGTTTTGATTTGCATTTCCCTGATGATTAGTGATGTTGAGCATCTTTTCATGTGTCTGTTGGAAGGCTTTGGGTAGTAGGGCCATTTTAACATATTCTTCCAATCCATGACCATGGGATGTCTTTCCATTTGTTTTTGTCTTTTTCAATTTCTTTCAGCAAAGTTTTGTAGTTTTCATTGTACAGATCTTTCACTTCCTTGGTTAAAGTTATTCCTAAGTATTTTATTCTTTTTGATGCTACTGTGAATTGGATGGTTTCCTTTAGTTCTTTCTCATATGCTTCATCATTAGTGTTAAGGAATGCAACTGATTTCTGAATGTTGATTTTGTATCCTGCCACTTTACTGAAATTTTTGATTAATTGCAACAGGTTTTTGAAAAAAAAGTCACTTTTTCACAGCTTTTCATAATGCATTTGTTGGATAAAGCAAGCAACAGCTCTGTTGCAGATTTAAATACACCATGGGGTAAATCATCATGCCTGCCATGTACACAGTCGTCTGTAATGTGGCACTCAGTGCTTCTATCTCCCAGGATTTTAGTGAGATTTCTATATGCTGAGGTTTGCTTAAAGAGGTTATGCCTATACTTGGAAGAGCTCCTTTTCTTGCTAGCTGGAGCCCTCATATTGCCTTGGGGGGGAATTAATTGCCTTTCAAACTCATAAGTGTATTTTCTATCACACCAACTCTCCATCTTTCCTAGATGCATGGCTCCTGTATCTCTCTATCCTCCTGCTGCAATCTGAATGGGCTCCTCTCTAGTTCTACTGCAAACCTGTCACCTGTGACATCCCTTAACAGCTTCCAGACCCCACCCATGTCTTCATCTTCTTTGCTTTACTTCTCTGTGAGACTTTCTGCTTAAGTAACTGCTGAAGAAAGGGTGCATGGGAGCTAAGCTTTAAGTATTTTCCTGCCCCGTGTTGTGTGATAGTTTGGCTGAGCACATAATGCCGGGTGGCAAATCATTTTCCATGGGCATCTGAAGGCATTGATTCATTGGCTACTGGTTGCATGCATTGTTGCTTCCCTAGGCTGATCTTTCTTCCTTTGTAGGTGACTTTTAAGAATCAAGGGATTAATCTATATTTACAAAAAAAAAAAAAAAAAAAAGACTTTTTCAAGCTGATTTAGGGCTCTCTGTATATGTGTGGGATTTGTTACCCAGCAGGCTTGAAGGCCTGCTGGGTACCCTTGAAGGCAGAGATTACATGCTTAAATGCTCACGGACTGGCCCAAGGCAGATCTTGTAAATAGGTTGAGCTGAGTGGGGACTGTGTCAAGTGGAAAGCAAATGCCAGATCAAAAGGGGGCAGTCCCTACTGAGCTCCAGCTGATCTTCTGAATTTTCCAGAGAACTTGGAAATCTGGATTTTCATGTGAAATGCCCAAATGTATAAATGTGGAAAGTGAGCTCAATTTTTTAAAAGGGACTGTAGGCTATATGAAACAAGAGCTAGGTTGTATTTGGTTAGGCAGTCACCAGTTTATTTAAGTTATGAAGGTGAAGAGCCAGCTATTAGTCTAGGGGACCCCTAAATGCCCAAATGTGGAGGTCCTTGCTCTGGGGCATCACAAATACACTACCTGCCCTCACTCTCCATCCCCAATACATTGTCTGAATGTATTTGGCCTGGGAGCCATGCGTAGGTGTAGGGAAGGGGTCGACTGTTTCATGTACACGGTTTTGTGCTGTGTGTCCCTACTGTCATCCGTGGTACCTACCTCTACTCCTTCCATATCTGAAGGCCCCTCCACATACTCTCTGGGATTCTGCTGCCTCTGCCCTGTTCTTCAAATGCCACTCATCTGCCTGCTTTCCGGATTCACATTAGTTAGTTGAAATCTCCTGCCTGTCAACAACTCACTTCATTTCTTCTTTATTGTGGCAGTTTATAGCTATATAATTGCTTTGTCAACATTTCAGTTGGATCTGGAAGTGTACAGAAGACAAGTTACGCATGTGATCTGTCCATCATTTTGAACTAGTAGTCCTTTCTCCAGTGACACTACTCCTTGCTTTCTTCACTTCCTGACTATTCTGCATTCTTTTGGGGGTCTCTCTTTCTCCAGCCATCACTTAAATCTCTTGTTTCGCTCTAGGGTTCTGTGCTCAACCCACTCTTCTTCTCAAGTCTCTTCCTGGGTGAACACATCTGCTAGCATCACTTGTCTGCTAATGACTCCAAAAATCCACAGTCCTGCCTGGACTTCGCCCAGCCCCCTCCAACACTGTCAAGCTTTGGATTCTTTATAGTTGACTGCCTGCTAGATATCATCACTCAGATTTACAGATTCTTGGTACCTCTTTTTCAACCTGTTCAAAATTCAACTCATCATCCTCCTTCTCTAAGCTCTTTCTCCTTTTCTATCTTAATTGTTGGAAATATCAGCCCCCTAGTGAGCCAAGCTAGAAACAGGGGAGTAATCTTCAACTCTTCCCTTTTCCCTCATCTCCAAATCTAATCAATCACCAAGACCTTCCCATTTTACACCCTAAATATTTCTCAGATCTGTCCCCAATTCTTCCATGTGCTCCTCTCCAGATTGAAAGGTCAAGAAAGGCCATCTCCCCTGCACTGTGAAAGGCTAGGTCCTGCTACTGCATCTTAGCTGGGCAGTCCTCAACCTGACCAACTATGCAGTCATGTTTCTCAGTCTCTATTGGTGAAAGAACAGATCCTCTGACCTGTGTTTGTAATCGCAGTTCACAATGGATATAATAATTTCGTAGGAATGGTGCAGGAGAGAGAAATAAATCAAAAAATGCCAATCTTCTAATTATTCCGTGTCATTTAATAGCCTGTTATTTATGACAATCTGCCTCTACGGGCATTAGCATGATATTTCCCAGGAAAAAAATGATTCCAGATACTGAAAAAGCTTCTGGTAAATCTTAACACTGGTACTGATAAAGTGTTTAAACCATGTCTAGTCTTAGGATACCTTCCCTTCCTGCTACTTCATGCTCTTTTTATAAATTTTCTTGTTTTTTTTTTTCCTCACAACAGTCCTGTAATAGAGGAAACCAAGGCTTAGCAAGGTTAAGGTCACGTGGTTAGTAAGTGCTGGGCTGAGACTCAAAACCATCTCTGCTTGTCTTCTGATTCTGTGCTCCTTTGGCTATTCAACAGCTTCCATGTCAGGAGCTGGGATTCTTGAAAGGTAAGAGCCTTGACCACCTAGTCAAGGTATTCTTGCTTTATGCAGGCCTGAAACACACAGGTTGCTGTAAAGCTGCAGGCTCTGCTTTGCCTCTGAACGTTCAGGTAGGAGACTAGAACAGTCTACTTTCAGAATAATGGTGTAGCACACATTTATTGAAAGCTTACTATGTGCCAGGCTTGTTTTAAGTATTTTATATACACGGACTCAGTTAATCCTCACAACAGTCCTTTGAGGAATGTTCTGTTATCTTCATTTTATAGACAGAGGAAACTGAGGTGCAGAATGGTTGCCAGTTTCACACAGCTAGAGTCTGGATTTGAACCCAGCAATCTGACCCTGTCTATGCACTCAGCCCCTACGCTCCCCCAGCTCCTGATTTTCCTTCCTGTTTTCCTTCGCTCAATTTCTGCTGCCCTCAGGGTCCCTCCTTTCCCCCTTAGCCTGTGATATCTACTATCTATCCCCAAGCCCCTGCCATCATAGGCAGCTGCTTCTCCCAGGGACACGAGGTGTTGGTGCTCTGTGCTGGCTGGGTCACCTCTGCTAGTTGTTCCATATCTGTTTCAGATTCGGGGCCGGGTTGATGTCATCAGACATGTGGTGAAGAATGGTCTACTCTGGGATGACTTGTATATAGGATTCCAAACCCGGCTTCAGCGTGATCCTGACATATACCATCATCTGTAAGTCTGAAAATGCCTGTTGTACACTAGGCCACTGCAAGGGATGCTGTGGATATATAAGCAGAGTCACTGATGACTATGCCCCCAAATCTGACGAATATGTGAGATTCCACCATTAGAGCTTCATTCCTTTGTTAACCTGTTAAAAAGAAAATCTGGTTAGGAAAGTAACACTTTAAAGAGTCATCATTTATACATTCATACAAATGTGTTTCGGTCCCTTCTGGAAATTGTTTTTGGTATAGGAAAGGGAAGAACATTATGAGAGGGAAAGGGTATATTTGCTAAGACAAGAACGAAGAAGGGGTGTTTATATGGCAAAGATGTGGTCATTGAAGACGATCATTTCCCATGTCACATTTTTGCCTGTGCCCAACTCTGAGCATGAATTTGGTGGACTTGGTGGTTGAGGGGAATGGCCCACTGAGTTTCTGCCTGCCTACACTTCAAAACCATGTAATTCTCTCATTGCACAACTGTATGTCTGTAAGATTATATTTGGAATATTTGAGTTAAATGTCAGAAAGTCCCATTTGCCTTTATGAAAACATATTTTTATGTTTTCAAAATAATCAGCAAGAGGGAGAATACTTTCTTATCATTACCACCAACGCTCTGTGAAACACAGGCATTTAATTTTAAATACGCAAAACCTATCTAGCTTCTGCTTTGAGCTTGCAAACACAGGCATGTTTTAATTTCTTTTTTACTTATTTCCTTTTGAATGTTTTTAAATTACAAAAAAATTTAAAGAATGTAGAAGTACCTAAAACAAAAAGTAAATAGGTCTGCCCCACCCATCCCACAAAACCCTATCTGTTTCCTGTCTCTCCCTCCACCCACTCTCCAGGGTAACTCTTGATAACAGCTCAGTGTGTATCACCCCAGGCCTATTTCTGGGCATATCAACATTTCTCAGATGTATTTGTTCTCAATAAAACATCCCATATAGTTGGAGGGGAGGGTTATTGTTGCTGTAGTTTTTTAATGTAATCTTAGTACATGTGTTCTGTAACTTAATATTTTTTACTTACCGATGTATCTTTGGTATCCCTTGTGTTGGGACACACAGATCAATCTCAAACATTTTAACGGCTGTAAAACATTCTAAATTTTGTTTATTTTCAACAGAGCGTGTACCTGACTTCTTATTCTGGAAAAAAAGGAACATAGCAACTTTTGGGGATATTCAAGAGGTTACTTTTCTTAAGAAAATAATCCCATCTTGGGAACATCTAGGATATTGGTGCTAGAGACTATTTTGTTATATTGTCTTGATAACAAAGGTCATAAATGTAAGAGGAACCCATAATGAATCTTGGGAAGCAGTCACAGCCCAATTTATCTTTGTTATTCTTAAAACGGGATTTATGAGTTTACTAAATATTTTTTTGGATGTAGAAATAATACATATCTACTGTAGAAAATTTGAAAAAATATTTAAAGGTACAAAAAATATTTAAAAATACAAAAAAGAGTTAAACTCACAAATAATCTCACCACCCAGAGAGAGCAATTTATATTCTGGTGTCTAGTTAATCTTTCTTTTTCTGTTTACAAGCACATACACATGCACTTTTTATAAAAATAGGATAATACTGTACATACTTTTGTGCCTGCATGTTTCCTGAACAATCTTTGATCTACCTGTAAGTTGTTTCTAACTTTTTGTTATCTGAAGCAATGATTTGGCAAATAAACAGGTAGGTATTTCTTGTATACTGTCATAGTGATTTCCTTAGGATAAAATCCTAGGAGTGGAGCTTTTGGATTCAACGCACACGCAGTGTGTAGGCTTTTGATGGACTCTGCCAGACTATTCTTCAGGAAGTCAGTGGACCTTCCCAGAAGTAATGTAGGAGAGAACCCATTTACCTGCACCCTCACCAATACCAGGTCCTAATGCTTTTGTATCAGAATATAAACCTATATCTTCACATATGAGAATTCCTTAAAGCAAGGCATATCACAGTAAAATAAAAATAAGACACAGTTGTCATGTTTTAAGTGACTTCATTCAACACACTGAAAATGCTAAGCTACACAAAGAGCTAAAATAGTACAGAAACGCTGTCTCTTAGGGAGATCAGAGGAGCAGGTACCGAACAGATCCTGGCAAAACAACAGGCGTGGAAGTTTCCAAAACATATTACTCTCCTTCTTTCCTTTTACAGGTTTTGGAACCATTTTCAAATAAAACTCCCCCTAACGCCACCCAACTGGAAGACCTTCCTGACACACTGTGAATAGAGCGGACCTGAGATTTCCCAGGTAAGCCATGCTGTAGATCTGGGAGACACCCTTATCATAATCCCCTCACACTCTGGCATCTAAATTAAGCATGTACCATGTCTGTCAAAAAAACTGACCTTTGGAGGAATGAGAAGAGCTAACATTACAAGAACAGTCAAGTTTAAAAATAAGTCAATAAAATGAGTAGTGAGTGCATCCAGCCCAAAGTCCATGGAATCTTTGGTCTGGTTGAGGTGAACATACAAACATAAATAAGACAAAAATTATCCCAGGTGGTCAGTGCGTGTTCAGAGCAAAATCCTGAACACACTAAGAAAAGCAGCAACAAAAAACAAAGGGAGAAAAACCAAAAACAGAGTGAGATGGAAAACATCACCTCTCCATTCGCAATAGACCCCTGTCTTTTTCAGGCTGATGTAGATCAGCTTGTCTGGCACAAATCAGATTTGACATTCCTTCTTACTACTTGGGATGTGATTTTATTAACTAGATTACAAAACCTGTTTCCACATACTTATTATTGGAAAGATCACACAATATTACTACAAAGATAGTAAATTTCTCGACTTATGCATTTATTTATATATTCATTTATTTATTCCACAAACAGCTATCCCATCACATCAGATTGTAATAATCAGTTGACTCTTCCGGTCAGTAGACTCTGAATTTCTTAGAAGTAGACACTCTTGCCTATGGACCCCTAATGCTTAGCACAGTGCCCAGTGCACACGATTTTATTCATAATATGCGTTTAAGGAAGGAAGGAACAAGCGAATTTCTCTCTCCCACTGTCAGTGTGACTTGCCTCTTAAACTAGGCTTTGGTGTCCTTACTAGTAAAATTAAGAATCAAAATAGAACATTCTTTTCAGTTATAAAGTTCTTTGCCATACTCTATTCTAGCGTAAGGCATTGAGCTAGATCTTCTAAGTTATGATTATGGGCTAGAAGGGATGCTAAGGAATTCACATACAACTAGATTATAAGGCAGCCTTATTATAAGCACTATATTTGTTGTACAAAGCAAGTTTTGGGAATACTGAGGAGAGAGAGATTACATCTGACTTTTTGAGAGAACCAGGAAGAGTATTATGGAAAAGGTAGTGTTTTGGTGGGGGTTGTGGTAGGAGGTGGTGTTGGGAGAGTGTCTTGAAGATTGAGTAAGGTTTTTAATAAGCTGAAATGGAGAAGAGGAATGGTGGAAAGAATATTCTAGACAGAAGGAAGGGGTGAAGGTAAAAGGTAGAAAAACACAAGGTGAATTAGAGCATTGGCAAGTCTTCCTGGTGTGACCGAAAAATAAGGGAAAGCAGGAAAGAAGCCTTAGTGTCCCTGGGAGAATAAAGAGAATCAAGAGGGCTCAATGGAGATGTTGAGCAGGTTCAGTCATTGTAAAAAAGCAGAAGGCATGAAAGGTAAGGAGGCAGCAGGTTGAGAAAGCACTGAATTCAAGGTCTTGGAGATGGAGCAATTCTGAAAGAAGATGGGTCAAAGTTGCTTCTGTATAATTGAGTGAATGAAATGGAGCAGAAGTGAAGGTAATAGGAGAGGGGGAGTCAATGTGTGCATTTTGAAGTTGCCTTATCAAGAAGCCAATAATGTATGATAGTCAACACCTCAGACTTGGAATCTGACTTCTTCAGTTAAAATCTTGGTTCTGTCACCTACCATATGACCTTGGGCAAATTACTGAACCTCCCTGTGTCTCGGATTTTCATCTGTAAAGTGAATATAATAATAGCATTTACCTCACA
The DNA here is from genome assembly GCA_031878705.1 of Tapirus indicus. Lineage (NCBI taxonomy): Eukaryota > Metazoa > Chordata > Mammalia > Perissodactyla > Tapiridae > Tapirus > Tapirus indicus. The sequence continues at coordinate 22,443,058 of CM062931.1, read as the reverse complement.
GGCTTGTGTCATATGTGTAAGGCACTTCCAGAAAGTGAGTGGCACATGGTAAGTAAACAATAAATGTTAACTATATCAACCTGATGAAATAAACAGGAGAGTCATGTAACCTACGATCAGTCATTTGAATTCATTTTACAGTCAGTCATTTTACAGTCAGTGAATCTGTAAAAAGTTGGGAGGAGAGTCATATTCCAGTTTTAGATTTTCACTTAAAGCATCGTAGACAATACAACTCGAACTAAGGAATAAGAATAAAACTTTGCCCCAATGCAATAAAAAATGAAAGTATTAAAATGAGATTCATACTGTTGTTCAGTAGTAATATCTTTAATTCACAGGGATGCCAAGCAATGTGAAAAATTCAAGAATTTACTGATGCTACATCTTGAACAGAAGAATCTTAGACCAAAGAGACTACGCCTCATTGACATCAGCAATGGATAATTACATGCTGCATTTGTGAGATGCTCACATATCTTACATTTATGAATCACTACATGGCCAGATTATTAATATTTTTCTTATTTCATTCACAATTCTCTCCAAAACAACCAATGAACCCAACAGGAACAAATCCCCTATGGAAAACAAAGCATAACAGGAGATGTGAATCTAAGCATAGAAGAAATAGAACAAGAGGAGAAAAAAATTCCTGGAAGACAATGAGGAAAAAGGAAAGGAGTGGGGGAGCAGAAGTTAGGTTAGAAGAAGAGAAGAAGAGAAACAGATAAATGCGGGACCATAAGAAGAAAATAGAGAGGAGAAAAAATTAAGATGGAATTTTAAAAAGAGAATGTAAAGATAGACCTTTTGTTCCTTAATAGATTGAGACCCTTCTCCAAGTAGGATCCACGAAGATAGTTTAGTAAAAATGGTTCATGAGCTGTTTTCAATTTTTCAGAAAGATTTGTTGAAATCATATATTTACCAAAACAAGGTTACAGAGGCTGCCCCAAAAGGTGAAATTTCACTGGGACAAAAATTATTTTGATTCAGTGACAAAATTTGTTATTTAATGCAGCTTATAAATTCTAACAAATAGAAAGATCTTTGATTAATATAAAATAGGAGCACTATTGATTAAATGAGGTTTATAGACAAAAATCTTTCAAAATCAATCAAAAAATCAACAATCAAGATCCATATGTTGAAAAAATTTAAAAATCCCCTTCTGAACATATAGAAACATTGTTTCAATGGTTAAAATAGGCAACTAATTTATCTGTTTCTGCTAATGTCTGTAGTTTTTAATGATATTCGCACAATTAAGACACATATGCGCAAATTTATCCCTAGGAAAACATGATTGTTAACTAGGTTTCTGTTTTACATGTTGATGTTTCCAGTACACACACCCCCTCACTGATTTGAACATCTAAGTTGATTTTCTGATTATGTGTGCTACCTCTTTAATTCTAAAGATACTAGAATCCCATCAGTGGTAGAATTTATCTCCTTAAATCTCTAAATTCACTCTTCATAATAGAAATGTTGACTGTCTACTTCTCATTAACATCAATGATATTTGATTATTTGTTTCACCTCACACACTATACATAACAGAAATGCTTGAAATTCAGGAATTATATTTTTTGATTTGTACTGTATAGTAAATTATTTAATCATCACTGAAAAATAAATGTAATGTATATCAATAGAATGTATGTTAAAATGTATATGATGAGCAAATAAAAGATTATTTTAAAATATGGATTTGTTTTTCTCACTACTGTACCTATCTTTATTCTCTCTTCAGATATCCTGACTCCAACAATTCTTTGATATCACCAAGACCACCAATCTATTGTCCCTACATGTCCTCACTTCCCTTCTTACTCATCTTGGATGGTTTTCTCCTACCTGTATATGCCCCCATTTTACCTGTCCTCTTTCCCTATCTTGTATCTCATATCTCATTTCCATTACCTAAACTAAAAGCTATGAACATCCACTGCATCAGCACATCCTGTCAGCTCCACCTTCAAAATATATCCCAAGTCTGATCACTTTCCGCCGCCTCCACTGCTATCAAGATCAGGAGAGGAAGGAAACCCATAGCAGTAATCTTGGCATGAGGGGCTGATTTTCCTCAGCCATGGATAGGCATCTGCCAAGTCCAGAAAAAGGCTAAAAAGCTGGATGCCTTGAAGTTTCCTCAAAGCCTCTCAAGGAGGTGCTGGGGAAGCCATTCATAGGGAGGTGCCTTGCAGGCTGCGCAATCCTACCGTAAAGCCACTTGAGAGGGTGCCAGGGAAGCTGCTGGCTGCTGGGCACTGATGCTCATCTTGTACTTCAGAAGCCCAGCTCTAGGGAAACTAAGACATAAGAGCCAAAGAACCACTTCCTCCTCTAGTGCCTCTCCAGTGCCCTCTACAGACAAAGCTTAACTTTATGCTAGCTGGCAAAAGACAAATATTTCTTTTTGCTTAGCAGGCAATGAAGAATGGATTTCAAGCTGAGAGGCAATGCATTGATAACTGACACACACTTGATAAGAATACATGTTGTAATATTTAAGGTAACCACTTGAATAGTAAAAGAATGTGTAACCACAAAGGTAATAGAGGGAAAATGAAATAACTAAAATATGTTAATCTGTGAAAGCAGCCAACAAAAAAGAAAAAAATAACAGAACAAATGGGACAAATAGAAAGCAAATACCAAGATGGTAGATTATATCAATAATTGCATTAAATGTAAGCAGACTAAATGCTCTCATTAAAAGACTGATTGACAGACTGGATTTCAAAAAACACTCTGACTGCTTATAAGACACATATTTAAAAGATAAGTATACTGAAAGCTTGAAAGAAAAAATATGAGGAAATATATACTATGAAAACACTAACAAAAAGATGGTGTAGCTATCTTAATGTCAGACAAGATGGAACACTTAATGATAAAAGTTTTAGTTAGCCAGGAAGATATAAAAATCTAAATTTATATGCACATGACAACATAGCTTCATGTATACAGCAAATAATGACAAAACTAAAAGAAGAGATAGACAAATTTAAATCAAGTGAGATATTTGGAACCACCTCTGTCAGTAAATGATAAACCAATCAGACAAAAAAAAAAAAAACCTTTGTAAATATATGGAAGATTTGAACAATACAATTTTTAAATGACCTAATAAACACATAGAGAAGATTGCCCCCAACAACTACAGAATACCCATTCTTTTCAAGGATACAGAGGTCTTTTACACAAAATGATGATCTACTAAGCTGGAAAGCAAGTGTCTGCAAATTTCAAAAATTTAAGTCACATTCAGTGTATTCTCAGACCACAAAGCAATTAAGATAAAAATCAATAATAAGAGAATTATAAAATTTCCATGTGTTTTGAAATTAAGAAATAACTTCTAAACTAGTGGTTCTCAAACTTTATTAAGAGACATTAAAGAGGACCTAGATAAATGGAAAGATATAATACATTCATGGACTAGAAGACTCAATATTTTAAAGAATTCAGTTCTCCCCAAACTAATAGAATCAGTGCATTCACAAAATCCCAACAGGTTTTTTGTTTTTCTGAGGAAGATTCACCCTGAGCTAACATCCATTGCCAAACTTCCTCTTTTTCATATGTGAGCCACCACCACAGCATGGCCACTGACAGACAAGTGGTGTAGGTCTGCACCTGCGAACTGAACCCAGGCTGTCAAAGCAGAGCTCACTGAACTTAACCACTAGGCCACCAGGGCTGATCCCCAAGAGCTTTCTTAAAGTGGAAATTCATAGGTTGAGTCTAAAATTTATATGGAAACATGAAGTATCAAGATTACCCAAGGCACTCTTGAAGAAAAGAAGGTAGAATATGGTCAATCTCACATTTTCCTAGGTCAGTGGTTCTCAAACTTTAGCATATATCAGAATCACCTGAAGAACTTGTGGCCCCATCCCCAGAGTTTGTGATTCAGTAGTCTGGGCTGGGTTCCAAGAATTTGCATTTTGAACAACTTCCCAGGTAATACTAATGCTGTTGATTAGAAGACCACACTTTGAGAACCACTGTTCTAAATAACTCATAGATCAAAGAAGACATCACAATGGAAATCATAAAATATTTCAAACCAAATGATAATGAAAATATGATATATCAGAATCTTTGTGACAAACTAAAGCCAGTCTTACTGGGAAACTTATAGCTTTAAATGCATATTAAGAAAAGGTGAATGGCTGAAAAATCAATGAACTATGCATTATTCTCAAGAAGCTGGACAAAAGATGCCAGATTAAACCCATACAAAGTAAAGATAGGAAATTAAAAATTTAAAACAAAAAGTAATGAAATATAAGGTAGATATACAATAGAGGACTAACAAAGCCAAAGGTTGATTCTTCTGGGAAACAAGAATTTTAAGCTAATTTCAGAAATGATCATAGATGCAAACATCTTAAACAGAACATCAACAAACAGAATCCAGCAATTTATCGAAAGGATAATTTATCACAACTTAGGTGAGTTTATTCCCAGGGTGCAAAGTTAGTTTGTGTGCAAATCAATCAATGTGTTTCACCACCTTAACTGAATAAAAGAGAAAAGTTATAAGATCATCTCAATAGATGGAGAAAAAGCATTTGGTAAAATGTAATATCCATTCACAAATCCAGGAAAAATACAAAAACAAACCCAAAAAACAACTCTTAGTAACTAGAAATAGGAAGACATTTACTCCAAAACACAAAACAAAACAGAAACACCACCACAGCAAATATCTTAAAACTTCCCTCTGAGATAAGAAGCATGACAAGCATGCCAGTCATCAATACTTCTTTGCAATATTGTACTGGAAGTTCTAGCCAGTGCAATAAGACAAGAAAAACAAATAGAAGGATTATAAGGAAGAAATAATGCTATCTTTAGTTACAGTCAATAATATTGTGAACATAGAAAATCCAAAATATTCTACAGGTAACTTTTTTTTTGTATGTGTGAGGAAGATTAGCCCTGAGCTGTGAACCCCAGGCTACCAGAAGTGGAGCATGTGAACTTAACTTCTATGCCACCAAGCATGTGAACTTAACTTCTATCCCCTACAGATAACTTTTTAGAATTAATGAATGAATTTAGCAAGGTTGCTTAATATAAGGTCAATATACAGGGGAAAAAACTAATATTTCTATACCAGTAATAAACAGAAAATAAAGTTTTAAAAAATACCATTTACAACAGCATCAAAAATGACGAATACCTAGGAATAAATCTAACAAAAGACGCTCTTCTTTATCCAAATTTTCAAGGAGATTGCACATCTCTTCAGAGCTTTCAGATCAGTTTATCACGCTCCAGCTTGTTTTTGAAAAATCGTACCAGAAAAATTATTAGCATCTTTGTTCCCACATCCGGATGAAGCTACACCCAGGATCTGAGAGATTCTACTGAGGGAAATGGTGAGTCCAGGTCTAACGGCGGTGGAGGTGCAGAAGGAAGGACACCGACAGACACTGTGCTAGAGACATCCTAACTGTGAAGACGTCACAGTTTAAATGCTCAAGGAATTTTGAAGGACCATTAAGTAACTGAAATTATTATTTTCAATGACCCAGCTGCTCAAGACCGAATACCCCAATGGGCCTCTTTGCTTACTGCTAGGTAATAAGTAGCTTACCCAAGGAAAGGAAAACAATGTTTAATATTCCCAAACTGTCATTTTTTCCTTTTTAATTTTTTGTACCTAAATCCTGGTTTTGGTGTGTTAGAGGAAACGATGTCAACCTACTGATTTCCCTTGTATACAAGCAAATTAGTAGGCTAATAATTATGCTTCGAGTTATTATCTGACAAATCATTACAGCTTTAAGACATTGTTATGATTTCAATGGTAGGCAGTAATTATTTCAATGAAAACTTGTTTCAGTTATGGAAATAGCCATTGAAAATGTCTTCCTTATGTACCAGATCTAAAAAGAAAACAATAACATTTGCCAAGGGGTATTTGCCAAAGAATACAAGGATAAATAGGGAGACATATTATGTTCTGGATAGAAATATTCTATGTTGTACCAATCTCTAAATTCAGTGAAATCTCAATAAAACTCTAAAATTCAGAAAGAGCTCCTACAAATAATAAAAATGTAAACAATGAAACAGAAAAATTTGCAAGAGATATGAATAAGAAATTCTGTAAATAAAAGTGGCCAACGAAAAAAATGAAGGGAAGCTTAAATTCATTAATAGGGTGCACCAAGATAAAAATAGAAGGGGTCATTTGAAGAATTATTATTTTTAAAATTAGAAGAAACAAGTAGCTATCAATTGTGAAATAGTTAAATATATTAGAGTAGATCACATTAACTAGCAGTTAAAAACAATGAGGTAGGTCTATATTTATTGATCCAGAAAGACCTATAATGCATATTTTAAAAAGAATCAAGTTGGAAGAAATACAATATTATCACTTTTATGTTAAAATAACACTGCATATAATGGTGTGTATGTGTATGTGTGTAATTCCAAGGAAGAAGATCTGGAGAGCTTGCACCCATCTATTAACAGGGAGCAGACAGGCCAGGAGCAGGCAGATGATGGGATCCTCTGCTTCTTACTTACCACACTTCTGTGTAATTTAAGTGTATTACAAGAAAGCATTCCTAGATTTGTTATCTAACTAAGAAAACAGAAATATTAGTATACATAACATTGTAGACTCTAACTCCACCCTCTAACTCAGCTTTAATATTTTTAATATTCTTTTTTAGTTTTATTCAATATTCCTATTTTTACCTACAATTTTATATCTTCTTGGGTATGCATTTTTCATATTTGCTACAAATTAAAACAACTTTTCTGTCTTTATAATATGCCATATTTTGAATAAACCATAACTTTGACTCTTCTATTGATGAACATTGATCTTATGAAGAATATTACGCATATTGCGTTTTCCATGTTTTTGAATTCTTTGTTCGGGATGGAATTCTTGAAGCTGCCTTATTGGATAGAAGGATATGATCAATTGTGCTTTTGACAGCATCTTCTTAATCTTCCAGTGAATGTAGAGGCCCATATAACATATGGACACTCTTCCAGGCTATATCTGCATATGTTGATTCCCCATGGAGCTCCATAACGTTAATTCTGCAGACACTACTCACTCTTCTGCTTGCAATTCATACTTACATACTATTTCTCTTCTAAAAATTCCTCCAATACCTTTAGGGTGATCATATTTTCTGAAAAACAGCAACAACAAAAACCTAAAAGATACGCGATAACTTTATGTATTCTAAAGCATTAATCTAATGTAAAGAAAGAAGGTAAACTCTGCCTCTCCGTTATGCCCATATATTATTTTAGCAGCTGAAAATCAAAGCTAATTTAGCCAATAAAATAGATAACCTAGATTGTAAGAGCATGTATTCTCCCCCGAGGACTCAATAAATCTGTTCTGATTTGAATGCAGAAAACGCGCCTTGGCTAGTTTTAATCTTCCTGAATTGGTACTCATCGTGAATTGGTCCACGTAATAAGGGAGTCCGGGCGCATTTGGAAAGTGCAATGAGGCGATGTTGTCGACAGGTGGCGGAAGAGGACCACATCAAAACCCGCGGTCCGTGCGTCCGCTCCCTACGTCCCCTTTTGTGCGTTCTGGATGCTGTTGCTCATTTAGTGATGACTTCACAGTAACTCAAGCAACCGCCCTCACTCCTTCAAGAATCCGCTTCCCCTGATGTATCTAGGAAGAGAGGGGCTTCACTGGGCCCTTGGTGGTCCCTCAGAAGCTCGCGCTGGGGTCTTCCCGAGATCCTCCGCAGGGAACCCTGGCACGGCTGGGCTTCTCTTCTCAGGACTGTGACCCCAGATCTCCACCCCACCGCCTCACAGACTGAAGATGTGGCACACTTCACCAAAGCTTTCAGGAAATTAAGGGAACTACCGAGCAGGAGGTTATAATTTAAAGCTATGTACTAACATGACTTTCCCCTATTTTGGTGGGAAAACACCTAAGGCATTAAATCTTTACAAGAGGTTCCCTTGAAGTGCACACAGTCCCTCATCTGTCTTCCCTGCTTTCAAATCCAGGGCTTTCTGTAGGGGAAGAGGAAATATTAAAACTCTCCTTCCCATCTCACCCAAGCATCCTTCACCCATCATTTGGGGGACCCCTTCCCCCCATAGAAACTGACCCCAGGGACAGTTCCCAGGCAGTGCATTTCCTCCAGTCTGAAATATTTATTCTAATAATTCCTCCAGAGTTTCAGAGGCCAGTCAGCCCTGGCCTTGACCACTGCAAGACCTGCTGACCTTTGGCTGAGAGGGAGGGGCCCTGTTGGCTTGGCTTCAAGGATTCCCACCGTCCACAGCCGGCGTGGGCACTCTTAGTGTGGTCCTCTGGGTAAATGCACAGGTAACAGTTGAATCAAACCCACAGATCTACTAGGAACAAATGTTTATTTTCCAAGAAAGTAGTCTCAAATTTTAAGACGGAGAGAATATTTTCCTAACTTGCCAAAGAGTGGAGTTCAAACTTTGCTTTATTGGTCAAAACAGTGTTACTTCTTGTCCTTTGACATCCTCTCCTGCCTAATCCCATCTCACCCTTCTTTTCAAATTGTGCATCTTTGGGCCAGCTGGGAATAAGAAAGAGCTTGGTGTCCAAGACATTTCCCTCTTAATGGATACTCCCTTCAGTGCACAAACACTAGACTCCCTTAACTTTGAAACGTCATCGTGTCAGGATTAGATTCTTAGTGTCTTCCTCAACCTCAGTCTGGGGGGATGGGAAGTTGAGTGGTTTTATTCTTCTGTTTACATAATTAAAAAACCAAGATGGGAGCGTTGTACGCTTTGCATAACCACAAATATCACACAACCGAAGGGTGTAGTCCTGATGAGAAAGGCTCATATGTTAATAATAATCACAGAATAACTCACAGAATGGTGGCCCTGCCCAATAATCTGGCTATAGGAACGAAGAGGGAATTTTTCCCTTTCAAGGCATGGACCCACCCAATCTGGACCTGTAAAGACCTTGTTTCCATTAAAACAGAATTACAGAACTGATCATTTCAGTAGTTGTAATTGACTCAGGCAAATGGGACCTATTCAGTAGTAAAAACTTTCATTTATCCCTTTTGCATGAAAAAAACCTCTAGAGCCAGGGTTAATTTGCCTCCACAAAATAGGTCAAGCAAATTCTTATAAGGCCAGGCAATGAAGCAATGTTTCCAGGGGACTCAGGCCAAAATTTCTCTGGAAAAAAATTAAAATATCAATGGCCTTGCAGGCCAGGAACAAACATTCTATTGCCCTCTGGGTAGACAGACATTATTAAGTATTAAGTTCAACTAGACATTTGGGACACAGTGACCAGAGCATTTATGACTATTCCAACAGCGAGTCCCAGCTGCCCTAACCTCACCAGCTGAAGCGCCCACGAGCTCAGGTGCAGCTACAGAACTTACAGTGAATCCTGAAAATGGCGCATGCCTTATGTTGTCTTTGTATACTTTTTACAAAGTGCTTATGAAGCCAGATAGGTTATAATTCAAAACATCACCCAAGAAATATGACTCTTGTGTTCCTGTCCCCCAAAAGAACCATTTTGAACTTGAATCCCATCTGGAATTTACTCTTCTCATCAAGAGGACAAAACACCAGAATTTATTCTCATCTCCCATCGGTGACTCAGGGCAGAAAAGAGGCCACTGGAAGACAAAGAGTGCTCAGATAAAGGAGAAAGAGCAATGAGGCAAAATTGGACAAATAAAGGAAGAAATCCTCCCCAGGATAAAAATTCATCATGGGCTGATAGTTTGCAAAGCTAATTAGAGAAAGCAAGAACTCCTTAGGAATATAATTGCCAAGCCCTCTGAATTTACAGTGCTCTACCAAAATGAAGAGTTTTGATGAGTAATTAGATAGCTTTAGCGTTTATCCGAATTTAGCCCCCTCTAGAATAACTTTGGACACAGGGAGGTAGGAACTAGGTAGCCAGAGAACAAAAGAAACCCAAACAGCTCCTTTTTATCATCACACTCAGCTAAGGGTTTTCATCCATTTATATTGGAAACATATGATCAATTCACAGTATCATTTGCAGTTTATCATATGTAACGTTCAGAGTCACAACAGAGAAACCTAAACAAAGCTCTCATTCCAGAGTGAGGATTCTATCATTCTCAACTTCTGTGCTGGTTTTTTGAGGCTCGTGATCTGAAGAACCTTGGTGGTGGTAGATGAGATGACTCCTTTAGGGGGATCTGCCTCATCATTGAGACGAGATTCTGGATCCCAGCTGGGGTAGACCAGGTGAGGTGAGCAGCAGCTCCCATTTCCTTCTGGAGTCCTACTGCCCCATTTACTAGGTGCTCCTCTCCTCCAGGCCCATTCTAGCTTCCATTGAGATTTTTCTTTCCTTGCATCTCTCAAGACCCCAACCATCCTCGGCACTTTCCTCATGGACATCTCCAGCCTGCACCTGTCTACACCTGTCTCCCTCTTCTCTCAACTCCCATCATACCACACAACTGAGCATCTACTGGGTGGCTGGTCATTTTATGTGAGTTAGTCTTGTCTCCTCTTTGTAAGTTCTGGAAGTCGGGACTATATATTTCTATGGTCACTCTGACTAACACAGTGACATTTTCAATGAATACTCGTTAGTAACAACAGTTAACATTTATGAAACTACTGTGTGTCAGGCACTCTGCTAAGGATACAACATACATTGCTTCTTTTTTTTTTAAATGTTGGTTTTTTTTTCTTGAGGAAGATTGGCCCTGCACTAACATCTGTTGCCAATCTTCCTCTTTTTCTTTCTTTTTTTCCTCCCCAAAGCCCCAGTACATAGTTGTATATCATAGTTGTAGAGTTGTAGCTCTTCTATGTGGGACGTCTCCTCAGCATGGCTTGATGAGCGGTGAGTAGGTCCGCGCCCAGGATCTGAACCACCAAACCCCAGGCCGCCGAAGCAGAACGTGCGAACTTAACTGCTATGCCACTGGGCTGGCCCCTACATTGCTTCTTTTAAGATACAAGGAAGGTTTTATTATTCCTATTTTACCAACAAGGAAACTAAGGCCCAAAGAGCTAGTTAACTCACTTGCCCAGGGTCATACTATCTATTTGGATCCAGACACTTGAACTTGAGTCTTCTTGCAGCCCTGGTCCTAACCCCTCAGCTGCTACTTGTCTGGTGGACAGACTGGAGGCCTGTGGCATCGCTCAGTGGCTGAGTGCTTCTCTTGCGCCCTCTGCCTGGGCATGACTGGGGGGTTGAGGGAGACGTTTTAAATGATCTTATCTGACCCAGGACCTTTGCAAAGATTGGAGGCAAGCATGTAGAGTGCTCCCTCTGTGCCCACAAAACCTGTCCTTTGCAATGCTAAAGGCTTTCCGGGAGACAGGGTAGCAGCTCAGTGGGAGTGGAAGCGCTGGTGATGCCTGGGAATGCATTCCCAGCCCACAAGCCTCCATCTGGGAGGAATTGGGGCAGATGATGGAACAACTAATTTCTCTCTCCCTCCCCACCCCACATCTGCCTTCTCTCCACAAAGGATACTTTCTTTCTTTCTTTTTTTTTTTCAGATGGTTGTCTGGGTTTAAGGATACATGTAGATATTTTCTTTTCCCAGCTGCAGCAAGAACTGCGTGGATGTTTCAGATTCTTGGGGCTCTCAGAGATGGGTCATGTCAACAGTGCTGTCCTCTTAGGATATTAAGCAGTACTAAAGGTTTTTATTCAGAGGGTCCTCCTGCCACATGGTGGGTTAGAAATGTGATTCAGATTAGTACCTTCCAAATTACAGATGTAAGATAACAATAATACTGAATATTAAACTATTATCATCAAGGACTAACATTTATCCAGAGCTTTCTATTGGCTTTCAGTCAATATGATAAGATTTTAATAAGCATTGTTTCATTTAATTGCCAAAAACAATCCCCATAAGATAGGTATTTAGTAATTGTGTAACCTAGAGTAAGTTACTTAACCTCATTGAGCTGCAGTGCCCTGCTCTGCAAAATGGAGATAGTAACGGTACCTGCCTTGTAAGTTTGTAATGATGATGGAATTAAATAATCCATGGAAAGAGCTTAGCCCAGTGCCTAAGACAAAGTGTGAGCTCAGACAGTAGGTGCTCTCATCCCCATTTTACAGATCAGGAATCTGGGCCCCAAAGAAATCTTGGCTAAGTTCACATAGCTGAGATCTAAACTTCCAAGTGAAATCTGTTAACCACTCTGTTAAACTGCCTTCTTAGTTAATTGTTGGTTTAATAAGTTAATTATTTAAACCGTGTCCTTTGTCCCCTAACTATACTATGTCTGAAGATAAACTCGGTTGGGTAGAGAACAGGGATCCAAAGATCAAGGCCAGTTGATACATCCCTCACCAGCCATCCTGCAGCCACAGAAGATGATGGATGGAAGGGCTGAGGGGCTGTGGATGAATCCATGCATATCCATCACGCTATTAGAATAAAGCCAAGCTCTACAGTTAGTAGCTCCAGTTAGGGTGACCCTGTGTCCTGTTTGCCCAGGCTGGTCTTGATTTATTACAGTTTCCTGGTATAATTATTAACAGTGCCATCTCACTCGAAAGGTCTTGGTTTAGACAATCAATTATGTGGTCACCTTACCCATGTGGTATCATCTTTAACAAAGGGCAGCATGTTCTCATAAACTGTTGGCTCTTTGCCGCTGTTCACAGACTGTCAGCAGCCATGTCACGTATACCTGGATTTTTTCCCTACCTCTGATTGCTGATTGATAGCTTTAAACTTCAATCTTTCCTACTTGTAATTCTTCCCTCCACTTCCCCAACTCTTCCTGGTTTCAGATTCTCAGTTGTGACATGGGGTTTAAGAATGTAGGCTCTGGAGTCCCATGACTGGGGTCTCTATCCTGGCCCCAACACTCACTGGCTGGCAAATCACTTCACCTTTTTCCAAGCCCTGGTTCCTCATCTATAGAGTGGAACACTAGGCTAGACCTCATGGGGTTGTTATAATATGGTGCTGGGTAAATCTTAGCTGTCTATTAGTCACATTATTATCCCTTTGTGGGAACAACAAAAAGAGATGATGGGATAGTCCAGCAAATAGGACAGAAAGCCCTTCCAGTTTTATCCCAGCTGTCCCTGCCAGGCACCAATATACCACATGAAGCATGAAGCAGGATCCTTGGATGATGATATAGAAACTTAATAGATTATTTCATTCCTGTTAAACAAGGCTGAAGGCTGAGCCATATGAATTGTGAGCTACAGTCCTGGCCCCGCCCAATACCTGTCAAGCCACCCAGAATTCTATGCTACTTTTTGCATGGCCTTGACATTTTCTCAGCCTCCAAGACTGTACTATTAAAATCTCAGAGCCCCTGGGCTGCTCCCTAGCTCCTCAAAGAGCCCTAATGCAGTTCCCCCTACCCCTGTCTGGTTTCCCAATGTGATGCCCCTCACTCTGGACTTGTCTTTACCATCTCTGCTATGCCTCATATTGTAGGGAGCTGCTCTCTGCTAGTTATTACTGTGGAGGTACGAAAACTGAAAATAAGTGTGGTGGACAGATGTTGGTTTACCTTCCCCTTGCCCATTCTCTCTTCTCTTGGTAAGAACGCTTCATGTTTTCCTTGTTGAACCATTCCGTCCCACTCTCTGGGTGGGGCTGACCCCTCTTCCCCACTCCAACCATTGGCACATGACTGAGGCCTCATCAGTCAGAGTCACAGTGATTGGCTCATGGAGACCATGTGACTCAATTTGAGCCAATGAGAAGCAGTCCCGAGACTCCCGTTGGGACAGCAAGGCAAGAGGCACTCCTTCCTTAGGGGTTGCTAAGGGAGGAGGGAGCTGCTGGAGGCCGTCTTTGCCACGTGAGAATGAAGCCAACAGAGAAAAGCAAAGGTGAAGAATGGAAAAAAGATAGTTTCCTGATGACAGTGTTTTGGCACCTGATCTAGCTAGAAGCCAGTCTACTCTGATTACTGAACCAATTAAATCCTGTTTTATGCTTATGCCATTTTGAGTTGTCACCTGCGACCCCAAAAGTCCTGGTTAATACAAGGAAATGTGTTATCCCTCTTAAGAGGTTTACATTTTAACAATAGACATGCTTTCAGCCCAAAGAAATGAAGTTGTGTGGTAGAATTTCAGTCATCAGTGTCAGGCTGAGGTGGCCAGAATATTTTGAAGTGGGGTTGGGAGCTAGAGACATGCAAATTCCACCCCACCAATGGCTGTCTCATCTGTCTGACATTGAGACTGTCCCAGCTCAAAGGACTGACCCTGTCAGCCCAAAGGAGCTCCTTGATTGGCTTCAGACCCGAGGAGACAGCCAGCCCTGTGTGATCCCGCAGTGTGAGGACATGTCTCATTGAAATCCACTCCAAGTGCTGGTTCTTATAGTCAGCAGTAACACCCCCCACAATGAGAATTAGGAGTATTACTCCGTGAGAATCAGCTAAGGTGGCAGCTTGTCTTAGAAATGTCATCTCTGATCCTGCCTCCATTTACTGGCCGTCCCATGTTTAGCTTTCAGACAGGCAGCCGGATTTGGCAGGAAGAGTCTATTTTTCTGAAAGTTAAAACTGCTGTCCCAGCTGGTGTGGGGAAGGGGGTCAGCGAAGAAGATCAGGTCACATACCAGACCGATATTCTTTCTTTTATTCTTGTAAGAGTGGCTGTCTTCCTTGTTTTCTTTGAAAGAAGATTATTTTCTGAAGGCAGAGAGATCAGCCTCTCAGTGGGTGGGCCTGTGGGCCCCACCGAAGCATACGAGGGTGAGACACAAAATCAAATCTCGGAGGACTGAGAGAATCCCGCTCACATGGACATCAATTACATTCGTTGATGGCGTACAAATGAGTTCAGGCTCATTTTTTGATCTGTGGGATTGTTTTAAATTGAGCTCCAGAAACAGACCCTGAGAACAGGATTCATGTGTAAGTGATTTATTAAGTAAATGCTCCCGGGGAAGCCAGGAGGGTGGGGGAAGCCCGACACAGAGACGGGGAAGAACCCAAGCAAAGTGCCATCTCAGGGAAGTCCCCGTCTCCGCCTGATCCCCCAGGGGAGCTCTGGAGGGTAAATGAGGCCTCAGAGTGTGTCCCCACTCAGGGTGAGGGACCTGGACTTTCAGACTCCGTCACCGGCAGTTGGCAGGGTAAGGGCCACCCTGGGGGAAGGGAGGACATAAGCTGCCAGGCCCATCTGGCTCTCTGCACTTGTGTTCAGTAGAACAAGGGCAGTTAGGAGCAAAGACACACAGAGGAGTTGGGGGAAGCCACACACAGATATGGCAAAAGGATGCAAGGTATCTGGGATGGGCACCAATAGGGCTTATCAAAGACATCACCCTACAAAATGCAGGGTTGCTGGGCTCACGCCTTTGAGGAGGATTCATCAGCCACACAGACGCCCTTTCTTTCTTTGAGAACTACCACCATTACTTCCACTCCCCATCTCTCCATGCCCGCGCCCACACACACACACTTCCACCCTCCACAGCTGGGTTCGTCTGCCTCCATGACCACAACCGAGCCAAGGAGATTCTTTCTCCTGAGATTTTGGTTTGGGGGCTGAGAGAATCACATGCAGTCTGGCTGTTGGCCTGGATGGGGGTGGTGTGGACTTAGAAGTGAGGTTGCCGTTGTGGGGTGGCCAGGCTTGGACTTAGGCCCAGTGAAGCGGAGAAAACCAATCCACAGAGACAAGGAAGAGTATATAACCAGATTAATAGCAAATAAATATTAAGCGCTGGCTGTGCACCAGGCACTGTTTTCACATGGATGAGCTCATCTGATCCTCCTCACAGCCTGTGGGATAGGAACTATAGTTGTTCTCATCGAAGGTCGAGGACACCCGGGTCTCAAGTGGTTTAGTAAATTCTCCAAGGTCACACAGCTTGAAAGGGTGCAGTTAGGATTCAATCCTGTGCTCTAGCTCCAGAGCCATGAACTGCCCACAAGGCCAGGAGGGCAGCTGAATGCTCAGAAGCACATTTTGTGACTTTTGAGAGCAAATGAGGGCCAGGAAGAGTCTGACCGATTGCTGCCCAGGTTCCAGGTGGTCCTCTCCATCAGACTCCTGCTTGAAACCTTTGCCCTATCATCTTCCAATAAATACCCTCCCCTCACTTAAACAAAAAAGAAAAAGCTCAGGTTGTGTTTATAGTGGATTTCCACTGCTTGCCACTAAAATACTCTTAGGGAGGACACCTGCTCTTGATGAAATGAGAAAAAAATACTGAATTTGTTTTCAGTGTTTCCCAACTCCAAGAGTTCCCTTTCCCACCCTCATGTCCTAGGTTGGATGTGCGGGAGCTTCACCCAGGTTAGACTCTAGGGTGTCAGAACAGGCAATGCCCGGGCAATGTGATGTTAGCAGCGGGACGGCCTATAACAGCTTCACTACAGCCTCACCTTTGGACTCTCTGAGTGCGAAAATGAAAATCTCCCTAGAAGACAAAATTCCCCCAGGACAGGTGAGCCTTTTCAGATGGAGGTTGTGCAACGGAGAGACAATGAGGAACCCCAAACTCTGAGAATTGTCAAAGAAATCATGCTTTGTGTTGTGTTTGGATTAAGTCAGAGGGGCTTTATTTATTTATTTATTATTTTTGTGTGTGTGTGAGGAAGACCAGCCCTGAGCTAACATCCATCACCAATCCTCCTCTTTTTGCTGAGGAAGACCGGCCCTGGGCTAACATCCGTGCCCATCTTCCTCCACTTTATATGGGACGCCGCCACGGCTGACAAGCTGTGCATTGACGGGTGCCCGGGATCCGAACCTGCGAACCCCGGGCTGCCAAGCGCAGACTAAACCGCTGCGCCACCGGGCCAGCCCTTTATTTTCTTTCTACAGCTGTGAGAAGAGCCAGCCAAAGTGCTCTCTGTCTAACAAGAGAAACTGAGCACTGTGTAGAGTAGAAGAGAAAATAACACAAGGCTGATAACTTCATTTATAGTGTAAGTGAGAAGATTCAGTTTCCTGGAAGTCATGTTCTACGGCCAATGGAATGAATATAACTTCCTATTACAAGCCATATTGCAACCTTTATAGAAGATTAAACAAAGTTTTATTCAAACTATTAAATAGTAAAGTTGTAACAATGCTTATAAGAAATAGAATATATAGAGATTTAAATTTGAGTAAGATCTTCACTCCTTCTCTCTAGTCACTTTGTTTACAATACTCCTTAAATGTAATATATACATACTGTAATATATAGATGTTACCAACCAAAATTGGGGTTCTCTGCCTGATGTGCATAAACAAGCCAATTAATTATGGCACCAGCCTTTGAGGGGAGTAATCAGCTTTATTCTGTGAGATTGATCTCCAGGGGGACAGAGGGCGTGTGCCCTCAGATCTGTCTCCCCGATTCAGGATTTGAGACAAAATTTAAGAGGTTGGGGAGAACAGGTTGTCACGCGGAAATGCTGGTGGGACAGGTTCTTGATTGGTGGGCTTCAGGTATTTTTGGTAAGTTTTTACACATTTATGATGAGACTCTAAACGTTTATGATGGGGTTCTAAATATTTTTGTATGAGGTAAGGGAGGAATTTTAACACAAGATCTTCCTGAATGAGGGGCCCCTCGCTTCTGATGAGTCTGGCTTTCAAGTTCTGGTCATGTCTCAGTCCTTGGGTTCTGTGGGGAGGAGAGTCCTTAATTCCAAGGTCGTTTCAGGTCATGATTTCTTCTTTTGTGCATGCCCTGGCTGTGTGACTCTACAGTTTTTCTGAAAGACAATCCTTAATCACTTTGTTGATAAGAGATGGGGTCTGTTCGAACTGGTTCTAAATGGGCCTGTGGTTACATAGATATGTATGGAGAATATGTAATACTCACTAGAATGTAAATATTCTTTAATCATCTTTTATCTTTGCTGAGCAAGAGATGTCGATAGAGTATTTACATTCTTCAAGAATTTATATCAACAATTATTCAACCCTTGATATCAAAGACAGTATAGCTTATATTTCTAAAGTTAAGGTTAAAGAAATACTTCTAAAATTTCTGATTTCCAGAGTTAAACTCACAAAATCAACACCTTAGCAAAAGATACCTTAAAATTGACAATGTGGTTGTAAAACAAAAGAGGCAAGATATGGTTTTGTCAATAGTCTTAACCACAGATGGTCGGAGTCTGGCACAACAGCAATTATTCTCTCTCGGGTACCATAACAGAGATCCCCAATCCGTCAGAGCAGTCTCGCTCCCTGAGCCTGGATGAGGCCTCAGAATTCTTTTCAATGCAGCATTCCAGGAAGCCACTATCAAGCTTTGGTGATGGCATCCTATTTACCATCTGTATCAGAAGGTTTTTGTTGCAAATGATAGGATCCTCTGGCTAATTTATGCAAAAGGAGACTTATGAATGGTTACAAACAGCTCATAAAATCATTGGGAGGCCTGATGGTTAACAGTCCAGCCTGAACTTCTCAAGTGAACTGGCCTGCTAAGGGAGATGCTGCCAGCAGGGTGCCGTGCCTCTGCCATGATCAAGAAGCCACTGGATCTCAAGCTGGCCTGTTCCTGCTGGCTTTAGAAGAGTAAGAGCCACTGTGCTTGCCAGAAGGCCCACTCTCCCTGCAGAAGGCCAACAACATGCTTTGCCCACTCGCTCCTTCAAGACTCATATCAGGGGACCTGCTTGGCAGATGCTAAGTCACATAAAAAGCTCTAGCTCGGGCCGGCCCAGTGGCATAGCGGTTGGGTTCACATGTTCCGTTTCGGCCGCCCAGGGTTCGCCAGTTTGCATCCTGGGCACAAACCTATTCACTGCTCATCAGGCCATGCTGAGGCGGTGTCCCATGTAGAAGAACTAGAAGGACCTACAACTAACATATACATCTATGTACTGGGGCTTTGGGGAAAAAGAAGAAAAAGAGGAAGATTGGCAAGAGATGTTAGCTCAGGACCAATCTTCTTTTTCAAAAAACAAAACAAAACTTGAAAAGCTCTAGCTCCAGGAGAGTCTGTGGAATGTTTGTAGCTTTCCACCACTACAGAGCAGGAAGGCACACTGGAAGAGGGAATGGTACTGAGTGAGCCAGTCTGTAGTTCTGCTTCACCACCTAAAGATGCATCTTAGGCATTAGATATAAGAAGAAAGCATGGGGTACTTGGAAAGCACTGTAAGATACACGAATTGAAATTTGGCAGTGTTCATCCAGTGCTGTCCGGGAGAGAAGGTGCTTTAATGAAACAGATGTCCGGTCTTCTCTACAATGAAATCCTAAAAGGAGGAGAGAGAAACTCCGGGCCATTGTAACTTGCTGTAGGGTGATCAACCATCCCAGTTTCCCGTGATGTGCAACTTTCAGTGCTAAAACTGAGAAAGTCTATGGCAAACCAGGATGAATTGGTTATCCTACTTCGATGACACTAACCATTGGCATCAGCCAGTTAACTCACTCACTTCATTCAGATTCTACTCTTGCCAAGCAAATTTCTGATTATAATTTGGCTTTCCAGGCATGTGGGGGACAATGCCCGCAAAACATTTAGCACAATGTCTGGAATACAGTAGGCACTCAATAAATGCTCATATTTTTGTATTTTAAAAGTTTATTTTAGTTTGAAACATGTTGACCAGTTAACCCAAATTTTTCATTTTCTTGGCAGCTTTTCTTCCTCTTTGTACATTAATGTGTTTCCTTTCTGATTTATATCTATCTTTCTGTTGAGATTTTGCTTGGCATGAGGTAGTTCCTGGAGACAGGTCTTCCTTTGGTGTCTTGCTTCTCCATTAGGCAGGGGACCTCAACACTACACCTTGAAACTCGATGACTCCATGAAGACTGATTGCCCCTCTCTGAGGGTCTGAGCAGGCAGCTGCTGCTCTCTCCGGATATCACCCTATTCTGACTCCTTCACATGGCAACACCCTGTGGTATAAATGAGCATCTTGGATACTTCCTTGTCAGGCCAGCTGTGGCAAAGGGAGGAAGCATGAGAACTATGGACTTTAGAGGAGGAGGAGGCAGAATACCTAAGGATGCCAGAACAAGTTCCCCTTCTTTAGTGTGACTAGAAGGGCCTGTTCTACCCCCAGCTGTGGGACATCCCCTCAGCCCTGCCTTTTCGGGCCGCAACCCCTGTTCCCACCCTTCCCTCCTCCTTTCACTCCTTTCAAAACATACTTGTCATTTCCTCCCACAGCCTTTGCTCATGTGAGTCTGCAGCCCACAGTGGGTTTTTTTTTCTCATTTTTCTCCACCCCTTGATTTCCTGCCCATCTTTCAAGGCACAGCTCAAATGCCACCTCCTCCCCAAACCTGCCTTGGTTTTCCTTTTCCTTTTAGTATTGATTCTCTATCATTCAGGCTCCCAAATGACTTAATGCTACTGCTCTAACACATTGGATCTAGTATAATTATTTATACATCTGTCTACATTCCCCACTGGATTTTAAGCTTTCTAGGCAAACCCATGTGTTATTCATCTTTGTATGGACGATTTCCCTCAAGCAGGCTGGACAGATTCCCGTGAATCCAGGGCCCTTGGCAGAGATGTCAAGGAGAGAAGATCCCTCACTGCTGCTTTCTTTATCTTTCTTCAATCTCTTCCCTCTCCATCATAAAAATATATAAAAAGACACATTACCCCAATCAGATAAATATCCCTTTGGGAGCAAGCTGCATGAAACTTTTGAGAATCTCTGGTTTCATAGCACAATTTTAAAATATAGTCCTTGTTATGCTGTTTGCTCACACATAAAGTATGATGTTTAAACATTGCTGAAAAACACATATATTTTATACCTAAGAGGTCTTTGTAATGGCTTGTGAATATGGTAAGAGCCCCAAAGTATAAATCAGAACAACTGAATATTAATATCGTCTCAGGAACTTACTGGTTTTGTACCATTGACAAGACATGTATCCCCTTTGAGTCTTTGCTTCCTCTTCCATGAAATGGAGGGGTGGGGCAGTGATATTTGAGGTCTCTCTAGCTTGAAAGTTCTGGCAGATTCTGATTCTATGGTTTACTTAAGGCAAAGAAAAGAGGAGCTACCTTCGAATCATGGAGTCCTTCACCCCCTTCTCTTTTGACAAGGCTGGAAAATCTTGAATCTTCTAAAACTAAATATAATAAGGAAATATTTCTCCTCTACATCTTGAGTATCCCCAGAGGAAGCCACTACAAAGGTTACACAGATCGCTGCTTTAACATCTTTCTTCTGTGTCAGTCAAGGCTGCTCCGTCGGGCTGGTGGAGTCAGCTGAAGAAACTGACCTTACTCTTGTTCCTACTATGCCACGTAAAGGCAACTCTGCTCCACTGATGTCAATCAGTCACTATTTGCATAACAAATTATTTTAAGACTTAAAATATCTAGGCCCTTAATCGTGGAAGAAAATAAGACTCTTCAGTGAGGCCTCACAGTGATTGTAAATTTAGAGGGCTCTTGGGACAGGTATTGAGTAGCTAAATTAACAAGCTCACACCCAGCTGCTATCATAGTTATTCCTGTATCTGTTTCTCTGGGCCTTGTCTGGGTCTCTGCCTTCTGAAGCTTAACCTCGACGCGCGGGCACTTTCTCTTTTCTGTGCCCAGGTGGTGAGGCCTTCAAACTAGACTCCTGGATGTCATCTCCCAGACTGCTCCCTTCTCCCTCTCCTCCAACAAATCAACCATCCATTCCATTGGCTTAGCATCTTCATGACCCGTCTCCTCTTCTCCACTCTCACAGGAGTAGTTAGCTTTAAGTAATTTGGGTTTTATCCTGAGAGTAATGTACATTACTGAAGAGTTTTAAGTGGTGGCAGTATATAGTCATACCTGCATTTTCAAAAGATTACTCTGGCTGTAAATAGCAAATGGATTGGTGTGGGTGGCAAAAATGGGACATGAGGACACCAATTAGGAGGTTGTCATGGCAGTTCAGGTGGCAGGTGATGGTAGTTTGCGCCAGGATCATGACTGTGCAGATAGCTACAGAGAAGATCTAAGAGGTGACCGGGAAGTAGAATCCACCGAATCAGCTGTTGTCTTGAATGTGGAGCATGAGGGCTAGGGAGCAAGGAGGATCACCTGTGTCTCTGGCTGGAGCAACTGGGTAGAAGGTGGGACTGTGCACCAAGACAGGAAATGCTGTGGAGACGCTGACTTGAGAGGGAGGAAGAGGAGGAAGGAGAGAGGGCAGTGATGGGTAGTGTCTGACGAGAAGAGAGCAGATAAAATGCAGGTGCTGTCTTCTCTCTTTAGCCTCATTGCTTCTCTTTCATAGTCCAAATCCAAATTCTCTGTCTCTATTCCACAAAAACAATGCTCCAAAAATGTTCTAGGCCTAGAACTCCTGTGAAATCTGATCTCAGAAGCAGTGGAAAGAACACTGTATCGAGGTTTGGGGATGGAGTGGGTTGAGACTTGGCCCCGATCCACCAACCTGCTGTGCAAACTTGGACGTGTCCCCTAACATCTCTGAGCCTCAGTTTCGTTTTCTCTGAAATGAGACTTTTGGATGTGATGTTGTCTAAAATAATTCCCTAATAGTTGTCAAATGTTCTTTATTATTAAGTAATTGTCTTTGCCAGGGCTATGTGGTACATATTTCAAAAATGGTATGATGTTGCCAAACATAAGCAGCACTGACTATGCAGAGCGTAGTATATAGTTATACTGCAATGTTTTAAATTACTTAATTTGAAGAGTTAATATAGGTTGTGATTAAACATAGAGGCAGGTTGTCTGAATTCAAACCCCATCTCAGTCACTTGCTAGGTGTGTGACCTTGGCAACTTACTGAACTTCTCTGTGCCTCAGTTTTCCCATTTCTGCAAAGTGGGCACAGGACTATCGTGACAATGATATGAATTAATATGTGTAAAGTACTGCATGTATTAGATAATTACTATTTAGAGTAACTACTCTTTAGCCTTCACTTTTCTATCTATAAAATGGGATTACTAATAACTACTTATTAATAAGAATATGGGAAAAATTAAATAAAATCATATATCTACTTAAAGCAAGCAACACAAAGCCTATCTCTTTGTAAGTACTCATCAATGTGAGTGGATGGGCAGCCGGGGAGCCACTTCTGGGTCCCAATCCCATTTTAGTTTCCAAAGAATACACTAAGCCCTTATGTCCTTTCTGTGTGTGTTTGTGACAGGACAGAAATAAGTCAGGGGCTGTGCTGTTGTTTTCTTCCTGGTGTTTGATAAGCTTTTATTTTAAAATAATACCAAGTTTTCCTGAGTGGCTTTCTTTAAGAGCAGCACAGTGTGCCTTTTCTCAGCAGCTTCCATCCTCCGCTGAGTAATTGAAGGTCTGTTTCTCCCCAGAACCATTCTGAAACAGAAGCAGACACGCTGGTGCTTTCTCCTGAACCTAACATCTAGCTTCCATTTACTGAAAATGAGTCTCAGGAAAAATGGAGAAAGGATCACATGATTATGCTTTTTTCCATATTCTTTTTAGCACATTGATCCTAGCAGAATCTCTGCATTTTGCCATGAAATTCTGTAACTTATGAAAATTTAGTAGCAACTTAAGCCCAAAGAAGAGTAAAAATTGATATTCTACATTTAACACAAATGAAAATGTTTCTTGGGAGAATAACACTCCACAGACGATCTATTCCAGGCATTTGGGAGTGTGTGCTTGATAAAAGAAAAGATAAAGCTTGAAGAGTCAGAAAAGGGAACCATATGGTGTGAGCCATGGGTCTGCGGCATCACCAGTGTGACCGGAAAGTTCAACAGTAAAAGACGGTGGCGAGTCCTCTGCTTCTCCTTCCATCCTCCCACCCCTGAGTCTCTCTATGATTACAATGAGTAAACTGGCAAGATTTGTATTCAAATTCACAAGAGAAGAGGAAACGCAAACTTTTCAACTGCCTCTCATTTGAGACCTAGAACTGTACTTTCCGCCCCCTCTGGCCCACTGTTCTCTCTCGTCTGCTGTTGTAAATTACGTGCCCCAGAAAAGCAGTGACTCATGCAGCAAAGACTTGAGAAAATGTGTGGCTTAATGAGGAGAAAAGAAGGTCTGAGATTGAATGCAAAAAAAAAGGACTTCATTTTGTATCACATCCTCCACATTCAAGTTCATTGTGGGCACAGGCTTTTGAGAGCCAAACAGTGAAAGACGGTGTCAGAGGGGAGCATGGCCACGCATCCTTGCAGTCTCTCTGACTTTCTCCTCATCTCTGATTTGCCTAGGTGGTCGCTACCTGATTAGATTTATGGTTAAGTGCCACGTGGAGCAGAAATGTGTTGCAATTAATGATTGTAGAGGTCAAGAACAGATGAGACTGCTAGAACATCCATTCTTACGTCTCTCAAATATGTGGTTTTCTCATGCTGTGTCTGTCATTCTATGGAATTGCAGCAGTCAATAAAAGCTTCTCAATGGCTACCTTAGATTTTGTCCTAATCTTGGTCTCCACCCTCCCCCTGCTTCAGAAAACAAAGCTTGGGGAACAGGCATGTCAGTGAGGGGTCGGGGTCCAGTAGTGATTTTCCAGACCAGCAAAGCCCCACGTGATCCACAATAGCCAAGTCACTACATTTGGTGTAAAAATCCTCAGGCTAACAAAGATAACCTGGAAATAGATTCAAGGAATATGGGCAGCGTCTAAAGCTGGAAAAGGCAAGGAACAGACCCTCCTCCAGAGCCTCCAGAAGGAATGCAGCCCTGCGGACACCTTGATTTGAGCCCTGTGAGACCCATGTCAGACTTCGACCTCCAGAACTGTAAGAAAATATATTTGTGTTGTTTTATGCCACTAAATTTGTGGCAACTTGTTATAGCAGCAACAGGAAACTAATACCCAGGACTCTTGATATGATGTATCCCAGACTCCCTCATTTTGCAGATAAGAAAACTTATCAACTTTCATGAAATCGCATGGCTAGTTAATAATAGCCGCTGACAACATGGAGCGATCCTCCACGCTAAACATAATTCTAAGTCCTTTGCATGTATTAACTCCTGAAATCGTCAGCATAATCCTAAGACAGATGCTCTTATCTCCATTTTACAGATGAGGGACAGTGATGTTGAAGTCATGAAGCTACAAAGTGGGCTACTAAGGGTTTGCACCCAGGCATTTTGGCTATGGAATGTTCTCTCTTCACCCACCTGAGCCCCTGGGGACCAATCCAATACTCTACTAACCCCTAAAGAGTTATTTTACCTTTATCTCATTTCTTCTTGACGGCCCTGTGAGGTCTGTAGGTTATTTCCGTTTTAAGATGAAGAAAACAAGGCACAGAGACTGAGATGCGCTTAAAGCACACGTCTCGTTCGTTACCATTATAATCCTCCCGACTCTCATCTCTCAGCAGGTTTCCACCAGTGTGTCTGCTCGTGGCACTGTGAGAGAGACAAAAGACAGATGACAGACTTTCTGCCTTCAGCAAGCTTATGGATTATCTTGGGCTAAATTTGGTAACTTGAGTGTCACTTTTTCCAGCTCCGACCTCATGGCAAGACTATTCCTAAGGCCTTGGTCAATAACTGCTGTCTGGAGCAATCTGACCTTGCATGGGTAGAGCTTGGAACGAACTAAGGAATCAATAGAGCTTTCTCTCCCAGGCGTAGCTCTAGAATGTCTATATAAGGGGGCTTCAAGACAGCCATCTGTTTGGGGGGGTTCAGCACAAAGGGGTCATGCATTGAGGCTGTGTTTTTATAGCCAATACAATGTATTTAGTGAGAATGTATATTTATTTGGGGTGGTTTGAAGAGGGGCTGATGGAATTTGGGGGCACAGACTAAAGCTGCCCCAGCCACTTCTTGATGCCACCAATTTCCCATGCAAACCACTGGACCTGGCAGTTCGGGGAGAGGAACACACAGTTCCTGCCGCCAAGAGGTGTCCTCACTCTTTGGACGTACACATTAAAACAAACCAGCAAACAAAGCAAAGCTTTTACAAATTAGGGCCATCCAGGTATGGGCCAGAGGAGTGTGAAAGGCACAGGTGCATGGGGGCTGGCCCCATCAATGTGGGCTCAGGAAAGCTTCACAGGAAAATGAGATTTTTGAAGCATGAACGGGTGGGTGAGGAGGCAGTGTGATCTTCCGTGGAGAGAAAAGTATAGAAAATGGGATGGGTGAAGAGGTTCAAATAAGCATATTTGAAGACGGTGAATTGAGCAGGTTAACTGCTGTAAAGGACTCGTGGGTGCCTTAAAGTCCTTATGTTGGTTATCGCTGAACCATTTATTCATTCAACAAATACTTACTGTTCGCCTACCCTGTGCCAGTCACTATCCTAGGTGCTAGGGACCCAGCAGTCAATAAATCATGTGCCCTAAAATGAGAGGGCTGTTGCCCTGATTTGGGCTCCAGCAGCCCTGCCCCATAGCCCTGCCAGTGAAGCTCTGATCTTCAATCGTGCCTGGAGGGAGGGATTCCCATTTCAGGCCATTCTTGCGTGCAGACAGATCCACCTGCCCTCCCCCAGCCATTGTATGGCTCCTCTGACGTGGGCAGACACAAGAGCCCGGTGATCGGCTCCGCTGGAATAAATTACCGCCCCATCATCTTCATGCATAAAACATGGCCCGGGAGGCCGGGAGAGGCTCGCCGGGCAACCCAGGACGGCAGCTGCCTTCGGGCCAGTCGGGAGTTAAGGGAAGAAAGGGAAAAGCAAGTTACAAGATAAAAGAAGTCAACGGAAGCCTCGGATATAAAAAAGGGAAGAGGGTTTTTTGGTTTTTTTAAAAGTTTTATACGTCTGGACTTGACTTCCGGCATCGCTGCGAGACTTTTTGTTCCTCTGCCATGAGCAAGCTTTAGGTCGCTCACTTTGGGACCATGGTGTTACCTTCGCGATTACACTGGATCAGAAACAGGCCATGGAGGGAGAGGATCCGGAGGCGACAGCTCAACCGTGAGTGTCCCACGGGTGTAGCCCGCTCCTCTCTCCTGGCTGCCTTCCTCCTCCACACCTTCCCCCTACATGCTCATTTCTGCCCTCATGCAAATCGGCTCCAAGCTTCCCTCCTTCATCCCCTCCTTCACTGCCCTGGGCACCCTCCCTCAATGGGCTTTCTTAATTTTCATCCACTCCTCTCTCTCTTCCTTTTTCCTTCCTATGACTCTATCTTAATTAGAGGTAACTAAATACGCTTTGTTTCAAGTTGCAAGCAAGAGAGGGCCTCTTTTCTTTATTTCTCCATCTAGATGGAAAATACAAAGAAATATTTACAGCAGTCAAGGGGTTGTGTGAATCAGAACTTTCATTTATTACAGCGGGGAAAAATGCAATGTTTGCATCAAACAGGTGTCAGTGGTGTAGCTAGAATGGGTGAAACTCAAGAATCAGTGAGTCATATTTCCTTTAAAGGACCCAGTCATATGTTTCTTAAATTATCAAACTCACTCTAAGGTTCCCCTTGAGTTGATGCAAACTCTAACCAAAAGGGAGATTTTAGTGTTGAAGTAATCTGAGAAAGAAAAAGCATTCCAAGTATATGCCCAGACTATTACCTACCAATAAGTAACATATTGGTGTGTGTCTATTGCTGGAAAGGTTTCTTTAACTCAAATGTTAGCAAATTCAAACAGTTAGAGGGGCGAGGCTGCTGAGGTCAACGAGTGAGAGGGCTGTTTTCACCTCGGTGAGGAATAGATCACTTTCTTCTTATCTCTGTCATGAGAAAAACAACAGTGAAACCATGATGATAAATTACGACCAACATTTGGCCTCAGAGTGAGGAGGCAATAGGGGATGGTAGAGACGGTGGTAAATGGGAAGGCCCTTGTCCCGCCATAGAAGGACACCCACCATTTAATGTCATCAGATTGTTTTCATGAGGAATGGAGATCTGACAGGTTGCCAGGTTTCCCAACTTTTTGAGAAAAGCAAAAAAATGCTAATTTCTAAGTGAAAGCTCCCAAGTTTAAACATAGGCAGTTAATTCTTTAAATTTTAAATACTATAATAATCACTGGTGTGCTCTGATGCAAAATGTGACAACTGTGGACCTCTAAACTCTGGTTTAAGTGCTGGTGTTGCTCTCATTAGAGGCCCATCACACGGCATTATTTAAGTCTAGTTATATGTTGGTGAGTCTTTCTCATGTGTTAAAAGCCCCTGGTGAAGACAGTTAAATTAAGATGAATGAGTGGTTTAGGAAGATAAATAACAAACACAGGCATGGTCTACTAGCTTAGGAAGCCAAGCTGAGCTGGTTAGATTCCAAATGGTACCCCACATACAAGGAATTGCAATATTTTTCTTTAATATAATTGCAGAAGCCATTAGTAATTTTCTCAAAGCTGTCACCTTCTTATTTCTCTGCTTCTTTCAATTGAGCCTACGTTGAGTTCAAATTCCAGTTTTGGTGACACGTCATTGTGTGTCTATAGGAAAACAGTTGTGGCCCCACACATATAGGACAACACCTGTGCTGTGGAACGTGTCACCGAGGAAGGATGGAGTATGATCTGCATTGTTGCATACTACTGGGGCGTCGGTCTACCCTCTAAAAACAGGAACTTAGGGGAAAGTCCTGCTTCATTACAGCGATTTTACCTAAATTATGAGACTAACATCTGGGTACTATGATATGATTTCTGTATGGTTTTAATGTGAAACAATGATTTGCTAATAAATGTTTAATCCAAGCTTGACATTCAACAGGCTAGTCCTGGCCTCTTTGGCCTAAATGTTTGAGAAAGGAGGGGATTCTGACATTCCTCCAGGATGGTCAAGAGCCTGCTGTATTAGAGTCTGCGTGAGTTAGAAATAGCAGTGGGATCAAGTGACATTGTTTTGGATTGATTTTTCCAACTCATGGAACACATGTGCATGCTTAAGGCAGAGAATTAGAGGCAGTGGAAAGGGAGAAAGAGTGAAGACACTGAAGAGGGAAGGAACAATGGAGAACTTCTCACTGCAAACACCAGCCTGTAAAGCCAGCCCTGGACGTTGTTTTGCAATGGCTATAATCTGTCTTTGATAACTTTTCCTGTCCTCTTTCTCTGAGGCTTTCCTTACACGTCAGTGTCCCCTCTGACTTGAAGACCCAAGCCCCTAGGGGTTATTCTGTCATTGAGAAAAATAAGTTATAACCGTTTTTTCTTCAAATATACAAAGGGACCTTGAGTGGCAATAGAAGGTACACATGCCACCACTCTGGGCTTCCATGCCTGTGCAGACATTGTTCATCAACCACAGCTCTCTGTATTTTTCTCTCTCAAGGAGGCCAGGCCCAGTCTTAGAATCCTTTCCACTCTAGTGCCACTATTTCTAATTAATTGGAATTGCCTCAACAGTTGAAACCTGTGTTTATTTTCTATTGTTTCATCACAAATTACCCCAAGCTTATTGTCTTCAAACAACAAACATTTGTTACCTCACAGTTTCCATGGGCCAGGACACTGGGCATGAATTAGCTGGGTCTTCTGCCCAGAATCTCTCAACACTGCAGTCAACACGTCAGTCAGGACTGTGATCTCCTCTGAGGCTCAAGGTCTCCTGCCAAGCTTGATGGTGGTTGGCAGAATTCAGTTAGTCGTGGTTGTAGGACTGAGGCCTTCCTCAACTAAAGGCTACCCATTGTTCCCTGCCACCTAGCCCTCTTTACAACATGGCAGTACTACTTCCTCAAGGCCAACTACAGTGTCTGTTGCTACTTGTAATATCTCCTTTACAGGGCTTGCCTGATTGGATCAGACTCACCCAACATGATCTCCCTTTTGATTAGTTCAAAATCAACTGATCAGGGATCTTAATTACACCTGCAAAATCCTTAATCTTTGCCATATAACATAACCTAATCATGGACATAAAATCTCATCATATTCCCAAGTCTTGCCCATACTAGATGAGGAAATTATACACAGCACGTATACCAGGGGGCAGGATTCACGGGGGCATCTTAAAATTCTACTTACCACAAAACCCAATTGTCATCCTTGCAACAAGACCTGGATTTTGAGCTAACAGAAAGCTTTGTTTTCCTTTTCTACTTTTTATTATGAAAATGTTCACACATACAGAAAATAGTATAATGAATCCCATATACCCATCACCTAAATTTAACAATTATTAATATTTGCCATATTTGCTTCATTTACTTTCCTACTGAAATATTTTAAAATAAATTGCAGACATTATGACACCTCAATCCTAAATATTTTAGTAAGAGCATCTCTAAAAAATAAGGACCTTTTTCTACATAACTGCCTAATAAAATTAACAATAATCCCCTAATGTTATTTAATACACAGTTATATTCAAATCTCCCCAGGTAGAAACCAATTCTTAATGTGTTCTGATGCCTATGACCCTTAGCAAAATGCGTGGCACCCACTATACTCACTAAAGGTTTGAATTCAATTAAAAGTATATTCATTTTGGGGCCGGCCCGGTGGCACAGCGGTTAAGTTCACGCTTGGCAGCCCAGGGTTCACAGGTTCGGATCCCGGTCGCCAGCCGACGCACTGCATCCCATATAAAGTAGAGGAAGATGGGCACAGATGTTAGCCCAGGGCCAGTCTTCCTCAGCAAAAAGAGGATTGGCAACGGATATTAGCTCAGGGCTGGTCTTCCTCACCAAAAAGAAAAAAAAGTATATTCATATTAAAGCAATGACTCCCAAAGTCCATCTTCTTTTGGTCCCCCTCCCTTCTTCTTTTCAGTCCCAGAGTCTGTAATGAGATATTTACATTATTTACAGTCTATAGTCATGTGGAGTGGAAAAGAATGGAACTAACATATGAGAGCTGTACTGTGTTACCCTTCTTAGAGATTTCCACATTTTAAAAGAGGCCATCAGAGAAAGACCCAAACATGTGATGGTGGGCAGACATTTTTGGGGGGCCCATCTGACACCCTGAAAACCATATCAAGCTGCTTACCTGAGATCTCCCTATGTAAAGAGGGGTACAGACAGAGCAATAGCTCGGGGGGAAGCTGGACTTCCTGAATGATGACAGCAGTGTCAGGGCAGGGCATGGCAGTGGGAGGGGCACAAGTAAGAGGGTGCCCTGTGACCCTCCTTTCCTCTGGTCTGCCACAGTTCGGGGAGGTTAAAGGACAGGCCTGGAAAGTGGATAAGCTTTGATAACAAGGAGATTTGGCTTCAAATCCTACTTCTACAACTTCTGAGCTATTGGCCTATGGGCAAGTCACTCGACATCCCTGAATGTCCACTTCCTTAACCATAAAATGGTTATTATAATGACACTAATCTCACAATGTGATGGGGGGGTTAAAAGACATAAAATTTATTGGGATCTTAGAGACTAGAAGTGATAACGGTGACATTTGGGACAGTATAAATGGTGTACCATTTGCACCACTACATTTTTGGGCTGGGGGGAAATGCCATGCTGGAGAAGGTAGCCCCCTCTTCATCAGCCTCTAACATCACCTCACCCCACTCCCATATCTAGCCAGCTTGCATGATACCAGGCAGGAGGCAACCCAGCCATGCCAGGGAAAACCCACTCTGGCCCATGGAGGTACAATTAACTCCTGTTCTGGGAAGCTGGGGTGAGTGTTTCCCCCACTGTAGATCCCCAGGCTGTTTCCAGTATAAGTAAATGCATCCAGATGACATAGTCCAAGTGGAACTTATTGCTTCGCCTCCTTAAAAGATTGGATTCCATGTCTAGGTCGAGCTTTGATGGAGGAGGCCTCAGGGTGACACCCTCAAAGAAATGGAAACAAGTCCTCTCTGCCCCTGAAAAGACAACAGTGACAAAGCTGATACACGTTTGAGATTAGGGAATGCTGCTGTCTCAAAGATAACCACTGATGACTTCCTTCCCAGTGATAATGTGACCTCGTTGTCTTCTGCTGCTGCTTTGGCCATTCTCCTGACTCAGTGTAGTGGTATTTGTGACGGGGCAAGAAGGGGACCTGTAGGCAGCTGTCTGAGTTCCACAGACTGTGGTCGAGAGTGCAGGTGTGACTTCACAAGGGGGCGTCCTGTCTGAGGCTATCCTGGACTGACAGTTCTACACAAGGAGGTAAGAACTCAACCAGTTATTCCTTACCCCATGTGGCTTTGGAGGGCACTTTCACAGAAAGGTCTTAGAGTCTCTTCTGAATACCTTTGTGTCTGCTGATGAAGCTGAGGCCAAGAGCTGGTGCTGTGCAGACCCCAAGGAATCAGAGGGAGCTGTGGAAGCGGGGAGAGTGCAGGGAGCCTTTCCCAGCAGGCTCCATCTGCACAGGGCCACCTGCTTGACGAGAGACCCAGCATCAGCTTACAGAGCAGCCCAGCTTACTATCAGCTTTCTGCTCTGGCTTACCTGTTATCTGGCAAGTGTCTGCGGACGCGTTGTCAGGCCTGGATGACTCACGTTTCTCCCTAGGGCTCCTCCCTTCTGGGATTTTGCCCTGGCTTGGGGAAGCCATATGGCTGCAGTGTGGATACACACACCCAAACGTCCTAGACCAGAGCAGAAATCATGTGGCTGCCTTTCCCAGCTTGCTGCCTCGGTATCTTCCTGCTGTTCTGACTTCACCAGAATTGCTCCCAAATGTCAAATTCCTTGCGCTGCAGTTGCTTCAGGCTGAGTTTCTCTGTTCTTACACCAGGCGAATTCCTCTCTCGGTTTCTGTTTCCTTTAAGGCCATAAGCTTAAAGATTTGAGAGGAGGTAAACAAGGAGGTCACCCCAAGGGTAAAAAACGAAGAAAGAAGCCTTTTAGAACATTCTCTGTAATCCACGGGTCACGTATTTTCCTAGGCTCCAGTCTAACCACCTGCTAAAAGTTGTCCATTAACAGCCTCAGTCCAGACAGCAGGCAGGCTGGCCCCCAGGGCCAGAGTTTCTCCCCAGTTCCACATCTTGTTTGCCAGCAGTTCTGCCAATTACAGAGAATTCAACTGCATTTTGTCTTAGGGAACCTAGTATTCATACTGGCCTAAGAATTACCTATATACCTACAAACATGGTATTACCTATTTTCTCGTATTCCAGAACAATAATTGCTTCTGTAGAAGGCTTACCCTCCTCCTTCTTGGCTGAATGATTGTGTCTGGGAGTGCCACTGCCAAATGCCCCATTCCAGCTTGTCCTGTCAAGGAAAAAAAGGATGAGAAACCCGAGAAAGGGAGATACTTTGAATAATTCAAGGGAGTTCTGTTGGTTGAGAAAGTGCTCTCTTTGTATGTACTTTGATCTGGACAGATATTTTAGCTGTCTCCAGCCAAAGACAGACAAAAGAGAGGGTGTAGAGGGAAAAGGGAAGGAGGAGAAGAAGAAACAAATACAATGACAACTAACCAAAATTAAAGAGAATGAAAATAGCAGAGGGATTAGAGAACTCAGAGCTTGGTGACGAGTCCCGAAGCCTTTTATTCTCAGGTTGGTAGATTGTGGACAGATCTAAAGAGCTCAAAAGTTAATCACTAGCATAACAACTTGGTCTCTGGTTGGAAACAGAAAATTACCAAAATAACAAGTTTTCTCAGTAACATTAAGCTAGTGTGTTAATTTGGGGGGAAGAAGAGGCTTAGGGAATGGAAACCATCTTGAAATATGTTAGCCCTAAATACAACCCACCATGGGAGCACCAGTTTTTCCTGTGAAATATCAAGATCCAAGAAATTGTTTAACTACATAAGAATATGTGTATATACACACATACACATACACACAAACACACACACACACATACACACACACACACACACCAGTTGTGGACACTGTGAGCTTGGGCTTTAGCGCTAAAAAATAATGTCTTTGTTTTGGTCTGATACAAAGCTGTTATGTCTTTGTTGGATCAAAATCAAACAGTATAGATACATATCACAGAGAGAAGGAAAGTCATCTAGAGTTGCCAGTCCCCCCACCGTACAGAATAGTGCTCCCATTTCTTTCTAAAATATACTAAATATATGATTTTCATAGGATCTGCTCTGAAACTTGCTTGTTTCATTTAAGAATATAACTTGAAGACCTTTCTATGTCAGTCAATAGATAGCCATAAATAGCCATAAATATCTTTAGATGGGATCCATACAGCCAAATCCAAATGAAGGCTTGCAGAGTTGAGGCAGTTTAAGTGTATCTAATCTGATTCACTTAAATATACAAAAAATATATATAATTGTAAAAATGGATTGTATTGGATGGGGACTGAAACATCCACTTAATTATTCACATATCTTGGATGTCTCTGACTCTCCAGCCATGCCGTGCTGCCCCCTGTGTCCCTGGATGGTAATGTAGACTGTTTAAAAAGTCAGGGTGTTTGGGAGAGGGTTTGTGTATCTATTTTCAGAAAACTATCTCACACTCCTTGAAGGGTAAATCTTCCACCAAAATGAAGGGTGATTTGGAAACAAGACCATTCCCTATCTTGTCACAGGTTGGTCCCCTTTGGTGCCTGGTTTCCAAGACACCAGAGATGTTCTTGTGCTTAGGAGGGGGTGGTTTGGCACTTATCTCCATCATAGAATGGAATGGAAAGAGGCATCTAAGGCCTGAGTCTGCAGAAAGAAGAACCAGGCAAGATCCAGAAAAACAGAGTCCGGGATATTTGCAAACTCTTTGAATTGCTGCTGCCCAAAGCTTTGTTCCCTGAGGATTTGTTACGAATAGAGTCAACTTAATCCAATCCTTCAACTTTCAAGCAAGTGACAAAAAGCCATAAAAGATTTGCTTGCTAATGCTGTGTTAAAGGGAGGATGGTAAATACATGTAAATGAGCCTGCAAAGAACCTTAAGAGATTTTCCTCCTCTGGACCAAGAGGAAGATTTACTTCTGTCAGGATGGTTTCAAAGGGAGAGAAAGTATGCTCTTTTGAGCTTATCAGAGAGTACGAAAGCAATATTGTGTGTGGGCCTGCAAGCTCCTCTCTAAATGGTACAGATGATGAAGAAAAATGTGTTAGATGTATTTTTAAAATGTTTTCCAAGATTTCATTAGTAACAATTTTCACATACAGAAAAGTTGGAGCAATTATAGAGGAAATATCCATATAACTACCACCTAGATTCTTGCAGCAATATTTTACTATACGTGCTTTATCTCATATCCATCCATATATCCACCCCTCTATTAACCCATCCAAAAATCTTATTTTTTAATGCTTTCAAAGTAAGTTACAGACATCTATACACTACACTCTAAACACTTCAACATATATGTCATTCAATCTTTGTTAATAGTTCTTTAAAAAAATTTTTTTTAGTCAAGTTTATTTAGGTATAATTTACACAGAGTTCTTTTTTATAGAGAGTACTTTTACTTTTTAGTGTAGAGTCCCATGAGTCTTGACAAACACCCATGGTCATGTAACTACCACAACAATCAAGATACAGAAGTTCTACCACCCAAACATTCCCTCATGCCCCTTTGTGGTCAACCCCTCTCCCCAGCCTTTGTCAACCAATGATCTGTTTTCTGTTCTCATAGTTTTTGCCTTTTCCAGAATATCTTATAAATGGAATCATATAGTCTGTGGCCTTTTGAGTCTGGCTTCTTTCATTTAGCATAATACATTTGAGGTTCATCCCTATTGTTGCATGCGTGTGCGTTCTTCTTCATTGCAGAAGTGTATCCCGTTATTAGATGTGTTTTTATAAGGTATAATTATTTGCAGGTGGTAAATCTCTAATCACCAAAAAGCAAGGGTAAATAGCAATCATCAGAGTGGACAACCCCTGAGGTCTCAATGTTCTTCATGGCTCTGTTCCCCTCTCAGGCAAATCAGGGACCATGAACCTTTCTGGAGTCCCACTATGCCTCATCTGTACCCTGGGAATATGGGTGGCAACTACTCAGGGATACTTCATTCAATCTGCAGTAAATGGCTACGGTTCAGAATGTTTCAGACCCATTGTCAACCTTACATTTTTTTCTTTAACGCTATATGTGATTGCAGAACCCATACACAAGATAAGATTGTTTTCCCCAATGTGAGACCTAGAGCTAGGCTAACAGAAGAGCAGACATAAGGGGATGCAGGAAAACCAGGACAGGAGAGAGGGAAGAGCCGTTCTGTAGTGGAGGCTGAATGGGCCCTGACAAGCTGACACAGTCGCGGAGGACCCCTCAGTCCGGCTGGGGTTGAAGACCTTTCTGGCTGCCCAGTTCTCCCTCTCCGTTTTCTTTCCCTAACTCGAGTGAAACTTCTGTGTTTTGCATCTAAAACAATAGCATCCTTCACACAGAAGGAAAAGAGTGAAAGAATGCCTTGATTTCTTAAGGAAATCATGTGGTTTAGCTTTATGCTTTTAATTCAGCTTTTAACTGAGTAGCCCAGACATTGTTACAATTCCCCCAAAGGACAAAAAATCGATTTCCTTCTATTTCCTCCACAGTTAAAATGAAGTTGTTTGGTTTTTAAGATGAGAAACATAATCTTCAGGGTGAGACTACATATTTGTTCTTCACCCTCACTCCTAACGCAGCGTGCATTTCTGTATCATCTGAGCAGGTGATGTGGGGGGCCGTGAGGGTCCCGGCCAAGGCCGTGGGACTTGTTTCCCGGCCTTGCCTCTGGTCATCTGTGAGACATCAGTCAGACCACTTACCCTCTGGGCACAGTCAATACACAAACATTCTTTTCTGCCCAGGCCAGGAGTTGCTTCTGGATTTCTTGGGCACCCCTTCTTTCATCACGTCTTTGAGGGTAACCTCTTCCAGTACTCTGTTACCTCCAGTTGTGTTAACAAATGGTGTCTCCCTCAGTCCTAGACATGCCCAATTCTCAGGGCCTTGCCTTACTTCTTCCCACATCAAATCAAACCCACTTGTGTCCATAGCTTCCTGACACTGATGTGGCCCAGAGAATGGGTCCTAATGTATCAACTTGATAAAAATTATTCAATCCTTACATTCTTACGGGTAGAGGTGACCTCACATGCATTGTCTCACTGGAGACTCTGTGATGTTTGAAGGATCTGTATTATTATCCTTTTTTCACTTGTGTGGAAACTGAGGCTCAGAGAGAACGGAATAAGAGGGAACATCTGTCATGTTTGGGTACAGAACTTGTGTCAGGCACTTTGCCAGCTGCTTCATCAGGCACACTTTCACTTCATCCTCAGTCCAACCTATGAGGTTGGGCATTGTATCCATTTTGCAGGTGGAGACTTTGAGGCTCAGAGAAGTTAAAGGACTTGCTAAAGGTCAGACAGCTAAGTGGCAGAACAGAGCCAGGATTCAAAGTCACTTCTGTACTAGTCCAGAGCATTTTTCACTGCTGGATCTGGTATCGCCAGGGCTCCATCTCAGATCAACTGACTCCCAATCTAGCAGTTTTCCCAGCCTCCTGAGTTGTGTATTCAGAAAGTCCATCTTGCCATGCCTCCCCAAATCTCAAAGCCTGGGCCCAGTTGAAAAGCACACAGCTCTGGGAGTTTCCCAAAGGTGGACTCCAGGGCTGGTGATGTCTGACAGCAGTAAAAGAGATATTTGGTGTCTTTCCATGCTGTGCTAATTGTTCAGATGTCTGAGACATACACACAAGGAAAACACTAACCAAATGTCAAAATCTTTATGGAATATCTACCCTGAGTCCCTGAATTCTTTTCTATGCTAAACAAGGGTGGCGAGGCCCACTCAGAAAGAAACCTGAACACCCAGCACCCTTAGGCGCAGAGCTGGTGCTTATCTTGGGCAACCAGCCAACTTCCGGCAGACAGCTCCCCTTCTCTCCTCCAGAACCAAGTGAAAGCCGCAGGGTTCCACCTCCCCACAGCCTCTAGGGTTCCAGCCCGGTTCAGTGATCCCTTGGCCCACAGAACGTGCCTCTTCCTACTTGTTCAGTTGGTTTCCCATCCTGGTGGTACCTTCTGACCACTGTGTTTCCCCACCATGGCCTCAGAGGCTGAGTTGAGGTGCAGAATATGGCAGGGCAAGAGCTCACATCATACCAGGATGTGGTGACCCATATCTAGGGGCCCCCCTTCCTCCCCAGCACAAACTCGGTTCAAGGCCGCTCCCATGCTTACCAGAAGATGCCTCCCTCCCAACCCAAAAGGGGCCCGGCTCCTAGTTCGTCATTTGTAACGTGGCCACTGCAAGGCTGGTGACCCGTTTACTGGCAGAGCTGGGACGATGAATACCAGCTTGAAGAAACAGAAACCACACACAGCACGTCTGTATTTAGAGCCGGGACACTGACCCTCTCGCAGAGGTCATGCCCCTAGACGTTTCTTTCTGACCCTTGGGGATGAGTTTGTACTTCACCATCGAGCTCCTCCCTTCCCCACCCACAGCAGGCTCCACCACTGATTGGCTCTGTGATGTCGTGTGCTTCGTTTAACGTTTCTAGGCTCATCCACAAAACTGTGCCAATCGAATCTACCTCTTGTGATAGTCAGGAGCATTAAGTAAGATAATGCACGTGAAAATATTTTGTCAGCTGTACAGAACCATACAAATATCTCTGTTCTTAGTCTAGTGGATTAGATTATACCTTTAAAACTTACTTTTTTGTTTTAAAAATATAATTTATCTGGAAGTTCTTAATGGGCTTACTCTTTTTTATTTGGAAAATAGGACAATTGCTTTTAAGAGACTTACAGATCCCAAAAGTGCCATTTGCCTGAGTGGTTCCTTTTGGTCTTGCTGTATCAGGACTCGTGAGGTCCCCCGATGTCAGCAAAGAGACCCTGACCCACAGCTCAAAAGTCATGGAATGGCTGTGGGGCTAAGGAACAAGAACAGACAAACTTGCCTCCTCTCGCCCTCAGCCTCCACTGGAGAACACTTATTTATTTCCTCCTGGCCTTCGGCCTCTTATCTCCTGCCAGTGTCCTTTCAGAGGGAATTTCTGCTCCATACGTCATGATTTTCCTGTTTACTCTCTTTAAAATTGTTATGGTCTTGTATTTAAGACCACTGTAATCTTCGTGACATCGTGAACAGTCACCAAGTCAAAGAAATCTCAGGAGAATTCATATTCTAAGTTCACACAAATGATTTCTTAAAAAGTATACATTAATTTTTTTCACTTTCAAAAATGCACAGAAAAAGGAAAGAAAAATGTACAGCCACTCAGAATAGAGTAACAAAAGTATTGCCTTCTAGAAATTCTCGGGCTTCTTGTTTTCAAGGAGAAACAAGGATTTATAATTAGTGTCTCCATTGTTTACATACTGACCTTCCAAAGTGCTTTAGAAGGTTAATCTTTTCAATCTGCCCTTCAGACCGTTATTGTTTATCTGTTAAGGAAAGGTACACTTTAGCCTATTTATGTGAATGATCATAAATCTGAATTAGTGAAACCTCAAACAATGAAACTTGGCTCTCCTTTATACATGTGACAAATTGCATACCTATATAAAGACCTAATAAAAGCGCACTAACAGCCCATACAACAAATGGAAGCAATTTCCCTCTCTTCTGCACACAATAGCCCGGATTAATCAGCACTGAAAAATAAAAACCCTTTTTTGTGGCACTTAGTGGTTTTTGTTCACCTTT
Source organism: Tapirus indicus (assembly GCA_031878705.1). Lineage (NCBI taxonomy): Eukaryota > Metazoa > Chordata > Mammalia > Perissodactyla > Tapiridae > Tapirus > Tapirus indicus. The sequence goes on along the minus strand of CM062931.1, from coordinate 22,403,726 downwards.
AGTTTTACCTGTAAGTAGTACTCATTTATAAAACTGCCTTTCTGAACACAATGCTTTCAAAAATGACTCACCTGTGACTCAGAAAAACCAACAATCCCTGTAACTTTTAATCCCATGCAGTTTCTTCAGTTTCTCTTGTTCCTGAATACACTTACAATTTGGTTTCTAAATACCATGTGTTAAAGCACTAACAAAACATCACTTAGAACCGTAAAGAAGCTCATCAATGCATCTCAGTCCTCCCTTTGAAACCTGTAGTTCAGTCTCCTAAGACTCTGATTCTTGACCCATAGGAAACTTCTTACTCTTCTCGAACAGTTACTCACTGGAGGGGCTAAGTGAGTGATTGCTCCGTGAAGTCCAAAAACAATTTCCAAAGCCATGTTGGAATATTCATATTCATCACATCACAGAAAATATCTTTTGAAAACCCTGTGTGCATTTTCTTTAGTTTAATTTGTATAGTCTCCTCAATTCCAGCAATTTTTATTTTAATCAATTATATTCTGAAAAGAGTTTAAAAAAATTTTCTTGTCCTCAGAAATTCAGTTTAAATTCAAAAGATCTTTTGCTTTTCCCTTCTTTTAAGGCACAGCTATTGCTGGGGGGGTGGGGGTGGGTGGGAAGGGTTGACAGGATAAACTTCTTTTCCTGTTCCTGTCATTTTTTTAAAGACCCCCATTGCTTTCCATTTCTAACCCTAAAAAAGTCTCATTGTCATGACACCCAATGTCCCCCCAGCTCTGGCCTTCCAGAGCACTGTTGTCCAATAGGTAGTTTCTGTATAGATCCAAGGCATTATCTTCAAGTAGCTGAAAATTTAAACCCCACTGGCACTTATTTGAATTTCTTTGTCTAGAAGAACTCTAGAGAAATAAGTAAGTAGAAGCTTTTAAATTACCCCTTTTCCCCTTTGACTATATCTTAGGTCTAATTCTTAGAACTCCTGCCACCATGTGAACACCAGGACCTGTGGGTGGGAGTGCAAATGAGGCAGAGAGTGCTTCCCATTACAGTTGAATAGATAGATAGACACCTCTACATGTCACCTCTGTCCTCCCTCTCCCTCCTGCTCCTTTCCTCCATCTTCTCTTTCATTCTTGGCTCTTCTACTCTCCATTTAGTGTGACTATTTGCAGGTTAACTGAGCATGATCACACATGTCTAATTACTCACCTAATGATAACAACCCAGAGTCACAAATTTGGCCTCTGAGAATGTTGTGGGGCTGGAAAGATGGCAACTTCATTTTTCAAATTAGTAACTAGAACCCCCCCCCCCCGAAAATGGCTTTCTATGTCATCAAAGGACACTGTGGTAGGAAGAATATCAATGGATTACAATGAGCATAAAGAGGTACTGAAGACAAAGCATTGGTAGGATCTAGAAACAACATCAGCCTTAGTTAACTAAGTCCAATGCTGCTTTGGCTCTGTGGGGTCATGAAGCAGGGGAGGCAGCTCTACAGGATCCTCTAGGGGGAGCAAAGGTGAGGGCTGTCCTTCCTCTCTGAGGCTCAGTTGTCAGTGTGGGGCAGGCTACTCCAGGACACAGAACTGGAGACCTCCAACCATCCTTTCTCGGACTGCTCTGAAAGTGAATCTACTGGACAGTGACATTCACATTTCTAAAATTAATTTTTACTGTACTTGGATTTTCTCTTTTTCCTGTCTCCAACTGTCTTTGACAATTAGTAAATAAATCTCTAAACCTTAGAAATGTTGTATTGGCTGATTGAAGGCACAATATTAGTTATATGTATTACATTAAAAAGAAATATATTGCCCTTCAGTTGTGGATGATAAAACAGATGGTGGTACATCTACACATTGAGGTACTACTCAGCAATAAAAAGGAATAAACTACTGATACGTGCAACACATGGATTATTCTCAAATGCGTTATGCTAAATAAAAGAAGTCAGACTCGAAAGGCTACATACTATATGACTCAATTTACATGACATATGGGAAAGACAAAACCATAAGGACAGAAAACAAGTCATTGGTTGGCAAGGGCTGGATAGAGAGATTGACTACAGAGAGGTCTGAGGGAACTTTTTTTGTATGATGGAACTCTTCTATAGCTTGATTGTGATGATGGGGGTTACACTACTGTATGCATTTGTCAAAACTCATAGAATGGTACACTAAAAAGGTGAATTTGGCTGCCCTGGTGGCGTAGCAGTTAAGTTTACAAGCTCCACTTCTGGCAGCCCAGGGTTTGCAGGTTCAGATCTTGGGCATGGACCAACGTACCGCCTGTCAAGCCATGCTATGGCAGTGTCCCATATAAACTGGAGGAAGATGGGCATGGATTTTAGCCCAGGGCCAATCTTTCTCAGCAAAAAGAGGAGGATTGGCAATGATGTTAGCTCAGGACTGGTCTTCCTCAGAAAAAAAAAATAGGTGACTTTTACTCCATGTAAGTTATACCCCCCCAAAAAAAGACGGATGTTAGCCCAGGGCCAATCTTCCTCAGCAAAAAGAGAAGGATTGGCAATGGATATTAGCTCAGGACTGGTCTCCCTAAAAAAACAACAACAACAAAAAAGTGAATTTTACTCCATGTAAATTATACCTAAAAAAAAAAGAAAGAAATTTATCTAATCCCATCAAATTTATGGGTTTATTTCTATATAGTTACAGAGAGTTTGTTTGTTTTTGCTGAGAAAGGTTCTCCTCGAGCTAACTTCTGTTGCCAGTCTTCCTCTTTTTGTATGTGAGCCACTGTCACAGCATGGCCACTGACAGATGAATGGTGTAGGTCCATGCCAGGGAACCAAACCCAGGCCACTGAAGTGGAGCACACCAAACTTAACCACCAGGCCACCAGGGCTGGCCCATGAGCATTTTTTTTAAGTCTAATATTAGGATGCCCTTGCCACCAACCTTCATTATAAACCAATTATTCAAGTCAAAGAATTTTAAGGAATTTAGGGCTATTCCATGTAGTAATAAGATAAATTTCAGTCTGGTCCCTTACCAACTCATGCTATTGACGAGCTCCTCAGCCAAATGTTGGGCCCCCCCATAGTCTTGCCACAACCTTTCTCCCATAATTCCCTCACACAGTCCCTCTTATCAGGTGGGGCTCATCTAATACTCAGAGCTCATTCCTCCATCCATACCTTTTTCCATGAAGTCGCCCTGTCCAAGAATGCTTTCCTTTTCCCTCCCTTCTTCTTCCTCTTCATCTCACTTCTACCATCAGTAAACACCCAGGAAGTGAGCACTGTCCTATGTGCAAAAGAAACAAAGAATAAAATAGATGTGATTCTTATCCTCAGAGAGCTTACAGGCTAGTCATATAGATCTAGGAAATAGGATTTATGCCAACATGTTAAAAGTGTTTTGACAGAATTATTTGTGAATTTTGTTTTCTTTTAGTTCATTGGGGTTATCTAATTTTTTGACACTGAATACTTATCACTTTGTTAATAAGAAGGGAAAGCAGAAATTAAGGGCTTAATAAATGGTTTGGACCAGAAATTGTCAGACTTTTGGAAGTGACAGCTAGACATTAGGATGTCAAAAATTAGAAATTGTCAGTATCAGAAAGGAACTGGTGGGAGGAGATACCCTGTGGAATCCTATTACAAAGGGCAGACACATCCATCTTAATCTGTGTTGCAGCATAGATTCTTACTTGATTCATTCACAGTAAGAATCAAGCTGAAACATCAGATCAACTTATTGAATAGCACAGGGGAAGTTTACTTTTGGAGAAGCGTGATTAATTGCAAGGAGCAGATCCTAGGAGGGAAAATAAACATATCTCAAGAAGGCTCCTGTATGTTTCATTTCAAATCCAGCTCAGTTCTATTTTCATTCTTTAACTAAGTCAGACAATCTTTTGGTTGAGGAAAAAATGTTCTTTCTTTCTTGCACAATTTCCACTAACACAAAAGGAGATATTTACTTTGGTATTATTCAAAGAATAACAAATCAACATTACTCACAAACAGATTTCAATGCCAGCTGCTTTTTAATGAGATCTATTGTGATACATATTATTGGAGATAATTTGTAAAATGAAGGAAAGTTCAAAGGAGACATAAAGAATAACCTATTATCCCACCATCTAGCTGTAACTATTATTGACATTTTGAAGTATGTCTTCCTAGTCTTTTGTTTATATACATATTTATATATAACAGGATCATATTATGTACAAAATTTTGGTAATCTGCTTCTTTCAATTAATATAATATCATAAAAATGTCCCCATGGTAATAAAAATTCTTCAAAAACTGGATTTTTAATACAGTAGCTATATTTCATCATACAAATGTATCACAGCCTATTGACATCTCTTTCTAATGGCTCACTAGAATTAATATCTTTGTACAATTATTTTCCACATCTCTATTTTCATAGAAAATATTTCTTTAAGTGTGATACTAGGGTACAAATCGAAGGGTATAAATATTTTGAAGGCTTCTGATACATATTGCCAAATTGCCCTCCTTGAAAGTGGTAACAATTTGTCCTAAGAGTATAGGAGTGTGTCTGTTTCCTTAATAGCTTTGCTACATGTTAGAGTATTTATGTTAAAAATATACACATTGGTCAAAGGCAGGACAATTTGGACATCAAAAAGAAAAATGCTTGCTATCAGTTGAAATACATCAAATACATAGCAATCTATTAATTCATAATGAAACACACACAAAACATTGTTTGTCACCTTTGGGGGTTGCTAGGACACTATCTTATTATCCTGAAAATATTTTTTAAAGACATAAATCACATATTTGTTCTTTCGTCTCTGTATGAACTGTATTTCAAGCTAACTAAATAGATTTTGAGAGAATCCCAGCTAATAAACGTACAAAGAATAGCAGAATTTATAAAATCACCATTTTGCAATCCTCATGAAATAATGGATGGAGGCAATGATCATCGATGAATGTTCAAACTCTCAATGACAAGTTATTGGGGAACTTCATAATGCAGGGATCCAAATGATGTCACATGACCTACATGACCCACAAATAGATCTTAACATCACTAAGATAGGACAACTAGACAAACGTGCCCTGGCATTTGATGAATAGGAAGTATATAGCATCACCTATGAGTAGTCTTACCAAAAAAATTGAACTGGAATCTAATCAACATCTCATCAAATCTAGTATTACTATGAGTTTATAGGAAATGTAAGGAATAGAGGAACAAGTTAAGTAACACCATGAGGGAATAACCTGCCCAAACCAAGATGTGAAAAATCCTACAGGACAAATTTCAACAAATAAATAGATTTGTTGGCTGAAATGCTGGGGGGGTACAGTGTAATTACACAATTGATGAAAGAAAATTCTATGTAGAAGAATCCCTACTTTCTAACAAAATGGAGAAAGAATAACAGAATAAGGAGTTCTTGTCTATTATATAATGGAAATCCAATATTATCCAATGAATATTATATACAAACTCTCTTTTTTAGTGGTAGATTGTTCTGGATATCACTGGGTTTGCTTTGGTCAGAATTTTAAATGTTTTCTCTGCTTCTTATTTTCTGCACATATATCAGTTTGCTACTTTAAGGTAAAGCATTAATAAGAAGGCTTCTTAAAATAGTCGAGACTGCTTCTTGTATTTGAAATTGGAAGGCTAATTCAAGCACTTTGGGTAGTAACCACCAGGTGGCACCACTTTATAGCTTTTCTAAATCCGATGTAAAACAGTTCTTCAGGCTTTAATAAAAAGAAGCAAGAATATAACACATTACCCGTTCATATCATTTTTCTATAAGAGCATAGCTCCTTATTAAGTAATTTTGTATAATGATCAACTTTTAACTTTTATTGGCAAACCTAAATCCCAGTTATGAGCCCTTGTCACTAAACAGAACTGTTATCAAAGATTGTTCCACTAAACTTTCTTTTCTTAAGGAGAACATTTAGCTGTCTCTCAACTTTGAGATTTTCCCGGGATTTATGTACATTTGATGACTTTATTTCATACTGCACAGTAGTGAAACTACATTTCTTTTTTCCCTCTTAGATTGTGAGATTTTTAGGGACAAATATGACTATTTCTCTTTGTAAACTTGTGCTTGGCAACGTGGGTTCATGGTAGACACTCGGCCTATGTCTACAGAAAGAACAATAGATCAGGGAGGGTAGGAAGTGCATCCCAGACTTCACATTTACAAATCTGAATTCTTCCTGCCGTTACGATCTTTCTTGCCAAGATGAAACTTTTTTTCCATTTTTCCAAGCAATAGCTCTTCTGGCTAAATCAGTTATAATTATCCTCTACATGGTGGTCTGCAGAGAAAAGCAAAAAGTAAACACCACCAAATACTTGTATCTGTATCTTAATTTTTTGTTCAGTACCAATAAGTCTTTATGCATTCATTGTACTTTTTCAGGGAAAAAAAAGAAAGAAGGGGGAGAGAGTTGGCATGTGTTACAAAATGACAGAAAGGAAAAGAAGTACCCAGTAGAGTAAATCAACCATTTAATAAATATCCTCCAGTAATGGGGTCACCAAAGTCAAGTTCAGGATTGAGGGGAAGGGGAAGGGAGCAGGGAATGAACAGACATGCTTTCCCATTCTCTCTACATCCCTCCCGCCCCCCAATAAATTCAAGATTTCCTACAAAGCTTTGGTTTCTAGTAGTAAACATGGTTTTATATTCATTTGCCTCCTATTGAACAATTTTGTGGCCGCTTTGACATAAATTTCTTGCAACCACATAAATGTTCCTAAATGACATAAGATATACATTCATCTTCCTTGTCAGTCTCCCACCCCCACTTTCTATGTGGAAGGCCCTGCCATCCCCCTACCCTCACTTCTCTCTACCCTACAATGGAAATTAAATAGGTTGGTCCATCTTAATACATGTTTCATGTGAATTGCAGCAAGAAATGGTGCTTAACCAGGAGGATTGGGAATGAGGGATGGAGTGGTCCTAGTTTCTTCAGGTTTTCCATACAGACTGTTTGGGAGTCGTGGAGTCACAACAAGCCTTAAATGTGTATGTGTGTGGATTATGGGTAGAGGGGACGCACCTTGATTTTTGAAGTTTTAGTTTCTTTCCAATCAGTGGTTTCTGTGGCGACATACTCCTAACTCGCTGAATCATCCTGTTTCTTGAAAAATAATTGATCTTCATCTTCAAAACCAGATGCTGCTCCACCACGGCAGCTTAATACCAGTAACTAGAACACAACTGTTTTAAAACAGAATTACATAGTAGCTTCCTTACCTACTCCAAGAAAACCAGTCATTTTCTTGGGTGTTGGATTATTACATTTCTGTCACTTGGTAGTCAGAATAATGTCCCCCTCCCCCAAAGAAGTCTACTCCAATCCCTGGAACTGTGAATAAGTTAGGTTACATGGTAAGGGGGAATTAAGGTTACAGATGAAATGAATCTTGCTCATCAACTAACCTTAAAATAGAGAGATTATTCTGGATTATCTTGGTGGGCCCAATGTAATTGTAAGGGTCCTTATCAAAGAGAGGCTGGAGAATCAGAGTCAAAGAGAAAGACTGAAGATGCTGCTTGGCTGGCTTTGAAAATGGAGGGTGGGGCCACAAGCGAAGGAATGCAGTGGCTTTTAAAAAATTAGAAGAAGCAAGGAAAAGATTTCTGCTTCGAGCTTCAAGAAGGAAAACAGCCCTGCTAAAACCTTGATTTTGGGATTTCTGACCTCCAGAATAAATTTGTGTTGTTTAAGCCACTAAATTTGTGGTAATTTGTTTCAGCATCCATAGGTAACTGATACAGGTACCAAACACTTAATTCAATCCCATGGCTTCCCCAGGTGATATCATGAAATTACTTGTATGTGTATGCTCATCCTACTTATTGACAACCTTTATTACTTACAGGTTTTAAGCAGAAACATGTATTTTAAGTATTCTAGTAACCAAAATATCAATCTCAACCCCCCCCCCAAAGAACCATTCCTGTCACGAGGAGCTCTCAATACTTTGTAATAATTGTAGTTTTTCTTTCGAAACCAGTGCAAATCCACGGGATTGTGCCAGTGTCCACGCTCCCTCACTCTATCGGTTTCCATGTTCCCATCCATCACTAAACTCACAGGAGTTTACTGGGCTCACACTGCAGCTACTACTATCCTGGGTTAAAGCACCAGAATGGCAAATCACAACCTCGGCTCTCCAGGAATATAGTATTTGGTTACTATTCAGCATCATGACCAAGTTAGAGAACTAATAAGAACTAAAACCCATGGCACGGGGTCGGGGTGATAGGCGTAGCATGGTGAGACCAGTAGACCAGAACAGAGGGCACCTGAGTTTGGTCTTGAAGAAAGGACTTAATTTGAATGTACACCAAAGAGAAGACAAGCTGAAGATCATCCATGAATGTTGCATGGTCTGTGAACTCAAAGCCTTTGAGCAGGCAACATAAATAAGTTGGCAGTCCAGGTATAAGACATTAGAGAATGGGGAGGACTGTGGCAAACTAAGGCCTTTTACTCTGCCTAAAAGGTATATGTGTCATTTCTTTTAACACGGTGCTAGTCCCTATCCCCCACCCAAAAAAAATGTCTGCCAACTGACTGGATGCTAGTTTGAAATCTCTGAGAGAAGCAGGCTATTTTCTTTAGCTCTTTCATTCCTTACAGCCTATCAATCTACCATGTCGAAGTGCAATACCTAGAAGGTGAATCCCCAAGAAGATATATACAATGAGGGGATCTTTATCCCTAGGTTTTTTCTGGAATTGTTTTTTAAAGACCCAGAATTAAAATTGGAATTAGCAAATAGTTTTTGATGATAAGATAGAAAAGCAGAACTAAAAGGAGGCAGTTTGAAATTTTAAGGTCAGAGCTTATTTGATGAGCGTTCATAATTATAGGAAGGAAACACCTGATGAATCAGTGAAGAAACTTCATCATCATCAGACCTGGCACTTGGAGTCGTGTGTTGCTTGGGAAGCTCACTCCATCTCTAGTCACTTAATGTTCCTGGATTCGTGACTGTTGTGTCATTCAACCATCAAACACTTTATTTTCCTTCCTTCTCTTTCCTCTGAGGTGTTTCAGTGGCAATTAAGTCATGCTGTGGAATTCTTACTGCAATAACAAATGTCATGAAAATTGAACATACAGCTAATTTTACTTCTCGTGAATGGAGCTCCTGTGGTTTCCCTTCAAGACTAATGGAGGGGATACATTCCATCCTTATTCCCCACTTTCAGTTGCTGAGATTTACCTTCAGGGACCCAGCTTCCACTCAGTCTAAATTTTTCATCATTGTGGGTTTATTTCATTTCATACGGCTCTGTTCTATTGTTGATGCTCAATGCCTCAGGAAGTACTGGAGTGAATAGCTGTTTATTATTTATTTTTAGAACTGCACTTTCAAGAGAAGGCTTTCAAACCATGATTAACCTCACTTTCTGTACACCTATGCAAGATCTCCTCCTCCTCCAGCTCCCTCTCTAGTACATCAGGGCGCCACAAAACCTCCATGGAAAATTAGAGAAATTTATTTCCAAGAGGAATAAGCAAGAGAGACGCTTCCTTTTTTCACCCAATTACTATAATGCTGTTTGGCATCAATTAGTAAACAGAGTTTGAAAAGGAAATGAGAATTTGGTGAAAATGACTGGCTGAATTGTCCTGAAGTTTACACAGAGGAGGGAAGATCCTATGAATTTTCCACTGGGTTACAAATACAACACAATCGAAGAGGGCAGCATGCCCGTGAGAGCCCCATAGAAGACAGAAAACACCATTTCATTAGGCTGCGTGGATGATGCTGCTCTTCATGTCCCATTCTGTCTGAAAGGTTTTGTTATTTTGTGCTCATTTCAGAAGCTGATGTGTAAATGCTGTGTATGTCTGTTGCCATGACGACCCAGCAGCAGTTGGCCCAGGCTTCTTAACAGAGTACAAATGTGCTCTTGAAGAGATGCTTGTCAGAATTTGCCAGACGATTTTCCCTCCTGGATTCACACAAAAGGTTTAGAAGGTTCCTAACTGCATTTAGAGGAGAGACAGGCTGAAATTTAGCATTTGGCTCACATGAATGATGAAGCTCAAAAGCTCTGATCCCCTGCTGAAATAATCGTGTTCCAGTCTGTCATTTCAATACTTTGGGGGGCAACTCTGTATAATTAAAGAGAAGGACCCATATAAATGCAGCAAAAAATCTTGATGATTACCGGAACTGAGGCTTTTGTTGACTTTTAATGTGACTCATAACTATCTCTGCATTTAATAAGAGGTCATTGTTACTGCCTGTGTTCTTATTCCTATTTTGGCATGTCAAATTTTTGTGTAGGTGCTGTACCAAGAGGAAAAAACCCAATGATGCAAGCCAAGTGCGTGAGCCCACAGGCCCCTCTCCGCACACTTGCTGGGCCCTGTTTTCCCTTTTCTCTAGTGACCAAAAGAATTCAACTCATATTTTGTGCCAAGTTATATACAATTTTCAATGATTTAGGGATGGATTGACTAAATCTGAGGGCTCTTTGAGGCATTCATTTCTCCTTCTTGTCCTTCCTGCTATTGTCAAATCTCCTTCACAGGGCAAATAAAGGAAGTGAAACACAAATTGATTAATTCAACACTTATCAGCAGCTCTCAAAAGGGGTTTATTAGAAAGATAGGAACTAGTGAAATGAGTTGTAGGGATTATCTGTGGTTCATGCCAACCTTTCTTCAGAATCACAAGTAATCTCTAGTTGGCTCTAGTTATAGATAACTTCTGTTAGTTATCCCATTATTCCATTAGGGTAGCTCAGAAAATTAAATAATGCCAGCTTTTTTTTTTAATCTTCATATATTTCAAAAAGTGAGTGCTATTCAGAAAGTCAGGTTCAAAAGGCTACAGGAGGGCCAGCGTGGTGGTGTAGTGGTTAAGTTTGCATGCTCTGCTTCAGTGGCTTGCTGGTTCGAATCCCAGGAGTAGACCTACACACCGCTCATCAAGCCATGCTGTGGTGGCATCTCACATACAAAATAGAGGAAGATGGACAGATGTGAGCTCAGGGCAAATTTTCTTAAGCAAAAAGAGGAAGATTGGCAATGGATGTTAATTCAGGGCCAATCTTCCTCACCAAGGAAAAAAAAGGCTACAGGAAATTTCAAGATGATCATAGTCTTGTCTGGATTCTAGTTATGAGTTGCAACTTGACCCATTGAAAGAAGTATTAACTACAGTGGGATTCAGCCACAAATGTCTGACACATCTTTAAGCAAGCAGTTTAAACCTTATGGGTCTTAGGTCTGTCATCTGTAAAATGAGGGAGTCGGACAACAAGAGTTCTGAGGTCTGCTCCCGTGTAAACTTCTGTTTGCCTCTGGGAATTCTGGAAAACCTAAGCCTCAAATGTGCTGATACATTTTAATGTTAGGATTAGAAAAAAATACTGGAGTTAGCCATAAGAGAGAATCATCCAAAAACAAAAAATCAGCATTGAAGCCCCTTTCAGTCCCGTATCGTAGGCCCCTAAACCCACTTCTACCTCCGTCGCCCTACCTAACCTGCACTCCACAATTTTTTAATGAAAAGCCAATGAAGAAACTGCAAGTTTCTAGCTTGAATTATTAACTTACTTAAATTCAGGGTGACAGTTTGTTTACAGGGATTTTACATTGGAGTGGGAGATTGAACTAGATGAACTCCAAATACGTTTCAACACTCATTTTCTAACTTAAAATTTTGATGTTAATTGTACAAAAGAACCAGTGTGGAGACCACTTATAGGCGAGGTCACACACTTGTGGTCTGTGGTTGGAACTCAGCCCACAAATGCTTTGTTTGGCCTGCACAAACGATTTAGATCTTTTAAAAATTTCATTACCAACATTTAGAAAATGAAGATTTTTACATTAAAAAAAATCCAGATTTCCAGCTTCTATTACCTCATGATGACAGTCCCCTGGTACTGAAGTGGCTGCCCCTTTAGGCAGGACAGGTGCTCCCCTCCCCTTCCTCACCCCACTGTGGCCTCATTCATCCTCTCTGCTTGACTTACTAGCTAGTCAAGGACCACCCGCTGTCTTCAGACCACCATTGAAGAACCATTGTTCCAGGAAAAATCTCATTGAGCTTTCAGAGAATATGACCTGACTATTATCCAACCAAAAGTTAGAACTTCCTTTTGGGGATTTGTACTTATTTAATGATTTTTAAAAGACAGAGAGAGAAAAGAAAAAAGCAATCTGAACATAGATGACAGATATTCGGTAGTTGGGATGCTCTTTTTGCACATTCTGATGAACACGTCCCTCTGTGCCCGAGAGCATTCTACAGATGCTCACCTCTCTGGAACAAAAGGAGAGAAATAAATCAAAGGTTTCCTGTGATTGATAATGGAGTGCAATTTAACAAGATCACCCTCTGCTGATAAGAAAATAACTGGTGGTCCTGAATCTCCCCTCTGTGGATGCAGGGATCATGCATTCTGGGTTTTTTTTTTTAAAGCTTTATTGAGATACAATTCACATACCATAAAATTTGCCCTTTTAAAGTGGATAATTCAGAGATTTTTAGCATATTCACAAAATTGTGTAGCCATCACCACTATCTAATTGCAGAATATTTTCATCACCCCCAAAATAAACCCCTTTCCCATTGGCAGTTACTCCCCATTTCTCCCTGCCCCTCCCCTAGCCCCAGGCAACCACTAATCTGCTTTCTATCCCTATGGATTTGCATATTCCACACATTTCATATAAATGGAATTATACATTATGTGGCCTTTTGTGTCTGGCTTCTTTCACTTAACATAATGTTTTCAAGGCTCATCTCTATTGTAGCATATATCAGGACTTCCTTTTTATGGCTAAATAATATTCATTGTATGGATGTACCACATTATGTTTATCCATTTCTCAGTTGATGGACATTTGAGTTGTTTCTACTTCTTGGCTATTATGAAAAATGCTGCTAATGAATATTTTGGTACAAGTCTTTCTGTGTACATATGTTTTCATTTCTCTTGGGTATATACCTAGGAGTGGAATTGCTAGATCGTATGGTAATTCTATATTTAACTTTTTGACGAACTATCGAATTATTTTCTCCCGTGGCTATACCATTTTACATTCCCACCAGCAATGTATGAGGATTCCAATTTCTTCACATCTTTACCTACACTCACTATTCTCTGTCGTTTTTATTTTAGCCATCCTAGTGGATGTAAGCTAGTATCTCATTGTGGTTTTAATTTGCATTTCCTTAATAACATATGACTTTGAGCATCTTTTCATGTCTGTATTGGCCATTTGTATATCTTCTTTGGAGAAATGTCTGTTCAAACTTTTATCCCAATTTTTAAATTGAGTTATTTGTCTTTTTATTGCTAATTGTAAGAGTTCTCTATATATTCTAAACACAAGTCCCTTGTCAAATATATGATTTACAAATATTTGTCCCATTTGTAGGGTCATCTTCTCATTTTCTTAATAATGTCCTTTGAAGCACAAAAGTTTTTAACTTTGGCGAAGTCCAATTTATCTACTTTTTCTCTTTTCATTTGTGCTTTCAGTGTCATATCTAAGACACCGTTACCTAATCCCAGGTCACAGAGAATTACTTCTACATTTTCTTCTAAGGGTTTTATAGTTTTTGCTTTAGCTTTTAGGTCTCTGGTCCATTTTAAGTTAATTTTTTATATGGTGTGAGATAAGGGTATGCAGTCTGGTTTTGATAGTTAAGAACTTGTTTCATTTGACTTATGCTCCAGCCTGTGCTTTATTAAGGAACACAAAATACAAAAATTTAATGTGCATGTAGTTCCTATCCTAAGGAAAAAAGTTTTGCTTGGGTTCTCAGTGTGATAAACAATCATACTAGGCAATTAACCTCATGCATTGTAGTGTAACATAGGTCAACCAGAGTTCCTTGAAAAACTTTTACTTTGCTGAAGAGCAAATTAAAATGTGGCTCTATGGGGGCCGCCCGGTGGCGCAGCGGTTTAGTCCGTGCTTGGCAGCCCGGGGTTCGCGAGTTCGGATCCCGGGCGCCTGCAGACGCACTGCCTGTTAGCCATGCCGTGGTGGCGTCCCATATAAAGTGGAGGAAGATGGGCACGGATGTTAGCCCAGGGCCAGTCTTCCTCAGCAAAAAGGGGAGGATTGGCAACAGATGTTAGCTCAGGGCTGGTCTTCCCCACAAAAAAAAAAAAAAAAATAAAAAAAATAAAATAAAATAAAATAGGGGAAAAAAAATAAATAAATAAATAAAATGTGGCTCTATGATTATGTGACATATTCAAGAGTTCAGATAGAAGATGTAAAGTAATGTGGCCATGATGCGTAGAGTCCTGGCCATCCCTGTCTCATCCCCAATATCTCACCAAAAGACTCAAAGACTGGATCCCAGGAAGCTGCTCCTTTCTGAGGGATTCTTTTGACTCCTAAATGTGTGTGTGTGTATAAATACATATATATGTATGTATTTATATGCATATACATATGTATATATGTGTGGTGCTGTGTATGTATACATACACATACAGGTGTGTATGTAGACATATGTGTAATATGTGTGTGTACACATATACGTGTGAGTATACACTCACTTCCTAGCATAAAATATTAAATTATGTAACCACATTTCTATTGGCATTTCCATCCAGCCTTGGATAGCAAAAGTCTGTGCCCTAGTTCTTTTCTTACTCTGCTTTTCTCCCAGAAAGTAATCATGGAGAATTTCTGGAATTCTTCATTCTGTTAATATTCCTTATTATCTCATGAGTTTGATAGACTTTATGGGAGAGCCTGAGAACTTTACCACTATTTAAAACATGGTTTCTGTGGGAAAGTCTACTGTGCCTTCTGAACAACTGATTTACAAACTTTTGGGATACGATTTATTCGTAACCACCTAGGGGCTGTCTGGGTGGTCACTAGCTTTATGGTTTCTTACTCTTCTTTTAGTTTCATGGTTTTGAACAAAGTTGAATGAAAGTTAAAATTGAGGAAGTTTTTCTTCTAAATCATTGGTATTTTCATGAACCTTGGAATCTGACAGAAGTGAATGTTTCTGGGCGAATATAGCCTTCAGAGTCTTAAGATGACTTCTAAGATTAGATTCCTTTTATTTAATCAACCAAATTAACATCTCAGGCTGGAGTGTCTAGGACTGAGTCACTGGAAGAGGGCAAGTGAATTCACAGAAACCATTAATCAAGATAAAGGTTGACAGGCAAAGCATGAGGTAAAGAATGCTATATTTTGTCTGACCTGCCACAAGGAAGCAGGTCTTCTCTTGTTTTTGACGCCAGCCCTAGTAAGCTACACTTCCCTTTGGGTTCCCTACTGCTAACGGCGTGCCTTCCGCCATGAGGTCAATGTCACTGGTGTTTTCTAAGCTAAGAGCAGTGGGATGTCGCCAGCAGGACCCTACACATTAATCAGAGCTCCATTCACTGCTTTTGCTGCCTTCCCTGGGGTGAGGCAGCAGTAAGCACGGACCAGACCCGTCCTGAATCAGCATTCTGATTCCATCCTTAACAAGCTGCATGAGCTCAAGCAAGTTATTTAACCTCTCCCTGCTTCAGTGTCGCCACATAAAGTGGAGGTGGTACCTGCTGCACTGCCAAGAGCAGTGCTTTACGATCCTAGCTGCCATGGTAGAATCACTGAGATTTTTTTTTTTAAATACTGATGCCTGAGCCCCTACCAGAGTAATTAATCAGCATCTCTGGGGGTGGGACCTGGGGAATAGTATTTTTTAAAAGCAGACAAGCTTGAGAATCACTATCCTGGAGGAATAAGTTAGATGGGCATGTGAAAGGTGCTTTGATGCCTATAAATCCTACACAAATTAAAGGTGGAATTATCTTTTACTTCTATGAAACTGACCTTCGCAGAATGCCTATTGCATCTGAGAGGAGGCAAAGGGGACGAAAACCTGATCCCTGTCCTCGGGAATTTCCCTGACCCGAGGCTCACCATGTGGTGGAGGAGATGTGTGTACTCGGTTACGGTTGTGTATTATAAAAGGACAACACAAATCAGGTAGTTGCCACTATCATCATACCTCTCTGCTTGTTAGCGTCTCGGCAGACTGAGCATTCTGGAGGTCCTCAGGACGAAAGCCATGTCTTACCTAGCCTGGTGTCCCAGCATTGAGCATGGTGCCCTTCACTGGGAAAGAATAAAGTGCTAGTAGGGACTGAAGGAGGAAGGGAGGGAGGGTCATGTTCTGCCCAGGAAGATTGGCCAAGGCATCGTAGAGGAACGGACATTTCCACTAGGCCTCCAAAGGATAATATAGCACTTTCACAAAGAAGGGGTATGATGGGGTGGGGAGGGGATGACCAAGAGAAGATCAGGAGCGAGGGAACTAGGTGTGCGATGTGTTCAGAGAGTGGCAAGCAGTCCCAGTGGCTAGAGGACAGGGAGCATGGTATGAGTGACAGCGAGTAGGGTTGTGAAGGGCCCTGAATGCCACCCAAAGCAGCTGGAAAGTCATTCTCTAGACTGGAGAGCCGGGAGCTGCCAGGAAGTTTTGAGCAACTTGTGACAGGATTATGGAGAGTTGTGGAAGATGGCCGTGGCCACAGTAGTGAGGATGGACTGGCAGCGGGAGAGATGAAGAGAGATGAAGTAGTGCATAAAAGAGCTGCCTTGGGTCTGAGAGTAGGCACAGGGAGGAGCAGATGGGCAGCTGGGAGAGGTAGGAAGTGGACCAAGACTAAAGAAGAATATCCAAGGGTGGGACAGTTCTTGAACAAGCAAGAACTTTGTATCAAAATGCAACTTAATTTTCTCCCGCTGTCCCTTTGAGCTTTATTGAGGGTGGGGGGTGGGGGTTCTTCTTTGCTTCTGGATAAAGATTGGGCAGCCCATGCCTGACTTCTGCTCACCCTCAGACAGATCCTCTAGTCACTTTTAGTTATAAAAATAGGCTTGATTCAGGAATCAAAATGTCTAGTCCCATGGAGTCGTGGAAACTCAGAAGAGAGAAGGGGCTGGGGCAGTTCTTATTTGGCTTCACCTCCTGCAGGCTGGCACAGGAGTCGAGGTCTCTTTGGGCTGCTCATTCATGAGCACTTCAGGGATTCCCTGAGGGCCTCTTTCTTCAGCACCTTCAGCTCCTTCCTCAACCCCTGGGCATTCAGCAGCGTATCTCCAGCCACTTTCTACTCTTTGCCCTCCAGGTGACTCTATCAGACAGATGACCCCACACTTTCTCTCCTAGGTGACCCATCTGGGTCCAAGGGAAACCCTAATGCACTCTTGTCCCCCCTACCTCTGGGAGGGAAAGTCCCACAGCAGCCCTCTCCTGCCTTGGCCTCCAAATCCGTTCTGTGAGTCCTTCACTTGCCTCTGGATTTCCGGACCTTTGGGGCCTCTTAACTTCCCCAGTGGGGTCAGACCCAGTCCTCAGTCAGCTTCAGCCTTTGCAGGGGCGGGTCAAATACTAGCCATCCACGTGTCCCAACAGCAAGAAACACATTCCAAAGCTCTCCAGTGGGTACCCTTGAAGCCTCTTTCACCAGGCTGCAGTTAGGAAGTTGCACCCATCCCCTCCCCCAAGAGGGGGAAGGGGAGGAGACCCACAAATGCCAAGAGGTTTCCCAGGGCCATCACCTTGTCCATCTCCTCACCAAATCCCCTCTGCGTTCTGACCCATTTCTGCCCCCTTGATCCTTGGAACAGATGTCAGAGGGGCCACTTTCTTTGGAAACCTATCTCCCACTTACTTTGATATTAGAAATCTCTTCTACTGGTTTCCTCTGACTGCTGTAACAGATTACCACAAACTTAGTGGCTTAAAACAACGTAATTTTATTATCTTGCAGCTTTGGAGGTCAGAAGTCTGAAATGGATCTTACAGAGCTAAAATCAAAGGCTGCATTCCTTCT
The DNA here is from genome assembly GCA_031878705.1 of Tapirus indicus. Lineage (NCBI taxonomy): Eukaryota > Metazoa > Chordata > Mammalia > Perissodactyla > Tapiridae > Tapirus > Tapirus indicus. The sequence continues at coordinate 22,385,906 of CM062931.1, read as the reverse complement.
GCAGATTCTAGGAGAGTCTGTTTCCTGGCTTTTTCCAGCTTCTAGAACCTCCTTGGCTCATGGCTGCATCATTCCAATCTCTGCTTCTGTTTTCACATCTCTTACCCTGACTGACCTCTTGTATAAAGGCCCTTGTGATGACATTGGTCCCACCAGGATAACTAATCTCCCCATCTCAAGATCTTTAACTTAACCACATTCACAAAGTCCTTTTTGCCATACAAGGTAACATATGCACAGATTCTAGAGATTAGGGTGCGGACATCTCTGGGGGGACCATTGTTCAGCCTACCACCCTTGTCTTGGCACCTCAGTAGAAAATGAGGCAGAAACAGTCCTGTTTGATGTTCTTGTAGGGAGGATTTTCAGTGTTTTCAGCTTTGGTTGCCTGAAGTGATGCTTCTGAATACAATAGGACACAGAGGTGGCAGAGCAGATTGGGGGTGGGGGCAGGTGGGGACATAATGAGCTCATTTGTGGTATGTTATATTTGAGATCCCTCTAGGAGATCAGTGTGGAAACATCTACAAGGCAATTGGAAGAACAGGTCTGGGACCCAGGAGAAAAGCTTAAGCGTAAATATAGATTTAGGAGCCACGGACAGAGAGGTCGTAATTGAAGCCATGGGATGCCAAGATCACCAAGAAGAGAGATGGGAGTGGGCAGGGAGGAGGGAGCAATGGATAAAAGATGTGTGGGGAAGAGAAATAAGTTTAGAAAGCAGAGGGCTTTTAAAGAGGCAAAAAGAGAATGAAATAATAATTATAAAAATTGCCTTGGAGATAAAGTGAAACACTGTTTGATCATATCTCGTTTCTTATGTGCATAGGGAAACCCACTCGCTTCATTCATGGCGACAGTTTTCAGTATGTCACATTCACAGTTTATCAAGTAAGGATTTGTCATAGTATTGAGTACCTACTCAGGACTAGACGCTGTGTCAGTGCTGAGGATGCACAAATGAATCAGGAGGTCCTCTGTGTTCACTCCTTCAGCCTAGAGAAAAAAGCAAATATTATCAAATAAATGACATCCTCCATGCAGACCATGACTCAAGTGGACTGTAAGGTCCAGCTTACCATGCAAACATGGAACATCCTCTCTTCATGGTGTTTTGCATTTAATCATCTTTTCCTATCTACTGAAAATTTGAAGATATTGGCCATTTTCCTCAGCAGTGTTAGGAAGACATAAAAAAAAAGTTCTCCATAGCCAAAACAGGGTAGAAACTTGGGTGAAGTTAATCAAATTATTTCCGCATGCCCTTGGCTATGGAGAACCCTACCCAGCTCCTGCTTGAGCAAGCAGCCCACTCAGAACCCGGAGGTGAGACTCACACAGCCTCCCGTTCCAGGGCCACCGGGCATGGAGTGGCACCACCACACAGCATTTGAGTTCCAGTTCCTCTTGGCTTTCGGCCATGGCAAAATTTGTTTGTTTTTCCCCAAAGCAAAGTGCTGCCTGGCAGCCAAAAAGGAGAGTTGGTTGTTTGCTCTTTCTCAGTCCAACTTCTTAGATAGCTGTGCTATATCCAACAGCTCTATCTGACTTTCTGTTCCAAACGCCTCCCCTTCCTGTTGGTGGAATTCTCAGAACGCGCATAGCTCTCGTAGGTGTTATCAGAAACTTTTGGAAGGCTACTGAGTGGTACAGTCTGTGCTCTAAAGAGCTGCCTCCAAGCTCAATGACTCCCCTGCCCTTGGAGGACACAGCGGGTGAAATGTGAAAGACAGAATGGAGAGTTCCTGAGCATCTCTCACTTGAATTGTGATGATGAACAAAAGGTAGAGGGAGATTGAAATTGGTGGGAAGATAGTGGGAGAGGTTTGAAAGGGAGATGAAGCTTTAAGACCAATAAACAAATATAATTCATTTCTCAAAGACAATTTAGTTATTGTTTAAGATCTATCTTCTCCTTTATGTTATCAGCATCGTGAGAACCATGAGGGGCTGTGGCACTTGTGTACTTAGTTTTAACTCCAGTAAAGTGCTGGCTAGTACATTGTAGGTGCTCAATAAATGTGTATTGAATGAAGAGCGAATAAATGAAGGCAGAACACAGGCATAAGAGCATTGAGAAATAATCTGTTTAAAAATATATAGGTATATGAAGAGAGAAAGAAAAACTGGATTTGTACAAGTTCATAGTGTCTATCTCTGGGTGGAGGGATTAGAGATTATTCTAATTGTTTTCATTTTGTGAGTTTCTGTGATGTTCTCATCTTTCTATGATTAGCCCTCATGTTTGTTTAATAGAAATATTTTTGAGTAAGGACTCAAAATTTTAAAAGTCTAGAAGGGAATATATAAAACTTAACAGCAGTTTTGTGTTGGACGTGGAATTGTAGAGTTTCATTTTATTCATTTTCTGAATGTTCTATTGCTATTATCATCTGAAAACATTTTTCTAATGAACAACGTGTCTTAGTCTGCTTGGGCTGCTATAACAAAATACCATAGACTGGATGGTTTATAAACAACAGAAATTTATTTCTCACGTTTCTAGAGGCTGGGAAGTCTAAGATCAAGTTGGAGTCCAAGAACTTCTGGTTCATAGGTGGTGTCTTCTCGTTGTGTCCTCACAAGGAAAAAGGGGTGAGGGATCTCCCTGGGGTCTCTTTTATAAGGGCATTAATCCCATTCATGAGGCCTTTGCCCTTATGACCTAAACACTTCCCAAAGGCCACACCTCCTAATACCATCACATTGAGGATTAGGATTTCAACATATGAATTTTGGGGAACACAAATATTCAGACCATAGCACCAGGTTAGTGAGTCACCATGGTAAGAAAACTATCTTGTATAAGGGCTGGGATCCTGGAGTCCACTAACCATGAAGAAAATATCAAATTAAAGAGGAGAAGCAGGTGAAGAGCCCTATTATGGCATATTTTTCAACTGGTGAAAACACATGTCCATAGAGATTTTGTTTTTTAAGTCCCCCTTGGAAATAGCTGTCACATTCACCAGAAGCTAAATTGGTCCTGCATGGTTTCTTCATCCCCTCTTATGAGAGGCTGTGTGTTCTGACTTTCTGTTCATGGTTAAGATAATTTTTTTTCATTGACTAAGACATAGATTTCTTATGCATCTTTCAAATGAAAAATGGTTATTTGAGGATGTTTTGCAAATGCACATGTAGGAAAACGAGAGCACAAAATATCATTGTTGTGTAAATTCTATGAAGACCTATGCAGATAGATGGCCCTATGACACTTTACAGATGAATGAGTTTTATCTAATAAATTGATTTGTAATCTGGTACAAATTAATTTTACTAGATTAATTGGTAATTAATCTGGTAAAATTTTTAAAAATTGTATTTCCAACAGGAATGCTTTGAGCTGTATCTGGTTTGACTGAGGCGGAACCTGAACTCAATCTAGGGACAACCTAAGCGGGTTCAGCCTTCTTAGTTGAGAATCCCAGGACCTCCATCAACCTCTGGTGACCAGACGGTGTGACAGAGCTGCTGCAGGATGAGGCACTCCAAGTCCTTTTGACTCCACCAAATGGGGAAATGAGCAGGGAAATTCTCTTGGTACAAGCTATACGCTATGGCTTAAGCGGGGAAGAGTTCACTAATGAGTACCGTGGTATTGGATTTAATGAAGTAGATGATACAGAAATAAGTGTGTATGTGTGTGTGTGTGTGTGCAGGCTATTGAAATATATAAAAGATTTGAATGGTAGTTATACCACCCCAAAGGGGGAAATTAAAATGTGAGAATACTAAAGCACCTTAAAGAAAGAATTGGAAATGTTTTTGTCTCCTTTTAAAGAGAGGAGATTCACACACACATACACGCACTAGGTGTCAGTCAAACAGTCAAAATTGGCATGGCTTCTCTCTAAAACAGTCCGTGTAAACTCTAAAAGGGTATCCCTGAGTTTTCCGCTTCCAGTCTGGGGGTAAGAGGCCCTTGGTGGCCCTTGCATAATGGGATCTCTCTAATTGGCTGGCTGAGCAGGGATGCAGGCAATTTTCCTCGAGTCCTGATGCGGACTCCTGTCAAACCAATGCTGTTTGCAGGCCCTCGTCTCCCTTCTTAGCAGGAGAAAAGCCGGAGGTGGGCAGGGAGGTGGAGAAAAGCCCAGTGTGAGTGGTGAGTGGTTAGACATAAAGGGGAAGCTGTTATCCTGTCCAGGCCAAACAGAACTGCTATGGAGATGCTGCACTGGAACCAAGAGGCAGGTATTCTGAGGTATAAAGAGACTGTTTTTGCTCGCCTCTGATTACGTGGTGTTTAGTTACGTGATTTTGGTTGCCTAACGCCTGTCTGTGCTCGCCAACTAGTTCATTCTTTCTTCTTCTTCTCCATCATTCAATAACCAGATCCTATTAGTTGTTCCATTTTAATTTCCATCTTTCATTTCTTTTCATTCGGTTTAGGTATCACTGTGTGGTTTTAGCTATCTGACAGATTTATTGCTTTATCAAGATATTCAGAAACTGTCTATAAGCCTTGGGTGGTTGACAGTGAAAACGTGACCACCCTGATTTCCCTTGGCTTGGTTCTACTTAGTTAGTCCTCTTCACTGTGCACCGCTCACGGGCCTGAGAAGTGTACTTCTGTACACTTGGAACTTATAAGATACAGCTGCAGCTGCTTCTATTTGTTCTCTGTTCTCACAGATGAAAGAATAGTGGTGAAGGGCCATCGCTGCTCTGAGGTCAGATGTATTAGAATGTTTTTAACATGTGAATTCAGAAATACTATTTGAACAAATAAGCACCTAAAATTTACACTTACCTGTTGGAACGATCTGAGACTGGAGAAAGAACGAGTTCTAATGAAGGTATAAAATATTTAGACTTGGAATGAGAGGTAAAGCTCCTTTAAAGGCAATGACAGTAACTGTGGTATGTTAATTCTGAAAAACTGATAGTTGATGTAGACCAAAGTGGAGGGAAGAGTTGGATAAAAATCAATCTTGAGATACCTCTTACCCAATGACACTCTCAAAGTCTAAAGTCAAAATATATTCCCTTGGATTTTCTTCTTCAATTGCTGAATGATTGGTATTGTGTTTTAGAAATGCATGTTCTGGGGAAAATTATTTAGAATGTTTTAAAGACTCAACCCTATGTAAAAGGTCAAGAAGTAACTTGCCAATCTTTCTTCTGCCAATCTTTCTTCTCTCCAATCAAATCTGCTTGGCGAAAATAAAAGTAAATGGCGAAGAAGTCTGAATGTTCCATGCCTTAACCACAGGGAAACTCACGGGAGCTACAATCCACGTGAGGTTGTCTTAAACGACTTTTGTCCTTGAATTTTTTTATAAATTGCAAAAGGCAGTGCTGGCTGTAAGTGTGGTAAACCACAACTTCATTTCAGGATGGCTGTTTCATCTTTCTCAGACTTGCTAATGCTCAGTCATCTCTTATGACATTCGTTCACCTCAGGCACACAGGAGAGGTTCCTGTGCCTGCTGTTACTTCTACATGTGGTGTCCCTGATTGGTATTGTGCCAGGTAGAGCCAAGTCCTCTGCTTTCAGGGGATTGCATGGCAAAAATTGAATGCGATCCAGAAAGGAGCAAAATGCCACATGTCTAAAAGATTTGGTTGTCTTTAAAGGGCACTGTTGCTTCTGCAGGTTCTTTCAAGTTCTTGTAAGGGGAAAACATGAAATGTAGATTTTGTTTTCTATGAGAAAGTGCAGGAAGTCAAAAAGCATCCATTTCCTGAGAGCTTGCTGAATGGATGAGGAAATGATGGATGACTCACAGTGGACCTTACTTCCTAGAGCATTTTAAAGGGCTGATACCTGCCAACATTATTATAGTTATTAAAGAGGGAAAAATGAAGAATGCATACAATTTGGATAAATCCTTTTGTAACAGGTGGTTGTTTCTCTCATAATTTTTATGGATTTAAATTCTACTAGCCAGAGGACATACTTTATGTTCTTGTCCATAGAATTTGTACTTTGCCATAGTATTTGATATGAGAATAGCCCATAATAACTACATTATATGGTTATCCTAAACCTTAGATGATTTTGACTTAAATGCCATTTACTGAATGTTCCAATCATATCTATAATCTAAGACGAGGTTTGGCAAACTATGGCTGGTGGGCCTAATCCAGCCCACTCCTGTTTTGTAAATACCATTTTATTGGAACACAGCCAAGCTTATTTGTTTACATATTGTCTGTGGCTGTTTTCACAGTATAATGGCAGAGTTGAATAGTTGTCTCAGAGGTGGTACCACCCACAGAACCTATCTGACCCTTTACAGAAAAAGTTTGCTGACCCCTGATCTAAATTATCAACATTTTACAAGACTATAAATGTGCATATAATCTTTGTACTTGTCTGTGTGTGTGTGTGTGTATATATGTATATATATATATATGTGCATATCTCTATGTGGCTATATATGCATATATACACATGCACACATAGACATATACATATGTAAATATATACACAAAACTATGTATATAAGTATGTATAGATATGCACAAGTATATATGGGTTTACATGTGTTATGTGCATATATATGTATATGTATGTATATGCATGTGCACATCTCAAAATTTATTGGATTCTAGGTGAGCCATCACTAGGGAATATCTGTAATTACATCTGAAATAAAAATCAAGGTCAGCAGCCCCTTTCCTGAACATGTTGTACTGGTTATCCTCCACAGAAGTGGTAAATAATGCGGATGCGGATACAGAAAGTGTGCTCCTGCTCTCTTTCACTCATGGGTCTGTCCCTGGAGAAAGCATTTCTACCAGAGTGTTTGAGGGCCAGGACTCAAGTCAGTTGTCTTTGCTGCTGGTGTAGGAGGCTGGGGAACAACGAAAGCAGTGATGTGGGGACTTCAGGATAGCAGGCTTGGCGCTTGGTTCCTTGGTGATGTCCTATCATTCCCCCACAGTGGGACTCAAAGCCCCACAAGGAGCAGAGGAGAAAAGACAGCACAGCAACAAAAAACGTTGACTGTACTTTAAACACAAATAATGTAGCCCACCACTGCTAATTCATTTTAGTTTGGGAGAAGAATTATGGTGCTTATTGTAGATTAAAAGTCCCTCAACCCAGGTATTCATTCATTTATTTATTCATTTAATGAATGACTAATTGAGCATTAACTAAGTGTCAGGCACTGGGCTAGGCTCAGGGGACACGAGAGTACACAGGATGCAGTCCCTGCCCTTAAGGACCTGACAGTCCAATGAGGGAGAGAGACAGAGAGAGATGAGTGAGCACTTACATTGAGGGAGCTGCGATTCATGTGTGGTCAGCGCAGAGTGCCGTGAAGCAGACAGGAAGGACACCTAACCTAGTCTTGAAGGCTTTGGGGGTCAGGGAAGAGTTCCTGGAGCAAGCAACCTCTAATCAAGAGTGAAGTGAAAGTAGAAGATAGCCAGGCAAAAAGACACCAGTAAGAACAGTCTCAGCAGGAGAAGCAACTTGTGCAAAGGGCTGGAATTGAGAGAGACCATGGTATTGGGGATATGCAGATGGTCTGAAGGGCTGACCAGAAGACAAAGGGTGAGTGGTGGTAAGGGGTGGTGGGGGTGTGCAAGGCTCACTTAGAGCCAGAAATCTCAGAGTCAGTTGGCTGACCTTTTCTCCCCACCGTCCACATCACTGTCCCCAAGTTTCCCTCATCAGCTTTCTTTGGATCTCCCAGGTCAAATAGGAGGGTGGGACACTCTGATTCAGTGCCATGTGGAGCCATACTGGAGCCTGAAGCAAAAGGGAAAATATGTACCCATATATACACTTACCAAAAAATGTTCCCATAGGTTGAATCAAGTGGAAGTAGTTAATAAAAGCTCTACAATTAAAAAGCATATAAAGTCCCACATTGCCCAACCTGGTCACATCCATTGTCAACCCTTATAAAACCGCCTGACCTGGCCAACCTTGGGCTGATTAGAATTCCCATTGTATAATAACACAGGGTCATTAAGTAAACAACAATAGATAGCCTGTCTGTATCTAACTTTTTGATATTTTGTCCATGATGGATTTTTTTGTCCATAATTTAATCTATAGATGAGACCAGAAAGATAAGTAGGAGTCAGATAGTAAAAGTAAAAGTAACCTTATGAAAAATGATAAGGAGTTTGGACTGTGTCCTGAGGGTCATGGGGAACCATTGAAGGGCTTTAAGTAAGGAAATGAAGGGATTGCATTTTTTTGGTTTAGAAATATCACTGTAGCTACAGTTTTGAGGTAGACTTGAGATGTTAGATCTGCCATAGAAACATGTGGATTTATACAAACCCACCAAAAATATCAACTAAAGCGGTTGTTATTAACTTTCTAAAAATGGTTCACAATACAAAATCCCTGTAAATGAGAAATACATTTGCAAATATGCATTGATTTGTACATATGTCTGATAGTAAACATTTGATTATGCACAACTTTTCTAAACACTGTGTTTTTGCGCGTGATCATTTGTTTTGTTGAGATTCTCAAAGAATTACTTGAGCAAGGTGATGAATCCATCCAAGAGTACAAATTGCAGAGGAAATAGTTTTCTATCCAAAACACAAGTAAGTAAACAGATTGAGGAGGTTAAGAAAAAAATTAAGGGAGAAAAAGAAAGATTTGCTAGTTTAAGAGTAAAGTCTAATTTACATCTGAAAATCCTTCTTGAACACTGTTTCATTTACCTAGAATACCCTCCTGGCTGCCTATTAAATTTCAAGGCCCAAATCAAGCTCTACTCCTAAAATTTTCTGATTGCTCCAAAGCATCCAATTTCCCTTTTCTCTCTAGACATTTAGTGGCCCTGAGAATTCAACGTGTGTGAGAATCACCCAGAGAACAGAGTTTGGGGTTCAGTGGGTCTGGGATGGGGCCCAAGAATACAAGTTTCCAACAAGTTCCCAGGTGATGCTGCTGGTCAGGGGCCACACTTTGAGAACCACTGCTCTAGGCCAGTGCTTGTTTCTCACTTTCATGTGTGTACAGATCACCTGGGGGTCTTGTTCAAATGTAACACCTAAATCTAAAGCAGTGGTTCTCAACAAGGGATGATTTTAGTCCCAGGGGACATTTGGCCACATCTGGAGACATTTTTGATTTTTCTAAATGGTTATGGTGACAGGGGTGTTGATCGAGTGGGTACAGCCCAGAAATGCTTCTAAACGTCCTGCGATGCACAGGACAGGCCCCCACAACTAAGAATTATCTAACTCCAAATGCCACTGTGGTGAAACCCTGATCCAAACCATACAACTTAGATACCATCTTAGACCATTTGCTATTGCTTCTTGCAATTGTAAGGGTTGCAATTTCTTCAAGGCAACCACTATGTCTAACAAAAAAATTTTGAGGCTTCTCCTTAGGGGCAAACACTACCTCCTACCCCACCCCACCCCACCTCCAAATGCCTAACATAGTGCTTACTACATAGGGGGCACACAGGAAAAGTTTCTTTTAATTAACTACTCAGGATTGTTTATCCTAGGGGTTCTCAGCTTAAGGCTGTATGTTAGAATTACCTGGGCAGTCTTTGAAACACAAATGCCTGCATCCCACAAGCAGAGATTCTGATTTAATTGTTCCGAGCTGTGGCCTGCTTCTTGGGGGTTTTGTAAGTTCCACAGGTAAATCCAACCAGCAGCCAAGGTAGAGAACTGCTGGAATCAGGCCTTGATAGAGATTCGGCAATTGAAACTAGGAGAGAAGGGCCCTTTGTAGCCTTCTGATCGTACGTATGGTTGCAGCTGAAGAAAGCCTCTATTCCAAAACAATTAGACTCATAAAATGTTAATTTAGCAAGCATCTGTTGTGTACCACCTGTGGGTTGTGCATTATGCTATGTGCTAGGGATACAAAGTTGAAAAGTGTGAGGGCTCTGTCTTGCAGCTATATACAGTATTATAAGTGCCATACGGAAGTATGTACAAAGTGCCAGGGTCACACAGGGAAAGTATCACCAGGGAGGAAGTGGCTTACTCTTCCCTTGGGCACTGGAGAAGTCGAGGAAAGGGTTCCCAGAGAAGGCAACCTCTGAGCTGGGTGTTGAAGGTAAACAGTCTTGTTTAGGAATATCAGGTGTATCAGCGTGGTTGGACTGTCTGGTGTTAAAGGAAGTAGAAAAAGTGGTGGTGAAGAGGGGAAAGTGGCACAGAGCTGGGAAGTCAGTGGGGCTACTTCACAAAGGGCCTTATGCTCGGGGGCTTGGACTGTATAGATAGGAGGGAGCCAGTGGTGATTTTTAAGCAGAAAAGTGATGTGAGAAGATGAGCTCACTAATTACCCTCATCCCTGTCATACTTGGGAGCTGTAACTGAACTGAGCAAGGGGTATCTTGGGGTTGTTGTCTATGTGGACAGAGCCTACTAGGATTGCGCATCCCTGTGACCACAAGACCTTCATCCTCAAGTTCGCTTAGCTCACTCTCCTTGGGCAGAGTCTAGAGGATGACACACTCTACAAAGGGGTGGATTGGGCTTTAGGGATTGGCAGTTTCCCAGGCTAGGCATGGCTGACTAGTGCCCTCCATCCCCTTGGTTGCTTGCCCGTAGGCTGCTTTTACCCCCACTGCCCTATACTGCCACATCAGACATAGAGGGATCCTCCCAAACGGTTTCTCTCTGGAACTGTTCTCCTTTGGCCTCATGGACTCATTTGGACTGTTCATTGCTTCTTTAGCAGATCCTGCTGCTGAGGGCCCCAGCCTCCTCAGCAGCCACAATCAACACCAAGGAAGGTCTCTATGCACTCCCAGACTGATGATCCGCTGTAGAGGGAAGACAAACAGCAGAGCTGGGAGGCCTGTTAAGGCTGGGATCCTGCTCTCCAGCACGAGCCCTCATAATAAAAAGAGAATATGACACCGAGAGGGAAGAAAAAGCCTACATATTCACAGACAGCTTTGGCCTAGTTCTCAGCTCTTTCATACAAATCACTAACTTCTTCCTATTAATTAAAGCAAACTTGAAGTAGCATGTTATACCTGAAAAATCAGCCAAAAAATAATGGCAGTACCCATTGCTGATGAAATTTTTGTGAAATTAATTTATTCATGTACTGTTGGAAGCATTGTACATTTATATAATACTTCTGAAAAGCAATTTTGAAAAACAATTTAAGAACCATCAAGATATTCATAGACTTTAATACAGTATTGATAAAAACCAAAAGCTAAATGCACAAGATGGTTGCTGAAGCATTGTCTATAACATCAAATGATTAAAAATAACCTAAATCCAGGCCGGCCTGGTGGCATAGTGGTTGGTTTTGTGCACTCTGCTTCAGCAGCCTGGGGTTCACGGGTTTGGATCCCGGGTGTGGACCTACGTACCGCTCATCAGCTATGCTGTGGCAGCACCCCACATACCAAATGGAGGAGGATTGGCAAAGATGTTAGCTCAATGACAATCTTCCTCCAGCAAAAAGAGGAGGATTGGCAGCAGATGTTAGCTCAGGGCAGTCTTCCTCACACACACAAAATATTTATATAACCTAAATCCTCAATAATAAAATAGGTTAGTTAAATAATGGCATATAAACAAAATTAAATGTTATGACCTATTGTAAAGAATAATTAAGAAATTAAGTAGAAACAAAAAGCTTTAATCAATTTGGATTATATTCAGCTGCAAGTAACAGTCTAACCACAGTGGCTCAAATAGAGTTTATTTTTCTCATAAATCAAGAAATCCAGTTTCAGTGTTGTTTCAAGGTCAATATCTCTGTGATTATCCTGAGCTTTTCCTCTTGGTCACAAGACAGCTGCCAAAGCTCTAGCCATCTGATATCTTTGAGCAATGCAGGAAGAAGGGGTATGGGAATTCCTTTTTAATTATGAAAGTTAGGAGGTTTCCAGAGGCACCCTCAGCAGACACTCCCTATGTTTTTTGGCCAAAATTGGTTCACAGATCATCCTCTAGTTGTAAGTGAAAATGGGGATAAGGATGATCATAATTGGTTTACCAAACTTGATTCATCACCTCGGGCTGGCCACATTGCCACTTGGAGGCAAGATCAGGGTTTTATTAAGAAGAAGGAAGGGGAAAATGAGTAGTTAGGAAAAAAGTGATAGTCTTCCTCAAAATCAAATGATATGAATCACTTGATGTATAAAACTGTGTGTGCATTCAAGAGAGGGTTGGTCAGGAAGAAAGATGCAAAAAGAAAAAAGTCTGTTCATGTATAGAATTATGCATGTTTGTCCTAAATTTTCTATAACATTGTTAATATAATCTCTAAAAAGAAACAATGCTTTGGTGTGGAGTCAAAGACACAAAGAAAATGACTCCAAAAAAGCAGAGGCCTTCTTTATACATGCTCACCTTCACCAAAAATTGGTTTCAGCTCTCAAACTCCTAAATGATTTCTCGTCAGGTGGTTATTCTTTTCAAACTGAAAATAATGTGTTTATATGAGTAATCATGTTTGTCCTCCAGATCCTCTTGTTTCAATTGTGCCATAGTAATGTCAAACCCTCCGTTTGCAAATGTTCTGTTCTCATTGAGCAAGATGGCAGTCATACCCTTGGCTTAGCATCTGTCTCATTCTTGCGTATCAAAAGTATGCACGTGAGGATGCTGGGTGGATTTACCGAAGGTAAAGCAAGTCCCTGGAGTGTTGCAGGCGGAAGCCCATTGGTCTCTGGCCGAGAGTTTTGAAGGGAAATTCTTGCTTTGGCTGAAGGATCAGCTAAGTGGCCTTGAGGATTTCTTCCAACCCGGAGTCCTCATTTATATGAGCTGAAGTTGCTGTTACTTGTCTAAATAGAAATTCCAGGTGGCTAATCTGCCTCCAATATCTGATGGTTATAAAAATCAATTTAACAACTTCTAGTCTTGTTTGAAAATTTGAGCTGTAGTCTGCCAAGTCTATGGGCAAACAGAAGCAATTCAGGAGCTCCATATACGGCCCAATAAAGATAAAACAGAACAGGAAAAAAAACTCACAATGAGGTGGTGGAGGAAGTTTGCCTTTGTGCTCTGACTCCTCACTCCTACCAGCGGGTTCTGTCTTCCATTGTGGCAGAACCTTCGGGGCTCCCACTCCCTGCAGCCCTCCACCTCAGTCCCAGCAGCAGCCATTTATTTTATGTGCCTTCTATTCCATACACCCAGCAAACTCCCCTACTTCCTATCCTTTAAGAATCCTGCTTTCTTCTTCATGACACTTAATTAACATGATAACAATGAACCTGTGCTCAATTGTTCTCCATTTCTGGTGCCCTGTATGCATTCAAACAGTGAACCGTCTTCCAGAAATACAATGGTGGGAATCTCAGGTTTACTTTGCCAACAGGTAAAACAAGGAAATTGGAGGAAGCATTAATGCTTCTTAATCATCTGACTTATTCTTCCTAGTAGTGAGCCTCTGACAGCTGTCTTCCATTTGACAATGTTCTATTGCAGGCATTTTAAAATAAAGGCCATCACCTGGTGGCATTTTGGTTGGTTAACAGGATGTTTCAAGTTTGAATCAGTGTCATTGTTTAAAAATCGTGAGGTTTTCAAATGCAGCAATACATTAAAAGGATCATATACCAATAATCAAATGGGATTCATTCCAGGGATGCAAGGGTGGTTCAACAACCACAAATCAATCCACATGATACACCACATTAACAAAATGAAAGATAAAAATCATATGGAATATATACATATATAATTTAATCAAGGAAGTGAAAGACCTGTAAACTGAAAATTATAAGACATTGTTGAAAGAAATTCAAGAAGACATAAACAAATGGAAAGATATTCCATGCTCATGGATTGGAATATTTAACATTATTAAAAGGTCCATATTCCCTAAAGCAATCTACAGAGTTAATACAATCCCTATCAAAATCTCAACATTTTTCACGGAAACAGAACAAATGCTAAAATTTGTAGGGAACCACAAAAGACCCTGAATAGCCAAAGCAAGCTTGACAAAAACAAAGCTGGAGGAATCACACTCTCTGATTTCAAATTATACTACAAAGCTATAGATATCAAAACAGCATGGTATTGGCAGAAAAACAGACACATAGATCAATGGAACAGAATTGAGAGCCCAGAAGTAAACCCACACATTTATGAACAACTAATTTACTACAAGAAGACAAGAACACAATGGAGAAAGGAAAGTCTCTTCAATAAATGGTACTGGAAAACTGGACAGTCACATGCAAAAAAATGAAACTGGACCATTATCTTACACCTTACACAAAAATTAACTCAAAATGGATTAAAGACTTGAATGTAAGACCTGAAACCATAAAACTTCTAGAAGAAAACATAGGCAGTATGCTCTTTGATATCAGTCTTAGAGTATCATTTTGAATATCATGTCTCCTCAGGCAAGGGAAACAAAAGAAAAACAAATGGGACTACATCAAACTAAAAAGCTCCTGCATGGCAAAGGAAACCATCAAAAAAATGAAAAGACAACCTACTGGATGGGAGAAGATATTTGCAAATCATATATCTGACAAGGGGTTAATATCCAAAATATGTAAAGAACTCAAACAACTCAACAACAAAAAACAAACAAACCAATTGAAAAATGGGCAGAGGACCTGAATAGACATTTTTTCAAAGAAGATATACAGAGGGCCAACAGACACATGGAAAGGTGCTCAACACTAATCATCAAGGAAATGCAAATCAAAACCACAATGAGATATCACCTCATGCCCACTAGAATGGCTACTATCCAAAAGACAAGAAATAAGTGTTGGAGATGATATGGAGAAAGGGGAACCTTCATGCACCATTGGTGGGAATGCAAACTGGTGCAGCTACTATGGAAACACTATGGAGATTCCTCAAAAAATTAAGAATAGAACTGCCATATGATCCAGCTATTCCACTTCTGGGTATTTAGCCAAAGAAAATGAAAACATTAATTCAAATATATATATGCACTCCTATGTTCATTGCAAGATATGAACATAGCCAAGATATGGAAACAACCTGATTGCCCACCGATGGATGAATAGATAGAGATGTCTGTATATATACAACGGAATACTACTCAGCCATAAAAAAGATTCAGCCTTGCCATTTGCAGCAACATGGATGAACCTAGAGAGTATCATACTATGTGAAATAAGTTAGACAGAGAAAGCCAAATACCATGTGACTTCACTCATATATGGAAGATAAAAAAACAAAATAAATGAACAAACCAAATGACACATAAATACACAGAACAGATTGTTGGTTAGAGGGGAAGAGGGGTGAGTGGAGGGTGAAACAGGTAAAAGGGATCAATTGTACCATGACTGATGGAAACTAGATGCTGGTGAGCACACTGTAGTGTATACAGAAGTCAAATTATAATGTTGTACACATGAAACTTACATAATGTTATAAACCAGTGTTAGCTCAATAAAATAATAATAATAATAATAAAAAAATTCAGAAAAAACAAAAAAATCCCTGTGAGGTTTCACATACAAATCCATATTTCAAGTAGTTCTTGAAGAATCAGAAGATCCAGCAACCCTGAGCCGGCATTTCTCCTGGCTGCCACCATAAAGTTGAGTAGATGCTGCCCTCCTTAGACAGCATAAATCTTTCTAGGGCACAGTTTCCCCTACTCCCCAGGAAGGCCAAGGAGTTTGTGGCCACATATCATCTTATACCTTGCCTGCTTCTCTGATTTACCTTACCTTCCTGGCTCTTGAAGGCATTTGAGTTTTCAACCCTGCTTTAAAGATTACAGACAGTGCTCATTTTGTATGGTTGTGGAGGACCATAAAAATGACTGTGCAAGCTGAAATTGTGCCAAGTTATGTTAATAATCAACAGGAAAATGATGATTGTTCCATAAACTTTTAAAATGTTTGTCAAAACATTAAAACCTCTCTTACTGCCAGTCATAAATATATGGGGAAATGAAAAAAATGTAAAACTAATATTCATTGAGCGCACTGTCATTTAAACTTTAGAAATATTGAGAATTAAAGTGTTTTATTTCTTGCAAAAACTTATCAAGAGTAGTTTAAACTGTGCTTACCTTCTGTAAAATTTACAATATGGAGCAAGCGTCTTTTCTACACTTTAGCAAATTGTCATACTCCTTTCTACGTATGGATCAGCTTCCAACATTTATCCTTTGTGCTTTCAGTGTCATGAAATACATCTGAGAGGTTTTTTAATGAAAAGTTTTTGCTGGTATTATTTCCTCTGGGACATCCTCATCCTTTTCCTCATTTATGTCAGCAAGTTTGCCTTCGTGAAGGTTGTCTGGCTGCCTATCTAGAGTCTCCCCAGTGTGGCAATGTCAATAGTCTCACAATCAACTATTACTTCTGTAACTCCACTTACATTCAATTTGAATTTCACTTATGGTGTTATCACTTTTTGTTTCTTTGCTGCATTTTCATCTTTGTTGGCTAACTCCCTCTTTCAATTATTCGATTTTGCAAAATATCACACGGGTTTATCACTGGGAAATAAGGAGGCAACAAAACTACACACTTTGCTGTCTGTGCGTGAACCATCTGACATGACCGGTTGTTGATCCTAATGCACATCTGTCATTTCTGTAAATGGTTGTGGACTGAAGAACTAGAAGTGAAGTTTGTACTTTATGCAATCACTCACGGTTAATATACTGCGATAACTGAAATTGGAACCATGTAGTTGAAGGGCTGGTGTTACTTAACTAAATCATGAAAACTGAAATGCGTGCATATTGAAACCCTGTAAAGTGAGGACTGCCTGTAATGTCCCCTGTGTGACAAGACAAATTATGAAAGCTTCATAAGATCTAAGATTTAGAATGGACTTTAGAAGTCAGCCAGGCAAACTGGCCTCCAAAGAAATGGCCTCCTTGTCTAGTATCACGTCTTGTGACCATTTGCAGAGCCCTTGAGAAAACAAAAAATTATCAGTTGCTTTCTTAGTTCTTAGTGCACTGATTGCTAGCAAAAACCTGTTAATACAATACTCTAACCACCAGGTGGAGTGCCAGGCTACCTGTCTTGCCCCCCAGGGCCTTGGTGCTGAGAGCCAGAGCTTTCAAATGTGATGGTGGACACAAAAGGAATGGAACTCTGAGTCTATATGGTAAACTCTCTCTGTGGAATCCTCTCTTATCCCAGAGATCAGGCACAGGAAGAGGGACACGGCTTCCCTGGGAAGGCGTGGGGTGAGCGGATTAGACTAGTTCCCCTTGACCCACGGCCTCCGGGACACTATTTTTTTCCCTTGACCCTTTGAGCTGAAGTTTGATTATGGGCCTGGGGGATAAGGAGGCATTTAGTTGGTTTTGGTGGACACCAATTCTAAGCAGAAGGACTTCTCATGGCTCCAAATGGCCCAGAATAGTAAGGGTTCATTGTGAATTCCATGGGCCTAAATCCACAGATGGGTCCCCATGGATGGTCCTTAGCCACTGTGTATAGATGTCCCTTGGGAACATATCAGGGGGACATGATCATAATAGTCAGCTGGTTAAGGTTTCCAGAATCCTGGATCCCATCTGTCTTGTGGAAAATTACCTTGATGGAGTCTGTACCTCTGGTACATGACCAAGTGA
This sequence comes from Tapirus indicus, assembly GCA_031878705.1. Lineage (NCBI taxonomy): Eukaryota > Metazoa > Chordata > Mammalia > Perissodactyla > Tapiridae > Tapirus > Tapirus indicus. The sequence continues at coordinate 22,368,421 of CM062931.1, read as the reverse complement.
GCTATCCTAGATGGCTCACAACAGAAAGGCTCACTGATCAAATTAAAATGCTCAAATACATGAGTTATTAAGTCAATTTAAAATACATAGCAAGAATCAAGTGGGAAGAGATCTGGTATGGTAATACAAAATAGAGTGCAAGTGGGGTAGAAGGACCATTTTTCCTGAATCCTAGGGTGTGCCAAGCTCATCTGTCCTCTCTCTCTCTCTTTCTCCACCACATCAGCCTTCACTACTGATGTTGCTGATTTGTAAAGACCACAACTGAGCTTTGAACAAGAGGATCCACAGGCAGAGGGTGCCCAGAGTTAATGGCACATATATGTCAGAGAGACACAGGGACAGAGACAAGTATGCCTGGTCACAGGTGTAGCTCACTGATTAGCCTATTGAACAGCCATGGGTTTTATTTATATTTCTTGGAGAGAGAATGCATAGGCCATGATGGGTGACACCAATGGTTGGCCAAATTAAGGCCTTATAAACATTGAGTGTTCATGCATATTTTGTATATCCTGATTATTTGGGTTTTCTTGTATATTTAGTGCTTTATATGTCTCATGTATATTTATTACTTCATGAATATTAGGATGGCTTATCCATTTTTTTCTAGCTACATTTAACATACACATGCTCTACTTACAACCACTTACATTTACTTAGTGCATCTTATGAATTTCATCCATCCTATTTGGTTTTTCTCTTCTACGGCATAACTGAATGTTCTCAACAATGCAACAAATGCACATTAGCAGTCAGCCCTAGAATATTGGGTTCTCTTATTCTAACCCATCATACAGATAAGTTAAAACTATAAACCATCATTATCATAGTAAACGATATGGAAATAGCATCTCTTAAACACTTCACCCCTGTCAACATGAGTCCAATCAGTCCAGTCTTTTCAGAAGCCCCAGGGCTGTGACTTGCTGCCAGTTTCTCCAGACCATGAAGCCACATCAAGCTCCAAGCATCCAAACATCACATCTTTGTCATCTGCTCTATTGTCTTTGCAATGTCAAATTTACTCTTTTGGTGTTGACTTCTTATTTGTTGGTTAATCTTTTGTGCATTCTCATCAGAAGTGTTGTTTGTGATGTTTTTGTAAATATCCACCTAGTAACTTGATTTGGTCTTGTCCTCTGACAGGTTCAGAAGCTAAGACTTTTATCATTTGAGCACATTGAGACATAGTCTAAAAGCACATATTACAGTATGACCACAAACATCGTTAATTTTTGGATAAGCCAACCCTCTCATTGTGAGAAAATGTCCCGAAACCAAGACCGAGTATTTTATTTCTGATAGTATGTTTTGTTATCTTGGCCTGTTTTATTTATATGAGTACAAGAAGAGATATCAAGTATGGAACCTATGCAGATAACTACATCACAACAAAAAGTAAAGAATCTTAGTAAATGTACTTTGCATAGTGTTTAACTACTGTTCTAAGTAGTAAGATCAGTCAATATATGACATCTTTTCTACAGAATCATTATTGGTTTTCTTGACAGTTTATCAGAAGAGCTATTATAGCGTATTTGAAATCGGAGGGATCCGTTGGAACAAGCTACCAATTGAAAATGTGTTTAATGTTCAGCTGAGAGATAAAGATTAAGAAGCAATTCACAATGGAACATTAACCACAATCAAATCTCTTATTTTGGTCCTAGGTAATTAGTTCTTGTTTTGTTGACATTGAGTTAAGCTCTACTTCCATGAAGTCTGCTTCAGGACTAAAACAGTCCTGAAAATCTCAATTCAGTCCTTGGGTAGAGTCTGGCAGGTGTCAGGTACCATCTGTTATTGAGATTCTTTGATGCTTCCTCTAAAACACTCAATTTCAGAGCTGTAATTTGTAGCAAGGGCCTTTAGAAGAGTATGAGAGAAAAACAGGAACCATCTGTTGATGACAAGACAGTATAGGTCTGGTTAATTTATTAATCAACATTATGAGTGTGGAGAAGGATAGAATTTTCTATTTAGGTATAATACTACGAATAGTGAGGACATTGACAGACCTCCAGGGTCTTTGTAAGGTGTACGCTCTACTTGCCACCAAATGACAAGGATATTTGTACCTGGGGACAAAATCAGTTTGTTGGCAGTTCAGTGTCAGTCTTTGTTTAGTGAACATTGCACACCCCAGGCTTTACATAGTATGGTCTTTCCACCTGACTTATAACCTTATTGTAAGCATAGTAATGGACTCCATCTTATTTCCTTTGCATCTCTTTGTGTGCTTTAAGATGATTTAATCAAATATGTGATTTGAGCCTTCTAATTTGATCTGTGAGCCTCCCTGTTCCATTTCTGGGATAGTTTGTCTGAAGTATACTCTTGGAAACTTCTGTTGCATCAAAGCAATTTCCCACATGACACCACCCATCAGTCCCTCCATCATTAAACTTCTTTCTACCCTCCCAGTTTACAGAACTCTATGAATTATGTGTCCTTCCCTCTAACTGACTGCTGAGGAAACTGAAACTGGCTGCAATGTAGGTCCCATAGCTATGGTCCTCTGACCACGCTCTTCCCACCAGGCCACTGCTGCCTCCCTGGCCATGCCAGCCAGCCTTGACTCCTGCTCTGCCATCCCAGACAGTCAGGTACTCAAGACTTCACAAAAAGCCTGGTATGTTCTAGAAAATTCTCCTTCATTCTGATTGGAAATTTGGTTCTTTGTAACTTTTATCTGTTGATCCCATTTCTAACCTCTAAAGGAATACACAGAAGCCCTTCAAATATTTAAAGAAGTTAATCATATCTTCTCCTTCTCCCCTCTCCAGACTATATGCCCCCAGCAACGTCAGCTATTCCTCATGTAATAGTGGTGTTCAGACTCTTGGACATCTCTGGTTTTCTCATAAACCATTTCTCATTATGAGAAAACAGGATGCTCAGCACTGAGCAGAATGCTCCAGGTGAGGTTGGATAAGCACAGAACACACAGTAGGGCAACTAGATCTCTTGAACAAAATACTTCTTCTCTTGCAACACAGCATTATTTAAGTTTTTGGGCAACTACAATTTTGTTGGTCTTCATTAGGGTCAACTAACCATCTTAGCACTAGTTCCCAAATAGTTATTTCAAGACTAGACTACGAGATGTAATTGGGGTGCCTTAAAAAAAAGTATCCAGGGCTCAAACAAGTGTGTGAAATTCTAATTCAAAATTAAACCAGTTTATTTACTTATGAGTCTTCTGAGAGGCATCATGACATAGTGGTTAAGAGGATGAGCAGTGGTTTAAATTCCAATTCTGCCAGCTGTGTGACCTTAGGCAAGTTACTTAACCACACTGTGCTTCAGCTTCCCCATAGGTAGACAGGGACAATAATGATAGCATATACCACAGAGGATTAAATGAGTGAATATACAGGAAGGCCTTACAACAATGCCAGGTATAGAATAAGTGATTAGGAAAATATGAATTAATATCATGCAAGGCACACTTTTGAATTTCCTGAAAGAGAATTCTATGAAAGAGGGTTTGAACAATGCTTCCCTTGGTCTTTATCATGTTGAACTATTATCAAGATTTTTCCCATCCTCTGTTCATGCAATTCATATGTGGAATTTAAATGCAGAACTTTATAATCTACAGCTACTATATTTTGCCCTGTTTTCAGTACATTCTTCCAGCCTTTCTATAGCCCTTCATTGTTGATTCTGTCATTGAGTCTATTAACTACTGCTCCAAATCATGTAAAATAAATAGAAGTTTCCCAGAGTCACTTACAGCTATTAACAAGACTAGTTTGCAGATAGTATCCACTGTCACCCTCTGCATCAGCCCAGACACTTCTTTATCTGGGACCCGTGAACAGTTACTGGATTTATGCTAACCAGCAGCCTAGTGCTCCCAGAATTCCCTACTTCTCATTCCCAAGTCATCTCTGATGAGAAGTGTGTGTGTGGCAGGGGTGGGGCTGGGGGGGATACAAAGTCATCTTGTCAATGGCCCTTTCATCACGTGATAAAGAGCATGTCAGGGCTGGAGGTGCATGAGCAGCTTGGATGTCCTGAGTAACTGCTTTCCATTCTCAGGTTTATAATCCTCTTGGGTTAGGATTTCCTGGGACAGTGTGCTCCCACTGAGATATTCAGGGCCAGTCAGCACCTTGTTATTGTCAAGTGATTTTGCTCACTTACAGCCTTCTCTTTCATTTCGGTGTTAAAAAAAAAAAAAAATTGCTTGGCCTGTGGAATTCCTGGTCCCATCTCCTGCCTTTCAGAATCTAGTTTACCTACAGCTGCTGTTCCTGGCCATTTTCTGGCAGTGTCAGAAGAGAGGAAGCTCTTGAATTCCAAGGGTAACTGACCCTTTTTCTCCCAGCAAAGTTGCCTTCTGTCCTTTTAAACCAGCACAGTCAAGTTTACTGAACTGAAGATTAACATGTCCACAGAATTGATGCCCCAGCTGAAAATACTGAGAGGATGATAACAGCTCAAGTAGAGGTAGCTCCTCATTGTTTTTAGTCAATTCTCCACTCCCAACTGGAAAAAATTAAGGTCCCTCTAGTATGGAATCGTTCACAGCAAAGAAGGCTGGTGCCAGTCATATATGTTGTGCACGAGGAGCACTTCCTAAGGAGGGGACGCCAAGTTCAGTGCTCTCTCATTTCATTCAGAGTTGTGTTTATTTAGTTCATCAGATTAGGTGGCAGAGCGCCTGGCAGGGCTTCCCCGGGCCCCACTGCCAGCCTCAGTAGCAGCAATGGATGCACAGAGCACCAGGAGGAATCTCCATAAGCGGCCTTGTTGGGGCACCAGGGTACTAGGGCAAAGGGGGTGGCCACTATGCCCCCTTTCCCTCTTTTATTCCACAGTAGTCTCTGAGTTAAGACCTTGGGGCTGATTTTATTTCCTAAGTGATGGATGAGTTCATTGTAAATAATAACCATAATCAAAGCTTATATTTTATTGAGCATTACTATGGGGACAGACACAATGCCATGTGTTTTAAATGTATTGTCTCATTTGGTCCTTGCAATAACTCTTTAAGATAGGAACTATTATAAAGTTATTCAAATTTTTATAGATTATAAAGTTGTGAGTAATTTGTCCAATATATCAGTTAGGGTTATGCCAGCTGTACATGTTAGAAAACAGGGAGACTTACACAAAAAGTAGAAGTTTATTTCTTTTTCTCTCTTATATATAAAAAGACTGGAAGGAAATAGTGCAGGGCTGATATGGTGCTTCAAGGTGTCAAGATCTGGGACTCTTTCCATGTAGTCACCCGTTATTGTTTGCATATGGCTTCTTCCCCATGGTCCATTAAGGCCACTCAGGTTCCAGCCATCACATCCTCATTCCAGCCAGCAGAAAGGAGGAAGGCCAAAATGCCCCACCCTTCAAAAACACTTCTCAGAAGTGACACATAATGTTTCTACTTATATTTCATTGGCTTAAACTTAATCATGGCCACACCTAGCTGCAACGAGGGTCAGAAAATTATAGTAGTCTTTATTCTAGGCAGCCAAGTGCTTAGCTAAGACTCAAGGGTTCTAATATTAAACAATAAGAGGAGAATCGGTGTTAGAAAACAATTAGCTGTCTTCGCCATAATTAGAACCCAAGTCAATCAGATTCCAAAGTTTATAGGCATATTTGCGTCCTTGCTTTATTTTAGCACATATATATATGTACCTCACTACTGCCAATCTGCTATAAGTAGAAAAATTGGGGAGAAATTTCATGAGGGCTCCAGAAACAAGAAGTGATGCTACTATGGAACTCTGGGGCTATATTTCCAGAACTTCATCATCTTTTTAAACAACTTTATTAAAGTATAATTGACTAATTGACATACAATAAACTGCACATATTTAAATTGTACAATTTGATGTTTGACATATGTATACACCCATGAAAACATTACCACAGACAAGATAGTGAATGTATCCATCGTCCTCAAAAGTTTCCATGTGCCTCTTTGTAATACATTCCTCCTGCCTCTCTTTGACCTCCTCCCAAAGTGATCACTGCTCTGCCTTCTGTCACGATAGATTATTTATGTTTTCTAGAGTTTTACATAAATGGAATAAAATAAAATGTACTCTCTTTGGGTCTAGCTTCAGTCACTCAGCATAATTATTTTGAGATTATGTATCATACATCCATGGTTCATTCCTTTTTAAAATTTTTTTGTGAGGAAGATTAGCCCTGAGCTAACATCCATTGGCAATCCTTCTCTTTTTGCTGAGGAAGACTGGCCCTGGGCTAACATCTGTGCCCATCTCCCTCTACTTTTTTTGTGGGATGCCGCCACAGCATGGCTTGACAAGCAGTGCATCGGTTTGTGCCCGGGATCCGAACCTGCGAACCCCGAGCTGCTGAAGCGGAGTGCGCAAACTTAGCTGCTATGCTACCAGGCCCCCACGGTTCATTCCTTTTAATTACTGAGTTGTATTCCATTATATGGATATGCCACAATTTGTTTATCCATTCACCTGTTGGTGCATATTGGAGTCATTTCCAGTTTTTGACTATTACAAATAAAGTTGCTTTGATCATTTATGTAGAAGTCTTTGTATAGACATATGTTGTCATTTCTCTTGGATAAATACCTGTTCCTGGACAGGCTGGGTTGTATGGTAAGTGTATATTTAGCTTTTTAAGAAACTGCCAAACTATTTTCCAAAAAGGTTGTACTGTTGTGCATTCCTACCAGCAGCGTATGAGAGTTCCAATTCCTCCGCATCCTCGCCAACACTTGTTATGGTGAATCTCTTTAAGTTTAGCCATTCTAATCGATGTATAGTAACATCTCATTGTGGTTTTAATTTGATTTCTCTAATGACTAATGACATTGAGTATCTTTTCATGCGTTTATTCAACATCTGGATATCTTCTATGGTAAAGTGTCTGCTCAAATCTTTTGCTCATTGTTATTTTTTTTCTTATTGTTGAGATTTGAGAGCTCTTTATGTATTCCAGATATAAGTTCTTCAACATACATATGCTTTGCAAAGATTGTCTGTCAGTCTGTGCCTTGTCTTTTCATTCTCTTAACACTGTCTTTCAAAGGGCATAAGTTTTTAATCTTGATGAAGTCTAATTTAACAATTTGCAGAAGTACAATTTCTTAACTAGTTTTGAATGGAGGTATTTCACACTTATTAGATCCTCATTATGACCATCTGACAAACTAATACACGGCATCCATTTTATATAGAGAGAAACACAGGAACATCAGCTAACTACTTTATTTGATTCTATTTATTTGGCCTGTTGGCCATCTGTATATCTTCTTTGGAGAAATGTCTGTTCAGGTCTTTTGCCCATTTTAAATTGGGTTGTCGGGTTTTTTTGTTGTTGAGATGTATGAGTTCTTCATATATTTTGGATATGAACCCCTTATCAGATATGTGGTTTGCAAATATCTTCTCCCAATTGTTAGGTTGTCTTTTCATCTTGTTGAATTCTGTATGATTTCAGGAAGTCATACAGAAATGTTTTTCTTTAACGCTTAAACACTAAGAAATGGTTTTTTTTCTAAAATAAATATTTAGTGCCTGAATACATGATAAGCCCGCTTGGCCTCAGAAATAAGCGATTAGCAAAATGCAACACTAATCGAGCATGAATCTTACTAGGGCAATAATAACAAGGCAAGTCGACTCACTTAGAAATGGAACTAAAAAAAACCCTTCACTAAATTAGTTTTCTTCTCATTGGCAATGTTAGCCACACTAACCACTGAATAATTCATTCTGCATGAGTAGACAGCAGAACTAAAAGAATTTGGACCCTGGAAGTAGTAACAACCAAACAAAACTATTGCTCTTTTTACTTATTTCTTTACTTTTGAACAAAGCTAATAATTGTTCACAGTCTTTGGAGAATGGTTTTGTGTGGAATGCTTTTGGTTTTCATTTTCTATACTTCAGAATTATATGAATTTTTACCACAAGTAAGTTTTTCTTTTGTTACTAAAAAAAAGGAAAGAAAGAAAAAGAAGATCTTCTAGAAGTCAGAGATTGCTAAGACATTATTAACCTTCGGAAGGTTGATACTGAGGCAAGCACTCTAGATTAGGGTCATTTTTCTTTTTATTTATTTATTTTTTTATTGCAGTAACATCAGTTTATAACATTATATAAATTTCAGGTGTACATCATTATATTTCAATTTCTGCATAGATTATATCATGTTCACCAGCCAAAGACTAATTACAATCCATCACCACACACATGTGCCTAACCATTCCTTTCACCCTCCTCCCTCCCCCTTCCGCTCTGGTAACCACTAATCCAATCTCTGTCTCTATGTGTTTGTCCATTGTTGTTTTTATCTTCTACTTATGAGTGAGATCATACAGTATTTGACCTTCTCCCTCTCACTTAGCATAATAACCTCAAGGTCCATCCATGTTGTCACAAATGGCCAGATTTCATCATTTCTTGTGGCTGAGTAATATTCCATTGTGTATATATACCACATCTTCTTTATCCATTTGTCCCTTGATGGGCACCTAGGTTACTTCTAAGTCTTGGCTATTGTGAATAATGCTGCAGTGAACATAGGGGTGCATAAATCTTTACACATTTGTATTTTCACGTTCTTTGGATAAATACCCAGCAGTGGAATAGCTGGATCATATGGTAGTTCTATTCTTAATTTTTTGAGGAATCTCCATACTGTTTTCCATAGTGGCTGCACCAGTCTGCACTCCCATCAGCAAATGAGAGTTCCCATCTCTCCACATCCTCCCCAACACCTGTTGTTTCCTGTCTTGTTAATTATAGCCATTCTGATGGGCGTGAGGTGATATCTCATTGTAGTTTTGAGTTGCATTTCCCTGATGGTTAATGATGTTGAACATTTTTTCATGTGCCTGTTGGCCATCTGTATATCTTCTTTGGAGAAATGTCTGTTCAGGTCTTTTGCCCATTTTTAAATTGGGTTCTTGGTTTTTTTTGTTGTTGAGATGTATGAGTTCTTCATATATTTTGGATATGAACCCCTTATCAGATATATGGTTTGCAAATATCTTCTCCCAATTGTTAGGTTGTCTTTTCATCTTGTTGATGGTTTCCTTTGCTGTGCAGAAGCTTTTTAGTTGGATGTAGTCCCATTTGTTTATTTTTTCTATTGTTTCCCTTGCCTGGTCACACATGGTACTTGAAAATATGCTGCTAAGACTGATGTCGAAGAGCATACTGCCTATGTTTTCTTCTAGAAGTTTCATGGTTTCAGGTCTTACATTCAAGTCTTTAATCCATTTTGAGTTAATTTGTGTGTGTGGTGTAAGATAATGGTCTACTTTCATTCTTTTGCATGTGGCTGACCAGTTTTCCCAACACCATTTATTAAAGAGACTTTCCTGTCTCCATTGTATGTTCTTGGCTCCCTTGTTGAAAATTAGCTGTCCATAGATGTGTGAGTTTATTTCTGGGCTCTCGATTCTGTTCTATTGATCTCTGTGTCTATTTTTGTGCCAGTAGGATCACTTTTCATCAGCTCATTCCTCCTAAGTCAGACAGTTGAGGCCCAGCCCCTGGGGCATGTCTAGAGCCAGATCTGCCAAACTTTGTTTCAGTAATGCCAAGGCACAAAGTGAGCCCTTTCCTTGGGCTTAGAGAATAATAATTAGAATTTATTGAGCATTTACTAGGTGCCAGAAAACCTTCTAAGCATTTTACAAGTATTACCTCTCACTGAATCTTCTCAACCACCCTAGAAAGTGGGTGCTACTGTAACCTCTATTTTACAGAGGACAAAACTGTGGCACAGAGAGTTTAAGTGACTTGTTCAAGGTTGCACAGTTAGCAAGTGGTGGAGACAGGCATTAGACCCCAGTCAATATGGCTCCAGAGTCTATGAAGTTATCCACTAAGGCCAAACATACCAGTTTGCAAGTGACGCAAAGCTAAGCTGGGGTTGGGGAGCTGGTCAGGAGACCCTGGGCCTGCTTGGTCAGATTCATACTACCAGTGCTGCAACCAGAGCAAATTCAGTGGGGGCCCAACCGGCTAGCATGGGGCCAAAGGGGAGGAAATATTCCCCGGAGGCGGAGAAAGAAAGCCCTTCCCCCCTTTATGTTTCGTGCTTGGTCCTCCAACCTTATCTCCTTCCTTCCGAAATTCAGAATTCCTTCTGCTTTAGAGGAGAAAAAGTGTGCAGGGTAAGCAAGAATTTGTGCTGACTGTTTTCATTTTAGAATCCAGTGTGTCTCCATGGGGAAGGGAAACCTGGGAAAATATTTGTTTGAGTTGATAAGTGCTTTCTGCTTACCCACGAGGCAACTCTAAGCTCTCAGGACACAGAAAGCAGCCATTGAAAGCCTTATCCAAAGATAAAATTCTTTATGACCCTGTTGGTTTTCATCCAAACTCTACACCCTTTTGTTCAAATGGAGGAGAGCAAATGCAGTGGCAAAATAGAAAGGAATTTCAACTATCTGAGACCCACCCCTGTTTTTGTATCTCATACAGAGGTGGAGAAAGTCGTCCCACAGAGAAGTGAGGCGGAGGAATTTGAGACAGAAGCCTGGGACAATGAATGAATGTGCTCATTGAGAGGACCAGAGAAAGGATGTATGCCAGTCCCCCAATCCAGCATCACCCTGCTTCTCTGCTCTGATCCTGGCTCACCTCGCTTACCTCCCCAGAGCTCAGCTCCAGCAGGCCGAGGGAAGCCTCCAAGGCACGGGGGGCAGGGAGATGGGCTAAAGAAATGGAGCAAGGTGTCAATGCCCCTAACTCCCCAGTGACTCCATGGCACCCTGGCCTTTATCCTACGTGCATCCGTGAATGGACACGTGCTCCTGTGCACTTGGAGAGTTATGGGCTATGTGTACCCACCACGTTCACCCTTTACCTTACAGGTGTGAGGGGTGAACTGCTTCCCTAATTCACAAACCATAGCTGCACCTGTGGCTATAAGCAGAGAGGGAAAGGAAGAAAAAACACAGCTTAGCCACGATCTTATGTTCACTCTGGGAAGTACACAGTTCTATTTTTTGAAATCCATTTATATAAAAATGCATATATTTGTAAAACATTACATTGTTGAGTCAGATTTAAGATGACCAGGTGTCTTGATTTCGCTCACTATTGGTGACACTAAAGGTGTATAGATGTCTGAGGAAGCATTCCCACTGTAATACACTCAACTTATGTTGCTCCAGTAGATAAATTAGGAAGCACTTTACTTCTTTGTTAATTTCTGAATCTGGGCAAAGCTGGTGAGAGAGTAATTCAAAGTAATTCTTGGTGTCTATTGAGATTCTTAGCAGCTTCTCAGTAGCTCTAGGATCAACAATGCTTAGCCTATAGAATAGGAAAGAGAAGATTTGGATTGCATTAAATATTCAAGGCCAAGGAGCTTATCTAGGATGGGATTTTTTGATGCATCTCAGCAGAGGGATTTAACCTGGGGATATAGTTTCTTATAGACTATTCCTCTCCCACCTGCTCTCCTACCTCCAGTGCTATATTTGGTCAAAAACATGGTCACTATCCAACCAGCAGCAATAAAAATGTTTACTACCATTTGTTGAGTTCCTACAATGTGCCAGACACATAACTTTACTTAATTTCTATGAGAGATGTGTTTCTATTCCCACCATGCAGAGGAGGAAAGTGTAGCTATGAGAGTGGTAGTTCACAAAGCTAATAAGTGGCTAAATGGAAATTTGAACCCAGATCTGTCAGTTTTAAAACCTGTGCTTTTAATCACCATGCTCTAGTACCAATTTGCTTCCTGTTCTCAAACTAGGCTTGTCATTTTCCAAATTAAAACTAGTCATATGGATGACAGATGGACCTGGGTCTCATTAGGGTGTGGAGGAAGTCTTAAGAACCGGCCTTTCCCTCTGCCAGCAAAGCAGAACTGGAGGCTTCCCATCAACCTACAGGTTTTGTGGGGGTTTTTTAACACCAGATAGTTGGTTACAGAAAGAAGAATAAGATGCAATTCACATTCATCTCATCAGGATCTTTTCAAAATGGGAAGCTCCTGTGTCCATTTTGCAGAAAACACATTTCTGCCTGGGGGTGTGGACTTGCTAATGTGGCTTGAGGATGACTTGGAAGAGGGCATGGTACCTCCCATAGGACAGTAAATGTAGGATGTGACTTTTAAAAACCAGAAAAAGAATGTTGTGCTAGGGCTAAGAAATTAGCAAAAAAAATCTATATCTTTGCAAATAATTAGCTCACTATTGCTGGTTCCTTCTATGGTCCTTGGTTCACCCAGATATAGACCCAGTGGGAGTGGAAAAGAGAGGGGATCTGTGCAACCCAGAGACAAGACGCAAGACAGCTGAAAGAGGAAAATTAGGCCCATTGTTCCTAATTATTCCATAAGGAACAATAGGAAATATTGAGAGGTCAAGCATAGAAGGGAGTTGGGGATGGGAAAGAACTAGTTCACAAAGTAGAGAAAACCATATTAAACCATTGTCTAAAAATATATAAATCTCAATAGGGTGCACTTCAGGCCCAAGTGAATATATCCAGTAGGTGAGGTTTATGTCAGCTTTGTTCCATCACCATTTCCATCCTGGGGCCTTTTTACATCTAGCCCTGAGATATTCACATCGCTCTGAAATTCTCCCACCAGAAGGAATAATGAACGATTACTGAGAATTTACGTGTGTCATCCTATTGAAATCTTATAACAACCCTATGAGAAAGGCACTAATATTAACCCAATTTTATGAATGAGAACACTGAAGGATAGAATGATTAAATAGCCTGCCCAAGGTCACACAAGTAAGCGGAATTTAGGATTCAAACCCAGAGCACATGCTTCTAGCCTTCATTCACCATACAGCATTAGTGACAACAAATGGATCAAACTTACCATAAATAATAAATCTCTAAAGGTGGAATTTTAGATACTGTGCTGTCTGGTATGAGCAGACACTTGGAGGTTGGGGAGGCCATTTTTCTCATGGCCATTTGGTTGAGTCAATTGGCTTTTATCTTCAGAGAAGATCTTTGGTATAAATAAGATGGATTCTAAGCTAGTCACTTAAAATATTATATATTTGTGTATTCATGTGAGGTGCATGTATATATGAATAAAGGTGGGGGTTGCAGTGAATTATAAAATTTTAAAATTTGAAAGCAATCTCATGTTGAAAATGAGGAAATTCAGGCTCAGTGAAGTTAAGGGATGTGCCTAAAATCATACAGGTGGGGCCTTTAGCTTAACAAAAATAGTTCTGAAACTGCAATAAGCTGACCTGGAAAACAGAGCACAGATAGAAAGGAAAAGACTTCTTCACACTAGATTCATATTTGGGCAATATAGTCATTTTGAAAGCATTTTTCACTTCAAAGAGTTTTGTTACTTATTCTAATGAGATATTAAAACCTCATTGGCAGTTGCAGGAAAGCATTGATTCTCATAGTTTAACAGACTGAGTGTGGCTTTTCCTTCATGGGTTCATTTCAAAATAAACAGGCAGCTCTGACTGACCTTATGTTATCCATGTGTCCATGGAATGTTGACTGACACTCAGGCTGGTTACCCAAAATCCACTGTTGATTATACAGCTTTAGATTATAAATGGGGGTGTGGAGAGAAGCTTTGTATGCAGTTGAATGAATACTTGTTACTTTTTTTGAGATGCTGATAACTTTAGTTCTCAAAACATTTACTCACTGAATAATTAGGCTTTCAAAGAACAAGATGTTTCTAGAAACCACCAAGAAATCAGGGCAAACTTTCAACATGAGCAATGGCTACCCTCCCACCACTGACGTGCCAATGGCTGAACCTCACTATTTCCTTCCGCCATTGAGATTTTTATCAAAACTCGAAGGTGTTTATTACATATGATTCCCCTGGGTTTTCTTATATTTGAACAATACAATGTGAAACTACTGTGCTTTATTTTTGAGATAAATATTTGGTCTCAAAATCCTCTAATGTTCTATATAGACATTACTCTTAAACTAGGATTAGTGGTTTGCCTCATGTTCCAAATTTCTGTGGTTTTTTTTTCTTTTTTTGCTGAGGAAGACTGGCCCTGGGCTAACATCCGTGCCCATCTTCCTCTACTTTATATGGGACGCCGCCACAGCGTGGCTGACATGCAGCGTGTCGAGGGGCGCCCGGGATCCGAACCGGCGAACCCCGGGCTGCCAAGCACGGACGAAACCACTACGCCACCGGGCGGCCCCCCAAATTTCTGTGTTTTAATTTAAACATTTATCTTTGTTATGATTAAAAAGCAATACCAAAAAAAAAGGAATACATGTTCATTGTAGACCTTCTAGAATGTTTAAAGAAGTTGAAGGCAAAAAATAGAAAACATTGGCAATCCTACCTTGCTTTGGTGTATTTTTTCTATATGTATGGCTTATTTCCCACAAAATTGGTATCAAACTATATATGCAGTAGGTTTTTTCTTTATCTTAACATTGTGAGCATTTTCTAGTATACTTTAGTCTTCTTCAAAAATGTAATTTAAATGGTGTACAAAACTTCAACATATGAATGTACCATTATGTATGTAACTATTTCCTTATTGTCACACATTTAGTTGTCAGTAATGTTTTTTGCCATTATAAATAATGTCCTAGTAGGATGTTTGCATATATTCTTTGATTGTTTCCTTATTCTATTCTAGATATAAAATTATGAACAGGGGTGAGTATTTCTGAGATTCTTTAGCATGTTGCCAATTTGCCCTCCAAAAGGACTGGACCCATTAACCCCTCCACTAGCATTTTTTTAGTAGTTACTGTGTTTGATGCTTTTCTGAGTTTGCTGTTCATCTGTACTTCTCTTGTATATTGTGTCCTTCGCCCAGTGTTTTACTGTGCTGTTCATCTTTTTCTTTTTTATTTATATTTATTTTATTTGGAAGAATTCTTCATTGAAGGATATTTCCCATTCTCTGTAATACTTGCCATAAATATTCCCAAATTCTTTATGTTTAGTGGAACTATTACAGTGAAAAGTTAGTAGTTTGGTAGAATTTCCAAATGAATGCATATATTGTTAATTATATGTCAATAAATCTGTATTATATATTTACTTATATCTCAGTTTTATATATAACAGCTTTATTGGGTTATAATTCACATATCATACAATTCACCAATTTGAAGTGTATAATTCAATACAATTCAATGGTTTTTAGTATTTTCAGGGTTTTAGTATATTCAGTGTTGTACAACTATCACCACAATCAATTTTAGAATATGTTCATTCCTGTAAAAAGAAACCCCATGCCCATTAGCAGTCACTACCTATTTCTCCTTTCTCCCCAGCCCCTGGCAACTACTAATCTACTTTCTGTCTCTATAGATTGGCTTATTCTGGACAATTTCACATCAATAGGATCATGCAAAATGTAGTCTTTTGTGGCTGGCTTCCTTGACTTAGCGTAATGTTTTGAAAGTTCATCATCCATGCTGTAGCATATATCAGTACTTCATTCCTTTTTATTGTCAAATAATCTTGCACTGTATGAATATACCACATTTTATTTGTTCATTCATCAGCTGTTGGACGTTTGAGTTGTTTCCATTTTTTGGCTATTATGCGTAATGCTACTTTGAACATTTGTGCACAAGTTTTCGTGTGGACATGTTTTTATTTCTCTTGAGTATATACCTAGGAATAGAATTGCTGGGTTATATGGTAACTTTTGAGAAACAGCCAAACCGTTTTCCAAAGCTGCTGCACCATTTTATGTTCCCGCCAGCAATGTATGGGGGTTCCGACTTCCACATCCTACTCAACACTTGTTATTATCTGTCTTTTTGATATAAACATCCTGGTGGGTGTGAAGTGGTATCTCATTGTAGTTTTGATTTCCACTTTCCTGATGAATAATGGTGTTGAATAGCTTTTCATGTGCTAATTGGCTATTTAAATATCTTATTTGAAGAAATGTCTATTCAGATCAAATGAATATATTTTGACAGATGCCCCCGTCCCTCTTCCTCCCTCCCTCCCTCCTATCCTTCCTTCTTTCCTCCTTTCCTCTCTGTTACTTATTCTCAAATTTGTGCCTAAGACAGTCAAAAGAGCTGAAATGTGCCTATGTCCACTAGCAGTTGAGTAAGCCCACTTCCAGCACGGGTACTGGGCCAGGATTCACATTAACAGATGTTTTCTATAAAAAGATCCTACCCTTGTTTCCACCCATAAAATAAAGTCATTACGCAGCATTTCATAATTCATTAGTAAAACGGAGTTTTCAAGTTTGAAAGGGCTTTTAAAAATTATCCAGTTTAACCACTTAAAATTATCCAGTTAATTTTCCAGTTTAACCACTTAAAATTATCCAGATAATTTAAAAATTATCCAGTTAACCAGTGAGCTCCTTCTGTAATATACCCTGCCAAATTATGCACACAACCAATGACAGGCAATTTATTACCTCTTGAGGCAGTTCATTGTATTGCTGGACAAAGAACCTTATTTCTGGAAAGTTCTTTGTTATACTGAGCTTAAATCTACTTCTGAAGCTTCCACGCTCTAGTTCTACCCTTTGAGCCATTCTTAAATCCCTGAAGCACACCCACATATCTGAAAACCTCCATCCTATTACCCTCCTCTGAGATTTCTCTTCTTCAAGGTAATTATCATAATTCCTCCACCTGTTCCTCAATCATTGTGGTTCCTGTATAGAGCCTTGACCAACCCTCTCTGAATGGTCCAATTCTCTTATTTCTCTGTGTGAGTGTGACTCCCAGGATGGGAGGGGTGAATTGACCATGAACAAGTAAGAGAAATTTTCTAAATTATGCAGTTTAAGATTGCGTTACTGCTTTTTTGTTATTGTTGTGGCTATCATATGGTTGACCTTACACTGAATTTCATTATCAACTAAAATGCCTGCATTTTTTTTCTATGTGAACTGCTAATGAAATCCATCTCTGTATTTCTGCATATCTCTGTAGGATTCAAATATAGAATTTTATCTTTATTTACCCTGTTAAATGTCATCTTGCTGAATTTGGTTCCATCAAGTAAAGATAATTAATGATAATATTAATAATAGTAATATATCACAAGCTCTATGTCCATTATAATTCCATTTTGAATCTCACAAATACCCTAGGAGGTAGGTACAATTACTATCCTCATTTTATAGTTAAGGAATTTGAGGCTCGGCACGGTTAATTAACCTCCTCAAAGTCACACCCATATTTGCTGACTTGAAAGGCCAAGCTCTTGGGCAATTCACCGTCATGCCTCCTACAGCTTTGGAGCCCAGTGTTCTCAGCCAGCGGAGTCACTGCCTTCTAGTGTTCTGATTTGCAAATCTAGCAAGTGTGGCCTCCATGGTTCCATCTAGCTCAGAAGTTTTCAAACCGCAGAGCCCTGAAGCTTCCATACCTGCTCCAGGAGATGAAGGGCACCCTCCCCAATGTCATTTGACCCTTTAATCAAAGCAGCTCTGCTTTCATCTGTTTTATATCCTGGGCTTTCTCTTAACAATGCGCAGGAAGAAAAATAATGCTGCCAAAAATAAACTTGCAAAACACCCCTTCTAAACTATTGATTAAAACTTTGAAAGGCCCAGTGATAGTAGAGAGCCACAGCAGGCTGCCAGAGCACTCCTGTAACTGAGCACTCCTGAAGGCCGTTCAGCTCGTTAGTCATAACCAGCCCGATCATCCCTAGTCCAGCACACACGTCTCCATCTTGTCCATGAGGATATCCTAAAAATGCTTGTCAGCGACTTACTGAATCCAGATACAGTCACCTTGGTCTCCTTGATCTAAGTCTCCCTGGCAAATACAGCCATGATGTCAGGCTGGCTTGTTGTTGCTGAACCCATGTCATTGTTTACTGCCAGTGTCCACTCTAAATGGAAAGAGTCAAGCCAGCCCTGATGGCCTAGTGGCTAAAGTTCAGCACTCACTGCTTTGGTGGCCTGCCTGGGTTTGCTTCCCAGTCGGGGAACCACATCACCCATCTGTCAGTTGCCATGCTGTGGCAGCAGCTCACATAGAAGAACTAGAATGACTTACGACTGGGATATACAACCACGTATTGGGGCTTTGGGAAGGAAAGAAAAAAAAGATGGAGATTGGCAACAGATGTTAGCCCAGGGTGAATCTTTCCCTGCAAAAAGTAAATAAGTAAATAAATGGAAAGAGCCTGTACTGAAACTGTTATTACATAAGGTCAATGCCACCCTTGCTCATGGTCTTTTCTTCTTCTTCTAAGTCACTAGGAACCATTCCTTTAGTAGCCCATTTTAGTATTTTGTTCAACAACCACTGCCACAACAACAATGACAACAACAACAATAATGTCATAGGTAGCCTTGACCACCTTCCAGGCACTGTTCTAGGGGCTTTATATGGATTATCTCATCTAGTTCTCACACTGGCACAATGAGGTGAGTACTATCATTATCTGCATTTTCAGATGGGGAAACTGGGGCTCTGAGAAGTTAAGTAATTTGCCCAAGATCACACAGCTAGTTGATGGTGATGCCAGAATCGAATCCAGGCATCTGACTGCAGAGCGTGGGCTTCTAACCACTGTATAATAACACCATAAACTCAATTAAAATCTGCCTTTTCTTCCCTTATTGAAAATCAGCACAATATTTCCCGACTTCAGAATTTCTACCCTTCTCCTCACCACCCCGTTCTTTAAATATGCACGCACAATGGCTTACCAGTCCCTCTTCTGATCTCTATCATGACACTGGGATGGTATTCATGTGGGCCTGGAGGCTATAAACTGATTGACCTGTGGTGCTCTGCAGATTACCAGTATAACTTTTGGTTAAACACATTCTTGGGCTCCTCCCCAAGAAGGTCCAACTCAGTACCAGGAGTGGGAGAAAGTGCTGGAATTATACTTGAAAAGTAACTTAGCTATCAGCCCTCCTCCTTGCTCTTGCTTCCTAAAATCTGTCCCTTCATTTTCAGCTATGTGCCACCCTGTATGCAGAATCCAGAACCTCTTTGAATTTCTCCTATACAATCCTCTGCCCCCCAAAATTATTAGTGGGTGATGTGGACTTTACTGAACACTTTGTAGGGAACAGAGAGGAAGGGGTCTCTAACACATACCTCACAAGATAAAAAATCCAAATTAGGTGTCTCTGTCTTTCATGGTCCCTTCTGCTCTCACCGACAACAGGACATTTGGCTCCCTCCTCTTTCCCCTCAACTTCCATGCAGTGCTCAGCCCCCTCAGCTCTTTCTTCCCCTTTCCCAAACTTCCCAACCAGGAATTTCCAAGTTCTCTTCCCTCTCTTAGAAAAAGCATTTGAACTCTGACCCCTAAAACTATCCCCAAACTAATATATCTTTTTATTCAAAAATATTTATTGAGTACCTTTTATGTGCGGCAGTGAATAGTCAAATTTCCTGCTTGCTTTGGTGCCAGAGGCAGATGATAAACATGTAAACCAATGGATAATTTCATACAGTAAGAGTAAAAAGTGCTCTAAAGAAGAGAAAACAGGGCAGTGAGACAGAAGGAGTGGAACAGGGAGCCATCTTGGATTGGTGGGAGGGAACTCTGGGAAAGTCTCTCCAAGAGGTGACATCTGGAATGAGTCTGAAATATCAGTGAGGAACCAGCCAGGTGAAGATCTGGAGAGGAGAGCATCAGGTGTAAATGTCTTGAGATATGTGAGCACAGCAGATTGGAAGAACAGAAGTCGGGAGGGTCAGTGGCTATATGCTTGGCTCAGAAAGTAAGAGAGAGAGGGGAGAGAGGTGAAGGTGGACAGGGGAGCAGGACCAACCATGAAGAACCTTGCCAGCAAAACCCATCCTGGCACTGGTCCAGGGCCTATCCGCCTTAGATGACAGCCTAAGTGGGCACCTTGGCAATCTGAGTGTGTACTTGGGGTCTCACTGCCCCCTAACTGATTCATAAAAGTGCCCTCCCCATGAAGAAGAGTGAATAAAAGTTCTTTAACTCAGTAAGTCAAAGAGCTTCCTCTGGTTATTCTAATGTGCAACCACATGGAGAACCACTGATTCAGAGCCCAGCTCCTCAAAATATAATGTGCACATGAATCCCCTGTGGATCTGGTTAAATGGCAAATTCTGATTCTCACCCACAGTGGCTCAGCACGGGTGGCCTGAGATTCTGCATTTCTCCCAGGTGATCAGATCCTGCTGGTCCCTGGGCCACTCTTTGAATAGCCAGGACCTAGAACAGTGGTTCCCAGTGTGTGGTTCTTGGACCAGCAGTGACAGCATCAGCTGGGAGCATGTGCAAAATTCACATTTCCAAGCCCTACCCCAGACCTACTGAATCAGAGACACTGAGGTGAGGCCCAGAGATCTGTGGTTTAACAAGCCCTCCAGGAGGTTCTGATGCAAGCTAAAATTTGAGAACCATTGCCCTGGAGTACCTAAGTGCTCTCTCAAAGCACTTTATACAACTCGTTTGATGATGGGAAAGTGGTTGAAGGTAATGAAAAGAGAAGGGAAAGCAAATGAGCTGAGTAAACTGGCCACCTGCAGAAATAGACAGGCGTCAAATGCACAGTCTCTGAAAGGTGTAGCCAGTTCAATATTGTTCGGGCAACTGACATAGTGTAGTGCTGGGTTTCTTAACCTGGGCACTATTGACGTGTTGGGCTAGATAATTCTTTGTTGCTGAAGGCTTTCCTGGGCACTGTAGGATATTTAGAGCAGGCCAGGGACTGGGGTGAGACAAGTGGGGCATCTAGGGCACACAATTTAAGGAGGCACTTACTCTCAGGGACCCGCGAGTGTAGACTGGGCATTTGCACGACTCTGAAAGTAAGTGCCTCCTGACATCATGCACCCTAGGTGCCTCACTTGCCTCACTCTAGTCCTGACTGTTTAGCAGCATCCCTGCCCTCTACCTATGAGATGCCAGTAGCACCTACCATTCTCTGTCCCCCATTCTTTTTTCTTTTTCTTTTTTTGTGTGTGTGTGAGGAAGATTAGCCCTTAACTAACATCCATTGCCAATCCTCCTCTTTTTGCTGAGGAAGACTGGCCCTGAGCTAACATCCGTGCCCATCTTCCTCTACTTTAAGTGGGACACCGCACAGTATGGCTTGAAAAGTGGTGCATTGGTCCGCGCCCAGGATCCGAACCTGCAAACCTCAGGCCATCGAATTGGAGTGCACGAACTTAACTACTATGCCACCGGGCTGGCCCCTCCATCCCCTATTTTTGACCATGAATAATGTCTCCAGCCATCGCTAATGTCCCTTGGGGAGCACAGTGCCCAAGCTGAGAACCACTGATATGGTGGAAGGCACAGCATAAGCATTTGTTACAGACTAGGGTTCTAGTCCATGGATCCTCTGGCTGGAGGCCAGATGTAGATGGTGCTTCCACTCAGCAGGGACACTATCAAGAGCAGACATTGAATATTCCCCAAAGATGCTCCCCTAGGTGAAAGAAGCTACCCTCTCCTACCCCCACCTACCCTCTCAGTGGCAGCTGATATTCATTGATATATGAATAAAAATCCTTGATATACAAAAGGCAACTGGAGTCCCCCTTTGATGCAGAGAGGTCAAGGTGTAATGTATGAAAGTTTGCCGCATATGGCAGGATTGGGGTCTTGTAGCTGAGATGTTGGCCCACGGTCTGGGGCTCCAATTCAAGTCCCAGCCACTTAATCTCTAAATCACGTCACTCCTCTTAAACCTCAATCTCCTCATCCATAAAAGAAAATAAAGAAAATACCTACTGTACAGGGCTATTTTGAGGGTTACGTTAGATCACATATTGTCTCACATGAAAACAACTAGTACATTCTTTAATTCATTCAGTAACTTCTGCCCTAATGGAAGATTTATGCCAGTTAGAAAAGGGGGCAATGATATGTTATAAACAGATTTGTAAGTGCAGTGAGTCCCCTGGGAAATGTGCACAAGGTGCGTCGGGAGACCTGAGTTGCAGGAACCACTTGACTTCTCACAGCTGTGTGATCTTGGTCGTGCTCTCCAGGTCTCAATTCCCTCATCAGCAAAATGAAAGGGTTGGAACAGATGGTCTCCCAAGTCCTCCTTCTTTCTACCATACTGTGATTCTGTGCGTGGTGGCAGCAGACAACATATCTTTGTCCTTTAGTATTCTGTGTTTGGACAATATCTTAAACCAAACTTCCCCCAAATCCTTCTCTTTTCTTGTTTCCCACACTTCCACACACAGCCTCCTTCCAATTCACACCTCCAGAACTCTGAAAATGAGCCGATTTCCCAAGCTGCAGCATGATCCTTCCCTAGCCAGCTTTCTGAGATTCAATAATGATGAGTATGGCTTAGGCTCTGCTGGCTTTCTTCAAAGCCTTCTCGGAAGATTGACCAGCTCCCCTAATTATGGACCACTTCCCAGTGAGGAGACACTCCTTTGTTTGGTCGTCAACTTGAGTCAGCAGGGAGGGAGGCACTGTTGCTCCCCTCCAGCCCACCTCCAGGGTGTTTAGAGTAATAGGTAGTTACAAGGGAAGGTGATGATCTGGGCTAGCTGCTCCCCTCCACAGGTCCCTAGACCCCCTTGAAGGACTTGTCATGGAGAGAAAAACTAGTATCTATGGAGCTTCTACCATGTGCCAGATACCCTGCCTATTAATCGTCTTTGAGGGACAATGGCATAAGTCTATATTTAATTAGATACAAATTCTTTGCCATGGCCAAGTCTAGAGGGAGCCAGGTAGAGCACAGTGACTTCATTGAGCTCATTACTTGACCTTATCTTTCCCTGGCTGCGTAATGCGGGTTCACCCGGCAGTGCTGTACCCTGGGTCATGCCTTGCTTTCCATCCTTCTTCCCATTTAGACAGAAATAAACACAGAGATGAGCCTCCCACGTAACGTGACTCCATCATGCACAATGGTTGGAATGAGAACCTCCCGGTTGCATATCTGAACAATGCCAATGATTACAGTGATTAAATCAATCAAGCCCAATTTCATAATCATCAAATGTATAATTTCCCAACTCGGCAGGGTCCCAACACGTGGCATCCCAGCTGTCAGATACAGGAATCAAAAACACGGTAGTAAACAAAACATTTTGGGCTAGGATTAGGTAATTTTGTAAACTTAATACCATATTAATAAGGACGATGAGACTCAATAAAACTCCATGCAAATCTGGTTTGTGATTTCCCCAGGGGTAACTTACTTCCGTAGCTCAAATATGAAGAATACTCCCACTCGCCCCAAGAAATTGTCTCATTGAATGTTGCATTCCCAGAAAGAATCATTCAGTCAATTACATGTATACTTTATCTTATTATTGTTATTGTTACGTAAGGAGCTTTGCAAGATGCATTAGCTCAGGTCCTGCAGAGAGCTTGATGGCAATCTGTCCATCTGATTTTCTGTGCTGATCGATGCTTCTGCGGACCCAGGTTAAGATCTTTAGCATCACATTTAAAGCGAAGAGAGCCTCAGATGGGAAGCAGGCTTCACAGCCTCTGCTCCTTCTCTATAGCTAAAGAAATTAGACGAATGTCAAAGGAGGAAGAAGAAAGATTCTCTACTCCCTTCTTTGCTTTTCACCCAATCCCATTCTGTTTCTCTACGTGAGGCAATCGTTTTGTTTCCTGCTGCAGTTGATTTTGTACAAATTTCAAGGTACTCAGTTGATTGAAGTGTGATAATCAGAGATCCTACAAATTTCTAGGCATTGAAACTCTTGCAAGACATAGGAAGATTAATTTGTCTAGAGCTGTTTCTACCATGTGATAAGTAATTTTGAAAGTTACTGATTGGGATAGAGGCAGAGCACACGGAGGTGCTTCTGCAGTGGCTGTCAATGTTTAACATCTAGATCTGGGTGAATGTTACATTAGTGTTTGCTTTATAATAATTCATTAGCTATTTATTTGTTTTGTGTGTTTTTTTATGTTTTATTTTACAATATAACGTTTTTAAAAAATCATTGATCTGCGGATAACTTGTAAAAGCGTTCACCATATCAACTGGACTAAATGACCCAAAGACTTTTCCCTCTAATGTAGGCAGAAGAATGACCCTCCAAAGATGTTTGTGTTCTAAACCACAAAACCTGTGAATGTGTTTCGTTGTATGGTAAGTGGGAATTACAACTGCAGATAGAATTAAGGATGTTAATCAACTGACCTTGAGATGGGGAGATTATCCTGGAATATCCCATTAGGCCCAATGTAATCATGAGTGTCCTTAAATGTGGAAGAGGGATGCAGAGATGTCAGTGTTGGAGTGATGCAGCATGAGGAAGGCTCGACTGGCCACTGGTAGCTTTGAAGAGAGAAGAAGGCCATGAGCCAAGGAATGCTGGCAGCCTCTAGAAGCTGGAAAAGCCAAGAGAACTGATTCTTCCCTAGAATTCCCTTCCATTCCCTAAAATTCCCCTCCCCCTAGAAGGAATGCAGCCCTGATGACACGTTGATTTTAGCCTGGTGAGATCCATTTCAGACTTCTGACATCTAGAACTGTAAAAACATAAATTTGTGTTGTTTTAAGCCACCAAATTTGTGGTAATTTGTTGCAGCAGCCATAGGAAACTAATACACACTCTTCCTTGATAAGTAGCTATGCTCACCAGTATACCACCAGCACTCCCTTTTCCTTAAGACTTCTCCTTGTTTCTCTTTTCCTTCCTCTAAAGGACTTCAGACTTCGGGTTTTCTCTATCCCTTCATAGAAACATTTACCAAAGGAAGGTTTCTTATCCTCCAGAACTGTTTGGCTCTGCCATACTTATTGCTGTTTACTAAGTAGTAAATTTAAATACACACAGTTGCATATATAACCATTCTTTTCTCATTGACATTAGCTTTTTTTAAGCATTTCCAATTTGTTTTATTTTAGCATTTTGTTTTATTTTCATATTTTTGATTAACTTTTAAAATTGAAAATTTTAAAATGTAAAAGGAAAGTTAAATCCCCATAATCTCATGATGGAAAAAAATTACCTAAGGAAAAAATATATTCACACAGCAGACAAAACCCAGGACCTGGCCAAAGTTTAATTTTCTCCCATCCCACTTTCAATATAAGAGTGAATTGGAAATAAACCAGGTCCCTCACTCCATCCCCATCCCCACACCCATCCCTGCTGGGGATACTAGGAACTATGTCAAACCTTAGAACTGAGATGAGAAAAGAAAAAAATCAAGAATTTGGAACCCGAAGCTGGTCCTAATAAGGGTTGGCAGGAAAAATTCACAGCACCTAGATGTACTGAAATACCTCAAGCCAACCATTTAATTTAGAAGAGTCCCAAAATGATTGTGACTCCAGGTACCTGGCAGAAATAGAGTTCTGAAGGGAACCCACCATTGTCCAGAGCCCCAAGTAATTTCCATAAATAAAATCCCAAGGAAAAACCAGTAGTTCAGAGTAAAAAATAAATAAACACACATGTAAGGAAGGCATCATGACCTCAACAAAATATTCAGCAATGTATAAAAATCCAGCAATGTATAAACAAAATCCAGCAATGTATAAAAAGAATTACACACCACAATCAAGTGGGATTTATTCAAGGATGCAAGTCTGCTTCAACATTCAAAAGTCAATTAATATAATTCATTACTTGTATAGACTAAAGAAAAAATCATATGATCATGTCAATAGGTACAGAAGAAGCATTTGGCAAAATCTAACACTCATTTGTGGTAGGAAGTCATCATGAGAAAGAGCCAACAGAAACTACAGATGGCAGAGGAGAACACACAAAGACTTCATATACTAAAATTATCAGACACAGACTATAAAATTGTCCTGTTTAATATGTTTAAAGAAACACACTAGTTTGAAAATGTGTGCAGGGAACTATAAAGAACCAAGGAAATTTGAAAAAGAACCACATAGTACTTCTGGAAATGAAAAATATAATAATTGAATTAAAAACTCCCTGGATATGTTTATCAGCAGAATAGGTACTGCTGAAAGCAAAATATGAAAGGAAAGTAGATCTCTAGACATGTTAAGAATGCAGCCCAGGGAGACAAAGAAATGGAAAATATGAAAGAGAAGTTGAAAGGCATGGAAGATACAGGAAGAAGCAAAAGAGAATAGATCAAAGACAATGTCCAGACTATTTAAGAAGTCTCAAATCTTAAAAATAAGAAAATAAAAGTTGAATTACAAATTAGCAAAACTTGAACAGATACTTCACCAAAGAAAATTTACAGATAGCAAATAAACACATAAAAAGATGTTCAACATCACTTGTCATTAGGAAAATGCAAACTAAGAGTAAGATGAGATATCACTGTATACCTATTAGAATAGCTAAAATAAAAAATACTGACTATACCAAATGTTGGTGAAGATGTAGAGAAACTGAATATTTCACATATTGTTGGTAGGAATGTAAAATGGTACAGCCATTCCAGAAATTAATTTGGCATTTCCTTAAAAAATTAGACATATTCTTACCATATGAACCCAGCAATCATACTCCTTAGCGTTTATTCCACAGAAGTTAAAATTTACATCCATATAAAACCTGTACACAAATGTTCATAGTAGTTTTATTTGTAAGAGCCAAGAACTGGAACCAATCAAAATATCCCTCAGTATGTGAATGGTTAAACAAACTATGGTTCATCCAATCATGGACTACCACTCAACAATGAAAAGGAAGGAACTATTGATAACACACAAAAACTTGGATGGATCTCAAGGGCAACATGCTGAGTGAAAAAAGCCAGTCTCAAAAGGATACATACTGTGGGTCCATTTAGATAAGATTCTCAAATGTAAAACATTTTATGCCAGATTAGTGGTTGCCAGGGATTAAGGATAGTGATTGGGTGGGAGAGGGAGGTGGGTGTGGCCATAAAGGGGTAGAAGGAGGGAGATCTTTGTGGATGGAACAGTTCTGTATTTTGAGTGTAATGGTTGTTACAGGAATCTACATAGCTGATAAAATGGCATAAAGCTACACACACACATAGCACCACTGTCAATTTCCTGGTGTTCATACTTTGCTATAGTTATGCAAAATGTCACCATTGGGGGATATTGGGTGAAGGGTACATAGGACCTCTTTGTACTATTTTTGCAACTTCCTGTGAATCTATAATTATTTCAAAATAAACATTTAGAAAAAGAAAACATAAGGTATGAGAATTTTCTACAACAGATGAATACTTTACCCAAGAAGCTAAATGAATTCCAAGGAGGATAAATACACACACACATTTCCTTACATGCACAAACACACATAGGCGTTTTTAAAAACTGAAAGAGGATTGTGCTGCATACAAAACTCTAATGCAGCTTGCTTTTTCTCTTACCAGTGCACATTCCATGAGAGATCTTTTTTATCCTTGTCTTACAGTAAGCAAAATGACTTACTGATTAGTGTGTACATATTAGTTGTACATATGTAACCTACATATGTGTAGGTTTCATAAATGGCTGCAAAGTATTCTATTTTATTTTGTTTTACATTTGTTCTTGGGACTTTTCTGGAGATTTAAGATTATATTGAAATTTTTCTGAAAAGAGTGAGCATTACCTTTCCTCAAGTTGCTGGATGTAGAGTATTTGCTAGTTATTGACCTGTGTGGTAGAGGTTTGGAAAGTGAGGTGAAGAACATGGACATTCTCTGCTGAGAATCGAATTGGCCAGAGCCAATCAAAGAAAGAGTTAACTGCAGAAGGACTAGATAATCCTGCTCCAGTGGGATTTGGAGATCAGATTCTCTCCCACCTGGCCTCAGTCAGAACAAAGATATTTTGAGTCATTCTTCCATTTCCAGACCATTGAATCCTAAGACCTCAAGCAAATTCAGCTATTGACTTTCTAATATCTCTTTTGAAGATTAGCAGACATACACCATTGTCTGAATTGTGAGATTTTCATAGAACTAATGTGGCCAGAGATTTATATCACCTTTTTACGTACACCAATCTACAATCTTCTGTTTCAGCTATAAGGTACACTTTTTCAAATGCTATTCTTTAAGCAGCTAAAAACTCAAAACCTACCACAGTAAACAAACGTGAAGTTTCTTTTCTCCCACCACTCCCAGGCAATACACAGCACCATGAAAACCAAATAAAAAGATGGACCATGAAAGAAAGTATGCATCCTTGAGATCAACTACCTCCTTTTAATAATTGTGCCTCTCAGCACGTTGAATGGATTAATTAATAGTGATTGCAGAGTCATTTAAAAACCATAGCTCTCTGTATCCATGGTATTAAACACTGTGATAGACTATTATATTAAGCATTTTTAAATGGAGCTAATATTCTTCCTTTTAGTATCTTTCAAATCTGCTTTATTCTTTTCATTCCCACTGCCTCTGCCCTAGATCCAGGCCTGACCACCCCCTTCTAATTGGTGCCCCCTACCTCCAGACTATCTCCTCCCCAAGCCATAATTTATGTCACAGGAAGAAAAATCTTAAAATAGTTTTTGACTTCTCTCTCCTGCAAGGCCTTCAGTGGCCACATGGAACCTATAATTTTGAGTCCAAACAACTTGTTCAAGCAGCAAAGCGGTAAACTGGAAAGAATTCTAGTGGCAACATATTCTTATTGTCCTTATTGTCCTTATTGCTGCCTCAAGGTCATCACCACACAATGCAATCACATATCCCACTGCCACACTCTTCGTGGACCCTCCACCTCAAAGGCCAGGTAACACAATGATGGAGAGCAAGGGTTCTGGCACCAGGCTGCTTGGGTGTGCATCCTGCCTCTGCCACTGGCTATCCGTGAGACCTACAGCAAGGTGCTTAGCCTCTCTGGGCCACACTTTCTTCATGTGTAAAATAGGGTAATAAATGTACCCCCTCACTGGGTTACTCTGTTCATTCAGTAAGTTAACATTTATAAAGTGCTTAGAACAGCACCCGTGCCCTACAGTAAGCACAAAATAAACAGGGACTTTTCTTACTTACTACTGTATCCTCAGCCTACGACAGTGCCCAGCACATAAGGGAAACTGAGGCTTGCAGAGGTTAAGTGACTTGCCCCAGAGCACATTGATAGTAAGCCTCTAAGCTGGAATTCCAGTCTCCAGGGTTGGCTTCAGAGCTTGCCCTCTTGATAACTACCTCATCCCCTGGCTTTTCACACAGCAGAGACTCCTTAGATGTTGCTCAAATGGTTTACTAAAATATCTTGAACATTCTAACTTTGGGCCCTTTTCACATACTGTACCCCTGGCCTGGAATACTCTCTTTTCCAACAAGTGCCCTCCCACCCCAGCAATTTCTTATCAGTTCAAAATGTTCCAAAGAGTCCTCTTCCTTCTCTGAATTTTTATGGCACTTTAACTGCCTATAAAACTCACTGGCACTGACCACATCCTGTCTTGTACTGTAACTTGTCTTCTTTATGTGCCTTGTTTCCCAACAAGACTGTAAATCCATTGAGGATGGACCGTGTTTGCCTCACGGTTCTTTGTGTTCCCAGCAGGGACTACGACGGCGGCTTGCCCAGAGCAAACTCTCCTTAAATGTCTGCCAATTGGTAAATGGGCACAAAAAAACCTAGGAATGGACAAAAGTATTCTCACCACTGCCTCTTTTCCTGCTACAGCACATCCTGCCTCTCATTCATGACTGTTGGGAGAGGAAGAGCTTGGGAGCTGGAGGTTAATAACACGCATCCCCCATATCTTTCCTTTGTGTCGGCCACATCTGGTACTTTTGGTGTACAGGGAGTTTCTGAAAATGAGTTAA
Organism: Tapirus indicus; assembly: GCA_031878705.1. Classification (NCBI taxonomy): domain Eukaryota; kingdom Metazoa; phylum Chordata; class Mammalia; order Perissodactyla; family Tapiridae; genus Tapirus; species Tapirus indicus. Next base: position 22,338,826 of record CM062931.1, on the reverse strand, counting down.
TTGCATCTTTTTCTGGAGGTTCAAGGGAACCTAGAGAGGCATCGTTTTTTTCTCCCTCAACTTGGGACCAATTGAGACTTAGATACAGGAGGCAGGCAGAAGAAAATAAAAATATCACCCACATTACAGGAAATGCACACCCATTTCCAGTGTAGATAAAAGCCAGGTTGGAGACTGTGGCTTAGATCTGTTGGTCAAGTGATGGGTTAATCCTGACTCCCAAAATTAGGTAGACTTACACACCCAATCATAAGCAGCACTGGACAACCACTGGCCTCCCCAATGGGGCATTGCCCTAGTACAATTTAGTGTGTGGAAGAACAGAGAACATGTAGGTAACTGTCTCCAAAGAGGAGAGGAAGGGGCTGGTTGGAGCATGCTCAGAGCCATCTTCCAAATTCACCCATCAGCTACGTCATCCTTCCTCCACTGAGGAGGCTGAGTGAGGGAATGATGAGGAGAAGAGCATTTCTCTGTGTGCCTCCATGTGGAAACATAAAATCAAGGGGAGAGAAGTTCTCCCACAGCGGCCTCCATCTTTCTTCACCCACTGGGCTTAACCATTACTTCCATGGTCAACCAGAAGTGAGGCTACCCTCTCAGGGAGACAGGTCAGCAGTTTATTAGAGCAATCCATCCCGTTTTCATGAGACCATTATCTCATTACCAATCACTTCCTGAGTGGATCCTCCTAGGACCTGTCCCAGGCAGCCTAGATTTTGCTCTGAGAAAATTCTGAAATGAATCAGAACCATACATTAATTAAATTAACTCCACGGCCAGCTGATGTGAGTTGCATTTTGTCTCCCTAAAAAGATATGTTGAAGTCCTAACACACAGAGCCTCAAATTGTAACTGTATTTGGAAATAGGGTTATTAGAAATGCGATTAGTTGCATTAAAATGAGGTCATACTGGAGTAGGATGGGCCTGTAATCCAACATGACAGGTATCCTTACCAAAAGACAGAGACACAGGGAGAATGCCATGTGAAGACAGGCAGAGATTGGAGTGATGTGTCTACAAGCCAAAGAACACCAAGGATTGTTGGCAGTCAGCAGGAGCAACGAAGAAGCATGGAACAGATTCTCTCTCAGAGTCCTCCAAAGGAACCAACCCTGCTGACACCTTCATTTTGAACTTCTAGCCTCCAGCGCTGAGAGAATAAATTTCTGTTGTTTAAAGACACCCAGTTTGTGGTACTTTGTTACAGCAGCCCCAGGAATTTAATACACCACCCTATACCCAAGACTGGATGTCCACCCTATTTCTCCCCACCCTCCGCGTTATATACAGACATATTCTTGATGTAATTCACCAAGCATCAGAGAAATAACGCTTCATTAAGGCATTCGTTACCCTTCTCAGGAATAATAATTTCAATAGCTAATTTCTGAGAAATCTTTACTTTCTTCTTCCCAAGTGTTTATACTGTTATTCCTAGATATTAAAGTAAGGATTCAATGATTTGGGAAATAACTAAGAACAGATGTGTTGAAGAAATATAAAGATGTGTATTTTGACTTTCAGAAAGAATTTATTTTAACTTCCATTTTACATTTAAGCAGGCTTTTTCAGGGGAAGGTGTGGATATAGATCTAATGGATATTAATATTGTGCTAAATTAATTTTGAGTTTTGTCAGCATATATCCATCCTTAGACCATTTTCAATTAAGGTCTATATGCATATGCTCACTTCAACATTATTTAGTATATGCATTTTGTACATATTACCATACCACACTACAATAACCAGTTGTTATTTAGAGTTCTATAGCATTTCACTATAAAGCATAGTTTGTTTATCCATCCTCTGCTTTGGGACATTTTTCCACTTTTGTCTATTATAAATAAAACATCTTTGTATGTATTTTTTTATTTCTCTTAGATTATTTCCTTAGGTTATTTTCCAAAAAATATTACTGGGTCAAACTGTTAATAGTATGTTACATGTTGTCATGGTACTCTCAAAAAAGACTGATACAGTTGACACCACCACCACCGATGTTATCAGAAGGATTTAAGTATTTTTTAAAGCTTCATTTGGCAAATGTATAATACCAAATATTATGTATTTCTTCATAAACCTTGAATACATTTTTAAAAATTGGTATTATAACCAAATAACTTATGGGGCTGAACTACATTTGTTTCTTGCCCCGGCTGTAGAGTAACTTCTTCCACGTATCTGCCGTGTAAAGTCCTTGGGAAAATTGTTAACTACTTTTATGGAGCTTTCAGTTTACTTGTACAGCTAAAATTCACCAAATAGTTCTGCTGTCACAAACTCTAAAACAGTGGACTTAAGAGGAGACTCACTGTTTTACCACTGAGCAAAAGACAAAGGGATGGTTTGATCTGGTGTCAGAAAAGATACCCAACTAAATCCAATTCAGCTGAAACCTTTGATGCATACATGTACTGTTTCTAATGATCGGCTGCTTATTCCATTAAAAAAAAGAAATGGGGCTGGCCCTATGGCATAGTGGTTAAGTCCAGCACGCTTTGCTTTGGTGGCCTTGGTTCAGGGGTCTGGATCCCGTGTGTGTAGGTGTGGACCTACACCACTCATCAAGCCATGCTGTGGTGGCGACCCACATACAAAATAGAGGAAGACTGGCACAGATGTTAGCTCAGGGCGAATCTTCCTCAAGCAAAAAAAAAAAAAAAAAAAAAAGAAAGGGGGCCGCCCGGTGTGGCGTAGCGGTTTCATCCGCGCTTGGCAGCCCGGGGTTCGCCGGTTCGGATCCCAGGCGCCCGCCGACGCACTGCGTGTCAGCCATGCTGTGGCGGCGTCCCATATAAAGTGGAGGAAGACGGGCATGGATGTTAGCCCAGGGCCAGTCTTCCTCAGCAAAAAGAGGAGGATTAGCAACGGATGTTAGCTCAGGGCTGGTCTTCCTCACAAAAAAAAAAAAAAAAAAAAGAAAAGAAAAAAATGTGATTTGGTTTTCTTCTTCTTTTTTTCTTTATTTCTTTGTTTCCTTTTTTTCTTTCTTTCTTTCCTTTTTTTGGTAACTTTGGAAAAAAGGAACGTATAAAGAACAAAATTTAACTTATGCAAGCCAAGACAATTCAATGGGGAAATTTTTCAACAAATAGTGCTGGGACAACTGGATATCCACATGCAAAAGAGTGAATTTTGACCTCTTCCTCACACCACATGCAAAAATTAACTCAAAATGGATCATAGGTAAATGTAAGAACTAAAATCTTAAAAATCCTAGCAGAAAGCATAGGAGTAAATCTTCATGACTTTGGATTAGGCAGTGGTTTCTTAAAAAGCACAAGAAACAAAAATAAATGAATTAGATTTCATCAAGATTTTAAATTTTTGTGTGTCAAAGGACATCATCAAGAAAATACAACCCACAGAATGGAAGAAAATATTTGTAAGTCACATATCTGACAAGGGGCTCATATCCACAATATATAAAGAACTCTTACAAAGATAAATAACCCAATTAAAAAATGAGCAGAGAATTTGCTTAGATATTTACCTAAAAAAGATATTCATATGCCAATAAGCATGTGAAAAATTACTCAACATCATTAGTCATTAGAGAAATGCAAACCAAAACTACAATGAGATACCACTTCATACCCACTAGGATGGCTAAAGTAAAAAAGATAGAAAATAACAGGTGTTAAAGAGGATGTAGAGACGTTGAAACCCTCACACATTGCCAGTGGAAATGTCAAACGGTGCAGCAGCTTTGGAAAACACGTGTCCACACAAAAACTTGTACATGAATGTTCATGGCAGCATTATTCATACTAGCCAAAAGATAGAAAAAACCCAATGTCTGTTAATTGATGACTGTGTAAACAAAATGTGGTATATCCATGCAATGGAATGTCATTCAACCACCAAAAGGAATGAAGTACTGTTACAAGCTTTAACGAGGATGGACCTTGAAAACACTACACAAAGTGAAAGAAGCAAGCCACAAAAGACTGTACGTGACATGACGTTATTTATGTGAAATGTTCAGAATGGGCAAATCCAGAGACAGACGGTAGATGAATGGTTGCCTGGGTCTGGGATGAGGTGGGGAAACTGGAATAGGGAGTGACTACTAATGGGGACAGGGTTTCTTTTTGAATATGTTCTAAAATTAGATTGTGGAAATGGTTGTGCAACTCTGAATATACTAAAAACTGAACTATATACTTTAAATGGGTGAATTTTATAGTATATGAAATATATCTTAGTAAAGGTGCAAAAAAATTTTGTTTAATTGTGCCTTATCCCACCACCAGAGACAGTACTCTTAATATTTGCCATATTTATCAATTTTGCAGACCTCCCTTCATGAAGGTTTGGTGAGTGGTGAAGAGGGAAGTCATGGGGATGTTATGATTAGACCATAGACAAGATACCTTTTCTCCTCTGCATATTAAGTCTAGTCTATTTATTATCCACATTTTAATCAAAGCAATAAATAGTAATATGGGAGACTTAGTTAAGCCAAGAGCCAGGTCATAATCACTGACTTCCCTTCTTTTCACCTTCTCTCCAGTCAAGCTCCTTCAAAGGAACACCTGAATCCACTTGTTTCTCTCCACTCCATTTCTTCTGCTCTAAAGGCAACACCATTTCTCACTTGGATTGTTGAAAGAGCCCCTCTAACAGTTGGCTCTGCCCATACTCTTGCCGACTTGATATCCATCCTCCGCTCAGCAGTTAGGGCAATCTCTCTCTTGCTCAAAACCCTTCAATGTCTCCTTTTACATTAAGACTACAGTTAAAATTCTTTAAAGTGACTCACAAGATGATAGGCTTCTGTTGACGCTTCCAACTCTAGGACTTTTCACCTCCCACCCTCCTTACCCCATCCTTGTTCCAACCACACTTCATTTCTTTCACCTTCTAGTACATAATGCTCTCTCATTCTTTCTTTTCTACTGCTTTCTCCAGCTTACCTATGTCTACCCCTAGCTCCCACTCCCCACTCACAGTTCCCTTCACCAATCTATGTCCAGCCTACTCCTTCTCATTCTTTAGGAATCATTTGGACATCACTCCCTCCAAAACTCTTTCCTGACCCTCATGGCCCCATCAAGTGCCCTTGCTAAGAGCTCCCACAGAACCCTGTGTTTCCCCTTTGATAAATAACATTGATTGCATTAAATTGGAATTGCCTATTAGTTTTCCTCAACTTCCCCTTTACCAGCTAAGTGACTGTGGGCAAGTTAGTTAACCTCTTCTGGCTTCATTTCCTCACATGAAAATTGGAGATAAAAATAATACCTACCTTATAGCCTTGCTATGAGGATTAAATGGAATAATATTTGTAAATCACTAAGAACAGTGCCTGGCACATTGTAAGTGCAACATAAGTGTTTTTTAGAAGTGTTGTATACATCTCTAGACTTGTTCACTGTTGCATCCCCTATAAATGTTATTGAATAAATAAGTACATCAATCAATTAATCAAATTAATGTAGAGATAACTCAAAGCAAGCTCATATTTTCAAGATCCAGGAGAGATGATGGATATGAAATGAAACAAGTTTCCAAAGAAGGCAAGAGAATCTAGAAGCAAAAAAATGGTAGCAGTTTAAATTAGTGGAGAAAGGATAGGTTATTCACTAAAGAAAACTTGGATCATTGGTTAACTATTTGGAAAAAGCTGAAGTGAGAACCCACTCACAGCATTAAAGTAATTCCACATGCAACTACTAATTGAAAAAGAAAATTTTAAAAGAACCACGAGAAAACAAAACTCAGTATTTGCCTGATCCTGGGGTGTGGCTAGATCTCTGTAAACATGGCACAGAGAGTATTACTTATCGACATGGAAAGATGTTCTGTCTAAGTTGGGAGCTCTCTAGGTGAGCTGGAGGAAGACTGCTTCGGTCCATATCCCAGTGCTACCACTTATTGTTGTGTAACTTTGGACAGGTTACTTAGCTTCTCTGGGCCTCGGTTTCCTCATCTAGAAAATGGAGATTGTCAACCACACAATGTGTTATGAGGATTAAATGAAATAATATTTGTATATCACAAATCATATAGAATGATGCCTGACTAAACCTATTTTTATAGCATAGATTTATATAAAATTATGTCAGCTGGTTATATCTCAGAGGTAGGATTATAGGTATTTAAGTTTTTCTTCCTTTTAACCATATTTTCTCATTGTTCTACAGTGAGCATGCACTGCTTTTAAAATAAGAAAAAAGAACAAAAGTTATTTTTAACTTTTAAAAATTATTTTAAAATCTCATTGTAGAATATTTGCAGTCATGCGAAAAATATTCACGATCAATTGTAAGAGGAAAAAACAGATTTATGAAATAGTATATACAGATTAATTTCCATTGTGTAAAAAATATTTAATATACGGATATATACAATCATACATGGAAAAAAACAAAGAATTTACCACATTAGCAGTGATTGCCTCTTAGTGTTTGAATTATGTGTGATTTTTGTTTTCTCCCTTTATTCCTAAATTTTTCAATATGGATATGTTTACCTGTGAAGCCAGAAAAAAAAAAGTGATTTTTTTTTTTTTTTAAAGAAGCAGCATGGACCTTGGTCAGGGTAAAAGATAGGTTTTCATCTAAAACAGAAGGGAAGAAAGGATGGGTACAGATTCAAAGGTGGAAGAGAAGGAGTGAAGAATCACATATGATGATCTGTAATTTCTCTGAAATAGGAGATAAGATACAGAGAATGGTTTAAGCTTTGAAGTAGCTGTGGGGAATGAAAAAGGGCTAATCAAAGGAAGTGAAGAAAAATTTGTGAGCTGGGACGAAGGGCCCACTGTGTTGAAGAACCTAACTTCATAATAGCGTGTGCTGTCAGCATTTTGCCCCCAGTGCTCAGCAGCACATGTCAGGAAATGGAGACAGATTGACCTACGGCTGATAAGAGGTGACAGGAAATACATCACACATAGCAGAAGGTCTAGGTTATGCATCAAAATACTAACAGTGGTTATTTCTGGCTGTTGGGATTATGGTTGGATTTTTAGTTTCCTTCTGTAACCTTGCGAGCCTTTTTTATAATTGTCAGATATTATTTATTGATTAAATTTTTGGCAAAAAAAGATGGAATTATTAAACAATGCAAGCAAATATGTAAATGTAAACCCTCCCTCCAAAACTTATCATCTAGAACAACCACTTGTTAACATTTTGGCCAACATCTTTTCCTCTAAGCACATATACGTACACATACATGGCAGATTATATTGCACCTATGACCTCCGCAAGTCGGAATATAAATGGTCACAACTCTTAATAGTTTTACTATTTGCTCAAGTCCACATATGCCACGTTAGTAGGAACTCCCTTAAGTTCTTGCCAGCCTCGAAACTGTCTAAAAATCTCAGGAACTTTCTCATTCCAAAGGATGTAAGTGTTGCTGTCAATGCCAGGAATCATGGGAATTGGAACAATGTCAATACAATTTATGCTTTTCACTTCGTCACCACAACATGTCGCTGTTAAAGACTGGGCCTGCACAGTTCAACAGGCATGACTCCTCTGTTACACTGAGTGGTCCCCGTTCACCCCACTCCTCACCTGCCCTGCTGGGGTGTCTCAGCTTGGGCTCCAAAGGTAGAGTTTTCCTTCGCCCAGTCAACACTCTGCCAAGGATGACAATTGGGCCAAGATGTTTGGTTCTGAAGACACTGACTAGTGATAGGAAATATTATTAAATAGGGAAGGGGCACATGCTGAGTTCAAACCAGCCCCCTTCTGTGTATTCACAGGTGCTTGTATTGAGTCCAAGTCACCACCATGTCCTCAAGGTAATTTTAGTTTGGGGGTCTCTCCATACTTCCTCACTAATTCTATACCCAGCCCTTTCCCCTATTGCACCATCCCCTCACCTATAGGACTACTACTTATTTACATATGTGTACGCCTTCCTTTCTAGATAAAAAGTTCGTAAGGCAAACAGCACGCATTATTTATCTCTGTCCAGTGGTGTGCTGGAATCAGCTCATACCTGCTCACAAGAGCCAACTGTTCACTTTTCAGAAATGTTGTGAGCTGATTGTTAAAACAGCCATTATTTAAAATTAAATCATATAAATGTACAGTTAAATAAATTATATTGACCCCAAACTTAATAAACACTCAAAACTCATCACTTCCTAATTACCACATTTAGCTATTATCTGTGCACTTGACGTTATTTGTATCTGTTGTATCTGTATGGTAGAAACACTATATAATGGTGTGCTACTGTGCATCTCTTCCCAACTTTGTGTGCAGTGGTGTCATGTTGGGAGTATTTGCACTATGAAAATCGACAAACACTGCAAATCAGCTCCCTCACTCAAGAGCTAGTTGTTTAACCTTTACCAGAATACCACTGACAGTCTATTCCCAGCAGCTGGAATGACAAGGTACCCAATAAATGTTGGATGGATGGATTGATGGGTGGTGGGAAAGAATAATGGGAGAGGGAAGAGTTATAGAGCCTTGAAGACAGGAGTTACAGCCATGAGAGGATGTTGGCTAGGTGGGGTACTTAATATTCTGCCCTTTACCTTGCAGCCTGCCCAGCCAACAACCTCAATTGTTCCATTTCCTTCTTTTGTAGGTTTCTCATGTTGTGTTCTTACATATTGTGCAAAAGAGTGTAATATAGTACAGAAAGTGTGGTCATCCTATTTCTGAATTCTATGTTGCTTCATCACATTTCAAAAGAGGTATAAATTTTGTATTCTTGTTCGTTCCACCGGAGATAGTGGTGTGGCAATGCACGCTGCAGAACACAGGAAGCCCCGCATTTACCATTCACGACATATTTACAACTAGATCCAGCGGAAGGTAAGCAGGGGTGGAGTCCTTTTGTGGCAAGGTTATCTTTACCACAAGTTCCGTTCCCATATGCCATCTTATCCCAGTGAGTATAAAGAATAGGGAACTAAATATTACTACTAAAGCTAAGTATTTTGTGCAAATCTTATCCAGAAAATGCAAGAAGCCTGGTCTGAACTTTTTTTCTCACCCAACCTTCATAACGTTCGCTACCATGAAATTTCCCTTATACCAGTTTTTAATGTTTCTGTTAAGAGTCTTTTATATAGTTTTCTTCTAGTGCATTAAAAAGAGGAGAGAAACCAGGAAAAAGAACTACAGGGACAGAAGCCTGGGGCAAAGTGGTGGAGAAACATTTATTATTGTCATAAGTGCATTGCTTTAGAATTCCTTATTGAACAGCTTTCAAGGGGATCGTTTTATGGAAGTCTTATCTTTGTCAATAAAATTTGAAAATCTCTGTTCCAGTAGTTGGCAGGTAAAATCAGGTAAAGACACCTATTCGACTGCAAAACTCATGGATTAGCTGATGAATTCACATGAGAAAACATCTATTTGCCCCCCTCTCACCAGGGCCTGGGGTCTGTGGTACTTGGAAGACAACACAAATCCTTCCAAACATAAAAACCATCATCAGGCCCTGTGTAATTATTCTTCCTCCCAGAGTGGGAGGTGGGATGAAGTTCACTCTAGGGCGAAGCGTTGTTCCCAACCATCCCAACACCGTGTGACTTGGTGACTGCTGCTCCCTCGCGTGTCATTCCACCACTTCCGTATTCACAGGAACCTTCTAAAGTCTCTGACGGGTCTGAAGGTCTTACTTGACCTTTGCCTTCTAAGATCTCAAAGTCTAGCAGGACAGACTGGCTTAAAAACTGGTAAATACGCCCTAGATCCTGCAGCTTCAAGTCATATGCCTAGACTGTGTTCTACGAGACTGCCGAGTTCAGCGCAGAAAAGAAAAGATTTGAGAAATCAGCCCCAATGCAGCAAACCCTGCTCACCCAACCCTGTCCCTTTTGCCTGTTAAAAATCTGCGCTTTGGGATTTTTTTTCACATCAATGTATCTTCTTTTCATTTATGGAGCAGTTCGGTCATCCCCGTAAGAAGTTCCCTGGCATAGGTTCCCACAGTCTTGACTCACCTGCTCTTTGAAAGTGTTTCAGCTTGCTCCAGCGACTCTGCCTCATTACATGTGTATGTATACATGTATATGTATATATGTATACCACATGATATGTGTATCACATTTCATGCATACGCATCATGCCTATTCACCTAGTTTCTTTGTCCTTGATCTCCCCATCAATAACGTAAGGACAGTCACACTGAACTCCCCTTCTTCCCTCAGAAATAATTCATAACAAATAACATACATTCCTAAGTTTCTTAGGAGAAATGTGCCTGTCTTGGTATTTTTTTTTATTGTGGTAACATTGGTTTATAGCATTATATAAATTTCAGGTGTACACTGCTCATTATATTTTGATTTCTGTATAGATTATATCACGTTCACCACGCAAAGACTAATTACAATCCATCACCACACACGTGTGCCTAATCATCCCTTTCACCCTCCTCCCTCCCCCCTTCCCCTCTGGTAACCACAAATCCAGTCTCTGACTCTACGTGATTGTTTGTTGTTGTTTTTATCTTCTACTCATGAGTAATATCATACAGTATTTGACTTTCTCCCTCTGACTTATTTCACTTAGTATAATACCCTCAAGTTCCATCCATGTTTTCACAAATGGCTGGATTTCATCATTTTTTGTGGCTGAGTAGTATTCCACTGTGTATATATACCGCATCTTCTTTATCCATTCATCTCTTTTTGGGCACTTAGGTTGCTTGCAAGTCTTGCCTATTTTGAATAATGCTGCAATGAACATAGGGGTCCCTGTATCTTTATGCATTCGTGTTCTCATGTTCTTTGGATAAATATCCAGCAGTGGAATTGCTGGATCATATGGTAGTTCTACTCTTAATTTTTTGAGGAATCTCCATACTGTTTTCCATAGTGGCTGCACCAGTCTGCACTCCCACCAGCAGTGTATGAGAGTTCCCTTCTCTCCACACCCTCTCCAACACTTGTTTCCTGTCTTGTTAATTATAGCCATTCTGATGGGAGTGAGGTGATATCTCATTGTAGTTTTGATTTGCATTTCCCTGATCATTAGTGACGTTGAACATCTTTTCATGTGCCTGTTGGCCATCTGTATATCTTCTCTGGAGAAATGTCTATTCAGGTCTTTTGCTCATATTTTAATTGGGTTGTTAGTTTTTTGGTGTTGAGATGTATGAGTTATTTATGTATTTCAGATATGAACCCCTTATCAAATATATGGGGTTTGCAAATATCATCTCCCAATTGTTAGGTTGTCTTTTCGTTTTGTTGATGGTCTTTCTTGGTATTAACCTTATCATCATAAAGGAAACCATGAGATCCTAGGGTATGCAAGAGCTCCTGCAGGGCCCAGACTTTTCTGAGAGTAAAGAAAGGATTGTTGGAGAGGAGGGAGAAGGGAAGAAAAGAGAACCTTGCTTTTAAGACAGGCATTACCAACATTTCCCCCTCACAGTTATCTGGTCCAAGCAGGAACTTCACAGAATTATTATCATCAGACAATATCGATAATCAATAATAGCAGGTTACTTCTGCATAAAGCTTTTATTAGATACCGTCTGGTGAAGGAAACACTACTAGGTGCTATTGCAGGAACACTGGGTGCTCTGCTCAGCACCCTGTTCCACACTAGCCCCAGGGACATTTATACTAGTCTATAAATGACAACTGAACCACGTGGGTGTGACAGGCAGCTGGTTGCATTTGTAGAGTTTTTTACATTAGGTCATATCTAGGTTGAGGAGTGAGGACAGAGAGAACTTCTCCTTCTCCCCCACCCCCACTCCCTCCATCTCACCCGCATGCAATACTTGATGCCTCCCCTTTTTCGTACTTTGTTAAAACATTGGATGAAATTGTATAAGAAAATAATTCACCCATCATTCTAACATTTCTCCCAGGGGTGCCCCTTCCATGGGGTGGGCCAGTGCACCCCGAGGACTTCCCCTGAGGGAAAAGGAGTCCCACCCTCCTGAACTCTTGCTAACCAGTTTCCTATCTCTGGGGGCTTCTCTTTCACTTGGGTGGCTAGTGACCCCCCTACCCCATCACCACCATGGGTTTCCATGATATTAGAAGATGGGAAATTGACATTTATACTGCTTTTGGCTTCTGCCAAGTCAAAGCTGGAAGACACCCACCCACTTGCCTAAATTTACCCGTGACCCGTTTTCTCCAAATTTGCTTGCTTACTCCCTGGCAGAACTGAGAGCCCCCCGGAAAACTGACCCAACCGAACCATTTCACAAAACCTGACCATAAGGGTATCCTGAGAAGCACTGAGACCCCTCACATGCAGAGACTGAGAGACAATCTCACACTTCCCCTGGACCCTACACCTTAACACTGAACTCTTAAGGAGATGGGTTTACAACTCTTGGGTACCTCAGGGTAACGGAAGAAGTCTCCAGAATCTGCAGTAGAAACAACTTTTAAAACCTTCAACCTCATGATAATTTCGTGAGGTTTGAGTTTTGTTTTTTGATTCTTGTTTTTTTAGAGGGTTGGCTGCTTTCTGCTCACCAAAACTATAGTGCTTTTTTCTTCTTGCTTTCTGTCTCCCCTGCTGGCCCCATCACATTCTCTGGTCCACGCCCTTGTTTATAAGTCTTGGTTCACTGGTTCAACTCTGTTTGTGGTCTCAGAAAGGATGGGTGGCACTTTTCAATCTGATATCACACCAGATATAGTTCTAGGAAAAGAAAAAAAGGGTCTCATTTTGAAAAGATGAAACAAACCCTAGATTGTTTTTTACACTTCTCAGCTGAAGAGAAATCAGAGAACAGGGACCAGAAGGAGCATGACAGAGAGAAGAGAGCAGGGGAAACCCAGTGCCTCAAAATAAACACCCATTGGTAATAACAAAGTTTCTCCATGGACAGCCTGAGCGCACACTTAGAGGGGGAAAATTTTTTTTTGAAATGTGCAGACTGATTAATAACTACAAATTCCCGTGTGCAATCGTTTGAGTGGCAGAGAGCTGCCCTGGAGGAGAAGCTGAACCCATCACCTCACTGCCGCCGGCTCATCTCCATGGTCAAGTGGTGCCTTTAGAATCAAGGCAGCACCTTCCTCTTCTTTTGTTTTTCTTTCCTCTCTTTCTTTCCTTTCTTCCCTCCCCCACCTCCTTCGCCGCCCTCCCCATCCCCCTTCTCCTTCTCCTTCAGCTAGCTTTTTCTTTTAGTTAGAGGCAAGAGAGGAAACGGTAGCTCCCTTTTCCCACTGAAGTTCAAGGCTGCTCACTGAACTGTAAAGAATCAGGACAGATTTGGATCATCCTCTTTCTCCACCAGCGTGTCGTGTGTTTTGGTCACCCTGTTTTCAGGGAGGGAAACAGCTTTTGCTACTCCAGAGAGGTAAAAGCTTAAAAACCACTGTCAAGCTGATAGGTTGGGAATAGTGGAAAACCAGAGTCAGGGAAATATGGGACCTTAGTCCCTCCCGGGCAGGCCCGGGCCCTGATTCAGTACATGGGACTCGTTGTGTTGTCTCTTCTGTTCCTCCAGGCCTTGGCTCTCATGGATCCTCTTTATTATGATTTACACTTCAAAACCAAACATTAAAGGAGGAAAGGGCCTTCAGGGTCCAGCCTGCCAGGAAATGAAGGAGGAATGGTGATTTCATAGTCTATAAATCTCCATTTTCTCCATCCAAATGCATTTAGGCCTTCCTGGGTACCTGACAAGGAAGGTTTGAAGCTCATCTAAGCTGAGCCAGGAACCCGGGAATGAGAGTTTAAATGTGTTGAGGGCTTGTCCAGGGCCCACCTCTGCCCTGCAGCATTCACACAGCACCCAGAACTGAATTTCTGAATTTCCAGGAGGGCTGAAATTTCAATTCAAGGAGTGTCTCTGGATATCCTCCCACAGAAGCTTAAAAAAAACCCAGAAAACAGATGCCATCTGGAAGTATTTTTCTTCCAAAAGAGAAATATTCTGCCCTTCCCTCATGCTTCCCTCTCTTTCTTCCTCCTTCCTTCCTTCCTTCTTCCTTCCCTCCCTCCTCCCTTCAGAGGTCACCAAGATGTATACATTGAAAAGAAGCCACACCGAGAAGACTTTTCAAAAACATTTGGCCAAAATCAGAATATAACAAGTCCCAAATTCCAAATTCTTGCTTTCACTGCTATCCCTGAGAAGAAATTCTGAGGCCAAGAAGAAACAGGTCAGGAGGTGAATGGGTCCCTACCCACAAAGCTAGCATGCAAAGGGATGGCACTGCTAGGCCTTCCCTCTGCATTGCCCAGACGCCAAGGGCCCACAGCTTCCATGTACTTTCCCAGGGTCCCTCTGATCTCTGTCCCTGGCCTACAGGACCTGCTGCAGCCCTGCTCCACCCACCAGTGGTCTTTAACTGTCTAGTTTTTGAAACCCAAAGTAAATTTTGGAATACAACGTACCCTTGCATATCTAAAGTTTTTTATCATAAGTTTTAAAAGTTGCAAAGCATGTAATTTATGGAGTAATATATATAGATACCTCCATTGTCCGTTTAAAACAATACATGAACACGCTCTTTGAGATTTGGAAATGTTTTACACCATTCCATTTTCTTATTGAATTCACATTTCCATTCCACTCTCCCCCAACAGAATTTTATCCTAATTGTTAAGGCAACTTCTTAGATAAGTTGTCAAAGTTTTATTTTATACTTGTCACAAAAGAAAAATTCCTGAGAGAGCTACCATAACTATTCTCTATTGATAGAGACATTTAACAAGGAAAAAAAAGATATTTAGATGATCATTAACATACTGGACTTTTTTTTTTAAGAATTTCTAGTTTAAGATCTTTAGGCTCAGTGTAAGACTGTAAGTTAGGCAGGGAGGATAAATCAGCATTCCAGAAGGACTCTTATCTCATTAAATTCTATCAGCAAATTGATGGCACATTTTATTAGGATGCTAGATACATCCCAGAAGGTGTTGCTGATCCTACCACACCACAAAGTTCTACTTCAGTCCAAGTTTGAGATAATTTCCCATCTTGTAATATATGTATTTTTATACCTGAAAGTCTTTTTTGATCATTCTATCATATTTCTCTGTTAGAAAAAAAGGTGTCATATATAAAATATTATATATATAATTTTCTTGTGATTAAGTGGCTTAAGTATTAAAATTTTTATCTGGATAGAGTTATCATTGCAGTTATTATTGATATACAATTGATCAAAACAACAAATATATTACATATGTTGATAGATAATTACCATCTTTCAACAGGAGATCAAAATTTTATTGGAAACATATCTCCTAATGAGATGGATGGAGTTGACTTTTTTCCAATTAGTTTACTCATCCATGGATGAATATTACTTTTTGCTATAGTGAAACAGGAATTTATATATTCTTATATTTTTTTTCTATAGATGTAAGCACTGAGAAGCCAAGTTCACATAGATAAATAAATAAATGAGAATGAAGGGAATTTTGTTATGGCGTGCTACCTTATTCTTCGTGTTAAATAGATATTCTCTAGTGTACAATTTTAATTTCCTTGTCACTTCTTTTACTATACTTCGTATTTCTTTTCTTAGTTAATGTCCTGGGGATTATAATTAACATCTTAATTTATAACAATCTAGGTTGGATTAATATGACCTTAATTTCAACCGTATAGAAAAACTTTGATCCTGTATAGCTCCACTCACTCCCCCTCCTTTGTGCTGTTATTGTCATACCCACTACATCTTTACATATTGTGTGCCCATCGACACAGATTTATAATTATTGCTTTATGCAGTTGTCTTTTGAATAAGATAGGGGGAAAGTTAAAAACAAAAAATACATTTATACTGTCTTTTATATTAACCTTTGCAATTACCTTTGCCAGTGTTCTTTATCTTTTCTTAGGGCTTCAAGTTACTGTCTAGTGTCCTTTCATTTCAACCTGAAGGACTCCCTTTAGCATTTCTTGTAAGACAAGTCTATACTATATTTCTACTATAAATGAAATTCCTCAGCTTTGATATCTTTGGAAATATATTCATTTCTCCTGTATTCATGAACATAGTTTTGCCAGATATAGAATTCTTGGTTGGTGGTTTTTTTCCTTCCAGACTTTCATATGGTTTCTACTGTCTTCTGCCCTCCGTGGTTTCTAATGAGAAGTCACTTATTTGTCTTATTGATGATCCCTTGTATGTGGTGAGTCATTTCTTTCTTTCTGCTTTAAGATTTTCTCTTTGATTTTGGTTTTTGACAGTTTAATTATGATGTGTATAGGTGTGAATTTCTCTGAATTTATCTTACTTGGAGTTTGTTGAGCTTTTTGGATGTATAGATTAATGCTTTTCAACAAATCTGGGAACTTTTTGGCCATTATTTTTTCAAATATTCTTTCTGCTCTCTTTTCTCTCACTTGTCCTTGTGAGAGTTCTATGATATATGTATATGTATATATATATTGGTATGCTTGATGGTGTCCCACAGTTCTCTGAGGCTCTGATCATTTTTCTTAGTTCTTTTTTTCTTCTGTTCCTCAGTCAGGTAACCTCAACTGACCTCTCTCAAGTTTGCTGATTCTTTCTTCTACTGGTCATGTCTTGTGTTGAGGCTCTCTAGTGATTTTTCATTTCAGCCATTAATTATACTTTTCGTCTCCAGGATTTCTCTTTGTTTTTTATTTTGTAAGTTCTTTTGTCTTGTTAATATTCTCTATTGTTGAGACATTGTTCTATTTAGTTTTCTGTAGTTCTTTGAACGTATTTTAAATGGATAATTTAAAGTCTTTGTCCTAGTAAGTTTAACATCTGGGCTTCTTCAGGGACAGTTTCTATTAACTGTTTTTTGTTTTGTTTTGTTTTCTGTATATGGGCCATGCTTCTTGTTTCTTTGCATGTCTCATAATTTTTTGTTGAAAATTGGACAATTTAAATAACATTACATGGGAACTGTGGAAACCAGATTCTTCCCCACCCTAGGGCTTTTTGTTGTTGTTGTTTAGTGACTTTTCTGAACTACTTCTGTAAAGCCTGTATTCTTTGTCATGTGTGGTCACTGAACTCTCTGCTTAGTTATTTAGTGGTCAGCTAATGTTGGATAGAGATGTCTTCAGATGCTTGGAACCAATAAGTCTTAGTCTTTGTGAAGGGGCCCTGTATGTAAGCTGGGACACACCTTCGACACTCAGCTAGGCACTTTACAACTCTGCCTTAACCTTTACTTCCTGCTTCTACAGAAACTCAAGATTAGCCAGAGGTGACAGTTTATGGCCTTTTCTAAGCATGTGCATAGCCCTACACATGTTTGGCCTTCTAGATTCCCAGGAATATGTCAGAGCTTTTCAAAGCCCCCTGTGGCCATTTCTTTCCCTATCTTTTCCTTTTTAATATTTTGGCTCACCTATTGTTTGCCCCCAATTCTTACCATTGCTTCAGGCAGCTTCATTGTTCACCAGTTGCCTCTGATTGTTTTTGACAAGCAGGCCCAGGGAAAAGGCTGTTTACACTGGGCAACTCTGAGTTAGGTTAAATAAAGACAGCCTTGCAAATGAGGTCTTCCAAGGAACCAGAAGACAGGTCAAATCATGGCAATTTTCTGAGAATGAGGCTTTAAAGAAGCTCCAATCCCATTCTCCAACCACTCCAATGACTGCCAGTCTGCTGGTTTTCACTGTGATTGCAGGCTCATGGTTTTCAAGGCTACCACAGAGCTGGAGAGGAGGAGATGGGAATAGGGCAAATTAAAATGCCACAAAATTCACTGTTATTATGAAAATTCAGTTGTTTTTCTTGAATAAATGTTGTAAACCTTTGTTTAATTTTCAGAGTTCTGAAAAAGCTGATACTAACCATTTTTTCCAGTGTTTCTTATTGTGTTTACCGAAGAGAGCATTTTTCAATGTCCTTACTCCACCATTTTCTTTGAAATCCCAGCTGATTCTTTGAACTTTTTCTCAATCATATGCCAAAAATCACATAATGATTTATCATCAGAAATTAAGCTTACTGATCTATCAATAACAATTCAATGAGATCCTCTTTCAATTCTTTGAAACAAAGAATTGGAAAACCTGTGATTTGCCAAAGGATTAAGTACAAGTAATTTAATGTCATTCACTTTTTCAAAAACAATATTTCATATTTTCCTTTGGTTTGGCACCCAGTGAATTATGTACCAAATTCTCCCGTTGTAAGACTTAGGATAGTGAGAGTAATGCCTTGCTTTCAAAGTTGAAAAAGTTATATCTTCTCATCTCGCCTCTCTTCTGGGGACAGAGATGTCCTCTTGGGTCTAGAGTCACAGTCTGGGAGGGAGGGTTGTAATTCTCCCTGAAGTCTCCCCTAAATCTCTCACAGACATGAAGGACTGTTTCTTTCTAGCTTCTCAAAGTTTCTTCCCTGACTGCTTCTGTTGCTTTCTGTAGCTCCCATAACAAGAAAGTGGTCCTGAGGTTAAAAAGGGGTGGAGGGGCACACTACACCTTAGATTCCCTGGTAACGAATCTAAAGTTGATGGTAGGGCCGCAGGGAAGGATTCCTGTCTCAATTCATGTCACCAAAACCCTAGGAGGTAAATTTTATTATCAGTGGAAGTTACAGGATCTCTATACTGGAAAGCCTTTGGGATTACATTCTGGTTGGGACAAGGAGTACACACCAGGTACTCGGTCTTGGAGTTGTGTTTCTATAGCTAGCACAAGGTGTTGACAAAGATTTTAATTTGGGGCAACTTGAGGGGAGAGGGCTGAGCCACAGATTATTATTTCATTTTACAGATTCTGAGTCAGATTCAATAACTTTAGTCAAAGATCTGGGAAATAGCAAAGGTAGGATTAAAACTCAGTTCTGTCAAATCCCAGAACCAGTGCCTTTTATGCCATTAAAAAAAAGTCACTGGTTGCAGGTTTAACCCCTCCTGGCAATCATACCCTTAGCCCAAGTTTATGACTTTGCAAACCATACCCAATGCAAGTCTTGCCATAGAGACCATTTTTGCTTTTCCCTCCTTTGAGAGCAGAGTGAGCAGATTTGTTGACGGGGCAATTACCCTCATTGTCTTCAGTCCTATTGAGGAGGACCATCCAGGGCTTTGGTCAGCCTGTCCTGCAGGCTTCCCCAGCACCTGCAGTAAGTGACCCTGAGTGTGACTCCAACAGCAGAGAGATACCCTTAAAACTGGGGAATGTGAGCAGGAAGACTTCCAAAGCCTCCAGGAGGGCTGTCATACCATGAGGTGGGTATCTCCAGTTTGCAACATGAAAACAGGAACATCATTAAAAATCATGTTCCTTTAGCCCTAGCTCCTTGGTCATGGCATTTTGCAGTTAGACACATTTTATGTGCATGGCACATGAGTTACCCAAAGATAAGATTATTTCTGGCACTGTGGGTTTTTTTACCTTCTTTTTCTTTCTTGATTCCAACCACTCCTCACAGTTTCAATTCCTCTCTCCTACTTTGTTCTCCTTTCTGTTTCTGGACGTTTTACCCCTAATTATTTCAGATTCTTTTCCCTGCTCTGAAGTTTTTGTATCTGAAAATTAAGTATTTAAAAACACTTCCTGGAGGGAGTGGAAAATTCCCCAGAAGTGGTTACGAGAGAAGATTGTGAAGTTCATCCTCTATTGGAAGGAAAGCCCACATGGTTGATGACATTTTCCCACTGGTGTAATTTCCCCCTTTAAGCACTTCACAGATGGTAATTTTTTTCCGAAACAGCAAACCATGCAGAAATATTTAAAATTAATAAATTAATAGCTGATCATTATAAAAAATTTTTATACCACAAAATAATGATACTGTGTTGATTTTCATATATTCAGCATAACACATGCACAGTCACTTACACATTTACTTAAATGTCTCTCACTGTGCCTGAAATTTAGTAGGCCTTCATTATTATTTTTCAAATGGATAAGTGGATAGATGGCTGGGTGGATGGATGTGTGGATGGATGGATGGGTGGGTGGATAGATGAATGAATAAACACAGGAATTGGTGAGTACAACTCCTTAAAGCAAGGATTAGGCCTTGCATGTCTTTGAAATTTGCACAACTAGGACAGCACAAAGTGGATAGCAACTGTTTAGAGTATAAAAGTTTTGCTATGTAACTGTGCTTTTCACCTTGAGGAAGTTCTGTTGTGAGGCTTAGCCCAGATGGTCACAAATCAGCCTTTGATCAAAATAGTTGTTTCACACTGGTTCATTCTTACCTTTGTTCTCTTCCCCAGATCCAATTATCAGAGCTGTTTGCCTCAATCACTGAAAAGCAAAGTCCTTTGGTTGTTGTTCCAGACTCACCTCTCATTGCTTAGCCAAAACTACTCTCTGTAATTTATACTCCCTTAACTCCACCTCCCTAACTTGCCCAGCTCTGAGCACGAGTTTCCCCAGCTTTAGTCTTTCTTTTCTAGTATGGATTTGAAGGGGATCAAAATATGCCACGCCAAAATAAGCGACATTAACATTAGGATTATTTTTAGCTGCAGGCCACTGAGAAACAGCAGATACAAGAGAACTCTCTGCCTTTTCCCTTTCTGCCTAAAAGCAGGACATAAATTTCCCTTTGTAAAGATGTTCCCCTCTCCCGTACCAGGAAGAGGAGAATGACTCTTCATTAGTGAAGACCACTTTTATCACAGGAGACAAGATGAGTCTGCATAACAAATCTTATTAAACAACCCTTATCTATCATACCTTTTCTAGTCACCTTCTTACAATTTACCACCCCTAGGAGCCCACACTCCCCCCCCCCCACTTTCTTTGTCTTGTCACTACGCCACAACTTATTGCTCTTTGTTAAAATGCTATATAGCCCCCGAGTCTAACCATTTCTTTGGGATTTTTACTTCTTTTCTGTGAAGGCCCCATGCATATAAAAATATTAATAAATTTTGTATGCCTTTTCTCCTATTAATCTGTCTTTGGTCAGTTTAATTCGCAGGCTCCAGTTAAAGACCCAAAAGGATAGAGGAAAAGGTTTTTTCTCTCTTACAGATTCTAGGACTAATTCCCAAGTAAGAATTCTTGCTCCCTCATACTCAGTTCACACTCGAGCTTTCTGCCATTCACTTAGTCATTATTTACTCATTTCAAAAATGCATATTGATCAATGACTTTCTTCCTGGCACTATCCTAGGAAATGGAAGTACAAAGGCGAAGAAGAAATGGCCCCTACCCTTGAGAAGTGAAGGGCAGGGGTGAAACAGAGATATAAATAAATGGGCCAAGGGAGTAGGGCAAACATTTCTACCTGGGGATATCAGGAAAGGCTTCGTGGAGGCAGTAGCTCTTAGATCAAGCCCTGAGAGATGAGTGAATGTTTCCCAAGTTGGTGGGACAAACAAGAGAAGGGGGAGCCATGTGAGCAAAGGCTTGGCGTGCCGACAGTTGGGGAGCTGCAACTAGCTCAGCATTCCTTTACGCTTTACACATATGAGACAGTGTAATGTGGTGATTGTGGACTCTGGGGCTTGAGTCTCAGCTCCACCACTTACCGGACGCATGACCTTGGACGGGTTATTTTACCTCTTGGGGCTTAAACTAAAATGGAGATAATAATATCCATCTCATAGGTTTGGTGTGAGAATTAAGGAATCAAAGCACTTAGAGCTATGCCTGCCACTATATGAGTGTTGGTTATTTATATACATTTTTTTTATTTTGCCCATTTGGGGCACTTATATAGATAAAATCATGCTATTTATATTTTTATGAAACTTTTCTAGTCAACATTATGTTTTTGAAATTTATCCGTATTGATGCATAGATCTGTAGTTCATTAATTTTCCTTCTTAGCTAACACATCATGTGTATATGTCTTATCTCTCTAAGGTGATTGTGTACTTTGGAAAACAATGACCATGTTTTCTATATTCCTTGCTTTCAAGGCATTATCGGGGCATTTGTGATTTGTTCTTTGAGATTGTTAGCTGTGTTTTTAAAATATCTAAGTTGGAGAAGAGAAGACTGAGGGGAACTTACCAAGGGTTATTGAGATTTTGTACTGAGCATGGTGACTGCCCATTTTCTATCCCCATTGAGCCTTCAATCAGAGAAATGCCCCTAAGCTGCCCTGTGAGAGATGTAAGTTGGATAATTACAACTGGTTATGTGTGGTGTGCCACGTGCTATGTCAGTTCCTTTACAGGAATTATCCTGTTTAATCTTCAAAAGAAGCCAAATGAGGACGTGTATTAGTTTGCTAGGGTTGCCACAACAAAGAACCCTAAACTGAGTTGCTTAAATAACTGAAATTTGTCGTTTCACAGTTCTGGAGGTTAGAAGTCCAAGATCAAAGCGTCAGCAGGGCTGGTTCTTTCTGAGGTGGTGAGGGAGAATCTATCCACGACTCTCTCCTAGCTTCTGGTGGTTTGCTGGCAATCTTTGGCATTCTGTGACTTATAGATCTCTGCCTTTATCTTCACATGGCATTCTCCCTGTGTGCATGTCTGTGTCCAATCTCCCCTTTGTATAAGGACAAGTCACATTGGATTAGGGACCCACCATACCCAAGTATGACCTCATCTTAACCAATTACATCCGCAATGACCCTATTTCCAAATAATGTTACATTCTGAATCTTGGGGGTTAGGACTTTGACATATGAATTGGGAGTTCAACAATTCAGCCCATAACAAGAAGATATTATTTTCTCCATATAAAGATAAGGAAATAGGCCTGGAGAGGTTATGCTAACTTGCTGAAGTAGAATGGCTGGGGACCCCAGGGTTAATGTGGTAATCTAGTGGTTCTGAGGTGGGAGGGGATGGAGGTGGTGCAGATTCCCAAAAGCCACTGGGATGCTGTGGTGACCCATATCAGTCACTCCATAAAGCTGTTTAGGTGAGAGGTAATGGAGCAAGCTCTGGAGTTAGTCCAATCTGTCACTCACTAGATATCTGCTCTCAGCAAAGTTATGTAATCTCTCAGAGTCCCATTGCTTCATCTGTAAAATGAGATAATAGCTTCCATCTCATGGGGTTGGGAAGGTTAAAGACACAGGACAAAGGGTGAGGAATGTAGTAAATGATCAAAATTGATACCCTTCCTTTCAACCCAGCCATAGCATGGACCTCCAGTCCACATCCACTTTTCCTACATTGGGGCCCTTTTTTTATATGGTAAAAAACACATAACATAAATTTACCCTCTTAAAAATTTTTAAGTCTACATTTAAAAGTATTGTTAACGACATGCACATTGTTGTACAACAGATCTCTAGAGCTTTTTCATCTCGTGTGACTAAAACTCCATACCTGTTGAACAACTCCGTATTTTCCCTTCCCCCTGGCCCTCGGTAACCACCATTCTGCTTTCTGTTTCTACTAATTTGACTATTTTAGATACATTGTCCAAAGGGAATCATATAATCTTTGTCTTTTTGTGATTGGCTTATTTCATTTACCATAGTGTCCTTAAAGTTCATCCATGTTGTAACATATGACAGGATTTCCTTCTTTTTTAAGGCTGGATAATATTCCATTGTATGTGTATACCATATTTTCTTTATGTATTCATCTGTCAATGGACATTTAGATTGCTTTCACATCTTGACTATCATGAATAATGCCTCAATCAGCATGGCAGCGCAAGTATCAATTCAAGATCCTGCGTTCAACTCTTTTGGGTATATGCCCAGAAATGGGATTGCTGAATCATATGGTAATTCTATTTTAAAAATTTTGAGGAACCTCCATACTGTATTCCGTAGTGGCTGCATCACCTTACAATTCCGGCCCATTTTAATTAATTTAATTTAGATAATTAACTGCAACCCTTGACCAAAAAAGTCATTTGAGTGGGAATCAGAGTAAGGGATGGTGATGGAAGGATCAGAAAGGAGGGAAGCAAAGGAGATCTAGAGAAATGCATCAGCACCAGCTGTCTGCTTCGCAAGGGGGGAGGGGAACTATTGGCATTTGGGGCTGGACAGTTCTTTCTCTTGAGCCACTGTCCCAGGCATTCAGGAAGGTTACCAAGACATTAAATACCAGTAATACCCCCAGTCATTGTGCAACTCCAAACACCCACACATTTGCAAACGCTCCCCTAAAGATTGTCCCAGCCCTGACCAACGGCGACTGGAGGTTCCAGCAGTCCCCAGGCTGCATGCTGCCTTTGGGAACCCTACAGCAACCAGTGCAGGGGAATGCCCACTGCTGGTGCTCAAGTAGCCCTTTGTGACTGACTGATTCTAGAACTGCTCTGTCCTCATCCTTTCTCCTGGCTGGATTTTTCCAGCCTCCATTTCCACACTCTCCCCTGGGAGAAGCTGGTATAATTTCAAGGGTGCAGTTAAAGGAGGAGGGGATAGATTCTTAGCTTGGGGAATAGCACCAGGAGTCTCTTTAAAAGCACTTGGTACTACAATGAGATACCACTACACACCTATTAGAATGGCCCAAATCCAGAATACTGGCAACACCAAATGATAGAAAACCAAACGCAAGGAACTCTCATTCATTACTGATGGGAATGCAAAAGGGCACAGCCATTGTGGAAGACAGTTTGGCAGTTTCTTACAAAACTTAACATACTCTTACCATACAATCAAGCAATCCCACTCCTTGGTATGTACTCAAAGGAGTTGAAAACTTGTGTCCACACAAAAACCTGCACACAGATGTTTAGAGCAGCTTTATTCATAATTGCCAAAACATGGAATCAACCAAGATGTCCTTCAGTAGGTGAATGATTAAATGAACTGTGGTACATCCAGACAATGGAATATTATTCAGCGCTAAGAAGAAACGAGCTATCAAGTCATGAAAAGACAAGGAGGAAGCTTAAATGCATATTACTAAGTGAAAGAAGCCAATCTGAAAAGTCTACATTCTGTATGATTCCAACTATGACATTCTGGAAAAGGCAAAACTATGGAGACAGAAGATCAGTGGTTGTCAGAGGTTGCAGGGAGGGAGGGATGAATAGGCAGAGCACAGAGGATTTTTAGGGCAGTGAAACTCCTTTGTACGATACTATAAGGGTAGATACATGTCATTATATATTTGTCCAAACCTATAGAATCTACACCACCAAGAGTGAACCTTAATGTAAACCATGGATTCTGGGAGATAATAATGTGTTAATGGAGGTTCATCAGTTGTAATAAACATACCACTCTGGTGAGGATGTTGATAACAGAAGAGGCTATACATGTGCGGGGCTGGGAGTATATGGGAAATCTCTGTACATTCCTCTCAATTTTGCTGTGAACCTAAAACTTTAAAAAATAAAGTCTATTAAAAATATATTCATATGTATTTTTAAAATTTATCGTTTTTTTTTTTGTTGTTGTTGCTGAGGAAGATTCACCCTAAGCTAACATCCATGCCAATCTTCCTCTATTGTTTCATATGTGGGACACCTCCACAGCATAGCTGGCGAGTGGAGCAGTTCTGCGCCCGGAATCCGAACCCACGATCCCAGGCCGCCGAAGCAGCCACAGGGCCGGGCCCTATTAATATGTATTTTTAAAAAAAGCTTACTCAGTAAATAAAGTTGCCAGAGGTAAACACCTTGGGTTAACAACTCCTCACCATCATCTCCTTTTGCATTTTCTGAGCTTCTGTCTGAGAGGTCACACAACCGAGAACGCTGGCAAACCCCCAAATGAAATTGCGATATCACTCAGATTTGTGTTTGAACAGCCATACAGAATTGAGCATGCTTTGGGTGGTTCATATGATGATGCCAGCCACTGGTACTCATGTGAAAGCTCAGTGGTTACTCCTCCATCTGGGAAGAACTGCCTTTCAAGTTACATTTTCTCCTTTCTCCTTTAGTGATAAAGTCTGAAGTATCAGACTGAGTAAATATTGTGAAATGGAAGTTGTTTGACCTAAACTAATTATCTATTTATTGACCACAGATTTACTTGGGCCGGTAAGAGCCTAGATGTATGTTCAATTCGGTTTGTGTTGTAAAATTTCTAATGCTCAAATGCAAGAGGTTTGCAAAAACGAAAAATGCAACTCTACTGAGTGAAATAAAAACTCGGTCCCTCCAAATGCCTGCTTTGGTCTCGCCTCGTGGCTTGCTTTTCTTTCAGATAAATTATCATTGAAGCAAAACCAAGATCTGAGAAATGTGAACCCGCTTTCTTTCAACACTTCCCATTGTGTTCAAATTCATAAATAAGAAAGTTAAAAGCCCACCTTCCTCTTTAAGAAAATATGAAAGTTGTCACTTTGAAATAGAATTCATTGCTCCCAGACTTTAAGGGGATATCTGTACTCAGATCCAACCGGATCTGCAGCTGCCTTCCAAAAAAATCCTTTCTTCTCCGTGGTGCAAATTACCCCACCTGGAATGCACTCTTCAAAAGACTCCTGAAGCCTATTCATATGAATGGAGCTGCTTTCTCAAGGGCTGATGCGGAAGCTGCCCTCCCCGAGGTCTTAGGCAGCCCGGCGAAAGGAAATCACCTCTGGAGGCAGAGTGGCTGCTGAGACTGCCTGTGCTGTGCACCTCCAGCTGCAGCTCAGCTGACCACCCTCTCCAAGATGCAGTATCTGGACGCCGAGGAGCTCCCGGTCGATGAAGAGGATGATATTTTTGGTGAAGGTAAACACGTCTTTCTGGCAGAAGCCACTCGGGTCTGCTTTGCTTAGCTTTGACATTGCTGGAAACTTTGGTCCGGCTTGGGCAAGGAGTTGAGTACTTTGAAAGCATTCTGGATGGGATCGTGGTTGCGGATATGGATCTAGGCACCCAAGAAATACAAGGCAAAGCAGGGGACAGGGAGTTAAATGGTTCCTCCAAATACTCTTTTTTTTTAAGTCGTGAGTAGATAAAGGCTGAGTTAGAAAATAGTACTGGATATTTCCCTTTGGCCCTCTTCTGTGCTCTCTTGTCTAACACCTTAAGGGAAACCTGTCACAGTGCTTTGCACACAGCAGGCCTGCTAGGGTAGCAGTTGGACGAATGGACCAGGGATGGTTCTCCATGGTACCATATTGTCTTGATCTGCACTACCCCCTCTCCCTTTTGTCTGTCTCCCTTTGAATCTTTCTCTCACTCTTCCTCAGACTTATTTGGCACTCCAATTCTCCATGCCCTTTGCTTTTTTTCAGGCTAGGATGCTGCAGCCATGCTAGCTTCTGACACCACTGGCACCACTCAGTTTTCCACAAGTAGACCTGTAGAATGGGATTTGGCTGTAAGGGTTGTGATTTTAAATGGCTAATCTAGTAATCTACAGATGTCTTGTTGAAACACTGCCTATGAGATTGGGCTGTAGGCAAGAGCTTTTCTAGAATTTGGAACTGTCTAAATAAATGGTAATCTGGACTCAGGGACCTCATAAATTCAATTGTTTTCCATAAGAAACCATATCTAGTAATTTTTTTTAAATGCAAGTAACTTTTTAAAGGAACATTAGTAAGTTTTTTTATGATTACCCCAGTAATACAAGTTCATTAATTAAAGAGTATAGCATAAGACACCCATATAATCTAATCATCTAGAAGGTAACCACTATTAATGTTTTGATGACTGCCTTTCCATTGTTTTGTTCTGGCCTCAGAAATATTTAAAATCATAATTTGGATTTTTATCACAAGCTAAATCAGTTTGAAGAATATTCACTCAAGCTTCGTTGCTGTTTGCCAAATTCTCAATCTGTGGCTTTACTTTGATGACAGGTATTTAGAGCCACTTACTTGAAGTTTAACCTTAGGCTCCATTCTTCAGCTTTCCCTTCTACTTGAGGATGTTTTCTCTGGTTATGCCTACTTAGATATTTACTCCCTCCAAGACTTAAAAAATGTTCACAGCTAGGAAGATAAGCCTAGATTGCACAATTTGGTAATTATTCACCCAGCCTCCAAAATGTCCAGGCCACCTTCCTTTCCCCAAAGGGATTTTTCTCTTTTACAGCTGGCTATGGTGCTAAAGAGCGCCATCTATAGACGGAAGCACAGCACTATGAATTATGTGTGGCTCCACCATGAAGGAGATACAGACCTCAACAAAGTAGGGCTGGGGGAGCCTGTAGGATCTCTCTCCTGAGCATTCAGGATTAGGGTGATTGTTTCAACCTCAACAGGCATGGTGAAGACTCAAGTTGGGAGTCAGACAAGATTCAGATTCAAATACTCATTTTGCCTCCTACTACCTATGCAACTTGAGCAAGTTGTTTAGCTTGCCAAACTAAACCTCAGTTTCCTTAGTGGTGAAATGGGACAGTAATACCTTTTGGGTTGTACAGATTATCTTCATAATAGATTCGTAATATTTGCATTACACTTCACATGTGATATGCTTTATACTTTCCCGACTGATTGATTATTTCATTTAACTTAATCTCCAAAGATTAGCGAAAGGATGTAAATCCAACATCCAGCATATTTTTATTTGGTTTTCAGACTCATGGCTCATGTTTGCCAATTTACTTGAAAGCTTGTTCAGCCCGTGCCTCATTTGAAGCAAGCTCTGTTGGGGGTGATAGTCAAACCCTTCAGCTCTGGAGTTACCCTGCCTGGGCTTTGCCACTTAATTCACTCTGTGACTTTGAGCAGGTTACTTAATCTCTCTGTGCCTCAGTTTACTCACTTATAAAATGGAG
Source organism: Tapirus indicus (assembly GCA_031878705.1). Classification (NCBI taxonomy): domain Eukaryota; kingdom Metazoa; phylum Chordata; class Mammalia; order Perissodactyla; family Tapiridae; genus Tapirus; species Tapirus indicus. Next base: position 22,310,393 of record CM062931.1, on the reverse strand, counting down.
TACAAACCTCATAGGGTAGTGTGCAGATTAAATGTTGTTACAGGGGAAGTGCTCAGAATAGTGCCTGAAACATGGTAAACACTCAATAAATATGAATGCCTACTAAGTATTCACAAAAATAGGTTTATAGACTAGGTTAGAAAGTGATGTTTAAAGGAGATTCAGCGCAGAGTTTTTTCACATATTAGTATATTCAAAATAGGACTTATTTACAGAACTTCAGTTTATAAACAACTTTTCCGAGGTATGATGGGGTGGAAACAGCACTGGACAAGTTGTTAGGAGCCTGAATTGTAGCCCTGCATCTGCTGTTATATAGGTGTAGGATCTTGGGCAAGTCATTTAACCTCCTTGAGCCTCATTCTTCATGTAAAACAAGAGCGCTAATTATACATTCTTTAAGATCTCATTTTAAAAACTCCACATTCTATCGCTTAATCTTTTCTACACAGTGGCATACATCTACCTAGAAGAATTCATGCTTGCTCTAGGTTTCGCCCATGGTTTCAGCTCACTTAACATGCCTAAGAAAGCAGAAAGCTTTTGGTACACCGAGTTTCCTCTAACATAAAGAAAGGAAAACGCCCAGGAGCTTGTTACTAAGGCAACCATATTTCCTTGCAATGGACACATTTTTAAAGGACCCTTTCCCCCTAAAGGGACACAGATTTAGAATTTGGGTCCATTTGGTTAAAAGTATATATAAATCCATTTAGAGTTACGGACCACATAAAGATCTGGGAAGAAAAGAACATCACGCTCACGATATCTATTTTTTTAACTGCCTTTCTGAGATCCTGTTTGCTTCAGCTATTGTTTTCTGTGGTTGAAGAAAATGTTAAGGTTCACGGAATTGAGAAGCATTGGTGTGTAACTTTGCTTTTGTTCTAGGGGAGAGTTGCATATGGTTAGTGAGAGAGAGAGAGAAGCAGTCATCCACCTACCCACCAGAAACCCCAATATTTATTCCCCACCCTACCACCTTCCTTCCTCTCTCTCTCTCTCTCTCTCTCTCTCTCTCTCTCTCTCACACACACACACACACACACACACACACAGCGGCTCAGGCTTGCTTTCCAAACAACACCAACATCATCATGCCATTTAGAAAATGGTTACTATCAGGTAGACTTTATTCTTTCTTGAGGGAATGATTGATTTGATTATCAAGGTATTGAAACACCAGTAATTGGAATTAGAGTCTCTTTTCTCATTGTTGTTTCAAACTTATCAAATTAAAGGGCTTTTATCTGTTTTGTCACTGTGCCTTCTTGACAGCCAGTCTGGTGTATGTTAGTAGAAATGGCTGGATGGATAATAATAGTAATGATAACTATAACAATTATGATGATGATGATGATAATAATAGAAAAAAGAAAAAAAGTGTCATGCACAGTGGAAGCCCTTGGCCAGCTTTCAACATCAGAATAGAATTCATGTGTGGGAGGAAACAGTTCCCCAGGTGGTGGTCAGTTAGTAGTTTTGCAGCCAAAATTACTCCTTAGCACAAATTAAAGCTGCAATTGCTCGCTTTCCTTAGAACCACAGGCCTAAGTCCCTCCATTTTCAGCACTGCTTAGTAACCTGTTGTCAAGTGCAGTGATTAGAATAATAAAACACCACTAGTTCACAATTGTATGTGCAAAGTATTTCTCAGGCTCGTATATACCCTGGACACTTACATGCCTTTTAAAATCTCGCTTCTAGAAAGATCACAGGAAACCGCAAAGCTTTTGCCAGATCTTCAAATGTTCCCTGGAGCTGGTACAGTGCAGTATAGCATAAGAATTCTTCTCCTACCCTAGATTACTGTGTCTAGGAAAGTTGTTTCAACCTTCCCAAAGGAGGAGAACTTTCCCAAATGGAGATGCACTGGCAAAAGGATAGTCCACTCTACTGTTAGCTGCCTGTTGCTCTTAAAGAGACCCACAGATGCTTGGAAAAAAATGCCACTCACTTTTGAACCACACCTCTCTCCTTTCCCCAAGCCAAGTAAGTTAGCACTTTTTCCCTTTCAAAGGGAACTTCAGCTCAGAGACAGCAAGAGAATTGCAAAAGATTTATCAAAAAAAGAATTGTAAGTAGAATAGATGCCCACTTTCTGTATAGACCGCTTATGAAGCTAAGGTAAATTTTCTTTAATAGGTAAACAATTATGCAATCTGTTGTACTCTGGCATATTTTGACGTTGTTTACTGAATTACATTTGCCCTTTCCAAAATTAAAAGAAGAGATTAAATTAAGATTATGTACAAAACCAATAAATCCTGAAAGTTCCGACTGGTTGTCATACTCTCAACGGAAAAAGTTTTGAGAAATAGAACATGAAAGTGTATATATCTCGGCTAGAAAGAGTGGGAGCTTTTTGTTTGATTATGCCACATTTTTGTATCATATAAATATAACAGTTATTATTTAGCTGTATTGGACCTTTCTCAAAAACATCCACATCTGGGGTTCTCAAGTGGACCCAAGAAATGGGATTGGAGGGGCAGGAAGAGGCTGCCCTAGTTTCCTGGGTTGAAAAGCAGTTGGTCACTCTTTGTTTTTGCAATTTGCCAAGACTGCCTGGATCAATTTTCACTCCTGGATTCCTAGATAAATGCTTTGGTTGGCAGTCATTTTTCTACTTTGTTTGTCACAAGGTCTGGAGCAGACACAGACCTCCCCACAGTAATTCATGCTTGTGTGACCGAGGCCTTGGAATACTGCAAAACATTCCCTTCCCATAGATGTCTAGGAAGCTTTCTTTGGCTGGTGCCAAAGAGATGGTGTCATTTCAGGGGCACAAACTAAAATAGCACATTGCATAAAGCCATACAGGCTGTCTTAGCCACCAGTCCACCCCCTCTGATTTATGGCCTCCAGTGACCTCAGAGTGACCTATTTAGATCAGGCCAAAGCCAAAAGGGGCCCAATATTAAAATAAAACATTTTAAATGCTTATTTTATATCTCTACAAGAGGTCAGCAAAGTCTTTTTAGGAATGGTATGAGACACACGAGTATGTATTCTATAGGACTTGAGTTTGAAACTCAAAACAAGTATATGCATACCCATTGTATGTGTAGCAAAAAAAGAGAAAGCTTTTTAAAGAAAAAGAAATGTATTGTTGTTATCACCAAAACAGTGAAATAAATTGGGAGCATTGCCCTTACTCCTTGATAGAAGTCAGTTCACTTGCTCGAGTCAACATATTTACTAAAGAGATGTGATTTATCCAGTTAACTATGCCTCCCATGTTTTATTGTGCTCAGCAAGTGTCAGCTTATTCAACTTCTCATTTATTTTTGGATGGCTAGATTTTGCCTATTGATTCTTTGCCAAACAGTTGTGATGTTTAATGAAGATATTTACAATTCAGTTGATTCCAGAAGACATTTTAAAGGAAAAGGTATTAGTTGAGTCAAATTGACATGACTATTTCAAATACCAGAAGAAGGACAGAGAAGAGTTAGAGAGGAAGGAAAAAAAAATAGTGACTGGTCCTAGCAAGTGAGAATGGAGAAAAGAAAATGAAACCAAAAATGTAGGTGCTGGTGGGATATTGAACATTCGTGTACTTCCTCAACATTCAGTATGCTCCAGGCTGTACTGGGAACTGGTTTCTGGGGAGCTTGAAATGTCAGCCTGGCTGACTAGGAGGGTGATGATTCCATTGCATCTTTATACCCCAGAGTGAAGGAGGGATTTGTTGAGCATTTGAACTGTTCGATCTGTTGATAACCAAACCAGGTCATTTAAGCTGAGAAAAACCACTTCACTTTGTGCTGTATAGACAGAACGTATCTCATCAGTCATCTAGAACTTCCCTTCAAGAAAAACAGAACAATCTACTTGATCATTTTCAGATATTTTTAAGAGAAATATTTTTAACTACTCTGGGAGAACAATCAAAAGGAAGATACAATGGCCAGTTTTATTCCAGAAGGCAAATTAATAATAATTTATATTATCGTCATTCTTTCACATGTGGGCTTTCCATTTCTTATGCTTTTTCATGCCTCAACTTTGTTAACAGACAGAAGACACAATGATGGATACAGAGTAAAAATTTGGGACCTTAAAATATAAAAGTGATGAAAATGTGAACTTGTGGAAGGGTGAGGTGTCTCTTTTCCCGATGGAGGGAAAAGGAAAACACTTGTGTTAAGCTTTGTAAAGATTTTCATTAATAGAGAACCTGGTAAACAGAGAAAAGATCCTGCGGGTATTTCATCTTCTCCTGTATTATGAGGTTTAACCCTAGGAAATAATCATTCCTAAATAAAATAAAGAGAAGAAAGAACAAGTTGCTGCCATCTGGAAAGTGAGGTTGTGGTGCCATCTTTTCACTGCAAATTTTTCCTTCTTAGTCTTTGAATCATAGGGAGTTAAAAGTTTAAATATTTATACTATATAACTCAAACAGCAACAGAGGAAGACCAGCTGGTCCCTCTCTCTCTCTTGCCTTCATTCTAAACTGTCCATTCAGAGTAAGAAGGAGTGAACTAAGAAACAGGAAGAAGATAACTTGACTTTCAGATAGCACACTGAGTCAGCTGGCTGAGCAGTTGAATATAATTTTTTTTTGTCTATAAATTGGTATTTAGATAATTCTGAGAAGGAGTAAATATGAAAACATTTTCTGTGGTGGGGTTTTTCTTCCTATTTATAACAGCGCAATGAACTGACAGAATAGTTTTTGGAGAAAAGTATGTCAAAGAATCAAATGTGCAGATATGATTTGTAGAAGGCACTCTTAAGCACTTTTAGAGAAATTACATGACTGAAATATTAGGGAAAACAAACTGTTCTCCTTCAACTTCTGGTTTATATGCTGAGGGGTACTAAGGATGTCTTTAGGGACAGGTGTGTCTCAGTTCTCTATTAATCTCCATTAACATCTCTAAAAACTGAAAAATAAATTAAGATTTTTAACGTTAATATAAAGCATGATAAAAGGCTTTTTCAGAAAACATTGCTATTTTGAATGATCTGCACCCTACAACCTGAGTAAAAAGTCATACAATTGCTCTTCAAACAACTTCAAACAGCTTCCAGCTGCCAGACCCCTTTTCTGACCATATCCTTAGTCCTACTAAGCACTTGAAAAGTCTGGAGCCACCATTGTTTTAAATTTTTTAATTTTTACCACTCAGGTTTCCAAACTGAGGGAAGGCAGCATAGTAGAAAGAACAAAATATTTGGACTCAAAAGACACAGTTCAACTTACTAGCAGTTTGACTTTAGGCAAGTTACCTAACCTTTCAGAAGTTTCACTTTCCTTCTTCTACATGAGGATGATGATAATTATAGTGATGATGATGATGGCAATGATGATGGTGGTAGTGGTAGTGGTGGTGGTAATGGTGATAGTAATGATGATGGTGGTGGTGGTGGTGATGGTGATGGTGGTGGTAATGGTGATAGTAATGATGATGGTGGTGGTGAGAGTAATGATGGTGGTGGTGGTGGTGATAGTAATGATGATGGTGCTTGTGGTGACGGTGATTGTGAGGATGGTGGTGGTGGTGATGATGGTGGTGTGGTGGTGTGGTGGTGATGCTGATTGTGATGGTGGGGGTGGTGGTGGTAGTGATGGTCATGATGGTGGTGATAGTCATCTCCTCAAAAATCTGCTGTGAAGTGAAAGCAGAAAATGTATGAGGTAATGGAAAACCATTAAGGGTGTACTATATAAATGTCAGTTATTATTTCACTGTGATTCTCTCAGCTGTCCCAGCCTCCCAAATCTGTACAATTCCCCTCTTCTACTCCTGGCCATTGATTAACAAAGACACGAGCTGATTATAGCAGAGCTATTGAGACTGCTCACTTCACAAGCTTTCCTGGAAATATAGAGGTGCCTCTGGCTCATGAATTAGCAAGCCTGGCTGCTGTCTGATCTCCACCATGTGACCAAGGCAGGACTCAGAAAAACCCCATTGCTTGGCACAGAATAAGCATGTGATGTCCTACCTATTTTCAATTGCTTTAACCAATCTGATCTCCCTCTGAAAGTTCTTTTGGTATCAGCAATATACGCTAGGGCAGTTTTCTTGTGGAGAGAGTCCCCTTGCCTTTGTCAGAAATGCTGAAAGTGAAGACTCATATCTTTAACAATATACAGACCCTATTTCCTGGGTAAATATTTACTTGTGGTAAACACATCACAGTTACTGCCTCCCCCATCACCACTTTACAGAGTTCTTTTAAAAAGAGAATCTGAGAAAGGCTGGACTTGAAGATCTGTTAAAACATTTCTAATTTAAAGATAGCACCTATTGAAATTTGAATTATATATGTGTTGCAGCATTTAGGACAGTAATTAAGATTTTAAATGAAGCATCTACAATGTCCCCTCTAGTGATGTGATGTTTTCTTTTTACTTTCATTGCTTTTTAAATATTTTCAATGGTAAAACCTCCTGGAGAAAATCATGATAATCTGTTTATGTGTATTCGTGTGTAAAAATATTAATGTGCACACACGTACAGGAGGACAAACATTAGCTCGGTTGCTTAATAATAATACAAATGGGGTACAGAGCAAGTTAATAGGATCAACCCACTGGGAACTAATCAACATTCAATAAAAGTTATGATCAGGGCACATAACTGGTCAGTTAGGTCAGAAATTGTACCAGCTCTAGGAGGGTAGATGAGGAATGAACCAACCCAAATCCTCCCCACTCCTGGAAAGACAACTGATGGTGGGTCAGAGCATCATCTTCTGTAGGAGAGAAGACAACAGGTCTTCTTATTTACAACATGGACTACAGCACAGAGGACAGAAAAAAGGCCTGTGCATCTTCCTAACATTGATGATACAACAGAAAGACAGATGTTTGTGCCTTTATAACCTACCAGGCAATGCCAAGAACTGCACACACTGAGTCAGTGGCTCCGTGCCCTCCTCTTGGCCTAGGCAGGAGTGGGCAAACCATGGCCTGCGGGCTAAACTCAGCCCTCTGCCTGTATTTGCACAGCCTGCCAGATAAGCAAAGTTTTTACAGATGAACATCAATTTGCAATCAATTTGATAATAGGGAACACTAACCTTGAACTCCAATTAAGCAAAATGTGATCCCAAAGAAAAAGAATTCCATTCTTCTTCTTAGTAGACTGGTATTACAAAAATGAAAGTGCTCGGTTATTATAATATTTTTAATTTTGTTAATGAAAAATATGGGAAATTTTGTTTTCTTGTTATATGTAAGTACGTAATTTCCTTGTTTTTAACTCTTGGCTTCCAAAGCCTAAAATATTTGCTATCTGGCTCTTTATAGAAAAAGCCTGCCAATCCCTGGTCTAGGTCATCAACTTCCAAATCATTTTGCCTCTTAAGGCCATTGAGAGTTTCTTAACTATCTCTCCCACTAGCTCTTCCCCTTTTCATGTCTGCTGGGAGGGTCTTATCATTTTTAAATCCCCATTTAAGAGGGTCTTCATCCCCTCTTATTCTTATTTAAATATTCTTTTTAAGACAATATGTCACCATATTACATTGCTCTGTAATACCAACTGGAAGGATGATGAAAAATTAGTGGTCCAAGACAGAAACAAAGTCAGAATGCCTTGGGATGGTGTGTGAGGGGCAGAGAAGGCAACATTGTGTAAGGGAGAAACACAATAGGACAAAGGATCTGTTCTCCCAGCCCATCAGTGAATTAGGTAAGAGAAGGTAGCACACAGGAGGTGTCCAGCGTCCTTCCCTCTTACACCTCTGCATCATTTCAAAGGACTCTCCTCCCCATTTGAGTCTCTGGGTTCACGTGTCCCCGAGGTCTGAAGCCCTTGGAACGCCTCATAAGGAATGACTGATGGGTGTGCATGATTCAAGGCCGTCTCCTTGGCTTTTTCACACACACACACCACGTCTCCCAATTCACCAAGGAGTGATGGTGCCAGGCCTCAGGGGGCATCATCCAAGGAAACCACCAGTTGGAAATACATCACCTTTACGTTAGGAGATTACACGGGATTAGCAGAGCTTTGACCATTCCAAAACAGTGCTGGCTCTTGCCCACTGCCCTTCATCTGTAAGGCAGACCAGCGTGTGTCCACTCAGTCTGCATGTTAATTTGAGGACAAGGAAACCTTTTCAAAACAGGCATGAAGGAGAGAATGAAAAGCACCGCCACACACACCCATACACATTTAGTGGGGGCCACTCAGCTCCTGGTTGCTAAGCATTAGAAGGAGCAGGAATGTTTAGCTCTATTAGGCATCTCTGAGCAGTTCTAACTTGCTGAAAGAGAAAAATATCTTGTTATTAAACAGAGTTAGGGAGTCATTGTCCATTATTGGTGAAAATACAAAATGGGTGTAGCTGCTATGGAAAACAACATGGCAGTTCCTCAAAAAATTAAAAATAGAATTACCATGTGATCCAGCAATTCCACATTTGGGTATATACCCAAAAGAATTGGAAGCAAGGTCTTGAAGAGATATTTGTACACCCATGTTCATAGCAGCATTATTCACAATAGCCAAAAGTAGAAGTAACCCAAGTGTCCATTGACAACTGAATGGGCAAACAAAATGTGGTATATACATACAATGAAATATTATTCAGCCTTAAAAAGGAAGGAAATTCTGACACATGCTATAAGATGGATGAACCTGAGGGCATTAAGCTAGGTGGAAGAAGCCAATCACACACACACAAAATACTGTATGATTCCATTTATAGGAAATATCTAGACTCATCAAATTCACAGAGACAGAAAATAGAATGGTGGCTGCCAGGACTTGGGGGGAGGGGGAAATGGGGAATTTTTGTGTAATGGGCACAGAGTTTCAGTTTTGTAAGATGAAAAGACTTCTGGAGATGAGTTGCACAACAATGTAAATGTACTTAATGCTACTAAACTGTACACTTAAGAATTATTAAGAATCTTATGTGTTTTACCACAATTTTATTTATATGTAAATATATACATCTCTACATTTTTAAAAACAGATTTAGGAATGAGTACATCGAAAAACAGGAAAGTACCAGGCAGTCCCTGAAAGTCTGCAGGGCAGTCACTTTTTCTTGAGCCATGTCAATCTAACAGAAGGGAAATGAATTTCCATGTGAGATAGAAGTGGTTCCTGGGAGCTGATTCTGAACAAGGCTGGGCATATCTGACACAATCTTAGAAAGACTGTTTTCTTCATAACAGGATGTGTTAGAGGTAGGTATGGGAGTTCTTTCTACCAATTACTACCTAGTTGGGAATCAGTTTTAGACTCTCTGCATAGATACTTTGAGATTAGCACTTATGCGGCTCCTCTAGAAAGGAGCAGCATAATTAGAAGATGCAGCCCCCTCAGGAGCTTATGAACTATTTAGGGATATAAGATTTAGTTTTTTCATTTGTTTAAAGAATATCTGTTGAATGTCTACTATGTGCTAGGTTTAGTTCTATTTAGCTCTTGGGATCAGCAGTGAATATAACAAAGCCCCAGCCCTTGTGAAGTCATATTGTAGTGGAGGGAGACAGAAAGTAGACAAACAAGTACAGATATGATGTGTCAGATGGAGAGAAGTGTTATGGAGAAAAATTAAGTGCAGGATGAGAAGAATAGGGCGCAGTGTTCAGGGAAGGCTTTACTGACAAATGCCCAGAGGCTTGAAGGAACTGCAGGTCTGACCTGGATGTCTGAAAGAGAATGTTCCAGGAAGAGCCAAGAGGCCAGTGGGACTGCAGCACAATGTCAGCAAGGCCGAGCAGTGGAAGATGAGATCTGAGAGGTTTCTGGGGGTTCCAGCTCTTATAAATCCTTATAGGCCATTGTAATAATTTGAGTTTTTGCTCTGTGAGAGATGGGGAGCCGTTGGTGAATGTTGAGCAAAGTGACATAATCTGACTTGCCTTTCAAAAGGATCATTCTGATCATTGTCTTGAAAATAAAGATGGGGGCATTAAAGGCAAAAGCAGAGAGGCCAGTTAGGTGCATATTGCAATAATCCAGACGAGAGTTCATGGGGACCTTACCAGGCCTGATACTGATTGAATTCTGGAAGTAAGGGAGGAAAAGACACCAAGGATGACTCCAAGGCTTTGGCCCAAGTGTCTGGAAGGATGATGCTGCTCTTTACTGAGATGAAGAAGGCTGCTGGAGGATTAGGCTTGGGAGTGGGGAGTATTGCCGTGATGGGGAATCAGGAGTCCAGTTTTGGACAGTTAAGTCTACAATGGAGGTATAAATATTGGATGACTTCATGAAGTCCCACTCCAAGTGCCCAGAATAGCAGGCGCTCAGGAAATATCTGTTGAAATGTTGACGATAAAGCAGCATATACATAAGTGAAAATTGTTCATAGATTTATCTCTAGGTTATGGAAATTGGGCTATATAACCTACATGGGCTGTTCCATAAGACCAGAAGTTCAAGAATGCAATACAAATTGTTCACAAACACTAAAGGGAGATTAAAGGAAAGATCAGAGGGGAAGGGCTGTAATAATCTGGGCAGGCTTCTTGGAGATGAATATGTGAAGCAGAGAGCTTGACATCCTTGGGAGCACTATGATGATAAATATGAGAATCATGGACATGCATCCATGAACTCTCCATCTTCACGTGGCCTCCTGCATTTGGTGCTGTGCCCACCAAGTTTAAATGCTTGCATTTCTTGCCCTTCTGATCCAGGGCTGTACATCCATAGCATCTCAGCTGGAAGAGACCTAAAGAATTTTGTGTCTTTATCTTCCTAATAGAAGGCAGGCAAGGGGTCAATCCCATTGCTAAACTTCCTCCCTTTTTTCCCTTCCCTCAGGAGATTTATCAACCTCCCTCAGTCACACTCTGTCCATTTAACAGTCAAGAGTCAGCACATCCACTTTTATTTTAACTCAAATCCCACAAGCTATGTCTTCAGTCACTTCCCTTTACTCTAATCCTAGAGAAAATTGTTCTTCCGCCAGTAAGATAGTCTTTCGTATCCTCCAAAACCATTAAAAGAGCATATTAACATGACAGTAACTCTCCAAACACTGAAATAGCCAGTCAAATATTTATATTCCACCGGGCACTTGAGTTGAATAACATATCTATGCCGACAAGAGGGGAAGTGTGTTCTAAGTGGTGAAGAGGCCCAAATGTCTGTGAATTAGGGTATGAAACGCAGGGGCACATGGCCTACAGCTGTTGAACTTGAATACCTCTTTGAATGTGGCTCCAGGGCTGAGAGGCACTTCTCAGAGAGGCCTGTGTACATTCTCTCTTCTAAAACCTGCCAGAGCCCAGTGGTTATATCCTCCTTCTGACTTGGCCAGCATTTTGGGTGCAGACAACAAACAAGAGCAGGTGTTCACATTTATCTTCCTCAAGTAGCCCCTTGAGGCTTGTTGAGGAAGGGTCAGAAAAGGAAGAAGCTGAAATAAAGGCTTCCCTCCCCCAACTCTCGTGCCTGCCAGCAGACAGCTGTTTCAACTTCTTCTCTCTGCTGCTAATGAAAACATAACTGGGATTCAGTGAAAGATATTTAATAGCGGGTTGCTTGGAGAAGCCACTTTCTTTGGATATCTGCTTAAACCAAAGCACCTGGATGTGTTACCATGGCTGTGAAATTTTCACCTCCAGCAGCCTTCTTGTGAATGACCTATTTTGACTGTGACAGCCGATTACACTTTGGTGACGTGAATAATTTATTCCGTGCAAGAACACTGTCTACGTAGTGATATTACAGCAGCTTTGCTTGCCTGGCTGATTATGGAGGGTGACAGAGCTCTGTCCCGTTGTCACAGCTCCTATCCGAAGCCGCCAGGGACGAGGATTGTGTGCGAGCAGAGAAGGGAAGAGGGGAAATGGGGCCGGAGCCTGGATCCTGCTACCAAAGAAGGCTTTGTGGGTTGAGCAAGCTGTGCTGCAGGAGTCAGATTTCCACTTGCACCTCTGCAAAGTGAAACTGTGCAGGGCCCAGGGGATGGATCTTGTATCCAGCATCCCGATTTTGCATAAAATGTATGTTACTAGGGGGGAGGTGTGGACTGTGAAAGGGTGATTTAGGAAGGAAAGAGGCACTAGACTCCGAAACCAGCAAGGATATCAAATGGTTCCCAGGCTCTGCAGAGGAGGCACGGGCCTTTTAAACATGCAGCTGGATTCACAGCCCAGGAGCAGGGATATGAGAGCTGCTGCAGAGAGGAAAAGTGTGCTCAGCCAGGAGGACCTTCAGGCACAGCCTCAGAATGTTTCCCAGATGTTCTAAGCTGCCTTGATGTCCCCTGTGTTCTAGCTCTCTCTGGCTTTGCTTGAATCGTAGTGACAGCTCATTTAACCTCACGGAGATGTTTCAAGTGTGAATTGGACACCAAAATGATGTCCACAAAGATTGTCAAGGTTAACAACCAGCGACAAAGATTTAAGTAATATGGCTTCTGGGCCTGTCATTCCTCTTAAAATCGCCTCCTGAAGTTAACCATCTCAACTTTATGAATTAGGGAGGGATCAACTTTGGAAAAATTTTTGCATAGCTGGTGGAGGTGAGAAGGAACGGAATTAAACAGATTATGTGCAACAACAGTTCTGGCCTAAAATTGAAAGAGAAGTGAAAATAATTAAAGGAATTACCTAAAGAAGAAATATTTTTAAAATACGAAAGGATAAAAGCAGATTTTAAAATTTTTTCAATAATCAATAGGTGATTGTTAATGTGTATCAATCAAGGCGGTATAGGAAACTGATGGCTCCCTCAAATTAGAATAATTCAAGGAAGGTGTATTTACAAAGAGATAACTTACAAAGGCGTGGGTGGAGTGTTGTGGGGCCAGCGCCACTGCTGAGTCCAAAGGATGGGAGAGGAAGAGGTTGCGAGGACCTGCAAGGAGAGAGAGCTGTGTAGAGAGGGCTGCCTGGAGGGGAACAGTCATCTTTTATGAAGGGACAGTCAGCCCAACATGACCTCACAGGGCGAAACCAGGGAATTAATATCCTCACCTTACTCCCTTCCCTTTTCCCTATCTCCTGTTGGGGCTCCCCATTGGTCAAACCCAAATGGACATCACAGGGCAGGGCAGCCATTCATGTGGTCCCTACAGGGGAGCCCTCAGAGCAGACAGCGAGAGAGAAAGGTGGAGAATGGACAGGAAGGGACAACGTGGGATAACCTCCAAGCCAGGGATTGCACTGGGCCTGGGGGCATAATATAGATAAATCACCTTGGAGAACCTTGAAGGCAAATCTCTTCTTTTATGTTTACCCTGATAATGAAAGAAAGGGAAGGGATTTATTATGAAGTGAAAATCAATTTAGAATCTTAAAAAAGCCTACATATCAAGTACTTGGCATTGTGTTTACACATACATATTGATAGTTTCCAATCACTTCTACATTCATTTTGAATTATTTTATACTTATTTTAATATCTTTGTGCAATAACATTTATTAAATTTGTACTGTTTACCTTCAGCCTGTGGGGTTCATAGCTATAGGAATTTGTAAAGTTAATGTTCTGCCAAAATGTTCGTCAGTCTAGAGCAGAGGTTCTCAAAATGTGGTCTGAGGACCCCTGAGGTTTCCCAAGGCTCTTTCAGAGGGTCCCCAAGTTCCTCAATAATTTTTAAAAGTACAAAGGGGTTTAGTCTTGATTGTGTTACATATATAAACATGTTTATATATATGTATAAAACAATTCCTATAATATATATAAACATGTATATTTTTATATATGTTATCTATATGTTCCAACATATATATAAACATGTTTATATATATAGGGGCCAGCCCTGTGGCCTAGTGATTAAGTTCAGTGTGCTCTGCTTCAGCGGCCCGGGTTCAGTTCCCGTGCACGAACCTACACCACTTGTCGGCAGCCATGCTGTGGCAACCCACATACAAAATAGAGGAAGATTGGCACAGATGTTAGCTCAGGGTGAATCTTCCTCAGCAAAATAAATAAATAAACATGTTTATATATATAACATATATATGTCATATAAAATATAAAATGGCTAGTCTAAATTATGTTATTGTGTAATGGGTCTTGAGACCAAAAAATTGGGAACTGCTCATCCAAATTATATTATTATAGAAAATGATGCCTACATGTAATATAATAATATCTGGGAAATCCAATCTCAAGTTTCTGGATAGAAGGGGATTGTTTGCTCCATTTAGGGCATATTTTATTTCCTGTCAGCTTTGAACATTTTGCTGACTATCTTCTACCCATGCTGCCTTCCGGGTCATTTGGTGCAGAAGCTAGAAGTAGAGGTGGAGGTGGGGTTTAGGATAGGGATAATTTGCCCAAGTGCATAGGCCTGATTTCAGCACCCCAGAGGCTTTCATTCCTGGGACATAGTAAAATGCTAAGTGGGTTAGCTAAACAAATTTCCCATTGTGCAAGCAGATATGTGTGACAATGGTTAGGAAACAACAGCCCGAGATGTTTACTCCCTTGAGCACCTTATCACCAGGACCAGACATGGGCAAAGGAAAATGGGGTCCTGCTCTCAGCAGTTCAGAAAGCAGCAAGCAAGACCCAGCTGTCATTTGTCAGGTTGAACCATACTCTGTAGGTGCGGCTGTGATGTCAATAAATGCAGGCTTGGTATCTCTTTTCCTTGTTTCGTCAAAACTTATTGACTATCCTCTACTCTCATTAGTATAGAGCTTACAGTAGTGTAAGTGGCACTCGGCATAGTTCCTAACATCAAGGAGCTTATAAATTAATGAGGAGAAGTGTACCGAATATCTATGACAGAAGGAAGGTATGTGTGGGTCTGTGTTCAGGGGACAGTACTTACAGGAGGACACAGGTAGAGCATGGATGGCCAAGGAAGACTTCATGAAGGAGGTAGTGTTTGAACAGGGCTTTATAGGCTAGGTGGGACTTTTAGAGACAAATGTCAGAGGTAAGAGAAAAAGTGATGGGAAATTCTCAGCAGAAAATTTCCAGGCAGAGGAAATGGCCTGAGCAAAAAGGTGGAAGCAGGAATTGTCAAATGTCAGAGCCAAAAAGAAGCATGGTGATCAAGTTGTTCCAACTCTTCATTTGACAGTTGAGGACACTGAGATCACAAAGGTCGAGATTGGCCGAGTTTTCTATTGGCAGAACCAAAATAGAACCCAAGTGTCTCAACTTGAAGTCCAAGACTTTCCAGGGCTATTTCCCGGATACGGAGTGTAGTAGGAAGAGCCAGAGCTTAGGGCCGGCATTGCAGAGTGGTGCGGGTGCAGCTGAAAAGGCTTCTGGAACTGCATTGTAGTGCCAAGGGGGCTGGGCACCCTGTTTGGACCTTTTCCAGACCAGTGTTTTCCAAAGTGCATTCTGAGACAACTGCACCAGAACCATCAGCGTGCTTGTTAAAATGACTGAATCTGAATGAGAGAAGAGGGTGACTTGAAAATCTGCATTTTAAACTCCTTCCCAGAGTGATTCTTATGCACTTCATAAACTAGAAAATTAAAAATAAAGAGAAATAGAGAAAGATTGGTTAGAGCAGCAAATGAAGAATTCAGTACATGTGAGCAAGGTGGAGGAGAAAGAGTTATAGTGTGAGAAAGGAGTTCAAGAATCTCAGAACCGGCAGCATTCCAAGCCGTGATGTGGCCACGCATTTGGGTGGCCAAATGCCTATAGTGGTAGGTCACAAGAGTAGAGAAGGAATTTCATAATCAGGGTGTTAGATCTGCTATCCACATGGATATTAAACATATGGTTATGAAGAGAGATTAGATCTCAGTTATATCTGGCTCTCTCTCTCCAGGACTAGTCAACTAGACCAAGAATAAAAGCTATAATGCACCAGCATCACAGGCAGCAGGAATATATAGAAGTATAAATGGATAGAGGTCACTAGATATAACCCAATCTCTGGGACTTTCCAATTAGAGCATCAGCTTCACTTGGCAGTGGGTCTTTCGTTCTGAATTCTGTATTAAATATCTGGAGCTCTAAATCAGGAAACTAAATTGGTTCATTTTGGATGCTCTTCTGCTTCCTTTTGATGAATTGTGTATTTACTAGGATTGATTGGTGGCAGAAAGAACAATCAGGGTGGCATGGCCAATTCTGTTCCCTAACCAAAAACGGGCTTTAAAAATGCCTATGAATGATGCAATCTATACAGAAGTTGAAATATAATGATGTAAACCTGAAATTTATATAATGGTATAAGCCAATTGACCTCAATAAAAAAAATGCCCATGAGAGAAGAGCAGGATAAAATTAATTGAAAGAGACCATTACAGTCCTGCTGAAGTTCAAACACCCTGTTTTATGATACCAAAAATAATCACAGTTCCCATAGCACCCATATTGCTTCCTCTTTCATAACACCCACCTCAGCTACTCACAGCTGTCCTCACCACCAGGCTCCACGAGATGGGTTCCATGACTTTTGTGTTTACTTTTGTGTCTCCTGCCCTTCGCAGAGTGCCTGGCACCTGAGTTGAAATAATATCTTGTTGAAATATTCGCTATCATTTGTACCTGGGGTGTTTTCAATTAAGATTGACACCTGGGCAGGAGTCTAGGCTCACCTTAGCTCCAGGTCTCCCCTCAGGCTGCAATCAAGGTGTCAGCCAGGGCTAGAGTCTCATCCGAAGGCTCAACCGAGGAAAGATCTGCTTCCAAGCTCACGTGGTTATTGGCAGGATTCAGTCCCTTGTGAACTATTGGACAGAAGGCCTCAGTTCCTTGTCACATGGGCTTCCCCAACATGGCAGCTTGCTCCATCAAACCAGCAAGGGAGAGAGTCAGCTAGCAAGACAGAAGTCAAAATCTTTTATAATCTAATCACAGAAGTGACATCTGAGTGCATTTACCATATTATACTGGTTAGAAGTAAGTCACTAGGTGCACACACACTAATGGGGAAGGGATTACACATAGGTGTGAATACTAGGAGGCAGGAATCATTGAGGACCATCTTGAAGTTGGCCTGCCACAGTGGAGAATGGATTTTAGGGAAGGATAAAATGGAGGCAAGGAGATAAGGGATACATGCAAGAGATGAAGGATGTTAGAGAAGGTTGATGGTAGTAGAGCTGGAGAGAGATGACCAAGAGTGAGAATTGTCTTAGAGACAAAAGCAGCAGGTCTTCTTGATGAATTGAGTGTGGGAAATAAAGGAAAAGGAGGAATCAGTGATGACTTCCAGATTTCTGGCCCTCTAGCAACTGGTTGGATGTTGGTGCCATTTCTTTTAGTGAGATAGTTAAGTATAAGAGAGGACCAGGTTTGGTATACAGGAAAGAGAATCAAGAATTGGCCTGCAAGAAATTAATGGGAATTTAGATAGATACTTCGATAGCTGACCTTAGAGGAGAGTTCTGAGTTGGAAATGTAAATCTGGGAATCTTTACCATATGAACATGACTTAAAGCCCTGAATGAGTAGATGAGACCCCATTGCGGAGGGCCTTGAATGCAGTCTAAGGTGTTTAATAATTGCACACCAACCCTAGAACCCCATTTAGTCTTCTATAAAGTGCCCCAACCTACCTTTAGAACTGTCTCTCCTTTCACTTGCCCTAATTCTAATTATCTTCCAAAGGGAGTATCCGGGTTCCATCCTCTCTCTCCTGCTGATTTTGCTTATTTTGAGGGGTGGGGGGATGTATCATTTGACTTAATCCCACTTTGCCTTGTGATCTATTTTACCATTGTCCTAAACAATATCATTCAACTCCTACACTGTTAATCCTTTTATCTCTATTTAGGTTGTAAAGTCTTTGAGTGGGGGAGGAGTGTTCTTTCTTTTATATCCTGTCCCTTCCTCAGTTCTCCACAAATACTTATTGTATGAATGAACGTTTCAATAGCAGTTTTATTTATGACCATTTTAGTGGCTGTCAAGAGGCAAAGGGATGCTGTGGGAGACTTGCAGCAGTTCACATCTTTGTGACTATCAGATTTATTTACCCTGGAAAGAAATGGGGCATCATTGGAGAGGTAAAAGGAAAATGAGAAAGGGGGTAGAAGAAGGAAACGCCCAAGAAATCTGGCTGGGCTCAGCTGTCAGGTATCAACAGAGATTCAGCCGGGATGAACCTAGGTCCAGACTGAAGAGAAGAGCGAGGATATCTGACAGACAGGCTAACAGGGCCACCATAGCCCATGTTTTGCAGGTGCCAAAACCCAGTTTTTGCATGTGTATCTAAAGTTGATTCAATTGTGTCACCTTGGACAAATCACGTTAACTCTTGAATCTTGGTTTTCCCATCCATGAAATGGAATAATATCTACTACAGGATTATAGTCAGGAATAAATGATACAATGCATGTAAAGTATCTGCTCCAGAACCTAGGATACCAGAAGATAATCGATAAACTGTAGTGTTCAGCATTGTAAGGACTGGCTCAAGAAGTCAACCAAACTCACTAGGGACTCACGTATTGACCAGAATAACCAATATTGAAAACACACGAAGAATAACGTGCCATGCAGATTTGAATGTTCATATCATGTGGTCAACACATTTTCTCCTCTGAAGGAGTGTCTCGACATGGGAAGACTGAGTGCTGTCAGAAACTATTTTGTAAGTTGGAAGAAGGGCAGAGGGAAGTGGATGTCTGGAAAAATCCAGCTGGAATGAAGGGCTCAGACTGTCAAGGCACTCACTGTTCAGGCTGCCCTTGGTGGTCTCAGGCAGAGACATGGTGACCAGTGCTTGCTCTTGGGTGTCCTTTCTGGCATCAAGCATACTTGGTTCCTATTGTTGTATCCTCAGCTGGGTTATGACAGAGTTGATTAAGCTATGGTTTTGGCTGCTCATATTCCAGGCCTGAGGATGCAGACTCCTTACCAAAACTGGATGTGGGTGTTTTCCATGTTGACACAGTCTCCTAGCATGTTCCCATTTGGTCAATGTCTAAGCTCACTGATTCTTACTAATATCCTCCAAAGTGACTGAATCCCAAGTTGGGGGGCGGGGGTGCATCTTGCCGTACCGTTCTATTTAAAATATTCTAAATACACAATTTATTCAGTATGGTGGCTTTACAGATAAAGAAACAGGCATAGTAGGAATTCCCCTTTTAAGGATGGAGGCAGAGGACTTGTCTCTGGGTCCTTGTAGACTCCCAGTCTCATACAGTTTCCACTCCAAAAGGCTCTTCATGGAATGTTTATATCTGTCAGACAGACCCACACTTTTCTAAAAGAAACCTTTATGTATAGTTCAAATCCACCAAAACAAAATTAAAAAACAACTGTTTCTCCCCATCATTTATATGATCTCTCTGCCCCAATAAGCCCTAGTGGAGTGTCCCTATAAAGCCGACCTCCCCAGGGGGCTTTCCAACACAGCTCTTGCCCTGGGCAACCAACCTCCCTCCCCACACACACCACCTCCGCCGCAGCCCCCAACCCCGCCCCCACATTGTTTTCAATGCACAGCCTCTATTCGAAATCCCGAAAAGTTATTTGAAAGGGCCTTTCAGTGCCTGGACTGGTTCCCCTGCCCTCTCGCTCCAACGCGCTCTATCCCCGCTGCTCACTCCCCAGCGCGAATTCCCTGGATGACTCCAACGCTGCACCCCCAGCTAGTGCAGAGGAGCTCGCTTGCTCGCGATCAGCTGAGGCAGACAGCGGAGCGCAGCCTCCTGGAGTTGGGCTGAAGTAACTGTCAAGCAGCTGTCTCCCCAGCCCTCCCCTCCCTGCACAAGTGACGCCGCCAGCCCCCGCGGCCGCGCCTCCCGCTCGGCCCGCTCCCCGCCCCTCCGCCCGCTCCGCCGCTCTGGCTCCGCGCTCCCCCACCCTCGCGCCCGCCGGCCCCGCAACTTCACCCCGCGCCTCCGCCGCCGCGAGCGGACGCGGGAGGGCAGCCGGCGCTGGGGACCGGGCGGGGGGACACGACTGCTTCCCGCGCCCCTTTGTCCCTTCACCCCAGTGAGCGAGCTCAGCCTGGCTGCAAAGCCGGAGGTGGGGGCAGCTGGGGCATTGCATTGGTACGGAGGCTATTATATGCCAGAGAGTCCCAAGTGTCCCCCCGTCATGACGAGGAGCCTGCGTCTTTAGGTATGTGCACCTTTACATTTGTTCCTTTTTTGCTTCTGATTTTGCTTACAACCCGGGTGAAGTCTGTGTGGTGAGGGGTATCAGCTTGAAAGAGCGTTCCGCGTTAGGGAGCCCTGGAGATTGGAGTGTCCTCGGCTTCCTCTGCCTCGGAGGGTTCGAGTATCTGATGCCCACAGCATAGAGATGCGAAGTCGCTGAGCGAAAGGGCACACGCACTTTTGCAGGCAGAATTGAGGGATGCGCAGGAGAACGGAGGGACTGGCCGAGAGATGGTAAGGAGCCTGCAGCAGTGCCCTCGGGGGTTGGGACATTTCTGGGGTGGGGACGCTCAGGGCCCGATGATCGGTGCCCTGGGGGGTGGAGGGTGCGAGCGCTCTCGGATGGGGGGCTCGGGTGGCCAGCTGCCACCGAATGACTTCCAGCATTCTTAGCGCCTATGGGGAGTCCAGCTCAAGGCTGTGATCGTGGTCTCCAGGTCTTAACTTGCCGCTGGGCGACTGAGCGTGGCTATGAACCAGCCTCTTCCCCGCGTGTCTGAATTCCAAATTGGCCGGGTAGGATGTGAGGAGATGAGAATTGGGAAGAGGGGCAAGAAGGAGAAATGTGTTGCATTGATGCCAACCTGTGTCTGGAAAGATGGGGGAGGGGCGATGCACCTGAGGACAGGAGCACCCTGCAAGTTTCTGTGGCTTGGGAGGGGTCTGGAAAAAGGAAGCATCTGCAACTCTGTTACGGCCAGATTGTAACCTCCTATCCCCCTCCTCCAGGGTAGTGGGGAGCAGATAGAGAACCTCATTTTAGAAGGGAGTAGGTGCTGTTTGAAATTAGACAAGTGGAAGCCATCCAGATGTTAAGATGGCAGAAGCTCTGGGCAAGTCCCTGGTGCGAAGTGACTGCTCCCTCAGCAGCAAAAAAGCAAGTGGAAGAGAGAAGCAAGCTGATTGTGTTGGAGGGGGGCAGGGGTGGTGCAGAGCGGAGACTGGCAGCTTCAAAGGTTTTTAGCCTGGAGATACCCACGTGTTGCTTGAGTGACTGAGAGGAAATGTTTAAGCTTTTGGTCCGGGTAAACACTCATGATGGTCTCAGAAAACATTGGGGCTGTCTTTCCTCCCTGCTCCCCACTTCCTCCATGCTCATATCCATTCACTTGGTTGAAGTTCTAGGACTGTGACTAATCGTTGCCCCATTCCAAAGCAATTGTACTTGGCCCTCTCTATAGGACTGGGGCTGAGCATCTTGCATGAGCATTTGCCCCCTGGTTATCTGACACACAGTCATTTCTTCGTTTTTGTTTCTGTCTGATTTATCTGACTCTGAGAATGTTCCTCTCCTCCTTCCCACCCCCACCCCAGCATTCCTGCTCGCTTCTTTCTCCTCTTCCTCTTTCTCTTCCAGCCTTTTAGGACCAACCTCTGAGTTTGCCCACTAACACCCACCATCTACCCACATTGTGTCTCCATCAAACTGTGTTTTAGCTGTTGTCACAAGCAGGGGATGTCAGCCGTGAACTCTCTAAGAACCAGCATCATCAGGCTATTCTCCAGTGGTTAATTAGGAAGCAGCCAGTAGCTATCCTCCTTCTGTAGGTACAAATTGTAGGGGTGTGTCTACTTAAGGTAACAGCAGCCAGAGGAAGAGGGCCTCCCCCCTCTTCACCACTTCCTCCCAGCCCCAGCCCTCAGGGTCAGCCTCCTGTGCCCAGCTGCCACTTCTGTTGAGATACTGCCAAATCCTGGCTCTTCCCAGGAAGGTAATGCATTTGCCTAAAAACTGCTGCCTGCAAACATCTGAAAACCTGAATATCGGAGACTCTGTTTAGTAAAAACATTCTGCATATGTTGCTTTTCCAAAAGACCCCCAATTGGTGTTGCTTCTCTCTTCCTCTGACACTCCAATGTGAGATTTTGCTTTGAATATTTTATCTTCAGTATAAATGTAAAGAAATACCAAGCTAGAGGGAGGAAAAACTGGAAGCATGCATTAGGGACTTGCATAGAATTCTGAATACCTAAACACGAATTCCAGAAATGGCTCTTCTCCCTTTTGTTGACTGCAAAGTAAAATTATTTCCAGCAGAAGAGGGACCCATCCACTTTCAAGGGTGATCTGGAGAAGCCAAGGGGGCTGGGTAGGAGGTATTTATATCTATAGATGTTGGTAGCTAAACTCACATAGAAATTTCACTCTTTAGTGTTGAAGTCCATTGACTTGGGGCCCGGCTGGTGACTGCCAGGTGTCCCACCCTAAATCTGAGGTCACTAAATGGAAACATCCCTACTATGGTAAAATCCCACAGCCCAGCTGTGATACCAACCACATGCCCACTTCTAAATGTAACCAAGTCACTTCTGTGTTATATTTTGGTTTAATGCACGGATTATTGGCTCCGTGGGTGCCAATTGGCTCACCCCTGGGTGTCAAGAGACTAATACACAGACAAAGGCAGTTGTGGAGAGTGAGCTGCGCAGCTTGCACATTTCATATTAAACGGTCAGATCAGGCAAACAATAGTCCCTTGGGCTGATGAGTTTGCAAACCAGTGTTTTATTTTACTGTTCATTGCATTCAATGGGTTGGGGGAAAAAATAAAAAGCTGTCTTGTTTTCATTCTGAAAAGAAATCAGAAGTCTAAAACCAGTTTCTTGCTTTTCTTGGGAGGAAGTGGTGGTAGAAGTGAAAGTCCATTTTATTTACACAATGGGTGCTCCTCGGGGCAAGGGCAGATTTGACTTTCCACTTGGGCTTCCTCTGCACTGGTGACCCGAGCAGTGCCTCGTGCTTGTGAACAGCTCCTTTACCAAGGTTATTTTCATCTGCCAAGCTGAACTCCAGGAGCTGGAGGAGATAGACAGCTTGTGTTTGTGGCCGTTCAACCAGAAAAGAATACCAGCTGAAAGCAGACAATGAAGGAAGGGAATCAGGGGTGGGGGTAGGGAGAGGAGGTACAGATAGGCCAACAGCACATAATTGGTTCCCCAAAGGCAAACCTAGATGTCGGATGGTGTCATAAAGCCATTGTCATGTAAACACCCCACAATGTCATTATTAGAAAGATCTGTTCAGAGAAGGAAAACGATTATGAGTATGTGTCTTTTCATCTGGAAGGAACCCTCCTTTGGCTTCATTTCTCTCCACTTTTGAAATCATATCCTTGTAGGCTGTTTCTCGAGACAACATTTTCCCCCTGAAAATGAAAACCTCACCATTGTGCACACGGAAGCCTTTAGTCGATTCAACAGAACAGAATCACTCAACACATGTAATTCAAGAATGAATTAATATGGAAACACTCATACATCCTCTTCCCCCTTGGTGTCCCCTCTCTAAGGCCACTAAGCTCCTCTCTGGGTTGATGGCCAAGGTTTGGTCGCAGTATAGTCATCCCACTTTAGTTGGAAATGTTCCCTAAAAATAATAGATGTTTTTCTCAGAGTGTGGCAGACTATCTAGAAAAGGTAATTTTACACGTGGCCCCATCCTGGGTTGCCCTCCTTCAGAGGAAACCGTGGACATCATCAAAAAAAGAAGCTGCTCCAATTTATTTTATTGTGCATTGTTTACATGACACTGATGAGCACTGTGTGGAGATGAATGTTTTCACATATTCATTATGCTAATTAAACAGGAAATTAGATTTTTTTTCAACAGAGAAAGCAAATGAGGTGCAATATTTCTATGTTGTGTTCCATGAGATCAAAATGAGCTGTCTGCCAGACCAAGGAGAGAGGAGTCTTAGACAAAGGGAATATTTTTCACACTGCTTAGCATTCTAAAATATAATAAAGTGATTAACAATCATTTTTGTTTCTGAAGTGGATTGGAAGTCCATGTCCTCCGTGGTATTTAATTTAGAGGAGTTTTTTTCCACTTAAACATGTGTTGACTGAGCAACTAGTTAGATTTTTCAGTCAATATAAAAGTGAAAGATATTGATTATGCTTTCTAGGAAGCGCAGTCTGGTAGAGAAGTAGGGAGAACTCAATTGTGTTGGACAGTGTGCTGTCCACATGTGTCTTGGTTTGCACTGTGTGCATCTGTCGTTGCAGCACAATTATTGATAGCACCCCCATTCTCTCGGAAGTGTTCTGGTTTGGACGATAAGTTACATGGTCACCCTAGAAATAAGGGCTATGGGAGGTCAGAGGAAGGAGAAGGCTGTGATTGGAGTAGTCAGTGAAGGTTTCATTCGACTGCCTATTGTAAGATTACAGATAAATGGAAGGGAAAAGGGAGGATTTACCCGACAACAAGACTAGGAATGTGAGCTGCCTGAGGGCTCAGAGAGTCCGTTTTGTTCATTCCGGTATCCTCAGGACTTGCATGCTGCGTAGCAAATAGTAGGCATCAAATATTGACTAACTGCCTGTGACCTAGATTTAAGATCAAGACCGAAGGTAGGAAAGTTCAGGACAGGGAGGAGACATGCCTGTCAAGAAAGGTCAGATGGGAACGATGATGAAATAAGGCTATTAATAATGATGATGGTGTTGAAACAAGGCTGGCAATGACCAAACCAAAAAACAACCTGTGTACAGAAAAACTATGTCTTGTAACTCTCTCTTGTATATGTCTCTTATCTTTTGGGTTTAATGGTATTGGCCTTCACCTCTAGCCCCAGAAGTGATCTCTTCCTTCTCAAGCAAAGTGTTCAGGAAGGAACTAAAGGAACAATGACTCCATTCTCTTCAAGCTTCTTTCCTTCTGTCCTTGTCCTCTCAGAGGACTTTTGAAGGAAGGCATGGACAGGAGCAGGGGAGGGTACCTTACAAAAACAAAAGCAATGCAGATGAACACAAAGGGTACACACTTTTTTTCTTCTCCTAGTAGGAGGATAAATTCAAAGTGACAGTTTCCTGGAGCTAGCGCAACTCCCCAGAGGTTATTCCCAGTATAGCATTTGACCTCCCCACTTTTTACTACATATGAAGGCATGGAGTGACATGGCCTTGGTCTTAACTGTGACAGTCTACCTTCTAATTAATGTGACCCACACTAGGTGCCCTGCTAATATGCAGAGGTTCAAGATTAACAACCCTAAATGAAGCTTCCAGCTGGTAACTCTTGAACGGCAATCCTTTCCTAAAAATCCATCCTTTTAGTTTATAAGGCTGTTGGGAGCATTTTAGTCACTTTGAAATGATCCATATCTTCCCATCTAATTTACTGTTGTCTTGGTGATGCTTCATCCTCAGAAATAAGTGGGGCTTAGAAAGGAGAGAGATGGACACACACAGGATATAGCACTGAGGACATGCATCAAGGTTCAACTGCAGACAACAGAATCCACTCAGCAGAAAGGCTATAAAATAAAATGGCTTGGAGAATTGTTGGATCAGGAAGGCCAAGGAAACACATTCCAGGGTGAGCTTTCCAGAACAACTTTGAAAGTCACATAGTAAAACTGGGCCACTATTGGAGTCACTACCTGGTCAATAATCAAGAAGCTGCCTACTGCTTTGAGCAGCTACTGCCTCCAGAATGAGGTGCATGTGGTCAGGAAACAGCCAGCCAGGAAGCTACCACAGAAAAACCAGATAGTTCATGCAGGTGGTTGCCAGCAGTGACAATAGGAGAAGCAGAAGTACAACACACTAGGCAAAATAATGTGCCCCCCAACCCACAAATATGTCATCATCCTAATCCCCCTAACCTGTGCATATGTTACCTTACATGGCAAAAGGGACTTTGCAGATGTGATTAAATCAAGCTCCATGAGATTACCCTGAATTCTCCAGGTGGGCCCGGTCTAATTACATCTGTCCTTAAAAGCAGAGAACCTTTCCCAGGTGTGGTCAGGTGACTGCGGAATAAGGATCAGAGAGGTATAACACTGCTGGCTTTGAAGATGGAGCAAGGGCAGTAGGTGGTCTCTAGAAACTAGAAAAAGCAAGGAAGTGGATTCTCCCCTAGAGCTTCCAGAAAGGAGCACAGGATTCTGACACCTTGATTTTAGCCCAGTGAGACCCATTTCAGACTTCTGACCTCCACAACTGTGAGATGATAAATGTGTGTCATCTTAAGCCACTAAATTTGTAGTAATTTATTACAGCAGCTGTGGGAAACTAATACACACAGCCTCTCCATGACTTCTGCCTTCAAATCTTGTGCAAGTGCTCCTGGTGGAGGCCCCTTGCATCACATGCAGAACCCTAGCTGCAGGGGATTCTGGGAAATGTTGCTTTCAGCTTGCCAGCTTCAGTACTGGAAGGCACCCTAGAAAGGGGTTGGAATGATGTTGAGTGTTGATCATGTATATCCAGGGCAGCTGCCGTGGGAAGGTATGGGGGAGCCTGGGGAGCCACAGGTGTGTAAGCATGGCACTCCTAACTCTCCTGCACTGATGGACGGTGGCATGTATTGGAACAGAAGTGGATGCCTGACATTTTTAGGAAGTTTAACAAGTGTTACTAAGTCATTAGGCACAAGGGTGAGGGGCGGAGAAGGCATCAGAATAGTTGCCTGTTTTACCACACTAGAAGTTACTATCTGGTCTGTTAGATATCCCTCTCAGGGTGGTATTAAGGAGAGATTGTACATAAATATCAGTATCAGGGATAAATATTGGCTTTCTACAGCTTTATTTTTAACTATATACAGTCAGTCTATATGGCGGATTATATTTTCCAGTGATGGCCTCAACGGTATTTCCCATCCCGCCTGCCCTTCCTACAAAATGACTCTGATACTCTTTCCATTGAGAATGAGGTCTATGTTCCCAAGGCTAGATCATAAAAGATAACTCAGCTTCTATCTTATTGGCTGGAACACTAGCTCTTGGCTGAAACTATCAGCTGCCGAGTAATCTGTCTGATTATCCTGAGGCTGCCATGGTGTGGGGAAGCCCAAACAGAACCACCACATGGAAAGGCCCGAGACTGTAAGAAGAGAGGAAGATGCCTGACCATCCCATAGCTCCTCCAGTCCCTACTGCTCCATGTGTAGCCACCATCTGGCTGCATCAGAGACCCGGAACCAGAACTGTCCAGCAGAGCCCTTCCCAATTCCTGACTCACTGTTGTTGTTCTGGGCCACTACATTTGGGGATGATTTGTCACGCAGCAATAAATAACTGGATTGGTCCTCATAGTCAGATGCAGAAAAAAGGTCAATTAAAGCCACAGTCTTGTGTGACTCCTATCAAATTTCTTCACCGTGAGGTAAATAACGTGAGTTCTCAGTAGCGGAATAACCAAATCTAATGCCCACTTTCTCCTCCTGTAGAATATTGGCCTACGAAACTCCTTCTTAAAATACAAATCAGAAGCAAATTGTCACACACTGTGCTTTGTTTGTTGGAAGAGGATTTAGGAAAGTGGAATTGGTAGTGTTGAGAAGGAGTTTCAAACTGGCTAATCCCACACGTGAAAAAGCAAAAAACCGAATAACTCCTTTTTAAAGTAGAGCTGTCTCAGCGTGGTAGAGGTGCTGCAAACCTTTACTTTGGGGCATGTCCTCAAATTGGGGACCCACTTAGGAGATGGAGAAAAGAAGAAATAGTTACTGGACTAACATACACTGATCTGGCACCTGAAGTGCAGTTAGCCACGCGGGCAGTCTCTTCTTCCCCATCAGGCTGACTGCTCTTTTTCTTCTTCTATCACTTCTTTTCTGCACAGGCTTCCTTCCTTGATCCTTAAACTTTGCTGTTCCTGAAGTTCAAGTTCAAGGTCCCCTTGAGAATAGTACATAATAGTACATTCAACTAGGTGATAGTATCTCATGTTTCTGTGGATTTTTGCAGTTTTCAACAACTTTCATCACATTCATTGTCCTGTGTAAACCACGGAACCCTGAGATATAGCCATGATTAACACTAATGTTCGTGGTTTCACAGA
Source organism: Tapirus indicus (assembly GCA_031878705.1). Lineage (NCBI taxonomy): Eukaryota > Metazoa > Chordata > Mammalia > Perissodactyla > Tapiridae > Tapirus > Tapirus indicus. The sequence continues at coordinate 22,282,618 of CM062931.1, read as the reverse complement.
TTAGGAGACAAACAGAAGACTAACTGGTTTGTCCAAGACCACAGCTAGTATGGATAAGAGGTTAGTGCCGGGCTGTTCTCACTCCTCATTTGTGGTCTCTCCACCCCACGATGTCCACTCAAGTAGCCTTTGCACAAAAACAGTGTTAAGCCGGAGAGAGGGAGGGCTGATTTGTTCTGCCTGCCTACTGCCTTCAATCACCAAAATATGGCCTATTTGAAGCCAGATTCATTGGAAGCCTGAAGTCTGACTATTTTCTCTTATTACCTGACTAATGCTCTGTTTGGTACTGTATTTTGCAAGTAGAAACCCGCTCCTAGAATAACATAAGAAAGGTCGGGAACTGCTCCCTTTTCAGGCTCCCAGGACATCCCCAAAAAAGTTTGCCCTTTGAATTTTGTCATATGGTCTTTGGCCTAAAATAGGATAGATGTGACACATGGTGTTTCTTTTTCAAGTGTTGTTTTGTTTTTTGGGGTTTTTTTTTAGATCCCCAATGTGTTTCTTCACATTAAGATATTTTCCAGATGTAATTTTTTTTTGGCTCTCTGATTGTTGCAGAATGGCTCTTTCCTCATTGATGGAAGAAAATAGCCAAAGCAAGCAGAGGCTAAGGGACGACATTAACTCAAGATATTTCCATACATGTGAATATATGGTTATCAAACTAGAGGTACTGAAAAAAAAACATATTGAGGGAATGCATAGTTTTCATTTAAGGAACTAGTCTCACTCCCTTACAATCTAATTGGGGAAAAATCAACCCAGCTAGATCCTGTACATAGATTCTACATATGGCAGAAAGGACCTTCCCTGCATCATCTGCCTTTAAGTAAATCATGCGATCCTGAATGCCAGTACTGAATCAAGACCTTCTTGGGCACAGGGGAGTCTGAAGCCCTTGCAATTTTTTAAAATAAATGCAAATTCTAAATTGCAGATGTATCTACATGTATCCCATATTGCATGTTGTCATAAAGCTCCTCTTTTGTGATAAAACACCCAATCTAAATAAAAACCATATATAAAAATAATATTAATAATAATAGCTATCATTTAATAGTATTTCCAATGTGCCAGGCACATGTATTAATTCACTGAGTTCTCACAATAACCCCAAGGTAATTACTATTATCGTCTCCAATTTACAGATGAGAGAACTAGGGCCCAGCAAAATTAGTAAGGGCAGAGCACAGTTTTAAACCTGGACTGTCTGGCATCAGAGTCTGGGCTGTGGCTGTGGATGTAAATATACCAAGACCCCAAATTCAGAGTTCCCACAGAAACTGCCAGTTAGGAGCATGTTCAAGGGGTTAATCTGCAAAATATATAAATAAGTCATACATCTCAACAACAAAAAAACCAACAACCTAATTTAAAAATGGGCAAAAGACCTGAACAGACATTTCTCCAAAGAAGATGTACAGATGGCCAACAGGCACATGAAAAGATGTTCAATATTATTAACTATCAGGGAAATGCAAATCAAAACTACAATGAGATATCACCTCATGCCCATCAGAATGGCAATAATTAACAAGACAGGAAACAACAAGTGTTGGAGAGGATGTGGAGAGAAGGGAACTCTCGTACACTGCTGGTGGGAGTACAAACTGGTGCAGCCACTATGGAAAACAGTATGGAGACTCCTCAAAAAATTAAGAATAGGACTACCATACGATCCAGCTATTCCACTGCTGGGTATTTACCCAAACATGAAAACATGAATACATAAAGATACATGCACCTGTGTGTTCATTGCAGCATTGTTCACAATAGCCAAGACTTGGAAGCGACCTAGGTGCCCATCAAGGGACGAATGGATAAAGAAGATGTGGTATACATACACAATGGAATACTACTCAGCCATAAGAAACAATGAAATCCAGCCATTTGTGACAACACAGATGGACATTGAGGTTATTATGCTAAGTGAAATAAGTCAGAGGGAGAAGGTCAAAAACTGTATGATCTCATTCATAAGTAGAAGATAGAAACAACAACAAACACATAGAGACAGAGATTGGCTTGGTGGTTACCAGAGGGGAAGGGGGGAGGGAGGAGGGTGAAAGGGATGATTAGGCGCATGTGTGGTGATGGATTATAATTAGTATTTGGGTGGTGAACATGATGTAATCTATGCAGAAATAGAAGTATAATGATGTACACCTGAAATTTATACAATATTATAAACCAGTGTTACTGCAATAAATAAAATAAAATAAAGCCTGAGTTTTCTCACATAACTGAGCCCGGTTGTGGCGGCCAGACCACTTGGCTTAGCAACTCAGTACGCAGACTGTCCATGCAGTTTGCAGGCTGAGGGTCTCTGTTGATATCAAGGCATTAATGAGACTCTTCAGGATTCTGTTGTAATCACTGAGAAGCTTTTTTACATTATCCAGCCAAAAGTTTCATTATTCCAGCTAAGTAAGCAGTGTGTCTGCAAAGGTGCCTGATCCTGGGGAAATGAAACAGGCACTTTTCCTCCGAGTAAGCAATGCATGCTGACAAAGGACGCCCGCCGTGCTCCTGGCAAACTACTGTCCCTCACAATCCCTTAGAGATCTCAACAATCCCACAAAATGGGAGGAATATGGAAAAAAAGCAAATTTGAGAGAAAAAAGGACTCATTCCTTCCCTTTTGTGAAGACTGTTGTCTAATCCATACCCACATGTAAAGTATCCCTTGATCAATTTTGTCTTAATTACTGAATGTAGGAAAACAAGATCATTGTTAATTCATGCAGTTTTAATTTATGCACAGGGGAATTAGACAGGATAATTACCTGCAGTTGAAGAAAAATGAATAGTGTCAAATCTGGTTAATCCATGCATGGTTTACCCTTCTATCTCTCGATCAGAAAAGATTGAAAGTGGCAACGAATGTGTATGATAGGCAAAATTGCATTGGTTTGTTAAACAGAAGTATTTTTTTCCCTTTGATTTGCATCACAAATAGAGTTCTCAGACTTGGACTGACTAAATTTGAATATAATTTCCAGAACAATAGCTTTGATTCTCTGACTTAACTCCTGCTTGATCTTTTCCAGAAGTGCCCATTTTTCAAATCGGTGCAAGAGAAATTTTCTTCATGGGCCCTATGTTGGCCCAGGTATAATTTCTTTTATGGGAATAATTCAATTGGAATGATGATTATTTCCTGTATCAGGATTTATGGGGGATTTATAGTAATGATCACTAGTTTCCACATTGTCCTTGAACCTCTATGATCTAGTGACTTCCAAAAACTAAAACTAAAACAAGCAGCTGGAATGAATTATGGGGCAATGAGTGGACACGGATGGAAATATCATCGTGACTTTTGTCAAGCAACAGATAACTGCTGAGGCCTCTTTGAATTCATATATGGTAACTGGGAGAAGAGTAACACTTGGTTAAAATTCACTAAAAAAATTATACTCCATGACTTTTCAAAAATTTAAGACAGGTTAAATAATGTACAATAAATAAAGAGAAAAAAAGTGTCAAAGAGAGGAGTAAATAGGCTAACTTTAAAGAATCAATGTTGTGCTATGACTGAGCAGCAAGTTTGGCTCTGAACTTCCTTGTAGCCAGGCCAAACAAGGAGCATAGTGAGTTATGACTTAAGTTATTGCTATCAGAAAGATGGACATAGAAAATACAGCAGTTTCTTGGAGGGCGAATTCCCCTAGCAATGAGTTATAAAAGAAATGTCTTACATGGGGGTTAAGTTGAGGTAGCCAAACCAAAGCATTGCTGTAAAATTCAAAAAGCAACACCTTGCGTGTTAAGCTTCACTCTTAGTTTCTTATCCCTCCATCAGGTTCTCCTAAAGATCCGAAAGGAGCAATCAAAGAAAATGTCATGAAGAGAAAAAGAAATGTGTATATTTGGCCCTCAATTGCTCTTTTTTGGGAAAAAGGGATCCAACTTTTCTAAGGCAAAGTTACATGCCACAATCGGATTTTGTCTTCAGACAATGTCAGGAGAGGGAGTTGAGGGTGACTCACCCCTTGGCTTAGACGCCCTCACACCCAGCTTAGATAATTGAGTTGCAACTTCATAATAATCTTATTACTGTGACAGAACTTATCACTTGAGATTTTAGGTTCTAGCAAGACCAGCTTGATTAGCAAAATAAGGGAGAGCATAAAAACATAACACTTTCATTGTTTAGATAAGGCCATTTGTCTTTTTATTCTTGACTTTGTTGATGACAATGACGATGATGATGATAATGATAATAATAGGCATCAGTTTTACTGAGTACGTACTTTGTTCCTGGCATTATACTTTACAGCCTAATGCCCCTTAATCCTCACAATACCTTTAAGACATAAATGTTAGGATCCCCGTTTTATAGAAGAGGAAACCGAGCAGAGGTCATTGTTCCAAAGAGGAGATTCATACCAACTGTGTGACTACAGACTGATTATCTAACAACATTCCACAAAACTCACGTCTACGTGTGTATGTGTATGTTTAAGCTTCTGGATCCTGCTGCTTCCTTGACCTTACTTGCTGCTTCTCTCTACCCCTTACAAAGACACTGGCTGTGACAATCTCTAAGATCCTACATAATTTAAGACCCTCTATTAATTAGAGCTCTATTGATTAGAGTGATGGCATGAAATGGTCTCTGAGTTGACTCCCAGGAAATATGTAATATATACATGTGTAAAATTTCAGTGTACTCTCATTTACTAAGACAAATGCTCGCACTTAAACCTTTTTCCTTGACCCTGGAAGTACTCACAGAAACATAACTGGTAAATTTGATACCACCCTTTCCTGCTGTGAATATTAATTGTGGCACTCAGTGTGTAATCCAGAATCCAACTCTGGATGGCGGCAGGAGGGTAGGGGGTGCAGGGACTGGCTGTGTCCAGCCACCTGTCCACGCTGTCCTTTTCTCTTCACTCTGACTACGCCAGGCTGAACAGTTGGAGGGCATCTGCTCTTGGGGCTGGAACACCCGTGCTGCTGACTCAGAAACAATAGACCCATCCTGCCAAATGATATATTTTTGGTGCAGAGAAAAATTCTTTCCCTCCGAGGGATCAAAATACATTCTTATGTGAATTCATGTCATTTTTGAAAGACATTGCCTAGTTCACATTCCAAATTCTGCTCATCCTATTTGATTGTACACCCACATTCAGTGTTCTCTGTACTTTCAATTCCAAAGTTTTGCGATGAGGTTTGAGAAACACACAGCGTGAATGACATCCTTCAGAAAAGAAAATGTTCAGAGCGGCTGATTGTCTGGAGAGTGTTCGTGGAAAAGCTAACAAATTATACCATAGAAAATCAACTCTTAAAAATGCCTGCTTAGTGGTAAAATATCCTAGGACCTTGCACCATATTTAATACCAATTGCATTTTTTAAAAAGGGAAAATCAACCATTTTTGACCCCCTCTGCAGATATTATATAGTCTTTATAACTGAAGATTAGCTCAATTTACTAATTCAACTTTCAAGAGACTTGAGAATGCACAGACTTATAAATGAATACCTGAGTAAATTATAAAAGTCATGAAATCAACCTCCTTTAAAGCTTTTCTCCTCTGGGAGATGCACAAGAAGCCTCAATCTAGACCTTATTAAAGTGGAAATGACTTGCTAATACATCCTCATCGCTGTAATGATGAAAATAGCGAACACTTATTCACTGTGCTAAGCACTTTACATTCATTAGCCTATTTAATTTTCACAGCCACCTGTGAGTTTGGTCCTTTTATCATCCCCATTTTACAGATGAGGTCACTGAGGTCCAGAGAGTTAAGCAGCCTGTAAAGGCTACACATGTAAAGAGGAGCTGCCAGGCCACACACCCAGGCAGTCTGAATTCCTACGTCTCAACATCCCTGAGATGGAAGGCACTTGTTTTGTCAGCACAGTGTTGGAAAACAGAAGAACAGATGACCATGAGTTCCAATCATGACATGGTTACTTTTAAGTCTTCATAAGAGTGGAAAAGTTTTTCCTTTAAATCCTAAGATTCCCAGAACCATTCCTTTCTTGCCATTAAATAAGAGAAACAATTTTGTCCTGTTTTTCTGGTAAAGATTTGCAATGCCTTTTTCAAATATTTTTGTAGTGGAGTTGGAATCAGGCGGCTAGAGAACATTAATGACTCAATTTTTTACATATTAAAAGAATGGAAGGCAAATGTGATCAATGATTACTGTATACTGTGTGCGTAGAGAAAATTTAAACCCTGGTAAGATTGGTTTTTTTAAATAACCTATCCCCAGGCCCCACCCTAGAGCAACCAAATCGAAATCTCTGGGGATAATGCTCAGTGACATTTTTTGTGATTCTAATATGCAGCCAGTTTTGAGAATCTCTAAATTAGATGTTGCGTTATATTAGGCTCTTTCTAGAGATTACTGATACTTATATCAATAGGAAGGTACAGAGGCTGGGATGTAGGTTAAAAATTTATTTTAGTGTAATAGATGTCTACAAATAAACCCAGTAACTCAGTTCTTAACAGTAGGCATGACTTTCTGGATTTTACCACAAGAGTATAAGGTACAGGGCATTACCCCTGAATAGCAAAAGATGACCCATTTGTTTTTGTTGAATCTAAAATGCTGTTACTATTGTTATACTGTGTCATTAACCCATAATAAGTACCTCATTATGGGAAATGATTATGAAATAAGAAAATAAAAAGCAAGGAGATGATGGTGAGACATGCATCAGTTGTTCTTCTTGAGCCATCTGAGCACCTAATTAGTACTGATGGATGATGTTTGTGGGGCCACGGGGCATTCTGAGCACTGACGACCCTCCACTCCAGGTTGATGGAAAGTCCCATTAAGAAACAGGCCAGGAAAACCAGAGGAGGATTGCTGCTCTCTCAGCTAAAGGAAATGGAGATGGGTAGAAACAAGACCACATCTGGAAGGTAGAAACTCTGATTCTGGTTCCAGCTCTGCCAACAATCTTGTTGGAAGAGCTGCCCACAGGTCAGTTTCCTTACCTATACAACAGGAATCATGACAACGGCCCTACCTAATTTACAGGGTTGCTGTCAGGATATAGAACAGATGTCAAAGCATTTGGAAAAGAGGATTCTGCAAACATAAAATGTAATTATGAATCTGTTCACCAATAAACATGTTTCTTTGAGGCCCCTCGGTGATCCTAGAGATACCAACAGCTGTGTAACCGCCAGAAGATGAACCATTCTGTTTATTTTTATTTCCAAAGGGTCACCTATTCTAAATTCTTCTAAATTTAGCACTTGGTACTAAATTCTTTGGAAGCTCCATATGGTGGAGAAGGCCTCTGTCAATTGACTTGAATGCCTCACTTCCCTACATGGAGATTATTTCATTTTTGCATGTTAATGTTACCCAGCTCAATGCTGCCAGTTTGCTCAAAGTATGAGTTTGTTTCTGCAAGTCTTGACAACCTTAGACCTCTTTATCCCCTTGTCTATGGTGAAAGTCTCAAAACATTCCCACAAGCTTCTTCCTATGAGCAGGAGGACAGAAGCAAATTCTGAGGCTCCCTGACCACACAACACCCTTTCTCTGTTGGCCGTTCCATGTCCAAGAGAGCTGGTCCCAGTCTGGAGTTTCTGTGTTTACACAAATGTTGGCCTGACTAGAGTGGAAAATTAGGTGGATCTGGAACTTATTAAAGCCAGTTAATTTGACCACGAGTGTGGTCAAATTATACACTTCTTGTTTGCTTTGAAGTGGGATAGGGTAGACCCACCAAGCTAAAAGGCCAAACCAAATCTCCTTCTCCTTCTAGAGAAAATAGACAAATTTCCCTTCTCAATGACCTCATCTTTATCTGCGCCGAGATCTGAGGAGGACAGGGGTTATCGTGTATTGCATTCATCCTACGTTCACCGTTCTTCCCTTCACTGTGTCCTAAAGTGCTCTATAAAAGGGGTAAAGGTTAAGAATTACCGTCTCTGAGATTACACCTGCCTGCTTTATGCTAGATGAGGGCCCTGACACTCATATGCTGTTTGGGATTGCCTTCTTCTATCAGCACTGAGCTAGCAGACACTGAATAAATTAGCAACATATTCAAAGATACACATATAGAGAGCAAATGGGATAACAAATTCCTGAATACCAATCACCCAGTGCGAAAATTGTTAAGAATTTTCCACACTTGCTTCATCTATCCCTTTTGTTATTGTTGTTGTGGAAACATTTGTAAGCAAATCTAGACCTTATGCCATCTCACTCCTACATGCTTCAGTGTGCATCTCGAAAGTATGCACATTTTCTTGCATAATCCTAATTCCGTTTCTCACTAACAAAATGACCCATATTGCCTTAGTATCATCTAATGTCTAGTCCATATTAAAATGTTCCAAGTGTTTTAAAAGTGACTTTTTTTAGTTGGCTTGTCATCATGATCAAAACAGGGTACACACATTGCATCTTGTTGGTATGTCTCTCGAGTCTCTTCTTGTCCCTCTCCCTCCCTTTTTTCCCAGGAATAAATTATTTGATCAGTAAGGAGTCTGAGGCCCTGTGAAGATCTGTCCAGAGAAAGTCCATTACCTGCTTTATCTCTCCCAGGCTGTCCAAAGAATCACCAGCTCTCACTCTACTGTTTATAACTTTGCCCAGACTGACGGGATGGGGCAGATGGAGACAGTGGGTAAGGACCCAAGAAAATGAGTGAAAATCAATTTCTCACCAGTGAACCAGACAAAATATTTAAAAGACAAGGGCCAAAAGAAGGCCAAGCATCGCACAGGGAGATTTGAGTCCCCAGAAAATAAAAAGTAGCCCTTCAAACAGTTCTGGTGTGACCTCGAGGATGGAGTGAATTCTGTGAGTGATCGTAGGGAACAGCCTAGGAGAGAAGAGGGTTTAGAGCTGGTGAGAGTGAGGTGGTTGAGTGGTGCATTAGAGGAGACAGGTAGTTTTGGGAAAAGTCTTCCAACCCCTCATTTTCCTGCTCTATAAAAATGGATCTGACTCCCCTCTAGGCAAACTGGTGAAGGACAAGGAACAGGCAAAAGGGTCCTGGGAAGCTAAGAGTGGAAGTGAATTTACTAGCCTGAGTGAGAACTTGGTGTGATTATAGGAGTCACATGGGCACCAGAGAGGGGAAACATCCTGACAGTGCCTTTTGGGCTCAGAATCCAAGTAATATGGCATTTCACATGTCTACAAATAAGCATGTAATGTATTCTTTTGTCTTTGATGTTGGGAATTTGCGATATGTTGATGGATCCAATTCTTTGGTATGGATCTTTCTTTGGTAGAAAAAAGCCATAAACATTTGTTCTTTCTTTGCACTAAATTTTACCTTAAACTAAGGATTAGATGGACTTTTTGCTTCATTACTGTTTTTACAGCTTCAAATCCTTTGGACAAAGCAAGGGATAGTAACAAATTATTAAACACTCTTGGTATGTCATAAAAAGGAACATAATTCTGCTTTGTTGATCATCTAGCTGTTCGCACATAGCTATACCTAACTGCTTTGCATTCTGATGATGAATTATTTGCTTTTGGCAACCAAAAATAACTCAGCAGATGTTATTCATATGGCCACCTTCTTGGTATGCAGCAGCAAGGACCAGTAATGAAACCACTATCCCTATTATAGCAATTTAATTCGCTAAAATTACCACGCAGAGAACATGTGTACAGGCCTCTGGGAACCCACTCAACTTTGAAATTGCTGGCATATGATGGCATATTCATACACAGCCTTACTCTGTTAGAATCCTAGGATAGCTTTTTGACACTGGGTTCCTATGACATGAATCTATTTGTGATAGTTTTCTTCCTCCTTTTGTATTTATCAACTGTCCTTGGTTTAGTAATAATTCACATGACTTCATACAAAATGCTACAGATTTTGCAAGACCAAGGTAAAATTATCAAGAGAAATTCACTTCAAGGCAGAGAGAATTAAATATGACAGATAAATTTCTCCCTGTTAATACACAATGACTGGAAAGTGCCAACATTCAAATAGCTCATTTCCTTAGTAAAAACATCTTTCTGTTTATATGTTGCTTAAAAAAAGTTTATAACAAAGTTTAACAAATATTTCTATGTTTTTATCAGACTGTAGTGCAAATACGATGGGTTGTTGTCATATAACAGGTTCTCTCCAATACCAGTATCACTTTATCAATTATTAATTTTCATAATAAGTCTGTGTTATGAGAAGTCTTTCTATAAAGTTAGTTACATAGACGAATCATTCCAGTAGCTAACTATAAGCAACTGAAGTCGATCAGAACACTCCATCATTTACAGACTTCTAAAGACTGCATGACGCAGGTTGTAATCAAGAGAATGAAATATATAAGGTCATGAAAGAAGGTCTTGTTCACCAATGCAGCTATAGAATAGAGACTGTGAATAATAATGCATGTCTTCCCACATAAATCTTTAAGCTTCCTTCCCCTGGAAGAGTCCTGACTACTTTTTTTCGTAGAGAAAAGCAAGTTAAAGAACTCTAGGGACCAACGCCAAGGAGTCCAGGTGTTCTAACTTCATCTCTTTATGATCACTAGGCCCCTTTTAAAGCCCCTAGGAGCAGCACTTCATTCCCTCATGTATTATTTTCAAGTCTATAATAAGATGCCTGAATGCTAAGCATTTGAAGTGCTGCTTTTAAAAAGTGTTGTCATAACAACAGGAACAAAATGACGAACGTAACTCGAGTTTGAAAGAACTACCTTAGTTTTAAGTCCATTGCGTTACCTTTGTGTTGCAAGGACTTTAACAGTAACCTCCTAGCTCAGACGAAGGCCATGATCGTGTGATGTTACCATCATTGAGTCCATGTTTTTAGCTATATTTGCCATCATATAATTGTCACTCAGTTCTCCATCAATTCAATTTACTGATTCGGATGGCCAGAATAAATTAATTGACCATATGAAATATGTATGTATTTCATACATATGTATGCCATATCTGAAAAGCTTTAAGATAATTTCTTATCCTTTCTCTGAGGTCAAATATACCATGTAGCTTTATTTATAAGTCTCAGTTCTATTTTCTACCTGACTCTCATGCCAGTTAATGAACACCAGTGTCAGTGACACACGTTGGGCAAAGGAACAGGCGCATGATGCATAATTATACTTCCCAGCACACTGTTGGGTACATTCTCCTAGAACCTAATGATTTTTTCTGTTTAGGATTTCCAAAGATGTAGCTGTTGTAGTGAAAACAATAAAAAATATGAACTTATGAAAATAATAATCTCAGTAAAGTCAAATAGCAATAGAAGATGTCACTGTCGTGCTGATGCTGTTTTGAAGTAAAGAAGCAACAGTCACCATTAGCTAGAAATGAATTGCCAAGCTCTAGGGATAAACAGGCTGCATGCAAGAATGCCTGAAAGAGTTGATAATGCCAGGCATGGGGCCATTTTCTTCTATATCGGAGTGTTGTTTTTGAATCTGGTGATCAAAAAATGAGGATTTGTTGTGGGTGTATTTTTCTCTCAGCAGAATCAGCCAAGAGATTTTTCCCTTTTGATGTACATGGGTTTTGCTGGGTTTAAAAAAGAAATAGGCATATTTACTTATTATTGCTAATAGTGTCAACCTTCATTTAAGTGCAAAATGCTTTTTCTTTCGAACCAGGAAACAGCTGGTCCTTTTTGATGTGTAGTTCACACCAAATGAAGTGTTCTCGACTTTGCATTTTAAAATAAGTTATGGCAATATTAGTCAAAATCCACTCAACCCCTCATGAGATTTAAGTGAGTTTTGTGTCCTGAATCATTTCTCTTCTAATTCTCACGAGGCCAGCTGCTACTCCCTGCCTTTATTTAATCCACCAGAATGGAAGAAGAAACAGCGTTTTCATTTTTCCCAGGCTGAAACGATGTCAATTATCTAGAAGTTCCTATAACTGACTGTCCCGGTGAATAGACATGCTATTAACATTTCTTCTTTACTCTTCAAATGATTCAGCCAGACCCTTAAAATAGCTTCACCGTGCTCTACTGTCATTGCTTTGAGAGGGAATAAAAGAGAAAGAGGGGAGCAGTAATGTCAAATTACTTTATTTCTCTATATTTCTTCACCTGTTTCATAATCAGTACATTCCATTTGATTGATAAAAGTCAGATATATCTTCAAAGGGCAAGTTTTACTTAGTAGGAAAGACCATTACTCCAAACTAAGTCCTTTACATATGTTACTTCATTATCTCCTTACCACAACCTCTGTGACTTAGGTGTTATTATCCTCATTTTATTGACAAGAAAAATTGGGGCTTAGAGAGGACCAGTGACTTGGGTGGAATCTGGGTCAGCCTGGCTCTAGAGCCAATGCTTATCCTACCTTGTACTAAACATTGAAGAAGTTGGTACAGACAGATGGTACCTACCCTCAAGAAGTTTGTAGCTTGGTTAAAGAGATGAGATAGTCAGAAATATAATTGTAATACATGTGAGTCCCTGAATATGTTAATTCCCAACAGTAATGCAAAGTTTTGTAGTTCACAAGGCAAGATCGCTCTGGCTGAGCTGCTCAGAAAATGCTTCAAGAGACAGTTGGCTCTTGCATCAAATGATAGTGATGGATTAAACCCATTGAATAAAATAAGAATCCATGAGTCCATCGTAACAATTCTGAAAATAACAAAATAAACAAACAAACAAATAAATAAAAGTTTTAAGGAAAGCTCTTTCTTACAATAGAAAAAAATGAGTTCAAGAGTACCTTTTTGCCACCATCACAGTAATAATTGATTTGGCCAATAATCATCAATGGATGCTAAAACTCCTGGGTTAAAGAAACAAGATATTTGCATAGCCTCAGAGTACCTCCTTACCACCACTTATCAATTACAAAGGCAAGAATAGTAACTTGCCAGGGGAGAAATTGGCCAACAATACCTTAACCAAGTGATGAAAGTTAACATCACCAGTAATGGGACCAGCTGACTCCTTGTGCCTTCTGAAGCAGTGCCTTGAGAAGGACACCAGTATCACTTATGTGATGTCACTGCCCAAAATGCACAGCCTGAATCTAATTACGAGAAAACATCAGACAAACCCAAACTAAGGAACATTCTACAAAACAACTGGTCTGTACACTATGAAAATGTCAGTGTTATGTAAGACAAAGAAAGGCCAAGGATTAAAGGGAGACTAAAGAAACATGACAAGAGAGGCAGCACACAATTCTGGATTGGTTCCTTGAATGGGGGTGGAGGGGACTATCTATGGAACATTATTGGGACAATTGGTGAAATTTGAATAAGATCTGTACATTAGAGAATAGCATTGTATTCATGTTAAATTTCCTGATATTGATAATTGTACTGTGGTTGTGTAAGTGAATGTCCATGTTCTTAGCAAATAGGCATTGAGGTATTTAAGAGTAAATTTGCATCCTATTTGCAAATTGCTCAATGAGGAGGAGCAAATATATATATAAACATGTATATGCAAATTGCTCTCAAATGATTCAGGAAATAATGTGTATGTGTGTTTCTGTGGAGAGGATGACAAAGTAAAATGTGGCAGATGTCAACAAATGGTGAACCTGGGTGAAGGATATATGAAAGCTTTTTGTACTTTTCTTGCAACTTTTTTGTAGATTTCAAATTTTCAAAATCAAATATTTTTTTAGAAAGTGACTTTTGAACTGGGCTTCCAAAGTGCCCGTGTTTTTAGTCCTTATCAGTGTTTAAAGTAGTTCGGCTTTATAATTATCTGAAAGCTGCTGCCTTTGGGGCCAGCCCAGTGGCATAGTGGTTAAGTTTGCTTGATTCACTTCGGTGGCCCAGGGTTCGTGGGTTCGGATCCCAAGCACAGACCTACACACTGCTTATCAAGCCATGCTGTGGCAGGCATCCCACATACAAAGTAGAGGAAGATGGGCACAGATGTTAGCCCAGGGCCAATCTTCCTCACCAAAAAAAAAAAAAGAAAAAAAAATTGCTGTCTTCAAAAAGATGCTAGTTTCCAGCTTCCCTCACATTCACCTATTCAGATCAATTCATCCAGAAGATGCATTCTTCTGGATGTAGGCAGGTCTGTCTTCTTCATGAAACTTCCTGGCTGTTCCTGTCTCACTTATTTCCCTCTTTGTGTGTGTGTGTGTGTGTGTGTGTGTGTGTGTGTGTGTGTGAGGAAGATTCACTTTGAGCTAACATCTGTTGCCAATCTACCTCCATTTTTTGTATGTGGGTTGCCACCACAGCATGGCTGACGAGTGGTGTAGGCTGAGATCCAAACCCATGAACCTGGGCAGCCAAGGAGGAGTACACCAGACTTAACCACTACACCACGGGGCTGGCCCATTATCTCCCTCTTTTTTAAGAGAACTCTATTATTTTAAATTATTATTAACAGCTAGTCTTATTAAGCATTTACTACATACCAGGCATTGTGTGTATATGTTTGCACCTCACAAAAATCCTCTGAAGTGCTAGTCCTTTTATACAAATGAGGAAACTGGGATTCAGAGAAGTTAAGTAACTTGCATAAGTTCAAACAGCTGTAAACTGTAGAACCCAAATACAGCCCAGATTTGTCTGACTCGAGAGTCCACATTCTTGTGATGCATTGGAAAGTAGGTAACACTTAAAATTTTACTTTATGTTATTTCTTACATCAAAAATTGTCTGCCATCTGCATATGTACAGTCATATTTTTTCTCTAATTAAATCATTAAAACTGTTTAAAGCAAAGATCAGTCTTTGTTTCTCTTTGGATCTTGGACAACATGTAGCATCCTACCAGTGTTGAGCATATAATATGTGCTTAATAATTGTGTGTTGATGATAGTCTTAGAAAACTTGCAAAGAAAATCATCGATATCAGTTTCCAGAGATTCCAGAAAAGAGTTTCTTTCTTTTTCTTCCAGGTTAGTTGAACCTAAGTCTTCATTATCACAATCTTTGTGTTTCTCAAACAATTTACCTTTTGTCAAGCGCTTCCTCGTTCTCTATATGTTTTTAAGCAGAAGTCCTAGCATCTACAGGGATGATGAGAAGTCTGATTAGAAGATGTCCAAGTAGGCTTGTGATTGAAAGGTTGAATGACGCTTTGATCTCAGTTGAACCTTACATTGCTTGTCTGTTAAAATAGGGAAGAGTTACTACTCTCATTCTGCAGATACCAAATTTGAGGTTCAGCAACGTTAGTACGTGCCCAAGAGGGCAATAAGAACACCTGACCCTGGTTCTTCCATCTCCTTGCTAAGGAGTGAGGCTATGTTGAGTTGTTCTGTAAATGTTTTCATTCATTCAGATTACTTGTCTTAGTCAATCAGTGTAATGTATCATGCATACGTTTATCATTTGATTAGCAAACGATGTTGACAAGTGAGAAGCAAACATTAGCATTTCCTTGATTTATTTTAAAGCAGTACATTAAAAAAAGATAGCAATGATTTAAATATATCTATTTTTTTTAAGATTAGTCAACTGTTCTGTAATAGGTACCTTGCAACCGGATAATAAGCAGACACCTATTTTTAGGATTCATCTTAAATAATCATTTAGCATAGCAGGCTATTTACATGTGGCCCACATGCCTCTTTCAGACAACTGAATTATACTTTGGCTTTTGACTGAGATGTGGGGGAGCATAAACGGGATGGCAATGTTAGGAAAGGAGAGCGGGGGAACACAAATCAGGCATGAAGCAATGACTCAGAAAGCGCAGTGGGGCTGGCGTGCTGCATCTTACGTGGCCTCCTTGGAGAAAAGGATCAATTCATGAAAGCATTCAACTCTCAGGTGGTTGCTTGTTGATTCAGCTTTTCCTTTTCAAGTCCTGATTTCTTGGGACTTCCTCTCACAAAAGGAACGATTACTTTTTCTAGAAATTGATAGTGATTTTTTTAACAGCTTCGTTGATGTAAAATTCACATACCATAAAATTAACTCGTCTTAAGTGTACAGTTGGAGTTTTAGTAAATGTATACAGTTGTGCATCCATCATCACAACACCACCCTCCAAAACTTCTCTCATGCTCCTTTGCCTGCTTGCATCCTTGGCACCAGGCAAATACTTGAATTTTTTACTTTTGCTAGTATATCACCCCAGCAATCTGCCAACAGACCTACTAGTCATTACCTTATCTTAGAGGGTTGCTCTCAGTCCAGCTTGTGAAGATGACACAGCTTTATAACTGTGGCAGCTACTGGTTTCTAAGTTGACATTCTCCCCCAATGAGAAATGCTTTGGCAAGAACTGAGAGATTCTTAACTAACTTCATTCGGAAATCACAGATGTCTCCTATATTTTCTATCGTCAGTGGGAATCTTCCAGAATTACCTGTTGTTCCTAATTAGATAGAGGATTTGCTTAAATAAAAAGAGGAAAACACCATAAAAACCTTACTCTTCAAGGTTAAGACAATGACGCCGAACTATTGTGTTGCTACTTCTTTAATTTCATGGTGTTTGATGTCCTGCAGCTCTAGCACATACAGATGCTAACGTGCTCCCTCATTTCCCATAGCGAAGCCCTGGTGTCATCTTTGCAGGGGTTCATGTTGCCTTTGGCCAAATCTTGCCTTTGGCCATATCTTAAAACCACAAATAAAAAACATATATAATGTAGACTGGTTGGATTTCCTTTTATTATCCAAAGACACACATGGAATATGGGGTAGACCTAAGTATCCTTTTAAAGATGGTTTAAGGGAAAAGCTAATTTATAAACCCCTTGACATAGCTCTAAAAAATGAATCTAATAACAAAAGCAGGATACAAAATTTAGCATTCATTCTGCTCAAAATTATTCTATTTTAAATAGAAAGAGAAGAGTCGAAGAAAATGAAATATACCAAAATGGTTGTCATTGGGTAATGGAAACAGTATGGTTCATCTCTCCTCCTCCCTGCCCTGCCTTCTTTCTACTTTTCTGTTTTTTCCTGATATAATAGAGTGCTTTTATGCTTGGGAAAACCAAAAATAATCTAGTGATTTCTATTTTCTTTAATGAGCCTCGGTATACTTAACTCTAACAATCAATATTATCATCCCTTCTAGCTGTCTAGTCGGTTTGTCCAGTTACTTTATAGGTTAATCAATGCCTCCAACACTTCCACTCTGAACTAATCAGTTTGGAGATTCATGCCCAACAGGTATTGAAAGGAGGTCAGCCTCTAGCTGGGCTATCAGAATCCTTACCTTAGCATATCTACCTTACGGGTCCCCTAGTGGAACTGTTCAAATTTGGGGAGAGAGGCTTGCCAACTCTGGCTAATCAAACTCACAGGAAAGTATAAGCCAGAATATCAATTTATAAAAATATAATGGGAAATAGAACTGTCACCTAAACTGAACTTTCCAAACATTTCTCTTCCACTTTTACTACTTCTACTGGTAGCACTGCCATGAGCTGCAATTTGGGGCCTGCTGCACAGTCCTGCTAGGTGATCTATGCCCTTCATTGCCCATCCTCCAAGCAACCCTCCCTGTTGATTTCCATCATTCATTCATTTTTCTTGAGGGTCAGCTTATCTCTAAGTTCTCCAGATAGCTGGCTATTTCCTCCTCTGAACTGCACTCATATTCCACCTTTTATTTCTGGTTCAAACAGGGCATGAGACCTGGTGGGATGAGGGGGGAACTCTTAATCTTTTGATCTCTTCTTATCTGCCTCAAGCTCTTCCCCACACCCTACCATCTCCAAGCTCAGTTCTCTTCTCTAAAAACTGCCTGTTGATTTGGTGAGCTACCTTCTAATTTAAACAGACTCAAGGTCTTCAGGTCAGGTGGTGGCTCATAGCCCCCACCAAGGCCCAGTGTTCCTTGTTCATCATGTTATAATAGAACATGTGAAATCCTATGCTCATTTTAATTTCAAAAGACCCTGGTATGTGTTCAGATAGATCTTAGCACTGCATAGCAGGGGAGAAGGCGGTGGTTTTCATTGTGTGAAGAGTCAGGAAGAGAAACAACTGTGGCTTTCTGGCTTCTGTGCCAAGAGGCTCAGCCAAGAATGGTAGAGTTTGTTTAACTCTTAGTCAAAGTGCTTGGGATTCTTTCCAGAAAGATTCCATTCTTCCCATGGATTGTGGGGATGATAGGGCAGCGGTGGCTGCCTGGGTCTCCTGGGACAAAGCAAAGTAAGTAGCAAACCATAGCAGCTTCACCGTTTGCTTAAGAGTTGAAACCTATCTGGGATTTAACACACACAAAAAATGTTGGCTTTGCTCGCATTTTCAGAAAGACCAGGTGAGGAGTTAATAGCTTAGGGACTGCAAACATTTTTCAAAGCCCCAGCAGTTTTAAGTAGCAGCATCCAAAGAAGAGTTTACGTGGGATTTCTTGCTTATTAAATATGGTATTTGGTGAAACTTAGCAATATATGTTGGTATAGTACATACTACTGGGAGTACAGTCCCGTCTCCAAAATGTTTTGCAGATGAAAATAAAGAAGTTGGTACCTAGCTCAGAGCTCATAATAAGGACTCCATTAGGAAATCTGAATTGTTCTGGTATAGTCAGAATTTATGAAACCTAATACATTATTTCTTAGAAATCATATTTCTGCTCTGCCAGACTGATAAAAACAGCTATATAAATATAGCTGTTATCCATCAGAGTTATCTTACATGTTCTTGTATGTGAGCTCTCTCTCCTTTCCAGTCCCAACTCTGGACAACTCCAAATGTCTGCAATTTCAAAAAAGAATTTCTCATCATACAAGTAACATATAGATACATTTCCTTTATAAAAATTAATACAATGCAGAAAAAATTAAAATGCTCCTGGCTACCACTCAAGCCCATCTCTCCATAGACTGTCTACTTTCAGAGCTTTTTCTGTTCACTCACATTATTTTATATTGTTCTGTTCTTAATATTCCTGGTATCATACTCTGCTTTGTTCTGCCATTTGTCCTGGGGATCTTACTATGTGGGTATCTTGTTTTTATCTGCTCCATAGTATTCTATCCCATGGTTATGTCATAACATATTAACTGTTCCTGTAATGATAACATTTTCCCTCTATTACATCGCCTGTCATGCACATCCCCATATATGTCTCCTTATGATCTTGAGTACATCTCTACAGGAAATACCAAAAGTAGATGGGACTCGTTAAAGGATAAGTATGTTTTACCTTTTCACTAGATACTGCCAAATTGGCCTGCGAACTTTGGGTACCGCTGAACAGCCCTTCCAGCCGTGATACTGCAGTTGTGCTGTAGTTCTTTCTGTAGGTGAAGGCTTTTGGTCCAAAGGAGCATCTGCTATGAAAACGCAAATTCCTCTGGCAGGGGGTGACTGGTTTTAAGTCCTTAAAGCCTAAGAATGAGTTGTGTAGTGTAGATTTAGGGGTAGTTTTGCTGAAATCTGGGAAGAGAGCATGTCTGGGACTTCAAGGAAACCAGGGAGCAGCCTGACGACTTAGGGCACCAAGAGGTGGGGGTGGGATCATCAGAAAGATGTTGGAGAGTTGCCAGGCAACTAGCAACTGGGGAAGGACTGAGGAAGCTGGAAGACTAGTAGCAAAGAACTAAACCCCCTACTTCAGTTAGGGGTGTGGGCGGGGCAGGTGTTTTGTATACTCCTGTCCCTCATACCTCCGGCTCCCCCATCCCAACCTACTCCTTCTCTTCTCCAAGAGCCTCACTTGGTGTGGGAGGGGCACACTCCTGTTTTATGACTCTCCTTAGGCAGTGTGTCAGCCTTCAGGGGACGCAGGATAGAGATCTCAGCCTAAACCAGCTCTCAGCCAAATTCTTTCCTGATAGATAATGATCGTTTCTAAGACCAGAAAGGCAAAACAGAACATTAACAAACCTTGTACCCGGTCCTGTTCCTAGTGGTTATCCATTCAACTTGTAAACGCAATGAAAAGTTTCTGAGGATCCCAAAGCATTTTACAATCTGGGACAAACATTTGCTTTGTTCTTGAGAACGTTTCTTACCTATTACTGGAAAAGAGGAACAAGAAAACTTATTTCACAATCCAGTTCATGTGTTTTACTCTCTAATGTTTAATTCATTTAATGAGACATTTAAACCTTGCAAAAAGAGGTTAAGACTGAGTAGCATTTTTTAAACGTTGGATTTGAGAAACTATAGCAGATTATTTTAACTGAAGTTTTAAAATTTCAACCAATTCCACATCATCTTTTATTTCTTTGCTTTGCTGAGCATCAGAACCACCTGGGCACCTTTTCGAAAGCCCGATACCCAGGTTGTACTCCATGTTAATTAAATCAGAATGCCTGGGAGTGGGAGCCAGCCGTCAGGAGGTGAAACTACTGACCCAATGGCTAAAAGAAAAGAATCTTTTTGGTTTAAAAATTTAATTTCTAGGAAGTACAAGACAATCACACAGTTAAAATATTTCTAATAGTTTAATTTTTCCCCTGTGATCAAAGAATTCCATGATACAATAGACCTATTGAACAGTAATTTACAAAATGAGATACAATACTAATAAAATGTGCCAAATTGAGCCTATAAGGTGGGTTTTTTGGTTATAAAATCATTGAGTACAGAAAGAACATAAACTACAGTGTTTCCTTGATATTTATTATGAGTTTGCACGTGGTACAAAGATAGCACAGGCATGCTTTATGAACCTAAGATGGTGTTTTTAATGAAAAGTGGACAAACCTCTTAGTAAGCAGCAAAGACACACAGCAGCAAAAGAGCACTTAGGAAAACCTCATTAAGGATTTAAGTGAATCATGGTTATTTTTGAACCTTGGGGGTGGGGAGAAGTAACCAGAGAGAGAGCCTTCTTTGCACCTGCATCTTGTCCTGCTGTTCGGGAGCTAGATATTAATTTTACTGCACACACATACTTCCACTTAATTACTCTTAAAATTCTAAAGAATGCTGCAAAACTTAAGCTCTCCCTCCCCACCGCAGCTGGAATGGGAGTCTGTCCCACCCAGATCAAAGAGCCCAGCTATTGTCTACTGCGAGTGAGTCAGCACCTGTAGGCTGCAAGCATGCCTACAAACCCCAGAGCTGCTTTCTTCTGAAGAGGGAGGGGGGAAGGGAGGGAATTTAAAAACCTGCAGCAGCATGGGGGAGGGGGCTATTTGTCCTCTCTCTCTCTCTGGGCAAGCAACTCACTCAAACCTCCTTCCTTGGCTGAGCTGCTTCTATAACTTTGAGTAGGACCTAGTGAAGTTGACTTTTCCATTACATCTACATCTTTTCTTGCTTGCTTGCTGGGTCTTTAAAGGGCAATTGTTGATGCCATTCAAATATACCAATTTGGTGTCTCCCCACTTTGCAAGTCTTCATTCTGGACAGTAGCTGCCTCCCCTTTCTCCTGCCAGCCCCTTCCCTTTTCTGGACTGAGGCTGCCTGCTGACAATGGTATGTGCTTCAACTCTTCCTGATCCGAAGGGAATAGAATTATCTAACAGTTCTAGGGCAGTCGTTTGGAGGAACTAACCTTGGGCTTCTGTCCAGCTGAAGTTGTGTTTTGACAGTGCCTCTTGGTCAGTGGAGGTGAGTCTTTACAAAAGCAGAGCAAGCGACTGAAACAGGGTGTGTGCTTTCTGCTCTTACCTGTCTTCCCTCTTCTCTTGTGTTCTTATCGTAACCTAGATTATCGCTACTTTTGTGAGCACTCTTTTTACTCTTCTTGTTTTGCACTGCCACAATAGTGGCCCAATCCTATCTTTCAAAATACACTTTAGAAAAAGGGAAAACGAGTTTAAGTAAGTTCGTCTCTAAAGAAACCTAGTGTTTTTAGCCATATGACTTCTAAGTGTAGAATTCTACCCTAAGACCTGACTGTGTTTTGAATGTGATGCAGAACCTGTCTGAAATGACTTGGCCTATATGTGTGTTATTTGCTGTTATTGTTGACTGGAGGGAAACATTCAAAAGTTTTCATGTTTTTGAAGATATGGTTGAACCTTGTTTTTTAAAAAAAGAGAGAATCCCTGAAGGAAACCTAAAGTGACTGATAACTGGGTATAATTTATATTGATTTATGTCTCAGTAGGTGGGTATCTTTTTTCCTTCACCTGAGAGCCGAATCCTTTGGCTTAAAAAGAATATGTGTAGGAAAGTAGCCTTACAAGCATCTAACGGCCTCATGACTCACCTCACCTCACCTCACCTTGTGCCACACCTTTTATCATTGTTGAAGAGTTTAGTGTGTTTTCTGTCTGAACCTGCCTCTAATTTGCCATAATCTTTCCACTGTCTTACAGGAGTACCAGCCAGATTCCCAGAAATCATGTTGGTAGGATCCCAGTCTTCACCTGGAGGGCCCAATGGGATCATTAGAAGCCAGTCCTTCGCGGGGTTCAGCGGTCTTCAGGAGAGGCGATCCAGGCAAGTCATGTGTGGTTCTCTCCTGGGATGTAGCTTGAGAAGGACATGGGCTGTGATGCTCTGAAGAGGGTCTGTGGGCATGCAGTCTTGTCAAAGCACACACATATGTGTTATTTTAATCTCTTTCAGGAAAAAGATGTAATGTACTAAAAACTAAGTGCTGTAGTTTCTTTCCTGTCATTCAAATTCCTCCTGCGAAGAAGATGGCTGAAGATTTAGGACAAGCTAGCAATATATGTGTATAGCTCTCCCTTACCCCCACCCCCACCCCTGTCTGAAGCACATTTTCCATTGCATCCAGATTTTGGAGGCTATGTTTGATATGAAGTTATGCAGTGGATCAGAAGCAGAATCAAGACTGCTTCTGCAGATTGATTCTGGGGAGCAGATGTCGTTCAGACACAGGCTTAAGAAAGTTAGTCATCTGGTTTTCCTGGAATTTCCCCTTATCTAAAATGGGACTTGGGGAACTTGAGAAAGAAAACACAGGCTGTGAAATAGTAACATGAAATAAAGTTTGGTTTTTCTGACATGATAAAGGTCTTACACTCTGAGGGGGCCTTATGCGCTTTGCCCCATATTGTCCCCTTTGGTACACACAGTGATGGCAGAGGACAATAACTAATAACTAACCCAGGAGGCGCACAATAGGCACTGCCAGACTTGGAGATCGTGACTTTCCAGTTGACAGCTGGGTCAGTGAGTGGTCCGGCCTCCTGGTCTCCTAATAAGATCAGTAGTTTGGGTCTAAGTTATCAGGTGTCCATCTTACCACTGCAGGCTGCATCCCTACCACTAATAGAGATGTTGAGTTTTATTTTATATCTAAACATAATTTACTCCATAAAAAGAAGGCTTAAACCTGTCAGCTATGTGTGCTTTTCTTTACTGTTATGCTATATAGAAAGCCATTTGTCATGCTTGTGGCCCTTTATCCAAAAAGTATTCATTCACATCCTAGCCTAATTTAATAGATGCTTGTACCTGATGTTGCGTAGCTCACATATTTTTTCAGTTGGATTATATCCTTCTGCCTGATGATTATTTCCACTGGAAGTGTTTGTCCTTGGCTTCCTATGAAGTTGCAATGGCGTGATACGTTTTCACTCAGAGAGTAACGTTACCTGAAGCCAGGCTTTGATTCTGGGTAGCCACTGCCCCACAAAGCTTCCAGATTTCAGCAGTTCAATCTAATACCATGAAATTAAATGCAGGATGGCTTAGATCTATTAATATATAAGGGAACGTTACCTCCCCCAAAAGACACTAATACAAACACAAGATGATTAAAAAGGCATTTCTTTGGTCAAAGCCTTTTGGATGCCCAAAACGCACAATTTCTTCTTTTCTTTTCTCTTTCCATAGATGTAACTCCTTCATTGAAAATTCCTCCGCTCTCAAGAAGCCTCAAGCCAAACTGAAGAAAATGCACAATATGGGACACAAAAATAACAGCCCTCCCAAAGAACCTCAGCCTAAAAGGATGGAAGAGGTCTACAGGGCCTTGAAAAATGGACTTGAGTAAGAACATCGAATAATGCACTGAAACCTTTTTCCTTTCTAAAATGTTCAGGGGGTCAGATAAAAGCTAGTCTTAGGAGACAATTTAAAAATGTCTATTTCTGTAGTAGACATTTTATTCTTGCACCATCATCGAGGAAGTCTTCAATGAGTCCCAAAGATGTGAAATGTTGGGTTTCCACATCATATCCATAACATTGAAGAGGACCTGAAATAGTAATGTGTTTATATTTAACTCTGTATAAGATTTCCCTTAAACAATGGTAGACAGACATGTCCATTTTACAGACTGCTGAAGAAGGGTTCTGAAACCTTCCTGGGTAGATTATAGGGATTGTTTGCTCAAAATAAAACTTCCCTGGTGTGTGGTGAGACACCTGCAGTCGATGTTGTAGTGAACTAGATAGAATTCTGTGAGCCCAGAGCTGGGACTCACTCCATAGTTGCCTCGCCCCTTCCTTCCCCATTGGTTTTTCTTTTCTGGACTTTCAGCCTCAAAGGTGTCCTCCTTTTTGACCTTCTGGATAGTATCAGATGCAACTAGTAGAGTTTTCAAAATGTTGAGGGATTGGGAAAATACAGAGCCTTTTCCCCACCAACTCTGCCCTCCACAGAGTGGGGTTCAGATTCTTAATTGCCCTCCAGAAGGAAAGGTCAGCAACAGCACCAGATTCCACTTGACGGTCACAGAGTTCACGATTGTGTCTCCTCTTATGTTTGCAGCGAGTATCTGGAGGTTCACCAGACGGAGTTGGACAAGTTGACAGCTCAGTTAAAAGATATGAGAAGAAACTCTCGCCTGGTAGGTACCATCCAGTCGTTAGGATGTTAACACGGTGTTCTTTTTTTTTTGGCTAAGTGTCTTCTTTTACTGGATGGGGATGGGGACAAGGAAGAACCTTTAAGAAAAGCAGATCCAAGGGGCAAAGACTATCTGCTTCCAGATGTGTATTTTAGAAGGAGCTTAAATTTCTTCTTAATGCTTTATTCTTAATACTTTTCAGTATTCGCCAAGCATGTTTATGCAGATAAACTTTATAATCAGGAAAAAATACTTTTAAAAAAAACCTCCCTATCCCTCTCCCCCAAATAATATAGAGAAATGAACAGTAGGGGTTTTTCTAGCATATTATTGGTACGGAATTTGGAGCCCAGCACTTTGCTTTATCTCTAGTTTTTAAATGGAATAGGTCAGTGATGTCAGGAAGGGAAAGGAGGCTCAAGAGGTAACTGTCGGGAGAAGATGGAGGAGTCCTGGAGCCGGTTCTATTG
This sequence comes from Tapirus indicus, assembly GCA_031878705.1. Classification (NCBI taxonomy): domain Eukaryota; kingdom Metazoa; phylum Chordata; class Mammalia; order Perissodactyla; family Tapiridae; genus Tapirus; species Tapirus indicus. The sequence continues at coordinate 22,257,575 of CM062931.1, read as the reverse complement.
CATGTGCTATTGTTCGAGATGCTTGCAAATTTCCCCTATTCTAGTGAATTTGTGAGGACTTGTCTGGTTGAAGAGGTGTTTCTCATGTATACACTATTTTAAATTATTTTGTTCAATTCTAAATAAATTACACGTTAATGTTTCAAGGCATTGGAAAGCCCCCAAAAAGCCGACATATACCTAGGGGGAACAGCTGTACATTAAAAGCTGTTGTCTTTTTTGTTCTTGGGAGATGAGCTGAAGTGTATATTGTTGTCCTTTTCAAAGGCTTAGAGGTTAAAGCCTTTATAGAAGTTAAAGGTTTTATGTTCTAATGATGTTAGAGCATAAATCACCCCATCTATGTGGAACTCTTTGTGGAATGGCCTTCAGAGCTTTTGAGTGCCCTCGACCGTCCTCAATGGCAACAAATGTTCCTCCTTGGAGAATGACGGTGAATCAATGGAGGGGCTTCCGCCAGGACCTAGTGTTCCATAGAAACCCTCCTAATGGGGGATGTGGGGACAGTGTACCGATTCTACTGTGATATTGTGAGCACACAGGAAATGAACTTGCTTTAAAAAACAGTTTGTAGGGGCCGGCCCAGTGGGGTAGTGGTTAAGTTTGGCGGCCCGGGGTTCATAGGTTTGGATCCCGGATGTGGACCTATGCACCACTCATCAAGCCATGCTGTGGCAGGCGTCCCATATACAAAATAGAGGAAGATGGGCACAGATGTTAGCTCAGGGCTAGTCTTCCTCAGCAAAAAGAGGAGGATTGGCAACAGATGTTAGCTTGGGGCCAATCTTCCTCACCAGAAAAAAAACCAATTTGTGAAAAGCATATCACGACCCTCAAGGACTCTTCTTAGATACAAATTTTACGTGTTTAAACAGGAAGGCAAGTATTTTTTTTTAACACACGTATCACTGCTACATTTTATGTTAACAACATTTATTTTGAAAAAAATTAAAAAGTGAACATGCATTTATGTGCCCCTCAGTATGTAGGAGAGGAGAGCTCAAAGCTAAGTGAAAACCTTAAAGCTCCCAAGAAGCAGAGAGGACTGGGTGGAATTCTGGAAACACAGAGTATAAATAAATATTGACTCTTAAAGGTACTCTTACGGTATTTAAAATAACCCAGATTTTTACTATTTTAAAGCAAATGTCAAGAAATCCAGCAGAACTTTACAGGGCTGATCATTATTTCACTGACAATGCAGAAATGCAGATTAAATCCCTCTATTAATATCAGTAACAATTTTAAGGAAGATATGTTTTAATCCAGATACTCCTTTTTTATTTTAGGGTGTGCTGTATGACCTAGACAAGGTAAGTTATCACTCTGTGTTGGGGTGTGGCTGAAAAACAAAACCCTGAACCCTTAAGTAGAGGCCAGTGATCTCCCCTTAGGTTTAATAAGATCCTAGAGAACTGATTTTTCTAATCCTGGAAAAATTCATACTCTTGTCTAATGATGATGAATAAGTACTATGATCTACAGATCCGATAACCTGTTTAAGGTCACTTTCATAAAAATGCCACCTGATTGTAGGTGTGCTGATAAGTTTAAGAATTCCCAAGTGTTTTGAGGTCCTTACCTGTGTTCTCTCTAAATATTTACTATCATATTTCATCAAATTGAAGACATCCTTGATTGGAAAGCACACCATTAATTTATGTGCCACTAAGAAAAAAAAATGATTTCAGTTAAACTCAGACACAGTTCTTTTCATTTAAAATTTGTATCTTATATACTTAATGACACAATCTTTTAGGCCTATTTTAAATGTAGATTTTTTTTTTTAGTTATATATGGTACTGTCTCTTTCCATGCCTTTCTGTATGTATAATACCTTTAGTGCTGAATCATAGAATAATCTGTTTCCAAACATTGTAAAGGGTAATTAAATTTAATGCGTATAATAATATCTGTAACTCAAATGAAGAGGTGACACATAAATAACTATGATTATCTTTGAGCATGCACAGGCAATAGCAATTGTAAAATGCACCCCAATTTCAGAGACACTAAAATGTGGGAGAAAAAAGTTCCTCTTCGAGCTGATAAAACATGCTATTATGAAGGAATGTAAGTGTAGTCCAAAATGATATCGTCCTGCCAAAAATCCAGTGAATTCCATTTGATTGGCCTCCCTTGGTGTTAAACACAAGGATTCCAATAACTAACTCAAGTTCATCTCTCACAATATTTATTCAATATTTAAAAAAATACTTTCCAAATTGATACTAGAGAATCTCTAAAATAGCCACAAAGATAGGAGGAAAGGGGAACTATTTAGCATTTCCTGGTACTGTTGAGTATGTGATAATAAAGATATCCTCACAAGTCTATGTTAATTAAACTGTAAATGGCTGTACTCTTTCAAACTTCTTCTTTTAATTCCAGCAAATTAAAACGATTGAAAGATACATGAGGCGCCTGGAGTTTCACATTAGTAAGGTAATTGAAGTTTCTGTTGTCTTTGCCTCTGTTTTCCGGTTCTCAGTTACTGATCAATACACTTTTGGCCTGAACACAGCATCTGGTCCATGGAGAATTTCCTGTCTAATTGACTCCTAAACTGATTAGCAGTTAAGTCCTCTAACAGACAGTAGAGATGGAGGAACAGTAAGAATGGAAAGCTTAATAATTGAGCACATTTGACTCTACTTCAGTTCAACAAACATTCATTAGGTTCTTCCTATGTTGCGTGCACAGTGCCTAGTAGAGGGCTGACAGTCTCAGTGCAGTCTGGTTGGAGATAAGATTGAACCAAACTGACTCTGCAAAAAACTTCATGCTTGCCTAAGTTTACACTCTAGTCCCAGTGTACAGCTTGGTACCCCGTAAACTTCTTCCTGAAGGCCTTTAAAGCACTTGAAGACAGCTGTCACGTACCTCCCTAAATGTTTCTCAAACTCTTGGTTCCTTCTACTCCTGCTCACATCACATGGCTTCCAGGTGTCTTTTCATCCTTTGTGCCCCCCTAGACATGCACCAGTTTGTCAGGGTCCCTGACCTCCAGCCCTGAACTGTATAAATAGTTCACTGATGATCGAAACGACCTAGTGTGGAGTGGGACTATCACCCCCTCGTTCTGGACACTATCAGGAGATACCAGAGCAACCTGAAAAAAAATTTCCCCTTGTGGGCAGCTAAATCACCTCATTAGCAATTTGCGTTCCCATCCACGCTCATCAGTCTCTCTTCTGAGTGGAGAGACTGGAGGTTTTAGCAGATCTCTCTACTAGAAGTTAGTTAGCAGCTTTAGATTCTAGTCCCAGCTCTGCCATGTACTCACTGGGCTATATCATCTCTATGGACCTTGGCTTTCCACTCTGTGAAACGGGGCTGGGGAGGCGCACATTTTCCTTGTAGATGCTCCTAAGAATCCTTTCCAGTTTAAAATTCTATGATGATTTATATGTATGTAAACATATGTATATGCTATTGTCTTTGTACATTCCCACTTTGAAAGATATTTATTACCTGGGAAAATCTAAAATTGCTCATATTTCTGTTAAACTCAGTAAATAAAACAGTGACATCCATTAGAAGGTGTTCATGTGATAGGTAAACTTTGACAAATTACTGTTTAGTTTGAAAACAGCAAGGAAAAAAATCAGTATTAGGTAGGAGTGTATTATCCATCATTGTTAAACATAACAACCCTAGTGGTTATTAAAGGTTGGAAGGACTCTATTTGAAGCACCTTATTCACAGGATGCCTAACAAATTATATTTAATTGAATGAGTCAGTCAGTTTATTTGATGAGAGCTGCTACTGACTTACAGGAAAGACAAATGCTTGCCTACAGATTGGCCCGTTTCTGCTCTGGTGAGGACATAGTTATACTTGATCCTAAAGTTTAACTCCATTTCCCTAGGATAGGTTGATATTTAAATGAAAACAAAGAATATGCTTTTCATTAAAGGCAAAGTAATAGACTAAGTCATTCGGGCTGTACCAGTCATCCAGTAAGCAGTTTCCTTACCGAGAAGATTATAATCTCAGAGACTTTGGCGTATCCAGTAGTGGGGAAAAGGGTTGAAATTAGTATCCCAGGAGACCACCTGCGTGAAACAGCCTGACCTGCATTTGAAATGGTATCAGCTCTTGTGTTTCTAAAAGTTTTGTGGGGACCTCCCATATCAGAATGATCTGCACTGTTTATTTAAAATTCACATTCCTGGCCCAGCCCTAACCCACTGAATCAGCGTCTCAGAGTGGGGCCTGAGCATCAGCATTTAACACGCTCACTGAATGAGTCTTAGCTTAGTTTTAGAGTAGGGAAACCACTGTCTATGCCAATCACCAACCAAAAGATTTTTTCAGCAGTTATGCCACCCCCTGAGTCTTATACCTCCCTCTTGATCAGAGACAAGTCCTTTGACCCCACAGACAAAAGACTGTTCTTTCCAGATTTGGCAATTCCTCTCAGCAAAGTAGAGTGAATTGAACTAAAGAGCAACAAAGAATCCTTTAACCAAGAGAATCACTTTCAGTCTCTCAATGTTCATAGTCTAAGCTAAGGGTGGTTGACATCTTTATAGGGAAAACAACCGTGGAAAATTACCCTGCTCTAACAAGTAGTAGTAATGCTTTTTGGTGAGCAGCCAAAAGTTTGCCTTCAGAAGAAAAGGGGAATCTTCAACTCTGAAATCCATTATATTCATCTCCACCTTCTAGATCTACGTCTTAAGCCTCCTTTTTGAAGGAACAAAGTTTGTCCTGAAATGAAAAATTCAAGTAGTTCTAGGTAGATACCTGCCTCTCAGAAGTAATAGGTTTCATTTGCTTCTGCTAATATGTCCTTTTTATCCACCTGAAAATCCCTGTAGTTCACTGTGGTTAGGATGATGATAACTGAAGAGAGTACAAGACTATAAACATCATCAAGAATGACTTGAGGTTTTGTCGACCTAGGCACTGATGTTCGGGGTAATTCTTTGTTGTAGGGGGCTGTCCTCTGCATTATAGGATATTTAGTGGCATCCCTGTCCTCTCCCTACGAGATGCCAGTAGCACCTCCCAGCTGTGACACTGAAAAATGTACCCAGATGTTGCCAAATGTCCCCTGGGTGTCAAAATAACCTTGGGTTGATTGGGAATCACTGCCTTAAAAGCACTGTGATTATCACGCTTGTATAATGAGTAAGATCAATAAGTCATTTGCAAAGAGTATGTTATTGTTTAGAAGCATAAATGTAGAGGTGTAACTGAGAAAATATTCACTGCCATTGCTTCTATTTATTTTTTAATTGCTGTATAATTTACATACAAAAATTTCATAGTTCTTAAGTGTTCAGTTTGATAAGTTTTGACAGTTGTGCTTCAGCCAATTTTAATAATAACTTCATTTTCTCTCTTTATTGTTGAGCCAAGACTTTACAAAAATCATTTTCAGTACATAACCTCAAGTTCTTTTAAAAAAATGCTAAATCTGGATGTGTGAATATCACCTTGTGACAATATCTCTTAAAATAAAGTGATAATAGCCTAGTATACTACAAAGTTTTCACCTTGGTGTGAAACTGTATAAACTCTTTCAGCGTTTGTTCCCTCTATAGAAGGCTCCTGTCTTCATTATCCAATACTTGTTTCACACAGTCCAGCCATGTTAAGTTCACTTTCATTTTGTGTAATTTGAAAAGAAGGCTCAGAATAAAATCTGTTTTGAGATAGAAAATGGATTATAGCGCTAAAACAAATATGATTGGTCACTATCTAAAAGGATGACACTTCTACAAGATTTTCCTTTTGGGGTCAGAAACAAAGTATTTAACAGTGGCCTATATGACTTTCAAGTGTAGTAAATATTGACAGCCCTTGTGTTCTCTCTTTTGATTCCGGCAGGTAGATGAACTCTATGAAGCTTATTGTATCCAAAGACGCCTCCAAGATGGTGCCAGCAAAATGAAGCAAGCCTTTGCAACTTCCCCTGCCAGCAAAGCTGCCCGAGAGAGTCTGTCAGAGATCAGTCGGAGCTACAAAGAGTACACAGAGGTATGTGCTAACCCGCTCAGCTGCCAAATTCCCCCTGGCCTGCTCTGAATTGTTGATAACTGCCAAGAACAAGGGGGATGGCAACCTGCAAGCTCATTCCACTCTTCAGAGAGATAAGCTTTACTATTTGCCTCTCGCTGCATTTTTTTTTTTTTTTTGAGGCTGTCAGTAGAATTGTTTAAAATGACTCTTGGGTGGCTTTGTTGCTTGTATTTTGGTTTAGAGCTTTCACTGGACTCCAGAGCGTGTGCCTTTCTCAGTCCCTGAGCATCACCTGTCAGGCATTCATCCCCTGGTGCCTTGTAAAACCACGATTTTAGAGGCTATGAAGCCATTCACTGACCAACTCTTATACTTCTTTCTGTGCTCCATCCTGACTTTACAGTCTCTGCGTACGTAGACTACAAGTGCTTGTAGAAAATTTCAGTGAATGAATGAGTGAGCCACAAAGCCCTGGTTTTGGTCATTTAAATGCACTTCCAAATTCTCTAGTGTACAGTCTAATCTCGCTTTCTCCCTGGAAGTTGAATACTTTGTGGTTAAAATGGCTACCCTGGATGTTGGGTATCACTGACTCTCCTGCCTACAGTAATTTCATTGTAAGAAATCTCCCTTCTGTCTTAAAGGAGATGAGACAAAGAACCATGAACAGAAGTGTGCTTTCCTGGTCTCTGACTGTCTCTGGGGCCCGAGCATATGACACAGGGAGGTCTTCACTCCTCCTAGGGTCACCCGATACCAATGTCTTTGAAGAAATGACTGAATTATTAAAGCAGCACTTCTCACTCTCCCCTGAGTCTTTGTTCAGAGATCAGATTTCACGGATGAAGTCATCGGGCCGATGAGGGTCTGTTGGACAATTCCCAGAGCTGAGCATCTGTCTCAGCTCGGGGACGGGAGGGACCTCTTGGATGACTTGCAGTAGGATCACATCACATGTACACTCCAGCATTGCCTCTTGTCTGAACCAAGTGTGTCTCTTTTCCTGGTCTAAAACCTGTTTTAGACCTGCTTCTTTACCTAAGTTCCCCTTTCCAAATAATGCTTTTCAAGTGAATTTAAAAAATACATAAGAATTCAAAGGAAACAAATTATATCAAAATACAGTTATTGCAATATCGTCAAAACAGTTATCAAAATATTTTAAAAATCAAATGTGTGATATAGTACTATGCTGCTGCTTTATCAACACGTCAAATTGCAAGATCTAGCAGTGGGTCTAATAACTACTAAAATTTCAAAGTGGTGAAAAATATAAATGATTTTTCAAAGCATCCGCAAAAATGATGTGACACGGACGTAGACGTGATTTCCATCAGTGTCAAAGTCACAGGTGCTAGTAATACGTTGTGGCTTGTTTTCTACATTCGTGATATATGTTATGTTAAATTTCAGTTAGAGGTTAGTGGAAATAACAATGTGACTTCCTTTTTTCCCCATCCAAGTTTATGGACCCGCAGGTTGAGAATCTCTATCTTAGAAGCAGCCCTAATGAGACCTCATTTCTATATGTCCCTGAAATCAAAAGAGCGGTTGCCAATTAAAGAGGCTTTTCATAGGACACAAGCAGATATGACCGGCAGCCTGTAGGAGCTGCCTGTCCTAGAACATTTGCAGGTCGTTTCAGAAATACCCACCTTGGTCAAGTGCCAAGACATGGCATCATAGTTTGCTCACAAATTCAAAGATGTGGAGTACAAGTTCAGCAAGAGGAAGGGCGCGGGCGCCTTAGAGAACAAAGGAGTCCAAGACTTCCGTAGTTTCATTCCTCACTTGACATCAGGTGGTTTTGTGTCTTGACATAACCACAAAAGCCAGGGTTTTGTCACAAAACGTTTAGGGCGAGATGGCTCTAGATGCAATTACAGGTGCAGCAATATTCATCAATGGCTGCATGGGCGAGACAGAAGAAAATTCTGACCATGGATTTCTCAACCATTAAACTAGCTGCCCCCGAGTTTTTCAAAGACACTGGTAGCAATCCTGACATGCATGATAATATCATCGATATTTCTGGAAACTGTAATGCGTTCCTTCACAGAGACGCCTAATGCTCTGAGGAAGAAAATTGATTTACAATACTGAGACTTTGTTTTCAAAGCTTTCAAGCTGCACAGAGATCAGACTTCAGGAAGATTCCCCCAGCTTTGCTAAGCTATTTGAACTACTAAGAGCTTACAAGGGGAGAGGCAATGCCCTTCTCTTTGCATCCCATCAGTGCACCAGTTCGGGAGAGTGATCTTTTGGAACAGAACAAAGGAACAAATAAGAATCAGAACCTCTAGCCTTACAAATCAATCTTGAAGTCCGCAGCAAACAAAATTCAAATGGAAGCAATCCCTGGCAGTGCTCACTGAGCTGGCCATGCGTTAGTAGGAGTGGCTACCCCAAGCCCCCAGCCTTGATGAAGGAAAAGCCCACAGATGCTGCCCCGGGGGGCTGGAATGGGGACTGCTGCTCAGTATAGCAGAGGTGGCATCAAAAGCTTAAAGTGGCCACCCTACAGAAGGGCGCCACTGAGGACAGCCCTTTTCCTTTTAATTTCTAATCTGATAGCGGTGTTTGGTCCTCAGACACTGAGGAAGTAGGGTCGGGGTAGTTATATATCTAACCACAGGCGCAGATGGTGTCGCTCCTTCTGCCTTGACTGTTCCCTCAACGTTAAGAGTGAGGGGAGGACTCTCGTCAGACCCAGGAATCGTCTTTGCGGTGCTGAGGTATTGTAGCAGCAGCTCTGCCTCACTCGCTGTGAGTAGAATTGAGCTCCTGTTGTCTTTTTGCCCCAGATTTTCAAACAGAAAAGTCAAGACGAGTATCATGAACACCGTATACCTTTATGTAGATTTACCGATTGGTAACATTTTGCCATATTTACTTTCCTTCTCTCACATACACTCAATTTTTTCTTTTTCTTTTTTTGCTGAGTCATTTGACAGTAAGTGGTAGACATCATGACATTTCATCCCATAAATATTTTAGCACAGAACCCTTCATGGTCACCTATGTAACACGTGTATCCCCTGCATAACCACATACCATTATCACAACTAAGAAAATTAACAATCATCCTATAGAATTATCTAATATCCTGTGCATTTTCACATTTCCCCTATTTGGCTTGATAATATCTTTTATAACTGTTTTAGTTTATTTACTTTCACATCAGGATGTAATCAAAGTTAACACATTGCATTTGGTTGTTATGTCTTTTTAGTTTCTTTTATCTAGAATTTTTTTTCCATGATGCTCCCTTTTTGTAGAATCCAGGTCAATTGTTATAGAATAGCCAACATTCTGGATTCCTCTGAGTGTTCATGACATAATTTAACTTGTGCGTCTGTGCTCTAAATGTCCTGTACACCAGAAGTCTTGCTTAGACTTATGTTGAATATTTTGTCAAGAATGCTTCATAGGCAGTGCTCTGTGACTCACTGCAAACAGGTAAATGCCTCTTGTTGTTCGAGCAATGCTTGTCCGCAGCTGTTAGAACATCACGTGCTTTGATCTGTGCTGTGAAAGAAGCCTCATTCTAATGCGGGTCTCCTGGACTCTTCACAGAATATGTGCACCATTGAAGCGGAGCTGGAGAACCTGCTGGGGGAATTCTCAATCAAGATGAAAGGTATTCTTTTCCCTTTTCAGAGACAGTAAGGAGCCAACTCCGCAGAGCTCCTTGAAGTTTGGGAGCACACACTATTTTCATTTTCCTTGCAAAGGCACTGTGCCGCTCGCTCTCAACCCTCCCCATTTATGTTAATTTATTGATGCTCTAGAACCTTCTCGTCCTGAGACTTGCCTATACACTTATATATTTATTATGACGGAATCTCAAACATCACAAAAGTGGAGAGAAGATTACAATGAACCCCCATAAACCCATCACCTAGTTTTAATAACTAGCAAGATTTTGCCATATTTGCCTCATTTGTTTTCTTTGTTTTTCCTTTAATGATGTAGAAGTCCTTTGATGAATAAAACCCAATTATGTGTCTACCCCTGTATATTTCAATATGCATCTCTTGAAGAATAGGGACATCTTACATAACCACAATGCCAGGTATTACCACATCTAATGAAATGAATAAGTGTTTGTTATTAATCCATTCCATTATCAAATTTCCCCAGTTGTCTCAAAAATGCTTTGTACAGTTGGTTTGTTCAAATCAGGATCCAAACAAGGTTCATGCATTATAAGTGGTCATTAGATATCTCTTTTAGGTTACTTTTAATCTAAAACAGACCCCTCCTGTTTTTTTCCTACTAGTGACTTGTCATAGAAACCATTGTTGTCTAGAATGTCCCACATTCTAGACTTGTCTGGTGCCTTCTTCATGGTGTTATTTAAATTGTTCCTTTACCTTCCATGTTTCCTGAAAACTACCTACTAGATTTTTTTTTCAGTGTTAAACCCACAGAGGACTATGCATTTTCCTCTTTTTTCCCAGTGCCTTTCTGGTGTTTACTCGAGAAAGTTCCAGTCTAGAAACGTTATTGATTTATACCACAGCATCTTCAGCACAAAAAGGGACTCTAGTTTTAGAAAATAGAGCATCCCCCAGGTGTTGTCAGATTTACAGCTCAGTGGCCAGGCAAGGCTGTCAAATAAGCAGCCATCACAGCAAGTCCATTTTTCTTCTGAGTTTTGGCCCATTTGACTGCAGCAAAGAGGGCTGGTGCTTATGCATTTCTTTTTCTGAGGTTTCTTAGCAGCTTTATCCCTGTGTTGCTAATGGAGATTTAATCACCCTCTTGTCTACATTTTGCAATTAAGGGAGTAAAGAAGGGGGACTTCCCCCCCCCCAAAGTGCTCAACAGGAGAGCTTTATTTTCGAATGAGTCGTCCAGCTCAGGAGGGAAATTTTTCTGTCAAGTACAATGTACGACACGTGAGAACTGCTCTGAATGAGTACACCTGGAATAAAAATTACCTTGACCCTCAGCTTCCCAAAAGGCTGCATTCTCCTCTTCAGCAGACCTGACAGTGAATCCGTTTTGTTATTCAGGGTTATCTCGACACTTACTTTACTACTGAGGTTGGGCATCTGTGCTTTTTCAGCATTCTCTTCATTTTGGGTCCTCACCTGAGTCGGTGGTTCCAAAACCACTCAGACCCTGCCCCCATCCCAGCAAGTGAGGGAAAATTTTTAACTCTTAGGATGATTCTATCAGCAGCCTGATTTTGGAAAACAACCGCCTTGAACCCGTGTTGAGCAGAAAACACTTCCCTCTCCTTCCCCAACATTCAGGCGCTGTCCAGTCAGACTAGCACAGTTGTGGAATACGCAACTAAGAGAAATTCAGATCACACACATCTTCTCACTGTTAAGACAAGGAGTACCATTTTTCCCCTATTTCTGATGCTCACTATTATCAAATGCATCAATTTGGGGTGGGGTGAAAATTTCCCCATTTTGTCGATGGAAATGGGGGTTAAATGACTTGTCCCAGAAGTCACACAGTAAGTTGGAATCAAACTTGAAACTGAATTCCAGGGCTCTTGGCTCCTAGAGTATTCCCACCCCCAGCCCCATATTAGAAGGAAAGTTCTAACAGAGCTGAGCAGACTGTTGCTCAAAGAATGGTCTCTTCTATGGGAGGGTCTTCAAGCTAGCACACAGACACCCTGGGAGTGGGGCAGGAAGAAAAGGACCCCCTATGCACCAGATCTAGGACTTCAGGCCTGCCGGTCAGTGAGAGGCTGATGTTGGGAGTCCTGCTATCCATTGGGAGACCTGGCCACCCAGCTAAATAATAGCACTGGGTTTTGATGGGTTATGACGGACTGACAGAACTTTCTGTTGCTTCTGCCCTTCCATCTCTACCTCTCGATGTTGTTGTCTCTTTCCTGCCCGATCAGCTTCGTTAGCTTCTCTCTGGACTCGGGGTTTCTCCCAGAGAGTCTCTCAGGCCTGAAACTGATTCTGCCTTTTCATTATAGATTTATCTCATTTCCACTTTCCTAACCTAACACGAAAACTCAGAAACTACATCTGTGAAGCCTTTTAAGGGTAATGCTTGCATGGAAATCTTCCTCTCCCTCGATAAAAGAAAGCCGCCTCATTCTGCCAAGAAATCTTATATCTTTGCAATTCACTGCTTTCTTAGCTGTTGTTCATTCTGGTAAAAATAACCACCCCCAACATACATATTGACATGAGTTGAGGATATTTCATAATATTCTCAGACCTGGTAACCCAACTTCCTTCTGCTACATCCTTCCACACTTCCCTTTTTGCCCCACCCCCAACACTTAGACAACAACCGTTTTTTGAGGGAGGGGGAGGTTGGGGGAGAAAGATATAATGATGATAAAGACAATTGATCAAGCGCTTATCAAGCTCCTGCTATTGGCCAAGCACAGGCTGCATCCTCATGAAGGTCTCTGGCCTCGAGTTCCACACAACTGACTGCAGAAAATGGATGAAATGAGCCAGTGCATTCTACTTCAATGGAATAAATGACCTACTGGACCAATAGTGTGACCAGATTGCTTCAGAAGCCTGGGGGGAGGAGGTTGCCACTCATTTGTTGAGGGGGAGCAGGGAGAAGGAAGTTCCCCATTCTAACCTTTGAGTTAGAATGAGAGGGACTGTCCTGGGCAGATGAACAACACTGGAATAATACTCAGCAGAGTGGGAAAAGCATGTTCAAAAATGACAGGTAGTCTGGTGAGGCTGAAGTGCTCCTTGGGAGAAGAGTGTGGAGAATTAGTGGGGGCCAGAATTTGAAAAGCCTCGAATGCCAGGCTAAAGAGGGAGCCCTAGACCGTTGAACTATCAACCGGGATGGAGGTTAAAAGATGTGATCTCTCAGGAAATCTGGTTCTTCTCCCAATTATGACTTAGTTCAGATTAAGTTCCAGGCAGTGTGCATATCCAAAAGTCTGTGCTGGCTCCCGGAGCTGTCAGGCCAGGTCAGACCTCTGGAGAGGGAAGAACTACCAGTGAGCTACTAAATCTGCATTATTTGTGCCTGGTCAATAAATCAGGCCTGTAGTGGGAGCTCCTGGCTGGTCAGCTGCTAGGCTGTTTAGGCTGCTTTCCTTAGAGTAGAAAGTGTGACTCTTGGAAAGGAAGATCATCATAGAACTAGGAAAAATGGGGAGTGTTCTTCTGGCAGAATGGTCCCTGAGCAAGGGAAGAAAAGAGTGGGTGGCTACATACTGTAGCATCTGGGCCTTCTAGATAGGCATGGAAGAACTGTTTTATCAGTAATACACGTTCATGGTTAAAACATCCGAAAGGTACAGGGAGATGCACCATGGAAATCAAAGTCCCCTGACCCCGACCACCTCCCCACGCCCATCCCCAGGGTGGTTTTTTGAATGGCCATAATGAAAGCTTTCTAGACAGTGCAACAGTAATCACAAAACTGCTGAGGGAACATTAAGCTTTCCCCAACTGTGAAAATCCCAGCAGGCGTGAGACCAGAGTCTGAAAGAAACCCGGCCAGGTTTAAAAGACATGAGGCTAGAACTCTAATTGCCCCACTGTTAGTTTCAATTATGCAACCAGTACAGTGAGTGGCTTACCCAAGCAGATAGAACTTGAAGAAGCGTCACACCGGACCTGTTTTTGCCTGCCTGTTGCCATTTGCTACGTTATTTTTATAATCAGGGTATCAGTGTGATGCCACAACAAGCAATTCCAAGAAATTTTGCTTTAATAACGGGCTGCGAAGCTCAGAGACATCACTACCAAGTGCCTTTCTCTCATTCAGGTATGTTCTTCAGATATGAAATTTCTGGTAATTTGGAAAGGAAAAAGAAAAGCTTCAAAGGATTTTTCCATTTACTCACCTTTATCCAGCACTGATACCAGAATAGTTTGCTTTTTACCAGGCTTCCACTGTAATTGCACAGGTAAACAGGCAATGGATGAATCCTGAACTAATTTACAGAGGTTTTTAAAGAGCACTTTCGATTTTATTAGAATTGGCATGTCCTGCCAATTGTGACTTTTTTTAAAAAAACAGCCAATTGTGCTTTCTTTCAGAAGTATTGAAAAAAACCCACAAAATCCTCCAGAAAATTATTAGTGAAAATTGGCTTCTTTAATTGGGCTCTTATTTCAGTAAATTTTTTCAAGTGGCTTGTTATGTTCTAATTGTTAGTGAAATCTAGGCCTAACCGGCTGGCTCTGTGGGTAGGGAGACTTGACGAGCTGGTGAGTTGCTGCCATCTACTGACAGATAGTGGTAACAGCAGGTGCTTTTTTTCAGCCTCCTCTGACCTTCCGTTAACATCTTAACCCTGGCAACGTACATCAGACAGGTGGAGAGCCAATTCATTTGTTCAACAGTCTCACAACTTAGGGCTGCTCATAGAAGGCAAAACACATTGTATGATACTATCCCCGTTATCTTTACGTGGGTAAAGTTGTGTTTAATATAAAAACTAAGAGGTCAAAGGTCATAAATGGCAGCTTGAGGAGGCTTAGCCGCCAAGGGGTCAGTTTGTCACATGGATGTCTGTGTGCGTGAAGGAATCTAAAAACCACAGGGCTGTTTCTGTACAGCTAATCAAAATTACTTCCTCTCAGGTCACCGCTGTGAAAACCGAAGGATTGTTCTTGTCTTCGCGAATCTCTGTTTTAACTTTTTTAAAGTGGTAGCTTCTTATTTTTTTAAATATTGGGAAATGTACTGAAAAATTTAAAATCATACATAATCGCTCCACCCAGTGCTCAACTTGGTTGAAATTATCATGAATATCCAACTAGGCTTTTCCCTGTGTGTATGCTGCCTGCCAATATGTGTGATCTTTTCTTTTTTCTACAAAATAGATTCATAATATTTGAAAAAAATCAAAAATTACTACTTAAATGTCAAACATTTCACTTTCTTCATAATCCCATCCTAGGAGAGATTATTTTTGACATTTTGGTATGTTTTTCTAGACTTTTTCTCCCGTGCATACATTTTTATGTAGTGGGGATCATACTCTTCATAAGGTTTTTGTATCCTGCCTTTTTTTTTTACTTAGTATTACATTATAAATATTGTCTTTTGTTAAAAGTGCACTCTAATTCTTAACTGGAAATTTTTATCGTAAAATTGTATTGGTTCTTTTCACCAGAAAATGAAAAAGTGCTAAAGATTTTTGCCCAGTTTTATTAAATTTGTTTCGTTCCTTGATGAAAACTTTGTCTTTCCGGCCCTATTAGGGTAGAGGACTTTGCTTTGTGGTTGGCATGGAAACAGGGATTAAAGTCGGAAACAACTGATTAAAGCCAGGATTACTGATAAGCCTCTATTGACCAGCTCATTCCCCTGAATTCACTGTGCGCGTCTGACTTGCAAGCCTTCCTCCCCACAGCTTTATTCACACTTGACACACAGTAGGCATTCAGGAAATAGTATTGAATGAATACATGCCGCTCACTCCACCTGGAAGCATCTTCTCCCCCATGCCCTCATTTAACTGAGATGAAATTCTGTTATTCAAATGCTACCTCCCTCCATGAAATTATCCTACATTAAATGAGTTAGATTCTTTGTTTTAATTATATAAGTAACACATTCTTATAAAATGTCAAAATACAAAAAAAGCAAAGATCTCCTTTTACTGTCTCTCCCTTGCTGTTCTCCTCCTTAATGTGTGTCAATTTCCTGTATCTTTTCACATAGATTACGTCTTTTAAATGAACCGCATATGGCACGTGCTCAATAAATAGTATCACCGCACTCCTGGATATATAATTACCACTTATTAAGCACCTACTATATGCCAGATGCCATCTCTTGTCCTTACAAACAATTCTGTGTGGTGGACATCGTTACCCCTATTTTAAAGGTGCAGAAACTGGAGTTAAGTAAATTATCTAAAGTAGGCTAGCTGGTAAATAAAATGGAAATCAACCTCGGGTTTAATTCCATCTTACTGCCTACAGGTCCTTGTCCGTTTCATTCCTGTGGGCTTTAACCACATTTTGTTCTGTATTATAGGTATCTGTAAAGTCTTTCTTAATTTCCAGATTGTTGCCCCCAAAGCGTCAATCCTCACCCACAGTGAGCTCTCAAGAAATATCTATAGAAAAAAGGAAAAAGACTGATCAAATCAGGGTTTGAGATGTCTCAAGACAGTGGCCATCTAGTCTGACAAGATTTGGTTTTGCTGCTGTAGCAGATGTCATACTGGATCTCAGAATGAGCAGATCCAGTTAGAGATGGCCTGCTGGATGGCACAGTAGCAGAGAAGCCCCATCTTCATTTTGGGGGTGCAGGTTGCTGTCATTTGGTTGGTTAGTTTGATTTTGTTTTCTTAGTCACTAGTTTTGTGTAGATGAGAATCCATCTTCAGTGATTTCATAACACAGTAAATGGTGGTATCATTATGCCGGATAAAAAGGGTAAGAAAAACAGAGGAATAGTGAACTGGGGAGAGGCAAGGGGAACAAACCCATGGACTCTTAACCAAATGGGAGCCACTCATCAGAAATCACAAATCTTGGGACAGAAAGAAAAATGGGAGCGGTTTATTTTCATGAGAATGTGTTGGATAAATAATTGAGTATATCTTTCTGGCCCCAATTCCCTGGTCTTGGAATCTGCTTGGACCTTAAATCGGCCAAAGGTACACCAAGCTCTAACCACCCCCCCCCCCGCAAACAGCCTTCTCTGCCCCAGAAAGCACGTCTCTCATCACCCCAACAGGAATGTCCTCTCCAGCAGCCATAGATGGAATTCCCAACAATAGCTTTTCCCACAGATAGTCCCCGAAAATTTCTACACGAGTTTTCACAAAAGTCTGATACTTTGAGTTTTATCAATGTGCCAGTATGGGTTTGTAAATATATTCTGACCTCATATCTCAATTGCTTGCTCACAGGTCTGGCTGGCTTTGCTCGCCTCTGTCCTGGAGATCAATATGAAGTAAGTATTGAGTCAGTGTGGGTGTCAGCATTGAGGACTTGAGGGGGCGGGTCAGTTGTCAATATGTTGCTTCTTAAATTGTCTTTTTTTACACTTTTTTATTTTGAAAAAAAATTTAAGCCAACAAGAAAGTTTGGAGATTGGTATAAGACCTCCCATATACCCTTCATCTAGACTCTCCAATTTTTAACATTATGCCACATTTGCTTTATTACTATTATCATTGTTGTTATTTTGCTGAACCATTTTATAGTAATGTGCAAACATCATGACCTTTCACCCCTAAATTCTTCTCCTAAGAATGGAATGACATTCTCTCATATAAGCATCATACAATTCTCAACACAGCAAATTTAACACTGGCACTTTGGTCAATGTCATTTGCTGTACGGTCTATGTTCATCTTTTGCCAAGTGTCCAAATATTGTACTTTATAGCAGTTTTTTTTCCCTGATCCAAAATCCAGTTCAAGATTATGGATGCTTACAAGTATCATGATTGAAGAATAATAGTATCTAGATCTTTCTTTATAAAAATATACTCTATAAAGTAAAAAACCTTTTTATCTTTTCCCCCTTCAAAAGGGAACTTACATAATTTTTTTGTGTAACTATCTCCTCCAAAACCCTCTATAATCTACTTCTTGGGGGAGGGGGCAGTGTCTTCCCCTAAATAGTAAAGCTGTCTGGCCAAGGAGAGACTGCACACCCTGTCCCCAGAGTGTGTCAGATTTCAAACTCCTTGTCCAGCTCCATCTCCCTCATCCAGAATGAGGATGTCTTATTTCTTGCTCTGACCACTAAGTAGATTTAGTTGATTCTCTAGTCTCTCTAAAGGAGCTGGGGAGTGTGGAGAGTTAACCCAGTGGCTGCTCTATTGAAGTAGAACTAATGAGAGCAAGAAGTGGTTGACCTGAATGAGCAGAAGGGCACAGAGCGATGACCTTTTGCTAAAGAAAGCCCTCCACGCCCTCCGTCTTAGAGAAGCAGAGCTTACTCCCTTTTGAAAGTCTTTTACCCACTCATCATCTGCTCCACCCCCCCAGGAAACCTGGAAGAATGGGTACTAAGGGGGTGGAGTGAGGATGCTGGAGAAGAGGTGGAACGACAGCTGCTTTATTGACTGGCCCTTTTGATCCTGGTGTTTGGGGAGGGAAGGAGGGTGTGGGCGGTGGAACGTGAGGGCCATTTGGTGTCTTCCCCCCAGATTTTCATGAAGTATGGCCGACAGAGGTGGAAACTGAAAGGCAAAATAGAAGTAAACGGCAAGCAGAGCTGGGATGGAGAGGAAGTGGTGTTCCTGCCCCTGATAGTTGGATTCATTTCCATCAAGGTACAGCATTGTCATTGCCGTTTGTTGTCTTTCCTGGTGCCACAGCTGCATGACCCATTGGTGGGGACATGCCCATCACTTCTGCCTGCTGCCCCTCTTTCCCACAGACTTCTCTGTGCTGCAAATGTATTGCAAAGATGGCTGCTCTCTCGTGAGAGCGGGCAGAGGAAATGTAAGATGGGCTTTGGAGACATCCACCTCTGATTTCAGATATGATTCTGAAAGAAACGACTCAACTGGCTAAGGAAAAAAGGAAGAGTCTCCTACCTTTCTCCTCTGCTGTCCTATAAGGCCTTCTCCCTCACTCTCTTACCAGGTCACCGAGCTCAAAGGACTAGCAACTCACCTCCTGGTCGGCAGTGTGACCTGCGAGACCAAAGAGCTGTTTGCGGCCCGACCTCAGGTGGTGGCTGTTGACATCAATGACCTTGGCACCATCAAACTGAACCTGGAAATCACCTGGTAGTAAGTTGCCCTTGTCAATTTCATCGTGTAGAGATACGTGCTACAGACTAATGCTGTTCAAAGGGTGGTGCGTGGACCATCAGAACCACTAGGGAGCTCGTTGCAGAAGCAGACTCTCGGGCCCCACCCCAGACTTCCTGCCTCAGAATCTCTCAGGGCCCAAGAATCTGCTTAACAAGCTCGCCAGGTGATGTTCATACTCGCTAATGTCAGAGAAGCCTCTGTCTTGCCACTGCTCTCCTCTTCTACCTCCTATTTTAAAATATTTTGTTCTGCTTCCTTCCCTCCTTCTCTACCTTTAAATGCATATAAAGAAATATGTCTCTCAAGTAAACTAAATTGAAAGAGAATAACTGTCCAATAGGAGATATTTTGCCCTCAGAAATATCCTGATTCTCACTATGGTGTCTTAATTGCTTATCCCTCTGTATCTCATATACCTTACGGTGCTCTGGAAATTTTTGAACATCGTTAGTCCCTCCACACTCTATTTACTGAAATAGAATTTTTTTCAAAGGGCAAGGGAAAGCTTTTGTCAAAGCAATGAACTTAGAAGTGGTTTTCTGAAGTCACCCCGTGAGAAAGGCCATGATAAGTTATTAAACACTGGTTGCTCACGACACTTAATATCATGCCCTAGGTGTATTACCAAGTAGATATGACATGGTGAGTATTAACATTCAGGGTCTCCTTTACAATCTAGAGGGTCAGGCGTGGAAGCAGCAAGGACCCTGTTGCCTTGTCACTAAAACGGTGTCAGCACCTTCTGCCCAGCCCTTCCCGCCTCATGATTTGTAGTCACTGACATCTCAAATGCAGGATCATTCCTCGTGCTCATGAGCCAGATGGCATGATGATAAGTGGCATCATTGTGAACAGACTTGTTCTCCTCTCAATCACGCAAGAGGCTCTGTGTCAGCTGAGACGAACGGGATTCTATTTTTGAGTATTTTCTTTAGAACTGAACAATAATCTATTACTCTCTTGTATTGTTGAAGTGTCTATCCCTCAAAGCTCAAAGAATTTTTACAGACTTGCTCAACATCTTGTGTTGGGGCAAGAATTAATGTGTTTTGGTTTCCCGTATTAACGAGGAAACAGATTTATCTGGTATCTAGGTGTATAGATAAATTGAGCTTAAAACTGTGGTAATAATCTGGTCCCTTGGGTGAGTCTAGATTAGATTTTCTACTCTGCTTTCTGTAATCTTGGTTTATTTTCTGACAAACCAATTTGGCCAAAACCAGCCCAGTGCCCACTGGTTTGAGTTTAGTATAATGAGGTGCTGTCTCAGCCTGCAGTCCAGTGATGATATGTAGATGACTATAACAATGTGCATTCACTGGGACCTATTGTTTTACAGTCCATTTGACGTGGAGGATGTGACCCCATCCTCGGGCGCTGGGAACAAAGCGGCAGCCCTCCAGAGGAGAATGTCCATGTACAGCCAGGGCACCCCGGAAACGCCCACCTTTAAGGATCACTCCTTCTTCGTAAGTTCAGTGTGATTTTTAGAGGAGAGACAGTGAGCCTGTTTACACCCAGTATTTGAAATGCTTACCATACAGCGTTAGGGATTCTCGATAATTCCTAATAATGTTATTCTTAAAGTTCACCCTAATCAAGTAGTGACTTAAGAAAGCACATTCTAAGATGCTTTTGGCCATATGCGCATGGGTGGTAAACCTCATCTGTCCTTCCTCTCCCCTCACCAGTTTACCTGTTGCTTTGGTGTAACGTGTAGACTTTTCTGAACATTCTCTAAGCTCAGCCTTTTAAAGAAGTAGATGTAAATAAATAATGGCCTCCTTGTTTTGATCAGAAATGCTTGCTAAAAAGCTAACAAAACCTGGTAACCTGATGCCTTCCACTAACTCCCCCATATTGCTTTGACTTCTGAAGAGATGGTTGCACCCTTTACCGGACAAGCCAAGGCGGCTGTCTGTCTTGAGTGCCTTGCAAGACACTCTCTTTGCCAAGCTGCACCGCAGCCGCTCTTTCAGTGACCTGCCCTCCCTCAGGCTGAGACCCAAGGCGGTGCTAGAGTTCTATGTGAGTGTGCGTGGCCTGCCCGGGTGTGAAGTGCTTGACCTCTGGGGCTCGTGGCATGTATGCTTTGGCATGGCTCTTGTTTCTCTTCTCTGCCTTGCTCATTGGGTAATGGTTACAGCTGTCCTGTCTCCAGGGGTGGGAAACTTGGTCACGCATGCACCTTGGTTAGAGAGACGGTTTGTCCTTCTCTTCTAATCATCCCCGCTCTTGTGCTGTGCTTTTTCTCTGCTGTGGCAAAGATATCCATGGTAACAAGGTTTTCATTTTTAAAAACTGCAGTTACACTGAAGATCAAATAAGATTTTCTTTCTTAAGTTAAACTCGTTTATCATTGATATCAGTCTTTATGCGCAGTTTTAGCATTCAAAAACTGGCATTCAAGGAACTCAGAACGATTTAAACCAATTTTACTGGAGCTATTTTTATTTAAAGAGGTTCTTAGTTTATTGTAGTATTTGCTAATTTTATACTAACTTACTAAAAGAAATTCTTTAATTCGCCATCAGGAATGAAATAGATAACCTACATTATATGTGTACCTACATTATATCACAAGAGAAGACACACACACACATGCATACATATGTTCTGCTCTTTACAGACATATAAAAGTAATCTTTTGGGCCAGCCCCAGTGGCCTGGTGGTTAAGTTCTACGCACTCCGCTTGGGCGCCCAGGTTTGGTTCCCAGGCACAGACCTACACCACTTGTCTGTCAGTGGCCATGCTGTGGTGGCTCACATACAAAGGAAAGAGGAATATTGGCAGCAGATGTTAGCTGAGGGAGAATCTTCCTCAGCAAAGAAAAAAAAATGTAACCTTTTAATGTCCAGAGAGGAAGGGATTAAAAGTTTTCTGGTTTAATATAATTATAATTGACTCATATTCATTGAATTGAAAAACACGGGGGGGGGGGGGCTGCCGGTGGCGCAGCGGTTTAGTTCGCGCTTTGGCAGCCCAGGGTTCACAGGTTTGGATCCTGGGTGCCCACCAACGCACTGCTTGTCAGCCATGCCGTGGCAACGTCCCATATAAAGTAGAGGAAGATGGGCACAGATGTTAGCCCAGGGCCAGTCTTCCTCAGCAAAAAGAGGAGGATTGGCAACGGATAGTAGCTCAGGGCTGGTCTTCCTCACAAAAAAGAAAAGAAAAGAAAAACACAGGTGAAAAGGACCAGGCTAACCTCTAGTGGAATTTCCAAGGAAAATGGGAAGACTGTATGCAGGGAAATATGCTTGAAAACATGTACCAAAAAATGATACAGCTGATAGTTGTATACATAACTATCAATGGAATGTGTATATTCATGCTTATATACTACAAGTTGGAGGGTTATGGAGGGAGTTGGTAGAGGTTTTAATAGCATAATTTAAATGAGACCAAGATTAGAAAAAACCTGAAGCCTTCCTAAACCTTCCAGATAAATGCAAAGGTCCTCAGAGCAGCCATTCCTGTGTGGCCACAGTCCAGTTTTCCAGGCTCACCTCTCACCTCTCCACTCTTCATCCTCTGCTCGAGCTCCCCTGAACTCCCCACTGTCCTCTAACTGCACCACACCCTTTCAGGATCTCCCATCTTTGCACAAACTGTTCTTTCTAGAATGTGCTTCCTGCTCCTTCTCTCCTATGCCTCCCCATCATCCAAGGCTGAGTTCCAGGACCATCTCTTTCCCAGGCGGCAGCTCTCCCCTTGCTGGGGTTCCTACCTCCTTATGTCATTCCTCAGTTATAATACATATTCCCTTGCACATTGTGTGCCTTTTTATAGGCTCGTCCCCTTGGGAGACTGTAAGTCCCCTTGGGCAGTGCATCTCAACTCCTTCTAACTCAATATTTGCCACTTATTAGGTGCAAATTGTGTTTGGGAATGTGAGACTCAAGAGAAAATGCTGGGGAGGACTTTGGAATTTCAATAAGAATCTTGACTGCCCTGTCCCCCCAGCATCACCAGTACCTCCCACCTCACACAGAGCTGCCACGAGATGTGTGTCCTGAAGATGAGATGAGGCTGGGCAGGATGACTTGGAGGACCCAAGGGTTCTGTGAGATGCAGGAGGGACCCCCAAAGAGGAAGTCCAGGGAGTAGGACTCCTTCCACCATCCCTCCCCAGAAGTTCCCCCTGTATCTCTCCTAGAGGCATAAAGTGTTAAAGGGGGGGAGGGGTATTTGTGCAAATAGCGGGGGGAGGAAACAAGCTGGAGGTGCAGGAGAGGAGCACTGGGATCCACCCCCCCCCCCTTTGCAGTCCAGTGGAGGTTCTCTGAACTCCTTCCACCCCTCCCACCCCCCAGGACTCGGAGGAGCAGGGCTCAATAGTCGCTAATAGAGGAAAACATTCTCAGTTTTAGAGGCAAAGCCCTAGAGCCTGTAGAGGTTACTTGAGTGCCCCAGTGGCATATCCTCTTACTCATCCTGTGGTTAAAGCTAACCACCTTACATCCAGGGGAGAATGGAGAGTTTGGGTTGGGATCTAGTGGCCCCGAATCCAACAGTGATGGAACCAGGGACGCTGCTGGAGAAGAACAGGGAGCCTCTGTCTTTCTGTCTGCTCCCCATTTCACTGGCTGTAACATTTTTGTTTCCTGGGCTTATTCCCAGCACTATTGTGACAATCCGTTGCTTTATATATAATTAAAATAGGCGTTAGCTTGGTCCTTAGTATTTACTTAAAAAATCAAATCTGGAATCCAAGAGGAATTATCCATTTTGAAGGAGTTGATCTCAAATAACTAGAAAACTTTTTCCACAGAGCAACATTTGGCACCTAGACACTATACGCAGACCACAATATAAGGAAAGATGACTTAGAAATTGTTTGATGCCTGCATAAACGAATTATCTTGGTTACCTGGATATTTCTGACCTCTCTCTCCTGGGTTCAGCTTCATGAATCACAGTGCATCCCTGACCCAGCCTGCGGCTGCTTGACAAAGTACTCGGTGTTTCAAGACACCCTAAGAACTCTGGGGTTTGCACTTCTGGAAGAGAGATGTTAGTTTGTTAGTCTTTTTTTTCTTATTTTTATGGAAGCTATGCAAATGTATTTCTGGCCTTGAATTATTTGTGACATGGTTACTAAATTCATAAAACATTTTCAAGCGCTTGGGGATTTATGGGTAGAGATTTTTGAAAATTTATGAGAGCTGAAGCGGAACAAAGCGTCACAACTTTTGAGTAAAATAGCATGAATGTTGGAAAGTCTTTTAAGATAGATGCCAAAAAAAGAAATTGGTAGTGTGATACATAACTATGGCTGCCAAATACTGTGAGATCCTGGGATTTAGGAGATAAGCACCACCCCCCCAACCTTCTTTTGAGAAATGTCAAACCTAAGAATAGTGCAATGAACTTTCACCTAGATTCAACAAGGGAAACAGAGTTTTTAAGGGCTTGTTTTCTTTTGCTGGACACAAACACACGAAATCAACAAAGAAAATGCTAATATTATGAAAAGTCTGGTTTTTTATTTTAATCGCTTTACATTTTGTCTGGAAATAAACCATGCCAAATGCATCATTCATATTTAAAATAATCATGAGATGTCTTTCATCCACAGTCTAATCTACCTGATGACATCTTTGAAAATGGAAAGGCGGCTGAGGAGAAAATGCCACTCTCTCTCAGCTTCAATGACCTGCCCAACGGGGACTGTGCCCACACCCCCAACCCAGCTGGCTCTCTCTCCAACGGGTGCTCAGCAAATCCAGAAATTACCATCACCCCTGCCGCGCTGAACTGCCGCAGCCTGTCCTCTCAGAGTGAGGGCATGGACGACAGCAGCTCAGCATCTTCCAGAAACTCCTCGGGAGAAGGCCAAGAGCCAAAGCCACACCTGGAGGAAGATGCAGAGGGGCCGCGAAGACCCAAGGCCTGCCGAGCGTCTGCAGGTGCTGAGCACCTGTTCCTTCAGAAGGATGTCGCGGAGGCACTTCTGCAAGAGTCTGATGAGGCCTCTGACCTCAAGCCTGTGGAACTGGACACTTTTGAAGGAAACATCACGAAGCAGCTGGTCAAGAGGCTCACCTCAGCAGAGGTGCCGGCGGCCACGGAGAGGCTGCCCTTTGAGGGCTCTGTCAGTGGAGAATCTGAAGGCTGTAGATCCTTTCTAGATGGAAGCTTAGAGGATGCCTTTAATGGGCTCTTCCTTGCATTAGAACCACATAAAGAGCAGTATAAAGAGTTTCAGGATCTGAACCAAGAAGTCATGCATTTGGATGATATTCTAAAAGTAAGTACCTTTTCAGAGAAATTGGGCTAGGTTTGGAGACAGGTGTCCTAAATCAACATTCTATTTAAGAGAGCACATTTTTTTATCTTGTCCCATCACAGGATCAATAGATAATCATCTTTTAAATGGCATTGATTTTTAATGCCAGTAGCACATATTAATTTTTATTTTCCTGACAACAGATCAACTTAAATGATTAGGAGTTAAATTACAGCTCTAAAGAATGTCTAAACTCCTCCAGTCCCAGAGTTAATCATTATAATCCCAAATGTGAAACGGTGGCCTTTTGATCATCGTAATCTCATTGAGATGTTCCTGGATACGGTGCCTCCCGGGGTACCAGGAAAGCAGAAAACACCTTTCTTGATTGAAGTCAGAGTTAGCCAGCCCCAATGTGACACCCATGGGCATCTATCTCTTCCCCCCATGGCACTGCGTTCTGGAGGATTCCCTTCTCTGGACTTGGCCCAAATCAGTGACTCAGAACCTCAGATTAATCATCCACTAATAATCATCAGTCACACTCTAGAAGCCAGAAAAACACTGACCCCACCAGAGATATCTTCCTCCATCCTGTTCCTGATCAGACAGCTCAGGGTAGACATGGGAGGGTAGGAGTGAGAGGGATGATTTCTTCTCAGGTGGGAGGTCCTAATGATGAGATCATTATTGCTACACCAGAATGTATCTGTCTCTACTTGGCATGCAGATTAAATTTTTTTTCTTTTTTTGCTGAGAAAGATCGGCCCTGAGCTAACATCTGTTGCCAGTCTTCCTCTTTTTGCCCAGGAAAATTAGCCCTGAGCAACACCTGTGCCCATCTTCCTCTATTTTGTATATGGGATGACACCACAGCATGGCTTGATGAGCGGTGCCTGGGTCCACACCCGGGATCTGAACCCGCGAACCCTGGGCCGCCGAAGCGGAGCATGCAAACTTAACCACTATGCCACCGGGCTGGCCCCCAGATTAAATTTTTTAAAATACTGCCCAAGGAGACAGAACTTGAATTTTTGTCCGAGTCCCCACTGCCAAGTCTTGTATTCTTTGCTTTGCCACTCTGATTTATATTGCCATTTAGAAGAGAACTTGGATCCTTTTTCTTGAAAGAGCAATTCTTTGGGGACCTGTTCTCTAAAACAGTGTTGGAAATAAGGTGCCAATGACAAGCTGAGAATCAGCCCACAGAAGGCTGTTGCCTCCCTTTCTATGACTATTTTAAAATGTGGCCTTCCCAGTGTCGTCTGGAACTGCATTTCCAAGCCTTTTCTGACCATCTTAGCCCTCTCGGTCACGCCGACCTGGCTCTGGAAAGGATTTGTGCCCAGGGCAGATGATAATTCATGCTCTGACTCTCCAAGTCCTCTAATGCTCCTGACAGATTAATTCAGCTGTAGGCATAGCCTCTGAGAAGCAGGCAAGGGCTCTATGCATCTGCTTTCTGTAAAACATAACTCAAAGCATCAGCTCGGGTCTCGTGCATGGAGGCTGCTTGTCCGGGATTCCAGTGAGAACATCCTATATCCCCTCAACAAGCTCTTGTTTGTGCAGTTGACCAGCTTTGCTTAGTGGGCAAAAGGTTTTAAATGAAGACACAATTGACCCCACCTAAAGCAAATGCTTTAAAGAAAGCCAGTGATGAGGGCAGCTCCCATTTCCAGGCATCTAGGGTGCCAATAAGTAGCTCAATCCATCAGGAAACACTAAGCAAGACATCTGTTAGTCTTATAAAAACCTGGTGGTCACAGATTTCTTTCCAAAGTGTTTTATCAATCTGCCGTGGTTCCAAAATGATCCTGCTACTAAAATCCTTAACTCCCCCTTTCTTTGTTATGATCAATATTTAAATACATCCATAATGTGCAAGATCAAGTTCTGCGGATAGCTGGCTTAGGAGAGAAGACCCTAGAAGTGGGTTGAGTCTGGACTGGCTCCTCCTCTCCCTGTAAGATGGAAAACGGCCTTAGAGTTTAGGTCTGGGGCAAGTGGCTTTGATCCAGCCAGACTTAAAGCATCAGCTGGACAAAGCTTTCTCTTTTCTCCCCCTTCACATTCCTAGGATGCTAAACACCTTGAGGATCAGAAACTAAACGATGCTGCCTCTTGGATGGAGATCACTGAGGGTGAATGAAACAACTCTGATTTAAAAGACCGAAAGACGGTTTCCCATGCGCTTTTGTGCCATCTTGAGTGTCAGAGACAGAACCCTGCAAGGCCCTTCCTGCCTTGTGTTAAGAAGTCAGCGAGGAGTGCCACCTAACTGCATGGAGGACATTTAGTTCTTACTTGCAGGACTTGTCCCGTTCAATCCACCCCAGCGTCCTCTTGAATATTTGGAAGTACTCCTCTCCATCTCTGTGCCCATAGCAACTGGCATAATTCTGTTTGTATTGTTTCTGTTTATGTCTAGCAACATAGAATCCTCCAGGCCATAGAATGGGTTTCCTCACATAATTCCAGGGCCCGGTCAGGGAAGTGAGGGGACTTGTTCCTTCCAAGACAGAGCTGTAGGGGAAGGAGGGCTACTTATTGTTGCGCCTGGGGCCATTCATTTTCTCCTCGATGCTCAAAGAAAAAGTATATGCTGTGAATGTAAAATTAGTATTTAAGTCTACTTACCTAGGGAGTATAGGCTAGGGGAACTGGAACAGTGTTCTGTTGCTGGAATTTGTTTTGTTAATCCTTTAGCACAGGTGCCTGAGATAGCTAGCTCCTGTCTCAGGACAGTGAAGACGTTGCCACTTGGTATTAGAGATTGGTTAGTATCCGGTATTAGAGATTGGTTAGTATCCGGCATTGACTCAATGACTCTAGATTTGTCTGCTGTTTGTATTTTATTTGGAGTTGAGCACCAGGAAGAGAGAGTGTAGCCGTTCTGTTTCCCAAGACTTTCTGGTTGTAGTATTTTTTTTTAACTTTTTATTACAAAAATTTCAAACAGAAGTAGAGAGAATCATATAATGGATCCCAATGTGCCCATCCCTCGGCTTCCACCGTGCTGCTCAACTCATGGCCAGTCTTGTTTCACCTCTTCTTCTACCTGCTTACTTCCCTCCAGATTATTTTGGAACAAATCTCAGATATTGTGTCATTTTATCCATGGTTGTACTTTTTTTAATATGCAGATTTTCAATGCATTTTTTAAAATGCCAACAAAAAAATAAAAGCTTAAAAAAAAAGAAAGTGTCGCATCTCAAATTGGGTGTCGTGTGTTCTCTTTCTCCTTCCGAATATGTTGATGTTCTCCTTGGTGCCTTCTGCCTTTGCAGTGCAAGCCAGCAGGAAGCCGCAGCAGGTCTTCCAGTTTAAGTCTTACAGTTGAAAGTGCTTTAGAAAGCTTTGATTTCCTGAACACCTCCGATTTTGACGAGGAGGAGGAGGATGGTGATGAGGTTTGTAATGTTGGAGGAGGTGCTGACTCAGTATTTTCAGACACTGAGACTGAGAAAAATAGGTAAGTCTGAAGTTAGTATCTACTTATGTATCTCCTGTGATAGCTGGTCCAGTCGTTCTTTGTTACTATCAGACGTGACTTGGTGCACATCTCCAGGAAGACCAAACTTCCTACATCAATGACCAGTTGGCTTACAGTTCCTTTTCATTGTCGAGTACAATTTTTAAATATTGTCCACTTCTTTTGTGTTCTTTAAGGGAAAATACATGGCTTTTCTTCCTTATAAATGAAGGGGAAATTTTTGTGAGTGTGTGTGTATACATTTACATGTGTACACAGATGTCTTATAGGGTTCAGTGTCTACAACTTGACCCCAACATAATTAATTCCAAATTAACTAGATATACCGTGATTCTGGAGAACTCTTACTGGATGATCAGTTCGGACCTGGTTCTCCTTGGCGGGCATCTTATTTCTAATCTGTTTGTTTTGTTGTGCTTTGCTTTCCCTATCACTTTATCTCTCTGTTCCCTTTAGTCCAGTGGGTCTTTGCAGTAGATTAAGCTTATCAGTGCACATGCCAAAGCCAGGTTTAAGCCCCCGTGGCACATATTTCCCTGAAAATGTAAGAAGGAATGACTGATAACTGCTGCTGGATCTGCAGCCCTCCGGGTGGAGAACGTGGCCTTCTTTAGGGTGGGGATGGGGCGGGACAGTGGGAAGGAGGATGAAGGTGAAATATAGTCACCTTCTCCACCAGGCTTTCTTGTACACATTTTTAAAGCTAGAGCCTAGGGTCCATTTGGTAACTTCAGGGGAAGCAAAACCAGCACACAGAACATGCTCACCTCCATCATTTGCTGCAAGAAAATACACAACCACCTTCCCAAAGGAAAGGGTGGATTTCCCATCCATCTTTACTTTTGACATGTTATGTAAACAGATTGTCAAGTTACAACACTCTATGGCTCTTCAACCTTCACAAACCTCTCTGGGTGGTGGTAATATTTAGGGATTTTGTTCCTGGAGGGTTTCTTCTTCCAAAATAACAGCAGGAAAAGAAAAAGTGAGAAACAGAATTTATCCCTGGAGCAAACTGGGGGCATAGCAAAGAAAATTTATTAAATGAATGTAATGTTTAAGTTATACTTTTACATTCTACACTGAGATTTTTCTAACTTGATGGAATTTGTGAAATGCTTCTTAAAGATCTTTCTATATACTTGTTAGCTTAAGCTGTTCTATGACATATCAAGGTCAAGTATCAATCTAAACTTTTTTCCTTCTTGCTGTAAGAAGCATTTTAACAACAAAACATCACAGCTTTTGTACTTGTTACAGAACACTGATATTAAATACATCTATTTCGATCAATCTTACTATATCTCATCAGAGGCATTATGGAAAATTGTGAAAATTGTGCATGTGTTTCAAATATGTACTGACTGCCGTGTGTTGACTGTCAGGACACAAGCTGAGTGCTTTCCCCTTGGAGGCAAATGTGACTCAGAGGAAAGCATTCAATGCCTCTAAGCTCTGGTGCATGATCTTTTTAAATGGTGGAGACTGGGGAGCATGAGACTAGAAGCCAAGAACTGCCCTTTCGCTGCCTAGTGTGTGAACCAGGACATTCTGGTTAACATCTCTGCCAGTCAGTCCTTCCATGTGTGAAATATGACAACCATTCCCTCCCTCCCCAGCACACAGATTCATTTTAAAGAATAAAATTAGATAATAGATGCAACCGATTTATTTTTAAATATAAGTGCCCATCATGATATAACTTTACACAGTGGGATTCAACAAAGCCTGAGAGGCAGAATAAGCTAGGCCCCTAAAGAGTCTAATGGCCCTTTTAGCTTTAGTGCAGAATAGAACAACATGTCTCTTCTTGGCAGCTTTTCTTTTTCCTTTTCTTCAAGTAGCAATTGATCTGAGGCCAGAAAAAAGCCTTGACAGATTATTTCTTACTAGTACTGCTCTTGGGAAACCACAAATATAGAGGACAGTTTAATCCCAGAAAATTTGGCAAATCACCCGGTCAACAGAGCAGGAAAGTACAACAAGTGCAAAATGAGGGCGCGTTTCAAAGACTTCTGGGTGAGACTACATTAAAAATGGTTCATTGTGCCTGAGAAGCAAGCAGAGAACTCTGGATGCAATTTGTTTGCGTGATCTTTTAACATTAGGCATATTGGCAACCAGGCTGAATTAAGAAGCAGCTTTTGAGAAGTATCTTGATTTTTCAAGATAGGCAAGCAAAAGACTCTGTTTTCAGTGGGTGCCATTGGGGGTCTTTTGAGAGCCATGTTGAGTTGACCTGTGGTTTCCCCACAAAAAGGAAATAGCTAATGTCTTGCTCACCTTCCTGCTCCAACAGTTACAGATCAGTACACCCAGAAGCCAGGGGGCATCTGAGCGAGGCTCTGACGGAAGACACAGGAGTCGGGACTAGTGTGGCTGGAAGTCCCCTCCCACTGACCACAGGAAATGAAAGCCTGGACATCACCATTGTTAGGCACCTACAGTATTGCACCCAGCTCGTTCAGGTAGGATTGGTGACTGCATTTGTTTTTTTAGAGCCCAGGTTGTTTATGCACCAAGAATGCGTGCTGCTTTTTTTCAGTTTTACCAGAGACATCAGAATTCAGGGATCAGAGAAAGGTCCTGCTTTGATTTGAGCCAACTCAAAAACTGATAGGCATGGCCATCCTTCCTCAACCCTGGGTTTTCCTTCTTAATACCTAGATCTCCAGCCCTTAAAAGATAGTAGGCGAAATAATAGCTCATGCTTTCAAATCATTTGGTAACAGAGGAGAGTAACATGATTAAGGAAAAAAAAATGGAATTTGCATTCTGCCGTCTACAAATGGACTTTGAAAGCCAGTATTACTGAACATATGTTAATATGAATATGTCATGTGAGTTGGTTTTCCACCCCCTGGATAGCTAAAAGCAAAATGCTACAGAATATAATCACGGTTTCCCAGATCTTGAATTTATTAGCACCAGGAAAGAATACTTTTATAGGCCATTCTCATTGCCAAGTTACCTCTCATTCTGGGACACCATGGGGCTTATTTTTCTTCTCATTTCAAGCTGTTTACCACTTACGACTTTGCAACAGTGGAGCAAATATTTTGAAACACTTTTGTTGCAAGAAGGGTTTCAGCTGTCTTGAACAAAGCATTTTCCCCCAAAGCATCTATTTAAATGGTTCCTCCTTGCCTGGTCTTCTCCCCATCTCATTCTCCAGCTTGCTTGGATGTGTGGGGAGGAAGAGAGTGTGAAAGCAAATGTATAATGGTTTCAGGGGGATGGGCCAGGCAGGAAGGGTGCGAAAAGAGGAGGAATCGTGCTCCTAAGAGCACAGGACCAAGTGGAAGACAAGAGGCAGGGTGAGGAGGGAGGGGTCCCAGGGAGGCCAGGAGTGGGATAGTGTTGCTTCTTCAGTAGGACACTCGTGATGAGATGTAGAATATGCTTCTCCTCCACGAATAAAGAACCCCAAGTAGCCTCAGACACCTTAAGTGCTGTGGGAAACTGGTTAGCAATTATGACTCTTATCACTAGGTTTGCCAGCACCCCACTTGATCTCTTCTGTTGACTGTTGAATTTACAAGCCATGATACTGACAACCAATATGGCAGAAGGTGCAATTTTTTTTTTACCCAAATGGGCAAAGATTGTTGTTTATTTAGCTATTTTCTATTCACCAACCAGTTGAGTGAGGTGGTTTTCACAGCTCTTTGTCGTTGTTGAGCCTGATTCTGTGCTGAGCAAGCCACCCATTCACCTTTCAGAGGTAAAAGCATTATTTTGTGAGATGTAAGAGAATCCTCTTC
Organism: Tapirus indicus; assembly: GCA_031878705.1. NCBI lineage: Eukaryota > Metazoa > Chordata > Mammalia > Perissodactyla > Tapiridae > Tapirus > Tapirus indicus. The sequence goes on along the minus strand of CM062931.1, from coordinate 22,225,396 downwards.
CATGAAGGGGTGATTGTTTTCTCCCAAAGACTAATTGGCATGCAATATTCAGTGCAATGTTTCTCCCTATAATAAGGCCATGATATAACAATTCAGTTCTTCTGTGATGGAAATCAACAAAAGAGGCAGATATAAAGACGTAGAATGAAGGAGTAAGGATTAGAAACTTAATTTCTAACTTGCACTCACTCCTAAATCAGTAAGTTTATTTATTCATTTGGCATATAAAATTGCAGGGAGATAAAAATGAGCATTCTGTAAGAATCATAATAGCTATAATTATGTTTAAAATAAAGTAGTTCATTTCTGATGTATTGAATTACTTGAAAGGCATTAATACATAATTGCTGCGCTAGATCTTTGCATTTGAAAATCCTATTTGTTTTAGAATCCAAATGCATTAGACGGTATAGGATGGTGGCACAGGTCTGCGTGCTGCATCCATGCCTACCAGGTGACTCAGACAGGTCTCTCAGAGATGCTGAAAGGACTAGAACATTCAGGCAGCAAGAAACTACTGTCCTTTCCTCTCTCAGGCCCTTCCTCGTTCTTGTGACCTGCACACAAGTGAAATCACTATTTATGTGACCTTGGACAGGTTGCTTAACCTCTCTGTGCCTCGATTTCTTCATCAGTAAAATGCAATATCAGTAGTACCCACTTCATTGGGTTGTCGTGAGCAATAACATAAGCTAATACATATATAGGACTCAGACGAGTGCCTGGTACATAATAAGCACTCATTAATTATAATGAGATAACTTCAATCATAATTGTGATTATAAAACAACATGCTCTTAATTTTCAGCTTGAAAACAAGGAAATAAATCCATGCTGTGAAAAATTACTACATTTGTAAAATAAATCTTTTTTCCGCTTACACTCCAATAGGCAGCCTGAATATGCCCTCCAAGTATCAAAGAGGATTTACAGTACATAAAAGGAAAGGCAACTTTATTATAACTTTGCAGCTCTACTACTGAGAAAATTCCAGAATTTGTGCAGGCATGAAAAAGCTTAAAGCAACAAAAACATGTCTGATTTCATTGATGTTGTAACTGGCATGGAATGAGGAATGTTATCAAACTGGAAGAAAAACACCGTATGAGTTTATTTAATCACCACTCCATTCAAGAAGGATGAGGTTGGGTGGGGAAAGCTCTATTAACAACATAATTGTCACAGTGGCTTTGTTTGTTTTATCAGCAAATTGTTTTCTCAAGCAAAACACCATTTGTGGCCAGAAATCTCTTAGAGAAGCTTTCTAGGCAAATCCAAGTGATGGAGAAACTCTCAGCTGTCAGTGATGAGAACATAGGAAACATCAGTTCTGTCATCGAAGGTAAGCACCTGCAAATTACACCACCATTCACGTAAACGATGACACCACTGGCCCACTTCTCTGCCTGCACCTATTCACTGCTTTATCAGGATAGCAGTAAAGCATTCTGGGGCCACAGAATAGAGGAATGTCTCCATACTAGTTCAGTCTCATTAACACCACGCTTCAGCCTTGGGAGTCAAACCTGCAGACACATAGCTTTTCCCAAAGGGCTTCCACCTCCCAAAGTTAGATACTAGTGTATAAACAGAACCGGCATCACAGAAGTTTCACAGACTTTTTCTGTTGGTGTGGTTCCATTTGGGGACAGATGATCAGAATTGTTCTGGTGCCATGGAGCCGGCTAAGACAACTGCCATAGCAGCCAGCTGTCAAATGCAAGATGCCCCCAACTCTACCGGGAAAAGGTTTAAGTAGGAAGGCCTTCGGGAGAGTCCCTGGTTCAGAGTTTTAAGTGCAGAACCTGACATGGGGAAGATGACTTTGTATTTGTGTGGTCTGGCTACAGGGCTCTTTTGTAAAGACAACGATCTTTGTCTTTTTTCACATCAGATATTCAGTGGAAATAGTGGAACACTAGGATCTTCTAGGTTATCTCTGATTAAGCCTAAAATTTCCTTGTCGGTTCTCCCTATACATTTCTGTCTCCTGCATCCGGTCCTACAGGAGCAGGTGACTATGGCATGTCTCTGAGAGGCATGAAAAGGGACAGGACATTCAGGCTGCGAGTGACTCGTGTCCTCTCCTCTCCCAGGCCCCTCCTCATGGTCACGACCACACACGAGGGAGGTGTTGACCATGTGCTACCTGGCACAGTGCTCTTCAGTCACTTCAGTCTGAGAGCCACCTGGGCGGGGTAAAAACTCCTCCAGCCACCTACTCTTCTGTGCCATCCCCTTCAGAAAAATCTCCTGAGGTTTGATTCTCTGATCCTGTATGTTTTTTTGCTGTAAAGTTACAGGAGATGAGATGATTGGAACATCTCCCAAGAGTAGAGCTGTTGTGTTTTCTATCACTGAAAGCAAATAGTGTTGCTTCTGCATTTTCTTTGCTGCCCAGGCTGGATGAGTTCCTCATCATAACTTCATTGCCCTTTGAACCATCTGCCAACTACAGAGAAATCTTGTAGTTCCAATTAAAAACCATAATTTAAAAAAAAAAAAAAGCCCCGGTGATGCCTGCCCCACACCCACCCAGGTACATCTCTTCACCTGCTTCATTCAAAACCTGTGTTGTGGGATGGGTGTTGCTTTTCTTTTCCAGCCATACCAGAATTTCACAAAAAGCTGTCTTTGCTGTCATTCTGGACCAAGTGCTGTGGCCCAGTTGGTGTCTACCACAGCTCAGCTGACAGAGTGATTAAGCAGCTAGAAGCCAGCTTTGCCAGAACTGTCAACAGAGAATATCCAGGACTTGCAGACCCAGGTACAGGGCAGCAGTAGGGGGAAAGCATTTCTGTCGTTCAGTTTGAGAGTGGGTGCTGGTGGGGTTCCCTCGCCACTTCCCCCTCAGCTAGTTCTGAAAAAAGGCTTATTCTCCAGAGAAAACATCATTCACTCACAATAAGATCTAAGAAAAGAAAGACATTGAACATGTTTTAATTCAGAATATCAGCAGTGACTTTTAAAAGCACTATACTTCTGTGTTGCTATTTAGTATGTATATTTTTTTTATTAAAATGTCACCAATACGAGAGTGTCAAATGATATAACCACTCTGGAAAAACTGTTTGGCAGTTTCCACTAAAGCTAAATATACCCCTACCCTATGATCCAGCAATTCCCCTCCTAAATATATCTAGAGAAATACATGCTTATGCTCACAGAGAAAGGACATGTATAAGAAGGTTCATGACAGCTATTCAAAAGAGTCAAAAACTGGAAACTCAAATGCCCATGAACAGGAGAATGGACAAATTGTAATATATTCGTACAATAGAGTATTACAATAGCAACTTTTAAAGAGAATAAATTATTGCTACAAGCAGCAGTTTGAATGAACCTCACAGATATTTTGTTGAGTAAAAGGAACCACATATAGATAAATACATACTATATAATTCCATTTATATGACGTTCAAGAAGAGGCAAAGCTAATTTATTTTGATAGAAGTCAGATTATTAGTTACCTATGGTGGGGGTGGGTGGGTAGCTATAGACTGGGAAGGGGCACAAGAAAACCTTATGAGTTGCTAGTAGTCTGTATCTTAATCTAAATGGCAGTTCCACAGGTATAGAGATGTGCAAAATTCATCCAACTGTACACTGAAGATTAGTTCACTTTACATATTTCACTCTATTGTATACCACAGTAAAAAGATAGATGGATGAATGGATGAATGGTCATGTTTCTTAAAAGCTGCTATGTATCTTTCCCTTATAAATAGTGTTTCAAACTCTGGTGTCCCAAATCCTGGACCGGGCTGAGCCCCTGCTCTCCTCCAGCCTCTCCTCAGAAGTCATCACTGTTTTCCAATATTACAGCTACTTTACCAGCCACGGTGTTAGCGACCTAGAGAGTTACTTGAACCAGCTGGCCAAGCAAGGTGGGACGTGTTCTTTTGTCACACTGTGTGGTGGCTCAATTTGGAGTTATCTCTGGTTTTTTGAGTCATAGTTTTTAGTGATGGTAATCTTTTTTTTCCCCAAGTCAACAGCTGGGCTGAGATTTGCCTTTCAAATGACTCTGGACTTTTGACATTAGTAATCCTCTTGGCAATGAACCAGAAATTAACTAAAAGCATCTCAATCATCCCGCAGGGGTGTACCATTAACAGGAAGCTGGTAAATAATTTAAGACTCCACCGTAATTTCTTTCCTTCGTTAATGAATTTGCCACTTGTAGGATCAAGCCTACAGGCAATACTATTTTACGTTGCCCTTTTTGGTGGCACTTTCGCAATACTAAGCAGAAATGGGATTCAAAAGAAGGCAAATAGGATGACATATTGGGAAGGGAAATGAGGGAAAGATGGAAAACCAAATCTAAGGCTGCATATCCAGGGGATGAGGAGAATGGGCACCAATGTTGGGGTGCGCAATGAAGCCCATGATTGCCTTCTCATGTGGCACTTCAAGTATTAGAAATAAACTATGTATCTGCAATGATGAAAACCTCTTCGGGAGTGGAGCCAGGCAGTGAAGAGCTGGTTTCTGGTTCCCAAGTTCATGCTGGGTAAATCTACTGAGGCTTGACGACGTGGGTGAAAAAGGATGGAAATGAGGTGTGTTCTTTGGGAGCAGACAGTTTGGCCCAGCACCAGGCAGCAGCAACATGTCTGGCCCAGACCCGGGCTTAGACCTTCTCTTTTCAGAAAATTAAACCCCGTGACATGTCCAGCACTGTGGTTGGCATCACAGTGAGAGGAAGGAAATCTTCCACCCAGTGCCACACCAGCCTGAATGCCTGTGAGTCTGTGCATAGTCCCTCACGAAGAGCAGATGCTAGTACAGAGCACCAGAAAGAGAAAGGCAAGGCAGGTGACACTGGTTTAGGACACAGAGTCTCACTTTATTGTAGTTTTCATGTCTTGATATTAAATTGTCACAGTCTAAATCAATTTTCTGAGTAAATTGCTGTATTATTCGGTTTTCATCAGTGGCAATTGATGTCTCCAAACCTCTTATTACGTGGTCCAGAGGAGACCTGCTCATTTATCAGTAGGAAAGGAGAATGAAATTTAAAAAGCCCTCATCTTTTATGTATCTTTTTTTCTTTCTTTATAAAAGAAAAAGGCCTTCATTATAAAAAAATTTAGAAAACCTAACCTAGAGAAGTATAAAGGAAAAAGTTCAAATCACCCGTTCTCCTACTTTTAGAATTTAATATATTATTCAGTGGAATGTGCATGAGTTTTAAATTTCAAAATTGTGATTACTCATTACAGAATATTACATCCTGCGTTTTATTTGGCATTATATCCCCTGTTATTAATTCTTTGAAACATTTTTTTAGTTTTACAATATCCCTGTATTTGGATATATACTAATATATTTCATTATTGTTGAACATTTAGGTTATTTTCCATTATGTTTTTTCAGCTGTTACACATAATACTATCTCAAAACTTTTAACTAGGGTATTTATTTATAAAGCAGCAAAATTACCAGAACATGCACAGGAGGAGAAATAAGAAATTGAAGCAAAAAAAATCTTGATAATTCACAAACTTCTCCATTGTGTAGAGGATGCTGGTCTATTGACGGAACATGAATTTTAGCTTATATTTTCCCATCTGTACTGACCAGACACACTCCCATCCTAATGTTTTTGTGGCTAATGAGTGCCCGTGCTGGATATCTAGTTAGGGATTCAAGTGCATTCCTTAGTCATGGTATGTGGTCACTTTGTCCAAATGGGACTCAAAATCCTATATTTTACCATATTGTCTCCATATTCCAACCAACCAACTGGATTTCTCCATCAGGGCCCAGTTGCCTGAGTGCAGACAGAGAGGACGAAGAGTTGGGGTCACTGACAGTTAAGATTTTTCCTGATGAGTCTCACTGAAAGACAGGAGCTGCAGAGTTTGCTCTATCAGGAAGACTGTATAAAGTGTTTACTTGTATTTTCTTCACTATGTATTTTCTTCACTATGTATTTTTACATTTGGCGATTTATGAGGTGAAGATCTGCCTTCACTTTTTTCTCATGATTTGCCATTTGCCTTAATATAGTTATTTAAATAATTGGTCCTTTTCCCACTGGTTGGAAACATCACCTTTCTCATATGCTAATTTTTCTTATACACTTGGTCTGTTGTTATGTATATACTTGAGTCATATTTATATTTTTAAAGATCGTGTTACTTTAATGTCAGAAGGTGAACTCTTTTCTTCCTACTCTCTAGTTTCCGTGGTTCAGACTCTACAATCACTGAGAGATGAAAAACTGCTACAGGCCATGAGTGACCTTGTGCCAGGCAGCCTGCCGGCCCAGCAGGAAGTTCTTGGGACTCTGGCTCTTCTGTTAACCGGGGACGACAGTGAAGTGTGTGAGGCTGTGACACTCTACTTGACATCAGCCTCCAGAAACGAGCATTTCAGGGAAAAGGTAGGGCACAAAATCGTGGACATCAAGTTTGAAGCTTGTTTGATTTTCTATCATTTACTGTTAATATTTTGTCATCTATTCTTTTATAAAAATAATTTTTTCCACTTGTTAATAATATATACTGTGTAAAACAATTTAAATTACAAAAATATTCTATAAGTAAAGGTGCCAGTACATCCAGCCCCCAGAGAAAACCATTAATAACTTAGTGTCTGTTCCTTCAGATTTTTTTTCTATGTATGTGCTAATATATGTAATTATTTTTTCTTAAATGAGATCACACTATTCTGTTGTGTAATTGATTTTTTTAAAGCTAATATATCATGGTTATTTTCTTTCCATGTCAGAACATATTGGTCTACTCCTTTCTATTCGATGGATCAGTGACATCTCAGTGTATGGATATCCCATAATTTATTTTCCTATTCCACATTGATGGGCATTTGTGTAGTTTCTGACTCTAAAAAGTATCATGGTGAACATACGCGTGTGTATGTTCCCACACACATCTATTTTATGAGTAGCTTGGGGTCAAGTCATCAAACTATTGAGTCAGAGAGCTAGAATATTTTTAATTCTAAAAGCCATCTCTCCTGTTGCTAGGGAAGAGGCGACTTACCTCTCCCTTGGCTTTAATTCAGTAGCCATCCAGGTGTAACAGGAGTCTACAATTAAGCACACTGAAGCTAGTACAAGGGACCTTGGTCCTCTTGGTGCCCTTTACAATATGAACAATCATTCTAAAAACTAACTCAGGTCAACCTTCAGATCAGCTCAGGAAAATTAAACTTGGCCCCTTCTTGTCCTTGGAAAGGTCAAATGTTGAACTCTGAAAAGATGTTGTTAAACCGTTCTAAGGCATTACCTGAGCCAGGGTGTAGTGGGATGTTTGTGTACCCAGGAGAAGATATTCCATTCTAATGCTATTTTGGCCCAAGAGCGTGAACTTTGTATTGTTCTTTCCTATAAAGTTCTGGACCTTGAGTGGAATTAGCTCAAAAGGCTGTTTTATGGGCCAACCATCCTCACCCCCACTGAATGAGAGGAAGAAAATTAAAGTGCGAACACTATTGGTAGCAGTTATACAGGCATCCGAGTGTGCAGTCTTCCATGAGCAGGATTGTGGCACTCTCGGTCATGACAGGGAGCCAGTGTTCTAGAGTGCCCTTGGAAACAATAGCAATTACAACCCAGCCCTCCTTTGGCTCTTCGTATGCACCTTTTATGTTTAGGGCACATGCCACAGGCTACATGCTCCCTATTTATTCCAATTTAGCTCTCGTGTTTATTCCTTGTATTTATTTTTCATGAATGAGTCTTTATCAGGTAACTGCTGTGTCCCTGACACATATGGAGGGTTTTGTGAACACAGTAGAAATAAAGGGAAAATAGTCCCTGCCCCTGAAGAGTTTCCAATCTAGTCAGAAAAATAAGAAATCGTAATAACTGCCAATTACTGAGTACCTACTAAACACCAGTACCTACTAAAACCCCCCCCCCGTGCTACGTCACTTACCTATCTTCTGTCTAACAAGGTGGATGTTACTATCCTCTATTTTATAGATGAGGAAATTGAGCCTCTGAGGAGTTAACTTGGCTGAAATGACACTAGTTAAGTGCTAGAACTTGGATACCACCTAGAAATGTTAGATTCCCCACACACACACACACAACCCTGAACTCTTTCCATTTTTTCTAATATGAAATAGCAAAAGTTAGTTCATTAATTCTTGAAACTAGCTGCGAGGGGCTAAAGCAATATAAAAATACCTAGGTGAGAGCTGGTGTTACTGTAAACCTTGAACCTTGCTTCAAGAATCATAGCTATTGAAACAAACTAAAAGTTGTGTATATTGATTCATTATTCTATGCTTTTTTCCTCCCACCTAGACAGGTAGGAAATATCTAGTCTTCTCCAATTATACTGTTGTATTGGGATGTTATTTCTTCTTTAATCATCTAGGACCTGCCAGGGGAGATGCTAACTCTCTTGCATTGCAACAGAGGGCTTCTTGCTTCACAATGCACCTTCTGTTTGCTTCCTAGAACTGCTACCAATCTGAGTGTCACTGCAGCCACCATTTCTTAGGCAACTGCTCAAACTATAATAAGCAATGTGATGCTCACTTGTTTTGTGAGATTGTGTATCTCTGCAAGGCACAGGGAAGTGATAAATGCTTTTTCGAGTGAAGGTATTCCTTGACTCTAGTTCCCACTCATACCAGTAGAGGTTCATTCCTCATACTCTAAGGGACAGTGTCGCCCAGAAGCCCCCTCCAAAGCTCCTTTACCAGTGGAGGACTGACCCAGGTCTACATCCAGCACTTCATCCCCATTGAATCATTGTTATGATGTAAACATGCCTGAGAGGAAGGACAATTTAAGTTATCAGCCATTTAAACCTTGGAATGACCCTTGGAAAGTCTTTAACATGTGCCTTGGGAAAGAGTTAAACCTTTGGTTTGGTGGTTAAACCTTGAAGGCTCTTAGGAGAGGTAAATGAGGGAAATGGACAGAAGAAAATAGAGAAGAGTTGTGTACTCAAGTTCATCCACTTTATAATTTGAACAAGGGCAGGCCCTGGAGGTCAAAACCAATTGACTATGCAAAAGGCTAAGTGAAATGGGACGTTTATTATTATTATTATTCATAATAGCCAAAAAGTGGAAACAATCCATATGTCCATCAACTGATGAATAAATAAAAGTGGTCTATCCCTACAATGGAATATTATTCAGCATGAAAAGGAATGGAGTACTGATACTTGCTACAACATGGATGAACCTTGAAAACATTATGCTAAGTGAAAGACCAAGACATAAAGGCCACATATTATATGATTCCATTCATATGAAATGTCCAGAATAGGCAAACCCATAGAGACAGAGAGTAGATTAGTGGTTGCCAGGAACTGGAGGAAGGAGGCAATGGGAATGACTGCTGATGGGTACAGGATTCATTTTTGGGGTGATGACAATATTCTGGAATTAGATAGTGATGATGGTTTGTGAATATCCTAAAAGCCATGAATTATACACTTTAGACAGTGAATATTATGATATGTGAATCATATCTCCATTTTTAAAAAGAATGGAGTTCTTCTATAGAACTGAGAAAACGGGATATGTTTGCTTGTTTTTCCTCTCCAAAGCCCAGTACATAATTGTCTATTCTAGTTGTAGGTCCTTCTAGTTCTTCTATGTGAGCCACCACCACAGCATGGCTACTGACAGACAAGTGGTGTGGTTCCACACCCAGGAACCAAACCTGGGCTGCTCAAGCAGAGCATGCCAAACTTGAACTGCTAGGCCATCAGGGTTGGCTCAAAACAGGATATGTTTAACCACAACTGTGGGTGACCATCACAATACCATACGGCGTTTCATGACAGTCACATCATTAAGTGGCTGATTACACTTTCAAGCAATTTCATCTGGGCACTATGGTGTCATCAAATTGGATGGGTGCTCATTAAGTATAGAATATCATTCTACGTGCTGTAAGGAGTTAAATAAATTAAAAACACAAGACAAGGTCTTCATCCTTAGGGAGCTTCCATGGGGTCACTGTGGTATCTTTTTCCTGTAAACAAAAATATGAATTCACAGATAGATGTAAGAATAAAAGTAATATTAGAGCTGTATTTATAGAGGGCTTACTTTGTGCCAGGCACTATTTTCAGTCCTTAACATTGTCACCACATTTAAGATTCACAAAGCCCTATGAGTAGGTCTTATTATTACAGCCATTTTGCAGATTAGCAGACTAAGGCACAGGAAGTTAAGTAAAATGCCTAAAGTCACATGTGAGGAAGTTGAGAGACATATTAGAAATATGTATACTTATATATACAGATACATATAAATAATGACAGCTTAATACAAACCAAGGAAAATGTAAGTCAAAGGAAATCAAATAGAAGAATACTAGAGAGCTGGTCACACAGTGGTTAATGGTTGGGGCCTGGGTCTTGAGCCAGTTTTGAAGATAATCAGGAATGAGGCCTGTCAAAATGGAGAGCAGAGCACATGGAGTTCTTTGTGGGGGAGCACAGCAACTGGGTCCCTCAGTGAGTGTGGTGGGAAAAGCAGGCAGTTAGAGAGATTGCAGGGAGCCAGTTGGTTTAGGACCTTGAAAAGCTCATAATAAGGAGTTCCAATTTGATGCCAGGCCAAAAGGAACAAAAGGGAGGCACTCTACTATTGTAAGAGAGGGAGAGGTGGGTGTTCTCATGAAGGACGTAATACACACCTGAGGAAGGGATCCCTCATCATTAGGTGCTGGAAGCAGAAGCACTGTGGTGGTGATCCAGGCATGAAATTAAGACCTCGAGAGGACATGTGGCCATGCAAAAGAGATAAATCTAAGAAGTATAAGCTATTTAGGAAGAATTTAGCTTGGTAAGAATACGAAAATTTGTTTTTTGTAGAGATTTTTATACAGAGCATCCATATGCCACATACCAAATGCAGCACTACCTTCTTGCTGAAACTTCCTGCCTCCTCCCATCTTCCATTTGGCTGCAATGCCATTTTCTCCCCCAGCTTCCCCACTGAAATCTAACCTGTCCTTTCTGGTCCAGTTCAAACATCATTTTTGTGAAACCTGCCCTGGCAGTCCAGAAGGTGACTCTCTTCCATGTGACTGACTTAGCATCTTGTAGCTTTCTTGTAGCACTTAGAACATTTCTTCTCTGCAGTTCCTTCTAAATAGTCTTAGCATTTCTACTAGACCTGGGGTTCCCTGAAATGCCGGAATCATAACTTGATATCTTCCAATTTCATATTCCTCAGAGTCTGTGACCTGCTAGAATGTGAGGGATCAATGTATTGAATAGAAAGACTGCTCTTTTAATAAACATGAATTTTAATGGATTTTGGGGGTTTTTTTGCTCTGAAGATAGTGCAAAATGTCTTGTTTTATGCTATAGTTTATCTCAGGGAGCAAAAATGATATATACCTCTAAAACGACACACATCAAAATGTCTTCATGGTGTCCTTCTTTCTCTTTCAGGCCTTGCTCTATTACTGTGAAGCACTCACAAAGACGGACCTTCAGCTTCAGAAGGCAGCTTGCCTGGCCCTGAAAACCCTGGAGGTAAAGCCCAGCCTAGAGCCCCCTGGTAGTTCAGCTTTGAGCACAACTCAGCCAAGTGTATATAACGGCTCTCCTTCCATATTTGGGAGTACCTGTTTTGGCAGCATTTCCCATCTCTTTTGCACTGTATCTTAGCTTGGGGGTTCCTTTTATCTTTAAACAGTAACTAAATGTGATTTTGTTTTATTAAAGTCACTACGTTTCAGAAAACAATTATGTTTTTCAATAGCCCACAGGAATCAGTTTGCCGTTGGGTCAGTATTAGAAAATTGTATCTTATCCCAAAAGAGAGATGATATGATGATTTTGCTAGTTTTTATTGTGTACAAAAAAATAGCAGGGGCACATAAAATTTGCAAAGAAGTACTAAAATTCAATGTGCCAATACATTTCTAGATCCTTCCCCATGAAATGTTTTTACTAAACAGCTCACCAATCTTAATTGGGTCAGAGGGAGGTGTTAGTGAGCAGTGAGAGAGCTAAAATGTAAATGAAAAAAAGGGCTGAGAATTCCCAACATTAAAGAGTTTGCCTTTCAATAGTCAAGATTTAATGTTTGACCAACCTTAATCACAAGAAATAAGACTAATAGCTCTTGAGAAAAGAATGAGAAGGCCACACCTTAGAACTTGCTAGAACCTTGGATGAGTGCATGGGACAAGGGGCAGGGACCTGCAGGCCTGATGGGATGTGAAGAAAGGGATTAACACCTCAAAAGAAAAAGTTAATGACCTGTGAAGGAAAACAGCTCTGGGAAATTTTGCCTTCCTTGTTACTGGGTCAAAAAGTTACCTTTAGGTGGCAAAAAAAAAGCCACAGTGATTCCTATTTGTTTGGGTGCTCTCCTGATATACAGTGATACTTCAGTGATGATGGCTGTGATATGGGGTTAACGTAAATAAAAACATGAGGATACTGTGATCTGCATTGGTTTTGGAGGATTTACATGCTGTGAAGTTTACACTAGAAGCTACAGTTTTAAACTCTAGCATATCCCAAGTGTGGGAACACCGATTCCTCCCTTTCTCCCTTTTCTCCTAGAGGATAGGATCCTTTGTGCAGAATAAAAGACCTCTTTCTAAACCAACCCCAGCTCCTACAAGGTGCAGCATGGTGTAAAAAACAGTGTAGACTCATGATTTTATCCACCCAAACCGATCAACTCTAGCTAACTTGGGGAAAATAATTTTTTTTAATTAATGATGGTAAGCGGACATCCCACATTTTTCTTTTCTATTATCAAACGGGAAACAGCTTTGAGAGATCAAGGTCCTCAAATCAAGTGGCCTTCCAATTTTAGGTCCCCTGTCTGTCTCATTGGGCTAAAATAACCCATAGTCTACCCATGGGTTAGACTATGCTGCTCACTCCAGTTTCCATATTCTGGCACCCAGCACCACCACCACCACTTCATAAACCTAGCTTTCTTCCAAGAAAGAAAACCTAATTTGTTACCTGTTATTAATTCCTCAAAATCTCAGCAAGAGCATTTTTGTTTTGTAGCAGGCAAGCTGCCTTTCTTGTACCTGCCCTAAATATTGGTGTTCGTAGAGACGCTATGCTAGGCCCTCTTCTCCCTCTATATGTTCTCCCTGGGTAAACATCTACTCCCATGTCTTCCACTGTCAACTACATGCTAACAACTCCCAATATTTCCAGTCCAGGTCCTCCCTTCTCATCTGTTTTCCAGCTTGCTGTTAGATGTCTCCACTCAGAAGTCACCTCAAACTCCACCCATCTCATCCCCTCCTCTAGTCTTCTGTATCTTAGTGGATCGTACAGTCACCTCCCAGTAGCTCATGCCAGAAACCTAGGAGCCATCAATGACCCCTCCCTCACCCTCATCCTCCACATCCAACCAGCCTCCCCATCCTGTAGATCCCACTTCCTCCATAGCTTGAATCTGTCCACTCTTCTTTTTTGTGTGTGTGAGGAAGACCAGCCCTGAGCTAACATCCATTGCCAATCCTCCTCTTTTTTGCTGAGGAAGACTGGCCCTGGGCTAACATCCGTGCCCATCTTCCTCCACTTTATATGAGACACCGCCACAGCATGACTTGACAAGTGGTGCGTCTGTCCGCGCCCAGGATCCGAACCTGCGAACCCAGGGCCACCAAAGCGGAGCGCGCGAACTTAACTGCTGCACTACCGGGCTGGCCCCTGAATCTGTCCACTCTTTATCCCCACTCTCTTCACCTGGATTCGAGTCACCTTCCTACGAGTCTCTTTGCCTCCTTAGAGTCTGAACTCCCTTCAGAACATCCTCTTTACTGCAATTAGAATGCTCATAATAAAATACAAATCCTGCCTAAAACTCTTTCATGGCTTTCCATGATCTTAGAATGAAGTCCAAAACCTTTAACTTGACTTGTAAGGCCCTCCTTGATTTGGGCCCTGTCACAAGCTATTCGCCTTTTCTAGAATTTCTTTCCTTCTCCAAACACACACACACACAAACACATACCCCTACCATATGCCCAAACCTGGCTAACTCCTCTAAGATATCTCCATGAAGACTTCGCTGATCAGACCAAGTTATGTTTCCCAGTCATGTTCTGCCCTAGCACCCTGACTCAGCCTATTGTTTATCATAACAATTACTTGTTTAACAATCTGTCTTTCCACTAGACTGTAAACTCTGGAAGGCCAGGACCTTGTCTTGTTTGTTGCTAAATCCCCCATTTCTTGTGAATTGCCTGGTTCATAGAATGCTCAATAAATGTTTGTAGAATAAACAAATAGAAGAATTCCCATCCTTGACCTTTATTCTTTTCTCTATTTTAGTACATAAGCTAAATATTAGGAATTCTTAAATTAGAGCTGTTTTGGAAGGAGTGAGATATAGTGGAAAGAACTAGAAGTAAATTCTGTTCTAGAAAAGCAGGCTCTTCACTTCACTGCTCTGGGCCTGGAGTCCTCTGTGAGATGAGGAATTTAGCTGATCATCGGAGCTCCTACAAGTACGAATCCTGGGCTCCATCCCAGGAAATTCTAATCTAGTCCCTCTGGAGTGGTGCCCAGGAATCTGTGTGTAAAAGAGCTCGCTAAAGTGACCCTGAGACTCAGCTGGGTTTGGGAACCCCTGAGTAGGATGGTTTTTAAAGTCCCAACCAGCTTTGAAATGCCAAGTCTCATGTAATCCCAGACATATGGAACAGAACGCTATTTTACCTATTTTCTCCTTGTAGGCTACTGAAAGTATTAAAATGCTGGTGACGTTGTGTCAGTCTGACACTGAAGAAATCAGAAATGTGGCCTCAGAAACCCTCTTGTCTCTTGGTGAGTTGTTTTTTACATGATTGTTTACTTTTGATACCCTCAAAGGGAACTGTAAGGAAAAGTTTCATGTGCCCTCTTTTAGCAGTTTTCCCCCATAGGCTGTCTGCTCACACTTCTATACGCGCGCGCACACACACACACACAGAGTATAAGGAACTGATCAATTTCCATCTCACCCCAACTCCTTGTTCTGTCTGGATATTGAGGGTGAGGGTTGCTTTCTGGAGCCTTTCTAGATGGGTTAACCAGTCTGTGCACTATTGGAATCAAGAACATAGAAGTCAAACCATAAAGCAGAGGCAATAGTCAGGAATCCACAGTGGATGGCCAGGTTGGGGACGGCACTACGTGGAGGACAATGATTGGCTGAGGTTCCAGGGTGCATTCCCCAGGGAATACCATCTTCCCCCGGGTAACTTAGCCTCACCCTGACTCTCAGGTTAACCTCTGATTGCCCTACTGGCCTATGCCCACCTGAGCCCTAAACCAAAGAAAAGAACTGAGGTATTTATTTTATTCTGGAATAACCATATAAACCTTCCCCTTCACTCCACTTTATAAAGGTTCATGCCTAGTAGGTTTCATGCTTTTATTCTTTGGGGGGAGTTGGGAGGGTAGGGGGAGGCTTTTTTAACTCTGCACCAAAAAATATAAATTTTATAAATAATTTTACTACTACTACACATTCTTAAAAATGTAAAAACTAAAACACCTGAAAGTACTCAAATATAATCTGGTCAAAAATACCAGTTGGAAAAAAGCCACCCTAGCTTGACTTTAGTAACTGAATAAGGTAATGGGAAATCTCATGGCATTTATAATCACCATGAAAATCACATTCACTGTAAGTTTAATAAGGTTTTGTTCTGCTATTGACTATATCATTCGATGCGCGGAAATCTTAGCCAGCATATGTTTGTTTAAAGGATAAGCCAGTTATTCCTTATGGCTGTTTTAGGCATAGAAATTATTTAAATCCCTAAAACTGCCCAGGGTATTACTAGTTTGAACTTCTTTTATCCCTTAATGTTCTGAAATAACAACGAAGGTAAGCCAGACCTTTGTAAAGCATAGCCGATAATGCTTCTCCTTCCAGTGTAACCTCAAGAAGCTTATTCCTGTTGAATGTGCCCCATGATTCACTTCAGCTGCACAAATAGCAGCATCTCCAGGACTGCTCATCACACCTGCTTCACCTTAGCTCTTTACAGGCATGGCTCCCGCCAGTCCCCAGGCCCTCTCACACCGCCAGTTCGTGGTTCTCAATGCTAGCTGCACATTGGAATCACCAGGGAAGCATTAGCATATGCCCATGCCTGGGTTCCACTTCCAAAGATTCTGCTTTCATTGGTCTGAGGTGCACCTCAGCATTGGGATTTTTAAAATTCTTTCAAGTGATTCTAACGTGCAACAAAGTTTGAGAACCTCTGAACTCAATGTTATGAATCTCCTTTGATCCTAATACACAAATACTGGTGCATTTTTATCCCACACAGTTGACTGAATTAATATAGTGAAAATAATATTTTCAATGGGAATTGATAAAAGCTACCCTATGATAAAGGGCTAAGGGTCATCTCAGGGCATTTGAGGGATTCAGAGCAGCAGCTGTTTACCAACCAGTATGGAATTATTTCAATATTTTAACCTGGAGCTGTCCAATAGATCCCTCTGTGATGATGGGAGTGTTCTCTATGTGCACTGTCCCATACAGCAGCCAGGATTCACGTGTGGCTATTGAGCAGTTCAACGTGGCTACTGTGAATGAGGAACTAAAGTTTCAACCTTATTTAATTTTCAGTAGTTACAATTTAAATTTAAATAGCCACATGAGGCTGGTGGCCACTATATTGGACAGAGTAGTTTTCACCATGGCTATGGACATTCCACTGAGTTCCAGCCGGACCTCAGTCTGCTTTGGAACCACACTGCCTGACGCCCCAACGCTCAGGCTGTTTGTCCTCCAACACCCTGCCTACTTCACAGGGCTGTTAAAGGACTAGCGGAGGAGCCAGCACAGATCAAAGCCCACTGAAAATTGAACGTTAGTGAGAGTGAGATGCTCTGAGAGCCCGGCCCTGGTTCTGTCACTGTAATATTATTGAGTAACCCCTGTAGAGGAATTGCTCTATGCCAGGCACTGTGTTGAGGGATCTGCATGGATTAGGCTCATTTAATCCTCCCAAGAAGTCCATGAGGGAGGAAGTATAGTTAGTCTAATTTTATAGAGGGGCACATTAAGGTGTGCTGAAGGTGCATAATCTGCCATGGACACCCAGACCCAGTAGGGCACTGCAATGGAATCCTCACCCTCTAGGCCACTCAGACCCTGTGGGAGTCTGGTGGAAGAACTGAACACCTCCAAATTGGAATATATCCATGAGCAAAGTAGGAACTGGCCTGCTATTAGCTGTTTTTAGAATAGCATTCATTAGCCAAGGCATCCACAGGGGTGTGTGTGAGTGGGCAAGGAGCGTTGTGTGAATGGGCCTAACTCAGGTCCTCTGTCTCTCCATCTCCCCCTGTCATCAACCGGAAAAGTGCTGTTTTTAATGTTTTATATATCAGGGCTTTGCATAAATATATAGTTTCAAATAAAGGGCTCTACTCCAAAGTAATAAAAAGTTGAAAACTACCGAATTAGGGGGAAAAAATAGCATTTGCCTCAGAAAAGTCAAAGCATGCAGGAAAAAATCAACAAAAATCTGTAAAAATTGGTGGCTTTTGCTTATAGAAGAGTTCAATACAAAGTTCTTTTAAATATAGGCAAATCTCTACTTTTGTATCTAACGTATTACTGAAAATGTTAAATGTACCAAAAAAAAAAAGAACAGACTTTTAGTTTATTGAAAGGCTTCTGTTTCCAGAGACTATGGTATTTTATAAAGTCCATGATTACACTCCTTTTCTAAAACCCACTAATATCTGTATATTTCCAGCATTCATGAGTCTTTTTTTACTTCTGTTTTTGTTCACAGTGAACTTCTGATTGAACACAACTAATTATTTCCATCTTTGTCTCACTTGTATTAAATGTATGAAAGCCTGCTTCTTATCACTAGTATCTGTACTTCATTTTCCCATTTCTAATCATTTTTTTTAAATCAGGAAAAATGGAACAAAATATTCAAATAATTTGCAAATACATGTTGGCTATTCAAGATGATACTACTGACAAAACCAAACTAACTGTTGGCTGGTAGACGGCATTACCACGTGTTTATGTGGCAAAGAGTAATTTTTCAGCTGAAGTTTGAAAGCCTCATTTTGACTTTTATGAAAGATCATTTAGATGTACCAATATGTAAAAGCGAAAGTTATGTAAAAGTTCAATGCACTGAAATCAAGGACCAGCCATATTGAAATCCCTAATGCTCTTAAAATATAATCCATATGATTTCTCAGGAGTAAATCTATTATGTGAAATTATCAACATCAAATGCCCATAGGACTTCTACTCTGCTTTACATGCTGGCCTTCTTTTAGTCTGTGGCATTAGCTCAAAAGTTCTTGGTTGGTCTAAACATTACCTAGAAAACAATATAATTAAGAGTAACAGAAGATGACCTTTCCTTACCTAGAGTTAACATTAGCAAAACATAGCAATCCATACCTAAACAATTGGTATTAATTTATTAGAATTAATTATTCTGAGCGATGAATAAAAAAGTTAACTTCAAATTGGTATTCATTTTTAATGTTCTATATCCAGGAGAAGATGGGCGGCTTGCATATGAACAGTTGGACAAATTTCCTCGAGACTGTGTTAAAGTTGGAGGTCGTCATGGAACTGAAGTTGCCACGGCCTTTTAGTAACAAGTTGACTCTGCCTGACAGCTATCTTAATAAATGGCCCTGTTAATCAAGATGGTGCTGTGATTTAGCTGGAATGTGTCTAAAACGTAAACAGTTCTGTTGAGGTTGTTTGGAAATTGAACATGTTATAGAAAGAATTCAAAGTTCAGTTGCACAGTACCAATCCACTTTTCCTTTGGCCAACAGAATAGGGCTACGTATAATTCAGTAGATTACATTGTTGATTGTGTCTGACAGTAATAAGAGTCCATCTTATCTAATATGTATGGAATTTTAAAATAGCCATCTTTGTACTTTTTTGGAAGTTCTTCTATAAGCTCGAAATAGTCACGTGATACTTTGATAAATATCATACGCCTTGCAGTTTTTCTGTCATGTTCTCAGGGTTGAGTGGCCCCCTTAGCTACCTAATTTTACCTTAAATGCAAAGCACAAAAAAGAATTTCTTCAAATAAAAGTTTGCCTGCAGAACCTGGTAAAATGACACATTGTAAGAGTTTAATTCTTTTTAATTTCATTTTTCAAGCCTCCACGAATTTCTTTGATTTCTTTTCTCCATCCTGAAAATTTCAAAGCATGTTTTCATTATGGTAAAAAGATAGGTACATGACTAAGAACGACCTTATTAAGATTATACCCATGCTCATTTTAAAAAAGACACTCAAAACTTAAGGTTTTTTTTTTTAAAAAAACAAGAGCCATTTTTTTTAGTCATACTTTTACAATAGAGGTATTTGCTGCTGGGACAAATCAAAACCAAACGTCATGGATGCAGAAAGCTGTGATGCTTTTTGAGGTAGAAGAACCTGAAAGTTGGAGGAATCCTAATGGGTGGGAGCAGAGGGACTTTAAAAGTGGTCCTTGCTTCTATAAAAATCAGCATGAGTTTAGGAAGAAGAACGCCCTGAGGGATGGTTACTGCCCCAGAGAAATCACTCACCACTGGATAGGATCCTTGGCCAAATAGTTAAAACAACAGCTCCCATTATTGCTTCCATATTAGGGTAGCAAGTCCATTAAATAAAGTACAAGACCATTCAGTAGCTCTTAGTAAATAGTTTTTCTTCCTCTTAAGAGTATACAAGGTGGGATATGCCAAGATATCAAAATAATATGTGTGAGTGTGATTTAAACTGTGGAATATCAACTGTATTCTGAATGTGTTTATATAAAATATCATTTAGATGTCATTTTAAATATTTACATTTTAGCAAGACCTTTAAAAACAACTCACTTCATTTTAAAATAAATTTGTTCGCCAGGCTTCCTGGAAAATAGGTCTTTCAACTGTGAAGTTATAATGTGTATATATATTTGTATATTTATAAATATTATATATATGCATATATCCTTCATTTTAAAGGTACATTGTACAGTCTATAGTTAGTATGTATAGTCTATAATCTCTGTTAAATGGTCGAGATAATTCTTTTTATAGAAAGTCAAATCACAAATGTTACAGCGTTTTTTGTTTGGGTTTTTTTTTTATTTTTTGAATATTGCATGAGTAATTAATTCCATATCTTTTGTATTCACTTCTGCATTTTATTTTTGGTTGAAAGGGGTGCTTTTAGTTTTGTGGCATTTGTATTTATCACTCTTTCAATCATGTAAGTTAAAATAAAAATTATTTTTGAATTACTAGTCTCATGTACAGAGTTTAGTGTATTTTTTTCACGTGCCTTTATTGAGTTGGTACACAACATACTACACCTCATTCTTGATTTGAATTTATTCTTATCTTGAAATTCCTTCATCGACAATGAAGATAATATTTACTTCTCAGATTTGTTGTAACGCTACTTGGAGAAAAAAAGCTGCGTTTCAGAGTTATAGTATCTATGAGCAGAAACTGTGAGTTCCTTGAGGGTGAAAAGAGTCTTCATTTGTGTATGTTCCCAGCCCAAACCCCCACCAGCATCATCACAGAGGGGCCCCTAACATTCAACTCTGAGAGTATGTATTTACCAATCGACTCCTTAAATACCAGTGATTGCTTTTACTGAGCAGCAGTAAAAAGTTTCCCCTATAAGATTTGTTGCTGGACTGTTGGAATTGCCTTATTTACTTTACAAAATTATGAAGTAAAATTGTAAAGTCAAACTCAGCAGAAAACACCAGTACTTCTCACTATATTAGAAAAGCAAATTAGTCAAATAAAAAAATATAGGGCCGGCCCAGTGGCATAGCGGTTTAGTTCGCGCTTGGCAGCCCGGGGTTCGCAGGTTCGGATCCCGGGCGCCCGCCGACACACTGCCTGTCAGCCATGCCGTGGCGGCGTCCCATATAAAGTAGAGGAGGATGGGCACGGATGTTAGCCCAGGGCCAGTCTTCCTCAGCAAAAAAGAGGAGGATTAGCAACAGATGTTAGCTCAGGGCTGGTCCTCACACACACACACACACACACAAAATATATATATATATATATATATGTATTTATCCCTGAAATTTTCCTAGAGAAAGTATCTCTAGAGACAGTATCTCTTATTAAACAAATGTTATTTTTTGATTTTGAGAAAGCTCTAAGTATACCTTGTGCAGAGAACAATAGTTATTTGCTAAAAACCAGATCTCTAACTTCTCCTTTAATCAACACGTATTTGTTGTGTACTTACCTTGGATAAGGTATACGCCAAGGACTGTTCTTGGCACTGGAGATACAGCAGTGAAGAAAGACAGATGAAAACCCGTGCCCTCACAGGACTCATATCCTGACAAGGGGAGACAATAAGACAGAGAAGGGGAATAATAATTGCACAGGTTGGGGTTGGGAGATGCCATAGCGCAAAGATCACAAGTTTAAAAGAGAGTGGTCAGGGAAGGCCTAAGAGGAAATTACATCTGAGCAATGACCTGAGGAACTGATGGGGTGAGCCACATGGATATCTCTGGGAAGAACATTCCAGACAGGGCAATAATAAGCACAAAGGCTTTCAAACAGGGCCGTGCTTGGTGTTTTAGATTTTCTAGTAGCCTCGTTACAAAAAGTAAAAGGAATAAGGGACGTTAATTTTAATAATATATTTTATTTAACCTAATATATCCAAAATATTTCAACTTATAATCAATATAAAAATTATTAATATTTTACATTCTTTTTTTTTTCATTCTAAGTCTTTGAAATCCAATATGTATTCTATACTTACAGCACATCTCAATTCAGACTAGTCCCATTTCAAGGGTTCCATAGCTACATGTGGCTAGTGGCTACCATATTGGACAATGCAAGTCTATGTTTCCCCAATTGTCCCAGTAATATCCTTTATAGCATATACACACATACACACGCTAATGAACATGCATGCATGCACATATGGATGTAGGATCCAACCATGGATTACACGTTTAATTTAGTTGTCATGTCTCTTTAGGCTCTTTTAATCTATAATGGAATCCCCCCCCCCTTTTTTTTAAACTTCCACACAATATATTTGAAGAGTGCAGGCAAGTGCATTTGGTAGAATGTCCCAAATTTGGACAGGGAGTCCAAATTTCTACTTTGAAAGTAGAGCTAAAAGAATTTGTTGATAAGTTGCAGATGAAATGTAAGACAAATAAAAGCTAACGATAAATCCAAAAATTTCAACCTGAACAACTGGAAGGATGGAACGCCATCTTCCAAGATAGAGAAACTGAGAAGCAGCAGGTTTAGAGAGGAAGGCCAGGAATTCTGTTTCAGCGTTTTGAGTTTGA
Source organism: Tapirus indicus (assembly GCA_031878705.1). Lineage (NCBI taxonomy): Eukaryota > Metazoa > Chordata > Mammalia > Perissodactyla > Tapiridae > Tapirus > Tapirus indicus. Next base: position 22,203,116 of record CM062931.1, on the reverse strand, counting down.
AAAGCCTCTTAGACAACCAAATAGAGATATCAAGTTGATGATTGAATGTGATTGATGTGTTGGAATTCAGGTGAAAAATCCAGTTAAAAATATAAAATTGGGAGTCTTCAGCATATGGATGGTATTTAAAGCCATGAGACTGATTTATTTCATCTAGGAAATATAGATAGAAAAAAAGAGATACAAGGACTGAGCCTTGGGACACTCCAGTATTTAGAGGTCATAAAGAAGATGGGGAACAAGCAAAGGAAAATGAAGAGTAGCTAGTAGGAGAAAAATCAAAAGAGTATGCCGTCTTAGAAGCCAGGTGAAAAAAGTGTTTCAAGGAGAAAGGAGTGTCAAATGCTGAGGACTGAGAATTGGATTCAGCAGAATGATGGTCACCTGTGACTCTGACAAGCTATTTCAGTAGACTCTTGGAGTTGAAATTCTATTTGGAGTACATCCAAGAGAGAAAGAAGGAACACATGAAATGGCAAGTATGGCAACTCTTTGAAGAGTTTTTGTATAAAGGGGAGCAGAGGGGGCTGGCCTAGTGGCATAGCGGTTAAGTTTGCACTTTCCCCTTCGCTGGCCAGAGATTCGCTGGTTTGGACCCTGGGCGCAGACTTACCGCTCATCAAGCCATGCTGAGGCAGCGTCCCACATAGAAGAGCTACAACTCTACAACTATGACACGCAACTACGTACTGGGGCTTTGGGGAGAAAAAGAGGAAGATTGGCAACAGATGTTAGTCCAGGGCCAATCGTCCTCAAAGAAAGGGGGGGCGGGTGAGCAGAGAAATGAATGTGCAATATTAGGGGGAGGTGCTATATGAGGTCAAGAGAATTTTCTTTTTCATGATAAGTATAACGTGCTTATTGATGATGCAAAGGATCCAGCTGAGATGGAGAAATTAGTAAGGCAAGAGAAGAGTTGTAAAGCAGTCTCCTTGAGTGGAGTGAAGACGGGTTGATTGAAATCTACTGCATAAATGGAGAGGGCATCCATAATAACAGGAGAGAAGTCTGAGTATATGGGCACAGATGCAGATAGGTCAGTGGATGTGATGGTAAGAGCTATGGAAGTTCTCTTTTGGTTGCTTCTACTTTCTCAGCAAAATAGGATAAATATAGGAAATCTATGATGTAGAGAAAAACTGATTACTTAACAAATCAGCAGAATAGGCATAATACTATGAAAGATCAATGGAAAGAAGTTCAGTACATGTAGGAATAGTCAAAGTAGAATGGACGTTTCCAGTAGGCCCTGCCAAAGCAAAGGTGCAAAGATAGGAATGAGTTTAGTGTGTGTTAGGGGAAACAAATTTAGTTTAAGCTGAGATTTTGTGCACCAGAGAAGCAAAAGTAACTTGATTTAGTCAAACTGTAGAAGGCCTTTGATGCCAGGATGACGAATTTAGGCATACATTGATTCCCCCTGACTTGAGTATTCCATTCTACAGTGTTGCTAAGTGATGAATTCCAGAGTTCTTGACTATTAACTTCTGTTACTGCCAGTGGTCTTACTGAAGCACCATTGGCCTTTTTACACAATGGCTAGGACCCCTGTTTGTTGTATGCAATTTTGGACTCATATTTATCAGTATTTTGTGGGGCTGTATCAGAACCTCCAGAAATTCTGGAACGTCACTGTTAAGGGCCTTTTCATTAAGAAGAAGGAGGAAGAACATATGCCTCCAGCTGAGAGTATTTTTCACAAAGAAAAAATTGTGGTACTTGGCCATATGTTGAAGAATAAATCTCTAGCCATTGAGAAGAGAGCTCAAGCTGCCTATAGAATCGGACTGTTGGCCTTCACAGGTATTGATTTAACCAGCTGTGCTAAAATAGGTGTTTCAAAATCATTGTGCTTGTTATCACACTGTAAATTAGTGATTTTCATAGTTCTGGTCTTAAAATTCCAATAACATTTTCTTTCCTAAATTATTAGTTTTTTGTCTTTGCACCACCAAAGATAGTATTAATTATTTTCTCCTCAAGGATCTCATGTTTTAAAAGGATGTGTCCATCAAATAAACTACTAATTATTTTCCCACTTTTATTAATTAAATATATATATACTGAAATTGCCTATCAAGGTTCTCATGATCATAAAAAAATCAAAGAATCTATACTGAGTTGATATAACTCCAATCTAGTGATGTGATTCCAACACAGAGTAAAACCACTTGTTGTTTTATTTTTTATCTTGTAAAAATGTATTACACAGAAAATAGGTTAGAAAAATCAATAAGAACTTAATGCTCTTAAAACACCTACCAGGAAAGCCAATAGGTGCCTCAGTGAAAAGCAACTGTTAATGTACACTTGAATAGAAAATTAAGTGGTAAACCATTTAAACACACCACTCTAATGATTGCCAAGTCTAAACTCTGTCCATTTTTTTGTCTAATAAATTTCAGGATATGTAATGAAATTTTATAGATCCTTCAACATGTCTCCTAATTAGAAGCTCTGGCTGGTGGCTATAAGTGTCATAGATAGATTGACTTTTTTTTCAATAGGAAAACGAGTTACTTAGATGTAGTTTGATAGACTAAATCAAAGAATGGTGTTCGTGAGAAAAAAAAATTTACTCTTTTCAAGGACCAAAGGGTCTGAGGTGCCAGAATGGTTGAGAACCACTGGCATAGAGCTGGAGAGAAGACAGGAAACTCAGGAGAATTCCCATGTGAAAGAAGGAGAAATGGCACCCACCACGTGAGGCAGGCTCAGTTCCTTGTATAGCTGTATTCACCATTTGGGGGAAGAGCTAGCTAATTATAAAAGGATGAGAATCTTTTCATTTGATGTTATTTAGCCTTAGCTGTACTGGTGGGAAGCAAGGGAAAGGGCTTACACCCCGCCTTCAGCTAAAGCTTTAATGTTGAATAGAATATTCTTGGGACTATGGGACTGTGGTTGTGCAAGTAAGAGAAATCCAAGCTGGGTCAGAACTTCAGTGGCTAGAATTCAGTCAACCAAGCCAGCTATTCCTCACCATCTAGTCTTTATCAAACGCCTTCTTGGCTAGTACCTTCTTGGAGTCTGAGATTTGAACCAGGAAGATCTGGGCTTCAGGTATATGATGAAAGTAGAGTCTAAGATCAGATTGGGTCAGTAATTAAAGCAAAGAAAACTTTGTAAGGTCACATTGGCCCAGATATGCGAAAGAGTTGGGTTGAGAAATATGTAAGGAGAATGGGATAGCAATGGACAATAGCTCATGAAAAACTTCTCTCTCACCACTTAGATCCTGGCTTTGCAGCTCAGTCTTTTGGTTTTCTCTTTGTTTGCTCTAATGTTCTGGTATTTTTTCAAGTACTGAAGACAGAGAATCAGGAATGAGACCATGAGCGAGATTTGCTAGGTGAACACAGCCAAGTTTTATTCACCTTGAAATACTGATTCCTAGGTGCCTGATTAAAGAAACCAGGGAGGATCCTGTCTCAGACAGGAACCTTCCAGTGCTTTTCATATTACTCCTGCTTTCACATTACTACACACACATTCTTACCTTCACAGCAGCACACAAGGTGGGGAAAAAGAAAGGAAAATTCAAAGTATCCAAAGTATCACATACATAGCAACAAGAGTATGAACACATGGGCTCTCGAATGTCACTGGCTACTAGATATACCAAAAACTTCTGGAAATGCAAATACTTGTTTTACAGGAGGACCAACTGCTGGGAAGTTTGCAGCTGAGTACATGAACGAAGTAGTCCATTTGTTGCAAAATCATGAGATGGCACCCAAAATAAAGATTCTGCTGCTCCAGAGTGTAGCATCTTGGTGTTACTTAAACCCTGTCAGCCAGAGAAGAGCCAAACATCTGCAGTTTATTCCCATTCTCATCAGTTTTTTGGAAAACAGACTTGAGTCTACCATCAAAACTGAAATAAAGAGCAACCTCCTTGTGAAATTTTGGACTTGCTATGTTCTCTCTGTCATTATTTGCAATAACATGTCTTGTGTGAAGGAGCTTAAAGACCACGGTACTCTAAAATATCATTTGCAAATGTTGGCTGCTAAGAATTGGTCTGGATGGCCTGAGAATTTTGCAGAGGTGCTGTATTTCCTAATTGGTTTTCACATGAATTAATTTCTCTAAATCCAGTCACATGATGCAGCTGTCTGCACCATTGTATTAGTCTGTAAAACTGAAATAAATAGTAAAAGTCAATATATTATTCTTCAGTGTTTTCTTTTAGGTAGTCGAAAACTTCTATATAAATTTTCATAGTTACTGCAATAACTGAATGTATGAAAAGCACTGCTGTTTAAAGTGACCTCTCATAAAAATTAAGTTCATAAAATGGGAAATCGTTGGAAGATGCATTACCTATGTAACTGTTAGGAGCAATGATGTGTTTTGGGGGTTATTAGATGACATTAAGCCAAGGCATCCAGAAATGCCAAATCCTAACCCAACCCCCAGCCAACTCCTGTGGTGGACTCTCTTGCCCCACCTGCATTCTTGCAGCCCTATTTCAATGCTGGCCTTCCAGCTGCCATGTCTTTGGCCGAGGTTGTTCTCTGACCACCAGATCTTCATCATGTTGCACATCAGAGCGACTGGAAGTGCGAGGAATGAACACTCAGCAGGACCAGCCCTCAACCCCACTGGCACAACTCTGGATAGAGATGGAGTGCCATGTGTTCAGACACCTAAAGACAGCCTAAAGTTGGGTTTTCACACAAATTTTCACTCTCCTTATTTTGTCTGTTAGAGACTACGTAATAGAAAACCTACATTTGACTTCTGTGTTGCCCAGCCTGATCAAAAGCTTTATTACGAAAAATAATATTTATGGAAAAGCGCTTCCAGGATATATACCCGTTTGTTTCTCTAACTACACTAACATTAGACTCTAGCTTAAGTTGCAGACATCATAGATTGAACTTTCATCTTTTATCTTTCACAAACTTGCTTTAACTAAGCTGTGCTTCAGTGTAATGCTTCCATCTTTCACTGAGGGGCCCATAAAAAAAGTAGCATAGTTCCATGATCCTCACTTGTATTTATTATAGGAATGTTAGGGATGCTAATCACATCACAGGGTTTATGAGGATCTCAGGAGAAATTTTCTCAGAACTGAAACCAGGAAAAGCTGTGTTCTGCTGAGCAACCATATATTTTCATCCTTTGTGAGTTTTGTGAATTGTGTAGCGCAGTTTCTCAAACTAGAATCCAGTTTATAGTGGTAGATTAAGGGTTAGAAATCAGCAGTCCCATTTAGCGACTGGGTCATGGTCAGAAATTAACTTTTTTAGAGCCAGCCTGGTGGCGTAGCGGTTAAGTTCATGCGCTCTGCTTCTGGCGGCCTGGGGGTCTCAGGTTCAGATCCTGGGTGCAGACTGAAGCCACCACTTGTCAAGCCATGCTGTGGCGGTGTCCCATATAAAGTAGAGGAAGATGGGCACAGATGCTAGCCTAGGGTCAATCTTCCTCAGCAAAAAAAGGAGGATTGGCAACAGATGTTAGCTCAGGGCTAACCTTCCTCACACACACAAAAAAATTACTTTTTAAAAATGCTTTTTAAATTAAATTTTAATTTTTCTCAAAGTAACACATGAACATTGTTTAAAAAGTCACATAATGCAAGGCCTCTAATGAGAAACAGCAGTCCCCAAACCCCCTCCTGATTCACACTCCCAGAGGTAACCATTTGAATTCTTTTGGCTGTTTCTTCTATTTATTTACCTTCATATTTCTAAATAGTTCCCATACACGGCTAATTTTTTTTTCAATTTTAGGCATTTTTCTTTTTACTTAATATGACAAGTAAGAACTTAGGATTTTAACACTGCCCCTTGCCTACATCCATTTGCCCTCCTCTTCCTCTCTCAATACAATTGTGCCACAATCGTTGATTAAAACAATATGAGTATTTCAATATTTTTCATGGCTAAGTCATATCATGTAATATAATTTCCTTCTTTGTACAACTCTTCATTTTCCCTGGACTTTTGTTTGTTTTGCGTCGTTTTCTACATACCTATCACTAATTTTTTCCCACACTTTCCTCTATAGCTGTTTAACAACTCTCAGTACAGTGACACATTGAGTACGTAATTGTCAGCTCCAGTTTCTTCTTGAAAATAGCCCACGATCACAGAGCCCACCATCTTCCTGTTCCTATCTGGGTATGCCACACAGCTAACAAATACTTTAGGGGTTCCCTTCAACATCCAGGAATTCCCTTTACCCCTCCCATGTTGGACAATGTTTCCTGTATACTATTGATTTCCTTTTTCCTGGTTCCCTTCCACATTTGAATTTGGAGCAGGTTTTCCAGTAGCTTCCTGAGAAAGAAGGAATAAGAGGTAAATGTTCAGAGAGCTCACATGTCCAACAATGTCTCTATTCTTCACTGAAGTGATCATTTGACTTCAGCTCGTCCTTGACCCTGGAGAAGCAGCAGAGGACATCAATGCCCTGTGTGCCCCCTCCCTCCCCAGAAGGAGAGAAGAGCTGAACTGAGCACATTCAGTTTATTTTTCCTAAAGCCACTGATCAGGTAAGTCACTTACCTCTGCCGAAACCAGGAGTGTTACAGCTTTTGGAGCTTCCTACTCCTGGAAGAAAACATCAGATTTGGAAAAGCAGCAGCTTCTTCCGTATCTTTCCAGAGGTATTCTATCTATACACAGGAAAATTTACATATATCCCTTTTCCTAGTCTTTTTTATTCCAACATATAGTAGCATTTTTATACATACCAATACTTTATCTTGGTTTTGGTTTTTATATCTTAAAGAGTTTATTCATTCTTTTCTACTGTTTCGGAGTATTCCACTGCATGACTGTACTATAATTTATATAACCAGTCCTGTAGTGTGGACATTTAAATTACTTCCAGTCTTTTGATATTTCAAAATTGTAATGAAAAACCTTAAATATATATCATTTCACACATGTGTGAGTATATGTGTGGAGTAAATTTCTATAAATGGAATTGTTTAGCAATACTTATGATTTTGTTTTAAGTTTTCTTCTGTGCCCTGCATTATCACTCTTCCCTCATCTTCTCTTGACTCTTGATCAGTGTGGGATTATATCTTTCATAGTTTACTGTCATTTTAATGAGGTCTAAGGAGAGAGAGGAACTAAATGGCTGTGTTCAATTAACATGTTTAACCAGAACTTGCTAAGGCCTCCCTTCTGACAATGCTCAGAGAAACTTTGGTTAACATTTTTTTGGGGGGGTGAGGAAGATTGTCCCTGAGGTAACATCTGTACCAGTCTTCCTCTATTTTGTATGTGGGATGCCACCACAGCATGGCTTGACGAGCGGTGTACAGGTCCATGCCTGGGATCTGAAACCGCGAACCCCGGGTTGCCGAAATGGAGTGTGCAAACTTAACCACCAGGCCGGCTGCTGGTTAACATTTTAACTACAGAAGAGTAGCTTGTAAGGCAGCCTAGCTATATTATTCTATTCAAACTCTTTTTTGGTCCCTGGCACATCTTTAAATTGAAGGTGGTAAAATATAAGGTTCAGATTTGGGCCTTGAGGCATTTTTATGCTAAGCTTTCAATTTAAAACTGGTTTACTAAAGTTTTAACAATAAATGGCTACTTGATTTTCTTTTGTTGTCCCTTATAACTTCATCTCTCCCCAACATTTGGGTTCTCCCAGAAGCAAATACGAGATAAGAATTTGAGTGCAAGGACTTTACTTGGGAGGTAATCTGGGGGAACTAGCAACAGTGAAGGGAAGAAAGCCAATAAAAGGTGTGTTGTCAAGAAAGTTACCTCTGTAGGTAAATGGAATTCGTAACCCTGCTGAGAAGCGGTTCTAGTAAATGTACAACACACATGGCCTCAGTTATCCCACCCAGAGGTCCCAGGAGCTCAAATATTTATACACCAATTTCTATCCTTGGTTGAACTAATGACCTAATTAACTAAAACCTAAAATTCAACTGAGATATCTTGAAGGGGGCAGGGTAGGCAGGGAGCAGTTTTCTAAACAAAGCAAAGTTTGCAAGGGCCCTAAGGCGGTATAGAGGATCTTCATTGCTTTCTGGCTAACTAGAATCTATTCTTTCTTCTGATAACACTTTAGTTTCTTTTGAGGGGATATCTTGCCCAGGGTGTAGTCTTAAGGAGACTATCAATCAAGGTATCATGCCCTCCCAAAGAGTTACATAAACCAAGCTTTGCCAATCTTGCTATCTCAGGGAACTTTGAATCTTGTGCAAAGTGATGAAAGGAGAGAAAATCATTTCAGAGACAGCACTAAGACAATGCGGATTAGCACCTGTTATGGGATCCCCAGAGCTGCTCTGGTTTCTGCTCCCTCAAAACCATCATATCCTTCCATTGCATTCCATTTTTGCTTCTTTTCTTCGGCATCTTGCCAGAGTTAGTTCCTATTTCTTACCAAGAACCCACAGAAAGGCAGAAACATGACATGTTCCAGAACATTTTAGAAGAAAATATTTTTTTTCACATATTTTAGAAAGGTTTTAGTTTTCCATATCCTCTCACCATCCCCCACACACCCACTGTTTTTAAACTTGTTTGCATTGATACATTAAAAAGCAATTAATTTAGGATTATTATTTTTAAATTCGGCCCCTTAATTTCTTGTTTCTAGTTGCTCTTAGACTTTCTTAAGTAAATGAGTCCTCTTTCCTTCCCATAATTATCTTATTTGGTTTTATTGCACCAGCCTGAGACCTTAAAAAAACTGTATTAATTGTGGCCCATCCTTCTCTAGTTCCTGACCTTACAACTATTTCTAAAGCTTCACCATTAAGTAACATGTTGGGCCTAGGTACATACCTTTTATCAGGTTAAAATTTCTTTTCCTAGCTTAGGTGTTGAATTCTATCAATGCTATTTTAAGATTATGTGCTTCCCCCCTTTAATATAAAGAATTTCAAGTGTTTACTAATATTGGAAGTCTTGCATTCCTGGGATAAACCACAATTCAGTCATCATGTTTTATCTTTTAGTGCATAACTGGATTCTATTTGCCATTTTATTTAGGATTTCTTCATCTGTATTAATAGGGCTCCAGTTTCCCCCACTCTGACCTCTTATGGGCCATCCTGGTTATTTTAGTATGTTATGCTAACCTTACAGAACATACTGACAAGTTAGTTCAGTCAAATCCAGGCTTCACACATAACATTTTTCCAAATGATTCTTAATCTTTTGCCATTTTCCTTAAAGAAGGTCAACTGTATTTTTTAAACTAACTTCAAAGTGCTCCTTATTCTACCTCGCCAGGCTTGACTGACCTCTGACTCCATCTGCAAGGCATTTTCATTGAGAGGTTCTGACATTTGATACCGAATGAAAATCAGACTCATCATCAAAAAGAAATTCTTCCAAATTCTCCATCAACTAGGGTCAGTTCCCAGATGCTAGAAACTTAAAATCCATCATGCCAAATTTCCTCTTGAAAATCCATCCCTAGTACCATCCCCACAAGATCCCTAGGCAACTAATCTGCTTTCTCAAACTATAAAGTTTTACAATTTTATTTGAATGGAAGCATATGGTAGGTACTCTTAACCTGGCTTCCTTCCCTCAACATTATTGAGATTTATCCATGTTATGTATACCAACTGTTTGTTACTTTTTTATTGCTGAGTAGTAGTCATTGTATGGACACACCACAATTTGTTGCTTCACTTGCTGTTGGACAGTTTGGCTATTACAAATAAAATTATAAAAATTTGCAGACTAGTCTTCATGTGGACATATACTTTTATTTTTTAGGTAAATACCTAGGAGTGGATATGGCTGAATCATATGGAATGTGTATGTTTAACTTTTAAAAAATTGCTGAACATTTCCATAGCATTTGTAGCATTTAACACTGCCACCAGAACTGCAGGAAAATTCCAGTTGCTTCATATTCTTGACACTTCTTATGGTCAAGTTTTTGTTTTTCACACTTTAGTCATTCTGATAGGTACAAAGCAGTATCTCACTGTAGGTTTAATCTGCACTTCCCCAATGACTAAAAATGTTGATATCTTTTTGTGTGCTTATTTACTACCTATATATATATTCTTTGGTGCAGCATCCAAAATTTTCCCCCATTTTTAAAATTAAGTTGTCTATTTATTGAGTTGTAAGAGTTCTTTATAGAAACAGCCCCTTTGTTGGATATTTTGCAAATATTTTCTCCATCTGTAGCTTCTTTTTCTTGTTTTAAAAGTCTCAAAGAGAAGTTTTTGATTTTTATGAAGTCCAATTTACTGATATAATTTGTGTTTTGTGTCCTATTTGAGAAATCTTTGCCAAATCCAAGGTCGTTAAGATTTTTTCCTATATTTTCGTCTAGAAGATCAACAGTTTTAGCTCTTAAATTTTAAAATCCTCTTCAATTCCGTCTCTTCTTTTGTTCTCCGTCACTAAATCCTGGCAATCCACTTTTGGCATTTTCCAGAAATACTATTTGCCAAGTCATCCTGTTCTATTTAACTCTCCTCTTTCTTACTCATTCCAACAGCCTCTCAGCTGATTTCCCTCTCTCCATAAACTAGAATATTCTTAATTCTTTTTTTCAGTTATTTTTTATTGTGGTAAAACACAAAAAATTTATCTGTTCTTTAATTCTATCTTTAGGCTAGTGGCCCATACCTAAAACATATAGAGCTGCACTGTCTAATACAGTAGCCACTAACCTCATGTAGCTGTTTAAATATAAATTAAAATTTCAATTCATCATTCACACTAGCCACATTTCAAGTGCTCAACAGCCATATAGAGCTAACTGGTTATCACCTTGGACAGTGCAGATATTTCCAACATCTCAGAAAGTTTTACTGGACAATGTTGCTATAGATTAATAATAGCTTCCATTTTTTAAGCATTTAAGTTTAGGTGCTGTAGTAGATTTTAATCCCCATAATAACACTGAGGTAAACTTTATCTCAATAACAGAGATTAATTTAAGTTCCATAAGGATAAATAACTTGCCTAAAGTAATCCTTTAAAGCTTGACATTGCTTATTGCCAATTTATACAAACGTACTTGTATGCTTCTCAAAGAATATATTCAATCCCAATGCTGTATACTTGGCAAATAATTTCCCTTTATTTTGTCCTTTTCTTCCTTCAAAACAGTACATATGGGAAACCCCTAATTAATTCACCCTATTTACTTTTTATTCCTTCAATACATATACTTTGCCCTATACCATATGTGAAATGTGAATAGAAAGTTTCAGAACCTTTAACTATTCCTGTCTCTCTTAATCGGACTCTCACCTGCCCCCACTTTGCTTCTCTAGAGGACTACCACCCTCGCCCATCATTTTAAGTCTCCAAGAGTCTGATCACACCAGCCAGTTAAGCCTTTGCCTGGCTAATCAGATTCACTCAGGAAGCTTTTGAAACTAGATTCTCACGCTCCATTACGAAAACTACTCAGTAAAAATATCTGGACATGGGGATCTGAAAATCAACAGTCCCTACAATGAGCTTGAGGTACTATCAGGTTTGGGAGTAAAATCTCAACTATCTCAGGATAAAGAGAAATTCATTTTTTCCTTGTTTCCTCCAAGATAGCAGAGGAATAGAAAACAATATAAAACCATAGAAATAGACAAATTTTCTACAAAGACTCCTTATACCTCATTCTTCCAAGATATACACAATGCTCAATAGGAGACTGAAGTTTATTTATCATATATGCAAGTCATATCTGACAACTGAGAAAACGCTATTTACATAAAACATCATAGATTAAAAATACACAGTATTTGTATTTTAATACAATAACAGGGTCCCAGGATTCAAACAAGGAAGTAAGATTTCAAGTTTACATTATATAGTTATTTGCTCTGCTACAAAGAACTATAAAGGAGGTAAACTTTGGCAGTATATTTCTCAAGTCAAATATTAATGAATTTCATATACATGGTTTTGCATCTGTAGAGGAAGACACAATTTCTTCAGCACACGGAGCAATTTCTGAGTCTTCCACTTCAGAATCCTCACCAGTTTCCTCTTCAGAATCAAATTCCTGACTATCCAGTGACTCAAAGTTTTCCAGAGGTTCATCACTCAGTCTCTTTTAAAGAATAAAACAATAATTTATTGTAAAAACTTTAAAACCCAAGTCCATTAACAGTATGCTGATATAATTGACCCTCAATGTTGTAATGAGGTTCTTTTCATGATGTCTCTCAAATTCACTTACAATCAAGTGTTATATCAAAGTCTCCACCGTGCTAGATCCTATTTTGGCAAAGTCAGTGCTTAATAATTTGCTCCCTTTTTTAAAGCACAGACATGCATTCCAAGTACAACTGAAATCAGTACTTCTCAAACTATCTACACTGAAAAAACAGGTTTTCTAATTTCCAGTCTGCTGTGGACCAACACTTCCATGGCAGTTAAGAAAGCTATTACAGTACTTCCCAATGAAAATCTACACAATTCCAAACATTAATTCTGTTTTGATTAGATAAACTTTCTTCCCATCAGCAAGATGATTTTTTTTTTTTTTTACAAACATGAGTATTTTTTAGGCCAAGAGTGGTAAAGTAACAGTCATCAGGCTAATTCTTATAAACACATTAACTACTTCCAAATTTTTTTTAAAAAGTCAAATAAGACCACCAAATTTATTTAGTGCATCAATTAACAGTTTTACAAATGAAAGTAATGTCACACTGGCATTAAAGTTAAATTTAGAACTGTCTAAAAATTTGTCAACTGTGAAATATAGTAACTTTCCATACATTTTTCAGATATGTTAATTCCTTTTTGTATCTCTACAAGAAAATAGATGTTCTTTTGCTTCATAATTATAAATAATAATATCTAACAGTTATTGGGCTTTTACTATGTTCAGGCACTTCTCTCACCTCTCACCTATTATAACTCATTATTCTCATAACAAGCCTACAAAGAAGGTACTATTACTCCCATTTTATGGATGAGGAAAATGAAGCCCTGACAGGATATATAACCTGCTTGACTCAACAAATTTACTGGGGCTAGGCAGGGAGCTAAGACTCAAACCCAAGAAATCTGATTCCAAAGCCTAAACACTTACTGATCACACTACTGCCTCTATATTATACAAAAAGAGATGATTTTGAATCAGGTGAACGTTAAAATACCTACCTCTATTACCTCTGCCATATACTGTACATGTTCTGCTACTTCTGCCAATTCTTTATTCTCCTTTTTCAAGCAGGCAATTTCATTGTCCTTTTGTTCAATTTCTTTATGAAGCTATACAACATAAATAAAGTTCAGTTTTCCATAGATTTGCTATGCTATAAACCAAATTACATGCCTCCAAGTATACAACTGATAGACACATTTAGCACAAAGTTCCTAACAAAGGTGCTATCTTTGGCTCTCAACACAATAGGCTTCTTTTTGTACAGTAATTCTGGTAGCAGAGTTGCCTTTTTAATTAAACTTTTCTTAGGCCAACATTAAAGCTAGTTTATATTGTTCTAACTAAATATGCTAAGCAACAGAAGGAAAATAATCTTGGAATGTTAAAAAATGCCACAAATTATATTCAGTACATACTTTCTCATTTTCCAAAAGTGCTTCATAGAGAGCCTTCCTCCGTTTCTCTGCCACTTCTTTCCAATATTGAGAGGATGGATTTTCTAAAATAAATTAATGTTTTACAGGTCACGTTGAAAATCCTTACTGTTATATGCTGCTGTAAAAACCCATTTTTTCTATTCAAAAAAACTTACAATCTTTTTCAGTACTACCCATATTACTTAGTAATACCCATTTTTAAAAGATTAAAGTTAAAAAACCAAATCAATTTTTTTCTATTTTCCCCAACATTTAAGACTTCAATCCTTCAAAAGAATTGCAACACAAATACAATAAAAACACATATATCTTTCAGCTAGATTGTTAAAGATGTTTGCAACATTTGCTTCGTGTGTTTGTGTTTTTTATTTGTTTAACACTGACATTTTTGCAAAGTCCAGATCAGTGATTCTGTACAATGTCTTTAAACTTGGATTTGTCTGTTTCCACGATTAGATTCACCCTAAATATTTCTGACAGGAATATTGAGTACATTTTATTCTTCTCAGTGTATCAACTTTAACATAAAAGTTATATATGTATTTTTCCATACCTGTAATCATAAGATCAAATGCTTCTTGGGTAACTCCTTCAGGATTTTTATTTTCACTATGTTCTGGGACAATAAAAAGTCCAGAGCTGGAAGTCTTCGATGTTAACTGGTCGTTCCAATGTTTCCTTTTGGACAAGCCTTTAACCAACTATAACGGAAATACATACATTAATCTCATTTATGTTGATTTAATGAACAAGGAAGCTGGGTGGTTTTGTCATTTATGTATTAAAAATAGACCACTCACACATCTATATCATTTTGATAGCTTTGGATCTTTTAAAAAGTCACACAATTCAAAACTCTACCAAAATGTATGGTTATATTTTAGGAATTTTATTTGCAGTAATTATTTTGGATTAGACTTGGGTCTAATGCTTAGCTGAAATTATTTTTATTGTTTAAATAATTCAGTGCCATGGAAAGGCAATATTTTCAGCCTACAAAAGTCTAGACACCCTCATCCATGATTTCATCATTTATATACAGGGGTAAATGAACGATTCTAACATTTTATTCTCAAAACATTAAACATTACTTCTATACGTTAATTCAGAACTCACTACATCATCCCAGTTCTACCACATGTATTCATGTCAACTTTGAACTTTCTAAATCAAATAATTAAAACAAAAACCACTTCTGTCGGGAATACGCAATTGTTATTCATTTCCAAATTTCAATGATTTTGGTATTTCTGACCAAGGAAATCTTGGAAATGTTTTTAATGTAAAGGTAGTATCATCTGTACCCCATTCTAGCCCAATTATACACACCTCATTTTCTCTTCCAACAAGAGATCCAGCTGCAGAAGGCTGAATCATCTTCAGAGTTCTTCTTGGGACAGGACTATTCTGAAAGTCAAGATAATTCATTATCTGGTTAGTGAGTGTCTATATGATTATCCAGTTCCTGAGTTGCTATATGGATAGTTACTCTCTTAGTCCTACTATAATTTAGAAAAAAAGAACACAGTATTTGGTTTGCCATATAATTTTATAATGCTACATATGAATAAGACATTGGTTTAATAAACTAGCAAACTTATTTCCCTAAAACTATAATAAAGTTTGAAGAAATTCTGAGAATGGATCATATCACCCAAACTGACACTAACAAGTAGCTCTTCTCCTCCCATTTCAATATACGCTTTTGCTATAGTCATTCTGTCAACTAACTGTATCTAATTAAAACAAAAATATAACAAAATTTCTGGGGCCACCCGGTGGCGCAGCAGTTTCGGCCGCGCTTGGCAGCCCGGGGTTTGCGAGTTCAGATCCCAGGCGCCCGCCGACACACTGCCTGTCAGCCATGCCGTGGTGGCGTCCCATATAAAGTGGAGGAAGATGGGCACGGATGTTAGCCCAGGGCCAGTCTTCCTCAGCAAAAAGGGGAGGATTGGCAACAGATGTTAGCTCAGGGCTGGTCTTCCCCACACACACAAAAAAATATATATATATAACAAAATTTCTAAGCTCTAATACTTCAAATCATATGTAATGAAATTTCAGTACAATAGGAATATTTGTATTCCCTCTTAAAAAGATCTTCCACACACAAACTAGGAATTTACCAAACATCATAACATTTATGGTAGAAACCCAAAAAAGAGGTAAACGGAGGGAAAATGTTAATTATTTACACTGCAAAATACTTCTTCCTCTAATCAAAAGAATTCAACTCAGATTTCCTTTAAATTGTGAATACCCCCAACACATTTATATGTATTCACCAAAGGAATATAATTTTCAAGAATGTACTTTACACAAAATCAAATACACATGTAACAGGACACCCTCCCCCCAAAACCTTTACCTGTTTGTAGAAGCAGTTTTGCTTCAAACCCATTCATTAGGAGACAGCTAAAATGTCAGTGCTTGAGGCACACTAAAATACTGTAAAATGCCCAAGCTATTGTTTTGCAAAAACTATTGCCTTCCTTGTAACACGTAAATACCTTGCTGTATATTTCCTGATCTGAAAGCTCACTCTATTTTTGCAAAAAATCATTAGTTACACCACCACCATGGGATAGCAAACAATGGTGAATACTCAAACAAGGTTAGCAAGAACACGATACCAAAGCAGCGTGAGAAAGTTACTTTTTCCACACTGTACTTCACATGACAAGAGTTCACCTTTCCCACGGTAAAGTTTCTGCTGCTGATTATTATCTCACTATTTAACTGAAGAACAAATGCTAGCTACTGTGAGAATAAGTATTACATCAACATTTCAGATATAATTTAGATTATAGATTAGTCAACAGTCTCCAGACAAAGAGAAGAAAATATAACTTTGGAACCTTAATAGTAGGTGTTAATTTCTTTAAATGCCGCTACTAACGGTCAAAGAAGCCAGATAAATTACTGTCACCAAAAAAATGACAATTTCCAAGATTTAACTTTATATATGTTAGCTTTATAGCATCCAGCCCCCAAAATGTAATATTTCTATCATAATTTTCTTTAGACAGGTCATGCACTGGAATAATAGACTCTTTAGAGCCAAAATGGTTCTGATGTATTAATGGGTCTTAATCTTTTTAGAAAACAATTTGAAATTCTGTGAACCCTCTCAAAAAAAGAAAAATGTACACAAGAGCTTACTCACACAGAATTTTGCATATAATTGTCATGAAATCCTAAAGTTCACTCTTACAGATCTAGTTTTAGTTAAATTCCCTCATTTTACAAATCAGTAAACTGAGACAGAGATGTTAAATAACTCACCCAAGCTCAGTTTTGGAGGTAGAACCAGAACCAAAGAGAACTCTCAGGTCCTCTTATATCCGAGATAGTTTTAATCTAGCTGGTAAACATTAGCCTTTCTTTAAATGTAAGGACCTGCTGCAATTATATAAATTATTTGTCTGAGATTTGCTTCAAAATAACTAGGTGGGGGAAAAAGGGAGTGAATGGGGATGTAGATGAAACAAGATTGGCCCATATACTGATAATTGTCGAAAATGGGGAAGTTAACTGAGATTATTATACTATTGACTCTATTTTTGAATATTTGAAAATTTTCATAATAAAAAGTTTAAACACACACACATGAAGCACGATGGAAAAATGTCATCATCCTAAATGGAAACTCAAATTCACAGGGTATCAATGTAAAGTATTATTCAAGAGAAATGATGTAAGGAGGATAATGAGTAAGGCAAGACAAAAACAACATATTATAAAGCACCTGCTATCACTTATGAAATAGCCTTTTATTTCCTCTATCTAGTTTAAATCTGCAAACTGATATGGTTTTCCTGAAGATGTGGTCTCATTCCTAGGAATCGTCATATTGTCTAAGTTGTACAGTAGAACCTAGTCAAGTTGTAAATTCATTTAGAACCTTAGGAGTGGAGCCAGACAAAACTACAAAACTATCTTGTAAATTCAAAGGTAAACAAACTCTGTCTTTACTGTTATAAGAATAAATATTTGGGATAAGATTTCCAGTGACAGTATCACACAGGGATTCAAAAAGTGTGGCCAAACAAGCAGGTTAGATGGTAATGTGTATGATGTACTCTAGAAATACATGCAAAAGAATGCACAATGTGTCTCTATAGTCAAAGACACTAACTCAGAAAATACACACAAAGGATTTTAATAAAATTATTTCACGCAATGTAAGAGTAGAAAGAAGGTAATAATCTTGTTTATAGAAAATGCTAAGGAGTCTGCTAAAAACTACTAGAACTAATAAACAAATTCAGCAAGGTTGCAGGATACAAGATCAAGATACGAAAATCAATTATATTTCCAACACTAGCAATGAGCACACCAAAAATTTAATTAAGGAAACAATTCCATCTACAATAGCATTAAAAATAAAATACTTAGGAAAAAAAATTAACAAAAGGAGCACGAAACTCAGTACTCTGAAAACTACAAAACATTGTCGAAAGAAATTAAAGACCTAAATAAATGGAAAGACATCTCACATTTGCAGATCAGAAAATTTAATATTCAATCATAATTAATTTTTTTAAAGTTCTCTATTGGTACTTGTCCTCTGGCTAAAAAGTCAATAATTCAAGGTTTATAGAAACTACAGCCAGGTTAAATTTGGCTCAATTATGTCAAAATACTTCCAACTACATGCTTTCTACAACAGATTAAAGTGATTCTGTCACATACCTTTACATTCTCTTGGATTCCTTCTTGTTTCTGCTTCATACTGGAATTCATTATACACCTGGTGAAGCAGAAAAGACTAGTAATTCAAAAACAGAATATAGTTTGCACCTGAAGGTGGAATCATCAAAATCATACTACTGTAATGGTAGAACTACTATCTTTGTTCACTGTACCCAAACTCAGCCCCGTCAATGAATGACTGTAGTCAGTGACTCTATATTTTATATATACACACACACAATAATTGTTTGTAAAAAATCTTGTTACAAATGGAAAAGTATGCATTCTAAACAAATTTACAAAACATGATAGTGTTCTGGATTAAATACAGGGCTCTCAAAGATCTGAGCAATGGTAATCAGGAAAAGCAAAACACAGATACTTGGATATGCCCAAATCTATCCTAAAGAACAGCATCCTAACTTTGCTGTTTCAACAGCAGATTTAAACTATAATAAACTTGGCTCTGGTAACCAGCAATAACTTAACAGTGACTTAATATCCGATCAAATGAGATCATGCATTTACATTTGTAGGGAATGTTTAACCACCACCATGAACTGAGACACTGATGAAGCAAGAGGGAGCAGGAGATAAAAGAACAGGTAAGGTGGTGAACCAGACCACTAGGCCAGACTCCCTCCAAACCCAACGTCTGAATCCCCCAGCCACGTCTGTCTCCCAACAGATCTCCCTGATTCTTGTGGCCATGGCTTAACTCAGTGCAGTGACTTTCAAACTCTGACTATGACCCATCATCTCACGTTAATACGTTTTACACGGTGCCCTTGCGCGTGTAAACAGTTTAGGAAACAAAACAATCTAACTGTAGGATGCGCCCTATTTTCATTCTATTTCATGTTAAGCAAATGTTGGTCGGGGCCCACTAAATTGAGCCAGGGCAATGTTTTTCAAACTGCGGGTCGCGGCCCGGGATCCCGAAACCATTTAGTGGGTCATGAACACTGCTTAGGAAAATGTAACTGAACAGAATGGAATTGAAGAGACAAGAAAGCATCAGAGTGCACGGCACGTGAGGAATAAGTACTGCTTCATGAAACTTCTAATTTAGTTGGACGGCTGCGTGCTAAAAAGTGATGTAAAATATGCTGTAGTACGTGTCACGATTAAAAAACTGGGAAGTCACAGATCAAGTGAAGTCTAATAGTTCACATGTTTATCACACTCCTGTTCAACTTGCACCCTTACTTTCTATTCTCTAGTTCTTTTAAACAACTCCAGCATAGGTCTGGGTCCAAAGGAAATGCTGGTAAATAGGTGAAACCAGTGTCACCAACGTCAGTATCGGTTTTTTACTAGGAGACGCAGGATCCAGCGATCCTGTCCATGAGCCCAGTTTGCGGACCCCTCGGATCACCGCCAGTTACTACTGGTCAAGAGGGTGGATGTTCCGCCTCACCCCGACAGCCAGGCACGCCCAGGCTGAGTCTCACATCAAGCAGCTGCACACAAACCGCCCCGCCAGCTCATCCTCCAGACACCGAGACCCAGCTACCAGCAAGGGGGCGGTCCGTCCGGTGCCGCGCGCCCGGGCCCTCCAACCGCGGCGCGCGCCTCGAGGACGGCGCCAGCCAGCCAATAGGGAGCGCGGAAGGGAGAGCGCGCCAAAACCGACCCAACCAATGGGAGAGCGCCTCGCCTCGCCTCCCTCCCCCGCCCCAGCTCCCGCAACCGTTCAACCCGCTCACCCTCACCCCGGCACTGGCCGGCAGCTGTCACAGGAGTACGCGACTTCCGGCTGGCAGGAGCGAAAAGCGGCTTGTCTAGCAGCCCCTGCGTACCCACCTCCTGCCGCCTCTCTCACACTTACACTCAATCCTCGAAGCGAACGCAGGTAGCCGTGGCAGCGGCGCTTCGCACAAGCACCACAGCCAACTCGCACTCGTCCCCACAGCCGCTGGAGTGACCGGCGCGCCCTGCTGTGAGAGCTTGCGAACTCCGCCCGCCTGCCCCAGACGGCCACGTGACCACGTGACGCGAGGGGAGGGGTGGGGCCACCCGAATCCGGCGAATCGCCTCTCGCCTCCGCCCGCTTCGGCCCGCCCCTTCCTGCGCCTGCGCAGTAGGCGTAGCGTGTATTCGGACAGGGTCGTGCCAAGGTTTCTGAGGGCTGGGAGGTTGGTGCCTTCGGGTCCTGCCTTCCGACCTTGCGCTCGGAACCTCCGTTCAGAATGGAATGGTTTTTTTGCTCTTTACAAAGCGGAAGAGAAGATCTGCTCCTACTAGATGTAAACACTGGGATAACAAAATATTGTATACGTGTGTAGTACACGACTTGTTAAATTTCTGGAAAGCCCTCGTTCCGCGGATTCCTAGTTGTATTATGAGCTTTTATATTTTGGCTTTTTGTATTTTGAATATGTTGTGATTCGGTAGGAGTTCCAGAAGGCTTAATTCAGCGATCAGTGAATCCTGCAACTATTCGTTGAGCGCCTAATATGTAGCAAGCACTGTTCTAAGTGCCGAGAATACAATTGCCCTTGCGATTTGGAAGAGCAGGGAAACCTTAGGAATACTTCTAGGTTTTTAAAATTACTATTAGTCTGCAAAATTCTCAAATAACTTTCTTGGCGGACATAATATATTTGGGCATAATGGAGTCTTGTTAAACCTTTTGTTTACACCTACTGTGGATAGTAGCCAGCCCTGGTGGTCTTGTCCTTCTGATTTCAGCTTTCTCACCACCTCACCACTGGGCTGGTTGGTTTTCTAGTCAGGGAACCTCACCACCTGTCTGTCGTCTGTCGGTGGGTCTGTTGTCAGTGACTGCGTGTTGCTGTGGTGCTGAAAGCTATGACACTGGTATTTTCAATGCCAGCATGGTCACGCATGGTGGACAGGTTTCAGTGGAGCTTCCAGACTAGGACAGACTAGGAAGAAGGGCTTGGCCACCCACTTCCAAAAGACTGGTGGTGAAAACCTGATGACTAGCAGCAGAGCATTGTCTGATATAGCCCTGTAAGGTGAGAGGATGGGGCAAAAAGAGCAGGCAATGTTGCCATCTGCTGTACACAGGATCCCTAGGAGTAGATTGAGGGCACTAACAACAAACCACAGATATTAATACAAGTGTGATTTCCCATTTCGTAACTGTTCATGAGATTATCATTCTCAGAGGGAAGGAAATATCTAACTTTACAGCACCATTTTTAAAAAAATGCTTTCTCATCTATATACCTCGCACAATGAGTGCCCACCTCCTGCCACGTGCTACCTCTCTCACCGGATTTATTTTTGACACAGCTCAAAATGTACAAAGCATGATCACATGGGTTCTAGCTTTGTTTGGGGGAAATATATAAGATCTAAATTCATAAAGGAAACAATCCATTAATTGGAAAACTATCACCAAAAGACTGAGTTTCCCGAGTAAGAATTCTGATGACCAGTGATAGATATAAGCATTGTCATTTGACTTTGAAACACCAGCCAGTAAAAATAGTACATCTGACTTTCAGTTTCTTCATTTAGCCACATGATAAAAAGGGATCACTGGGAAGAGCCAAAATGGGTAAGCATATATTCAAAAATATATAAAAAGTTATATTCAGGTAGTCTGTACTAGATAAAGTATAAAGCAAAATTCATAATGTTATTTCTTTCCAGAACTAAAAAGCTAGGAAAGAAAAATGTCTTCCATATGAAAATAGTAAGCAAACCAGAGGGGTAGAATCTAGAGGTTACCATAGTTGAAAATTTACAGAGGCAATAAGAGAATTGGTGATTTTCCAGATGTGTCATGAAGCCCACTTACCCAAATGTTATCTGTAGTTGTTAATTGTACTGGTTGGTTTTGGAATGGTGTGGGGAGACTTTATACATTTCAGTATTGTTTGACTTTTTAAAAATTCAACATACCAAAGGAGATGATGCCTACTTTAGGAAAAATTGTGAAGCCCCCCGATTCTGAAACAACCATTTCACCAGTTTAGGTTAGATTCCTTCTGCTTTGCCTGCTAAGTGATCTACTAGTTTATGTAACAAATTAATTCAGATCTATACCTGTGCTATCCAATTCAGTGGCCACTAGCCACAAAATGGCTACTGAGCACATGAAATGTGGCTAGTCTTCATTGAAATGTGCTGTAATGTAAAATGCACACTGGATTTCAAAGATTTAGTACAAAAAGAAGATTGTAAAACATTTCCATAATTTTTTGTATTGATTACATATTGAAATGATACTTTGGATATATTGAGTTGAATACAAATATTGTTAAAATTAATTTCACTTGTTTCTTTAAACTTTTTTTTAATATAGCTACCAGAAAAAAATTTAATTACAGATGTGGCTTACACTTGTGCCTGGCGTTATATTTCAATGGGACATGGCTGCTCTAAACTATCATAACGTACATTGCTCCACTGAATCCTCTCAATAGCACTGTAAGGTAAATTTTTTTACTCCCTTTTTTACAAACTGAGAGGCTTACTTACAGGCCCAAGATCTCACACAGCTAGGTGGTGGCAGACTGCAACTTCAGATCTTCTGACTCAAAGTTCACATGTGGAAGAAGTGAGGTTCTGAAAATATTCCTCTCTCAAGAGACGGAAGATCCTCAAGCCCCCAAACTACTAGGAACGTCTCCAAAATGTATGCTTTCATACTGCTTTCGAAGAACAAATTTATAGGGAAAACAATTTTGTAGGGATCTGGAAAAAAGTTATAAGTAGTTGTTATTTAATCAGAATTTTTCTCTAGGCATCCAAATATACTATAGTCATATCTGCAGTAAAGAAACCATAAAAATATACTGTAGTCATATCTGCAGTAAAGGTATTAATAGGATTATGTTTATGCAGTAATATTGGCTCAGGTATGATCCTCTAATTTAGTACAGTCTTACACTATACAACTTTAAGAAAATTTAGGGGTATTTTTCTTTCTTCTTTTTTTTTTGTGAGGAAGATTGGCCCTGAGCTAACAACAGTGCCCATCTTCGTCTCTTTTGTATATGGGACGCCACCACAGGATGGCTTGGTGAGCAGTGCCTTGGTCGACACCCAGGATGCAAACCTGCGAACCCTGGGCCTCTGAAGCGGAGTGTGCGAACTTAACCACTACACTACTGGGCCAGCCCCTATGGGTATTTTTCTATAATCTTTCTATTAGCCACTTCTAGCTAAGCACAAACTCCATTGCTGTGCATTATAGAGCTGTTTGTTCATATCTTACCCTACAGCACTTATAATCAGTTTGTGAAAAGAGGACAGAAACATGATAATGTACCATAATAGAAAAATAAAACCAAATCATTAAGCATGGTATAAAAATTAATGATATGGACTTATTGTGGTGATCATTTTGCAATATATACAAATATTGGATGATTATGTTGTACACCTGAAACTAAAAAGATAATGTTTTGTCAACTATACCTCAATAAAAAAAGAATAATGATAAATTAAAATGTTAATGAAAGGCAATAGAACCAATCGAGATGACATGTACCTTTTTAAAATTTGTTATCGCTCATTAAGGCTAAACTAAATTCCTGAGGTTTTCAGCTAGAGTGCAGAAATTGCCTGACTATTACATGACCTCTATTCTTCTGAAAACGGCCCCGGGGGAACAACTAACAATTCATTACATACTTATTCAAAAAGCTCATATAGGATCATTTGTAGAGTGATCCATTCTACCCAGTTCTCCAGCTCTGAATTATATTCAAATTGTTTAACTTAGGTTTTTGGTTACTTGTGACATGCACAAAGTTGAAAAAAAATGAGAGCAGTAAAAAATGTCTAAATTCAAACAATGTATCAGAATTATGGTTTTTATTTTTCAGATAACATTTTAAAAATAGATAAAATGAGACATATTAATTTTAATGATGATATATCAGCTTTAAGATAAAAGATAGTGAACAGGCAATTATAAAGTACCAAGGAAATGAAAAATAAAACACACAATGAATGCAGTCCATGATGAACATAAACCTTTTACTTAAGCCATTTTCATTTCTTTTCTCATTGTATTTGTATTTTAAAGGTGTGTTTTCTTTTGCAAGTTTCAAGTTCATTATTTAGTTGTCATTTGTATAAAGAAACTGCTGAATTTTCAAAATGGCCTGTCAATGTTCCTTTTTCAAAACAAGTGTATTCCAAGCAGAAATTTTCTTCTTAATCTCTCTTTTATTTGATATTTATTTATATTTTATTTCTTAAACCCAGACCATTTCTGAAAGGATTTAGTCATGGAGAAAATTTTCACTACATTCACAGCGATAATTTTACAAAAGTTAGTTGTTGAGTAAATTTATATGTTGAGAATGAATTGCTGGCTACATAAGGAAGGATGGGTGTAGTAGTTAGGGTTCTCCAGAGAAACAGAACCAATAGGAGATATGTATAGGTATAGATATAGATATAGATATTATAAGGAATTTGCTCACATGATTATGGAAGCTGGCAAGTCCACCATCTGCAGAGCCAATGTCTCAGTTTGAGTCCAAAGGCCTGAAGCAGCTGAAGAACCAGGAAGAGCCAGTGTCCCAGTTCAAAGGCCTTCAGGCAAGAGAGTTTTCTCTTACTGCCTGAGGCGGGGTGGGATCAGGTCTTCATTTGATTGGGTGGGGCCCATCCACATTATGGAAGGCAGTCTGCTTTACTCACTTTACTGATTTAAATATTAATCTCATCCAAAAATACCCTCACAGGAATACTCAGAATAGTGTTTGACCAAATATCGGCACACCCCATGGCCCAGTCAAGATGACATAAAATTAGCCATCACGGGGGCCAGCCCCAGTGGCCTACTGGTTAAGTTCTGTGTGCTCTGCTTTGGCAGCCTGGATTTGGTTCCTGGGCACGGACCTGCACCACTCATCTATCAGTGGCCAAGCTGTAGCAGCGACCCACATACAAAAAATAGAGGAAGACTGGCAACGGCTGTTAGCTTCCTCAGTAAATAAATAAATAAAATTAGCCATCACAATGGGAAAGAAAACCGTGCCTGGGCCTTGATTGAGGATGTACTTGCATTTTGTTAGAAGAGAAAGGTCTAGGGGTACACTACAGTCCATGATCAGCTGATGGGTTAGTAGGAAGATCTTATAAGAAGGAGAAAGCAAAGTATGTTCTATGTCTTATTAGTGTCAAAGGAACCGAAAATTGTTAAGATTTGTGGTTAGATGAATGATTGCAGCTCTGTTTGCTAACAGCAGACATTGGTTCCTTCTGAGGGCTGTAAGGGAAGGATCTGTTCCAGGCCTGTCTCCTTGGCTTGTAGTTGGCTATCTTTTTGCTATGCCTCTTTCCATCATCTTCCCTTTGTATGTGTCTCTGTCCAAATTTCCCTTTTTTGTAAAGATATCAGTCATATTGGATTAGGGTCTGCTATAGACTGAATATTTGTGTCCCTCCAAAATGTTGAAACCTAATCCCCAATATGGTAGTATTTGGAGGTGGGCCTTTGTGCAGTAATTAGATCATGAAGGTGGAGCCCTCATAAATGGGATTAGTGACCTTATAAAAAAGAGACCCTAGAGAGCTCCCTCACCCCTTCCACCATGTAAGGACCCAGTGAGAAGATGGCTATCTGTGAACCAAGAAG
Organism: Tapirus indicus; assembly: GCA_031878705.1. Lineage (NCBI taxonomy): Eukaryota > Metazoa > Chordata > Mammalia > Perissodactyla > Tapiridae > Tapirus > Tapirus indicus. The sequence continues at coordinate 22,177,316 of CM062931.1, read as the reverse complement.
CAGGCCCTCACCAGACGGAATCTGCTAGCACCTTGATCTTGGACTTCCCAGCCTCCAGAACTGTGAGAAATAAGTGTTGTTTAAACCACCCAGTCTCTGGTATTTTTGATATAGCAGCCTGAACTGAGTAAGAGAGGTTCTACCCTAATTATCTCACTTTAACTTGATTATATTTGTGAAGACATTGTCTTCCAAAAGGTCACATTGTGAGGTACTGGGAGTTAGGACTTAAACATGAACTTTGGGGGAACACAATTAAACCCATAACAGAAAGCTTTTCAGCTTTCACATTCTACTCGTCAACTGCTTGCTCCTCGCTGCCCAGTGGGAGTAGCCAGCATAATCTCTAGGACTGCTGCCGAGCAACTGCCTAAGGGGTTCTGCCATTTGTGTGATCTTTTCCTTTTTATGGTCATTTCATTTCAACTTTATTATATTTGAAGCAATGCTAAGCAGCTCCTACCTTTTAAAAGGGCTCTCAAGAGGAGAAAAACCTCTTTCTTTCAAAATCTGTTAATCTTATTCTTAATGAAAAGAGTAATTTCTGATATATGACGCCCAGAATTTAAACTTTTTTTTTTTTGTGAGGAAGACCAGCCCTGAGCTAACATCCGTCCAATCCTCCTCTTTTTGCTGAGGAAGACTGGCCCTGGGCTAACATCCGTGCCCATCTTCCTCTACTTTATATGGGACGCCGCCACGGCGTGGCTGACAGGCAGTGCATCAGCAGGTGCCCGGGATCCGAACCTGCGAACCCCGGGCTGCCAAGCGCTGACTAAACCGCTGCGCCACCAGGCGGCCCCTAGAATTTAAACTTTTGACATTATACATCACCAGTTTCAGGAAGGTCTGTCCTCTATAGTAACATGTTTATGAACATACAAGATGTGCTTCAATAACAAATTTGACAGAATATTTTTTGGTAAATATAGAAATAAGACAGGAGACACAGAATTTTATTCACGGACATTGGGGGAAAGGGGGCGGATCATGAATTATGAATGAAAATAATAGTATATATGAAAAAAAATTAAAATCTTGAGGTAGAGGAAAGGCTTAAGACTGCCTGAAAGGAAAGTGACCAGACTTGTGTTCAGAAAGGGGAAGGAGACTTCTGGGTATATGGCTTCCCAATATGGGAAGAAGCTTGGTCAAGTAAGCTATATGATGGTTGCCATTCTCAATAGCTCTTGGGAATAGGTTTCCAGCAGCCAGTAAGAGAACAATTCTATTCTACCTTTTGGGAGAAATGATATCAGTTATTATAGGTTTCAGTTTAGTAAAGTATCTCAAGTTGCACACAATAGACATATACTGGTTAATTTAAGAAAAAAGGGAAAGTTTGTGGGATGGGAAGGGAAGAAACCATGAGGACACTTCTGGGGACTTCAGCAGCAGGAGTCCTTAGACTGTGTCTCCAGGATCCTGCCATTAGGGTGATGAGCTCCTATGACAGTTTCCATGCCCACATTTTCAAATTCCTGGGGAAGAGAATCTGACTGGCTCAGCTTGGGTCAGATGGTCCAATAAACTCTGGCTGAGATGTGCATATGGGGGCAGGGTGCAGTGCACTGTCCCACAGACATGCCATTTCCCCCCACCCCCATCCCAGGTATAGGGGCTGCTCCTGGGGGAAAGTGGATGGCTGCCACCCTAAGAGGTCTCCTTCAGGCATTAAAAAATATAACAAGCTCACTAAAGATCACCACTCTTGGAGGGTGGAGGTAAAATGACCAAGGAAAAACTCAAATATAAAATGACTTAAGAAAAAATTTAGAATGGACCTTTTAGTTGAGCCAGGAAAAGATTCTTTAGTTATTGAGCTCTAAACCCGTTAGTTCTACTCTGCAAAGTAGATGAAAACAGAGATGTTTCTCAGAAAAATGAAACTTGGTGACCAGCACAGAAGTGAGCCTGAGTATTGAAAGTGGAAAATGCAAGGACCGAATTTAAGCAATTAAAAGTAGCTGAGGCCAAAGAAACTTTGTGGGGTCAAGGAAATGTTCTAAATCTTGATTGTGCTGCTAGCTATTAGACTGTATATAATTACCAAAACTTATTAAACTGTACACTTAAAATAGGTGAATTTTATTGTATGTAAATTTTATCTCAGTAAAGCTAGAAAATAAAGAAGCTGAGGTAGTACAGGCAAGTCCCTGGGAGAAACTGCCTGGATGCTAAAGGAGAATCTAGATAGAACCCCCTACCTTGTGGAAAGCAGGAGCCCACCTTATCAGCCACCAAGTGACTGTGCTCCAGCAAATACAAATCAGAGAGAAAACAGAGCTTGGGCTGAGGGAAAACTTCAAGTGGCCGAGAGCATGAGAAAAGTCAACAAGGTCAGCATCAGAGAGCCTGAAACCAAGGAAAAGCATCCTTAAAGCCAAATAATTTTTAATCCTTTCTTAACATTTGTTTCTTTTGTAAAATATTTCACATATGCCATTTCACTTTGATCAGCACAAAAACCTGCTCAGTGAACAAAGTAAATATTATCTCTGTATTCCATAGACAAAGAAACCATGAGTAATAGGGCTGGAGTCAGGACATGTGCCAGGTATGGATTTATTGCCTCTCAGCTCCAAATTCACTGGCAAGTTTCAGAGGGAAGTTTTCCCACAAGTTCCACCAGCATGGCACCACAGCGACTTCTCTGCCACTGTCGCCTCCTCTCCAATGAGGTCTGGATCTCAGAGAGGAGGAAATTCTTCCTAGTTTTAAATCAGATTGTTATTTCAGTCTCCCTAGGGTGGAGTTTATTATTTTATCCCCAAGAGACTAGATTCAAATTGTTCAGAGGCTGTCAGGGCATTAGGAGTCATTATCTTAGTCTCAGGTTATCTCATTTAGGTACTGGGCTGTAAGTAGGAAAATTACATGGGACTCTCTAGGCTTGGTAAGCACCCAGAAGGGCCATCATCCCAGGTGAAGCTGCCATCTGAGAAAACTGCTGAGAGTATGAGCTCTAAAGACTCCTCTCTGTTCCTAAATCTTCTGATATGAGAAAGTCAAGATAAATGCACCTTCTTGTTCATTGCAGCATTATTTGTAATAACCAAGATATGGAAACAACCTAAGTGTCCATCAATAGGTCAATGGATAAAGAAAATGTGGTATATATACACAGTGGAATATTATTCAGCCATAAAAAGAATGAAATCTTGCCATTTACAACAACATGGATGGACCTTGAGGGCGTTATGCTAAGTGAAATAAGTCAGACAGAAAAAGACGAATACCATATGATCTCACTTGTATGTGGAACCCAAAAAGAAAAACCAAGCTCATAGACACAGAATAGATTGGTGATTGCCAGAGGCAAGGGATGGGGTCTGGGCAAAATGGGTGAAGGGGATCCAAAAAGTACAAACTTCCAGATATAAAATAAATAACTCATAGAGATGTAAGGTGCAGCATGGCAATTCTAGTTAATAACACTGTATTGCATATTTGCAAGTTGCTAAGAGAATAAAACTTAAAAGTTCTCATCATAAAACAAATTCTGTCACTGTATGGTGACTGATGTTAACTAGACTTATTGTGTTGATCATTTTGCAACACATACAAATATTGAATCATTATGTTGTACACCTGAACAAATATGATGTTATATGTCAATTATACCTCAATCAAAAAATTAAATAAGATTTTTTAATGGGGAAAAAAAGTTCAGAATTTATTTTCCAAATCACTAAGGTTATATTTAGAAACAAAGATTCACTAGCTTTTTCCTGGAAATCTCTTTAAAGATAAATGTACCACCTATGAAGTATTCCTGCCCAAAAATTGAATCTGAATTGGAAGTCTACTGTCAGTTTAAGGAAATACTGGAGACAGAGAAATATGTTAAACACCATGGGGATGTCATCAGCAAAATCCAAAGTATAGGAAATTCTACAGGACAAACCTGGTTTCTTCAACAACTAAATGGCATGATGAAAAAAAAAAGCAGAAGGAAGGATTTATAGAGTCCAAAAAGAGACATAATAACAAATGCTAAGTATGGACCTTGTTTGAACTAACCAACTAAAAAAAAAAACAGAAATAATAAGGGAAATCTGAACACTGACTGGATATTTTATGATGTTAAGATATTACATGTAATAATGGTATTGTGGTTTTTACTGTAATGGTTTTATCTGTAAATAGTATTTACAGATGAAATGATATGTCTGATATTTGCTTTGAAATACTTGTGGGAAGGAAGGGTGAAGGTACAGATCAGGCTTTCTCAACATAGGCACCATTGACATTTTGGGCTAGGTAACTCTTTGTTGTAAGGGGCTGTCCTGTGCATTGTATGCTGTTTAGCAGCATCCCTGACCTCTACCCATTAGCTGGCAGGAGCACTCTCCAGTTGTAATGATCAAAAATGTCTACAGACATTGAAAAATATCCCCTGTGGGGCAAAATCACCCCCAGTTGAGAGTCATTGGAATAAATAAAACAAGATTGGCCTTGTGTTGATAACAGTTGAAGTTAGTGTATATGAATACATGAGGATTCATTATTCTATCCCCTCTACTTTTATATACATTTGAAACTTTCAATAATAAAACTTTTTTAAAATATTAACTTTAAAAGGATTAAATGAGGGGTGAGGAGGTGGAAATACTGGAAAATGTTGGGCCATAAAAACTACGGCAACCACAAATATTTGCACCAATGTACTTTTTCGACAAACCATTTATTTGATGTAGTATAAACATAGCTAAGAGATGTGGGATGGTGAACACATCACCAATGGAGGTTTTGGAATTTGTGACTCAAATGATGTTAAAAATGATATAGTCTGGGCCAGCCCCATGGCATATTGGTTAAAAGTTTGGTGTGCTCCGCTTCAGCAGCCTGGGTTTGTGAATTGGGATCCCAGGCATGGACCTACACCACTTGTCAGCCATGCTGTGGCAGGAACCCACATATAAAGTAGAGGAAGATTGGCACAGATGTTAGCTCAGGGCTAATCTTCAAGCAAAAAGAGGAAGCTTGGCAACAGATGTTAGCTCAGGGCAAGTCTTCCTCAGGAAAAAAAAATGATATAGTCAGCTATCTTTAGGAGACAATTGTGCTGCAGAATTACTTAAAGATTGAGGATGGTATAGATAGTGGCCCATGGGCTGTCTGTAGGCCTTTAGGTACATTTTGTTTAGCCCATATAGTGGTGGCCTACAAGTTGTCTTTAAAAATTGAATTTATTAACTCCATTGGAAAACTACTAGAAATAATCAACAAGTATAGCCAAGTGGCAGGGTATAAAATCAACTTACAAAAATCAGTTGCATTTCTATACGCTAATGATGAACTAACAGAAGGAGAACTCAAAAAGACAATCCCATTTACAATTGCAACAAAAGAATAAAATATCTGGGAATAAATTTAACCAAGGAGGTGAATAGACCTATACAATGAAAACTATAAGACACTATTGAAAGAAATTGATGAAGACATAAAGAAATGGAAAAATATTCCATGCATATGGATTGGAAGAATAAACATAGTTAAAACATCCATACCACCTAAAGTAATCTACAGATTCAATGAAATCCCAATCAGAATCTCAATGTCATTCTTCATGGAAATAGAACAAAAAATACTGAAATTCATATAGGGCAACAAAAGACCCCGAATAGCTAAAGCAATCCTGAAAAAAAGAACAAAGCTGGAGACATCACAATCCCTGATTTCAAAATATTCTATAGAGCTATAGTAATCAAAACAGCATGATACTGGTACAAAAAGAGACACACAGATCAATGGAACAGAATTGAAAGCCCAGAAATAAAACCACATACCTATGGACAGCTAATCTTCGACAAAGGAGCAAAGAACATACGATGGAGAAAGGGAAGTCTCTTCAATAAATGGTGCTGGGAAAATTGGACAGCCACATGCAAAAGAATGAAAGTAGACCATCTTCTATCACCATACACAAAAATCAACTCAAAATGGATTAAGGACCTGAAAGTGAGACCTGAAACTATAAAACTCCTGAAAGAAAATACAGGCAGTACACTAATTGACATTGGTCATAAAGGGATCCTTTCAAATTCCATGTCTACTTGAACAGGGGAAACAAAAGAAAAAATAAACGAGTGGGACTTCATTAGACTACAGAGCTTCTACAAGGCAAATGAAACCAGGATCAAAATGAATAGACAACCCACCAGCCGGGAGAAAATATTCACAAATCGTTTATCCAACAAGTGATTAATCTCGGTAATATATAAAGAACTCACACAACTGAGCAACAAAAAAACAAACAACCCAATCCAAAAATGGGCAGAGGATACGAACAGACATTTTTCCAAGTAAAATGTACGGATAGCCAATAGACACATGAAAAGATGTTCAATATCACTAATCATCAGGGAAATGCAAATCAAAACTATGCTGAGATATCACCTTACACCTGTTAGAATGGCTATAATCACCAAGACAAAAAACAACAAATGTTGGAGAGGTTGTGGAGAAATGGGAACGCTCATTCACTGCTGGTGGGAATGCAAACTGGTGCAGCCTCTATGGAAAACAGTATGGAGATTCCTCAAAAAATTAAAAATAGAAATACCTCATGATCCAGCAATCCCACTCTTGGGCATCTACCCAATGGACATGAAATCAACCATCATAAGAGGCTTATGCACCCCTATGTTCATTGCAGCATTATTCACTATAGCCAAGAAGTGGAAGCAACCCAGGTGTCCCTGGACTGATGATTGGATAAAGAAGATGTGGTGTATATATATATATATACAATGGAATACTACTCAGCCATAAGAAAAGACACAATTGTCCCATTTGCAATAACATGGATGGACCTAGAGGGTATTATGTTAAGTGAAATAAGCCAGAGAGAGAAGGACAAACACCATATGATTTCACTCATATGTGGAATATAAACAAACACACGGACAGAGAGAACTGGTTGCTGGTTACCAAGGGGAAGGGGGTTGGGGGGGGCACAAGGAGTGAAGGGATGCATCCATATGGTGATGGATAAAAAATAATGTACAGCTAAAACCCCACAATGTTATAAACTATTAAGACATCAATAAAAATGAAAATTTAAAAAAATTGAATTTATTGTCAACATTTAAAAAATCAGATGATTTCAATAAGCAGAAACTACAGACAAGTGACAAGCTGAGAGAAAATTTATGCAATGTGTTTCACAGATAAAAGGCTAATTTCCTGGGGCCGCCCGGTGGCGCAGCGGTTGAGTCCGCGCTTGGCAGCCCAGGGTTCACAGGTTCGGATCCCGAGCGCCCGCTGATGCACTGCTCGTCAGCCACACTGTGGCAGCGTCCCATATAAAGTAGAGGAAAGACGGGCACAGATGTTAGCCCAGGGCCAGTCTTCCTCAGCAAAAAGAGGAAGATTGGCGACGGATGTTAGCTCAGGGCTGGTCTTCCTCACAAAATAAATAAATAAATGATTAAATAATAATAAAAATATATATATTAAAAAAGGCTAATTTTCCTAATTTATAAAGAGCTCTAAAAAACTGAGAGGGGTAAAAAGCCATCAACTCAATAGAAAAATGGGCAGAAGACAGAAACAGACAGTTTACAGAAAAAGATATACAAATGGTCCTTAAACATATGAAACAATGGTCAACTTTACTCATAATAAGAGATATGCAAATTAAAACACTGAGAAGCTATTTCTCACCTATCAGGTTAGCAAATATTCAAAAACTTGACATGTTTCTGGTAGGCAGAATTCTAAAATGCCCCCCATGATGTCTGACCTCTGGAGTTATGCCCTTGAATAGGTTATGTTATCTGGCAAAGGCAATTGGATTTTATTAGTGTAATTAAGGTCCCAAACCAGTTGACTTTAAATCAATCAGAAGGAAGATTATCCTGGTAGCCCTGACTTAATCAATGGATGCCCTTCAACAGAGTGCTTAGACCTTTCTTGAGTTCAAAGACATTCTCCTACTGGCCTTGAAGAAGCAAGCTGCCATGAGTTTTACAGTCCCAAAGAAATGAATTTTGCCACGACTTGAATGCGCTTAGAGGCAGATTCTTTCCCAGTGGAACCTCCAGATGAGAACAGTCTGGCGAACACTTCGGTTACAGCCTTGTAAGACCCTGAGCACAGGGCCCAGCTAAGCTGTGCTCAGAATCTATGAGTAATAAATGTGTTTTGTTTTAAGCCACTAAGAGTGTGGCAATTTGGGGCCGCCCGGTGGCGCAGCGGTTTAGTCCACGCTTGGCAGCCCGGGGTTTGCGAGTTCGGATCCCGGGCGCCCGCCGACGCACTGCCTGTCAGCCATGCCGTGGCGGCGTCCCATATAAAGTAGAGGAAGATGGGCACGATGTTAGCCCAGGGCCAGTCTTCCTCAGCAAAAAGGGGAGGATTGGCGACGGATGTTAGCTCAGGGCTGGTCTTCCCCACAAAAAAAAAAAAAAAAAAAAAAAAGAGTGTGGCAATTTGCTCATAGCAACAGAAAACTAGTAAAACACTCTATGGGTGAGGAGGGGGGAAACCAGCACTCATACAAGGCTATTGGGAGTGCTAAATGTTAAGAGCCCTATGGAATTTGGCAATATATGACAATGCATTTCTACAATGTCTATATGCACACTGACTTTTGACCTAGCAATTCCACTTCTGGAAATTCACTCTGAAGATATACCCCCATAAATTTAAAATAACATGTGTTCAGGGCTTTTCACTATAGCATTGTTTATAATACCTAAATATTAGAAACAACCTAATTGTACATCCATAGGAGATGGGTTGAATAAATTATGGTTATCTGCACGATGTAGTACTATGAAGCCATAAAAAAAGAATTAAGAAGATCTCTGAGATAGAGAATTCCTAGGATATATCATCAAATGAAAACAGTAGAGTGAAAGAGTATATATAGCATTATACCTTTAGTAAAGAAAGAAATAAGAACATATGTCCCGGTGGCGCAGCGGTTTAGTCCACACTTGGCAGCCCGGGGTTCGCTGGTTCGGATCCTGGTCGCCCGCCGACGCACTGCCTGTCAGCCATGCTGTGGCGGCGTCCCATATAAAGTAGAGGAAGATGGGCACAGATGTTAGCTCAGGGCCAGTCTTCCTCAGCAAAAAGAGGAGGATTAGCAACAGATGTTAGCTCAGGGCTGGTCTTCCTCACCAAAAGAAAAAAAAAAAAAAAGAACATATGTACGTATGTATTTGCTTATTTAAAAAAACACATAAAGGCTAAATCAGAAACTAATGAAAATGCAAAATCATTACTTATGGGAGTGGGAAACAGGATGAGAGTGAGACTTTTGAGCATATACTTTTTTACTTTTGAACTCTGTAAATGTTTTACAAATGCAAAAAATCAAATAAAAAACTCTATTAATAATATGCATGTTGAAGCATTTAGAGAGAATGTACCAATATCTGCAGTTTATTTTGAAATGCTTCAAAAAAATCAGATAGATGGATGGATGCAGGGATGTTTAGATGGATGTGATAAAGCAAATATAGTCAAATGTTAGTGGTAGAATCTAGGTAGTGTTATACAGATGTTCACTGTAAAATTTCTTCAGCTTCACTCTATGTTTGAAAATTTTATAATAAAATGTTGGAAAAAATTAAATGAAAATGGATGAATACAAGCAAACCCTAAAGCAGTCTTAACTGTATCAAATTGATAATGTAACAACATAGAGAAAAGAATTAATTCAAGTACATTTTGAATACAGTACTCTGTACAGTCTTAGTGAGATGTATTCTAAGGACAAAAAATTTCAAAGAAGTCTTGAACTTCTTATTGTAAATCTTTGTTGACTTCATGATAAGCAGTCAGTCAGATCTCCTAAATTACAGTAAATACCAGGCCAACAGAATTCTTCCTGAAATAGCCTGTTTAGATTTAGTTTCAGAATGTTAATAACCTTTAACAATAATTTACCAATTAACATAATTTACCAAACAACGGCATATAGTTCCAGGAAGAATTTTTTACTACCCACTAGGTGGCAATGCTATCTAATCTAATTAAAAGCAGAACTTGAGTTTGAAAGACTCGTTCATCTAACAACCTGTATACTACATTGATTTTCTCACCATTTGAGCAAACTAGACTTTCATTATTATCTATGTAAAGCAACTTTCTTCAGAATTTTAACAACAAAGAAAAATAGATTCCATTACTCCACACAAGGGAAATTAAATCAAATTCAGAATTACTGGATTGGTAGGGCTTCTAGAGGTCAGCTAGTCCCTTTGTCTACCTCCAAACAGAATAACTCTCCTACCTTTTCTCTGCCTGGGACATTTTTCAAAGTTCTATTCTGACATTTAACATAAAGTCAAGTGGTTCATTCATTCATTTATTCATTCCTTCTGCATAAAGCCATTCCTTCTTCATAAAGGTAATTTCTGAATAATTACCAAATGCCAGGTATTGTGTGTGAGGTATTGGTGCCCACAGACACAGTCCTGCTGCCCTCACTGAGCTTATTGTCCATTGCCCTGGCAGTTAGCCTTTCTGGAAAAATGGAAGAGTTGGTGTGGCTCCTAGGAGCATGGCTTGCTCTGCTCTTCTCAGCTCAAGCAGAGAAAAGATCTTACAACTATAAGAAGTGGAGGCGCAGTGGGGAAGAACAGACAAGTAAATAATTACAAGGCAATGTGAGAAACGCAAGGGAGTAGGTAGAGGGTACTATGAAGCTCACAGGATGGGGTAAGAGCCCGGCCAATCTTAGGAGTAGTCAGGAAAAGCTTCCCAGATGAAGTGACGTCGGGACTGACACCTGAAGGATAAGTAGACACTAGACAGGAAGGGGCCAGATGGAATGCGGGGAAAGGGGAAGGGCTATGCAGAGGGGAAAGGATAGCATCTTATTCTCATCTGTATCCTCAGTGCCCACACAATGTCTAGCACACAACAGATTTAGATTCAACACGCTCCTCACTCTGATGCCATCACACAGTGTGACCTTAGACAGATCACTCTGTTTCTTTGAGCCTAGGTGTCCTCACTCTGGGTGAATGAGATTGCTCAGAGAGACTGTGGAGAGGGAGACAAAAGGGCTTGGGACTTAACCCTGAGGACCTCTAAGACAGGCAGAGAAAAAAGAGCTAGCAAGGGAGACTGGGAGGCAGCAACCCAAGAGGCGGGAGAAACCAGGCCAGTGTGGGATTATGGAGGCAAGCATTTTAAGAACTAAGCATTCATCAACTGTCAAAGTCAAGTAATTTAAGAAATATTCAGAAGTGACTGTTAATTTATCCATAAGAAGTTGCTGTTGGGCTTGGTAAGAGAAGATTCAGCAGCATGGCAGGTGCAGCCGTCACACTGCAGTGGGTTGAGGACAGAGTAGCAGGTGAACCTGGGAAGCCAGCAAGTGCAGAAAACTCTTTAAATAAATCTGGCAGTGAAGGGAAGATGAAGATAGGAAAACGCTTGAGCATGTTGCTGGAAAGGAGACAGGGAAAGGTTGCAGACAGTGAGGGAGACGCAGATGAGGCTGTAGAGCAAGTGTGGCACCCGGCCAGGCGGAGAGCATGGGAGCTCAAAACTTGTGGACCAGAAGAGTGACGCCCAGAGGTGTACTGAGCTTATTGGACACTCAGAGTTGAGTTTTTTTTTTTTTAAGAGAAAAAAATAGTTTTCTTTAAGACTATTATGTTTTTAGAGCAGTTTAAGATTCACAACAAAATGGAGCCAAAAGTACAGCGATTTCCCACATTCTCCTTACCTCCAGACAGGCACAGCCACTTCCGTTATCAACATCCCCCACCAGAGTGGTACATTTGTTACAGTTCAGGCATTTACACTGACAATCTTTATCACTCAAAGTCTACAGTTTGTTGAAATTAGAGTTCACTCTTGGTGGTGTACATTCTATGGGTTTGAACACATGTATGAAGACATGTATACATCATTATAATATCACACAGAGTATTTTCACTGCCCTAAAAGCTCTCTGTGCTCTGCCTATTCATCCCTCCCTCTCCAACTCCTGGAAAGCACTGATCTTTTTATGTCTCCATAGTTTTGCCTTTTCCAGATGTCATATAGTTGGAATCATACAATACTTGGCCTTTTCACATTGGCTCTTTCACTTAGTAATATGCATTTTAGGTTCACCCCATGTTTTTCATGGCTAGATAGCTCGTTTCTTTTCAGTACTGAATAATATTCCATTGTCTGGATGTACCACAGTTTAGTTAGAGTGGATCATTTTTAACATACATTATTTTTAGGAATCATGATATAAAATGAACAATAAAATGGCCAGAAAGCAAATGCAGAAAGTGAAAATGTTCTGTTACTGAACTTTGTATATCTGTGAGTAAAAAGAAAATTTTTAATAAAAAAATTACAGCACAAAAAAGGGGAAAAGTAATGCATTAATAATTTTGTATTGCATGCAAAAGATACAATTTAGAGAAAAATACTAAATTGTACCACTGATGTGGACATGTTCTTGAGTCATTCTCCAGTTTTAAACAATTAATTAAAAAAGAAGAAATGTCAGGTCAGCCCCATGGCCTAGCAGTTAAGTTCAGCATGCTCCACTTTAGCAGCCTGGGTTCAGTTCCCAGGCGCAGACCTACACCACTCATCAGCGGCCATGCTGTGGCAGCAGCCCAACATATAAAATAGAGGAAGACTGGCACGGATGTTAGCTCAGGGCCAATCTTCCTCAAGCAAAAAGAAGAAGATAGGCAACAGATGTTATCTCAAGGTGAATCTTCCTCAGCCATAAAAAAGAAAGAAGAAGTGTCAACTTTAAAGATTTTACTCAAATTCAGTAAAATATTTCAAGTATGAACTAAAATTTGTACTTACCAAGCAAAATATCACCCTCTCAGTTTGCACTATTTCACTGTTTTAAGTTTTAAACACAGATAAAAATTCCAAGTGGTCACATATACGATGACAGAATTGAAGTAGCCAAGTTCTGTTTCTCCATCTTTATAATCACCACGCTATCATTTATTTTGAATCTAGGGTTTAAAAGCAAAAATATCGTATCCCAGGGACTGGAGACAGGAACTGTACCCAAAGTGAGCTTCAATGATTCTGTTAGAAACATACTCTCCAATCCATCTGTGTGGTTGAGGCTGAGTGTATTGGATGTAGACCAATTCTCTGAACTAACTTCCATGAAGAATACAATGTTTATTAAAGGAGGAGTAATAAAAATGTGCTCATTTCAAGCTTATACATGTATTATGAAAACTCAGTAACTGCTACAATTGTTGAGAACTGACCAGCAAAAGATTATTTTCAGGAAGGAGTATTTTATCTGATGTTGTTTAGAATTGCCAGCGTATAGCGATGGTTAAAAGCAGACCAACTAACAGGTTTTATTTTCAAATAGCTACAGACAACATAGCCCTCATTGCCTGCACCTGGGCAGACTGCACCTCCCCCTCCCTGTTGGTAGGCCACTAAGACATGCTTCCCTTGTGGCAGAAAGGAAGTTTAGCAAGGCAAGCTTGAAGCTGAAGCGAGGTGGTAGGAGCAAGACCATCTGTGAGATAAGGCGAAGCTGATGCTGGGTCTCGATTGTGACAGAGAGAGAGTGCATTTATTAAGGCTCCTGCAGACTGCAAGAAAGAGACAAACGTGGCATTACGTTGCCTGGAGGCGCAGGGCCCAGAAATAGCATAGGAGACCACCTCAGCAGCTGACCACTTACTCTGGGTCCCAGTAATTCTAAAACTGAGATTAACGACAGGCCTCAGAGGATTGGATGAATAACCTGAGTTTTGGGGGGCTCTTCTTTTCCGAGTTCACCTAAGCATATTTACGCACTAAAAGAAAGCATCTGATGGGTGGGTCCGCTAATATTCACTATAACGAGCATCCCCGTTGAGAAGAGTTCCACTGTACCCTCTCCGAGGGGGTGACTCTCCCTTTACCCTGTCTACTTTTGACTCCTGGCCGAGCAGCAGAGTTGGCTTCTGGCAAATGGCACAAACCACAAACTTTTTACATGGAAGGCATTGTGCTTGGGACTACTCCCCTCAGAAAGGTCTCTGAGACTACTTTCCTTGGAAAGGTCTGTGGGCTTTCCAAGAGCGAAGAGCTCAGTGGAATGCTCTTAAGCACAGTAGAAGTGTTTTGAGATACCTGCTGTGGAGAGGGAGAAAGAACCAAAAGGAAACACAAGATTAAGGACCCAGTGGACAAGTTCCTTTTGCTAAAGCTTAGAGTAATTTTTTCTACTATGACTTCAGTGGGGCAGGAAGGCAGGTTGTTACTATTCTCTAAATCAAAGCTTGGGAAGCTTTTTTTCTGTGAAGGGCCGGACAGTTAATATGTTAGGCTTTCTCTATTGCATGTTCTTTGTTTGTTTGTTTTTACAACCCTTAAAAAATATAAAAACCATTCTTATCTCAGGCAGGACAAAAACAGGCCTTGAAATGAATTTGGCCTGAGGACCATATTTTGCTGACCTTTACTCTGGATAAGTCAACACATCCTTAAAGTAAAGAGAAAGCACAAGGAATCAATCTATTAGACATAGTGAAGTTACTTTCTACCATTCCAAGAAAGGCTATTTTCTTGCAAGAGACTTGATAAATAATTTTGAAATGGGTATGTGAAAGAATCATTTTCTTCCTACCTGAGTGAAAGAGAAAAGGGTATTCTAGTGAGCAAGTAAGAAACAACTAAACAGGCCTGAAGCCGGGTACCTGAGGGGTACTGTAGATATTAAACCAATTTGCTGTTTTTTTCTGTTTAACTTGAGGGGTGACTCAGGGGTCTCAGGGATTTGTGAGCTTGTTTGCCAGAGGATCTGTGAGCTTGTTTTGCAGAAGAAAGAGAATGCCTTCGGGAGGTTGTGATCACTGGATGGCTGGCCCTCAGCAACCCTTGAAGCCCAGAAGTTAGATGGCCCAGAGGCTTATGGGGAGTGACCCCTTTGTTTCCCTGAAGCTTCTCCTGCCAAGCCCCTTAGCTCTATAAAACCCTCCTGCTTTCTGTTCTTGGGGAGGAGGATTTGAGTGAACCCAGGCTCCCACCTACTTGTTTTGGCCAATTCAAATAAACTTTTCTCCATCTCCAAGCACCGATGTCTCACTGTTTGGCTTCCTGTGCATTGGGCACATGAACTTGAGATTAAGAGGTTCGGTATCAGGTCTATGACAAAAGCTAAGGCAGGTGCCCTCAGATGAAAGAAGAATTAGGGGAAGTTATATGATGTCTTATTTGTGTTATAGATTTGCTCAATGCAACTTTTTCTCTTTGGGGAATTTATGGGTTAGATATAAATAGATTTTTGGAAAATAGATTGAAAAAAATTCAATGAAAAGAAGCAAAAAATATCCCAAAATGTATTTATTTTGGACTTAAGACTCCAAACGTGTTTAAGAAAGTTAGAAAAACAAGCTCCAGTCTAAATTGTGAATAATCTGTGAGAATGAAAAGAGGAGAGAGGCATCTAAAGAACCAGTGTGAGTACAAAGAGTTTTCTCAGTTCAGAATTTGGAAAGGTTTATACAAAATATGAAAGGGGGAGTACCTTCCTCAAAATGAATGCAACATTAGCAAAAGCCTACAGGAACAGTGTTGGAAAAACTAAAAGCTAGTATAAACTGAAAATTATATCCTCCCCCTTAGAAACTGAAGGTTTTTGTTAGAAGTAACAGCAGAGTGAGCGCAGTTAGTTATTAGAGCTGGGTCAGGACCAGCCGCATAATTTGCGGGACCCAGTGCAAAATGAAAATGCGAGTCCCCTTGTTAAAAAATTATTAAAAATTTTAAGATGGTGACAGTAAAGCAGTAAACCAAGCACAGGATCCTCCTTTGAGCCACTGCTCGGGTGCACGTTTATGAAGCAGGCTCTGGGCTTAGGACTCAAGACTGCCCAAACCTTGCCTCGGTGCAACCATCTCTGCTTCCTTTAAGGTTCTCAAAGGAGATACGCAAGATACAGCAACATATAGGATACTAAACCAGGTACCTTTCATTTTTAAGTGGGTTCCTTTAACTGCCTCTGCAGGGCTCTCTGGTAAATTCGGCTGCAGGACACAATTTAGGCTCCAGACAAAGGTCTTTCCGCCAAGCAGGAACTGAGAATGCCCGAGGGTTTATGTAAATAGAAGAAAGAAAAAGAGCAAGTGGCTGACCTGCCTAGAGGGCGGCAACGAAGCTAGAAGTAGAAGAGAAGAAGCACACTGTAGTGACCTCTCCCAGAGGCAAAGGTATCCAGTCACTATTTTTAGACTCCAATCAGGTTAGCAGCGCCTCCTCCAGGGGGGAACAAAGATGGAGGTGAGAAAAAGAAGCCTTTCTCATCTCCTCATCCCATCGTGAGGGAAAGGGCTCTTAGAAGGACATTTAAATTGAAAAAGAAACAGGAAAAGCAGTATTCTCTGCTACTATGATGGAATTAGCATAAATGCTAAGAGATAGCAATGAGTAAGGAAAATAACCAACTATTTTTCTTCACCTTCTTTGTAAAGCAATGTTTACTAATCTGCAAAGTTTTAACAAAGAAAAAAATTGAAGCCCAATAAGAGTGTATAAGAGCCTCAGATAATAATGCAGATGTTTTAAATGAATTTGTGTCTAGTATTATACGGAATACATCCCTAGGATACTGTAGGAATTGGTACACGTGCTCTGAGTCATTGTAATTACTCTTTGAAAGATCATAGGACACATGGGGAGAAACCAAAAGATGAGGGGAAAAAACCCTCAAATTTTGAGAAAAAGTTTAATTCTCAAAATAGGGACTAATACATTTGTGAAATTTAAATTGTTGGTAAAATTGTGAACAAACACCACTATACAAATAGTTTGCAAAGACTTCTGTAAGAATGACATGATAATAGAAACACTATTATGTGTTCTGTAAACAGATTCTTTCGATGTAGTCTCTCTTAGAAAAGGGGGAGGGGGTACAGTTATGGTGGTAAATCAATGGAATAAAATAGAAATAATTCAAGCAAAATGATGAGCAAAACCTATCATGTTGTCCTTGGGGACAAGATGAAGAAATGGCTGCAGATGAATCAGCAGTTTCAACTGTCAGTGTTGATGAACGAACACATCAGAATCACCTTGCCGGGATGGTGAGGGCGGCTGGCAAAGGTCTGCCCATCACTGTCCAGTTTGACACCTTTATCAGTAATTTACATGTTGACACAAAAGGTGTGCTTATCAAGTTTAAAAATTACCCAAAACAAAGAGGGAGGGTAAACACAAGGGCTTAACTAAAGATTCACAACTATCTCCACAGGCTGGAATCTTGATCCCAAACGAACAGGTTAACATTTTAACTAGAATAAATGTCGAGATGTTTTTAAGTTTTAAAAAAATTGTACAAATACAGGAAGGAGGAGACCAGGTTTGGTAACAACTCATAAAACAAAACAAACAAAAAACGTAGAAGTTTTGATTGATTATGAGTTAAAACGAACCACCTCTACAACTCTACAATGTAGCTGTTGAAAAAGCTAATACTGCTTTTGGCCAAATTATCAGAAACAATAATCATCATTTATCGAGAATGAGTTATGAGCACTGGCTCAGGAGCTAGACTGTCAGTGTTCAGATGCCACTTGGGCTACATTGGGTGACCTTGGACAAATTAATCTGTTTGTATCCACATTCCTCCATTTTAAAAATGAAGGTAAGGATAATACCCACTTAATAGGATTCTTTTGAACATTCAGAGATAATACGTGTAAAACACTTAGAATAGTGCTCTATCAATGTTAGCTGTTATTGTTCTGTTCTGGGCACTTTATATATGTTTACATGTGTATGTGTGTGACTTTTTATTTAATTACATGTATTTATTGAAAAATAATACATATATTAAAACAAGACTAAAAGATATACACTGAGAAATTCTCCCTTGATTATCCTTCTACCCAGAGATGACCATTGTTCAGAGTTTCTTGTGTACCTTTCATTTTTATGTACAATGGATATGTGTACATATTGTACACATAAACAGAACTGTATATGTGTTCTGTATCTTTGCTTTTTTCCCCACATGCAAATTATCTTAGAGACCTTTCCATATCAGTACAGGTAGATGTACTCCATTCCATTGTGTAGATGTACCGTAATTTATTTACCCTATCCCCAAATTAGAGTCATCTAGGTTTGTATTCAGTCTTTTGTTTTTACAAACAGTGCTGCTATGGATTTCCTTATAGCTCAGACACTGGAGTCAGACTGAGTTTAAATCCCAGTGCTGTCACATATTAACTCTGTGACTATGTCTTAGCTTTACCGACTTTAATTCCTTAAGTGTAAAATGACAATAATAATAGTGCCACACTCATAGCCTTCTTGAGAGGATTAAATGTAAAGTGCTTTGCTTGGTGCCTCATACATAGTAAGCTCTCAATAAATATAAAATACTCCTATTTTTTATTTTCCAACTTTAGTACATTTGAGTTTTTCTGTAGGGTGAATTCTTAGCAGGCAAATTACTAGATCCAAGGATGTTCATTGAAAATTGATAGATAATGTTAACTTGTCTCTGTGTTGGATAGTCTGTTCGCTCCTGTAGATATGTATTACCTTCTCCGCTCAGCTCTGTACCCCAGGAGGCTGACCTTTATAGAAGTGTACCAGCCAGTGTCTTTTCCCACTGACTTCCAATCAGGTTCCCCATGAAAAACACAGGCACAAGATGGGAGGGTGGGAGGAAGGAGCCCCAAGCCGCTGTTTGGCAGTGGCTGCATTCCTTTTCCAGAAGCTTGTTGGACAGCTTCTCCCCAATGGCTCCACTCCCTCTGCATTTCAGTAAAAGCTCCCTCCCTTTGCCCTCTCAGGCCAGGTGTCAACCACTTCCTGCAGCTGCTTGTCCTTGGGTGCTTCACCAACCCTTGTAGGTTCCCTCAACCCTGAGCATATCTGTACAAATAACCCTTTCCTTAAACTTCCTTCAGTTAGCCTCTTAACATGACTTCTGACTAATTTACACTCCCACTAACAAGCTATAAGAATACTTGTTTTCCCATACTTTTGACAATATGTCATGTCAAACATTTTTTCAGATTTTTACCTAAAATTCTCCTTTAATTCTTTATTTTTTCTGGGCACCAGTGCCATTATTTATCTTTTTATCACAGACAGTGTTTTCTGTTGAACTTCAATTTCTTAAAGGCCTTTGCATAAGTATTGTCTTAATTCTTTCAGGCTGCTATAACAAAATACCATAGACTGGATGGCTTACAAACAATAGAAATTTATTTCTCACAGTTCTGGAGGCCGGGAAGTCCAAGATCAAGGTACTGGCAGATCTGGTGTCTGGTGAGAACCTGCTTCCTGGTTCATGTGCATCCTCACGTCATGGAAGGGACAAGGGAGCTCTCCGTGGTCTCTTTTATAAGTGCACTAATCCCATTTATGAGGGCTTCACCCTCGAGACGTAATCACCTATCAGAGGCCCCACCTCCTAATACTATCACTTTGGGAATTAGGTTTCAACATATGAATTTTGGGGGGACACAAACATTCAGTCTATAGCAAGTATAGACACTTATTTTCTCAATATTGTATTAGTTCAATCTTTAGAAGGCTGATTAAGAATATCAGAAAATTCAACCAAATTCTAAGAATTATTGGAGACTTTTAAAACTTTATTCAAAAATACTATATGCTATTAAGGAATCATTATAAATTTTGCTAAGTGTGATGATGACATTGTTGGCATGTTAAAAAAAGAAAAAGCCCTTATCTTTAGAGACATCCTCTGAAATACTTATAAGTAAAATGATATGATATCTTAGATGTGCTTAAAATACCCCAGAAGAATAAAAAATAGTGTGAGGAATACTTGGAACAAAACTGGGAAAATGTTGATAGTTGTTAAAAGTAGGTGATGGGTAGGTGGTGTTTCATTATGTCCACTCTTTTCCATTCTATACCCATCCATTATCTTCACTCTTGCAATTGTTTGAAAAATTTCTAAAATAAGAAGTAAACAAACAAACAAAAAGACAACTGAAAAATTCAAGTAGTGAAAAGGATGGCCAGCAAGATCCCAAGGGGAGCCTCTCTTACTACCCCAGTCCTGGCCCCTAGCATCTACCGAGTCAGCCCTGCCTGGCCCAGCCATGATCAAGGCCATCCTCATTCTCAGCGACCACGGGAAGCCGAGGCTCTCCAAGTTCTACCAGCCCTGCATTGAAGACACAACAGCAAATCGTCAGGGAGACTTTCCATTTGGTATCTAAGAGAAATGAAAATGTTTGTAATTTCCTGGAAGGAGGATTATTAATTGGAGGATCTGACAACAAACTGATTTGTAGACATTACAGAACATTATATTTTGTCTCATGTGTGCATTCTTCAGACAGTGAACTCAGCATTTTTGATCTAATTCAAGGATTCTTGGAAACATTAGACAAGTGTTTTTGAAAGTGTCTTTAAACTGGATTTAATTTTCCATGTAGATAAGGTCCATAATATTCTTGTAGAAATGCTGATGGAAGGAATGGTATTGGAGACCAACATGAATGAGATTGTTACATAAGTTGATGCACAAAATAAATTAAAGAAATGTAAGATTGGCATAGCAGGAGCTCCAGTCTGTGTGGTACGTATCAGCTGCAAAGAATATCAATCTTCCTGCAATTCCAAGAAATATTAACATTGGTGATATAAGTATAAAAGTGCCAAACTGCCTCCTTTTAGATAAACAATTTAAAAGGTTACTCCCAGGTAAAAGGCAGAGGGCAAAGTCATCTAAGTACACCATGCAGTTGTTTACCCAAAATGGCAGAGGAGCGTCAACTTTTGCTCTTAGATTTAAGTCAAAGTATTGTATAGAAGTTGTGTAAAATTAGTATGTGAAGTTCAATTGTTGCTTTTCTTGCTCAGTGTTTTTAAAAACAATTGAATAGTTGTGATTTTTGATTGTGATTGAATGTGTGATTTTTTTTTTTTCTTTTCTAAGCTGCATTCCTGTGCCCACGCAAGGCATGCCTCTATGCATTGGCTACTACAGTATTTTGAAAAGTGTTTGAGATATTTCTTTAATTATTGTTGACCTTGAACAAATAGACAGCCAGTTATTTCTCCAGCAAGAATGGGTTTATTTGGGATCAGCAAAGAATTGCAATTCAGGGTCTGCAACCATGACAAGCCACATGGGGAGCGCTCCCAACAAGGGGAGAGGAAACTCTTTTATACAGGGAAAGAGGAAGTTGAGAGGGCTATTGTAAACAAAGAGTTCACATGTGTAGAGGCTTTCCATTGGCTGAGTTGTGATAGTCTCTCATTGGCTGAGCTCCTCACTGGTCAAGAAGAGGAAGTCTTTCTTCTTCCTGTTGGACTCTGCTATTGACATAGAGCGTAAGAGCTCCCCCTTTTGGCCTCCCCACTCCAATTTAATGAGGTTTCTGTTGGTTAATCTGACATTATGTACAACCCAAAATGTTGATGTTTTGAATGGATTACAAGTACAGCGTTGATTAATTCTGCAATTTGTCACAATTGCTGTGTAAAGAACCAAGTATGTATTGCAAGAAAACATGATCTTTTTCTCTTAGTTTAAACAAATGCCAATATAGATGGAAAAAAAATTTCAAGTGGAACAATTTCAGTAGGTCCATACCACAATATGATCTGCATTCCATTAGGTATGACTATGAACATTTAATCATAACTTTTCAGTTGTAACTTTATGTTCACATTATATTTGGGTATTTCCAAATATGTTTAAAAGAATTTTTAAACATATTTGGCCTGTCCACTGATTTCTCATACTCTTTATTTTGAAAATTTTCAAATATACATGAAAATTGAGAGAATAGTACTATGAAAGCCTGTATACCCTCTACTGAGATTCAACAACTGTCAACATCCTGTCATACTTGTTTATCTTTCTGCATAACTTTTTTTTTAACTGAACCACTTGAAAGTCTTCGTGACACTTTTGCTTATTCTAGTTCTTCCTCTTCCTTCTGAGTTTTCAATTGTTCCTGCTCAGAACCCTTCACCAACTCCCCTTTCTGCTTACCCCTTGAACCTGGGCATTCTGAATAGTTCCAGCTCCATCCTTTATCTCAAATTAAGAACTAAAACATTTTGCCTTATTAAAGGAATATCAGGCATCAGTCAGAAGATGGAGAGAAACTGCTTTATGTGGGAGAACCCATGAGAATGTCTGGTTTGTAAACTATTCCTTCCTTTTGATCTTCCAGTTATGTCTTCTGGCCTTTGTATGTTTACTAAAAAGCCTTTCCCCGAAGCTATTCAGAGCAAGGAATGTAGGTAAAAAGCAAAGATGATTTTGCATGTTACAGACTTAGGGAAAAGGTTTGATGGAGAATGAAGCAGAAATCATCTTTCTCAATTATAAAGTAGTGGGATGTCATTTATCCATGATAAAGTCCTGTCTCTCTCATCTTCACAGATAATTTAAAGTTGACTATGATGAACCCCATTAATACAGTACACATTGTAACCCTAAATACCCACAGTACACATTGATTTTTGCTCTTAATGCTTCACAGAGCTAAGCAATCTGTTTTGCTTGAAAGGACTCCATCTAATCCTTTAAACATTAGAGGATGGATTGCTAATCCATAAGCAAAAGAGAAAAGCATGTTCAATTCCCTGTACTACCTGAATGATAGGTGAGTGTTCCCTTCAGGAGCTCGTCTCTGTTGAGGAGACAACCTATGCTGAGAATTAAGCCTGAGCTGAGGTGAAGTGGACCTTGAGACTAGGAGAGAAAAAGAAAGAATACAACGCTGATGTGTCAGATAAGGAACAAGGAAGGAGGCAAACTGAGTCCTTTAGTAAGGTTTTTTGCATTTTTTTTTAAATGGAGTAAAAAATTGGATGTTTAAATCAACAAAATGCAGAAAATAAATTAGTGTGTAAGATGAGCATTAATAAGCAATATATGTTTATTATTGGAAAAGAAAAGTTTGAAAAAAAGAACTAGTTTAAAGCAAGATAGTCTCCTTTTTAGTTTTATTTTATTTTCCAAATACGGTAAAACTGTAGCAGCTACAGATTCAACAGAAGTAAAACAACTGATGTGATTAGGAAGTCACAAATACATTGGTTTTGTTTTTTGCTAGCTTTTAAAAATAAAACAGTTAGGGGCCGCCCAGTGGCGTGTGGTGATTAAATTTGCACTCTGCTTCAGCAGCTGGAGTTTGCAGGTTCGGATCCCGGTGTGGACCCACACAATGCTCACCAAGCCACACTGTGGCAGTGTCCCACATACAAAACAGAGGAAGATTGGCACAGATGTTAGTTCAGGGATAATCTTCCTCAAGAAAAAAAGAGGAAGTTGGCAACAGATGTTAGCTCAGGGAAACAAACAAATAAACAAAAAACAGTTGCCCTTTTTATTTTCCATTCCTTTAAAGGATCCCAAATAAGAATTCTTTAATAGTAAAATAATCTTGACGTGGCTTCTTTCTTATGAATTCTCTAAAATAATTAAGGAAAGAGGCAAGAATAGTTAAAAAGATATATCCTGTGATTATAACCTACTTTTAATCTAACTAGAGACTAAACTAATTACTAATCTTTTATGCCTCCTTTATTATAAAATGGTAGCCCAGTTGTAATCACTTACTCTGATTTTATTATCAAAAGTCTAGCACAGGTGAAATCAGAAAGAAATCTAGAGTTTAGTTAATAGTAATGTACCAGTGTTGGTTTCTTATTTTGGCAGCTGTAAATGTAAAATGTGAACATTGAGGGAAACTGGGCGAGAGTTATATGGGAACTTTCTGTATTATCTTTATGACTTTTCTGTAACTATACAATTATTCTAAAATAAAAAGTTTGGGGCCTGCCCAGTGGCATAGTGGCTGAGTTCATGCACTCCTCTTCAGGGGCCCAGAGTTCGTGGGTTTGGATCCCGGACGCAGACCTATATACTGCTCATCAAGCCATACTGTGGGGGTGTTCTATATTCAACATAGAGGAAGATTGGCACAGATGTTAGCTCAGGAACAATCTTCTTCACCAAAAAAATAAATAAATAAAATAAAATAAAAAATTTATTAAAAAAAAAAAGCTAGCACGCAGTGATGATTATAACAATGGCTGTATGGATAAAGACTTAGTGTTATCAAGATGGTCACTATAATCACAAAAATTATACATAAAAAGGCTTGTTAATGAAAATTTTGGCAGTTTCTAAGTAAAATCCATGTTTAAAAATTCAGCTCAGGTTATCAATTCTAAACTAACAAGTAACCAATAAAGGATGATTGGACTAAGAACAGTTCTCTAATATTTTAGATACTAGAATACCCAGAAATACTGTCTTTCTTAAGGTGAAAATAAGTTGGATAAGGCCTTTGAACAAAAGAAAGCCATTATCTGCCAGTTTCTCCTGTATTTCTGGTTAATTTGGAAAGAAGAAACAAAGAACAAAGAAACAAAGGAAAACAAAGAACTGAGCAGGGGACCAGATGCCCATATATTCCTCCTTTATCCATTTTCTGGTATTCAGATATTCCTGAAGTTAGAGAAATTGGTAAGATCTAAATAGACAGGACTCTTTCAATAAATGATTGTGTAGAGCTCATTAAGAGCTCTCACGCCTTCTCATTAAACAAACAAACAAAATTTAAGAACTTGTCTCCACTATGACTCTCATTGGTCCCACCTCTGTGTTTGACATTTAGTCATAAACCAGGCAGTGGCAAGCAATGGCCCATGGGCCAAATCTAGCCCATTGACTTTTTTTTACTGCCCATGAATTAAGAATAGTTTTTACATCTTTAAATAATTGAAGGAAAAAAGACCAAAAGGAGAATATTTCATGATACATAAAATGAAATTCAAATTTCAGCCTCCAAAAATAACGTTTTATTGGCACATACCAATAAAACTATGGCTGCCTGCCTGCTGCATAGGCAGAGCTGAGTAGTTGTGACAGAGACTATATGGCTCACAAAGTCTAAAATATGTACGATCTGGACCTTTAGAGAAAAAGTTTGTCGACCCTGTTATAGACAACTTCCCCCATACACACACACCTTCCTGTTGGTTTTCAGAGTAATGTTCTCATTTGGCTTTCCAACTAACTGCCACTCTGGGATTTAACCAGCCATAGGACAGGATTGGTCTGGTAAGGACACGACTAGGAGTGTGGCTAACTAGGAGGGGTCTAGCAGACACTAATCGTGAGGAAGATAAGATGTCAAAACCCGGAAGAGCTAATATATGGCTGAAGAGGCTAGGCAGGTCCTGGTGATCTGACAGAAAGGAGGTCAGCCAAGGAATAGGAGACAGGAATAAGCGACATGAGGTATGAGTGGCCTAGGCAGAGTCTAGAAGGTCACAGTTTGCAGGAGCTGCATAAACAACAGGGTGAAACCAAACCCAAGTTCTAATCTTAGGGCAAAGGTGATTGTCCTATTTTACACTGCTCTCTGGGCTTGCACAGCCTTAGCTCCAAAACTACCAATGACATTCAGAAGAAAATCAAGGACCTAAGGGGAACCCCACCTTCTAACAGATTTAACTCCCAAGATGGATGCTGGAGAAAAGCCACATCTCTCTCTACTACTAGACTTTCCTTAATATTCAGTTCCACACACTAGTGATTATAAGATATACTTACTTTTGTATCTCAGCAAAATAACCTTGAGGCAGAAGCTTATCTTTCCTCCATGATTAGGCCATATATCTAGTTCCATTATCAATGTGAAAGCCATTTTCTTACCAATCTCCCAGGCAAGAAAATCTCCCTCGTTTATCATTAGAAGTCCCAAGTGCCTACATTCATCCTAATTGCCATCTGACTTTACAGGAAGTATATAATGAACAACAGTTGGGAGAGGAAAAGTGACAAAAAGAGGGAGGTCATTTAAATTGTGTTGATTCAATCATTTTTAATAGCCAGGAATAAAAATAGATCATTTAAAACTGATAAATCAAGTACAGTAGAATGAGTATATTTAAAAATGTAAAGATAAATCCTAAAAAGAGCAGAAATAGGGAAGAAGTGGTAAAATACTAATTTCATATGTGCTCCTAGTATGGAGTCAATTGAACCTGTCTAAAGAAGTAGAGGATTAAGTGTATTATATAAATTTATATTTATAAAGGTAACCACTAGAACAAAAATACAAGTATATATTTCCTTATAACTTATTAGGAAAAGCACCCATGTACACTATACCCACACTCATATCCACAAAAGAAAATACAGTCCATATAATGAAGGATTTAAAAAGTAACAAAAACAAAAAAAATCCAGAAAACATTACATGAAATGTGGTACAGAATTAAGACCAAACATATAAATCTATGTGGGCTAAATTCACCGGGACAGACACTGGTGCCTACCCAATAGCCATTCCCCTGGCTTTTCTCTGCTTTTTTTTTCACCTTTTTTTTGTTTGGGGGATGTACCCAGACCTATGGGATGAGTCATTGTAGGCTAAGCCAGGTATAGGTACCCTGCGTCCTTTTGTCAGCCTCCCTTACTTCGAAGCGTAACCAGGCATGTGATCCATTTGTATGGCCAATGAGATTTGAGGGGCCATCTACTGCCGGGTTACTAGGAAATTTAATTTTTCCCCTGATAAGAGTAGCCCCAAGAAGATAAAAGTTTTACTTGACTATCCTTTGTTTTCTGCCTTTGAATGCACCTGTGATGTCGCGAGCTGTGGGAGCCATTTTGAGTTCATGAATCATGAACAAGAATAAGGACTGACAGAGCAGAAGGAAGGAGCCTGTGATCTTATGACATTGTTGAGCTGCTGAATGAATGCCAGCTACCAAGTTGCAGAGTGACTCATATCTTTACTTCCAACTTTCATTTCTTTCTTCAGGCCTGTAATACAAAGAGGTCATGATTAGTCTTGCTTAGCAAAATATTCGTCTCCAAAGCTTTTAATCATTTGCTTTTGCAGACCATTTGAATATTTCACTTGGAGCAGAGAATAGCTGATTTTGTACTAAAAATCTTCCTAGCAGAGAATCTTCCTGGCTTTGGATTATATAAATGGCCTTTAGCTTGTGGCATGGAATTCTAGAACACTGGAAATGGCAATGCAATAACAGAAAATGATTCAGGAAGGAGTTTTTTGAGGTCACACACGGGTTACATAAACTGCTCCAGACAGCCCTTAATTCTTTATTCTTACAAATATTTAAGCTCCTATTAGTCACTGGGTATTATTACTGCTTGGTATCTTTTACTGGTTTCTTATTGACTTCTGTTAAATTCATAATCTCTGTTATCAACTTTCTTTCCCCAGGTTCCCTCTCCACACCCTTACCCTCACCTTCATTGACTTCTTAGTAAGTCTCAAGTTCCTACAATTATTCTAATTCCTACTTCCATATATCTTCACAGCCATCTTCCCTCTGACCTTCCTGGGAGTCTTGTCCTCCCTCCTTTCTAAAATAAATTCATCCATAGTGCTCCCGCCCACCCAATGCAATCCTAGAATACTTTACTTCTGCACAAGCTTCTTTCTCTCTTTTTCCTCTTTATCGGTTCCTTCCCCACTTATATGCCTCAGGTCTCTGGATAGTCACTCCCCACTCCCACCACGCTGTTTCTCCCTAGGGCTACCTAACCTCTTAAATGCAAGACATATGCCCTTGGGTTCTATTCCCTCTGCCCACACTCTCATCCACTGCATACTTGGCAATCTGGTTTCCTTCCCCGCAGCTACACTGAAGCTATTCTCTTAAGGTCAACAATGACTTCTTTTTAGCTAAATCCATAATTCTTTTCTAGTTTCTCATACTCTTGACCTCTCTATTGCATTAAAAAAAAAAAAAAGAAAAAGACTTCTTCTACCTCGAATGCTCTCTCCCTTGGCCTCCATTCTATTTGCTAGCAGTTCTTTCTCTTTGTATTGCCTTCTATTTCTCTTGCCATCCCTTTACTGGATATTCCCTTTCCTCAGTCCTTAGCTACCTACACTCTATTTTTTCACTCCAAGGTCACATCACCTTCCCCATAGTCATTACCTCTGTCCTAAAAAAGGTCTGTGCCACTTTCTCACTTAAGCCTTAGTCCCTCACTGCTTACTAATTATTTACTTCTGGATATTTCACTGGTACTGCAATTTGAATATATCTCCCTCCTCAAACTGGCTCCTCCTTCCCATTTTCCTGCCTCTGGTCATCGCATGGTCAATTTCTTAGTCACTATATTAATTTCTTAGGGTTGCCCTAACAAAATACCACAGAAACAACAAAAATTCAAAGTGGCTTAAACAGCGGAAATTTATTTTCTCACAGTTCTGGGGGCTAGAAGTCCAACATTAAGGTGTTGGCATGTTTGGTTTCTCCTGAGGCCTCTCTCCTTGGTTTGCAGATGGCTGCCTTCTTGCTGTGTCTTCCTTACGGCCTTTTCTCCATCTGCACACATCCCGAGTTTCTCTTCCTCTTCTTGTAAGGACACCAGTCATACTGGATTAGGGCCCACCCTAATGACCTCATTTAACCTTAATTATATCTTTAAAGACTATTTCCAAATGCAGTCATATTCTGAGGTGTGCTGAGAATTAGGACTTCAACTATGAATTTGAGAGGGACATAATTCAATCCATGTCTGTCACCCAGGCCAAAAAACTTTGTTCTCCTCTTTAACCTCTTTACTTACCTATCATCTTCTATCCAGACATTTAGTCTTCCAGACTTTTCCTTTTTCAGTGAGGAAGATTGTCCCTGAGCTAACATCTGTGCCAATCTTCCTCTATTTTTTGTATGTGGGATGCTGCCACAGCATCGCTTGATGAGCAGTGTGTAGGTAGGCACCCAGGATCAGAACCTGCAAACCCCAGGCCACCAATGAAGAGTACAGGAACTTAACCACTATGCCACCTGGCCGGCCCCCAGACTTTTCCTGTTAAATGTCTAAATCCATTTCTTTACCACTATTCCCAGTGCCATTCACAGGCCTTAGTCAAGTCTAAATTTCCCTGACTAGTCTTTATAAGACCCTCTATAATCTGACCCACTTTATCTTTTCTTTTGGTATTTTTTTCAAAGCCATTAATGTAAGTAAGAAATATAAATGTGAATAATGAAAAGGAACAGTCCTGTGTCCTGACCCCAGGCCTGTTGCCCAAATGCAGCCTTCATACAGTTTCTTTGATCTAGCATATGCTTGAGGAAATTACTTTTAACCATATCTCTTTTTATTTGCCATGGTGGTTGACTCTATAACTCTGTTATTATTATACAAGAATTTTTAAATTGTAGCTATTCATTAATTTATCAACTTAGACAATCTACCCTTTATGAGAGGAGGAATTAGGCTCAGAAACACTACGCTCATACCACCTTGCCTCATCCCTTCTCCCAATTTTTGATAGTTACAAGTTATTTTTAGTTCTTCTGAACTTTTTTCTTGCCATCAATATTTGAGAGTATTTCTTAATTCCTTACAAAGTAAAATGAGACTACTAGTGCCCTTACTCTTCCTTCCATTTCTCCTTCTTCTACTTTTCAACTTCTGTCAGATATATCTTTAGTTTCACATTGTCAAGGATGATAGCATTTATAATCTGTGCATGATAATATTTAAGAACCATATGTTTATAGGTTTATCCTAAAAGCATAATGTCAATACATAAGGCTTACATTATTATGATCATATAAATATTGTTCACCATAGAGCCAAATATTGTGCCAGCAGTAAATTTTTTTCCCTGAGATCCATTGTTAACAATTCCTGGGCCATTCAAAATAAATTGCTCTTGACATCCATACAAATACATCCTCTTGTTTTACACTCTTACCAGTTGCTCAAAAATCTTGCCACATTTTACTTTGCTTCCTATTTGGACATTTTTTTCTTAGAGTTTCTAATTAATTTTTTTCTTGTTGAGAGGTATATTAGTTTCCTAGGGCTGCTATAACAAATTATCACAAACTAGGTGGTTTAAAGCAGCATAAATTGTTTCTCTTACAGTTATGGAAGCTAGAAGTCTGAAATCAAGATGTTGGGAGGGCCATGCTCTCTCTGGGCTCTAGGGAAGAATCCTTCCTTGCTTCTTTCTAGCTTCCAGTGGCACTGGCAATATTTGGCATTCCTTGACTTGTAACTTTATTACTCCAATCTCTGCCTCCATCTTCCCATGGCCTTCTTCCCTGTGACTCTGTGTATGTCCTCTCCTCTTTTTATAAGGACACCAGTCATTGGATTTAGGGACCACCCTAAATACAGGATGATTTCATCTTGAGATCTTTGACTAATTACATCTGCAAAGACCCTATGTCCAAATAAGTCACATTTTGAGGTTCCACATGGACTTGAATTTTGGGGGATACCATTCAACCCACTACAAGGGAAAAATATGACTTGCCCTCTATATCATTAATATTTTCCCCACTCTAATTTAAGGAAAGAGGGAACTATGATCCAAAATGAACCCAGGAGCTCAAACAATGTCATCCTCGCCTTGTTTCTGTCCATACTCTGGCTTTGTTTTCTTCTATGTTGGCTTCATTCTCAAGTAAGCATACCTCATGTGCCCACAAAGATAAGTTTCAGCTTCTCTCTAGGCTCATGTCCTCTTCACAGACTATGATCCTAGCAAAAAAAAACCTACTTTCCTGATATTTCCAGCAACATACCTAAGGAAGTCTCTGATAGACCTTGCTAACTCGTATCTGAACCAATCATGGTGGCCAGGGGCATGAAGTAAGCTTATTTGGCCACCCAGGGTCACGTGCCCACCCCTAATGTGAGAGGTAGGATGACCCTACCTAAACCACAGGGACTAAGAATGGGGTAGGGATGGTGCTCTAAGAGATTCTTGTGGGCAAAAATCACATTATTCCTTGCAAAACTGAAAATAGCTTTATTACTAGCTTGATCGACAGTTCAGTTGTATGTAAAATTCTAGGTTTATGATAATTTTCTTCTCAAATGTTGAAAGTAATATTTCATTGTTTTCTTTTTTCCAACGTTTTGTTATGAAAAAGTTCAGAAGTACAGAAAAACTGAAAGAATTTTATAGTGAACACCCATATACCTATCACCTAGATTCTACATGTAACATTATATTTGCTTTATTAAATATCTATCCATCTATCCATCTCTCTATTCATCTATTGGTCTGTCTTATTTTTTATGCATTTCAAAATAAGTTGCAGACATCACTACACTTTACTCCCAAACACTTCAGCTTGCATATCATTACCTAGAGTTTGATATTTGTTTATAATTTTCTTCTTCTTTTTTTTTTGATGAGGAAGATTGGCCCTAAGCTAACATCTGTGCCAATCTTCCTCTATTTTGTATATGGGATGCTGCCACAGCATGGCTTGATGAATGGTGTGTAGGTCTGTGCCCAGAATCCAAACCCTCAAACCCCAAGCCACCAAAGCAGGGTGTGCAAACTTAACCACTATGCCACCAGGTCAGCCCCTATAATTTTTTTATTTGAGCTAAAATTTATATACAACAAAATGCAAAAAGTTTAAGTGTACCACTCAATTAGTTTCAACACTGCAACCCAAACCCATATCAAGATACAAAACATTAGATGTTCCCTCATGTTCCTTTCCAGTAAATCTCTGCACCTACCCCCTGCAGAGGCAACCATTATTCTGATTTTTTTTCCATCATAGATTAATTATGCCTATTTTAGAACTTCATGTAGATGAATTCATGCAGTATTCACTCTTTTGTGTAAGGGTTCTTTTATTCAGCATAACGTTTTTGATATTCTTCCATTGTGTAGTCTGTATCTTTTCCATTGTATGAATATACCACAGTTTATTAATCCATTCCCCTCTTGATGGACACATGGAGGCTGTTTCCAGTTTTCAGCTATTATGAATAAAACTGCTATACCCATTCTTGTATGCATCTTTTTATGAGCATAGTTCTCATTTTTCTCGGACAAACACCTAGAAGTGGAGTTGCTTAGTCATAGAGTGGCTACATGTTTCATTTAATAAGGACCTGCCAGATCTTTTTCCAAAGTGATCCTACCATTTTATAGTCTACCAACAATGTATGAGAGTTTCAGTTCCTCCACAATCCTTGCCAACATTTGTTGTTGTCAATCTTTTCAATTTCAGCCATATTGGTATGTAGTGGTATTTCATTTTGATTTAGTTTTCATTCCCTAATATCTAATGATTTTGAGCACTTTTTCATGTACAATTTGTGTATTTTTTTTTTTAGGTAGTGTCTGATCAAATTTTTGGCTCATTTAAAAACATGGATTATCTTTTTATGAATTGTAGGGGTTCTTTATATATTCGGAATTCTACATCTTTGTCAAATATATATTTTGGAAATATTTTTTCCCAATCTGTGGCTTGACTATTCATTTTATTTTTTTGAAGAAAATTGGCCCTGAGCTAACATCTGTTGCCAATCTTCCTCTTTTTCTTTTTTCTCCCCAAAGCCCTAGTACATAGTTGTATATCCTAGTTATAGGTCCTTCTATTTCTTCTATGTGGGACGCTGCCTCAGCATGGCTTGATGAGTGGTGAGCAGGTCCATGTATAAGATCCAAACCGGTGAACCCTTGGCCACCAAAGTGGAATGCACTAACCCAACCGCTACGCCACTGGACTGGCCCAGACTATTCATTTTCTTAACGATGGCTTTTGATGAGCAGAAGTTTTAAAACTTGATGAATTTATCAATTGTTTCTTTTATGGTTTTTGCTTTCAATGTCCTTCCTACCCTCAAGTCATGAAGATATTCTCCTGTGTCATCTTTTATCTTTTTTGTTTTAATTATTACATTTAGGTCAAGGACTCATCTCAATTTTTGTGTGAAGTTTGAGGGAGAATTGAGATTCTACCCCCTCATATGGCTATCCAGTTGTTTTAGCACCATTTTAAAAAAAGATTCTAGTGTTTTCTGATCTCTGATCATTGCAGATAGCCTGTTGCCAGTCTGAATTTAATTTCTTTGAAGGTGACCTGTTTCCCCCTCTTTGAGTGCTTTCTGGATCTTTTTTTTCCCTTAGTGCATCTAATTTTATCTTGCTTATCTTTCAATATACTCTTTCAATCTGAAGATTTATGGCTATCTTAGCTTTGGCATATTTTCTTCAACACTTTCTATAATAACTTCTATCCTTGCATTTTCTCTGGGTCTCTTTTTGGAACTCTTCTAGGTTAAATCTTGAACCTGAATTGGACCTCTAGGTTTTTTATATTTTCTCTTTATTTTTTGTCTTTCTCTTTTTTCTAATATCATATTTTCAGTTTGGCAAGCATATTTTTAATTTCCAGGTGCTCTTTCTTGTTCTCTAATTGCTCCTTATTTATAGCATCTTGTTTTTACTTTAGGTACTTATTGTCTTCTAGAATATCTCTGAGAATATTAATTAAAGGTTTGAAAAATTCTTTTTCTGTTACCCAAATTGGTTCTTGTGAGGTCAGCTTTTATTTTTGCTTCTTCTGGTTTTCTTCTATTTTATGTAGCTGATTTCCTTTGTGTGTCTAGTGATGTGGTGGTGCTTTTTTATATTTAAAAAAAGAGGAATTAGACTGATTTTTTTCTAGATGTGTTTCCTCTACTATTATATATAGGGCTGTTTTCCTGCTAGTTAACTGCCCAGAAAGGAGAAGAGGCTGACAGGAAGTTCTGTGTTCATCAGTAGAGCTTGCTAAACAGGGAGCTTCCCATTACAATGAAAGGTTAGGGTGCCAGAGAGGGGAGGGCTTTGCCTGGGCTGCTACACTCACCCTAGCATCAGTTTATCAGTATTTACTTAAAAGCTATTATCTGTTGATTGTCTTCTTCCCATTTCTCTTAGCTGTTATGGCTTTATACATTAAAAAATTATTTACTGCTCTTTTTGTGTATTATAAGGGAGGGGGGAAAATGTTCTGCCATTTTAAACCAGAGCTTCATTCTCTCTTTTCTAAATTATTTCCTACTCTTTCTAAATGGTCATCTTCCACTGTATTTAGATTGATTTCTTTACTGTCTCATGGATACACCCAACTAGCATCCACCTTCATGCCCTCAGTTATTGTGTTCTCTTTTCCAGAAACTTCCTTCTTCTCTTCCCTCTCTTCTCCCAACATTTGAAGCTAATTTAAGCAGACTGCCTCCATGAATTCCATCTGTT
Organism: Tapirus indicus; assembly: GCA_031878705.1. NCBI lineage: Eukaryota > Metazoa > Chordata > Mammalia > Perissodactyla > Tapiridae > Tapirus > Tapirus indicus. Next base: position 22,143,327 of record CM062931.1, on the reverse strand, counting down.
TTATGCAGCTTTCATTGACCTCCATTTTGCCTTATTACTATACCACTCAACACCTATGATTCCCAGTTCAGCTCTTAATTATACACTGTAGTATTGCTCACTCTTGTTTCAGATGTTTATTATTATGTTGATAAGTATTAAAAACTCTTTGGGGACAAGTATATTTTTCTCTATCCTTCAAAACACAGAGCACAGTATACATACCTAGTAGATATTCAATAAGTATTTGTAATTGATTAACTTCCCTACTATTTGTGAGAAAGGAGGTATATAACACCTTATATTTCTTTTTTCTGGGAACAGTAGGAGGCCTATCTTTGAATTGGAAGCTGAATTGGGGATGCTCCGTTTCAAGCAGAAGAAATGCTGATTCTTCTACACTAATGAAAAAACTTAAGTTATATAGCATAAAAATCTGCAGAAAGCAATGGCAATAGACAGATGGCAATGGCAATAGATAGAGTTGAAGCAATTGAGGCAAGAGTGGTTTGGGAAAAAGCAAAGTAGCAGAATGTGATTTAAAAATAGACTTTATAGTCTAGAATTTCCACAACATTGCTAACAGTGAGTTCTTGCTACATCACTAACAGTGTACTCTTCAATAAAAAAGAAAGAGGTCTACTGGTAGAATAAGAGCAAAAGAATTAGAAGTAATATGCTTCTGGTAGTTATTAGTGCTGTTCACCAAATATATCTGCTTCACCACCCTTCTGGGCATGTGCTAAGTTTGTACTGCCTGATCCAGCAAAGTTAGGAGTAGCCACGTGACCTGCTTTGGCCAAAGAAATGAGAGTGGGAGTGATGTCACCTCCAGATGGAAGCTTTAAAAGTCAGTGAGGGATTTGCCATATTCCTGTTTTCTACTTCAGTGATCATGGAAGCATGTGATACTCCATAATTCTGAATTCCTGAAAGTCCATAGTGAGCAGTCTCGCTGCAGACCTGTGGTGGAAATATAGTGTGGGTGAGAGATAAATCTTTGTTGTTTAAGCCACTGACTATAAATTATTGCTGTCCAGTGTCAGCAAACTACAGCAGCCAGTTGCCTGAGTTGGTAAAGTTTTATTGGAACACAGCCATGCACATTTATTTATGTATTGTCTATGGCTGCTTTCATGCTACAAGTGAGTCGACTAATTGCAACAGAGACTGCATGGCCTGCAAAGCAAAAATATTTACTATCACCCTTTAAGAAAAAGTTTGTTGATCTCTGAGCTAGTCTATCCTTACTATGATAGAACTGGAGGTCTTTCATAAGTGCCCTTATATGACAACCTTCTGTTTTGTACACACAAAAAAGATGTATATAGTAGCCAGCCTCCCAGGTGACCCCAATGATTCCCATTTCTTGGTATTCACACCATCGTGCAGTTCCTTCCCACACTGAATAGGGCTGACTTGCATAACCAATGTGGAAGTGATGGAGTGTGACTTCCAATCGAGGTCATAAAAGACATTGTGGCTTCCATCTCCCTCTCTCAGAGATCACTCACTCTGGGGGAAGCCAGCTATCATGTTCTGAGGACGCTCAAGAAGCCCTATGTAGAAGCCCACGTGGTGAGAAACCGAGGCCTCCTGCCACCAGTCATATGCATCAAGACTTCAGATGACTGCAGCCTTGGCCAACATCTTGACTGAAATGTCATTGAGCCCAAATCACCCAGTCAAGCTGCTCCTGAATTTCTGACCCACAGAAATTATGAGATAATAAATGTTTGTTTTAAACCACTCAGTTTTGAGGTAATTTGTTATGCAGAAATAGATAATGCACTGTTCAAATGAAAAAATGTACCAATACTACTCTGTTTATCTGTGTATGTATTTGCACACAGGATTTTTATACACACACACACACACATACACAAAAACATGCATTATTTTATTTTATTACTGGACAAAGAATTTATGTACTTCCATAATTAGAGTACACTTGTGTGAATATACTACCTACCTGTGGAAGAAATTATTATACATGTATACATCTTTCCCATTCCCTTTTCAACAACTAATCTTTGTGGAATAGAGGGTGAAGTGTGTTCTGAGAAGGAAGGAAAAAAAATTCCCCAAATATTTAAATTCTCCTTGATATATTAACTACTCAAATTTGCCTTCTTTGTATGTGGGAGTAGGGTAGAATGAAGCAAATTCTCCATATTTTAACATATTATTTTATCAATATTTTAACATATCATTTCAAATGGTGACAATGTATTTCTAACAAAAGTGTCAGAAGCCAGATTTTTCCAATTGACTATGATAACCTTCCTAGATACATTAAATGGAATAGTTAGTAATAACATTTTGAATTGTGGGAGTGACATATGGAATCAAGAAAGATCTTTGAAATAAAATTAAGAAATAGTCAAGAAGCAAAAGTCAGTGGGAACCAGGGATCAAGGAAAACTAAATGAAAATGTTTTTGATGGCATTTGCTTTTTCTTTTACAATTTGAGACTAACAGGCGAAGATAATAGGTAAAAATTCCTTCTCAAATGGTATCAACAGATTTGTTTGGACAGCAGGCTATACATCTGTAAACCCAAAGTGTAAACAGAAGAGGCTAAGTAAAATTTTTGGATAATGCTGGTAGGTATAAAGCCTAAGTGGAAAAGAAAAAAGGAAAGTTAGGAGAGAGAAAGAAAGAAAGCGAGGAAAGAAGAGGTTAAAAAATAAAGAAAATACACAGCTGGGTGTAAGTACTCACCTGCCTATTCATCTGATTCTTAACTGTGTTCCAAACTTGGGGACAATGCTGAGTACCTTGCCAAGTCTCATTTTCCAAGCCTATAACTTGCTTTAGTGCTTCAGAAAATATTCAACTATCAGCCTGCAAAGGGACTGACCTCCACAGTTTGGGCCTACATGAAATGAGGGTTAGACTAGAGGAGAAATTAACAAACCATCTCCTTGCCTGAGAAAGGCTAAGCAGAGCCATCAAAACAAATATAGTTTCTCCTTTTAATATCCTTTTTGTTTAGTAACCATGGGACTCTGTTGTGGATGGCAGGTCTGTATGTGCTAGAGTATGTGCTGTGAATAATCACTATTGGACTGTGAAAACTTTATTGCCTATATTATCATAGTTATTTTACACGGTAAACCTGTAAGGTTGAAATCTGGAGATCAGGCCCCTGGTGCTGCTTTTAGGCTCAAACTACAGAGTATCAGAAGTAGTTCTCCAGGCCTGTATGGTCTCTGTTTTGTGTAGATGTTTTTCTGCTGATTAAACTGTACAACATAAATATGACCAAAAATCAGGACTGTCTGATAAACTAAAGAAGGGATAAAATATTTGAGAATTCCTGAAAAATCTAGTATGTTTGCTGGCCATAAATATGAGGGGCAGTGGTGTAAGAGGAAATCAGATTTTTGTAAGAGAATGTGTGTTCAGACAAGGGATATTTCAAAGGTAAAAGAGAAGGTTGGTTCTTTTTAGAATAGTGAAGAACAGTTGTCAAATACTTTATTGGCTATCTTATTGTCATACAGTTAGGCTGTGTAAGCATATGCTTGAGCAATCATTTCTTAACTTGGAATAAATGCAGAAGAGTTGGTTCGCCTAGAGGTTGGGAGGTGAACCTTGGAGCCATCTGGATTCTGTTTCTTCAGAGAGGCAGTTGGCACAAAACCTTTATAGCGTGTTACCTTATTAAAAATGTAAACTTCTGCAGTGATATCTGTATTTCACCCAAGAAAATGACACACAATGTATCTAATGGTGCAATTTAAACCTGTAAGGGGAAATTAAGCAGGCATTTTGAGTCACGGTGCTACCATCATCACTTCACAAATCTCATTGTGTTTGAAGCAGCCTAACTCCAAAGAAGTCATTTCTAACATAATTAAGTGGACTTTTTCATAGTTAACAAAGCTAAATCTTAAGTGAGTTCTCTCTGACTTTGATCTGAATTTCATCGAGGAATGTTATGGTCATGGCTTTTAAAAAATTTATTGCCTTGGATTATCCTTTCCAAGTTGCAGAGAAAATTGAGCTAGAAGTGTTTTTTCTTCCTCAAAGGCACATTGCCACTATTTGTTGGCTCATCTCACTAAGGCCTCTCACAGACCCACAGCACACATCATTGTAGGATTTATTCAGCCTGTGACCAGGTATCTCCAATTCTGTTTCATAGTAGCTGAAACTAAAATCTTCATTTTTTTTGTACCTCAACATCTGCTCCATCCTGTTTTTTCATGATTATTATAGTAATGTAAAAATGTTTGAATGGTTTCTTAGATAAGACACCAAAAGCACAAGTAACAAAAGAAAAAACAGATAAATTGGACTACATCAAAATTAAAAACTTTTCTGCTGCAAAGAACACCACTAAGAAAGTGAAAAGACAACCCACAAAATGGGAGAGAATACTTGGAAATCATGTATCTGATAACAGGTGTGTACCTAGACTAAATGCTTGACTATTAATCATTAGGGAACGGCAAATCAAAACCACCAAGAGATACTTCACACCCACTAGGATGGCTATAATCAAAAAGACAGATAATAACAAAAATGTAGAGAAATCAGAGCCTTCATATACTGCTGGTGGGAATGTAAAATGGTGCCACCATTCTGGAAAACAGTCTGACAGTTTCTCAAACGGTTAAAGGTAGAGTTAAGGTTTGGTCCCACTAACTCTACTCCTAGGTTCAATTCAGTTCTCACCCAAGAGAATTGAAAACATATGTCTGCACAAACACTTTTATACAAATGCTCATAGCAGCATTATTCATAATAGCCAAAAAGCAGAAACAACCTAAATGCCCATCAACTGATGAATGAACAAATACGAATATCCATACAATGGATTATTATTCAGCAATAGAAAAGAATTATGCACTGAAACATGCTACAATGTAGATAAACCTTGAAAACATTATGCTAAGAAGACAGTCACAAAGACCAGTACTGTGTGATTCCATGTATATGAAATGTCCAGAAAAGGCAAATCTATAGAAACAGAATGGATTAGCAGTTGCCTAAGGCTGGGGAGGAGGATGAAGAGGAGTGACTGCAAATGTGTACAAGGTTTCTTGTTTTGGTGATGAAAATGTTCTCAAATTGTGGTGATGGTTGCACAACTCTGTGAATATACTAAAAACCACTGAATTGTACACTTTAAATAGTTAAATTTTATGTTTCGTGAATTATCTTTCTAGTAAAGCTGTTATTAAAAAAAAAAAAACTTCCAGGGAGATGATCATGGATACAAATTAAGACCAGATCAAGAAGGTATGAACCAGTGCTAATTTTTTATATATCTTTTTTTAACCAGTCATAAACACCTGAAATCTTCAATTTTACCCTTGAGTTTTCCGCACAACTATCATTACGCGATTGTGAAAATCAATCAGGAAAGCAACCGTAAAATGCTGGTTTTCTCTTTCAAGGTTAGCAATAATTTGGAAACCTCAGGAATCTCATCCTTTACTTCTGGACAACAATTTATGTTGAAGGGTGGGTCCCAATTATTCTTTTGGCTCACGCGTGAAAAAATTGTTATTACAGGTAATCTATTTTGATTTTACTAAGTGAAGAGTAGTCATCTGGGGACCCAACAGACTTGTAAAATTTCATCAAAGAGGCTCATAAAGGACATTAGGCTTTGCTTTTGTCGAGTTGACCTTTGGCTGATTACTCACTTATATAACCGCGTTTTTATCAGCACATTAGAGCCCTGAAAAATAGGACTCAAAAGCTCTTTGGTGTCAAGGACGTGTGATTCAGCGGCAAGCTTACTTATGAAGTAAGCTCTTCCTATTTTGAGGAACATGGAGAACCACACACGGCACAGGACCTACGTCTGAGGTCCTGAAGGATCCCAACAGAAATTGTGTTCTGCAAGTTGGGGGTTAAAAATCCACGTGGCCGGTTCGGCTGTTTTTCTTCTAAGTCACAGCAGCAACGCTCCAACGGCGCCCGATCTTCTTCAGAGCTTGAGGACCGCCCTCCCTACCTGCGCACGTGGCGAGGTGCGGACCAGAAAGCCACGCGGGACCAACGTGAGACACTTTTTGCTGCACGCTGTTTCAATTCCTGGCGTTGGAAATGAATTCTCGGCTTGTCGCTGCAAGATACCGCGAGGCAGACCCCAGAAGGATTACCAATCAGCGGGACAGACATAAAACCACAATGATGTGAAATGAGAATCTTCCCCCAACCTGCCAACACACACTTTCCTTTTCCTCCTTCCCTCCGCCCCCACCTTCTCCTACTCTCCGCCCACTCTCCGCGCGCGAGCTCCGCCCCGTCCCGCGCCCAGCCGGAGTCTGAGAGGCTGAGGAGACCCGGGAAGACCGAGTCCATCCGGGTGCTTTGTCCGCGAGGACATAAGGGCGTGGTTTTATGACGCCCATGGGGGGGGGGGCGAAGAGCCGACTCGGGAGACTGGAACCTCCTGACGGAGAGGGGCGGAGGGAGTATGGGTTTGCCTCTTTCCACGCCCCATGGAGAGTCCATACTAGACAAGAGGGGAGTGTTTATTCTCAAACTCCCCGTTGAGGTGGAAACGCCAACTAAAAAGTTTAACTTCAAAGACTCGCCCTTTTAAAATCTAGTTCACACCCTCTCCTCCTGCTCTTCTCTCCTCTCCTTGAAAACCGTGAAAACCTTCCCGGCTCCAGTCTTTTCTCCCCCCTTATTTCTGTGCAGATGGTAGAGGCCTACGGGGTGCGCAGCCGCTGAGAGTTCGGGGCGGTGCCGGTGAGGGGCGGGTGACGCAGAGGCCGTCGCTGCCATTTTAAGTTGTTTGTTCTCGCTTCTCTTCTCAAACGCGACTCTGCCCCGGACCCGGGAGGCGCCCGAGGCCGCCGCCGCTTCCGCACCACCGGTGGGGGGGAACGAGGCTGTGCCACCGCGGACGCTCACCCTCCGCTTCGGCTTTTCCCCCCTGCGGGTCTCCTCGACCTTCTTTCCTGAGAGCCGGAACCCGACCGTGGGGGGAAGAAAGACTCAAGAGCAGATGCTTGAACTGAAATAACTTTATTTTGGGGGGTTTACTTCGCTGACAGACTCCTTAGCGCAGGGCTCCCCTCCCCTCCCTCCCCTCCCCCTCCGCCACCAGTACCGATCCTATTCCTCCTCTTTCTCCTTGTTTTTCCTCTTTTTCTCTTTCTCTTGTCGCCGCTGTCTCCGCGTCCTTCCCTCCGCCGCCGCCCGGGGCGCCGAGCCAGACTATGGGTCCCAGGTGGGGGCTGAGCGGCGGCAGCAGCGCGGGCGGTCCGGTCACAGTGCGCACTGCAGCGGGGATGGAGGGGCTCAGTTGGCTGGTGGTTTTCTCTTGACATGGCTCCTGCTCGTGCTGCGAGCAGCGCCCCCGCCGCCGCCGCCTCTTCCGCCGCCGCCACCGCTCCGCCCGCAGGCTGCGGCTAGAGGGCCCGAACCCCGCCCGAGAGTCGGTCCGTGAGTCCCGGTCTCCGCGGGGACAGGGAGGGGATTTCCCCGTCACCCAGCCCCGCCCCAGTTGCCTCCATTCCACTCCTTTGCTCCCTCGGGAAACAAACTAATGACCCCGCCCTGAACAACCGAAACTCGGGAAACATGGTCTGTTCAATCTGAGCGAGAGCTAATCCGGAATCCGGGAACTTAATTTTTTTGGGGTGAGGTGGGGTGGGCATACTTTCAAAAGTAATTAATATTAACACAACTATTTTCTTTTCTTCCCCACTGACCCTTCCCATTTACCCACTCCCGCCTACTCTACCCGGGCGGGAATTGTTTCCACGATGAAATGAGTGAAAACCTGAGTGATCCTGTGTCTCCCGTGGTGCGAGTGAGTCGCTGCCGCTGAAGGCAAAGGGTGGGGGTGGGACGTGGGGGGTGGAACGCAGGTGGTCCCCAGGCACTGTCTGGGATTTGGGAGAAGAACCCGCCACCTTTGCCTCAGCAATGCTCGTAAGAAGATAAGTCGCACTCCCCACGATCTTGAACGGGGGCAGGTTCATAGGGAAGGCTCCCTCGGGGAATGTAGGACTCATTGCAGGGCTGGGGGTGTTGGGATCCCGGGCATTAATTAGGTCTAACCACAGAGCCGGAATAATTACTATATTGTATTATATAGCCGCTCTCTCTCTGCCATCATGATTCTCCTTGGCAGCAGCATTAGCAGCCGCCTGAGGGTGAAAATGTGGGTAATGGGGAAGTTGGTAATGACTCCGCTGTTTTTTCTCATGGCTCCTTTGGGCAACAGCTGTCCGCCCCCGGTATACACTGTAGTTGATTGCAGGGAAACCCTGTACCTCTCCCCTTCCTTCTCTACCGATTTTGCACTTTTCTCTTTGCTCACCACCAAGTGTAATCAATAACAAGCACTGACAATACATAGCAATAGTGAAATCTGAAATAACTAAGAATTAGGTACTACAGCCATGGATCTGGCTGGGTAAAATCCAATTGGATATTTCAGTTTCATTCACCTACCCTGTTTTGGTGTTTGGGGGTTTTTTTGGTGGTTTCCTTTTTTATTTTCTTTGCTTTTTGGTATTTAGAAAGCGAGGATCACACTCCCCCCTCCAAGTTCCTTTTCATAATCCCTTCTCTAAAAAAGGGGGGGGAAAAATCTGAATGGATTCTAAGGATTGGACTGGTGTCAGCTGTGTTTTATTGCACACCTAAATCCTGATAATAGGCTTTTCATATCCCTCCCCACCAAACCTTTACTTTGGCTGTTAAGCCAAATGTGTTTTCCAAAAAGTTAGTTCAAGTATTTTCCTCTTTCTTTCCTCCCCTTCCTTTTTCCCATCCATCCCAAACGTTATTGTCCAAACATGACTGGACAGCAGCTTTTGTTTCTTGACCCTGTAATATGACAGTCTGCTAATATTGCCTGAAGGTGCAGTTTGGGGGTTACAGTTGTGATTTTAGCTATTCAATCATATTAGCAGGAAAAAAATGACTTGTTTCTGTTGTACTTGAGTCTTAAGAAAAAGTGCCCATAGTTTAGTGACAATTTCCAAAGGCTTTAGTACCATCTCTATTTCAAAATGGGGGACCCAAACTCCCGGAAGAAACAAGCTCTGAACAGACTACGTGCTCAGCTTAGAAAGAAAAAAGAATCTCTAGCTGACCAGTTTGACTTCAAGATGTATGTTGCCTTTGTATTCAAGGAGAAGGTAATTTAAAGTTCTTAATGTCAATTAGCACAAGTGGTTTTTGTAAGTTATATTAAGTTATCTGTTAGCCTTAAATAATTGAAAATTAAAGAGTGGTTACATAAGTCTACATTGGATGCTTTTAACTTTCATCCTTATGGGTAATAACTGAATGGAAGGCTTGAGTACTCATTGCTTTGGAAATATTAATTGTAAAGGTTAGTAGGGTCCACTTTTAGTTAACATGGGGTGGGCAACATAGTGAAACTTTTGTTTACGTTTCACAGTGTATTTCATTTATGTTGAGCTATATAGAGAACTTTATAACTGAATTTAAAGATCACCTAATGTAAAGTAAAAAGAATGTGTGAAAGTAAGTTAGAATCAAAATGTTTATAATGCTTAAATGGGTCTGTTTCTTCAAATCCGTGCTGTAGGTATCTTTTCTCATGGTACATTTAGTGAAATAGAATACACTTTAATTTTTAGGAGCAATAAATACTGTGATGGCTAATTTGTGTTTAGAAGTGTGAGTTATTAAAATTCAAAATGACCTAAAGAGGAAGTTTAGATTTTTTTTGGTCTTAATCAGAATTAATTGCACAGTTAAATAGCAAATGGTGACTGTGAGTAGTGAAGGAGAACATAATAAAAGCAGTATTTTTTTGCAACTTAAAAAAATGGACAGTGTCTTTGATATTCTTTGACATGAGATTAGGTTATGAATGCAAGGAAGTACTTCGATGTTTTGCATGTAAATTGTGAGTCAATTTCAGCTTAGAAATAGAATCTTAGTGTGGTATCTATTTAATATTTGGAAGTTTCCCAGGTTTATACCCCCACTCTAAACTCTTAAAGGTTGTTAGTATTTAAGAATGCTCTTAACTGCTGCTAGAGTATAGCATTGTAAAGTGGTTTCACAAGTGATTTGTTCGGAAGTGATTGTCCTGAGATTGGGTAGTACTTGGGTAGTACCAAGAATTTAGTTTTTTATTTTCTGTTAATAAGTTGACAGCAGAATCAATGAGATCAGATTTTAGTTGAAGATATGTAGGTTCACTGGAAATAAATCCCAGATACAAGTGGTGAGAATAGATCTTTGTATTTAATCTATAAGATGCCCCAAATTCTACCATCTAGTTCTTTAACATCTATGAAAACTTGTTTATATTCTGTGAACGACAGTATCCAGGCAATTGTCCTGAGTAGTTCATGAATTTTATAACCTAAATTGATGAGTACTTAGTCTCAACTAAATTTGAAACTCAATTTGGCAGACTTTTTTTCTTTCAAATATCGACACTTGTAGTTATATAATACCCAGAAGGAGTAATGGAAATTGACCCTTTTAAGGAGTAAAACAGTTAATTTGTCTGAATAGCTTTGTTTTTAAATTGCTGAGATTTTAATTTAGCTGTATGTAGAACCAGTTAAATGAAATTACATGGAGTAAATCACTGTTTTTTTAGATGTTAGGGGTGTGTAGTGTTTGTTTCTCACAGCATTTAAGAAATATTGTCTAAAATAAGTAGTTGTTATGGATACCTAATGCTATGAAATCATGCACTTCAACAGTCTGATACTAGCCTGTTTGTGTGTGGTTGGGGGAAGAACAGATTTGAAAATACGTGTTTTCAGTACAAAAATTACTGCTGTAATTTTTGCTAGGTTAGGATCAAGATAGATGACACTGTAATGAACTGGATGTTAAAAGATAATGTGCTACCTGTGAGTTAATACACCTTTTTTTTTCTTTTAGAAGAAAAAATCAGCACTTTTTGAAGTGTCTGAGGTTATACCAGTCATGACAAATAATTATGAAGAAAATATTCTGAAAGGTGTGCGAGATTCCAGCTATTCCTTGGAAAGTTCCATAGAGCTTTTACAGAAGGATGTGGTACAGCTCCACGCTCCTCGATACCAGTCTATGAGAAGAGTAAGTTCTATTTTTAAGGTTGTTTGGTAAGTTTTTGTGAGTTAAGCTTCCATTTTTTTTCTCCCGAAGACTAGTAGTTATGGTCATGAATTTCTTTAAAAGTTGACTTCAAATAAAACATGGATAACTTATGTGGTATTTTGCTGATAATGGTGTACATTATTGCTGTGAATAATGTTTTATATTTCTGTTCATTGGGTTTTCCTTTTTGGGGAGAACTGAAACAGGCCCCTTAGAACTAAGAAACTTAAAGTAGAGGGTATTATTGCTGCCAGCCTTCTAAACTTCTGCAACTCATTGGGAGTTAGTCTGGGCATACTTGAACAAGAGATCCCCACAATTAGTGGGTTAGGGGAAGGCTGGAGATAACCATATACTGGTCTGGAAGAGGTTTATTGGCCTTTGAAAATTAATATGCTGGACTATGATAATAAGAGGAACAAGAATGAGAAAAGTAGTTTTCTGTCAGCGTATAACAAAAATAGCATTTCAGCTGTAATAAGAAGGTAGTGATTCATATTAGAATTTCCAAGACACCTTTGCTCAAATAGGTTCTGATTTTGAAAAGTGGAAATAAAGGTGCAGGGACTTAAAAAAAAAAAAATCAGCTTAGTTGGAGTTTTCACCATACACTGATGAATTTAGATCTTGATGTGGGGGACATTGGACTGAGTGGCTGTGGACTCTACAAGATAAAAGTTAGACTTAGGTCATGAGCTATTCAGATTATGTACTGTCCTATTACGATTTCCTTTTAAGATATAAAATGATTTATAGTGAACCTTTTGCATTAGCAAAATGTTTCTGAAGTCAAACCCTATAATTTGTGACATTGCTTGTTACAGATTTGTTTCTTTGAAAGTAATTTTTTTTTTGGTCATTTTATAGGATGTGATTGGCTGTACTCAGGAGATGGATTTTATTCTTTGGCCTCGGAATGATATTGAGAAAATTGTCTGTCTCCTGTTTTCTAGGTGGAAGGAATCTGATGAGCCTTTTAGGCCTGTTCAGGTATTTTATTCTGAAATAAGTTGTGGTGAGTGCTTAAATAAGTGAAAACTCCTTGAATAGGGTCTAACTTAAGAAAGTCTTTGGGAATATGCTTTCTTCTTTTTTTAAGTTTATTTTTTATTGAGGTAACATGGGTTTATAATATAAATTTCAGGTGTGCATCATTATATTTTGATTTCTGTGTATACTACACCCAAAGACTAATTACTATCTGTCACCGTACACGTGGGCTGTATTACTCCTTTTGCCTCCCCCCTCCCTCTGGTAACCACCAATCTAGTCTTTGTATCTATGTGTGTGTTGTCATTGTTGTGAATATGCTTTCTAATAAGTTTTATTTCATGAATACCCCTTGTCCTTTTTCAATATTGTAATGCAAGAAGAGAAAGCATTTGACTTTTAGAATCTCTTGAGAAGGAAACAATTCTGACTAGCCAGTGTGTTTTTGAAATTATGGTCAGAGACATTTGTTGATTTATAGAGGGGCCCATAGATGAACTTCAGAAGATCTCTTCCCCTGTACCACACAGTCCTAAAATAGAATCATGTGCCACACAACGATGTTTCAGTAAACCCCAGACCATGTATACGATGGTGGTCCCATAAGATTAGTACTATATAACCTAGGTGTGTGGTAGGTTTGTGTAAGTACACTCGATGACATTCTTACAATGCCGAAATCGCCTAATGATTCATTTCTCAGAATGTATTCTCGTCCTTAAGTGATGCACAACTGTAGTATACCTAACCATTCTGGTTCTCAGAGGAAACTGATCTAAGAAACCGTTTTCTAGAAGTTGATTTGTATATAAGACTGTACAGGAGAGAAATAAATTTAGTAGTGGTTCTTAATTAACCTTCCTTTACATCTTGTTAACTTTTGACTTATTTGTCATTTGATGTACTTGACCGTTTCTAGTGTTTATTTAAGGGCATTTACCCAGGTATTTATGATTCTAATTTTATTTGTAGAATATTTATATGCATATATTTCCATAATTTTCTACAATGAGCATACTTTTATTTTACAATCAGAAAAACAAATAATGACATTTAAAGACGCATTTTAATTATACTAAACTAAATATTAGAAGGCTTTTTTTAAGCTAATGCTTAGGGATATGAAAATTGTCACTGAAAAAATTTTGCATTTATCCATTAGTATGAAGTATTTTTCCTGTGCTTTTGTGTGTGATAGACAAGTTGGTATACTCCTCCTTTCTCCATGGTAATGTTGCTACACATCAGTTCTAATAAATTATCATTCCTTTTTCTAAGGTTCATTTGACAGTAACAGGTTATAAAGATAATGCATAGGCTAAATACAGGTAAAAGTATGGTGTCATACATTACGTCGTCTTTTAACGGATAATATTTGACTAATATGAATGTGCTGGAGAATATAAGTTGACTATGAAAGGCAAGAAGACAGGAATGGGAAAGGTATGTTTATAGTTATCAGAGCAGGTTTTACACTCCAACTGTAACTGTTCTCCAGAAGCACTTTTAGGGTTTTTGTTTTTTAATTCAGAAATTGCCATTGAAAAAATTTAGGTCCACTTATCACAGTATGTTTTTGAATTTCTGGTATCCTGTCTTTCCCTCTGAGACCTTATTTGGAATAATTGTGCTAAAAGAGTCTTGTTTCCAGTTAAGTGCTACTTTTCTTTGAAATCTTGACTATTGAGTGTTGATTGTGTTAGGCTGACTCCTAAATACTTTATATACATTTAATCTCAGTCTTTACAATCACTAGGTAGATAAGAACCTCCTTTTGCCAAGAAAGAAACTGAGGCAGTTAGAGATTAGGTAAATAGCCAGCCCAAGGTCATGCAGATAAGTGGCAGTCAAGACATAAGTCTGAACTGACTGTAAAGCTTATGTGCTTTTAACTCACCACCCTGTACTGTGGGAAGTTCCCTGTATTAAATAAAACCTTAAATTATGGACTGAATATAAGCAGTAAGATATAGGTGTAATATCTTGTGATTTTAAAATTCAACCACAGAAATAAGTTAACAATGTACAAACGAATTTACTTCCCTGATGTAATTTAAAATATATGAATATCCTGAATGAGAAGCCTTAAATAAAAATGACTTTGTTCTTTCTCAAGGTAAATGAGAAAAGGAAAGGTAAATTTTAACTTCCAAACTTTCTTTTTTGACTCTTGAAGCACTTTAAACTCTGAATACTTCAGTAGTGAGATTTAATAGGAACCAGAGTAAAGATTGTTTTTCAATATTTGAGTTCCCACTATATTCAGAGTACTGTGAATTACTGGGAGGTACTTTTAAAATATGTTTTTTATTTCCTTTTCATCCCTAAGGCTTCATCAACCTAATGTTTCAGGTTAGCTCTTCATCACACTCTTAAAATATTTCATTACGTTTCTTCTGGGAATGCTGCTTTTGTGCTGCTTATTAGAGTTTTCTATTTGGTATGGATCATTCCTTCCCAAATCTTCGGTTATTCAATAGGATAGAATTGAAATGCCATAGAATTATATGGAAGGCCTTTTTTAGTCACTCAAATCTCTTTTCAGTGTAATACTTTACTGGCCTCTCCCATCCACTCTGGTATTTGTCACTGAAATGCTAGAAGCTTTCTTAATTGAACAGTATGTTGATTTTGACACATTTGTGTTTGTGTAGGTTCTGTTTTCCTAGAATGGCATTTTCCAAATACTTACATTACTACTTTCCCCAGGGAAAATTACCATCATCTTCAAGGCTCAATCCAAAGTCAGCTGCTAATACTGTTAATTATTTCCCATCCTGTTAATTATTTCTTCCTTCCTCCCATAGGTAGCACTTTGACAATAAGAACCCATTTTAGGATTTTACAAATAACTACATCTTACTGTAGGAAAGATTTAAAGCAAGTTAAGTTTTGTATTTGCATGTGCTTGTCCCCTTCAGCAGTGTGTGAGCCCCTTACGGTTGAGATAATCTTATTCATATTTTTCAGTATCTTTTAACATGTTTTTCTTATACTGAGAGTTCATTAAGTATTTGAATTGTGCACTGGTACAATTCAGTATTACGTTTTATGTATAATGGTATGTAGGGATACCATATCATATTTTATGTTAACGACTTGATAAGAAAATCTTCTGGGTGGTAAAATCCTAGCTAACAGGAACTGATGGTTTTTCCGTGTTAGTATTTCTTGCTGTCTTTGACATAGTAAGAGAATAAAGATTGTTTGAACCAAATGGACTAACAATCATTTTACAATTCAGTGTTATCAAAATATCAGATTGTTTAAGGTTTCTAGGTTTCTGGAATTTTCTGTAAGGCTGATCTTTTCACCCAGCGTTTGGCCTCTTCACAGACATTTTGTGGGAGGATGGAGTTGATCTTCCTCATGTTAAAAGATTAAAAGAATGTTTTAACTTAATTGGTAACAGTCCTTCATAACGTAAATTTTTTTTTTAATAATCTGAAAAAATGCACATAAAAACATGTTTTTAAAAATTTTGAGGGATTCATATATCCTCAGAAGCCTGTCTCTGTGAGCACTGGAACTATATTTGAGGTATGGGCTTTACGTTTCATTCAGTTGTCTTAACTGACCTGATGGGTTAGAGCCCATCTATTTTATAGGTGAGGAAGCTGAAATTTAGAAAAGTTAAAGGATTTGCTTGCATAGGTCACACAAGTATTGAGATGTGCAACTGGGATTGGAATAAATAGATTTCTTTCCAAGAGTCATCCATAGTGTTTCTTTATTATAATAGGAGGGAGGTGCCATTGGGTTTAATTAAAGTACTAAGGTGGGAGTTTTGGGCCGAGTACGTTTGCAAATCTTACTTTGTGAAATTTGGCTTAAAATCATTGAGTATTAGGATTTAGTCACTTTGGTGCAGTTTTTCCTAAAGGTCAAATTATATAATGGAGTGTTATCGAGTAGAACTTTCTGTGATGAAGGAAATGTTGTCCATCTCAAGAGACTATTCAAAATGGTGGCCACCGGCCACATGTGACTATTGAGCATTTGAAATGTGTTACTGAAGAACTGAATTTTATTGCATGTAATTAATTTAAATTTAAGTAGTCACTCTGGGCTGCCATATTGGACAGCACAACTATATGCATATGGGTGCAGTAGATGTTTCAGGTGGTGGAACTTGTTTGTGGTTACATATAAATGTTTGTATTTCTTAATTAGGCCAAATTTGAGTTTCATCACGGTGACTATGAAAAACAGTTTCTGCATGTACTGAGCCGCAAGGACAAGACTGGAATTGTCGTCAACAATCCTAACCAGTCAGTGTTTCTCTTCATTGACAGACAGCACTTGCAGGTAAACTTTTTTTTTTATAATTACTTAACGGCTCCTTTAAAAAGCTTTTTGGGGGGCCGCCTGGTGGCGCAGCGGTTTAGTCCGCGCTTGGGAGCCCGGGGTTCGCGTGTTCGGATCCCGGGAGCCCGCCGACGCACTGCCTGTCAGCCATGCTGTGGCGGTGTCCCGCATAAAGTGGAGGAAGATGGGCACGATGTTAGCCCAGGGCCAGTCTTCCTCAGCAAAAAGGGGAGGATTGGCAACAGATGTTAGCTCAGGGCTGGTCTTCCCCACCAAAAAAAAAAAAAAGCTTTTTGGTCAGCAAGCTGTTTTCTGTATAAGTTACTTAACTCTGTTTTGCCCCTTCAACACTGCACTCTTTTTGAAGTTATTTAAAAAACAAGAAACAGATAGCCTGGGCCTCATCCTAGAGCAGTGGTTCCCAAACTTTGCTGCATATTAGAACTGCCTGGGGAGCTTTTAAAAATCATGATTCCAGTGTACAGTAGAGTTTGAGAGAAACTGCCCTAGAGCTTATCTACCTCACGTATGGTCAGCAGATTGACATCACCTGAGAACTTATTAAATATGTGGACTCTCACACCCTACTCCTGTCCAACTTAATCAGAATCTGCATTTTGAACAAAATCCTTGGGGGATTGGTAACACATAGTTTGAGAAGCACTGACCTTTTAAATAAAAATCTAAAGGGATGAGGCACATCTGTGTTTAAAAGATCCACATGTGTTTTAAATAGGCACTTCCAATTTTAAGTAGCAATCCAGGTATTCCAAATTAATTTTTATTATGTAAAATGTTATTTATTCTCATCAGCCTAAAATTGAATATCATCACTTAGAATTTATAATACTTTGTTATTAACCTTTAAAAATAGCATCATTTTGGGGGCTGGCCCAGTGGCATAGTGGTTAAGTTTGTGTGCTTCCCTTCGGCGGCTTGGGGTTTGCAGGTTCAGATCCCTGGTGTGAACCTACACACTGCTTATCAAGCCGTGCTGTGGCTGGCGTCCCACATAAAGCAGAGGAGGATGGGCACGGATGTTAGCCTAGGGCCAATCTTCCTCAGCAAAAAACAGGAGGATTGGCAACAGATGTTAGCTCAGGGCTAATCTTCCTCACCAAAAAAGTAAAAATAGCATCATTTTAAAATTTACCATTCTTTCAACAAATGAGTGCTTACTAAGTGCCAGGCACTGCAGCAATGAACAAGAGAGACAAAAATTCCTGTCCTTGTGTATTCATATTCCATTGTGGGAGACCCAGCAGTAGATAAGTAAAATATATAGTTAGATAATGATAAGTGCTAAGAGAAATGGGGGGATATATAAACTGTTGGATGTGAATTCTTAGATGATGTCACCAGAGAAGACCTCATTGAGAAGGTGGTTTACATAAAGACTTCAAGAGTATTTATTATATTAATTGCATTATAGAACATATGTTTATTTTTATTTAAGACAGTCTGTGCAAGGTACTAAAAAATAAGGTATGAATCATACTGCTACTTTCAAGGAGCTGATAGATTACTTTGGAAGATGAACTTAAGTAATTATGTATAGGTACAAATAAAAGAATTGTGGAAATTACAGAAGAAAGTTAATTTCACTGGAGGTATTTAATAAAACTAATAGAAAAACCGTATAACTTAGCTGGGGTTTCTTTTGTTTATATTGGGTTTCTTCTTTATCTTAGCTCTCATGTGGTGGATATTTTTAGGTTGACTTATTTTTGCCTGTAGTGTACTTTTATTTGTTGTGAAAATATTGAATAGCGGGATATTGACTTAAGGAATCCACAACATACATTTTTAGTCATAGAAGATTTAATAATGACTAGTATACTAGTGTAGAGATTTCATGTGAATATGTATGAGATCATTAATTCTATATAGAAATGACTAGTGATTTGAAGGAGTTACTTTGCTGAACAACTAGTAAATCATGTCCTCTTATGTATCAAGGTCAGAAGTTTTCTATGCTTTATGAAGCAAACAGCTTGAATCCTTTTAATGAAGAGAAAATTGTAAGCTCATAAGCTAAATTTGGTTTGTAGGTAGCGTGCCCAACAGTTTCGGTTTGTCTGGAATGTTCTAATTTTAGTACTGAAAGTCCCAAGTCCGAGGAACCCCTCAGTCCTGAGCAAACTGGGATGGTTGGTCACCCTCGTTGTAGGTGAATTTGGTCTTCAGTGCTCTTAGTCTCCTTCCACTCAGGTTCTGTTCTTGATCTCCATAAGCTAGAGATGTATTGCCATATTTGCATTATATAGAAGAATCAACCTCTGTTATTGGTTCATGGGGGGATTGATAGGATAGTGGCCAATACATATAGTATATTAGGTACCAGCCTATACTAAGAACTTTACATGAATTAGCTCATCTAATCCTCACAACAGTCCTCTGAGGTATAGATCTTATTGCTCCCATTTTATAGCTAAGGAAATCAAGAAATTAAGTAACTTAGTTGATCAGAATCATCTAGTAGAGATTTTGTACACTTTATCATAATATAAGATACATGATAAGAGCTAGAGCAAAGGATAATTTTGGATGGGCAAGTGGTATACAGGCACATGCCTTGAGCCTGTGGATTCTAATATACGTGTAGCCACTTAACTGGCTGTGAGATCTTAGACAAGTAACCTCTGTGAGCATGTTTTTTGTTAAATTGAGTAAATGGTATTAATAAGGTTGTTGTTACATTTATTTACTTGTTTTTGCAGAGGAAGATTCACCCTGAGCTAACATCTGTTGCCAGTCTTCCTCTGTTTTGTATGTGGGTTGCTGCTACAGCACAGCCACTGACCAATGGTGTAGGTCCATGCCCGGGAACTGAACCCAGGCCGCCAAAGTGGAGCATGCTGAGCTTAACCACTAGGCCAGAGGGCCAGCCCTGTTGTAACATTTAAAATGAAAAAAAAATGTGTGCATATGTATAGGTTAATTTACATATATAGACTGCTTCAGGCACTGGTGGTCTTTTTTCCTTTTGCCTTTTTTAGATTGCTATAGTGAAAAGAAGATGAACTTTGAAGGCAGGTCTGGGTTCAGATTTCATGTCCCATTTACTAGTAGCAGTTATTTGTGGAAGCACCTGGCACATGTTTGCCATGAGTTAGATGTTAAAATAGTAACTACTTTTTTAAAATAATACTTAGAGTTTGATTTATCTGATAATACTTTGGCTTTTTTCTAGTCCTTTACCCCAAGATATGCTTAAATCTTTTTTTTTCCACTTCTGATTTTCTCTCTAGCTTCTAGTCTCATGACATCTTCTGTCTTTATATATACAAACATGACTTCAAACCTCTCTTCAAATCTGCTTCCATGAAATGCCTTTATCCCTAATTTCTTTTAGCAAGTAGTCTATGGTTGACTTTCTTAACTTTTTTTTATTCTGCATAAATTCTCTAAACATTTGTTTAGTTTATAATCATGTTTACTCTGTTTTTCTGTATTTTGCATGGCAAGATTCTGTCTCCCTTACTAAGGTTCCTATGGGTAGGGACCGTAATTTATTCCCTTACTCTATATGCTTTGTTATTGTGTCCATAGGTGCTTAAAAATTGTGGGAGATTTTCATGTAAGAATTGGTTAGTTTTGTTAAAGTGTTAATTTATTAAGAATATTAAAATTTTTCCCCTTCCAGACTCCAAAAAACAAAGCTACAATCTTCAAGTTATGCAGCATCTGCCTCTACCTGCCACAGGAACAGCTTACCCACTGGGCAGTTGGCACCATAGAGGATCACCTCCATCCTTATATGCCAGAATAGAGTACTGACCAGCAAAATGGAGAAGATCAGAGAGTGCAGCAGCAGTTTTTTTCTTGTTTTCTTACCACTTTATTCTTTCAGAGTTTAAAGAAAATGGACTCATGCACAGAACACTGCATTTTGAAACTTTTTCATCCTGGATTTTTTTTTAATCATTTGTATCTCAGAACTTTACAAAAATTAGATGTCTTCTGCACGGACTGTGTGAAAGAAGATGCTTTGCATATTTGCTGCACTGCATCAGCATCTTAGTAAAAATGTGAAATGAAAGGACTCTTGTACACTGAAATGCTTAAATGTATCTGAAAGCACAAGGTGATACTCATTTTTGATGATCTTTCCATTTGTGCTGGTTTTTGCCTCTTTGACATCAGTATTTAGAGGGTGAGAAGTGAATGTAACAGGTATAAATAACATTTAAAAAACTTAATAGCTTTGCTATAATCACCGTTGTTCCAGAGCACTATCAGATTCATTCTAATGACCAGAAGTGGTTGTTAAGAGAAAGAAAATACAACCATGGGAAAGAAATCTTAAATGAAAAAAAGCATCTCATAGTAGGCATTCTTGCCTCATATTTTACTGGGCCATGTTTGTTTCCTGGTACTCATAAATATATATGTATTTTATTTCCAGATCTCTTTCCCCAAGTTGCTGTTGTAGAGTATTCTGCTGAGTGTGGATATAGTTTTACCCATTAAAGCAGATGTGGAGTCTGAAGTAGGTAAAGCAGCTATCTAACTGAGAAATACATTCATAGCTGCAGAAACCATGATAGGTAGAGGACTTTACTTTTTGGTTTTTGTTTTGTTTTGGTTTTTGGTTTTAAAGAGATTTTTATTACAAAGAAGAAAAATTCCAGTGAGTTGTGCAGAATTACTGGTTTCTGCACCATCCTAAAGAAAAACTTGAGGTTTTGGAGTAGGAAAAGTTACTAAAGTTGGGATCTTGAATTGTAAAAAACAACAACAACAAGAAAAGCAAAACCATTGAGTGTCAAAGTTCTAAAAGCAGAACTCATTTTGTGCAATGAACATAAGGAAAGACTACTGTATAGTTTTTTTCTTTTTTTTTTTTTTTTCTTTTAAATGAAGAAAAGCTTTGCTTAAGGGTTGTATACTTTTATTGGGGTAAATCTGAATGATCCTACTCCTTTGGAGTAAAACTTAGTGCTTACCGGTTTCCAATTGTATTTAGCTTCTGGTTGGAATTTGAAAAAATGAAAACCTAAATAAAATAGGTGAAAGTTCCCTGACTATTCAGGTGAATACACAAAACTTGAAGTGTTAACTTTTTTTTGCAAGTCACTGCATAGGTGTTTCTAATGACCTTAGGGGGTTATTTTATTTTCCATGGGTAAACAGTAAATTCAGAAGAAAAAAACCTGGCAGTTGGATTTGTAATTTCAACAAGAATAGGAATCAAGGACACTTTGTCAATTTTTAATAGTTACCAGCCTGTCCTTATGCCTTGCTTCATGGAAAAGAAAAAAAGATACTCTTATTTTCAAAATGCTTTCACGTTTTCTGATCAATCAAAATTTATTTGAAATGACACTTTGAATGTTTATCATGGCCTGGGACTGTTCTAAGCTTTTATCTTAATTTATCTAACAACGAGTGGGAACCAATGCAGAAGTTTAGTAACTTACCCAACCTCACATCATGAGTAGGAGAGGATTTAAACCAAGCTGTCTGGCTCTATAGAGTCCAAGCTGTTAACCATTTTACTATTTTGAATTATACTGTTACTTACATTCAACAAGTTGGGCATTTCAGCAGCCATTGGTTTGATTTTAGGTTTTTATTTTAGAATAAATTTAGAAAAGTTTTAAGAGTAATACAGAAAGCTCCTGTATAACCTTTACCCACATTTAGTCTTGAACATTTTGCCACATTTTTGTCTTTCTATATATATATTTACGTAGTTTGCTGCATACATCTTGATTCCTTACCCCTTAGTACTTCAGCATATGTCCCAAGTACAAGGATATTCTTATATAACCACAGTAAAGCTATCAAACTCAAGAAATGTAACACTGATATATTTTAATCTACCATCCATATTCCAGTTTTGTTAATTGTCCTAATAATATCCTTGGTAATATTTTTTTATCCCCCTACAGTCAGTACAGGATCTTTGCATTTAGTTTTCATGGCTCTAGTCTCTCAATCTGGAATGGTTCCTCAGCCTTGATTAGTGACCTTGATATTTTTGAAGAGTACAGGCCAGTTTTTTAAAATATCAAGTGTTCTCATTTTGCATTTGAGTCATATTTCTTCATGGTTAGACTTGGATTACATATTCTGGCCAATGCCCAGTGTAAGTGACCTTATGCCCTTCTCAGGTTTATCCAGAAGCACAGTCAGTCTGCTTTGTTGGTGTTAATTTTGATTGGTCAAAATGGTGTCCTGTTTCTGCATTGTATAGTTGTTATTTTTTCCCCTTGCAACTAAGAAGCAATCTGTGGGAAACAAGATGCAGATAATCCTGCTTTTTATCAAGAGCACCATTGTTGATTTTTGCTGTAACCAACCTTTACTATGATGGTTGCAAAATGGTAATTTTCCATATCTACCCCTTCCTCCACATTTATTAGCATTCAATTGTAAGGAAGAGTTCTCTTATCTCTGCCATTTATCTACCTGAACAGTATAGACTCAACAATTCCTTTTTTTTCAATGCATAATTTGCATGCCTCTGTCATTTTCTTGAGCACTTCCTCACTTCCAAGCACAAGGTATGTTCATCTTGTAACTTCCCTATCCTAGCCCCCATCCCTGGAATCAGCTGTTTCTCCAAGGAGCCCATGTTCCTTTCAGTGGGAAATATTAGAAATCAAGATCTGGGTCCCTTGTGTGCTCACTGCTAGTGTGAAGTCTGCTTCTGTCCATTCAGCAGACAGATCAGCAAGTATTCTGATAAAGGAAAATCAACCTTTACTGTCTGTGTTCAAGTTGCTTCCTTTTGGATCTTTAGTCACAGAATGTTCACTAAGACTCCCTGATGCAGAAATCAAATATCAAGAATGCTGTGGTCAACAGAACTTTGAGAAACCGACTAAACAGTTTGTGAACTTGGTTTTTTTGATACTGTAGACTGGGAGGTTCAAGATCTGCATGGTTTTATTCTGGGTACTAGAAAAGGGGCTATGCATATGCTTTTCTCCTCGCGGTAATCTAAAACATACCCGTCCTGTGATAAGTTCTCCATCCGAGAAAAGCAGCACACCCATTGGACTCTTCTATGTCACTAATGTGCTTTGCCTCAAACTTTCTTGAGGACAATTTTAGGCCATATGGCTCAATTTATTTTCCAGTATGGGCTATGGTTCATCTATTTTGAAGTTCCATGATGAAGTTGGGTTAAAATAAAATGGAAATGTAGCATGGCATTTTAGAGCTAAGAAGGGCCTAAAATTCATTAAGGATTAACCATTAATTTATATTTCTCCTTTAGCTTAATAATGGGCTTTAGTTTTAAGGTAATCTTATCTCAAAATGGCCCTGCTAGCTTCTTTGCTTTACCTAAGTTTTTAAAACACTGAGCTAAGAATTTTTTTCATCCAAGTATCATACATATGATTAAAAACAAACTGAAGAGGCTTAAAATGAAAAAAAAATAAACACCCTCACCCTATATCCCACTTGGTCTGTCCTTTTCCCCAAAGAAAGTATTTCTTGGCTACTTCTGGTTGTGCTAATTTATTTTGAAAATTACACTTGTTCAAGTCAAATTTACGCTTGATATTCATTGTTGGGTTTCTTCAGGTCACATTGCTGTTCTCTCAGTTTCCCAGGTGTTTTGTGTGTCTGCCTTGTGCTATTAATTTTCCTGTGACCTTGTTCGTCAGATCCACAGATGTAAATGCAAGTGTTCTTCCTTCCTTCAGAATATATGCCGTAATCAGTATATCTTCTCCTATTTTAGCAGGTGACATGAACCTTGAAAGGAACCAAATACAGTTAACAGCAAATAAGTTTTAAAAGGGAAAGCTGTGTGCATCACAAAACAGGCTTCTTGTGTTACTTATTCTACTCCAAAAAGCATTTAATGTCAGTAAGCTTTCTGATAATTCAAATTTCAAATTTGAATGGCTGGTCCTGACCAAATTCCATCTTACCCATTCCTTATCTGCCCAAGTTTCTTCATCCCCTCCTTTTTTCTTTAAGTTTCTCAGTTCATATTTATTCGGGGCTGGTGAAAGATTTCCTCTAGCTTTCATTTTAATCTGCTTAACTTCCTAGGTGAAGTATTACTTCATGTCTACGTCTTGTCATATCAATATTTAGAATTCACTTAACTCCAACATGGCTTAATGTAAGAATTATAAGGATTAATATAAGGTCCTTCCTTACAATCTTGGTGATGAATTATACATGTATGTATACATGCATATATTATACACACTTCCTACCCACTTGTAATAAGTTCTCCTTCATTTACTTTTGAAATATCTATAGTAAATCTTTGAGAATATGTCCTAGTTTCTGTTCAAGTGAATCAACTTTTGAAGCTCAGGCAGCTCTTGATGGTGAGCAGTACTTTTGGTAACACGTACTTTGAAAGGCCAAAACTATGTTTGGCTTATTAAAAATTCTTAGGGTTGTGAAAGCAGCAGTGTCTTAGAAGATCATGAAATGCAGTGTAAGGTTTGAATATGTCTCTGCTCTTAATTGAGGCTCTTGGCAAAGCAGAGTCATCAACTGGTCTTACCCCTCATCACATGGAATAAGATAAGGACTGCTGAATATGCTTACCAGTACCATAAGCAGAACCTTTCCTTTTTGTACATTTTAATTTCAAAGGAGCATTTGCATCTTGTCCTGTGATTTGCTTATTGCAACCCTCAATTTATTTCCACAGTAAAGAGGGACTGAATGTTTCTTAAGTTAACCTAATAAAAGATTTAGATTGTTTAAAAACCTGACAACTGACGTTATTTACATTGCCCTCATGTCACTCACATAACTGGCTTTCCCACCCTAACCCGTGCCTGTCCCACAACAAAAATCATTTTTCTGTTGCTTAGGTGGAAAAAGCAATTGTCTTGAAACTAAATTCCTGGGCCCTGCACTCTTTACTGAACAGGACTGGCAACAGTACTGGTTAATGTTGGAATTGAATTTTGTACATTTGGAAACGTCTGACCCCTGCAGGCATTTTCACAACAGTGACAGCCTGACTTCTGGGGTTCTGCTCCCTGATCATGTAGTTTAAATCTACAGAGCATGTCTGTGCAGTTGCAGGGAGAGATGCAGGATTGCAAAACTAACGACATTTGTGTTCACCTTGTTATAAGGAGATGACAACGTATACATGAAGCTTTCTCCAACTTTTCTTTGAATTTTATTCAGGCTTTTCTCTGTATGTACTCAACACAACCCCCACAAGACATCTGTACAAGTGGCACTTTTAAGAGTGATGAGCCATGAGTTTGTGATGATTTTTTTCCCCACCAGTATACATATTAGAAGCTGAATGTTTGCTTTTTTGAATGTTTAGACCATTCTCCCCTTTACTACAAACTACACTTGGAAATTAGTTCTTCTAGTTCTAGATTCTAAGGCCATGGAATGTTTTAGGGCAAATCTATAGCCACACTTAAGGATGACCAGCTAAGGGCACCTCATTGCTTTCTTTATGTTATAAATGTGTTTAGTCTCAGTTGTTTGAAATGGGTTATCACATTAAAGTTATCTGGGGTACAGTTTGGATACATACGTTATGTTCATGTCGACACTGACTCCAGGTGCTCCCCTCTCTGTGGAGAGCAGAGCCATTGTTGATAAGCTATCCACTAAGGTGGCTGTCAAACCCCCATGGAGAGTGCCCATTTTATTGGTATGCTCTTCTTCTACTTTCATTTCAAAAGTCACTTTCCCAGGAACAGCAGAGACAAAAGTTACCTAAGTATGAAAAAAAAATTTTTGAACATTGTGTAGTATCAGAGAAGCCCAAACAGCCCATCAAGAACTATCACTGGATTAAACTAAATCATCTCAAAAAAATTGTTTCAGAAATTCAAATAAGTTACCAATCTCGCTATAGTACAAATTAATCATTATGTAAATTATTTTTAAAGAAAAAGCAATATTAGGGAAAAACAGTTTTTACTAATCTTCACTCCTCTGTAGAAATCAAACATTTCCTCTGAGCTTTTCAGCCTTCTTTTCTGTAATTTTTGTGGGGAAGACCAGCCCTGAGCTAACATCCATTGCCAAGCCTCCTCTTTTTGGTGAGGAAGACTGGCCCTGGCTAACATCCGTGCCCATCTTCCTCCACTTTATATGGGGCACTGCCACGGCCACTGCATGGCTTGATAAGTGGTGTGTCTGTCTGCACCAGGGATCCAAACCTGTGAACCCCGGGCCGCTGAAGCGGAGCGCGCAAACTTAACCACTATGCCGGCCCTCCAAACATCTGTAAAAAGGACATTTACAGAAAAATAATAGAAATGTGTTCCTTATAGCCTATCTAAATTACTAGGTGAAAACATCATAGTATATTTAGAAGCTGGAGCTGAGCTGTGAATGGAATGTGGTGTGTCCAGCAACACTAACTGTCACCATTACTAGAGGTGTTCAGGGAGAACATGGATGAATATTTGGTGGATCTATTGTATTTGGGGGTGGGGGAATGTCTCAAGTGTTAAATGGGTAGTTAGAGTCTAGGTAACTACCATTTATTGAGCACTTTTATATGCCAGGCACTGTGCCAAACACTTTTTATATATACTATATAATAAGGAAGGGACAATTTCCACTTTGTAGATAACTCAGATTCAGAGTGGTTTATTCTCAAGGTCACCCAGGATGTGATAGAACTGAGATTCAGCTCTAGGTCTGTCTACCTTCAAGTCTCCCTAGTTGCTAACTACAAAGTCTGTAGCCTCCCACCAGGAAGACATTTCAGAGTTTCACAAACCACAACTTCAGTAGTTTTGCTGTCGTTTTCCTCTAGAAGGCCCTGAAATAAAACAGAAACTGAACCATATAATATAAACCATCCTAAACAATATTAGGTTGTGTTTTGCCTAACAGGTAAATCAATGAAAAATAAATGTTAGAACAGGATCAAGTCCATTTATACAATAAATGATCTAGCCACAAGATGTCCTCATAAACTAATAATACACACCAAGCAGGCCCAAAGTGTAAACTCACCTTACTCAGGCATTTACATGAGTATATCAAGCACTGGCAATGTAAAGATGAGACGGAATCCCTGCTTTTTTTTTTTTTTCTGAGGAAGATTAGCCCTGAGCTAACATCAGTGCCCAGCTTCCTCCACTTTATATGTGGGTCGCTGCCACAGCATGGCTGACCAGTGGTGTAGGACCACGCCCAGGATCTGAACCTGCAAACCTGGGCCGCCAAAGCAGAGCACGCCAACCTTAACCACTACACCATGGGGCAGCCCCGGAATCCCTGCTCTTAAGGGTTTCACACTCTAAAGGAAGAGACATACAAACACTACTTAAGTGTAGGGAATTACGGCAGATAGGACAAATACAGGTTGCTTGAAGTAAGGATTTCTAACTTTATAAAAGTATATGTTGTCGGGGAAGAGACATTAGAAGAGGCTTCCTGGGGAATGACAGTCTTGAAGGACAGGCAGGAGTTAGCCAGGTGAAGGGGGTGTGTGGAACTAGGCATTTCAGGAAATAGAATCAAATAGGAAAGCCTCATAGACACCAAACAGAGTTTACTGTAATTCTAAGGCACAGTGTGTTTAGTAGAGGTCAGTTCTTAAAATTCCATTTAATTATCTAACTTTGGCTGGGATGACTAAAGGTAAAACAAATGTCAATTGGATTTTCTACCGCAGAATACTGTTTTTAATTGTTTTTATTTCTTTTTCCCAACTCAAAAGGCCAAAGGACATACTAATATACAAAAGTGATTTAAAATGTACTTTGGAATAGAGATAATTTTGTACCGGTCAGCCTGATATGGCAAGAGAAATGCTTTTACATATTGCCAATTCTCATCTCCCTAAGTAAAATAAAGGAATTAAGCCAACGGAAGATAATGATGAAGGAATGTCCTACCCAACCTCTCAGAACTAAGTCTTGGGGGGGAAGAGGCCGATGGAGAGCAAATCTCGCTTTGATGAAGAATGGGGTAGGGAGAGAACACTGTAAAATAAGAAAATAGATCTTAGTCTTTGCGATATTGTGATTTATAATATATATATATTTGGTCATTCAGATGATCAAAATATATTTCTCCGATATATTTGGTCTTAGTCCACAGTTCCTGACTCATAGCTCCTAAAACCCTTGGAATTTCCTAATCATTGAGAGTGAATGTCTTTTGTTATGTTAATGAAGTGACTTTGCAAAGCACCTAATGATGATGGTAGCTTGTTGTCAAAGGAGCCAACCTTGTGATTAGAGGGTTGCAACTTTCAGTCCCACCCCCTGACCTCCGGTGGGGGAGAGGGGCTGGAGATTGAGTTCAATCCCCAAAATGGCCAATGATTTAATCAACCATGCCTATGTAATGAAGCCTCAATAAAAACCCAAATGGATACGGTTCAGAGAGCTTCCAGATTGGTGGACATGCGAAGGTGCTGGGAGTGGCCCATCCATCCGGAAAGGGCATGGAAGCTCTGTGCCCTTTCCCCATACCTTGCCCTAGGCATCTCTTCCAACTGGCTATTCCTGAGTTACATCCTTTTATAATAAACCAGTGATCTAGTAAGTAAAATATTTCTGAGTTCTCTGAGCTGCTCTAGCAAATTAATCGAACCCAAACAGCAGGTCATGGGAATCTTTGATTTATAGCCAGTTGGTCAGAAGTACAGGTAACCACCTGGATTGCGACTGGCATCTGAAACGGGGTTGGGGGGGCAGGGGGGGTGGTAGTGGATACTATTATTATCTCCATTTGACTCAGAGGTCTCAGGTTTAACCACTATGCCAAACCACCTCCCCTCACATCTTACCTGGACCCCTGCAGACAACTAGGCCCTGATTCATTGTCTTGTGGGAAGATGGGTGTGTAACCTTTTATGATGCCATGGGGCCAGAAATATACCTGCCATGGCTCCAACAATCCAGATATGTTCCACTCCCAGGATCCGACAGGGTGGGTGACTGCAGTAGATTGGCAAGAACTTTTATGGCTCAGCTCAGTCTGACACAATGGGCTCCTCAGTTTGTCATAACAATTGTCTTACATGTGCATACACTGACATAATCATCTGTCCCTTTTCTATATGGCCTGCAATGTGCTGTCTCTTTCCTGCACCTCATGCATTCACATGAGTTTATATGACTCATGCTACCACAGCACCTTGTTCCCCAAACCCGAGGCTCAAAAACATCTAGGCTCAAATTCCATCACAGGTAGACATACTTCAGGTGACAAATACACACAGTCTCCCCCCCCCTTTTTTTTTTTTTACTGAAGTCTCATCTTCATTTTACTGAAAAGTAAAGACAGTGAGAAGGGATCTCTAATAATCAACAACAATGAAGAAGATGGTCCCTAATAGGAAGCTCTGTCCAGAACCCAGAACTTTCCTTAGGCCTTAATGTTTCAGATCATTCTGGTCTTTAAGAATCATCGCCATTACTGTCACTTCTGCTGACTGCTGTGCAGCTCGCCACACTGCCTCTGCTAACAGATCAAGAAATATAGTATGTCTCTGGTTCAGTAAGTGTGTCTGTCTGTAATGGGTCTAAAGGGCAGGAGTGGCATGTGGCATATGGCATTAGAAAACGTGTATATAAAAATGTGAGTCAACCAACAAAGGAGACGGAATATGTAAGACCATACATATGCACAAAAGCCCAGAGAACAGACAATTATTAGTGGATGAGAATTTTGTGTATTTGTGAAAGAGGCTGTTTTCAAGCAATTTGCCCTGACGATGGACACTGCTGACTTCATATATGACACAGTGCACATACCAGAAGGAAGTGTGTCTGAGGACAACGTATGAATGTGCACCTTCATATAAGCAGGAAAGGAAGTAAAAGGAGTAAGAAGATAGCAAGTGCAGTGTGATGGGTGGCAACAGCAACAAAAATAGATGAAAATTATGTTAAGGGGCCGTAAAGGGGCATATGCTATGGACATACTGTGGTTCAACCATGTTGCTGTATCAGTCCAGCGTTTCAGTTTTATAATAAATGTATGTTTTAGCAGTTGAATTACACAGGTGGCTACAGACCAATGGTTAAGAGCATTAGCTCTGGAGTCAAGCCTAGGCAAGATCCTTAACAGAGGTTCCCCCTCTGCAAAGTGGAGGTAACAGCACTGCCCTCATAGGGTTTTGTAAAGAATAGTTTAAAATTCAAATTAAGAAGTTAGAATGAGGCCTGGCATATCATAGGCAAGCAAAACATTTTAATTCTCATCCTTATCAAAGCTGTGACTCTAGAACATAACCATCAAACCGAAAGTTGATTTGTATAGTTTGGCCTGGATTTTCTTAAAATTGCCCAATTGGAACTGTTTCTATTGTCAAGGTCAATGATGACCTAATTACTAAAGTTACTGGATACTTTTCAGCCCTTCTCTTACTTGACCTCTCAGCATTTTGTGACATCTAAACTTCTTCCTGACTTTTCCTTAACTCCCGTGTGGACACCTTCTCCTGGTTTTCCTCCGCCTCCACGGTCTCATTTGCTGGCTCTTATTCTGCAATGCCCGCCAGGGGTCTTAGGGTCAATTAATCATTCAGACTCGACAGACCACCAAAGGCCACATTCCGTGTCAGTTTTACTCACAAGGGGAGAGGTCAGGTTCTCTAAAGTTAGGCACTATAATGTACGGTTAACAGCATGGACTCTGGAGCAGATAACCTAGGTTTAGATCCTACCTACTAGCTATCAGACCTTAGAAAGTTAAGCTTCAATTTTCTCATGTGTAAAGTGGGGATAATAATAGGACCTACCTCATAGGGTTTTGTGAGGATTAAATGAAATAATGTAGGTAAAATAAAGTATTAGTACAGTGTCTGGCTCAAAGTACTCAATAAATGTTAGTTATTACTGAAAATGCCCAAACTGTGAAAATGACTCCAACCTATTTGCTTTTCTCCTTGCAATCAGAACTTTCACTCTGCTTCAAAGGCTTGAACAAACTGGATATCCAGGTGCTTTTCTGAAGGCGAATATGATCCTGTCAGATCCCTGCCTTCTACTCTTTGGTTCTGTTCCTCTCTGAGCATACCCCCATGTACCTGACTGTACAAATCCCAGCTACCAGATAAATACCAAAGTCCCCTAGTAGTCATGCTCAAGATGGATGTAGTATAAAGTAACTCTATGCGGGGAGAGGGAGAGTGATACATCTAATGAGTGATGCAAGTCACGACTGATTTAAGATGGTTGCATAAAAGGTCTTCCCAGGGCAAATAGCCTAACACGTAAACTGCCCCTTAAGACATCACTCCTCTTTCTCTCATATCTCACTATCCAATCCATCAGCAAATCCTGTCAGCTCTATCTTCAAACACATCCAGAATCCCAGTCACTTCCCTAGCCCCATCCACCTACTCATGATACTTCCACTCTGGTCCGAGCCACCGTCATTTCTCTCCAGTTGTTACAATTGCTCCCCAACTTATTTCCCTACTTCTGCCCTTGCCCACCTCAAATCTATTCTCAATATTAGCAACAAGAATGCTCCTTTAAAAATACAAGTCAAATTATGTCACTCTTCTGTTCAAAACCCTTTGATGGAGCTCCATTTCACCCAGAGTAAAAGCCAAAGTCCTTACAAGGATCTAAGAAGCCATACATGGTATCTCAACTCCTAACTAGCCCCCTTGGGGTTCCACAAGCACGCAGTGTGGTAAAGTCTCAGGGCCTTCACATTTGCTGTTCCCCTGCCTTGAAGGGGCAGGTTAAGTCTTCAGAGAATATTTAAATTCCTCTTTGCTCTTCCCTAGGGCCTTGAAGGGGAACACTCCTCCCCTTCAAGTATGACATTATTTAAAATTGTACTTTCAAAAAAAAAAAAACTCCACAGGAATATACATTTTAGGGAAAAATGTTTAGACTCTCCCATCCTAGTACTCTCTATCCTTGGTCTCTGCTTTATTTTCTTTTATAGCACCTATCACTATCTAACATACTATATATTTTATTTACTTATTTTGTTTAGTGTTTGATTTACAACACTGAAATATAAGTTCCATGAATGGGTGGATTTTTGTCAGTTTTGTTTACTGGTATATCCGTGATATCTAGAAAGGTGGCTGGCACATAGTAGGCATTCAAATGTTTGTTGAATGAATGAGTACATTCAAAACTGAAGGTCAACTAGAAGCATTCTATAGCAATATGCCCAACATTTAGTGGTTTCAGCAACTGATGGAACAAACTACAGGGAGTATCTTCTATGTGAAAGGCATTCTATAAGCATCTACTATGGACTTGTTCCCAAAGAACTATCAGTGTGGAGAAAGAAGACAGATAAATCAACAGATATTTTCAATACTGTACAGTAAGTCCTATAGCCAAAGTCAGCCAAGGTATAGAAGTGCATCAGAGGAAGACAGTTGGGCATGTCAGGGAAGGCTTTTCAGGGACAGTGGGTGCCACTTGAAAAGGACTTTGAAGGACAGGAGTGAAAATGGGGGGCAACTGGGGCAAGGGCAGAGGATCCACAAATGAGTAAGATGTTGTCCTAGTCCTCAGGGAGCGCACAAACCAGGAGAGGTTATAAGAGATGGCCAAAAATAACAAAAATTAGCAAACAAGTGACATGGGAGGCAAAACAAAGCCCTGAGAAGAGCAAAGAGGAATTTAATTAAATATTCCCTGAAGATTTAACAAACTGGATAACACACTACTCTTGTTCATTGGAGTGGTGGTGATGAGAGATGTGCTATGAAGGCGTATAAGCAACCATTGGACCTTTCCCCAAAGGCTGGTAAATGGAAGATTTTATTAAATCATTCTAGAATGCTTTAAAGGTAGATACTATGATGGCCTTTATCACATAATCACATTGGCAAGATTTCTGTCAAATACAGGTTCTCTGCTGCTTTAAACCTGGAAAAGAGGGGCCGACAGGGAAGGAGCTTCTTCATCCCCTATAGACTGAGGATTTGGGCAACATCTATTCACATCTCCAGTTCTCCTCTCAAGGGAGAAATCACAAACTTGTGTAGAATAATTGCAGTTGATCCACAGTTTGGAATCTAGTACCTGAATACAGTCATACCCAGCAAGGGATGATGCCCTGCAGGAATGCAAATATGGTGAGCCAAGGCCAGAGGAATATATAGACATCTCCACAAATCAAACAGCAACAAAGAAGTTTAAATAATCTCTGTTCACTGAGGAACAGGTGGCTAAGTAAAAATTACACTGTGTGTTTAGTGTTCTGTTCTGAATTTTTAAAATAAAATTTAAAATAAAATTTAATTTCTATTAAAGTTCTCAGATAACCTTATGAGGCCTCACTAACCTCAGCACTTGGATAAAAGGGCTACTTAGACAAGTGAGATAACAGTTTGGCAGCACTTCAGTTCAGAGGGTGTACAGAGAGCAAAACTTTGACTATCTTCCATGGCAGAAGAAATGTAAATTCATCATCATTTCCCTTGAAATTGGTCATCCATTCACCACTGCTAACATTATTAATTTTCCCAAATATTTATAGTTGCTGAGTTGATGCCAAATCCCTTTCCCCTACAATACCAATAACTCTTGACTTGAATTATTTCACTAATCATATCTTGCTTCCTTAAATCCTATTTCTGAGCCATCTTAATTGTCTTGTTACTTCTCTTTATTAGATAATTACAAAAATGAAATTCATTTTATATGAATAAATAAACAGTATAGAGATGCAATTTCCTGCCTACTACCCCTTCAGTGCTGTATATCATTCAATATCATTCTCTAGGCTCATTCAAACGTGTACACATATATAGGGTTTTTCTCCTTACCTTTTATAAAATTATAAAAATGGGATATTATACAGACTACTTGGCAACTTTCATTTTTCTCTCCCCAGTATATCACATCTATTCCTCCAGCTCAATTCACATACAAGCATACATTGCTTAATGATGGGGATACATTCTAAGAAATGCACCATTTGGCAATTTCATCATTCTGCAAACATCATATGGTGTAGCCTATTGCTTCTAGGCTACAAACCTGTACAGCATGTTACTGTACTGAATACTGTAGGCAGTTGTAACACAATGGTATTTGTGTATCTAAACATAGGAAAGTTACAGTAAAAACATAAAACATAAAAAATGGTACACCTTTATAGGGTACTGACCAACAATGGAGCCTGCAGGACTGGAAGTTGCTCTGGGAGAGTCAGTGAGTGAGTGGGGAGTGAGTGTGAAGGCCTAGGACATGATTGTACACCACTGTAGACTTTAAAAAACACTGCACACTTAGGCTACACTAAATTTATTTAAAAATTTTTTCTTTTAGGGATGGCCCGGTGGTGTAGCAGCTAAGTTCGCACATTCCGCCTTGGGGGCCCAGGGTTTGCCGGTTCGGATCCTGGGCGCAGACCTACTTTCCACTCATCAAGCCATGCTGAGGCAGCGTCCCATATAGAAGAGCTACAAATCTACAACTCTGATACACAACTATGTACTGGGGCTTTAGGGAGAAAAAAGAAAAAAGGGGAAGATTGGCAAAAGATGTTAGCGCAGGGCCAATCTTCCTCAAAAAAAATTTTTTTTTCTTCAATAATAAATTAACTTTAGCTTACTATAACTTTTTAACTTTATAAACTTTTTAATTTTTTAAAACTTTTTGACTCTTATTGTAATAACACTTAGCTTAAAACACACATTGTACAGCTATACAAAAATATTTTCTTTCTTTATATCCTTATAAGTTTTCTATTTTTAATTTTTTTCACTTTTTCGCCTGGGTCAGGATCATCAATATTACTGACTTCTGCCTCCACATCTTGTTCCACTGGAAGGTCTCCAAGGGCAATAACATGCACAGAGCTGTCACCTCCTATAACAATACCTTCTTCTGGAATATCTCCTGAAGAACCTGCCTGAGGCTCTTCTTGAGGAGGCGTCACTCTTTTCAGAAATATGTCCATGGTGGTTTGCTTGGTTTGTTTCTTTTTTTCATCACAGATTTGCTTGTAAGCAGATAATGCATCATGCACATTCCTCTCTATTAATAAAAACCTTTTGGGGGCCGGCCCGGTGGCGCAGCGGTTTAGTTTGCGCTTGGCAGCCCGGGGTTCGCGGGTTCGGATCCCGGGCGCCCGTGGACGCACTGCTTGTCAGCCACGCTGTGGCGGCGTCCCATATAAAGTAGAGGAAGATGGCCACAGATGTTAGCCCAGGGCCAGTCTTCCTCAGCAAAAAGAGGAGGATTAGCAATGGATGTTAGCTCAGGGCTGGTACTCCTCACAAAAAAAAAAAAACCTTTTGGTGTTGGGGGTCCACGTTTTGAAACTTTTTAAGGAGCTTGTAGAGATCTGCAACAGCTTCTGATAAACCCTTCACTGTGAATTTTCTTGAGGGCTCTCCTTTTTCTTCTCCTGCAGTTTCCTTTTCTCTTGCCTCTTCAGCTACTTGTTCCTGTTCCAGTTTCAACAGCTCCTTGTTAGTCAATTCCTCTGGAACCACCTATAGGAGCTCCTCAATATCATCCTCATCCACATCCAGGTTAAAGGTGTTTGCCATCTCACTCACAGCCTTGTTGATTTTTGCAACCTCCTCATCCTTGGCAAATCCTTTGAAGTCCACAAACCTCTTGAGTAGATTTTTTTTTTTTTGATGAGGAAGATTAGCCCTGAGCTAACATCCATTGCCAATCCTCCTCTTTTTGCTGAGGAACATTGGCCCTGGGCTAACATCCGTGCCCATCTTCCTCTGCTTTACATGGGACATCACCACAGCATGGCTTGACAAGTGGTGCGTCAATCTGCGCCCAGGATCCAAACCTGCGAACCCCGGGTTGCCAGAAGTGGAGAGTGTGAACTTAACCACTATGCCACTGGGCCGGCCCCTGTAGATCTCTTTTAATAGCTGCACGGTTTTCCCTAGTATTGAATATACTAGATTTATTAAACTATTGCTTGATATGCATGTTTTTTATCATTACAAACAAAGGTGCTTTCATTTGTATAGACTGCCAAAATTAGATAATTGGGTAAAAGGGTATGTAAACTTTTAACAAATCTGCCAGATTACTTTCCAAAAGCAATGAATAAGAGTGCCTCATTCCAATTCCTCATCAGTAATGCATATTATTACTCAATTTTTACAATATGATGGGCAAAATCTGATGGTATCTCATGGTTTGCATTAGCCAGATAATGGTTGCTCTTGAGCATCCTTTCATGTTTATTGGCTGTCTACATTCCTTTTCTGCAAACAGCCAACTTATACCCTTTGTGCCTACTTACCTATTAGACTGTCTCTACAGCTCTTCTTACCGTATCAGATTTTAACGCCTAGTTATATAGTGACATTTTCTTCCAGATTATTGTATTTTGACTTTCATTGTATCCAAAAAGATGAGTTCATATTAGCCAAATGCACAGTGCCTGACACATAGTAAGTGCTATGTAAACTTTTAAATATGAACAAAAATTTCTGATTTTATAAAGTCATACACATCATTTAATGACATGTTCCTATGTTAGTAAATCATTTTTTAAGACGTGACTCCTTCACATGGAACTCCAGTGATTTCTCTTACCAGTTCCCCTATGGTTGGACATTTAGGTTATCTCCCATTTTTGATATTAGAAATCATGCTACAATCAATATTTTTGTATATAAGTCTTTGAACAAATCTTACTTTATTTCCTTGTGCATTTCTTGTACCTAGGCAATTTTAAGGCCAATAATGAATTTGGAAAAATCTGTTAGCATATCATGTTGATAAACTTAAAATAATATCACCGCCCTTTTGTGGTCAATCCAAATCCTCCAAGTACTTGTAGTAAATATAAGGTCTATTCTTACCTTCCTAACCATTTCTATCATCTTCAAAGACTCCTTGTCTCTTTCTCAATAGTGTATAGCCTCAAGGTTCAGTCCTAAATCCTTAATATTTCTCCTGGTCTGTGTTCTTCCTCTTAAGACACCTCATTCACTTACACATCTTCATCTCTCATTTCCTTAAGGATGACTCTACACAATTTTTCCTAGCTTCTGAACTCCACTCCCTTATTCCTTCATGTGTTGGATTCCACATGGTATTTCCAGATCTGAGCACAGTGCCTGTCACTTGAGATTCCCAAGGTACGTTCCTCCACATGTGTTATTGTGGGGGAAAAAGTTCCATTGGCAAATAACTTAAACATGATAAAGTGAAACATGTTTATTTATTGCAGAACTAGTCAAAAGTTTTAATACGCAAAAGGGATAGAATGTCTCTACTTATATGAGGTAGCTAGAGTAGTCAAATTCAGAGAGACAGCAGAGGGTGGTTACCAGGGCTGGAGGAAAAGGGGAATGAGGAGTTATTACTTAATGGGTACACAGTTCCAGTTCTGCAAGAAGAAAAGAGTTGTGGAGATGGATGGTGGTGATGGCTGCACAACAATGTGAATGCAACTAATACTACTGAATCGTACACGTTAAAATGGTTAAGATGGTGAATTTTATGTGATGTGTATTTTACCAAAATTTAAAAAAAAAGAGGGGTACAACATCAGTGTTTCCTGAACTCATTTATTCTTTTTTCTCAGG
This sequence comes from Tapirus indicus, assembly GCA_031878705.1. NCBI lineage: Eukaryota > Metazoa > Chordata > Mammalia > Perissodactyla > Tapiridae > Tapirus > Tapirus indicus. The sequence goes on along the minus strand of CM062931.1, from coordinate 22,105,537 downwards.
GCATATCTGATGGAACTGTTCTTTGGAATCCACTTTTCTCCTCTCCTAGATGATAAACTCCTAGAGGGCAAGGAACTGTGGTTGGTATTTCTTCATAATTTCACAGTACTTAATTTTGTTGACTGATTTTAAAGTGATCTTATATCAAGAGCAGAACATTTATGTTGAGTGTTAGTTCTTCTGTATCAGTGTTTTATAAAAGATAGGTTTTATGGGTATTTATGAATACTGATAAAAACAGAAGTGTTAAAAAAGAGAACAGGCTAAAGTAAGAAAGTTCTAATGTAAGATCTCATGCATTGACTCGTCATCTGTACCAGGACTGATTGGAAAGTGCCCTTTTCAACAGATCATTTTTGGAGGAATAGAAAGTCAGCATCATTTACCAGATTCTATGTTGGGTCAAAATATCTGTCCAAAAACCAAAACCCAAAACCCCCACTGGAATATTATCAGCCAAATTTTCAAGTGTTATTCTATTTGACTCATTGACTTAAAAAAAATCATTAAAAGAATCAGAGGTTAGCGCTCAGGATAGAATTGTCTTTCTTACACAACCAAGAAGAAAATGCAGCTCTGTTTTGGTGAGATGGTTCTATGAGGGTATAAAGTCAGTCAGTAAGGCCACTGTGGGAGTTGGTAAGGGGGCAGACTTGAAGTAAGAGTACAGGACATCTCACTTGCTTCTTACACTCAGAAACATTATCCCTCCTCTTCTTTGCAAAAACAATGAAGTAAGAGCACAGGTGGGTCTGGTACACCATATACATCCTTACTCCAATTTAGTTTTAGCAATGTTCTTCTGTCTAAAAATTCTGCATCAAAAAATGAGCATTTCTAGCTTTGAAAAATCTCTGGTGTCATATTTAAATAACCAGAGGGACAACTATTTGACATAAAATAATTTTATCAGTCAAGGTCCAGTGAGGCAACAAAAAAGACACTAGTTATTTTAACAGAGAGAGTTTAATATAAAGAACTGTTAACCAGAGATGTAGAGAAAGACCATATTCTGTTCCATGCCAAGACATGTGGAAGTCCCAGGATTTGAACAAGTTCAGTGCCAAGATATGGTTTATATTTAGAGAGAACAAGAGAGCAGCAATTTATCTAGTTTTGACTCAGGACAAAGTAAGTGATTTAGAGGATGGTCCAAGTCAAGATTTCTCAACCTCAGCACTGCTGACATTGGGACTGGAAAATTCTTTCTTGTAGGGACAGAGGGGAGGGAACCTCTGCACTGTAGGATATTTAGCAGCATCCCTGGCCTCTAACCACTAGAGGCCAGTAGTGTCCCTCCCAGCCCACTCCAGTTGCGATGATCAAAATTGTCTCCAGACATTGCCATATGTCCCGCAGGAAGCAAAATCACCTTCAGTTGAGAATGACTGGTCTAGGGGATTCACCTTAAAATTTACAGTAAAAGGAAAGGAACCATGTCCACGACTAGATTTATGGATCACTATGCGTAAATATATACTTTGGCCCTAGCAACTCCGCCCACATGAAACTTAAACAACTATAAAACACAGTTCAGATGAAACTAACAAACACACAGCACCTACTATGGTGTTGACCTCTGCAGTTAATATAGTAGCCACTAGCCACATGTCAGTATTGAGCACTTAAAACATGGCTAGTCTGAACTGAGATGTGCTCTAAGTGTAAAATTCACACTGGATTTCAAAGATTAGGTACGAAAAAATTAATATTTTTTTGTATTGATTATATGTTAAAATAATATTTGGATATAATGAGTTACTTAAAATACATCACTACAATTAATCTCACCTATTTCTTTTTACTTTTTAAAAAGTGGCTATTATAAAATTTATAATTATGCATGTAGCTTGCATTGTATCTCTACTGGTTTGCGCTGGTCTAAACACAGGGTATACCACTATTCAAACTTACCGCAACTTCTGAGAAACTACACATCTGGTTTGACAGGCTTTTATTATCTTGGAAGGCAAGTTACCACTTAATGTCAATTCAGGCATGCATATAGTTTATGACTGTTCCAGTATGTCTATTCAAGGTATGAGGATTTTAATTAGACACTCAAAGGCAAATACAACCCATGGCAAGATTATCATAAGACGCACGCCTGTAAGGTTGCTGAAAGTTACAATAAAAATGGCTCCAGATTTTTTAAGGAATTCAAACTTCCCCTTAGACCAATACTTCTTTTTTCGGTTAATATATCTTTCAAAAAGCTACTGTTAAATAGTAGTATGTCCTTGGATTTTACAGTTATTTGCCATTTGAAAACATTAAATACATTTGTCTAAGTATTATTTCCTCTGTTTTTCACAAAAGCTCTGAGAGATAAGTAAGGACAGTTATTTACATTTTGAAAATATAGCCCAGGGGCCGGCGGGTGGCGTAGGGGTTAAGTTCGCCCGTTCTGCTTTGGCCCCCCGGGGTTCCCGGACCTAGGCGTGCACCTACTCACCGCTCATCAAGCCAGGCGGAGGCGGCGTCCCATATAGAAGAGCTACAACTCTACAACTACGATACACAACTATGTACTGGACCTTTGGAGAGAGAAAAAAGAAAAGGAGGAAGATTGGCAACAGATGTTAGCAAAGGGCCAATCTTGCTCAAAAAAAAAAGTCATGACGACTCTCTCTGCTCCTAGGGTTTAAAAAAATAAAAGAAAATACAGCGCAAATGCTGCGTTCCAAGAGGGAGACGTTGGTCCAAAGCCCCACATTCTTTCTACAAAGGAACGCAGCTGATCCGCGTGTAAAGTCCATTTCCAAATTTCCCAACACTCTATCCTAATTAGAAGGAAAACAGGCGCGCATGCATTGACACACTTAGGAAAAAACCTAAAAGTTCTTAGGTTGTTCAATGTCTTCCAAATTTGACATAACCAAGGGCTTTTGTTATTCATGTTCGTTTATAAATGCTTTCTACGTAACATGACGTTATTCTACAAAGACACTCAAAACTAGGCGTCTGAACTAGTCCGTTTACTTGCAAAAGGGGCAGGGCCTGGTGCTACCTAACCCTAGTACCACTCTACCTAGCACTTGGCTTTCCTACCTTACTGCAATTATTTATCTTTTAATCTTCTAGGCTGCAAGCGCGCCTTAAACGTAGAGGCTGCCTCTTACTCTTTTCTCCCAATCCCTGCAGGCGCTTGTCTGTTGAAGGGTCGAAGCCTAAAGTCCTTTCCAGCTCTAGAACCGAGCAATTCTGGCGCCACGAGTGATAAGCATATTTATGCACGTTTAAATGAGATAATCTATGCAGTTGACCCGCACGTAATGGAGCTCCACTAGAGCAGTAATCGTAATTACTAAGGCGAATTTACGAGCGCGGTCCAAAAGAATCTAGCGAGAAATATTCTCCAGCGCTCACCGCGCACCAAGCATGGTGTTTTCTTTCCCTTCATTAGAAGCCGCGGTTTCGCTTCCACTACCTTTTCCCAAACTCTATCAAAACCAGGAACACCGGTGAGGATCTTCATCATCTCCTGCAGATTCTTTGCCACGCCGCTCATCGTGGACCGTTCGCTGGCTCCCGGGACCTACGCAAGAATGAGCCTCCGAAGAGCCGGGAACCGCACGAGTTGACGCAAGAACAAGGACACAGACGGCGAACGCCCCGCAGCCCTCTCCGCCCCGCGCGCGCGCTCCACGTCAGGCGTGCGCGCGCCCGCCGCCACGGTCCCCCGCGGCTCGCGCACTCACGTTCCGCGCCCCCGTGTGACCGCACGCGCACGCGCTGTTCTGCCCTCGTCAGTCCCGACCGCCTCTCCTGCCGCTCAGCCCGGCCTACCACGCTCCAAGAGCCGAGCGCGTTTCCCCGCCGGGCGGTTAATGCGGGAGCGCCGGGGCAGCGGGCGCCTGCGCGCAGCCGGGCGTCGGCCGCCTGGCCCGCGTTAGGGGGCGGTAAGCCCGCGGGGAGCCGATGGAGCGAAAGAGCGGTCTGGAGGCTGGGCCGGAGGCGGAGCGGGAGGAGGGGGAGCCCGAGGTGAAGAGGCGACGGCTTCTGTGTGTGGAGTTTGCCTCGGTGGCGAGTTGCGACTCCGCCGTGGCCCAGTGCTACCTGGCCGAGAACGACTGGGAGATGGAAGTACGCTTTCGCTGTTCTCTCTTCCCGCTGGCGCCTTGGAGCGCACAAGTTCCATCCCTGGGTCTTTGTTTTTCAGAGAGCGCTGAACTCCTACTTCGAGCCGCCCGTGGAGGAGAGCGCCTTAAAAAGCCGCCCTGAGACCCCCTCTGAGCCCGAGTCCTGGTAAGTGACGACGGGGGCGGGAGCCAGTCCGGCCGGAGGCTGGTTAATATCGGGTTGCCTCGGGCGTCCTGGGACTTGCGGTGGAGATGGGCGGGCGATGCTGAGTGGAGGCGTCCGCCGGAATGACCAGCGGCGAAGGGTTTGTGCTGTTGCCTTCTGGTGGAGATGCGCCCCAGCAGCAGGGCTCACGCTTCTCTCCCAGGATTCAGACTTCCCTTCGAACGTAATACGGAGCCCGAGGAGGAACAATCTGAAATGTAATTTTTGCCTCGAATTATAGGAATTATGTAAGCAAGAGGTTCGAAACCAATGAATAAGGGAAAAACCTCTCTTGAAGAATGGTAACTCGGAAGTCTCCTTGCTTCCTATGTTGTTTATTTATTTACTCTCTGCTGGTCAGCCAGAATAATTTTATAAAATGCAAACCCGCCCCTGTTATTCTGTCAAAAAAACCCAGAAGTAGCAAAATTAAAACCACCAATCAATAAATAGTACTTAGCAAGAATTTATTGTGCGTATAAGAACAGTTAGCCAACTGGGGGCTTCCAAATTCCAAGATTGCTATGACGCTCAGGGTCTTGAAGTTATAGATTGGCTTATAAACGAGGAAGTTGTCTAATCTTTACAATGATTGGTTATTACGATGGGGATTTCCAGGCGGCGGGGGATGGTTAGCAGACATTGGATCCTGTCCAAAACGTCTATCAAACATTTGGTCCATTGGACATTTGATCCATCAGACAGTTCCTGTCCAAAACGTCCATGAGCATGTTTGGTCCATGCCAAATGGCTTTGGACAGGACCAAATGTCCTGCAAGGCAGGGGATTGGTTAAAAGTGATTATCTCATACATTTTTAGGACTTGTTTCTTCTTTTTGGTTGTCAGAAGCATTTATAAGAAGTAATCTAAGTTAAGTTTCACTTATGTTCATGGCATAAGCTAGATTGAGTTTTGCTTTCCTTGGTTAAATGGTTTTGTCTGCTCAGGAAGTTCTCAAGTCCAATCTCTAGTTAGTGTTTAATTTTGATAATTCCAACGCTCCTTCCCCATTTCCTGCACTGCTGCTCTTAAAGTCCAGATGCTTTACAAGTCCCTTTGTGGTTTGGCCACTGCCTGTCTTTACAGGTTCGTCTCTTGTCACCCTCTCTTTCTTGCCCCACAAAAATTTCCAGGCATATCATACTTTCACTTTCTCCAATGGGCCATATTCTCTTGCCTTTCAACCTTTGTAAAGATGTTTACTTAGCCTGTTTACTTCCTCTGCCTAGAATTTTTTTTCCCCTCCTTCCTTGCTAAGTAATACTAACTTTAAAGGCCCAGTTTAGACATGATGCTCTTATAGCATCCTACATGACCCCTGTCATAATAACTTAGTTCATATTATAATTGCTGTTTAATATTTTATATATCCTACTGGACTACACATTTGGTGAAGATAGTATCTGTTTTATAAATTGTTGATTTCCCAAAGTCTAGTATGATATTTAGCGTGTAATAAACTCTCAGTAAATATATATTGAATGTATAAAGTTCTTCCAGCTATATGAGCAGCCTGCATAGTAACTGTTCATAGTGGAGACTTCTTTCCTCTCTCTTTGATCCTTTCACCTGCACTGGCTTACAGAAATGATAAGACCATTTCCTTAGGCTCCTTTATCTGTCTAGCCTCTTACTGGGGAATTGTCTACCCACACACAGTGATGTATCTCTGGATCCCATGTTGTCATAGCTAGAGCCAGTTAGATTAGTAGGTATTCACCTAGCTCAAGCTGGTCAGTCAGATCCTCTCTCCTGGGTTTTTGAGATGAGGACCAAGAGAGTTAAGTCTGAATCTTCTTGCAGAGCTGGAACTGTAATATGTTAACTTAGGACCTTTTGGGATCCATAGCCATCCTTTTTTGTGCATGGGGAAGCTGAGAATGCTGGTCTGAAGAGATAGAATGAAGCTGAGGAAGACTGAGTAGGATTGAGAGAAAGCCTTGATTGTGCTTCCTTAGGCATAGCTGCGTTGTTGTACCTGACTCTGTGCCATGTTTCTGTTTCCATATAAATTCTTCTGTTTTGTTAAACTAGCCTGAGTTAGTGTCTGTTAGTTGCAACCTAAATTGTAACCAATAAAGAAATTGGAACAAAGGAGATGGATTCCCTGAAATAGTCCCTAAGAAAAAATGTGGATTGAGCTGAGTAGTGGTGGGATGGAGGACAATTAGGAGTCCCCACCGCAGAATTGTAAGTTGGCAAAAACAAGCAAAGTGGTTGATTAGGCCGTGGTCTGTTGTCTCTTGGAACTCAGATCAAGTGTCAGTGAGAGTGAAGCTTTATCTATAGAATAAAATTAGAATTTTTTACTGATATAAATACATTTGCCCAAGAGAGAAGGGAGCACTTTTCCTTATAGTAGAATTCCAACTACTAAAAATAGAAGGCATGATGGAATTAGAAAAAAATCACCATTTTGGAACCACAATCGTACTGATTATTTCAGACAGGAATCATCAATAGATACTAAAACTAATAGGTAATTGTTAATAAGAAACAAGATATTCACATAGCCTCAAAGTGGCTACCCACAAAATACTTATTACAAGGGGAAAAAATCATAACTGTGCGGTGGAGAAATCTAGTAGACAGTGCCTTAACCAAGTGATCAAAGTTAACATGAGCAGTACTGGGGACAAATCCATGTCAGGTGCCTCCTGATATGATGCACTGAGGGTGGCACAGTGTCACTTCTGTGTCATTCCTGCCAAAAAATGCATTATCTGAATCTAGTCATAAGAAAACATCAAACACACCCAAACTGAAGGGCATTCTACAAAATAAATGGTCTGTATTCTTCAAAAATACCAAGGTCATGACAGACAAAGACTGAACAACTATTTGGATTAAAGAGGATTGAAAAAGACATGCCAGCTCAATGCAACATGTGATCCTGGATTAGGACATTAGTGGCACAGTTGGTGAAATTTGAATAGGTCTTTAAATTATATAATAATATTGTGTCAGTGATAATTTCCTGACTTTCAGTAATTGTACTAGGGTATATATGTAAGCCTATCCTTGTTTTTAGGAAATATATACAAAAGGATGCAAACATTTCAGAATAAAAAATAAAGCCAGTAAATATTAAGTAAGTAAAATGTAAACATTTATCTGAGTGAATGGTGAATAGAATTCTTTTTACTGCTTTTGCAAGTCTGAAAGTATGAAATTATTTCAAAATAAAAAGTTAACTGGACTTATCGTGGTGATCATTTTGCAGTGTATACAAGTGACAAATTATTATGTTGTATACCTGAAACTAATATGTTTGTTGTATATCAGTTATATGTGTGGTCTCTCCAGCAGCCTGCAAGGCTTCTTGGGACCAAGCCTCAGAAGTCCCAGAATATTCTTTTTTACCGTATTCTACTGGTCAAGCAAGTCCCTAAGACCTAGATCCAAAGGGTGTTAGACTTTACCTCTTAATGAGGGGAATAACAATTTGCAGTCATTATTTATCTGCCACAATGAGGTCTTATTTCAAATATGATTTTAAATGATTAATATTTACAAATAAATTTGGAAATCTTATGTTACTTAGTCTAATTTGGGGTCATAGTTTATGAAATCATTTTAGCAATACATGTCAGTAAAGGATGCTGAGTTGGCTCTAACTGTATAAGTGAGCAAGCATTTGGAAAACACAGGAAGAATCTTTTTCCTCAGTCATGTGACTTTTGCTCTTCTATAGGCAGATACTTTTAGGCCTCTTTTAAAATTTACTTATCTGTACTTAGAAAATAATTTTTAAATTAATCAGTTTATAGATTATTTGCAAAGTTGTGTTCCATTCTGATGTTACCAGTGTTGACCTAACCAATGAGGAAACCACTGAGTCTGTTAGTTCTAAAACCAGCACAGCTGAAAATATTCAGCAAGAAGATGGCAGCATGTTCTCTTTGATTACCTGGAATATTGATGGATTGGATGCAAACAATCTGCAAGAGAGGGCTCGAGGAGTGTGTTCCTATTTAGCTTTGTAAGTATTACTTCTGTTTGATGGTAGCGTGATAATGTCTTACCTATCTACAAAGAGGGTAACAGTTCAAGGTTATGGGCTTTGGAATGACACCTGAGTTGACAGTCCAGCTCTCAGAAGAAACATCTGAAAGAGTGGAGAGGGATTGCCTCTGAGAGCAGGATTGCGGGTTGCAGTGGAGAGAGAACACTGATTTTTGTTAGAAGCCTGCTGGTACTATTTTACTTATTAAACTTTGTGTATAATTATTGCCATGAAAATAAAATTACCAAAAAGATCTGTATCTGCCACATACTGACTCTGTGACCTTGTGTAACCACTTGTGAGCCACTTACGTTCTCTAGATCTCAGTTTCTTCATCATGGATAATAATTGTTTCAAGAGAATTGAAAAAGATTATAACATTTAAAGCATCTGTTAGATGTAGGACCGTTGTAGGCTCTCAATATTACTGGTTTCGATTGTCAGTGATTCCACTTTTAACTTTAGAGTGTTGTCATGTGTGTGTTTTTTAAAAAATTTGATCTTTACAAATGTGTTAGCACAGATTTCTCACTTTATAGTTATCAAAGATCAGTATAAACACTGAATATTAGGTGTTCTAGAGTTTTGTTTCTTTTATGTTATGGTATTTTTCCAATCTAGGTAGCTGGAAATGAAATAGTATACCTGGTGTTTATCAAAAATTGATGTTTTTAATTAGGTACAGCCCAGATGTGATATTTCTACAGGAAGTTATTCCCCCATATTATAGCTACCTAAAGAAGAAAGCAAGTAGTTATGAGATTATTACAGGTAACAATCTTTCTATTATTTAACTTTTTCTTTGAAAAACAAGTCAATGAAAGAGATAAATCAAAGTTAGCCTATTGGAGCATACACAAGGAAAAGCACAGATAAAACAAGTTTGAGAAAAATAACCCAGACACGAGATACTAAAAAAACTGTAGGAGAATATGTTATACAGCTTAATGTTAATATATGTGAAAGAGTGGTTGAAATGGATGATTTTTCAGGAAAATATAAATTGCCAAAATTTGAGACAATGAGTAGCTTTTTGGTGAAATTAAATTGTTAAAAATTTTAAGTGTGCTAATTGCATTGCGGTTATGCTTTTTCAACAAGTCTTTATCTTTAATAATTCCTTTTTATTTTGTTCTTTTTCTAGCTTTTCCCCCTGAACAGTTGTTTGATTTTCCATCTATTTTGTCTTTAAAGTGCATTTAACGTACTGCTCTGGCTACATTTCATGATTTTTGGCTAAATCTCATGTTTTCTTTGACTTTCACTTTTACACAGTATGTGATTTTAATTTTGATTTATTCTTTAATCCGGAATTACTAAGGAGAAGGTTCTCTCTTAGTCTGTGTGTCTGCCTTGCTCTCCTCATAGGGCTTTTCTGCATTCTCTTATGGATTCTTTTTGTCTCTCTTCTGTTTTGGATTTCTTGTTTTCTGAATTCCATGCTTTCATTCTGCTTGGTTTACTTCCTCATTTTGTTGGAGCACATTCTCTAATCACTTTCTAAGAAATAGTGCATGGAGAATGAAGTTTTAAGTAGTAGCATATTTGGAAATGCCTGTGTTCTATCCTCATAGTTTGTTGATAGTTTGGCTGGACATAGATTTCTAGGTAGCCAGTCATTTTCCCTCGGAATTTTGAAGGCATTATTTCAGTGTGTTCTAGTTTCCATTGCTGATGATCATAATTCCATTGTCATTCTAATTCCTCATCTTCCCTGCTCCCATCCAGAAGCCTTGAGGGTCTTCTTTTTAACCCTCGTGTTCTTAGGTCTTTTTCATTTTTTGTGCTGAATGCTTGGTAGGAACTTTCAATTTGGAGTTTTGTGACCTTCAGTTCTGGAAAATTCTCTTTTTCTCTCTCTCTCTTCTTTCCTCCCTCCCTCTCCCTCCTCCTTCTTCCCCTTCTCCCTCCTCTCTCTCCCTCCTCCCTTTTCCTCCTCACTCTCCCCTTCCTGCCCACCTACCGTCTTTCTAGTTTGCCTGCCTTCCTCCCTTTGCCTTTTATTCTTTTCTCCTTTCCTCTCCTTTTTCCCTCCTCCCTTCTCTTCCTTTTCCTCTTTCTTTCTCTCCTTCTCTCTCCCTGCCTTCTTCCCTTCCTTATAATCTCTTTACCCCTTCCCTTTTTCAGGAATCCCTCTTTGTCAGATGGTAGACCTTGGTTGATCCTTGAATTTTCATATCTTCCTCTCTTATTTTCCCATCTTTTGACGATCTGTTCTACTTTCTTGGCAACTGTCTTGACTTTTAGATATCATTATTTTGACTGCCCAGGGCTCCTGTTCACCAAATGTCTCTTTTTTTGAACTTTCTATTCTTGGCTTATGGATGCAGTATCTTACCTCTGAGGATATCAGGCTTTTTAAATTAGGTTTTTTGTTTTATTTGTTTTAGATTTTAATCTCTTTCCTTGCATTGTTTTCAGTCTTTCTTTTTGCTTGTTTTGGTGTCTGTCTTTCATGTTAGACCTGTTCTGTAAATGTATAGGGATTCTTAGTTCTTGGTTCACATTTATACTCCAGGTACTAAAAAGCCAGTTACAGTTCAGTGTCCCTGAGCAGGTGACACAGTGCTCTCACCACAGCTGGGTGAGGGATTGATTGTGGCGAGACCCCCAGTTGTCAGTATGTCAGGATAAAAAAGGCTTTTAATCTGAGGCCATTTAGTTTCTCCAAAAAAATAATTCCCTAGCTTTCCGTCTTCTGGATGTGGGGCGAGGGTGGTGTGCTTGTTTAGCCTGCCGGCTGGAAGAGGGTAGAGGAACGGAGCTGAGGCACCCTCCCTTGAGGAAGTACACTTTCACCTGGTCCCTGTGTTCAGTCCCACACCTCAGCCCATTTTTCTATCTTGCCTTCCAGCGACTGGTGACTCTGGAGCCTCTAAAATTCAGTTTCTCTTTAAACCTCTAGTCTTCTGTTCACAGAGGGTGATCACTTGGCTGTCAGGGGTTGGGGAAGAGACCTGGGGGGTGTTGAACCTTGAACGAGCCCTCCTGTTCTTAGTACCTTACCTTTGTGTTCAAGTACTTAGAGTTTCCAGGCTTTGGTGGAACAAATCTGCTTGCTTCCTGTCTGTGGTTCTCTGCTACTGGCACCCGAGTGGTTTCCCTCTGTTCTGATAAAGCAGTCACTGCTTCTCCATATACTTGGTTTTCTGAAAAGCTGTTGGAAGCTTTCATACAGTCCGCTCCACTTCTATTCTCTTTTTTCTTGCAGGTTTATACCTTTCTAAATTTTTATTCACTTACTATAATTTTTCTGGTGCTTCCAGAGAGGTAAATGCATGTCAATTTGCCTTAATTTAAAACTCATCTACTCTGCCTTTCAGAAATTTCTCCAATTTTCCTGTTTGATACTGGCAGCTTTAACTATTTTTGGCACTATGTGAATTCATTTTTATTTTTATATTTCTTCCAGTTACATTTGGGAAGGGACAGGTAAACATAAGGACATGGTTGGCCATCTTCAACTATTTTGAAATAATAGCTTACTTTTAAGATTTAGATCCATTTAAATATCTGTACCTGTTTGTTATAAAATCTTCAGGGGAACTTGTGATAAACTGCAAAATACCCTTGACCTCTCAGCCTAAATTCTTTTCCACAAACATTTGAAGGTAATGAAGAAGGATATTTCACAGCTATAATGTTGAAGAAATCAAGAGTGAAATTTAAAAGCCAAGAGATTATTCCTTTTCCAAATACGAAAATGATGAGAAACCTTTTGTGTGTGCATGTAAGTAATTTTTTTAAATTGACTGTTTTTTTAAAAAAAGAATGGGCTGTTTTTTGTAGTTCCGTGGTGATATCCTTTTTAAAAAACCATTGCCTGTAGAGAAAAATTTGCTCCTCACTTACAGATTTTTTTGTAATAGTCTTAAAGAGTTTTTGTAAACTAAGTTTTTACATAAATTTCAAATATAGACAAATTTGTAAAAAAAAATCCTTGATCCATTAGATGTTCTTGTAAGAATATTTCAGTTTGCTAACATTCCACATTTGCTTCCTAAAGTAGTTTTTTTAACTAAATGCACTGTACATAGTACTGTGTTGTATTCTGAGGCTTCCAAAAATGAGTAAAATAGATCTTGCTCTCATAGAGTGGCAAGGGAAAGATTGTATATATAGTAACTAAAATAAAGGAAAGGCGTAAATGCCAAGAGAGAAGTATAATGATGTGCCATGGAAGTTTAGAAAAGGAGAGGTGACTTTTAGCTAGATTGTTTTTTCTTTAGCTCCTATTCTGTGCAAGATACTTTTTTTTTTTTGCTGGAAAAGATTTGCCCTGAGCTAATATCTGTTCAATCTTCCTCTCTCTCTTTTTTTTTTTCCCTCCCCAAAGCCCCAGTACATAGTTGTATATTCTAGTTGTAAGTCCTTCTAGTTCTTCTATGTGAGTTGCCACCACAGCATGGCTACTGACAGACGAGTGGTGTGGTTCTGCAACCAGGAACCAAACCCAGGCTGCTGAAGCGGAGCGTGCCGAACTTTAACCACTAGGCCATCAGGGCTGGCTCTGTTTTTTTTTTTGTGTGTGTGAGGAAGAGCAGCCCTGAGCTAACATCTGTAGCCAATCCTCCCCTTTTTGCTGAGGAAGACTGGCCCTGGGCTAACATCCGTGCCCATCTTCCTCCACTTTATATGGGACCCTGCCACGGCATGGCTGACAAGCAGTGCATCGGCGGGCGCACGGGATCCGAACCGGCGAACCCCGGGCTGCCAAGCGCGAACTAAACCGCTGCGCCACCAGGCCGGCCCTCTGTTTTTTTTTTTAAATTGAGGTATAATTGGCATAACATTATATTAGTTTCAAGTGTACAACATAGTGATTCGATATTTGTATATATTGCAAAATGATCACCACAGTAAGTCTAGTTAACGTCTGTCACCATACATAGGTAGAAATTTTTTTTTCCTGTGATGAGATTAGCTAGATTGTTTAGTGATAATTTCATGAAGGAAGTTGTATTTGAATTGGGCCCTGAAAAATATGTAAGATGTAGACATTAACAATAGTCCAGGTGGCAGAACCACCACGAGCAAACTTGCAAATTGTGAGTGGCAAGGTATATATAAATCAAACAGGGCATATGTGGGTGTAAGTGCATTCTATTTACTTGGATGTAGAGGGCACAAAGAGGGGTAGTGTGACAAGAAGTAGGTAGAGTAGAGTGGATACAGATTATAGAAGATCATGAATGCCCAATATGAAAGAATTTGGACTTGATTCTGTAGGCAATTATAGAGCCTACATTGTTGGTATGTTAATTGCAAATGGTAAATGATTCTCATTCATTGATTTAACTGACCTTTTTTGATTGCCAGGCTCTTGATAATATAGCAGTAAATGTAAGAACCATCTTTGCTTTCAGATGACTCACGGCTTTGTAGGAGAGAAATAATTGTGCTGTAATTCAGTCTAGGGGACTTGCAAAGCAGTCTTTCCATCATGCTATAGGAGTATAGAGGAGGAAGCCATGACTGCCTGGGGACATTGGGGAAGGGCTCACAGTGAAGGTGACATTTGAGGTAGGTCTTGAAGTATTAGTGGGTACCTGCTAACTAGTCTTCTTTGGTAGCAAGATTAGCACCTTATACTTCTTTGACTTAGAAGGATAAGCACAGTGCTGATTATATAGTTTCTCTTTAGTAAATAAATACCAATCAGTTGAATAATTGCTGATTCTCTTATCAAAGGTAAGCTTTAGTGGTTGATGGATAATTTTAACAAGTATAATTATTTATCCTGTTGCAGGCGAGTGTGTCAGGAAATGAACTTTGCCTTATGACTTCCCATTTGGAGAGCACCAGAGGGCATGCTAAGGAACGAATAAATCAGTTAAAAATGGTTTTGAAGAAAATACAAGAGGCTCCAGAGTCAGCTACCATTATATTTGCTGGAGATACAAATTTAAGGGATCAAGAAGTGAGTGGCAAAGTCATTTCAATGTTTATGGGCAGATTATTGCTGTGGAAACTAATTTAGGTTCCTTTTGAACAAAGCAGTTCAAACTAGGACCTTCATTCACTCAAAATGTGTAAGTGACCTTATGGATGCAATTCAGCAAATATCTATTTAGGCTGTGCAATATGCCTAGCATTGGGGAAGCAGAAGCAGGAGGGACTGTTACATTATTAAGGAAAACATAAATACTGCATATGAAACAGACAACACAAAACAATATACATTGATTAACAAGAGGGATATAAAGAAAATAATGATTAGAAGTGTTTAGAAAAGGTCAAGTTTATTTGCAGTTTCTCTAGTTGTAAGGTGAAAAGAACAGAAAAAGTTGACCATCATAGTTATCCCTCACTCTCAATTCCTTCTCAGGTTTTCTTTTTTCAACCTTTTTAGCCTCTTTTCCTGCTACCACCCTGTCCAGGTCTGAAGCAAAGTCTTTCCTCTTAGTTCAGTTGAGACATGTTGGGATCTTTCAGAACTTCTATTTAGAATATATTAAATGGTAAGCCTGCCTTGCCTTTTCTCCTCACGCTGGCTGAGTTCACATCAGAGTAAAAGTGAATTGAAATGGAGATTCTGTTCATTTTCACTTACGTCAGGTCCAGGAGTCCAGGAAAAAGTGAAATGGAAAGTGAAACCATGTCAACACCTACTGCCAAAGTCAAAGCAATATCCCAAATAAAGAAAATGGTGCTCTGTTTATCTCAGTGACTCTGTGGCCTTGTACACAGAGTATTTTTAAAAATAAAACTTTCTATTGGACTGTTTGCAAATCAGTGACTTTATGACAGCTATGTTTCTTGGTATCTGGTTGACTAACTGAGTAGCTACTTTTTAAAAAATCCTGCTTTCAACAAATGGTATTGGGAAAACTGGATATTCACATGCAGAGAATTGAAGTTGGATCCTTACTTTACAACCTATACAAAAGTTTACTCAAAATAGGTCAAAGACCTAAAGGTAAGAGCTAAATCTATAAAACTCTTAGAAGAAAACATGGGAAAAGCTTCATGACATTGTATTTGGCAGTGATATCTTCAATATGGCACCAATAGCACAGACAACAAAAGAAAAATTAGATAAGGTGGACTTCATCAAAATTAAAAACTTTTGTGCATCAAAGAATGCTATCAGTGGAGTGAAAGGCAACCCATAGAATGGGAGAAAATGTTTGCAAATCATCTGACAAGCAGGTAATATTCAGAATATATAAAGAGCTACAATTTAAAGAAAAACTTGGTTAAAAAAGAAAAAGATTTAAATAGACATTTCTCTAAAGAAGATATATAAATGGCCAATAAGTACATGAAAAGATGCACAACATCACACATTAGAGAAATACAAATCAAAACCATGATGAGATACCACTTCACATCTATTAGTGTGATTATTAACAAAAAAACAGAAAATAACAAGTGTTGGTGAGGCTGTGGAGAAATTGGAACCCTCGTGCAAGGCTGGTGGGAATGTAAAATGGTGCAGCTATTGTGGAAAATGGTGTGGGGATTCCTCCAAAAATTAAACATTGAAAATCCATATGGTCCAGCAATTCCACTTCTGAATGCATACCCAAAACAAATAAAAGCAGGGTCTCAAAGAGATATTTGTACCCCTATGTTCATAGCTGCATTATTCACCATAGCTAAAATATGGAAGCAACCCAAGTGCCCATTGACAGACGAATTTTATCAACAAAATCTATGTACAGTCAATGGAATGTTATTCAGCCTTAAAAAGGAAGAAAATATTGACATGCTACAACATGGATGAACCCTGAAGACTTTATGCTAAGTAAAATAAGTCAGTCACAAAAGGACAAATATTTCATTCCTCTTAAATGATTTTCCTAAAATAAAGTTCATACAGACATAAAATAGAATTGTGGTTGCCAGGGGATGGGGGGAAAGTGGAATGGGGAGTTAGTGTTTAATGGATACAGAGTTTAAGTTTGGGAAAGTGAAAAAAAAAGTTCTAGAGATGGATAGTGGTGATGGTTGCACAATAATGTGGATGTACTTAATGCCATAGAACTGCACACATTAAAATGGTAAATTTTATATATATATTTTACCACAAAATTTTTTTTAAATCCTGTAGAGTGAATGGCAGAAGGAAAGACTAATATTGTTAGTAAATTTCAGATAAAACTGAAGGCAGTTGACATTGGATATATAAACGATGTACTTGTAAATTTATAGAATAAAGTAACAGTTTTGCCTTGTTTTCACTTGTGTTCATTTTTTTAAAAACTACTAAAAGCAATAATTGAGGCCTTGGATTTTCAGCCTTCTGAGTTTTATCTGACACTCAAAGTTAGGAACTATTTATGGCAGAAGAGAAGGTTCCAGACTTTGGCTATCTTGATATTTTTATATTATTACTCTGCAGCAAAATAGTTTTTAAAATAGATCTAGTTATAACTAACATACCTAGTTTTGCATTTGTGCATTAATAAATAGTGACATTCTGATTTGAAATGTTGCACTTAGATGTGGTAATAGTAAAGACACCTTTTCAAATTAAAGGAAGAAAGACTGAATCTTATAGTTTTCTTTTTCTTTTCAGGTTACCAGATGTGGTGGTTTACCCAACAACATTTTGGATGTCTGGGAGTTTTTGGGCAAACCTAAGCATTGCCAGTATACATGGGATACACAAATGAACTCTAATCTTGGAATACCTGCTACTTGTAAGCTTCGTTTTGATCGAATATTTTTCAGAGCAGCAGCAGAAGGTGGCCACATTATTCCCCGAAGTTTGGACCTCCTTGGGTTGGAAAAACTGGACTGTGGTAGATTTCCTAGTGATCACTGGGGTCTCCTGTGCAACTTAGATGTAATATTGTGAAATGCTTTTCAAATATGAGTTTTAAGTGTTCTGAGTAATTTTGTTCTGGACTTTTGCAAATATAATTTCTACCTGCCTGGAAAGGTAAGTTTAATAGGAGGAATTAATATACTGGATCATTGTAACACAAGGAAAAACTACTGTAATTTTCTTTTGTGGCTTGCGTCCTCAGATTTTAGAACTAAATGTTAATGTTTATTGAGACTAAAGCATACCTGTGTTCAGAATATAAGCCCCTTAATGTCAGGGCACAAAAGGCTGTCAGAGCTTTTCATAGTGCTCATAGGGGCCAGCTGGATTTCAAGTAGGGCCACATTCCCTTTGGGCTAGCCTTTGTATTTGATTTATTTTTTAAATCAGGAACCAACATAGTTAATATTTTACATAAGTCTTCAAATAAAAAAGTTACTGAGTCCTTGGGACTGGATCTTTTAATATTTTACAAATTCAGATAACCTTAAATGAAAAAGCCATGATCATCTGCACCTAAGTGGATGACAACTATCATGTATCAGACTTTATTTTTGTTAGCTCACAGAACATAATTAGTAAGCTATAAATGAACTCTTAATGATTTAAATTTCCTTAACTTTTTAAAATTCATGTTTGTAGTTATGTCGCCAAAAGAGGCATACTAGGCTTGATAACGATTAAAGTCAGCTTTATGGCGACACTGGACTTTTTTCCTAAGAGAAAAATAAATGTGTGAAGAGAAATAGCCTTTTAGTTTTGCTACTTATAAAACTGAATTATTTTACAAGAGGAGAATAAGGAGCACTTTTAAATGTGCTTTAAGGAAATATTTTTTCTCATAAGAGAAATGTACTTTAAATAAAAAATTTTACTTGTTTATAGTTTGTTTTAGTGCCCACGATGCGATTGAAATTAACTGCTTTCTGTGTCTGGCTCTACCGCTGCTGCTCCACCTTTGTGTGGAAGAAAACAGCTTTCCATGTTTCTCCTGCCAAGAATTGCCAAGAATATATTGACTGCCTCAGTATATAAAAAGGAAAGCCAGTGGGAATAATTAGAATGAGAAGTGGCAAAACTTCATTTTCATCAGGGGTGTCAAAGTTAACAACTAAAACACCTAAAAAAAGACAAGCTGAATTTATATATAATATTCCCTTGGTAGCGACAATGGAAATGAGTTTTATATGTTAACCATAATTTTAATCATTAAAATGAGAAATAATGCTAATATGTTAGCATACATTATGGAGGCAATAGTTCATTTTTGTGAGAAAAGGATGTGTCGGGCATAAATTGCTTATTCATTTGGAAGAATAAGTCAAAAGAACCCCACCTTGCATTTCATTACAAAAAAAAATCTAGATGAGTGAAAGCCTAAATATAAAAAATAAAATATGTAGTAGTGTTTATTAGATTAAGTAAAGAATTATCAAATTGTTTTAAAACCACGAAAGGAGTGTCATTTGCTTTATATGACTTAGAGCATCCCAGTGAAATACCTTCCCATTTACTGTTTATAGTGACAAAATCTAGGAAACAAGTTATAAGTGAAGTGCATAGGGACAATCAAATCACTTTTAGTCTGCTTTCATGGGCAGTAGTTCTCAAACGAATTAAGCACCCACTAATTTGCAATATCATGAATTTTTTATTTTGAATCTCAAGTTCTTCCAGTATAGTATAGTTTTGCATACCTTACCCACCTTCTTGGTTAAATCCAACTAAGAATCTTCTATTTCAATAGGCTATGCACCATCTTTGCCACTGATGTGGAAGGTACTTGAACCTTGCTAGACCTCAGTTTCTCCCACCTTCAAAATAGGGTAGTTCTTTGCTTTTTATCATGCAGTATAATAAGACAAATGCCCCAAACCAACAGCATATTAACAAGAGCAGAGGAGGTCAGAAAAGCTGTACTAAGGATGCATGGTTTTATCGTTTGTGTCTATTATAGTGTCTGGCATGTAGCGGGAGCTCAATATGCCCATTGAATGCTGAAGAGAAGTGGAAGGTAGCAGCTTCATATTTGTGTCCTAGCGAGGCCGTCTAACATTTTCATACAGTACCAAAACAGATATTATATTCATTATATGTTTCAGAATAGGTATTCGTTGTAATGTAACTCAGTGTAACTCTTTGAGTTAACAAAGAGATGTTATAGTTTAACATTCTGGACTAAGCCCATATGTATATATTTAAAGACCACTGGGAACAAGCCTGTTTGACTAAATCAGCTTTATTGATGAGGTGAGAGGGCACTCTGAGGGTACTGTGGAAAGCCACGCGAGGAGAGAAAGGAGGGAGGCGTCCTTTGTAAGATTTGGGTTCCCGTTGAAAAATTCTAAGGAGGGTTTTGGAATTGCAGATTGGTTCCTCTTGGTTACTGTTTCAGAGGCAGATTGGGAGAAGCAGGGATTAGGTGCTGTCCAGAGGAAGAGAGTTGAGCAGTTGGGTATCACCAGTTCTGGATGGGAATAGCAAAGCAAAGGGAATCAGTGGTAAGAAAGCCGTATGTATTCAAAGAGGGAGTGGTTATGTCCTTTTATAGCTGCTGCATGACTTTGGGAGAAACAATATTTCCTATTAACTTTGCTTCTGGCTTTATCTGTGTCTGTACTCCCAGCCTGATCAATTGGCTGGGTTGCCTTCTTTTTAGTCCAAATTGATTTTTTTCTCTTTCAGTCCTGGACAGGTTTTTAGTCTTTTAATGTGCATTATCTCATTTAATTCCCACAATCATCCTATAAGAGTGCTATTATTATCTCTATCTTATAATTCAGGAAACTGAGGTTTAGCAGGATTATGTAACTCATCCAAGGCCCATCCATAGCTAGTGAGTAGCCTCATAGGGGCTGTTCATCAGGTCTGTGTGACTCAGTCCTAAGCACTGTACTATACTTCCATAGTCTTGGGAATGTGCAAGGAATGCCCTGGCTTCCTTTTCTGCCCTATGTTGCCATACCTAGTTGCTTGAGCATCTTTATTATAAGAAAACCGTATAAATGCTAGGAAGAGTCTTCCACATGAGTTTTCTATGGTTCAAATGATCACCTTCCCATAGACACAAATGTAGTCTAAATACATGGGGCACCTAGTTAACCTAGTAAGAATGGAGTGGATTTGGGCCCCTCCCAGCACAGGTTTCCATCCTCAGAAAGCACGTGCTCAAAACATAGTAGGACCTAAAAAGCGGGACCTGTGCATGTGGAATGACTCAGCTTCGGGGGACATTCGCAAAGGGTCTGTGACCCAGGTAGTGCGCTCACAGCCCCCTTGAGCCACCCTGGCCCGGGCATTTGGGAGGGACGTTCATCCCCCAGGCTGTTTAGGACCACGGTGATAGGGAAGGGATTGATGAAGGAAAGAAGGTGGGGCAAACAGGCCGCCCTGCTTCCCGAAAGCCATCTGCTTGGTCCCCTGCGGGGTAGGAGTCCCTCGCCCGGGTGCCCATCTTTAGAGCTCAAGCTGGCAGCTTGGGCAGGGACTGCTGCCCGTCCATCTCTCGGGGCGCGTGTGCGCGTGCGCGCGCGTCGCCGTGGTAACCGCGGCGGCGGAAAGGCGCTGAATCACGGGCGCGCGCTTTTCCAGTTCCCGCAGAAGCTGCCGCGAGGGGAGGGCGGGGGTCCCCCGGGGTTGCATCCTTGCTAGACCAGTGCTGACCCCGGCGGGCCTGAGTGGCCCGGGGCACAGCTGGGCGCGGGAGCGGTGGCCGCGATCGCTGTCGCTGCTGGAGGTAAGAGCGCAGCAGTAGCCTCCACCTGTCTCGGCTTTGGGCAAGAGTCGCTCTTCTGGGGCTACGTCCTGGAGAAGAGAAAGCGAGGGTTTTGCTCGGATGGGGCGGTAACCTCCTGTCTGACAGCAGATGCGCGCGCCAGTGTGTGAATGTGTGTGTGTGTGTGTGTGTGTGTGTAAAGCCGGGAGATGACGACGAAGAAGAGCAGGTGGGACGGCGGTGATGCTCCGAGCCAGCTACACCGACTAGGGCGAGCTTCAGTGTCGCCAGCAGCGACCCCAGGTACAGTATCCTACTTCCCAGGCCGGCTGGCGGAATGATGGGAAGGGAGGGCAGCAAGTAGGCAGGTTATGCCAAAGAAAAACAGAATCAAGACGCCTGAGTTTAGGAGGTGAGTTTCTTAAGGTTCTTCTGGACATCTAGGAAAGGGCATTTCCTGATTGCTGCACTGATTGATGGTTTCTTAGTAGGGTGGAGTCGGGGAAATTTGCATATTGTCACAACCTTGTGAACTGCATTTCTTAGACCTGTAGAATCGTTTTCTTTAAACTTCGTTTAGTAATATTTATGTGATATTTGCTAAATTCATTTTGCCTCTATACCTTACCATAATCTGAAGATTAAAACCTTTCAATATCTTTCCTTTCCTTTGAACTTCTTCCGCTGAATGGATATTAATCAAGAACATAAACCTGAAATTGTGAGTCATCATTCTTTCGATCATTTGTTCTCTTAACTGTATGGAAAGAGAAAAGAATATGATATATAGTCGTGTCCATTTTTATTGCTAATTTGCTCATCCAAACATTTTTGTTTGTGGGTTAAATATTAGTGGTTTTTCCAGCGCTTAAAATAGAAAAGTTGAATGATGTTTTTCATAATAATAGAAAAAGTAAATTGTAGACACCTCCTCCCCCCAAAACCAAGAATTTCGAAGTGAATGTTAGTTCTTATTTCTTTATTCCTGAAATGCATGTTTACTGTCCAAATGCTTCAAATTGTTTATTATAAGGACATCACATTCATGGAGACTACTAAAGTTATGCCAAATGTAGAATTTTATTTTGTGCTTATTATTTTATATTG
Source organism: Tapirus indicus (assembly GCA_031878705.1). NCBI lineage: Eukaryota > Metazoa > Chordata > Mammalia > Perissodactyla > Tapiridae > Tapirus > Tapirus indicus. Next base: position 22,083,645 of record CM062931.1, on the reverse strand, counting down.
TTTTTCATACAAATGAGGAAAACTGGAGCTGCCAATTCAGTTATAGACTTAGGAGTCATAAAGCAAGCTGAATTCCTCTGTAATTTGAAAAAGAGAATTGTAAACATGTATCAAGACTTTTTAGAACCATGGATGACAGGAAAACTCATCACACTTTTGCCATGTGAAATGCCAAAGCAGAGACGTAATTTCCTTTCAGAATAACAAAAATAATTCAGCCAAAATCTTATTGTATTAAAAATAGTCAAAAGAGAGCTTCAGTGATTTGTTAATATAAAAGAATGGATTTGCTGTTAAATTTTATTGACTTAATTTTTTTTTTATAACCAAACAGAGAAGAAGCATTCTCTTTAAATAAATATGTAGAACCAGGCGTGACTGTTTCTGGGGCAGTGATGTAGATTACCAGGTCAGAAGGCCTGGGTTTGGTTGTGGCTCTGCCACTTAGTGGCTCTGTCACATTTGGCAAATTCCTTAACCCTGCTAAGCCTCAGTTTCTTCATCTGTAAAATAGGGATAATAAAATAGGACCTACTGAATGGAATTCCTATAAGAAATAAGTAAAATGATACATATAAGAGCCCTTTGCCCATTGCCTGGCATGTAGTAACACTAATAAAAGTTAGTTGTTATTATTCTTGAGATAAGTTTCTTTTCAGGAAATATTTTCTATCTTCAAAATAATTTGACACTAAAAATATACTTATTTTGATGTGACTGAAACTTGTTCTGATTTATAATGTCAAATCATCATAAAATGCATAAATTTTTCCATGCAGCATATTTATAACAGGCCTAGAATAATGGGCAGGTTATTCTATTTTTGTTTAATCTGTTTTTAGACACTATTCATGTGAATTCAATAGTGAGAAATTTTCTTATTTATTTCTATTAAGCAGTAAAAACAGTTGGACCAAAATAACATCTGTTTTTGCATCATTTGGCAGAGATTTTTAAAAATTGGTGTTAAGAGTTTCAAAGTAAGGCTTCTTAAAGAAATGACACACACGTAGGTAAAGATATGGTGTTGGAGTTTTAGCTATGTTCTCTTCCAAATAATATTGGTAGAATTATGTTGCCTGTTGGAAAATTTTAGTATCTCCAACCTGCTGTAAGTTCTTTTCCTTAAGTTCAAAAAAGCAAGGGATTCTAGTAAACATCTGTTCAATTTAAGCAGTGTGGCTAGAGTAAGAGGATAACTCAGACCCTAAAATGAATTTTCAAAGCTGGGATCATTCCATGCTATAATTTAAAGCACCTGAATTGTAAGTATCAGGGGTAAATTGACTCCAGTGTTACCACCCACTAATTTTAAGCGTTACAACAGGCTGTAGTGTGTTTTTTCATGTGGTGGCATGGAAGGATGTGTTTCTCCTTTCTAGGATAACAATCCTATTATTCTAGGACTGTGATTATCAGCGTACCTTACCATTTTTTGGCTTTCATCGTTGAAATGAAGTGTAGCATGTGTAGCCGCACTGTCTTCTGGTCAACATAACATAGTTGTCTTTCTTCAAAATTTTTTCAAAATAACCTCTTATGTTGACTTATCTTCAATAAAACCATTATCTTTACCATCTCTCAGTATATTAATACTTATCAGGAGGTCAAAATATTTTATTAATTCAGTATCTTCAACCTCCTTGTCTTAAAGCTACAAAACACCCAAATTCTAGGTGCCAAATGCTCAACATTTATTGTAGTTTGGGAAAGGACTTCTCCCCATACACATACTGGCTAACTAGTTTTCACTTCCTTACATCGGGCTTTCCTATCCACTGCTATGCTGCAACTGCTCTGCCCACATCTGGGGGAACTTTTTCTGACCTCGTTTTACTAGACTTCTTCCAGTTGACCATTCTCACTTTCTTGAAACAAGTTCCTCTCTTGGTTCACAAGTGCCATCCTTCAATCCCCTTCTAGGGCCACCTTTCTAAAGCGGATATATGAACATGTCATGCCTCTGCTTAAAAATCTTCAATGTTGTGTCCATCAGTGGATGAATGGATAAACAAAATGTGGTGTATACATGCAATGGGATATTATTCAGCCTTAAAAAAGAAATTTTGACACATGCTACTTGGATGAATCTTAAAGACATTACGCTAAGTGAAATAAGCCAGATACAAAAGGACAATATTGTGTGATTCCACTAATATGAAATATCTAGAACAGTCAAATTCATAGAGACAGAAAGTAGAATAGTGAATACTAGGAACTTAGGGGAGAGGGAATGTTATTGTTTAATGGGTCCAGAGTTTCAGTTTGGAATGGTGAAAAAGTTCTGGAACTAGATAGTGATGATGGTTGCACAACAATGTCAGTGTACTTAATGCCACTGAATTGAACACTTAAAATGGTTAAAATGGCAGATTTTATGTTATATATATTTTACCACAATAAAAAAAACCTTTTTTTTTAATCTTCAGTGTCTCACCCCTGCCTACTAAATGAAGTGCAGACCTCTTGATGTGACCTAAATAGTCCTTTACTATTTCTTCTTGGTTTACGTTTCATCCCCTTATCTCATCGTTCCCCACATATATTCTACATTCCAGCCATGTGGAACCACTCAAAATATGCCACCTCTTGCAAGATTCTATGCTGTCTATGTGCAGTCCGTCCCCACAGACTAGAATGCCTTTCTTTCTTCAGCAAGCAACTGCTCATCCCTCAGGGTAGAGTTTAAATGTCATGTTTCTGAAGTCTTCCCTAATGTCCTCAGTTGCTCCTTCCTTGATGGCAATCTAGCTCTGTGGGTGTGCCTCCATGATATCACTTAGTATAAGCTTCTATAGAGCAGAGTCTAGTTTTATTCTTAACATGCATACTTGCTTTAAAAAAAACTAAAGTCAATAAATTTTTCCATTCTTCTCCAAAATTATATAAGACCTTAGTATACTTTAATTTCAATTTCCCCCTCTCATCTTTCACATTATTGTTGTTTAGCATTTTAGTTTGGATAACATTTTGATTATTATGTACCAACATATTGGTCAATTTCTAGCTTGCCAATGCTTCTTCCATGAGGATCTATAGGTGGTATCCTCAGTGTTTATCTAAAACACACTTATTTCATTGTTACCCTTGGCTGATAGTTTATTGAGTGTAAAGTTCTCAAGTTGGCAGTTTTTGTCACTCAGTACTTTGAAGATTTTATTTCCATTATCTTCTGGCATCTATTATTGCTGATAAAAATCATGTTGTCAGTCTAATTCTTGTTCCTGTTAAGAAAATCTGTCTTTTGTCTCTGGTTCTTTGTAAGATCTGCTCTTTGTCTTTGGTGGTAATGCAGTTTCATTTCAGTGAGTATAGGAATCAATTTATTTTTATCTGCTCAGAATTTCTGGTACTTCCTGGATATGAGAACTTTTGTCTTTCATCAATTCTGGAAAATTCTTGGCTATTATTGCTTCACATTTTGCCTTTTCTCAATTCTTTCCTTTTGGAGCCATCCGGAGATGTATATTGGACCATTTATTACTTCATGACTCTTAGTCTCTCTTTTGTATTACCAACTTTTTATTTCTTTGAATTGCGTTTTGGGTTATTTCCTCTGATATTCCTTCCATTTCAGTTTATTGATTTTTAAAATTCAATGGCTTTAGTTTAACTACACAACTTCTGATTTGGATCTTTTAAACTATGCCCTTTTAGAAAAATCTTACTGTACTATTATTTTATTGTGATTTTTGTCTGCTGTCCTCACTTTAATCTTTCACCACTTCAAACACAGTCATGTGTTGCCTAACCACTGGGATACGTTCTGAGAAATGTGTCGTTAGGCAATTTCATTGTTGTGCAAATATCATAGTGTACTTACACAAACCTAGATGGTATAACCTACTGCACACCTAGGCTATATGGTACTCATTTTATGGAACCATCGTTGTATATGTTGTCCACTGTTGATGGAAACATTGTTATGCAGCGCATGGCTGTATTTATTTTGTAGTGTCTCTTTGGTATACTTTTACTTTCAGTTTTTGCTTCAATTTGTTACTTCTGCTACCTCTCCTTTGTGCTAGTTTGCTCCCTAGTGTGTATTACACTTTTTTAGGGTGACTCATCTTCAGTGGGAATTATTTTTCTGTTGAAGCTCTGTGTGCTCTCCATCAGGAAACTGTTTCTTTAGACAAATTTTGCATTGCTTCTGCCCAGAAGCTTAGCTATGTGTTAATAAAATTCCTTTTGCTAAATATAAATATGCTCCATTTAGCCTGGAAATGGAAGTTATAAAGTACTGTACTGGGTTGTAAAAGCAAAGTCCCCATAAAGAGGCATACCTTGGCAATTCTTCCTCCATTTGTTTTCAATCGTCATCATGACATGCCTCTGGTTTCTTCTAGCCCCAATTCGTATGATTCATTACTTCTTGGCTGCAGTGGTGTTTGTGAGGCTCTCCATAATATTTCATAATGTCATAGATGTTCACCTATTTTCCTGCTGCATTAATTTGCTATTGCTGCAAAACAAAATACCACAAACTTGGTGGCTTACAACAATACCCATTTATTAGCATTTATTAGGCTCTCACTAGACCCAAATCCAGTTGTCAGTTGAGTGTATTCTCCTCTGGAGGCTCTGGGGAAGAGTCTGCTTCCTGGCTCACTCAGGTTGTTGGCAGAATCCAGTCCTTGCAGGTGTAGGACTGAGATCCCCATGTTTTCCAGGCTGTCTCAGGGGGTTGCTCTCAGCTCCTAGAGCCTGCTGTCAGGTTCTTTCCACATGGCCCCCCTCCATCATCAAAACCAGCAGTGGAATATTTCTGTCATGTCCGATATCTTCTCTCTGACTTTCCTTACCGTTATCGGATGGAGAAAACTCTCTGTTTTAAAGGGCTCGTAAGATAGGTTAGTACTGCTTGGACGATCTCCTTATCTTATGGCTAACTGATAAGTAACCTTAATTATATCTGCAAAATTCTTTTCGCCATGAAACATAATCATGGGAGTAACACCCAGGGATGAATGTCATGGGGCCATCTTAGAATTCTGTCTGTCACACTTGCCAATTACTGTTTGTTTCCTTGACCATTTTCCTGACTGTACCTTGAACCTCAGTAAAACTTGCATTTTAACATTCATTGTAATGCTCTTTCTTTGATCTTGATCGGTCCAGAAATATTACTTGTACATCTTTTGTCATCCTTTATGGGTCAAAACTGTTCCCTAGAACACAGAATATACCACAGAAAAAGAGCTTATGGCAGATGAAACAAAATATCTTATAGAACTCACTTGACTCAGGGAAGTGTGTGTTACAAGGTATGAGTGTGTTGTATCCTGCATGGCCATTTGTCTGTTGGAAGGAGGGTCCCTGTGTTAGACAGCCGGACTGGTCCCAGTCAAACCTGCTTTATTCATCTTTGTATTCTTAACATTTTTCGCTGAGTTCATTTATGACAGGTGTTAAATAAATGTTTTTTGGAGAACGCTCTTTTTCTCTCTGTGGAACTTGAATATTTGTGTGTTTATCTTGTCTTTGTTAATACTTAATCCTTGACCCAAATTAATTTTGTCCCTGCATTCGAAACAAGTATTGTGTTTTCCCTCCTTCTCTCTCACTTTTTTTACTGTTCACATTTTGTTTGTCTTTTGAACATCCAAGTAAATTTTCCTTCTAGTTAGTATTTATTTAGTAATTCCCATCCCATTGTTTTGTTACTTCTACTTTGTTTTAGAGTAAGCCCTAATAAAAACTCATTTTAGTTTTTATATTTTAGATGATTTCTGCTTTATAATGAGTATTAGAATCTATTATTGGGGCCGCCCGGTGGCGCAGCGGTTTAGTTCGCGCTTGGCAGCCCAGGGTTCACGAGTTCGGATCCCTGGCGCCCGCTGACGCACTGCCTGTCAGCCACGCTGTGGCAGCGTTCCATATAAAGTGGAGGAAGATGGGCACGGATGTTAGCCCAGGGCCAGTCTTCCTCAGCAAAAAGGGGAGGATTGGCGACGGATGTTAGCTCAGGGCTGGTCTTCCCCCCACACACACACACACACAAAAATAAAAAATAAATAAAATTAAAAAAAAAAAAAGAATCTATTATTGCCTTTTTCCCTCATTCCCCAAATATCCTTGCATATTTTTTGCAAATGAATTTTATTAAGTACTTTAAAGCATTCTGTTGAGTTTTAATTCATTCTTTGTTTCTTTATTAACCTAACATATTGTCATCTTGAATACCTATTGTCTTTCCAGCTTAAACAAGCCTTCATTCTCCATTCGTATCTTCCATTATCTCTACCAATACAGTTTTATAATTGTATTTACAAAGAGATTCTCTGTCATATTTTAAGTCATTTTGCATATTTGTAATGCTTCTGGCCATGCCTGGGAATGGGCTGTCTCTCATTAGTGCACTTTCTATCTGTATATTTGTCTGCTCCATACAGAGATGCTGTTGCTTCTGAGACCTTGGCTAATCTTCATCAGCCTGGCTGTATGAACTGTAATGCTGATGTTTCTTTCATTAGCTTGTTGGTTTAATGTTGAGGAAACATCTTGTGTTACTCTCTCCACTGTCTCCCTAATAATCTGATTCTTAAAAAGTTGATAAAGGAGGGTTCTGGCACTTTTTCTCAGCCTGTATTTTCTTCTAGTTGTTCCCTGATCCGCCCTTTGGAGCCTCTCAGAATCCACTTACTCCCCATTCCACACAAATGCTCTTCCTGTGTTTAAAAACCAATGCTGGGGGCCGGCCTGGTGGCGCAGCAGTTAAGTTCGCGCTTGGCAGCCCGGGGTTCGCAGGTTTGCAGGTTCGCAGGTTCGGGTCCCGGTCGCCAGCCGACACACTGCTTGTCAGCCATGCTGTGGCGGCGTCCCATATAAAGTAGAGGAAGATGGGCACGGATGTTAGCCCAGGGCCAGTCTACCTCAGCAAAAAGAGGAGGATTAGCAATGGATGTTAGCTCAGGGCTGGTCTCCCTCACCAAAAAAAAAAAAAAAAAAAACCAATGCTGGATCGTGTTTCCCTTAATTCTGCTTGATCTCCTAATAGGGAGTCATTTTACACTGTAATTGTAAGGCATTTTCTCTGTTGCCAGTAAATTCCTGGGTAATCCTCTGTTTTGGTTGGCACAGATTTTCTAGAACTTATTTTACTTTATAAGCTTTCAGTGGAGAAAGTCAGAACATAGAATAGGGAGTGAAAGATTGCCAGATTTTTGCATTCTTGGCTTGACACCTAGCTAGATGTATTGTCTAACTTCCCTTTGCCTTACCTCCTTCCTTTGTTGGTGAGGATTTGGGGGCTTGAGAGCCCTTTGTAGATGCAGGAGCAGCGGGTCTAAGTCTCTCCTCCAGATACTTTCTGAGCTGCTTTCTTTTCAATACCACTCTCCAGGCTAGGCAGGTTGAGGGGGAAGGAGTGTGACTTGTGAGTAGTTTATCAATTGCTTTGGCAAGAGAAAGCGCTGAAAGTGAGAAAGATCAGGAAAAAGCAACCCTGACTCATCATCTTTTATATTCCTTACCCACTGAAACTTAGAGGTTTGTTTTGGAGAAACTGGAAACTAACTTCTGATTGATGAGCCACAGAACTTCAACCAATTCAACCAGAAAATTCTATATGCCTGTTGGGGATAATAATATCTGTCTTACCTTTCTCAAATTGTTATTGGAAGGCTCAGATACTATGAAATATGTAAAACTGCCTTGTGGATAAAAGGACTGTTATAAATGGCTATTATATTGATGATGGTGATGATGAATATTACAAACCATTTATTTCCTTGTTATTAGTAGGATAAATTATTTATTGACAATATTCTACCTTCTTTCTATTTCGTCCTTTTCCTTATTCCCATAGGGAATAAGTGAACAATTATTTACTTAGTGCCAGAAAGTGAAATTCTAAAGGAAACCTTTTTCACCAACCAATCATAGGCCTGCTGACAAATAGAATGGAAGGATTGAGCAGTCTCAGAACTGATGAACAGTTTGCCTGATTCAGGCAATCACCCGCTGTCTTCAGAATTTGGCACAAAGCAGATTCAGGTTCATTGACACACAACACATCTGGCCTCTGGCACTGACTGGGCTTTTCCAGTTGTTGGTGGACAGCATCTGCACTCTCAGTGGCCTTCCCTTTCTCGTGTTTTCTAAAAGTTATAATTTAGTTATTATGGTGCAGGACAAAGCAGAAATGAATTGAATGTAGAAATAAAAGTGCTGAGCAAATTGAAAGCTAAGCTATTCCCATAATTAGGGACTATTTATAGCCCCATAACATACACTCAAGGTTTCACCTTCTGAAATTTTTCTCCCTAATGTAGGAACAGTGTCTCCAAGAGTATAAAACTGTGGTGTTATTTATAGTACAAGGGCTGTGAGACAGTATCTTAATTTGCGGGAGTTTAGAAAAGATGGTAAAATATTTACCCTAGCAATTGGTGCATAAATAAATACAAATGTAAATGTCCCTCATCTTTTCTTCCTCCCAGCACATACCCTTTCACTAAATGCTGTCTATCAGTCCTTTGAATTGTTCTCTTATCTGTTTTATCCGGTTACCCCCAGAATGAACAGGAAACCACCACATTCCTTTCTAGCACTGTTTCCTTGACTCCTTGAGTCCAAGATGCTCAGGTGGTATATCCGTGGCCTGCAGTCACCCTTGAGTTTGAAGTCTGCCTCAGCAAAGACAGTTTTTGTCAAAGTAGTGGCTGATAAAGCAAGGAAGGAAGAATCATAAAAAGAAGAGAATATCCCTGGAAGGCCTAGTGGCCAAGTTGAAATAGAAATACAGCTCTGTCTTGTTTGAGTTCACTCGCTCCGAAAAGCAGGAGTTTGCCAACTTAGTTTTGTTAGTCAGTTGACCACAAATAGGACAAACTATAAATATCACCTATCCTTTATTTTTTTTGAGGAAGATTGGCCCTGAGCTAACATCTGTTGCCAATCTTCCTCCTTTTTTCTCCCCAAAGCCCCAGTAGATAGTTGTATATCATAGTTGTACATCTTTCTAATTGCTCCATGTGGGATGCCGCATCAGCATGGCTTGATGATCGGTGTGTAGGTCCGCACCCAGGATCCAAACCGGCAAACTCCGGGCCGCAGAAGCCGAGGGCAAGAACTTAACCACTTCACCACTAGCTGGTCCCCTATAACCTGTTCTTAATAGCCTGCAGGAAAATGCTGTCCAGAAGCTCCATTGGATCTTTGAAATTAGGCCCCCTGTGAGCTGTTTTCATTTCCTTCAGACAAGAAAGGGGCAACTTGCTTTTTTCTGAGCCTGCAGAGGCATTTTGCTCCAGCATTATTAATAAAAGTGAAATATCAGAAACAACCTAACTGTCTAACAATAAGGAAATGGTGAAGTAAATTATAATAATTACCTCAATGGGAGGTTGCAAAATAACTAAAAAGAATAATAAAGAAGTATGTAACAATGAAGGATAATTTTTGTGAAAGAATATTAAATGAAAATAAGAACAATATTACTCTAAGATGATAGCTTTGCTAAAATATACGTATACGTATTGAATAAATTGAAGGAGAACCAGAAGAAGAGAGACATTCATTACTATGATTTGATTGTAACTTTTTTAGTGTACGTTTTTGTCATGCTATTTAAATAATGATCTATGTCATTCACTCAGATTCCATCCAGGCAGTGTGCCAGAGCTCGGGGACACAGATATAACCAATAAAAGGTGGTTCTTCTGGGATGTACCGCTCCAGGGTTTTGCAGTATATAATTTTTAAAAATCATACTTATTTCCTTGATCACAAATTTTAGCTCAGAAATAATGCAGCAGCCAAGGGACAGAAAAGTCTCAGTCACAAGTTTTGTCTTTCATAGCTCATTTTGGCTCTTTAATTCAAAAACTAGCGGCAGCCATGATAAAGCATCACCGTTCAACATCTATAAATTCTGACTACAACGTACCATATTCTGGAATGGAGGTTTCACATGTTCTGGTCCTTTGTCATTGATTCCAACTTGGTTCTGACTTGGCTGGCTTCCTTTGGGCAGAGATGAAAGAAAATCTCCAGTATCTGAAGGCCTGAGTTATTCTTTTTTCTCACGGTAAGTTGGTTGGCTTTTTTCACCCTTAAACTTAAAAAATGCCCTCTGCTCTAGGTACTCCATGGGGTCAGTAATGGAACAAGGTGGGCACATTTCAGAAAGTCCTTCTTTTGAAAAGGATAGTGTTATGGGTTGAATAGTGTCCCCCCAAAAAGATATGGTGAAGTCCTAACTCCCCGTACTTGTGAATGTGACCTTATTTGGAAATAGGATCTTTGCAGAAGTAATCAAGTTCAGGTAAGCTCATTAGGGTGGGCCCTTAATCCAATATGACTGATGTCCTTGTAGGAAGAGGGAAATTTGGGCATAGAGGCATACAGAGAGAATGCCTTGTGTCAATAAAGGCAGAGACTGGAGTGATGTAGCTGCAAGCCAAGGAATGCCTTCTGCTGACACCTTAATTTCAGACTTCTAGCCTCCAGAACTGAGAGAATAAATTTCTGTTGTTTTTAAGCCACCCAATTTGTTGTACTTGGTTCCAGCAGCTCCGGGAAACCAATACAGATGGTTAATGCAGGGATTGTAGTCAATAAATAAGCACTTTGATGAGCACCTCATGGGGGCATAGAAATGGACAGGGCATTCTGGACCAGGTCAGGCATTTAAGAAACTGCAGGACAATTATGCTTCAAAACTTTTGCATGAATCGAATGTGACATATTAAAATTATAACAATTTAACGAAGAGAACTTACAGGCTGGAAAACATCAGGTTACTTAGAAAAATTATTGCATTAAAAACAAAAGAATAAAAAGTGGGAAAATTTAGAAAATTATGATACAGGACTTTCTAAACAGTACTGACTCTAAAACAAGTTAGACTTTATAAAAGCAAAAATCCACTAGTTTATTTACATAGGAAATTTAGATTTTTGAAAAAATTGGTTTTTTAGGAAGCTAGATGCCGTTGTATGATGTTTTTATTGTCGATATTCTCCACTCATTGGGGCATGCTTTCCAGCTTCATATTCTAGAATTGGTATAAAATCTGGAAACAATGATGAATGTCTAATTTTTCAGTGGACAATTAGCTCATTTTACTGTAGTATAAGCTGCATTTGGAAGGCTCCAACATTCAGGATATCTCTTCAGTAGTCTACTGGTGAACATTTATGCTGTTATTTGTGGTCTTTCTTTAGTAATTTTTGAGTAGTGAATATAAATAACCTACACAGTTAAATGTTCCTCTTCCAGATCATCTGTAGGTATTAACTCACAGTTTGTTAGATCATTATATGTATTTTTAAGGCCACGATGTTGGTCTCTGAACTGAAACTAGCAGGTAGATTGCTTGAAGTCCTGGCCTCTTTCTCCAGTGACAGAGTAGCCAAGATTATCATGGTCCTTGATGTAGACTCCAGTTTTCAGGCTACATATCCTGTTGGTTTCTTCATTCTGCCAGGGCCACAACTCATGACCTAAGTAGGCTCTTTGCTGTGGATCCCTCACTGTATCATTCATTCCTTCATTCTGATCTGTTGATCAGACAATGATTATGTCTTCTGGAAGGCAAGAAGGAAGGAAGGGAGGGAGGGAAGTAGGGAGGAAGAGAAATGTGTTCACCTAGATCTAACTACCCTCCTTCCCAGTTTTTTCTCAGCATGGTTCCCTCCATGGCTATGAACTCTAAGTCCTCAGCAGAAATTCTGAACAGGAAATCACTACTTCCAGTTGAGAGTGATCTCTAATTGTTACATCATCTATGGTGCATTTCTCCATTGCACACATAATATCTTGGGAGAGTCTGTCAGCTTATGATGTTTATAGCATTCTGTTGTTCCAACGGCATCATAACAATAGCCATCTAAAAAGAAGATGAAGTCCTCTTTTGTTACTAAAGATATATTACATGTTACCATTATAGAAAATTTGGAAGACAGAGAAAAGTAGAAAGAAGAGAAAAACAGTTGGGTTCTGCTGGCCTGCCCTGCTCTTTGAAAGACCACAATGAATTGGTCATTGCTTCATTTCTGAAGTGCTCGTGAGTTATCTGTTCAATGACTCACTCTAGAATGATGCTAGAGTTTGGCATTCAGGTTTCAATCTGCAATTTCTAGAGATTACCTTCATTCTTTTCCTGAAAATCAGAAGTTTTGTCCCAGCAGCCTCCCTAGAAACTCTCTTTTTCTCCTAAAACCTCTCTTTTTTCTATAATTCTGCACAGTTTACCAAGAGTAATCGGCACACTCAAATCTGCAAATTCTTTGTGTATCTTGGGACATACTTTATCTGGGCCTTCCACGGGAATATTAGCTTCTCAAGAGAGGTGTCTTTTCCCTACTTCATTCCCAGAACCTAGAATACTGCCTTGCATACGTAGGTGCTCAATATACTATTTTTTAAATAACAGCTTTACTGAGATATAATTCATGTACTAAAAAATTCACCCTTTTAAAGTATACAATTTAGTGGCTTTTAGTATATTCACAGAGTTATGCAACCATCACCCCATCTAATTTCAGAAATCTTTATCACCTCATTAAAAAAAACCTCATATCCTTTCTTCTGTAGCTGTCCACTCACTGTTTGAATGGGAGGTTAACTGTGGCCTCTGAGTATGTGGGTGAGGAGTGTCTGGGCAGGTTTCCCTCTGGCGTGGGTGGGTGGGGGCTCCCCAGGTTGCCCCTGCAAGGAAAGCTCTGCGCTAGAGGTGCAGTGCTTTTGAACAGAGGATGTTTCCTTCTGGGGCAGAGCGGTGTGTCCTCAGAGTCTGTTGGCTCTCCTCTTTTCAGATGCCCAGTGCTGCCATTAAGACTATGCAGGCAGATCTCTGTCTCTTAAAAGAGAGGAAAGAGAAGTTCTCTGGCTTTAGCCTAAGATCTGTTTTTCTTTTAGCGCCTCTCCCCAAAGATTGTGCGTAGGCCCATTCCATCTCTGCATTCATTGGCTCAGGGCTTGGAGCTTCTCCAGTATCCTTCTGATAGTCCTGTCTTCCTCAGTGTCTAGGGAATGGGTCTCCTCTCTCTCCATCAGTTCCATGCCATCTGCTTTCTATCTTCCAGAAATTCTTTGAAATTTCTAGTCTATTAGTAGTTGTCATTCTGATTTTTCTAGTGTTATGGTTTGTTTTCTTCTGTCTGCTCATAGGTCCTGCCTGCCTTCCCCTTTTCTTTTATTTTTTATTTTTCAGTGGGAACATGGGAAAGAGGGTAAAGAGAATGTCCAGTCTGCCATCTTGAACTAAAAAGTTTTTATTCTTAGCTTGCCAAAATTCTGTTAATGAAGCTTATTTTCACCAGAAAGATTAATGTCAATATATTTGCTGCGTGGGCTGTGTCTCTGGACAGTCCTTGGAATAATGGTGACCCTTGTCTCCAGGATCTGCCTCTTTGGAGAGCTCAGATACTTTGAACAGCCAGGGTGGAACCATCCCTCTTCAATGAAGTCCTGGAGACTTGGTCTATTACTAGAGCATCCTGCTTCTCTCAAGCTTTGAGATAAAATAGGTGTGTTAAGTAGCTATGATTAGAGAACCATAGACGACCACCTGTCCCCAAATACCTCCCATACCACCATCTGTCAAAGGGGACTAAAATGCCCTTTGATCATCAGGGATCTCCATATGAAAATGCTAGCCTCCTCAGAAAGAATAAGACCTTAAGGCTTAAATAAGTAATAATAGCCAACATCTTTGCCTGGAAGCTTGGGTTTATTGAAAGCTGAAGGAAGGGAATCAATGGAGGGGATGCAGAGAACCCATCTGAAATTCTCTAAAAAGGGAGATAGGCATAATTATATGCTTCTCAGTTTTTCTCTGTGCCAGCTCTGGCTGATATCATATTGCTTCTATTTCTTGCTTTGAAATGAAGTACCAAAGAGAATTGGCAGTAGGAAGTCAGTTCTTTGCATGCACAGGCATAATGGATAGCGGTTCTGTAGGGATAGGTTGAGAATAGAAAAAGCCAAAACACAATTCAGGATTGTCAGCATTTCCTTCAGGGTAAAACTGAAGAGGCCCACATATGTGGAATCTTCCTAGCTAAGATTACAACCAAGCTCTGAAGTGCTGCCGCCCTAGTTACAAAAATGATTTTTTTTTAAATTTCTGAAGTAGAATTGCAAATTTTTGCATGTCTGCATGTCCGAGTTCAGGAAGTTCGACTGTCCAGCTCCCCACCACAATGTTGATAAAATATATTGAAAATAAACTACTAAATTTTTCCCCCAGTGGTATATTATTAACCAAGGAAATACAGAACAGGATTTTAAACCAATTAATCTGGCACTGTTAGAATTAGCAGCGATTGGAATCCACTTAATTGTCATTTTAGTCAGTTGGTACTTTGAATCATGCCAGAGCTGTGTTTGGTTTGCTCCGGCTGAAGCAGCTGGGAAATTGCTACAATGTGATTTGCAAGCCTGCTGACAGCAAAATGTGGCACTCTTAAGATCAGAAGGCATTATTTTATTTTAAGTTTTTCCCCCTTGCATATTGAGGCCTCCCTGCAGGTCCATCTGACTAGGTGAGAAATGCTGTTTATAGAATTGTTTGAAGATAGGTCAGTCCCTCCCCTTACACACATCCCCTCTCTCCTGCTCAAGTTCATTACTCGGGTGATTCTCCCCTCTCTCTCTTTCCTTTCTACTTACACTTACTCCCTTGGTGGTGTTAACCAGTCTTGTGGCTTTGAATACTAACTACATATATGATCCTGATTCCTGGGTTAGATCTCCAGCTCCTTTCTCCTCTGAACTCTAGACGTGTTGATGCCATGCCCTGCTCAGCAGCTCCACTTGGATGTCCTGCATTATTCCCCATTTTGGGTCATGGCAACCCCATTCTTCCAGTTGCTCAGTCATCCTGGACTCTTGTCTTTGTCTTAGACCCTACATTCCTATCCATCAGCAAATCCTGTCGTCTCAACCTTCAGAATACATCAAGAATCTGACTTCTTCTGAGGATCTTCACTGCTACCACTGTGGCGCAAGACACCATCCTCCCACTCGATTACTGCAGGGGCTCCTACCTTGTCTCTGCTTCTGCCCTTGCCCCCCACACTCTCTTTTCACTGTGGAAGCCGAGGGAGCTAATCCTGCAGCACTTGCCTTCTCAGAGGGAAAGCCAAAGATCCCTTATATTGACCCACAAACTACGGTGTGGCCTCCCTAACCTTAGCTTCTGGTGCTTTCCCCTCTCTAGCCATGCTCACCTTGCTGTTCCTAGATTACACAGGCACATTCTCTCCTCAAAGCCTTTGCATTTCTTATTCTTTCTGCCTGGAACTCCTTTCTTTCAGACATCCACATGATTCATTCTGTCATCTCTTTAAAGTCTTGGTTCAAATGTGACCTCTGTTACTTCTTCAGCAGTGTCTAATCTGTTTAACTCATCCATTAAGCTTTTGATAGCAAAAGTGTTATCTTTTTATTTTTGGAAGTTGTGCTTGGTTATTTTTCAAATCTGCTGGGGTCTTTTTTTTTTTTTTTGTACAAATCTTAAACCTCACTGTTTCTTTTATTTCCTTAAACATTTTAAGCATCTTATTTTATATTTGTATGCCAGAATTTCATTATCTGAAAATCTTAGGGACCTAATTCCCTTGTCTATCTTTTCTGTTGCCTTTCTTCATGATGCCTGTGTGTTTTATAATTTTGAATTCTAAGTTCAGGTTTGTCTGGGTTCTCTTTGGGAGTTAGGGAGAGTTCTTCCAGAAAGGATTTATAATTGCCTCTGCCAGATTCCTGTGGGGACTGCCAACCCAGGACGCTTTAAGTTAATTTCTCCCTTTGGGGTTTATGGACCAAACTTGTAATAAGCAATTGGACTCACAGTTGAGCCCAAACCTGTGAGAAGCAAACCTGTGGTTGCCAGTTCTCAAGGGACAATTTTTTCTGTACTCAGAGCCCAGTGGCCAATTTTTTTTTCTAGTTCACCCTTTAACCCACAAGGATCCCTCTCTTGAAGTTCCTGGCTTTATGAGGCACTTTAGTTCCAACCCCCAACTTGAATGGGCCCAAGGCTCTGACTTCTGTCCTCTTTGTGTCCTTTAAACTCTAGAAACATAAGTTTCTAGAATCTGCAGATTATCTCTGGCAGCTGCCACTTCTGCATCAGCTTGCCAGCTTCCTGTTTGTTTTCGGCCTTGGGGGCTTCCCCTTGCTCTCTGTGAGTGCAGCTATGTATTGAGAAAGGTGTTTATTATATTTTCCCCACCAAGCTCAATATTTTACTTTGTTGCCATTTTGCCAGATGCAGAAATCCAGACTTTTCCCACACATATGTAGTATTGCATTTTCTGTTTATAACCTGCCTCTTTCACGTAGTACTGAATCATGGACTTCATGGTGATATATGGATATTATAGATCTATGGGATATACAATAATATTTAATCACACCCTAACACTGCACATTTGGAATTCCAATTTATTATTAATAATATTATAGTTTTAATTATTAACAAGACTAAATTTGTTCAATTTAAAAGATTGTTTTTTATTATGGGATTATATCCTTCCTACTTTTGTGATACTAAAATATCAATTTTTTAAATGAAATGATGGTAAACCAGGTTTTTGGTTTATTTGTTTAAATATCTTTACTTCACCATCCTTTCATCTATCCCCTAGTTTTTAAGGTCCTTTTTACTTTGGCAATTTACTTATTTCTTCATAATATGAATGATGAGTTTCACTTACTGGGAAACATTTTACAGTTTTGTCATTACATTTGGGAAAAAATAGTGATAAATATATAGAAAACTAAGCAAGCAACCAATTGAGACATTTGTTAACTACAAGAAGGACAAAAGTTTTTGAAAGAGAGAGGTAGGATTATATGTGGTTCAACAGGGAAGAATATTTACAAAGTTATAATAAACACCTGTGGAAAATAACAGTTATTTAAAAAGCCTGTTTTGCATCGTGTATGGGTTTTTAGAAAATAAGCTGTCATAAATAACCTTATTAAAAATTCTACTGCAGTTAGAAATTATCAAGTAAATTATTCATCTTAAAAACATCAAAATAGGGGCCTGCCCTGTGGCTTACCGGTTAAATTCACACGCTCCGATTTGGTGGCCCGGGGTTCACCGGTTCTGATCCTGGGCTTGGACCGCATCGCTCATCAAGCCATGCTAGGGTGGCGTCCCACACAGAGCAACTACAAGGATGCACAACTATGACACACAACTATCTAAGGGGATTTGGGGAGAAAAAAGCAAAAAAACCCCACATCAAAATAAATTGAGCTTTTATGGTGTTTGAATACAATGGATTTTTAAGAAAACCTTGAGAGGATCATGATGAATCTTTTATATTAACTGGTAGGAGTTTTTAAAAGTCCTTGATTTTCATATCAATCATTTTTGTAAAGCCTTGTATCCGAACAGTATTTTAAAAGAGTATAACAACATAAGACAAAGGCTCATTAACGTTCACAATAGCAAATAACGTCTTCTGTGGAAGTCTGGGAAATTATTCACTTTGACAATATTTTCTTGGACTTTTGGTCCTCCTAGAAAGCACTGTCATGCTTAAGAAGCTGTGCATCATACTTACAGAAGAAACTCATATTTTTTATCATATTCTTTTTTGCATTAAGAGGGCCTCCCTCTCTGATGTACTGAATATAAATAGAATAAAAAAATTGTGATGTAGCCAAGAGGGAGAATGCAGGGAAGGGAAAGTGCATGTGTGTCTGTGTACAGAGGCCAAAGAGAGAGTTTAAAATGGGAAACTCAAGAAATAATGATAGAAACAGTATTTTAAAAAGTGAAGGCGAGTAGCAAAAAGAAGAGCTGAAAGTGTTGAAAGCAGCTGGTTGCTCCTCAGAATAGGCCTTGGGGATGAGGAGGGTGGGCAGGAAACTGTTGTTTGTAGCACTATTTGCCTTTAAAACTAATTAACTTAAAAATATTAAGAGGCAACATCACATCATCTAGAATGAAAATATGTAAAAACATACTCTGTGAGAGGTCTTGCTCCCAGCCTTGTCTCCTACCTGCTCAATTTCCCCTTTTCTCCTCTCCACATATACCACTTCTTAGTTTATTTTATATTCTTCTATGATTTCTCTTTGCAAGTATGTACAAGCAAATAGGAATCCTGTCTTCTTCTCAAAGGTATCATACTATAAACACTAACTGCCCTTGTTTGCTTTCTTCACTTAGTACCTACAGATCTTTCAGTAATATCAATGTGTGTATAAAGTATATGTTAGTGTGTATATATACATATATTATGTCTGTATCTGTATATACATATATAATGTATATATGCATTATATATGTCATATATATGTATTATGCATATATATGGATATGTAACATGTGTACATATTTATCCACACATATATAGTATACACTATATGTTATTTATTATATATGTATATGCATATATGCATATATAGTATATAGACTATGTATGTATGTGTACATGTACATACACATATATACATGCATATATGTATCCATATGGTGTGTGTATATATATAATATATGTGTATATACCTATATAAGTACATATGTGTATATAAAAATTCTTTTTTACAGCTGCATAGTATTCCAGTACTTGGATATATCATAATTTGTTAAACCAGTCTTCTGTCGATTGACATTGACATTTGCATTGTTTCCAGTCTTTTGTTATTATTAACGATGCTGCAATGTACATATATCATTTTGCCTGTATGCAAATAAAAGCCAAAGTAAAAAAGATGTATAATGTAAAATAATGAATGTCAAAAGTTCATAATAATTTAAATCTAAAAATTCTGTATCAGAGTTAACTTTCACATGTTCAAGGACAGATTTACTATTCATTTATTCATGCATGCATTCATTCAATAAATTCGAGCTCCTGTAGCAAGCCATCTTCTAGTTTCTGAAGATAGCATTGCAACCAAAGTCCCTACCCCTGTGGTTCACAGTGTGATGTGTGGGAACTAGGCTTTGAGATGCTGAGTGATCATGGCATTGTGAGGTCACTTGGCAGACAGGAAGGGAGGGACTGACTGGTAAAACAATGCCATTCATTCTGCTATACCTAATTGCTTGGATTTTCTATAATAAATATGTATTGCTTTATGTAAATTAGAAGAAAACTCAATTAACTTTTTTATTTTTAATGGAGGAAGACCTAGGCAGCACAGACTAGTAGAACATATTTTTTGGTGTCAGACACACCTGGATTGGGTTCTATTCTTGGACATTTTAGTCTTCTGAGCCTCAGCTTCATCATCTATAAAGTGGGGACATAATATGTATTGGGGGGGTTCAGAGGATTAAAAACTAATGCATGGAAAGTGTTACAGACACTATGAAATCATTGGTAATTTTTACAAATGTTAATTGTACTTTTAATACAATGTTATACTTGTGGTGATACTCTAGCCTTGGGACATCTCCAGAGGAGGGAGCAATGACATCAGCTTGGAGGCTATGCTTGGGAAGCTGAGGAAGGCTTCTCAGAAGAACTGGCTTTTGAGCTGGATATTGGCAGAGCAGGGGAGAGAGTGCAGGGAGATTGATGTTAGAAAGAATACTGGGAGGAGGAGGGCAGGGAGAGTGGTGTGACGAATTTGCTCTCCTCTCTTGAGGTGTCTGTCCTGGCATATTTCAGGAATTTTTATCACTGACTCCTGTCATCATTTAAACCAATCTGTGCAACATGCATGCAATTCACCGTAGTCCTAGGAGGCCCACCAGGGGGCAACAGGGCTGTTCTTACTTACTTGACCTGAGTTTACTGGTCTTGGCTACTATAGTGACTTTTTCTAAGACCAAAAATGAACTTGACTGCAGTGCAATGGAAAGAGAAATACATGAGTAATATATTTCCTCCTATTCTCCACAGGATAGTTCTGGGCAAATCTTACCAAAAAACAAGGTAGTTAAGAAGTAAATATCAGGAGTGTTGGATTCTGGCTGTCACATACAGGACTTTTTTTCATACACTCAGCTCCAGCTGAGATGAAAGCTGTCAGCTGGCTTTAAAAACTAATTTGTTTCAGAGAACCATGGTAATTCTATCTCTTGAAATAGGGATTACTGAATTTAAAAATCGAAAATTAAAATACAAATACATCTCTTTTTTTCAGTGAGCTGTTTTCTACATCTTTCCCTCTCTTTGGTTCTTTCACTTGAATGATGGTAACTCCTTGTGTTCTTTCTCTTAACAAGTTGTCCATGCTTACATTAAATGATTTCATAAATTAGTGGGGATTCAGCCTATTGACTGAATCAGGCTCCAACTGTTACTTCTATAGGTGAAGTATAAATATCAACTGTTTCTCTCGATAGTGTTGTGTGTGGACCTTCTTCTGGGGACAGACGTATACTAGTTGTAGTTCTAATTAGCTGCCCAGAGCAGCCTGGGCATTTTCTCACAGCTAGGGTTGCCTGACAAGATATAATATAAATATGTCCTAAATATTGCATAGTAAAAAAAATTATTTGTTGTTTGTCTGAAATTCACATTTAATTGGGAATCCTGTATCATTCTTTGCTAAATATGGCCACCCTACTCGAACCCCACCCGCTCTGTGTTGTATGCAGAGGGATTCTTTTCCTGAATGTGACCTCTTGTGGGCTCTCTATTGCTTTCATGTTATTTACTGAAGCTCTTGATGCACAGTAGATCTAAGCCTCCAGTGATCAAGATAATGGCAAGAATGTTAATTTTTTATTTATAAAATATTAAAGACATTCACATAATTCAAAAGGTACAAAAGGCTATTTGTTAAAAAAAAAAAAGCCTCTCTTCCAGCCTTTTCCCTCGTCGTAACAGACATTAACAATTTCTTGTTCTTCCAGAAATATTTAATGCATTTTCAAGCAAATTCATATTTATATTTTTCTCCACCCCATTCCCTTTTCCCACAAATGGTGAATACCATTTATAATATTCTGTACTTTGCTTTCTTCATGTAACAATAACTCTTGGTATATACCAGCACGCAAAGAGCTTCCACTTTCTTCTCCATAAATGCAGGGTATTTCATGATATGGGCAGATTGTAATTTATTTAACCATTCCTGCTGATAAAAGTTTGGTTGGTTCCAGTCTGTTTGTTTATGCCAATATTGCACCCAGGAATATCCTAGTGTGCAGAGGATTGCATAAATGCTTAAGTATATCTGTAGACTAAATTCTTAGAAGTGGAATTGCTGGAATATGCATAGTGCCTTATGCCCTCCACGGAGATTGTCCCAATGTACACTTCCATCAGTAAGGACTGAGAATGCCTGAGGAGCCATATTCTCACCAGCACAGCGAAGTATGGAAGTTTTTTCATGTATGACAGTCTCATAGGTGAAAAAAATGGTCTCTCTTAGTTTTGTGTTCCTCTTTTTACGACTGACTTTGAACATCTTTTTAGGTACTTAAAATGCATTTATATTTTCTTTTCTGTGTTCTATCTGTTGATGAACTTTTTCTATTGGGTGGTTATTGATTTGAGGGCACTGTTATGTATTAGGGAAATTATCCTTTGTCTGTGATATGAGTTGCAAATATTTTTCCCACTTTGTTTTTGATACTTTGTCTTTATGTATGGTGATGTTTCCATGAAAAGTTTTATTTATCTATATCTTTTATTAATGGGTACAATTTACTCATTTTTTCATTGTGATTTCATCATGCCTAGCCCTTCCTCACTTAGAGATTATAAATATAATCTCTGATAGTTTCTTTTCTTAAAAGAAAAAAACAGTTTGTTTGAGAGAGAGTTCATTTATCATACAATTCACCTATTTAAATTGTACAATTCAATGGCTTTTAGTATATTCACAGTTTTGCAACCATCACCACAATCTATTTTAAAACTTTTTTATTATCTCAAAGGAAATCCTGTACACATTAGAATTCACTCTCCATTTTTCTCCAATCTCCCCAATCCTAGGCAACCACTAATTTACTTCTGTCTGTACGGATTTGCCTATTCTGCATGTTTCATACAAATGGAATCATATAATATGTGGTCCTTTCTGACTGGCTTCTTTCACTTAGCATAATGTTTGAATTTTTTTTGCATCATGTTATCAAGGTTCATGCATATTGTAGCATGTATCAATACTTCATTTCTTTTTATTGCTGAATAATAGTCCACATATGGAAATGTCATATTATATTTATCCATTTTTTCAGTTGCTGGACATTAAGTTGTTTCTACATTTTGGCTATTATGAATAACAATGCTATGAACACTCCTGTACAAATTTTTATGTGGGCGTATATTTTCATTTCTTTTGGATATATATGGAGGAGTAGAAATGCAAGATCATATGGAACATATGTTTAACCATTTGAGAAACTGCCAAACTGTTTTCTAAAGTGGCTGAATCATTTTACATTCCCACCAGCAGTGGATGACGGTTCCACTTTCTCCATATACTTGACAACATTTTTATTGTTTCCTTCTTTTTTGTGTGTGAGGAAGACCAGCCCTGAGCTAACATCCGTTGCCAATCCTCCTCTTTTTTGCTGAGGAAGACTGGCCCTGGGCTAACATGCGTGCCCATCTTCCTCTACTTTATATGGGACGCTGCGACAGCATGGCTGACAGCATTGTGTCGGGCGGTGCCCAGGATCCGGGCCCACCAACCCGGGGCTGCCAAAGCACAGACTAAACTGCTGCACCACTGGGCCAGCCCCTGTTTGCTTCTTTGATATTAGCTGTCCCTGTGGGTGTGAGGAGTATCTCATTGTCTTTTTGATTTGCATTTCCCTGACATAATGTTAAGCATAGTTTCATGTGCTTATTGGCCATTTGTACATTTTCTTTGGACAGATCTATTCAGATCCTTGCCCATTTGAAAAATTGTCTTTTTATTATTGAGTTGTAATAGTTATTCATATATTGTAGATACAAGTCCCCTATTAGATTAATGATTTGCAAAGAATTTTATCCCGTTCTGTGGATTGTCTTTATTTTCTTGATGGTGTCTTTCAAATCACAAAAGATTTAAAATTTTGATGATGTGCTTTTTATCTGTTTTTTCTTTTGTTTGTGCTTTTGGTGTCATATCTAAGAAACCACTGCCTAATCCAAGGTCACGAAGATTTACTCTTATGTTTTCTTCTAGTAGTTTTATAGTTTTAGCTCTTAGGTTTGGGTCTTTGATCCATTTTGATTTAATTTTTGTATTGGTGTCTGGCAGGGATCAAATTGCATTCTTTTGCGTGTTGATATCTGGTTGTTGCAGTACTGTTTGTTGGAAAGACTATTCTTTCCCCATTGAATTGTCCCAGCACCTCTGTCAAAAGTCAATCCCACAGTTTCTTCTACTGCTTTTATAGTCCTGTTTTTTATATTAGGAATTTATCTTGGTGTGAGGTGTGAGGTAGGGATAAAACATCATTTTTTTCAAATGGCTACCCATTTTTCCAATATCATTTATTTAATAATCTATTTTCCCTCCACTGATTTGAGATGGTATATTTAATCATGTCCTGTAGTTTTGTAAATATTTGGATTCATTTATTGAATATCTGTTCCATTCAGTGATCTATTTTTGCATGTGTATCATCTATTTTAATGATTACTACTTTATTATATGTTTCATTGTCCAGTAGAACTAGTTTCCCCTTAATCCTCTTCTCTTTTGAAAATTTTTTGGCCTTCCTTTCTTGTTTATTCTTCTATGTGAACTTTAGAATCAGTTTTGTCTCATTTCTCATTTCCCCATATAAAATTTCTGCCAGTATCATTTTTATTGGGAACATAGAAATTTATAGGTTAATTTAGGAAAAACTGACATATCTCTGGTGTTGAGTTTTTTTGTCCAAGAACATTTATTCATGTTTTCACCATTTATTTAAGTTTCTTTGTGTTTCTCAGTAGCATTTTAAAGTTGTCTTAAAATAGATAGGCAAATATCTTGTTGAATTCATTCTTAAGTTTTCTATTCTTTATTTTTTTGTTTGCTCTTTTTCCTATGCTCTTCTATTATATCATCTATACTCTTTTTTTGTTTCTATAGTCTTGTATTATTTCTTCTAACTGGTTGTTGTTAATGGCAAAAATTTTAAGAAAAACTAGATACAATTTAATCTTCTACTTTTATTTAAAATAATTTGCTCCTTGAAGTTTAAAAATAGACATTTAGGTGTCTTCTTTCTACTATACAGTCACTTTGTTCACAGTTAGGGATTGCAAATTGGGGCCAGCCCTGGTGGCCTAGTGGTTAAGTTTGGCGCACTCCACTTCGGCAGCCCAGGTTTGGTTCCTGGGCACGGACCCACACTGCTCATCTGTCAGTGGTCATGCTGTGGTGGAAGCTCACATACAAAAAAGAGGAAGATTGGCAGCAGATCTTAGCTCAGGGTGAATCTTCCTCAGCAAAAAAAAAAAAAAAAAAGAAAGCCTCACACCTAAAATTGTTAGTTAGTAGGTGAAAAATTAATAGAATAGAAGTCAAAATATATCAACTTATGTTTTACAATTGATCTCTTTCCTCAAGAAGTTTACAATTTAGTTGGAGAGAAAATATACATATACTTGAAAAAATTAATTGCTCCTATGAGAAACATATACTAGCTATCATAGAAGTGGTTTCAGAATTCATGGACATATCTGCCACTTTACAAAATAATTGTTATCATAAAGTTTTGGCCTTTTATAGTATTTGAGATCTCCATAAAGCAACTGTTACTCACTATATGTCTCTGCTGTGAGCTTACCTGAACGTAAGCATTTTACAACCCATACACTGAAAAAAAAAGACTAAGTAATGTCATTTACCAATTAAAATGACATCTGGCTCCTTATAATAAAAAATTCAAGATAAGCAGTGGCTTAATGAGATAAAAGTTTATTTCCTCCTCAGAAAAACTCAAAAGTTGGCAGTCTAGGGCTGGTACGGCAGCTCCACGTCATCAGGGAGCTCCCATGTTTCTAGCGTTGACTTGCATTCTCAAGGCCTCTGCATAGTTGAAGATGGCTGCTGGGCCCTAGTCCTCCTACCTTGTTCTAGGCAGCAGGAAGAAGGTAACAAGAGGAGAGCAAAAGAGCTTTTCCTAGAAGTTGTATCCAATAGTTCCTTTCTATTTCATTGACCAGAACTTAATCACATAACCTCACTAAAGCTGAAGAAAGAGGTTGGGAAATGCAGTCTTTTTAGCTAGGTACCCTGGTGCCCTAAATAATTATCTGACTCTTATTACTAAGGAATAAGAGGAGAATGTTCACTGAAGAGACAACCAGCAATCTTTGCCACGGTTACCCTCACCTCCTTCTCGAGCTTCATCCCTTTCTTGTCCAGGTCCTGGCACAAGAAGTGCTCCATCATTACTTGTTGAATACATTTTTGTGCTTTTCTCATCTCTGGGCTCACCTCATTCCTACATCTCATTCATTGTCTGACCCCATCCCTGAGCTTTAGTTACCCCATCTCTGAATCAGTGATGGCATCACTTTCATCCAAAGAGAAAGAATGCAATTGGGGTGAGGCATCCACAATGGTCTAGGGGTCATGCAAGTTAGAAGTGGAGTAAGGTTTAAGAACAAGATCAGGCCAGAAATAGCAGGAGTCAGAAATATCCATTCTACATGTCACTTGGTAATTTTTTTAAAGCTGCTGTGTTAGAACAACCATTTCAAAATATCTGAGCCTTCTTTAAATATAAAAATTATAATTGCATTTTATTAATACAAAGGTAAGATGCGTTCAGTTTTTTTAAAAAGCAGGAAACACAGATAAGTGAGGAAGAAAAAAATCATCAAATAGAAGAGAAAAATTATTCTCACCAGTTTTCACCTTGGGAGGGACATTGCTTTCAGATCTTTCCATGTATAAAGTTGATGCAGAGTTTATGTAAGGCTACACAGATTTGTACTATTTATAACACTTTGAACTTGTTAAGCCTTATTTTAAAAGCCCTATTTTACCATTCAGATTTAACTTTACCTTTGATCAAAATTTTTAGAAAACTAGACAGGCTTTCTATGTGAATTCTTTAATATTTTTCTTCCTCTTTAATGAGGACATAAAACAATGTGAAGGTGGCAAAAGGCAAGCATCAGGAGAGAGCATGACTCTATCAAGAGAATTGGGCAATTCAGAGGCTGAATGATAAGTAAGGAAGGTCTTCTTAAGTAACCCAGAGTGGAGTGTGTTTCCAGAACCCTAGAGGAGGATGGGGGCTGCGACAGGGAGAACTCGAGATCTACAGTCTAAAGACTGACTCTGAAACTCAGTTTCCTTCTGTGTAAAATGGGAATAATGAGAACTCCTACTTCAGAGAGAGTTGTTATAAGGCTCAAATAAGATAATATATGTCAAAACATAATTTAACCCATGAGGTGCTAAATGTGTATTTAAAAAAGCAAAGCCTGTAAACTATTAGAGCTGAAAAGACTTTTGATAACATCTAGTCTATATGCCTTTTAATGTTGAGGAAATGGAGATCCATTGTTTGCTTATATTAATGTACTGAATAAAAGAACCTTAAATATGATATTGATAGGAAATACTTTTGTTGCTGAGCACTGTAAGTTTGCACTGAGATAGTGACAATGAATTGCTTTCCAGAGCATTTCAGGTACAATATGGTTGTGAAGGTACATTGCACAAGGGCATCTGCCAAAAGGTCGAGGGGTTGGAAACTTGACCCACAGTCCATTTGCCAAGCTGTGTGCCTTTGGAATAGCGTCTGCCTGTTACCACACAAAGGGCACGATCTGCTCGCCATGAGACAAAAGCCAATCATCAAGAGGCAAGAAGGTAGAAAAGAAAGGGTTTTATTACAGCTTGCTAGCAAGGGGGAAGATGGCCAACTAATGTCTCAAAGAACCATCTTACAGAACAAAGACTACAGGCTGGTTATATACGGGGCTGGTCTCAGGATTGGGGCATCCATCTGGTCTTAGTTCCTGGCAGTCTTTTGTTTTACTTGACGTGCATCAGAGACTGGAGCAACGCTCTATACCTTGATCTTGCAGTTGTCATTGGTGATGACTATCAGCATCAATTCTCTGCCCAGGGGTCATCACATTCCTAAGGAACTCAAAAGAACAAAGTTATCAACCTATAGCAGCTGAGAGGGGCCATAAAATCCAGAGTTAGTCAGAGGTCATTCAAAGTTACAATAGGGTTTCTTTTCGACAATATGGCTTCCCTTATGTCAACCTTGTCTTGAGCTGGTATCATGCCCAGAGACAAGCCTTTTCTTAATTTGACCAAAGATACCCTTGGTATGGTAGAGGCCCAGTCTTTATCCTTGGGATTCTTGACCAACTGTCCCGGGCTGACAGCAGCATTGCTATTCTAGGGCAATGTCTTGGGCAGCTGACTGAACGCCATTACTGGAGGGCCAGTTGCTCTTCTCTTGCCTTTTGGGTAGGGAGTGGTCAATTACTGCAAATGGGAGATGGCCAATCTTCCCTTCTACCCTCTTCCCATCTCAAACCACACTTTCCTTGCTGGAACGAAAGGAAGTTATTGGTAGCACACGGTTTGCACCACCAGGTGTTCTTCCTCTGGCGTTTTAGGCGTGAAGCTTGTGAGACTCTCACTGAATGTTTATATTCTCCACTTTACCTTATTGAAGTTGGTGTTATGATGTCCTTTGTCATTCTGACACAGAGAAGTGTTATACCCACCTCCTGATTTTACCTTAGGTCACCTTCACTCTGGTTCCTGTCTGGTCTCTGGGTCTAACTCAGTTCAATAACATTAGGCCCTGGAGGCTCCCTTTCACCTCCCCCAAGCCAGTGATGGTTGGTAGGGTGGGCAGCAACCTTGTTACAAGTGGTCTATAACAGAGCCGTCAGTGTAGTTCAATCAAGGCATTCTCGTAAATTTGAGTGGTTTTTTGGTGAATACTCAAAAGCGAGGTCTAGCAGTTCCCAAACCCCCTTCCATAGAATGCTGTGTTAGATTTTGTTTGTAGTCTCCTTGTCCTTTCCAGTTGCCTCTGATAAAGTTAATCCATATAGTGGGACCCACAAAATGGAGGCCACCCCAGTGGCCAGGCCCATGTCACAAAACTAAAGCTAAGTCAGCATGCACTTGTGGGAAGCACCTGTCGAGGAAGCCTGACATACACCAACCACAATCCTCCACCTCAGCTCTAGCCAGCTCACCTTACCCTAGAAACAGGACCCGTGAGCCTTATCAGGAAATCCCCGATCTCCTAGGCAACCACACCCTTTTTCTGCATTGCCTCTTCTAATGGATGCTCTACAAACGTCACTTTTGCAGAAAATCCCTTGGGAAGAGCGCTCCACTGCTGTGAGGCACTGCACTCCCCTGATCCATTGATTGTTTTCCCTTGAGTAAAGGACATCAAACTCATGACTAAATTGCTTTAGTTTTGTCATTTGATACCTTCCACCTTCCCTAGATTGCCAAATCATTCCTGAAACCAGCTGGGACGCCTCTGTCAGGGTGTGTCCCCCACTTTGTCATCCCTAATACACTTGAAATTTCTAAATGTACTGAGATACTTCTGGAAGGGGGGGGGAGTGAGGAGTCTTGTTCTCTCATAAAAGGCTGAGTATAAGTGTAGATGGGGAGGGAACGAAGCGGTGGAAGAGAGTGGCATGAACTGGAATTAAATAGTTTACCATAACATACCAACTCACAACTCACGGAAGGTTCTGACACACTCATTAGGAAGCCCTTACTTAGGTGTGCTTACTCCTGGGAGCCTTTGTTATGTATTTGAAATAACAAATACTTGGAGTCCAGACCTCATCGTACTGGTTTTTCAGCCTTGGGCAAATCAGTGAACTTTTGAGTCTCAATTTCATCATCTTTAAGGCAGAGATAGTAATATTGCCTGGATAGTTGTGAAGATCACACTGAAGAAAGTGCCAGGCAAAAATAAAGTGCTAATGTTACCATATTTCATTGAATCTAAGATGCTAGAGATTGTAAGATGCATCATTATTTTAAACACCACCAAAGAAGAAAAAATGCTGTCAGTTATACCACAGTACATCACTTTTTTATTGTTTAGAGTTTTTCTACCCAACGAAAGTGATTTCTTTAGGCAGATTTTTATCATGAATCATTCTTGTGTGTATGTAGAAAGGAACTATAAGTGAATATAAACTAAGGTTTTATTAAATTTCCTCAAAATCTTAGTCCATTTCTGCTGAATCATTTGTCAAGGCAGTTAGTGATATCTGTGTTTTTTCCACACAATATTGCTTCTGTGCTATCCCAAGCAGTGGGGATGCAGCATTTCTTAAGAGTGCTTCAGGCTGTCTTCCTTCCAAGTCTCTGACACCAGTTCTACATAGTCCATATGTGTGCACAGACAGTGGTATCTATTTCCTGCCCAGTGCTTGGCCAACTTCAGACATCCTGATTTCAGAGATGGTAAAGTATGAAAATATGTACATGTTAGAATTGATTACATATAGTAGTATGATTGATTCCATCTTATTTCATAGGTTTGGGCTTATGAGTGGAGAAAACATGAGACCCTTTGACTTTTCTTAGGAACTGTACTTGCTGTGTGAACAAACTTTGGGTGGGTGGTTTGCCTGAGATATGGCCCTGGGGTGGTAAGAGGACAGTGTTCCCACTGACATGAGTAAATGATAGAAATAACTTTGTATGTTTTCACGCTTACCTATTCTTTTCTTCCTTCCTGTTTCCTTTCTGTTTTTCCTTTAAAGTTCTTGAGGCCAAATCTGGCTCCTAAGAAACATCAAAGGAAACCTCCACCAAAGGCCTCTCAGGGCCATCTCAGAAGCCTGCCTCCTCCCACTGTGTGAGGCAGAATGGCGCCCCCTACAGGTGCGCTGTCTTCATTGCTGCTGCTGGTGACCATTGCAGGTAGGAAACCATTACCCTGGAGACACCAGTGCCACACTTGAGCTTCCTATGTGGCTTAAGCAACTCAGATCAACCTGAAATGAAGGTGCTATGTGTTTGCTTTCCAACAGAATTATCTTACATATAAAAGGCATGAAAAGCAGACCTCCTGCATGAGTGGTTTTCTGGAAACAGGAATTTAAATTGTTTTTTAATATCATGACTATTTTTGGGAAAATAAAATCACATTTCATATATACTAGGAAAACTTTCTATTTATATATTTATTTAAAAGGATTGCACAGTAGATCTTTTTGGAAAGCAAATGACCAGACTCTCTTTCATCATAAATCTTTATTTTCATATATTCTGTTTGCTTACTGTGGACACACCTATGGCATAAAAATCATTGGTGAGCATCACTTCTGGTGATCCATGCCATTTGAACTTACCAAGGGCTGAGGGCAGAGATATGGCCAGGGAAACTGATTTTATGTCCAGAGTTCATCAAAGTGTGGTGAAACCATAATGAGGCTTACCTGAGAGCAACCTTTGTTAAAATGTAGTTTCCTAGACCCATCCAGACCAACTGTATCAGAACTCCTAGTGGGTGTGGCTCAGGAGTCATCAAGCACCTGGATATGATTCTGAAGCATCTAGATTTTTATAAGCATCATTTTAGATTATACAAGGGCCACTTTAGAAAATGCTACCATTGGAAAAGCCCCATCATTCCCTGTAGATTAGTCTCCCCAGGCCATCCATCCATCTTATTAAACTCATCACTGCTTAGTGTGCATGACAAAATGTTCCTTTATTCCATGCTTATTGTACTCTGTACTCTGGAAAATACTGTCGTTAATGTTTGAGCACTCTTTTTTTTTCTCTCAAATCCCCACTTTTTCATTACTTTTTGTCTTTTTCTTGTGAGATGTTTTCCATTAATTCAAAATTCCTGAATTATTGAGCCCCAGTGATGTTCTTTGCAGTTTGCCTGTCTTCCCTCTCTATCCTGTGGGGACCAGAATTGGCCACCTCAAGATGTGTCTCTTTACCTTGACCGAAGGAGGCTTTGACCTTCCTCGCCCCCACTAACTGTCTGAAGGGATTTGGGATGGAAGGCCTGACCCCGGAACAGGCCTCATGGTGGATAACTCTGGGTATCTGTAGACTGGGAGGGTCTTTGCTGGGCCCATTCTTAGCAAAATTCTGTTCACCAGACATTTACATTTGTAAGGGAAATCTCCATTTGTAAAAGTATCTGCCTCTCTGTACCAGGAAGAAGGGGGGATGACTTTATGTCTAAAAATCTTATCAGTGCAGAAGGTGAAAACTTAAATCTGCATACTCTTGTTCACTGTGGTTTTCTTGTAATCCTTCATGGCTGACACCCCCAACCCGCCCCCCAAAATCTTCCTTTGTCTATATAAGAGGAGAACCTCCGCCATTCTGTTGAGAGATACTCAGTTTCCCTGGTCTCTCCCATGTATACATGTTATAAAGCTTTGTTTGATTTTCTCCTGCTATTCGGCCTCATGTCAATTTAATTTGTAGCCCAGCCAGAAAGGAGTGGGCGAGAATGCTCTTTCTCCACTTCAATCCTCTTTGAAAAACGCTAACCAATGATTTTATTGATTTCTCAACAATCATGGAGTACCTACTGTGTTCATGGATTGGGCTAAGAATTTGTAGAGCATACAAACATGGGTGAGTGTTCTCTGGTCTATTCGAGAGCTTTCTAGAATGAGTCTAATAGATCCTGAAGTAATTATGGCAACTTGGCCCAAAGGAAGAATGGTTTACTTGTTAGGAACCCCACATCAAACTTCTTTATTTAGCATTAAGATCTTTGGTTAAGGTATGTATATCTAAACAGCCCATTCAGGTGATTTTTTGGATAACAAAGGGATGATCTGCCCCAGAAGTGTATGACAGCCTCTACCTCCAACCTGACTGAAAACTGCTTTAAATTTTGTGTTGACGGCTTCTGCCATAGAAAGTTCTCCTTACCCACCTGTAACAATTTGCTTGCTCCAAGATCAGAGCCTCTTCCCTGTACAATGGTTTCTGTGACAGTTTTACAAGTTGGCTTTTGAGCTGTCTGGTGGCCAAAGCCAGAAATGGAACATGATCATTTCTATGAGTCACATTGTCCAAAAGGAGATGACCCAACAGTTTTTCAAGAGAAATGAAGCATAACCTGCCATTTGTGTTTGAGAGAAATTTCTAGCTTGGATCTTCATTTAAAGGCCACTCATGGATGTAGTGGTATCTTTACAAATAAAGGCAATATTTTTGAGAGCAGAGTTGGGAGTTGGAGATTACCTATCTCTCTATTCTCCACCCTTCATTACCTCTTTACCTGAATTAGAAATGTTATTTTTCTGTGTTCAGCTGGAGTTTTTTTTTTTTTTCCTCCATATCTGAGATTAAGCTTTTCTTTAGAAAATAAAAGGCCAAAACTATTAAGGTGATTTTTAAAAATAGATTTGCGTTTGAAAAAATGTCATTTCAGTTGAATTAGTTTGTTGCTAGCTTATTCATTAGGAAAGATGCTTATCTACTATATCTAATTCCTATTAAACTGGACCAGTTAGACTTTCCTATAGAGTCAATGTTTGGCACTGAACGAGTGTTAAAAATTTATAACAATAATGGCATGTGTGCAGGTAAAAATAAAGATGATTCTTATACTGTATTTAACCATTTCTCTTACCTCCAGTTAGAATTAATCTCTGACTATCACTATGGGAAAAAGTAACAGTTATTAAAAGGACTATCAGTGATGTGCTGGGGAAGGAGATCTCTTGCCTTTCTAAGTCCTGCAGCAGAGCTCTAAGGTAGTGTTTCTTAAACTACATGTGGTGAGGGACCAATTTATTTTTATTTCCAATCCAACACAAACTGATTCTTTTGTAAAATATCAACAAACAAACAAAAGAGAAGAAAAGTGATTTTGTGTTTGGATTCCAGGCAATGACAAATTGCTACCGAAGTTTCTAAAAGCCTCCGTTTCTGTTACTTTGTCATGGACTGGGAACAAGAATCTCTGGCCCAGCACCACTGTGTCTGCAGGCCACACCTGCGTAGCGCCACTCTAATACCTGCTGTATTTGTTGACCGGAAACATTCCTGGTTCATTATTTAGAATCAAATTAAAGCAGTTAGTTGCTATAGACCTATATTGAGGATGAGTTTTTCTCTCCTTTGATATTTCCCTGTCAATTGCTCTATCATCAGAATAACCTGTGAGATTAAAAAAAAATCCAATTAACAAGAGCAACAATATGATGTTGTCCCCAAATAAACCTTTATAACTGAATTTTGCGTGAGGAGAAAATATTATAAATAATATAAAAGCAATACCCACGTGGAAAAGAATGCTTCTATTCACTATACGAAGAGAGAGGATGGAAGGTGAGATGGACAGGTGGAAGAATCTGTGGATGGATGGGTGGGGGTGGAAGGACAGGAGGATAAATGTGTGGGGAGGTGTGTTGATGGATGGACTGTAAGATAATGCAGTGGACTTGCTCTAGGAAATGCTGGTTGTTGACTTGCTTCCCAAATGTGATATGCCTCTCTTCCTCATTGGGATCTGCCTCGTTTGCAGGGTGCGCCTGTACGCAGTGCAGTGAGGGAAGGACATATTCCAATGCAATCATTTTACCTAATTTGGAAACTACCAGAATCATGCGGGTGCCTCAAACTACCCCCGTGGTGGACTGCACGGCCGCTTGTTGTGATCTGTCCAGCTGTGACCTGGCTTGGTGGTTTGAGGGCCGCTGCTACCTGGTGAGCTGCCCACACAAAGAGAACTGTGAGCCCAAGAAGATGGACTCCACCAGATCTTATCTCACCTTTGTGCTCAGGCCTGCCCAGCAGCCCGCACAGCTGCTGGACTTTGGGGAGATGATGCTGAACAGGGGTTCCCCATCGGGAATCTGGGGGGACTCACCTGAGGATATCAGAAAGGACTTGCCCTTTCTAGGCAAAGATGGGGGCCTAGAGGAGATGTCTGAGTACTCGGATGACTATCGGGGGCTGGAGCAGGACCTCTTCCAGCCCAACAGCAAGCAGGAGCTCAGAGGAGGTGCCGAGTACACCGACTGGGGCTTGCTGCCGGGTGGCGAGGGACGGTTCAACTCCTCTGCTGGAGACAGCCCAGCAGCGTCCGCGGAGAAGCAGCAGGAAGGCCCTGAGTTCCGTTACCTGGACCCGGAGCTCCCTAAGCTGAATGAGTCGGCATGGACCCCGGCCCCAAAACACTCTCCCGAGAGAAGGTTGTTGCTTCCTTTGGTGACTACTCCATCTTCAAGAGAGGTATTGGAGAAAGAGACTTTTCAGCTCCAGGAACAATCCAGCAACAGCTCTGGAAAAGAGGTAAGTGTGGTTGGTATGAGCATGAGGGGGTGGGAGGGGCTCAGGAGAGCTGACGGCCGGAGGGGCTGAGTTTACTTTTCAGAGCCAGCGGTTGTTATGCTGAAATGAGCCAGGTACTGATTTCAGAGCCTGTAGGTTCCTCTTAAGGGCACCTATCTCAGGTGTCAGCAAGAACAATGACTCAAGAGCCTTCTGGGAAACAAAACATCTTGTTCCTCTGCTGTGCTCTCATGACCACACTGTTTAAAAGAACAAATAGTTCTTCTGTCTTCACAAGTGAGTCACCTAGTGATGATTTAGCACTTCTCCCTAGAGATGCCTCTACCAGTATCTAAGGTGAATGTGGATTTTATAGAAGTCCCAGGAGCCAGCCCATATACATAGCACATATACCCAGGGGCTTTGAAAATCTATCATGGTAGGTTTTATAGAGGTGGAAAAATTTTCCCTTCTTCCCTTCTAGGTTCTTTGGCTGGTCTAATAATTAAATTGACATAAGACAGATTAACAGGAGGAAAACAAATTTAATTTTTTACATTGGGGAGCCCCATAAAAATATGAGACTCAAAGAAGTGACCAAAGCAGAAAGCTTTTATACCTTTTAGACAAAGAAACAATAAATTTGTGAAGAACTGAGAAGGCAAAGGGAGTGGGCTTGGTGAAGAAGTAAGAACTGTTAAAAGATAGACTGAGGCATATTAAAAATTTTAAGAGTCTATTTGAGCAAAAATCAATTCAAATCAGGCAGCATCCAATCTAGCAGATAGAAAGGCACTCCGAGGAGCTGTACAAAATGAAAAACTTCTATAGCCAGAAGGGAGTGGGAACAAGGAAGTTATACTAGACAAAAAAGCCAGATGGTTATTCCAAGGTCACTTTCCTTTAGGGAATGACAGGGGTCTATCAGGCAGATTACATAACTAGTGCTGATCAGATGATTTCTGATTGACTGCTCTAAGATTCCATTTCTGGGAGAGCTGAAACTGTAATTAAGTCAAGTGTTCATTTGGTGACATGGGGCTTAGCATAAGTGAGTCCATTTGGGGTCTGTTGTTTTGTGTTTTAACACAAGATTTGTTTGTACAGCCTCCTCGGCCCTAAATTCTCTATCTCTGGTAATAAGGATGCCTTCTATCTTCCTGTTACAGGGAGGGTACCTTTCACATGGGAGATTTATCTTCTGCCTTCAGGGCGACAGAGGGTCAGAGTGTCCTTCTTGCACCAGATTATTTCTCAAGTACCTTCAATTCAAAATAATCAATATGTCAAGTGCCATATTTTGAGGTGACATATTCTGAATCCCTACAGTTTCTTCAAGACCCAATGGGTGCTTGGGTTGCTAGAAACTCACCAGTGACGTGAATCAGTTGGATAGGAGGAGGGAGATACCAAGGAGAGAATGTAAACTGAACAGAACTTTCCATGAAAAACCCAGGTGAAACAACATGGGAATCTTTGGGAGAGTAGAAATCCCGAAAGCAGGAGGAAGGTTCAAGAGTTAATGGCAGAAGGTCAGGGAGATAAAAAAGGAGACTGTGCCGTGAGGAGAGTGTAGTTGGAGAGCTCAGAGGCTCCTCATTTGGGAAATGCCAGAACTTGATGAAAATGTGGTAAGCATGTTGATCAGGGGAAGCTGAATGCAGTTGGAAATGAAGTGACAAAAGGACAGGTCATGGGAGAGACTATTGTATTTCAAGACAGAAGAGGGCAATCAGAATGTAAAGGGACATAAACCAATTAAGATTTTTTAAAAAGGAAAATACTATCTAAGATATCAGTTCTTAGGTTAGAATAAGTGAATAAAGCTGGATTGAATTGACTATATGTTATAATCTCAACCAAAAGAAAAAATTTTTTAATGGTGAGATTATCAGAAGTTTTTTTCTGCTTTGGTATATTTTTCTGTACTTTTCAAAGTTTCTATATTTTTCTGTACTTGTAGTTATCTTAAAATTTTTAAAACTTTCAAGTAAAAAATAATCTGAAAGTGTCAAAGCTTAACCATATTCTTTTCTCACATCACTAAATACTAACATAACTTACCATCTATTATGTTGCTAAGTCATTTTACTTTCCAGCTTCTACGGATGGAAGTGTTTCAAATCAAGCTCTATTAAAAATCTTTTTACTCATTATTTCTTTGAGGTTGGTTATGTTAAAAGATAATTATGAAGAAAAGGTAAAATCATGAATTGTACAGATATAAAATGAACATGTTTTAGAGATTTTATTCTATTCATTAATTGATGAGGGAACTAGGCAGATGTTATTATTGTTCCACAAAAAAATCCAAAGAATAAACACATTCATAGATCAATAATATTGAAACAAAAGTGCAAATGGAGGCAAAACTGGTTTTTACAGGGAGTAGAGGAGGGACCTCAATTTTAATTTCTACCAGACAGGGTAAAATTTACATGCCTACAGGAATTATTTTGCATTGTTTTCAGTTACTTACAACTTACAGAGTTCTAAGATAGCTCAAATAAAAGGAAGACTAGAATCAAGTAACCTAGACGGATATCCTGTAGACAGTATTTTATTTTCCATTGAAATAACAAATTTTCCCCTACAGTCACATTAAATGTTTCTTTTCCTGAGGAAAATTCACCCTGAGCTAACATCTGTTGCCAATCTTCCTCTCTTTTTGCTTGAGGAAGATTAGCCCTGAGCTAATATCTGTGCCAATCTTCCTCTATTTTGTATATGCGCTGACAAGTGGTGTAGGTCCGTGCCCAGGGAACCAAACCCGGGCTGCTGAAGCGAAGTGCACCAAACTTAACCACTAGGCCATGGGGCTGGCCCCATATTACAAAGAATTTTAATTGGAGTTGGAGGAAGAGAGCTAGTCTTGGCTAAACATTGACTGAGGGGGCCGGCCTGGTGGTACAGCGGTTTAGTTATGCTCTGGCAGCGCTGGGTTCATGGGTTCAGATCCTGGGCGCCTGCCAACACACTGCTTGTCAACCATGCTGTGGCAGCGTCCCATATAAAGTAGAGGAAGATGGGCACGGATGTTAGCCCAGGGCCAGTCTTCCTCAGCAAAAAAGAGGAGGATTGGCAACGGATGTTAGCTCAGGGCTGGTCTTCCTCACAAAAAATAAATAAATAAACATTGACCGACTATTGCTTCTATCTTCAGAAGGTCTACAGTCCTCACTTTTTGTGATCAGGATGTCCCTTCTCTTGTCGACTTCTCAAACAATTGGTATTTTGGCCCAGTCCAAAGGTTTGGCCCAGGCCAAGATTCAAGACAACAAAGCAGTTTCTCTGGAAAGGCAGCTCTGGCTCCATTTTAAAATGGCTCCACTATAGTCAATTTTGACAGGCCCCTACCTCATACCATATTGAAAAGTTAAGTCAAAATGGAATGAACATCAAGAAAGGCAAGACCCATGAAAGGCAATGAGATACCACTTCACTAGAGTGGCTAGAATTAAAAAACACTAGAACAAGTATTAGTAAGGATATAGAGAAATTGGAACTCGCAGACACTGCTGGTGGAAAAGTAAAATTGTACAGGCATTTTGGAAAACATTCTGGCAGTTCTTCAAAATGCTAAAGGTACACTTACATATGATCCAGTGTAGGGGAAAAGAAGTATTCTTCTAGGTTCTTCTGGCTTGTCTAAGAATTAAATTGATGTGAGACAGAATAACAGGAGAAAATCAGACAAATTTAATAACATGTATACGTGGGAGAAACTGAGTAACTTGCCAAGATGGCCAAAGCCATCACCTTAAATACCATCTTCAGCTAATGACAAAGGAAAATGTTGGTGGTAGTGGTATGGGACTTCAAAGGGGAGGAAGGCAATTCACATGGAAATAGAAAAACAAATGTTTGGTAAACAAATGTTTGCCATGCCATGCAGAGACAATGGGACATGGAGAGGACTTTGATCAAATGGGCCTTGCTAGGTTCCTCCCTGTCTACCACACCTAGTTTATATTATACTATAGTTATCTATGGTGTTAGCTCTTTTTCTGGAACAGGGCTTCTATCTTAAATTCTTTTAGGCAGTTAGGGGGGAAGTCCAAGTTTCTTCCAGAGTCTTTTGTTCTTAAAAATAATCGAGACAAAGAGATACATTTTGGGGTGGCAAATTCTGCTCCCCTGCAGCCAGATTCAGGGCTGGTTTCTACACTAGACTCTACAACTGGGGAAGTTAAGAAGAATTTGGAGTGTTCAGAGAAGGTCAAGAGTGCTTTAATGTCGGAAATTCTGCTGCCCTACACCAGCAATTTTACTTTTTAGTATTTACCCAAGAGAAATGAAAACGTGTATACAAAGACTTGTACACGAATGTTCATAGCAGCATTATTCTTGAAATAGTGCAATCGAATAGGACAAATTCAAGGAATTTGAAACAAATCAAGATTGAATTTGTAAAGGATAAAGGACATTTTCTGCAGTTTTGTTTTCAGGTGGACAAGACTAGACAGATTCACCTGAAACAAATTGTTTCAAAGTAAATAAGAGTGGAATAAAGAAACAAGAGCCATTTGAGACTTTTATTGACCAGGCTAGGCCTTAAATCAAAAAGCTGCAATGGGGGCTGCTGGTGCTCAGTTGCTTCCATAGAAAATTCATTTTCTTTGGGTGGGGTATGTCAAAGAGAACCTGTATCCTGACAACTTAGCACGGAGTTCTATGTGGAGGTTGTTTAGAAATAACTGGGTAGTGAAAGTGAAGAATTGGCATGTGATTCCAGCCTGGAGAGGCAGCATGATGAGAAAGTGAATGTTCTAGAGAAGAGGCAGGAGTAGGATTTTCTTTCCTCTCAGCCATTTCCTGGTAACTTGGAGACCTTGATCAGAAGTGTCTTAATTTCTACAGACTTCATTCTTTATTTCAATTTGGCAATATTTTTTCAAGATTCCATAAAACTAAAAAAATCCAGTTCATCCTGTGGAATTCACTGAGGCCCCACTATAATATGCTATGGATGCAATGAACAGCCTCATGTGTTAGCACTCACTTCACAAACTCAGATGCCTGAAACCTCAAGGAACTTGAACATCTTAAAGTTATGGTAGACTCACTACCTGATTTTTAAAATGTTGGTCAATTGATTTATCTTAGTCTGATCAATATATTTTCAATTTAATGCTTCATCTTCTTTTTGGCTTGGCTCCTGAAATTTATTGCTAAAGGTTTTACCAGTTGCCTAGTAAAAAGCTGGAAGTCAGTAGGTATTCAGTTAATATGAGCTGTGATGTCAGTTATCAGGTCTCCAGTCACAAAATGTCTGCCATATCCTAACTGTCCTCTCTCAACTGCAGAAAAGAGTAGCTGTGTTTTCAGTAAACACCAGTGGTCCCCTCTCCAGTTTACATTTGAATTACAGCTTTTGTTTCTATGGATTTCTCACTGCAACTTCCCCTTTGGGTCTCCTATCTTCTTAGCCTGAGTATTTTTTACCTGGCTGCACACAGTTACTGGCAGTTGAGGCTCAGAAGAGCATTTTATTTTCATATTATGAGACTTTTCTCTCTGGCACATATCTATTTATTATATATTTTTTTAAATTTATTTTTTATTGCAGTAACATTGGTTTATAACATTGTATAAATTTCAGGTGTACATCATTATACTCCCATTTCTGCATAGATAACATCACGTTCACCACCCAAATACTAATTACAATCCATCACCACACACATCTCTGGCACATATTTAATTGAAAAACTTTAAGTTGCCTAACTCTATAACTATAACTTCAAGTTATAGTTTATACACAATGGATGGTATAAATAGAGATAATTTACTCTAGAAGCCTGTTGACTATTGAATTATCTGATTGTCTTCAATTATTGTCTTACTGATTAGTTCAGGAGCTACTATAATTATTTTTTGTCTCTTTATCTTGAATGTTGTGTGTGTGTGTTTGCCTATAATAATTGTCCAACCCACTGTTGCCTTACATTTTTAATAGATAGCAGAGAGAATATTTGAAAGAGATGGTCTAGAGTTCCAGGGTTTTGTGATATTAGACATGGTATTTCAAATGCTACTGAATCTAATTTATGAAAAAGGTCAGTGACATTGCGTTGGCTTGAGGACTTCAACCTTTTTTTTCCATGACGACTTATCCTTGTAATTGATTTCCTAGGTTCTAATGCCCTCCCGTAATCCTCCTCCAGCCAGCCTGGAGTTCAGCCCAGCCACTGTGGAGAAAAGCCCAGTTCTCACAGTCACCCTGCAGAGCACAGAGCATAGCATCCCAACCCGTCCCCCTAGCATCATCCCTGCTGAGTCCACCTCACCTGAGCGACCTGTATCTGCTACCACTGCTCCCAGGACAGGTAACTTTTAAAGAAATACAACTGGAAGGAATGTACTAAAGACATGCCGTAGAATATTAGTAGTGCCAACTTTTAAAAGATTACTCATTTCCTCCAGGCACATTTTTGAGCATTTGTCATGTGCCAGAAACAGTGCTACACACTGGGAATAAAAAGGTGAATAGACGTTGCCTTTTCAGTGACTCTATAGTCCAGGAGATGAGATTGACAGGTAAATAGATGGTTTGAGTGCTGTGAGAGGCTGGTATGGGAGCAGAGAAGGCGCACCCTGCCAGACCCATTTGGAAGGACCAGAAAGGCCCTTCCAGAGGTGAGAATGCTAGGAAAGAGTGAGCCCGCTAAAATGAGGTTGGTATGTTGTATAGGTCGAGGGAGCAACGTGTGATAACAATAATGATAATTATATTCACTGAGCATTTACTGAGTGCCAGGCACCATGCTTGGCATTTCCCACCCATCGTCTCATTCATTGTCTGCTCAAGAGAACAGAAGTACAAGAGCTCATGTGACATTTTGGGAGAATTGTAAGGAGTTCGTATGGCTGGAACAGATCACGTGAATGGAGTGGGAAGGGCAAGATATGAGTCTGGAGTGGTCAGCAGGGCAAGATTTTAAAGGATCCTATGTTCTGTGCTAAGGAATTTGTGCTTTATTGGATGAGTATGGAGAATCCCTGAATGATTTTAAGCAGGAAAGTGAAATAATCAGATTTGAATCAAGAAAATAGTACAGAGTTGACTGGAGGCAAGAAGATCCATTAAGAAACTGTAGTGAGTAGTTGCAGGGATGGAGAGAAGGAACCAGATTCAAGAGATATTAAGGGCGTAGAATCATTAGGATTTGATGAGTGGTTGAATGTCAGGATGAAGGAAAAAGGACTCTAAGATATATGAACATATGGAACTGAAAATTAGGTGAGCAGTTGGGCTGAAGATAAAGAACTAGGAGTCATCAGTGTAGAGGTGAGAGTTGAAGACTTTGGGGCATATGACACCATCCAGGGAGAGTGGTGGGGTGAGCTGGGGAGAGGCCTTTGGAGACATCATTAGATTAGGAGCTGGGAGAGCAGAAGGAGCCTACAGAGCTGACCGAGTGGCCATGCCACAGGGGTAGGAAGTAAAGAGGAGAGCATGGACTGAAGGAAGGAAAGAGAGGAGAGAGTTCCAAGTATGAAGGAGGAATGAAAGGACCATGTGTTGCTGAGGTCATGGGGAGGACCGGAAAGCTCCCATTAGATTTACTAATAAAGAAGTTATTAGACTTTTGTCATGTTTCCTGAGCCTGTCTGTGGGTAATGTACTTTGAGGATTACCCTCTCTGCCTTGGTTATTTATTTTGATTCTAAGCTTCAGAAGAGAGAAGGATAATGGTGGAGGAGAAGCTGTGTAGTATATTGAAAAGGAAACTGGCCTGAGAATTAAATGAATTGATAATTTTACATCTCTTGGAACAGTACCTGGCACAGTTTAATCTAGTATATAAGTAGTTGTTGAAATAAATACATTTAAGTTAATTAAATAGTGGTAGATCTATTGCTAATTACCCATATAGCCTCAAACAACTCGCTTTGCCTTTCTAGAGCTCAATTTCCTCATCTTGTAAAACAATAGGTTTGGTCTGATGTCCCTTCCAGGTCCACATTTGCTCACTTTCAGGCAACGAGTCTATGAAAGTGACAGGAAAGAAGAGCCAGAGAAGGCAGCGAAGCCTCTTCAGCTCATCTAAGACGGCACTCAAGGGACTAAGGGGCCAAGTACTGACTGAGAGGAGAGGAGTGGATTTAAATGAGCCACATGTCCCTCTAACATCTCCAAGCAGCTGAGACCTCTAGAGTGCACTCAGCTGTCTTTTTTTTTAATCTTTGCTTTTCTCCATGTGATATCTTGACATGTCTCAATTGCATTGTACAAGTGAAGCTAATGTCCAGTTGAGTCAAGCCAACTGAACCTATCAATATAATCCTGGTTATAGAGAAAGTAAACGAGCATTGTTCCGAATGCTGATTCAGTGGATAAGTGCTTTTGACGAGAGTGAATGTTCCTACTGCTTGAGTTAAAATAGCCTTTTTATATTGAGGTTGACTGGATTTTCTCTTGGAGAGGTTCCAAGAGCAAGGCCATTAGCAATAATTCACGTGGTTCCTATCAGAAGAACTGAGTGGCGTGTGACTAATCATACAGAAACACATGATTACACTCAATCTTTTTATGACTAAAAATAACGCATACCAAGGAGTCAAAAAAAGCTAGCAGCAAGACAGAAAATAGACCCAATCCATAGTACCCCATCTGTTTCACGAAACTGTTGTCACCCAACACCTTGCTCAGTCAATCTGAATCATTATTTCTTCACAGTGCCAACTCACATAGACAGTTTTAAACTTATGAAGTCTACCCTGCAGCATAATATGGGCACATTTCACCTACTAGCCAGAGGAAAAAAGTGTCTTAGATAAAATCATGAAGAATTATTTTGTAGTAATATTACAAAATATGTTCTTTTATGAACACTAAAAACAAATCTATTGTAGGGCAGTAATTTAACATCATTTTAGTATATAATGGAACGTACTATTTCTAATTAACTTTCAGTGAAAGAACTTGTGGTGTCTGCTGGGGATAACCTAGTAATAACTTTACCCAAAACTGAAGTTGAACTGAAGGCTTTTGTTGTGCCAGCGCCACCTGCAGGTGAGAGATTGACTTTCCTCTGTGACCACTAGGGGCTGTTAGCTGGGGTGTGCTTAACAGGTCTTGACCAGTTATTTACAACCTTGATTCCTTTTTGCAACATTGCGTGATATCACAAATGAAGGTTC
Source organism: Tapirus indicus (assembly GCA_031878705.1). Lineage (NCBI taxonomy): Eukaryota > Metazoa > Chordata > Mammalia > Perissodactyla > Tapiridae > Tapirus > Tapirus indicus. Next base: position 22,040,397 of record CM062931.1, on the reverse strand, counting down.
TGGAGTGGATGATAAAGCTTTGATGATCATAAGCATTAAAGTTTATTGAAACAGTTTGAGATGGAGTAAGAGGATAGGAAATTAAATACAGTACATATCCTTTAATTGATCAGGATGGAAAGTCATAAATTTTGATGATGCAAAGCAGCGTGATAAACGAGAGCAGGAAAAGTTTCCACATACCAGATTTTGACCTGTGATAACCACGGAGCCTGGGAAGGTTCCACTGTTAGGAGAGGGAAGTAGTGTGTGCGCAAAGGTCTGTTTGCAGAAATTGCAGTGTTGATGACACAGCTCTGAGGTTCTCAGGATCCGTCACACCAGCTGTTCAAAATATGTTGTTCAAAGTGCTCTTTCTTCTGCTTGTCCAGTGCTCTGCTATTCAGCAAACATTTGACCTAGCCCCATGACCTGTCAAATGCATTCTTTCTTAAGGTATATCCATTCTTAAGGTGCTTGAATATTTCTCATTCAGGTTAGTTCCTTTATTCATTTTCTCCCTATCACATATGCATCAAAATTTAAGCAGAGATGATATTTGTCATTTGCATTTAATCCTTTCAGCTGAGGGACCTCATATTTTAACTACTAGTATCTCAAGGTGGAGACAGCTTCATCTTAATATAGAGAGGTTTAATCCATTTTTATGTCCTTGAATAAACCCCTACAACAGATTAAATGAATTGAAATCTCCTTGCCTTTTATTAAAAGGAGAAAAAGTACAGTGGATTATACTATGTTAAAACTTATACATATAGTTAGATATAGCACTCTGGAAGGGAAGTCATCAAATGCCAACAGTGAGATAGGGGAGATTTTTTTTTTTTTTTTACTTTCTATATTTTCTGTAAGTTGCATGTTCTTGTAATAAAAAAGAAATTTTACATCAAAAAGGTATAGAAACCTTGTTATTCCTTACTTGGATGATAGTCGAAAGTTGAGTTCAGGATACCTAAATTAATCTCTTCTGGTGGATTGAAGGCTGTCATCTCCTTCCCTCTGCCCAGATTATATATAGTGACCTCTCAGAATTTGTAACTACTCATATTTCTTTTTCGCTCTCAGAAACAACCTACAACTATGAATGGAGTTTAATAAGCCACCCGGTAGACTACCAAGATGAAATAAAACAAAGACACATGCAAACTCTTAATCTTTCTCAAGTAAGTAACTGGAGACTGGTTGTATTTGACAGCATACCATTGAATTCAATTAACCCTTTCTTAGCTGTTGAACCCAGAAGTCTCTCTCATGATTAAGATCAAAAGAAGGGTATACATGAATCAAGTTTCAACCATGTAGGTAGACAGGCAGAAGGTTAAATAAGGGGGCTTTCGGATAGCTTTTCTTCATTCGAGTTACTTGGCATATCAGCTTGGAGAAAAGAGGCTGGCTGTCCAGGGGTCTCTGTGGTGAGGTTAAAAATCAGTATTCTAGCTCTTGCTCTCTTTACAGTGGTAGAAACATTCTGGTTATCTCTGCTTCTCAATTAGGCACAGTTCTCGAGTTGCCAGTAATTTCATTCCAGTTCACAAATGCTTTGACTATCAAATATTACTCCGAGATATAAGCACCTCACAAGAAGAAATACACCCTATTCCTGGCCCATAAAGATAAATAAGCTGACTTAGCTACTAAAGGTCTGGTTTCCCACGAGGTGATTATGTTATCTTCATTCCTGAGACTGGACAGCCAATGGTGCAACACGAGTTTGCGTCACCCCCATGTCCTTGAGCACTGTTTCTCAAAAGTGTGGTACCCACGCACAGATAGCAGGCTCACCAGAGCTACAGATAGTAGCTGAAAATGCATGATTCCAATACATACAAGAACTGCCACCTTTGGCTGGTCCACCTCACTCACGTCTCTGTAAGGCCCACGAACATCTGTAACTAAGCTAAAGGCCTTTCTGGGTGATCGTCAGTGTTCTAGAGCACAGGCTTCAAAGATGTGGCAGTGTCTCCAGAAATCCAAGTGAGACTTTCTCCTGAGCCCCTTCTCTGTGCTGACTTTAGGAGAATGGCTTCTGGGATGTTTTAGACTTTCTAGGCAATGGACCCATCCAGTCTTTTGCGTGTTTACCTGTGTAACTTTTCTTTATGTTGCAGTTGTCAGTAGGATTTTATGCCTTCAAAGTAGTGGTTTCTAGTGAAAATGCCTTTGGAGAAGGATTTGTAAATGTCACCGTGGAGCCAGGTAAGCCTGCGTAAGAGAATGGTCTCCTGTTGTACAGGTTTATCTCAATTTTTGGTGCATGCATGACATGGTAATATATTTTTTATTTTTGCATTAGTCTCTATTATAAAGAAAACATGCAAGGATTATGTTTGTTTTCTTTCTGCTTTCTGTATAACTCTTAGTACTTGCTTGACACTGCTGTTTGAGGTTACATAGAAGGTTACTGCTTGCTGTTTCTGAATGGTGGCAAATTGTTCCTTAGCCTTCCCTCCTGACTTTTACTCTATGCATTCCTCTATCTCCGTTCCCCGTGACTCAGGTTTACCTTAGGTGAAGGGCATTTCAAACACATTCAACGGAGCAACCAAGGGGTCAGGGAAAATGTGTGCCGTGGGCTTTCAAACCCACTCGTCCTTTCAGGCCACCTCCAGCACATAGGTCTGTGCATGTGTGTGAATTAGAAACAGGTGGCCCTTTGTCTGGGTGGGCACGGCCCTGGCTCAGGGAGTGTCACGTGGACTGGCCTCGAGCGGGACTGCAGGCATAACCTGCACAATTGAGTGGACCATCTTTGTGCCAACTCTACCTCCCAGTCTTTACCCCTGGGGCTGACAGCTCCATCTCTTGCACATTCTGCCTGATTATTATTGTAGCTGAAGCTTGGTGGTAGTGGTGAAGGCCTTTAGTCAAAGAGTCAAGATCCAGTTAATCATTGGAGCTGGAACTGTACTCCATTGCTCCTTTTCTGCAATGACCCCCCACATTCTGTGACTAACCCCTTGGTTATTATTATACATGTTCACTGAGCCTGGGCTTACGTACAGATGTTATCTGCAGATAAGCTCCTAAAATTTATAGGAAGTTTCCAAAACTTTAAAAAGTATTCTCCATAGTTGAGGCCTATAGGATACATACCTTCTTGATGGGATGTTTATAACCAATTTTTAAAAGCAGATGATTTTATTTGGGTAATGACATACACATACACAGCATGGCCTCATTCAGTATCCTTTTTTTTCTATCACAGCCAGAAGAGTCAACCTGCCACCCATAGCAGTTGTTTCTCCCCAGATACAAGAGCTCACTCTGCCTTTGACATCAGCCCTCATCGATGGCAGCCGTGTGTATCCTGTGATACTGTAGGGGGTTTTGCCCCACATACTATGAGATTTAATGGGTGCTCTCTATCAAGGCTGGGGGACTTACAGACTAATGCACTGATAGATGAGCAGTCTTTATGTCTTTAGTTCTTATGTCTTATGTCTTTAGTCTCTTTAGTCTTATGTCTTAAAGTTCTTCAGTTCCTTCATCACAACTTCTCTGTCCTGTGCTCACTTTCCCTTCAGTTATGTCTCATTTGTCTCTGAAAAAGTTCTTTAGGGCCTACTTATTTGATTTGGAATTAAAGCAATTATTAAAGAATCTCCTTTGGATGTAGTATATATGGTGAGCAGTTGGAAAATCACTTTTAGCAAATATTAGAAGGGTTGCCTTCAGTGAGGGTGAGTAGTGTTTCGTTAATTTAATTTAGAGTTCATTCCATCTATTTGAGTTTGTATGGAAGGGTCCCCAGTGTAACTACAGGTGTCCATCAAAAGGAGAATAGATTGAAAACATACCCTATGTTTGGCAGTATATTTATATTTGTATAGATATATGACAAAATATGTTCAACAATATCAATGTAACCAGTATTTGCATTTATGTGCATTTATTCACAAAGCTAATACCAAATCCTGTAGAGTGAAGAATAGTTGCCTTGGTTGTTGGGAGAAAGAACAATATTTGTCAGCTACTAACGCTGCTCCATTTTGCAAGTCTGCAAATATACAGAAATTACATTGACATGATTATTTGCATCTACTCAAATATACATGTCCACATTTCCCCCTTAACAACAGGAAAATAAAGCAAAAAAATGAAAATATTTACATGAGAAAATGCATCGCATTTGATTTCTCTAATTCAGTAGGACTTAGGTACAAGAAACTGTTCATGATTTTAATCTGTCACATGAACTTGTTCTTTCCATAAATGAATTGGAAGAAACTGGCTCCCTTCAGGTCTAAATTTCTATGATTCTATATTGCACATTTTGTTTGCTCTCTTTTAAAGGCGAAAAGGGAAGTTTTTATGTAGGATACTACTTTTCCCTGGATTTACATCTTGATGATTAGGGTGGTGAAGGTGTTTTGTAAATTATATGTAAGCATCTCTTAGGTCTTTATGAATCTGTCAGTTCAGAGATCTATTTAAAATTATCAGTAGGATATCATATGCTGTAGCTGAGTGAGTAGAAGTAGCATTTCAATGTGCTGCAGTTGGTTGACTGCTGTTTTTAAAAATGTAATAGCGTCTGTCACTGTGCTTTTTAATTCACAACTGAGTGGGGACAACCTCACTGAAATCTGGTGGATATCCAGGAGAAAAATAGTGATGATAATTTAGAGAAGAGAAGAAATCCTCCTTCTATCACATAATACATATCCATTGAAATGTATGCAATTATATAATTTCACATAAAAACATGTAAACATGCAGTAATATAAAGTACAAAATTTAGGTTTTAACATTCTTACATTTCATTTTAGTTTTAATTTATTGTTTAATCTTTCTAGAAAGTACTGATGATACTCACATAGTGAGTTATCACTGGGAAGAAATTAACGGGCCCTTTGGAGAAGAGAAGACATCCGCTGATTCTCCAGTCTTACATTTGTCTAACCTTGTTCCTGGAAACTATACTTTCAGGTAAGTGGATTCCCCACCTTTATTGTGCTTTCCACTACTTATATTTTGACTGCTCCTTTAAATTGACGCCTATAAAACACTGTGCTTCTTTTCATTTTGATCAAGAGGCAAGGCAGGTTTGATTTCCTCAGGGATTTTGGTTGGCAGCCACTTTAGACTCTGATATCAATTAATCAATCAATATGAATTATAAGTGCCTGTTTATTGGAAACATCTGGTTTTGTTGTCAAGAATAGGATGGGGATGGCATCTTTTTGCTATGTTGAGTTATTGAAAGAAAGTTTGTATCTTCCCAGAGTCAAAGGGAGCAGAGTTATATGATTTATCTGTTTCTTAATCTTTTCCTTTTGATAACCTTTTAAGATATAAGTGAAGTCTAATAAACTACACATATTAAGGTGTAATACTTGATGAGTTTTGATATATGTATACATCTGTGGTACCATTATCACAATCAAGATGATAAACATTTCCATCATCCCCAAATGTTTCCTTATGCCCCTTTGCAATCCATCTCTCCCTCCACTCCTGTCCTTGGGCAAACATTGACCTGCTTTCTGTCACTTTAAATTATTTTACACTTTCTAGAATTTTATATAAATGGAATCATACAGTATGTTTTCCTTTTGCCTGGCTTCTTTAACTCAGCAAATGATTTTGAGATTCATCGTGGTGTTGTCTATGTCAATAGTTTGTTCCTTTTTATTGCTGAATATTATTCCAGTGTATGGATAGATCACAATTTATTTATGCTTTCATCTATTTTGGACATTTGGGTTGTTTACAGCTTTGAAATATTATAAATAAAGCTGCCATGAACATTTGTGTCCAAGTCTTTGTGTGGACATATATTTTCATTTTTCTAGAGTAAATATCTAAGAGTGGAAAAGCTAGGTCCTAGGGTGAGTTTATGTTTAATGTTTTAAGAAATTGCCAAACTCTTTCTCAAAGTTACATTCCCACCTGCAGTGTGTGAGAGTTCCAGTCTCCACGTCCTTGCTGACACTTTGTGTAGTCAGTCTTTTAAATTTTATCTAATTTGATGGGTGGTCATATCTTATTATGGTTTTAATTTGCATTTTCCTGGTGACTAATGATATTAAGCATATTTTCAGGTGCTTATTGGCCATTCATATAATTTCTTTTGTGGAATATCCCTTCAGATCTTTTTGTATTTTAAAAATTGCAATTGTTTGTCTTATTTAGTTGTAAGAGTCTTTATACATTCTGAAACAAGCTCTTTATTTTATATATGTGTGATAGATATTTTCCCCAGGATATGACTTTTTGTTTTTTTAATGGTATCTTTCAAAGAGCAAAAGTTTTAAATTTTTATTGTCTAATTTATCAATTTTTTTCTTTTACGTTTCATGCTTTTTATGTTCTAAGTAACCTTTGCCTATCACAACATTGCAAAGATTTTTCTTGTTTTTTTTCTAGAAGTTTCATAGTTCTAGGTTTTAGATTTAGATCTAAGATCTGTTCTGAGTTATTTTTATATATTGTATGAGATTTTTGAATGTTAAATCAACCTTGCATTCATGGGATAAACCCTATTTGGTCATTATATCCTTTTTATATAGCATTGGATTTAACTTGCTAATATTTTGGTAAGGATTTTTGTGTCTGTCTTCATGAAAGATATTGGCCTATGCCTTTCTTTTGTTTTTCGCAATGTCTTTTTCAAGTTTTGGTGTGAGGATTATACTGACCTCATAAAGCAAGTTGGCCAGTGATCCATCCTTCTCTATTTTCTGAAATATTTGTGACAATCTTCTTTGAATGTTTGATGGAATTCACCAGTAAAATCATCTGGGCCTAGAGTTTTCTTTTTGGGAAAGTTTTTGATAACAAATTCAGTTTCTTTAATATATGTAAAGCTATTTAGATTTTCTGGGTTTTTTTCTTGTGTCAGTTTTTGGTAAGTTGTATTTTTTAAGAAATTTGTCCATTCTATCTAAATTGTCAAATTTTTGTCATAAAGTTGTTCATAGTATTTTTATATTATCCTTTTGTGTCTGTAGGATCTGTGGTGATAGCCCCTTTTTCATTTCCGATATTGGTAGTTTGTGTTCTCTTTTTCTCCTGATCAGTCTAATTAAGGAGTTTGTTAATTTTGTTTTTCTTTTTGAAGAATCCTGTGTTAATTTTATTTTTTTGTGGTCTAATTTGTGGATTTCTGCTCTTATCTTTATTATTTCTTTATTTCTATTTACTTTTGCTTTACTTTGCTCTTCTTCTTCTAACTTCTCAGTGTAGAATCTTGGGTCATTCATTAGATCTTCCTTAAAAACTTATAAAGCTTTTAAAGCTATAATTTTCCTTTAAGTACCACTTAACTGCATCCCACACATTTTGGCTTATTATAATTTTGAAGTCTCATATACCCCTTTAAGAATCTGATTATTTCAGAGAAGGAGCCCATATATATGTATTTACGAATCCTCTGAAGTCTGGCCAGGTTAAGAAACTCTCAAGCATCTGACTGGATTCATCTTTGACTAAAAAGTCCATGGAGGTGCTCTAGAGTGCTTTAGATTTTACACAGGTTGTAAAAACTTTTGTTTTGGTTTACTTGAAATCTCAGCTTAAGAAGCAATTTACTCTATTAGGATGGCTATTATTTTAAAAAATGGAAAATAACAAATGTGGGTGAGGATATGGAGAAATAGGAACCCTTGTGAATTGCTGGTAGGAATGCAAAATGGTGCAGCTGCTGTGGAAAAGTTTGGCAAGTCCTCAAAAAGTTAAACATAGAATTGCCATATCTACAATTCCACTTCTAGGTATGTACCCAAAAGAATTGACAGTAGGGACTCAGAAAGATACTTGTACACTATCTTAGTCCATTCAAACTACTATAAAAATTTATGGTGCCTTATAAATGACAGAATTTATTTCTCATAGTTTTGGAGGCTGGGCAGTCCAAGGTCAAGGTGCTGGCAAATTTGGGGTCTGATGAAGGCCTGCTTCCTAGTATATAGACAGCAGTCTTCTCACTGTGTCCTCACATGGCAGAAGGGGTGAGGGAGCTCTCTGGGGTCTCTTTTATGAGGGCACTAATCCCATTCAGCAGGGCTCTGCCCTTATGACCTAATCACCTCCCAAAGGCCCCATCTCCAAATACCAACACATTAGGGATTAGGTTTCATCATATGAGTTTTAGGGTGACACAATCAGTCTATAGCATACACCAAAGTTCACAGAAGCATTACTCATAATAGCCAAAAGGTGAAACAACCCAAATGTCCATCAACAGATGAATGGGTAAACAAAATGTGGTATATACATACAGTGGAGTATTATTCAACCACAAAAAATGAAATTCCGATGCATACAACGTGGATGAACCTTGAAGACATTAGGTTAAGTGAATGAAGCCATTCACAAAAGGATAAATATTGTATGATTCCACTTATATGAGGTACCTAGAGTAGTCAAATTCATAGAGATAAAAAGTAGAACAGTGGTTGCCATGGGGTGGTGGGAGGGGAGAAATGGGAAGGGAGTGTTTAGTGGGTACAGAGCTTCAGTTTGGGATGATGAAAAAGTTCTGGAGATGGTTGCACAATAATGTGTATGTATTTAATGCCACTGAACTGTACACTTTAAAATGGTTAAGATGGTAAGTTTTATGTTATCTATACTTCACCACAATAAAAAAAAGAAATCTACCTAGCTCTACAAGCTTATTTTATTATTAAGAGTGGATACCTAGAATCTATAGGCCCTGTGGAGGCAGAATGAACAGCCACACAGGGCATTCAGTGCTCTTGTGCGTTTATTTGTTTTTTAAGACTTTATTTTTTTAGAGCAGTTCTATGTTTACAACAAAATTTAGAGGGAGATACAGAGATCTGTCATATTCTCCCTGGTGCCCCACATGCATAGCCTCTCCCATTATCAACATCACTCACCAGAATGGTACTTTTTTTTGCCAAGGTTGAACCTACTTTGAAATGTCATAATCACCCAAAGTCTATAGTTTATCTTAGGGTTCATTCTTGGTGTTGTACATTCTATGGGTTTGGACAAATGTATAATGACAGATATCTATCATTATAATATCATACACAGTATTTTCACTACCCTAAAAGTCCTCTGTGCTCTGCCTATTCATCCCTCCCTCCCCCACAACCCCTGATCTTTTTACTGTCTCCATAGTTGTGCCTTTTCCAGATGTCATATAGTTGGAATCATACAGTATATAGCCTTTTCAAATTGGCTTCTTTCACTTAGCAATGTGATTTAAACTTCCTTCATGCCTTCCCCTGGCTTGATGATTCATTTCTTTTTAGCGCTAAGTAATATTCCATTGTCTGGATGTAACACAGTTTATTTATCCATTCACCTACTGAAGGACATCTTGGTTGATTCCAAGTTTTGGCAATTGTGAATAAAGCTGCCATAAACATTCATGTGCAGATTTTTGTGTGGATATAAGTTTTCAGCCCCTTTGGGTAAATACCAAGGAGCATGATTGCTGGATTGTATGGTAACGGTATGTTTAGTTTTGTAAGAAACTGCCAAACTGTCTTCCAAAGTGGCTGTACCGTTTGGCATTCCCACCAGCAGTGAATGAGAGTCCCTGTTGCTCCACATCCTGGCCAGCATTTGGAGTTGTCAGTGTTTCAGATTTTAGCCATTCTCATAGGTGTGTAGTGGTATCTCATTGTTGTTTTAATTAGCATTTCCCTGATGACGTATGATGTGGTGCATCTTTTCATATGCTTACTTGCCATCTGTATATCTTCTTTGGTGAGGTGTCTGTGTGTGTGTTTTTGGTTTACCGCCTTGGCAGCCACAGCTTGATCCAGAAGAAATATAGGTTTCAAGAGACAAATAACAATGCATTAAAAAAATAATATTTTCCGGGCTGGACCAGTGGCATAGTGGTTAAGTTTGCTTGCTCTGCTTTGGCTGCCCAGGGTTTGCAGTTTTGGATCCCAGGTGTGGACCCACACACTGCTCATCAAGCCATGCTGTGGTGGCGTCCCACATAGAAAATAGAGGAAGATGGTCACAGATGTTAGCCCGGGGCTAATCTTCCTGAGCAAAAGGAGGAGGATTGGCAATGGATGTTAGCTCAGGGCCCATCTTCCTCACACACACACACACACACACAAAAATAATAATATTTTCTTCTTAAAATAAGAATAATGCGTGTTTGCCATAAAATAAAAAGCAGAATATATCTAAACAGAAAGAAGGAAATTAAATACCTACCATAATTCCACTACCTAGAAATAAACGCCCTTAACAGTATGGTATTTATGCTTATGGTCCTTTTTCTATACATACATGAACTTAAAACATTTTTTTTTCTTACTTGGATCAAAACATATAGGATGTTTTGCAAGCTACCTTCTATATTTTCTTCTAAAATTTTAAAAGCTTTGTTTTTTAACTTTGTACCCATCTAGAATTGATTGTATATCTACCATGATTAGATCCAATTTTATTTTCCCCCATAGGGATAATCAGCCAACTGTCCCAGTACTATTTATTGCCTAATCTATCCTTTCCCAATCTGCAAGGCCACGTCTCACCTATATCATGTTTTCATAGATGTGTGGGTCTGTTTTTGGATTCCCCATTTATCATGAATATCCATGTCATTAAATATTCTGCAGCATCGCGTTTTATACTATGCTGATACATTGTAGTTTATTAATTCAGCCCCATTACTCAATGTTTGGGTCAACATCCTTTTAGTTAAATTTTGGAGTACAAGTAAAATTTCTGGGTCAGAGGCCTGTACGTTGTAAGGAGTTTGATATATGTTGCCAAATTATTGTCTACTTTTTATCTGAGGGCTTGCTAAGGTACACTTGTGGGAACTTTATGATATAAAAACCTAAGGCGACTTCAGAAAAGTTATTATTGAAAGTCTTTCTATAGCACTTTACTTATTTATTGAGGGAAAATTGATATATAGTGAAATGCCACTTGATAAGGTGCTTCTGATTCATTTTTATTTAATTACTCTTCACTGTCTGGTTAACACAGGTTACTGCTGCTATCCCCATTTTACCAGGAAGAAAGTCCCTTAAGGGCCCAGAATGTGTCCCGCCTCAGCATGGTTGAGGAGGAAGAACCCTAGGTGTTTGGTTTGCTGTCAAAGCCAGAACTGGAGTTTGGATCTTGGTTGTGTGGAGTATGTGGGATAGTGTGAAAGGAAGCTCAGAATACACAGGCCCTCCCCCCCGATACACGTACCTCACCTACCAATAAGTCCTGTGATCTTTCCTAAGCTTCGTTCTCATATTCCTGTTTATACCTAGTTAGTGTTCATCACCGCTCCAAACTAACATCTTTACCCCAGAAGGAAGGAGTGACCTTATTTCACTGACCCAATTGCCACATCTGCAATGAGTTGACTACAGGAGGGTCAGCATAGTTCTCTTTGTTGTTTGCTTGTGGAGGTTGAGTATTCTTTGCATTTGAAAGTGCTTAATCCTAAAATTGCTTCGCAAGGAGTGTCCTGAAAACATAATTATGTTAAGCCCTCTAGAAAAGAATCAAAAAATTAGAAGACTTTGTAGCTGAAAATTCATGAGTGATTTACTGTCTCTACGTGCTCAGGCCTGAAGGCAGGACTTAAACCTGATACGTACTTAGTCTCAGGTATTAGAGAGAGGCTGCTGTGTTGACTGAGGATGGTTTCTTCATCCAGCATCGCAAAGACTAATCAGAAACCCCTATAAGATTAAACTCTATCATGTGACTATATTACTAGTCAAAAGCAAAGTAAATCAATAGCAACAAATAAAAAAATATCCTCAGGTCTCTGTTCTTTTCTCGGCTTCATACTCAAATTTCTATTTACACCTGCTCTGAGTTGTTCTGAGAAATGTACCACAGGCAGCCTAAATCAACCACTTGCCTTAAGATTTGGCATATTTTTGCAATGTAATGGCTTCCTCTCCTTTTTGTAGGTTGACTGTTACAGACTCGGATGGAGCCACTAACTCCACAACTGCAGCCCTAATAGTCAACAGTGCTGTGGACCATCCACCAGTTGCCAATGCGGGACCAAATCAGACCATAACTTTGCCCCAAAACTCAGTCACTTTGAATGGAAACCAGAGTAGTGATGATCACCAGATTGTCCTTTATGAGTGGTCTCTGGGCCCCGGGAGTGCGAGCAAAGAGGTGGCCATGCAGGCAAGTTCTCCATCCTGCCTTCAGACTTTTATTTGTCTGTCTGTGTATCTGCCTGTCCATCCATCTGTCCATCCATCCGTTTGTCCGTCCATCCATCTGTCTGTCTACATATCTATCTATCAAGTATTGGTGCGTGGGGGGCAGTTCAATTCAAAAAATATGTTTTATAAAGTTGCCTGATATCTTACAACTATTAGAAGGGCACAAATCTTCCAAGTTTACATCCCTGCCCCTCACCTACTCTATATAACCACAGAATAGCAACCCAGCAGGTCCTGTGTTGACAACTTGACCTTGAGGTTAGTTTGGGAAAAGTCTGACCCAACATTGCTACAGAAATATTATTTTAGTATTAGGAGTAGTAACCTTAGAAATAATCTAACCTAAACCTCATCATCAGAAAATTCTTCCTTATTTTGTTTCTCCTATTTTTAGAAACTCCGTGTTATCTTTTCTGGATCCAGTGATCTTAGAGCTTTTTGTATTTGCCTTTTGATTTGTTCAAATCTTAAATATGTTTGTTTAAAGACATAATAACCTTGGAACTTTGCTGTGTGTGTGCCTGTGAGCTGTTTGCTTAATCTTCTTTTGGTGATGGCCAGAACTATTTGTTTGTGCTGCTAACCAGCTTGGTATATTTGAAGTTATGTTATTATTTAAGAGTTTAATGGAAAAAAGATAGGACCTTACATTGCCTGCCTCCTCTTCTCCTTAAAACTCTATCTCACCAGTCCAAGATAAATTTCTCATTAGTATTTATGATGAAAGCAGACATTCCATGAAAACCTACCTACTTTACTTTCTGCTCTTTCTGGAAAGTGCTTTGCAATTATGACGGATTCAAAATGACTGATTGCGTTTCTGGAACTTGAAGGAACCTTGAGTCCTCTAGATATCCTTGGAGAGCTCTTGGTGTAGTGTCCATTTCTACCTAAGAGTTGTGTCAAGTGCTATGTTTGCTTCTGTTGTGTTGAGAATTCTGATTCACAGGGGTTTGGATACAAAACAGGAAGATGGGATGTTTTGTATTTCCTTGGTTCAAAAATATTCCAAATTTTCTTTCCCTTAATTATTGAGAATCATGTGCCCAAAGCTAGTACCCCAGAATTCATCCCTGTCTAATCGACATGAAGGAAGTCACTAGTGCTGGACCACAGAGTTGGCCTCGCTGCTGTCCACACCTGCCCATCTGCTGCAGACGCTCTAAGATTATCCACAGTAACAATGTTATTGCCTTGTGGTTGACTGATTAAGATGTCAAAAGGGGTGAGGCTTTTTATTAACTGGGGCAGTCACAAAGATGAGCTCTGTAAACCAGACCATTTACATTAGTCTAAAAAATGTGCAAGGCAGCCTTCCGAGGCTGTGCTCTGTACCGGGGAAGGTCATGGAAGCCTCTGCAATTACTTAAAGCATACGGCTGCTTTGGGGGTGCTCAGTGAGACACATTAGTGTGCTCAGTTCCTATCTGTCACAACATTCCTTTTTATTGTGTGCGTAAGCATTCGCGTAACCATATTAATTTTGAGGCAACTAATGAGAAATTATACTTTTTTATATAGAACTTTTCAGAAAAAAGTGCTTTGCTCTATATAATCAAAGTAGGTAAAAGCACTTTTTTTTAAAGTATGCATTTTAAATTTCAGAAGTTCCCCTTGTGATAGCACAATTGATTTCCTATCAATTTTCTTTTTCCATTAAAATCTTTAAAAGATACACGCATATACATTTATATTTAGACAATTTTGGGATCTGTAAAAGTAGGTAAATTATAATAGGATTTAAAATTAAAAATTCTTTTCCTGGGGCCGCCCGGTGGCGCAGCGGTTTAGTCCGCACTTGGCAGCCCGGAGTTCGCGAGTTCGGATCCCGGGCGCCCGCCGACGCACTGCCTGTCAGCCATGCCGTGGCGGCGTCCCATATAAAAAGTGGAGGAAGATGGGCACAATGTTAGCTCAGGGCCAGTCTTCCTCAGCAAAAAAGGGGAGGATTGGCAACAGATGTTAGCTCAGGGCTTGTCTTCCCCACACACACACAAAAAAATTCTTTTCCTGATGCCGTGAACTTCAAACATAGGCAACAACTGGAAATATTACCAACAACACAGCAGCAACAAAATGGAAGGATATTAACCCAGAGGCAACAAGTAGTTAACTATTATATATTCAATTGAAAAATTTATTTTTGATTATAAAAGTAATACATGAATTGCTTCTTGTGGTAAAAAAAAAAAAAGTTCAAATAAATTCTGATAAAGTGAAAATACACCTTGACCTCTTCCAAGTCACCTTATTGGAGATAATAACTCTTTTCAGTTTGATGTGTGTACTGCCAGAATCTTTTCTTTGTGTTTATATATGTGTATATGTGCATGAGGCAACGTCTATCACACTATTTGCATTGTTCCATGACTTTCTCTTTTTGCTACATAATACGGCTTTGATATCTTTCCATTTTATTATTTATAAATCTATTCTTTTAAACTAGCATCCCCTAGTGTATTGTGGTGGGTTTGGCCATTCTCCTGTTGATGAACATTTAGATTGTTTTCACTTTTTGCTGTTTTAGGCAATGCTTCAGTCTGCATCCATGTGCAAACCTCCTTGTGCATGTAGGCATTTCTCTAGTGGAGACACTAAGAAGTGGAATTGCTGGGTTGAAGAGTGTGCTCATTTAACATTTGAATGGGTGTTGCCAGATTGAGTTCTAAAAAGGCTGTGTTAATTTATCCTCATTCAATAGTGTATGAGGATACACAGCGAACTTTAGATTGCATTTTCCTGGGGCACACACATTTCTTTTTCAAGCAGGATTTTTATATTTAGTAAAATCATTAGTTTTTCATTATATCATACTAATTATTTATGCTTCTTTAACATTATTTTTAATTTTCTTTCTCATTTTTGTATTTGCTATTACTTAGGGAGTAGAGACCCCATACCTTCATTTGTCTGCAATGCAGGAGGGAGATTATACATTTCAACTGACAGTGACAGATTCTTCAAGGCAACAATCCACTGCTGTGGTCACTGTGATCGTCCAGCCTGGTGGGTGAGATGGAAAAGGGATTTGGCCCCAGAAATGAAACCAGAAAGGACACCTGGGCTTCAGACAAGCCAAATTTGGTGCAAGTTCTCTAAATCTTTGAACTATCGAGAAATCAGGGCTACAGAAGCTGAATCTTAATACAAAATTTATTTTCTTTTGTGGTTTTGAATCATATCTTGACTCTAAACCATAGCATGAAGGATAAAATGAGAGACATCCTCAGACTCACTTTTGGGCTCTGCTGTCTCATCGCACTCTGCTGAAGAGCTCTAGGAGATTCCTGACGAGGCTGCTAGTTATGTGTGACTTGATACTCAGATGGCTTGTAGCCAGACGTGGGGGAATTGACTACAGTTCAGCTCAAAGTCCATTAATGGTTCCATGAAAACCCAGGACTCTGCCTTCCTCCAGATTTAAATAAACTTAAGGATAGTTAAGCTTTTTCTTGACAAGGATTGCTTTAGAACTTTTCTAGAAAATGCCTGCTAGTCCCAGAAACTGTCCAGCGTCCTGGCAACTGAGAAACTACTCAACTTATAGACAATGCATTTATATTTTCATTTATTTATCCAGCTAATATGTAGTAAGTGCTATTAGTTAGACCCTGGGGATGTAGAATGAAAGACGATAGACTTGATCTCTGCCCTCACAGGGCTCATAGGCCAGTACACATAAAACCACATGATCAGTGCTTTTCTAGGGGAAGGACCGGGTACTAGGAGAGCCCACAGAAAGGGCACCTACCTGGGCTTGAGGTGTCTGTAAAGAGCTCTTACATGAACTAAGGGTTGAAGCATAGTTGCAGTTAGCCAGGTGAACAAGGTGAAGGGTGGGGAGTGAAGAGCAAGAGGAAGAGTTTTTAGGCAGTGGGAACAGTATGCATGAAGGCTGTGAGATGGAAGAGAGTCTGGTAGTTCAAAGAATTAAAAGGAATTTAGTGTGACTGGAGGGAGAGAAAAAGAGGTGAGGATATGGGAGTGTGAGGGGCAGGGGTTAGAATGACAACTGATGATCTGGAGAGAGAGAGGCAGGGGCTGGGTCATCAAGGGCCTTGTAAATATATGTTCATGCAAGTATTTTACCCTGAGGGCAATGGGGAACCACTGAATTTTATTGAGTAGGATGGTGAGGCTGGGACGTGGTCCAAACGTTGTGCCTCAGTTTTTGACTACATGGCTTTTTTTAAACAGAAATTTTGTTTATTTATATCAATATTAATATCAGTGATACTTGATATGTTTTACTTTTGTTCAACATTTAATCAAAATGTTTTGAGCATTTATGATTTACCAGGCACTATGTTAGTTACTGGGGACACAAAGGCAAAAGAAAGTAACCTTACCTGACAAAGTAGATCTCTTCACATTGATGTGAATTAACTTCCTTCCTTCCTTCCTTCCCTCCATTCCTTCCTCCCTTCCTTCCTCCCTTTCCTTCCTCCTTCCCTCCCTTCCTTCTTGCATGCCTGCCTCCCTCTCTCTATCTCCCCACGTCCTTCCTCCCTCCCTCCTCCCATTCTTTTTCCCTTTCCTTCTCTCTTGACTCCTTGACTTTTTAAGGTCTTTTAAAGAAACCAAAGATGTGTATATTAGGGAACAGTGTTTCTTGCTGCTTGTAACCCCAGTCTCAGACTCAGAATATTTAATTCCTGGGTCAGCTAGGAGACTGCAGTGTTTCACCTCAGGTTTCTCAAAGGACACTGCATGCTCTAGTAGCTACCTGGTCTGAATATAAATAATTTGCTTAAATCAAGAAATGAAGGGATTGCATACTTAATGCAAAGAGATAGTGCTTTTTCACACCATTTCTGTAATTCTAGAAAACAATAGGCCTCCAGTAGCTGTGGCCGGCCCCGATAAGGAGCTGGTCTTCCCAGTGGAGAGCACCACCCTGGATGGGAGCCGGAGCAGTGATGATCACGGCATTGTTTTCTACCGTTGGGAGCATGTCAGGTAGTCGATCTTATCACTGAGCTGCTGGGTTCACATCCGGGGCTAAATGCTAATATTACCCCTTCTCTGGAGGATCTAAATTAAACAATCAACTTGAGGAGTCAGGATTTAAGCACATTTCTGGAAGTAGCAGGGCACTGTTGATTGAAGAAAGTGTCAGGTATGGATTGACAAGATAGACTTCATGGGCAGTGGAGAGAGATAAAGCCAGGGCAGGTGGACAGAGCAGTCGTGGTGGGGGGTGAGCTTCATGATGGAAGAGGTGCAGGGAACCTGAGTGTGGTCCTGACAAGGCCTCCTGTCTACACTCACTCAAACCATCTGTAGGGAGTGTAGACAACAGAAGTGCAGAATTTAAGGTAATACCTTATTATCTAACATTTTCTTTGCTTTACGTGCTTAATCTCATAGACTCCTATATCATTTCTTAAGAGGTAAATAATAACATTATTTCCATTTTAAAGTGAAAGAAACTGAGACTTGCAGGAACTAGTGAGATCACATGGCCATGGCTGCCCAGATGGTAAAAGAAAGAGCTGGAATTCAAACCTAGGTCTTTCTGACTACAAAGCCCACAACCTTAATGACTACACTGTAATTCCTCTCTTAGAAGATCACTTTTCTGTCTCATTCCCTCCTCTTCCATACTCTCCCTAAGGATAGATGAGGGTTTAACCTAATTTTATTCAAAAAGGAAATAGGAGTAGTTTCTAAGGCTCCATTTTCCAAGGATAGATCATTTCACTGACAGTTCAATTGAAAAAAATAATCCTCTTCCCAGGAATTCAGCAGGCTCTGTCTGAAATAGGCTTTAGCTTATGACTTTTACGCTGAACTAGAGAATAAAATGTTATCTTAGAATCCTCTAGATGGTATATATTATAACTGTAAAATGAAGCATTTACAAGGACACAAATATCATGCCTGCCATAATCAGAATCCCATGTTAACCACTTTCCTATTTTATAGAGGCCCCAGTGCAGTGGAGATGGAAAATACCGACAAAGCTGTAGCCACTGTGACCGGTCTTCAGGTGGGTACCTACCACTTCCGTTTAACCGTGAAAGACCAGGAGGGACTGAGTGGCACAAGCACCCTCACCGTGGCCGTGAAGAAGGGTGAGTACTCGTGCATCGGTGGGTGGGTCTGCTAGTGGAGGGCGTCTGGGCTCATTCTGCTTTTCAGTCTCATAGGACCCTAAGCCAGGCCATGATGATTCAGAAATGGTGTTTGCTCACTTCTTCACAGCAGATGCTGAACTCTGCTTGGCCAAGAAAAAGTCAGTCTTCTGTCCTCGTTAGCTGTTTTCCAATCTCCTTCTGCAAGGAAACAGCATTTCCTTTTGTTTGTAGAGTGTGTCTTCCAATGGCTTTGCTCTCCTTCTATGACTACTGGCAATTACAGATTCATGTCCAGGTGACACCATTGTGCTTTGCTTCCTCTCTTCCTTGGGAATCTAAGAGCAGAGATGTTTTCAAGTTCCATATTATTTCTTAATGTGAAATTTGCAGTCTGGTCTAGTGCCTTCCTGCTTTCAGTGTGGCTCTTTGTCTTTTCTGTGTGACTGTGACCTGCTTGAGGACCTTTTTCAGGCATTTCTGTATCCTCTAAGTGGCACAGTGCTAGACTCGTGGCAAATCGTAAATGTTGGTTACTTGAATGAACGAATGCATGCATGATTACAATGTGTTGAAGCTCACAGGTGTAAAAGAGCATGGCTAGATGGGAAAATTCAAGTACTGTGGACTGGCAAGAGCATGGGTGCACTGGGGAGAGTGGCTAAGCCTGAGGCAGAAGCTCAGCCATGAAGGGTTGTATGTATCACATGTCGTGCTGAGGAGTTTGGAAGGTGGGAAAGGCTGAAACAATTTTATCAGCAAATTGACATAGATTTGGATTTTTTCATACATTTTACTGTGGAAATTTTCAACCACTTATAAAAGCAGAGAGAATAGCCTTAATGGACCATCATGTTCCCATCACCCAGCTTCAGCAGTTATCAACATTTTGCCAATCTTGTTTCATCTATCAATTTGTATTCTCTCTTATTTTGGTTGGAGCATTTTAAAACAAACCCTAGCATCCTGCCATTTAACCTGAAAGATTTGGATTTTTTAAAAGATAATGGATTGATGGTAAGAGAGACCGAAAGCAGGGAGAATGGTTGGAAGGCAATTGCAATAGGCTGGATAAAAGATGATATGAGTCCTATTTGAGGCCAACACAGGGAGAACAGGGGAAAATAAAGATAGGTTGGAAAGATATTTTAAGCCTGAATTCTCAGGACTTGGTAACTTAATAGATCTGGAGGGAAGAAAGATGGTGTCTAAAGTGATGCCGAGAACTTGACTTCAGCGTATGGATGGATGATGGTGTGATTATCTGGATTTGGGTTCACAGAAGAGCAGCAGTAGGTTTGGGGGAGGGCTTAAATTCAGATTTGGATATATTGAATTTGTGATGATGACATGTTTGGGCAAGGTACCCAGGGGAGCATTGTGACTAGAGTTCAAGGGTATGGGGACATAGCATAAAAGCGAGTGGCTGTCTTAAGTTCCAGTTTTGAAGCTAGATAGGGTCTAAATATTGTTTTTTACAGGAGGACTTTTGGGCTTACTCAATTTACTGCCAGTCTATTTCTATTCTTTCTAGCCTTTCTTTATATCCATAATGGAATTAAGCCTACTTAACACCAGATTCTGCCCCCTGCCCTGCTTCCTCCCAAAGAAGGATTGTGGTGGACAAAATGGAAAAGCTAGTGATGGCACCAATGGTCTCTACTCCAATCTTTAGTGTCTTTTCTCAGGGTGAAAGTGGCTGATGACCAATGTGATGTTAATTACTCCCTTGGACAACGTTTGACTGTCCTCATCCCATTGTGTGACTTGTTTTTAAGGGGAATATGCAAGGGGTCAAATTGAGTCCCAGATCCCCATCTGAACAAGCAGGATTTGCCTCATCGCAGCCTTATTGCCAAATTGGGGCCATGTCTTATTATCGTCTCCTCACCACATCCCAGTCTGGCTAGATTCTCCCTGGCCCCTCTCTTCTGAGCCTGTTTGATCAGAAATGGCTTTTACAATGTTCATTTATATTAAACACCCAGTCAGAGGAGTGAAGGTCTAATTATTTTTGACTCAAAAATTTTACTTAGACAGGCAAGATTTGGCAGTACTTGAAATAAAAATTTTTCTGTGGCCAGATAGTGTGGACCAGTAGAAAATGATGCAGACTATGTTTTAAACCAAAATATTTTCACTTTCTGGACCCTGAACATAAGTTAAATCATTATTTCTCTTTTTAAAAAAGAAAAAAAAGCATAACGATATTAGAAAAATGTCCTGTGTGTAGGCTGCCAAATTACAACTAGCTAAGCACAAAGAGAGCTTTAAGAAAGTCTATGTATTATCTTATGGGTATTTTGAGCAGAAAATATAATGCCTTTTGGATATTTTAAATCTACATATCTGCAAGTCGGAACAGTCATGGATATTTTATGACATACTTCTATCACCAGTGTTTTAAATCAATCTCTTTGCTTTCATTTTTTGCTATATTTGACTTAGAAAATAATAGTCCTCCCAGAGCCCAGGCTGGTGGCAGACATGTCCTTGTGCTTCCCAATAACTCCATTACTTTGGATGGTTCAAGGTCTACTGATGACCAAGGAATTGTGTCCTATCTATGGATCCGGGATGGCCAGAGTCCAGCAGCTGGAGTGAGTACTTGAAGAGAATTGCCCCTGAGAATCATTACATCTGCATTTGTTTCCTAGGGCTGCCGTACAAAATATCACAGACTAGGTGGTTTAAACAAAAGACATTTATTTTCTCCCCAGTTCTGGAGGCTGGGAAGTCCAAGATTAAGGTGTGTGCCAATTTGGGTCTGGTGAGAGCTCTCTTCCTGGCTCAAAGACAGCTGCCTTCTCACCATGTCCTCACATGGTGAAGAGAGAGAGAGAGAGAGAGAGAGAGAGCTCTTTGGTGTCTCTTCTTATAAGGACACTAATCCTGTGGGATCAGGAGCCCACCTTTTTGATCTCCTTTAACCTTAATTACCTCCTTGTAGGCACTATCTCAAATACAGTCACGTTGGGGGTTAGGGCTTCAATGTATGAGGGGACGCAGTTAAATTCATAGCGACATCTCTATTATGACCTCACCTCCCTATCCATGTTTCCCACTAAGGTTTCCTCTGAGGGCTGGAGGCAGTAGGCTACTGTTAGATTGAAACAAAAGCTGAAGTCCTTTCTGACTTTTTCCCTGACCAGACTTTGGATGGGGTAGAAAACCACAGCCTGGAGGGAACTTGAAGCCAAGTCTTCCCATGGGAATCATTCTGCTCCTCAGCTTCCCCATTGTTCCTATTTTGATCCAAGTAGATTCTTTCCTTTTCCTCACATTTTACCAGATAGGTCAATAGGTCAAGGATTGCTATTCCCATTTCACAAGTACAGAAAGTGAGATGCAGAGATGGAAGGTGACTTGGCCAAGGTCAACTAACTCATCCTTAACCAAACCACACAGACACAGGTCTTTAGCTCCTGGCAGGCATTTCTTCCCATTAGATCACTCTGCCTTGTAGGCTATAGATTTGGTACATCTTCATTCCTGCTGTTGCTAAGGTCTTGAGAAATGCAAATATACTCTTGGAGATGTACTAGAGGAGTGGTCACAGGGAAGGAGTTGAAAATGCTTTATACTTTCTAAAGTACCTCTAGAGTGAATCCTCTTCAGCCAGATGGTGGATTCACTTCTAAGTGTAATTATAATGACTCTCTAATCAGCGCTCTTGTCGCCTTTTGTTACTACCTGCTTCTGTTAGCAAGTTCTGAGGAGGTGTCTGGGAGATTCTTCTCTAATCCTTTGGAGCTTTGAGCCCCACAGAGCAGAGACATCTCTATTCAGAGTCTTGGGTCATTTGAGAAGATGAACATGGTATACACTGTGAGGGAACCCAAATGAGAGTATTGTAAAACTGTGTTTGAAAATAAGACCCAGAAAACTCTTCAGAGAGGATGCTTCAGCCTCGGGGTCTCTACCCTAATTTCAGTGATTTTCCTTCTATTGGATGAAATTAATAATTTGGTAACTGCTAGAAATCCCTCGGGAAGCCCAGCTCAGAGGTACTGTCTGAGGAATTTTGCCTCCTAATGCTTATGTGGAAGAGACGCCAAGAAGTACTTTTATCTTCAGCTAACCCACCACCCTTGTTCCTCTCCAGCCAGCCCTTGCAAATCATGCATATGTTCAAAAGATGGGACACCAAGGTTCGGGATCAACAGAGGCCTAGAACTGGGAGCTGAGTATTGAATTGTGAATCATGTTATTTCGCAGGAAGTCATCGATGGCTCTGACCGCAGTGCGGCCCTGCAGCTAACCAATCTGGTGGAGGGAGTCTACACTTTCCACTTGCGAGTTGCTGACGGTCAGGGGGCCTCAGACGTGGACACTGCCACTGTGGAAGTGCGGCCAGGTGCGCGCACAGGTTTCTGCACCTGGGTTAGTGGTGCTGGTCTGTGATGGGGCTGGTCAGCCTTTGGGGCTCTTTGCAGTTGGCAGGTGGAACCCGGTGTGGGATGCTTCCTATGGCTGCTTCAGCTCTTGGCTGGGCCCACTTTAAGGCTCTCTCTGCACTTTGTTGCATATCCGCAAACAGATCCAGCCTCATAGCTCATTAAGGAGAACTGAATCTGGCAACAAGAATCTGTTTTCACTTTTGTTTTCCTGCCAGAAGACAAGGACCTAATGTGAAGTGGGTGTAAGGGCTTCAGTACTGGGAGGGCAGCTCCAATGAGGTGGCCATAATGACCCCAGTGTGAGCTGGGCTGGGCAGTGCCCACAGTGCTCAGAGACTGAGCTCTCTTCCCAGGCCTGGGGAAGCGTGAGAGGTGCCGAAATTTCAAGTTAACCCAGAGGCCTCTTAGCCATGCCTGATTATCTCCTGGAAAATAACTAATAGACAGCAACCTGGGATAAAACAAGGAAAAAGCACTCTCAGATAGTGGCCTCTGTGGTGTTTGGAAAAATTTATCTGAGTCCTAAAACCCCAGTGTAGACATTACACAGGGGTCGTTTAAAACTCTTTAACTCTCATACAGGCCTTGCTCCTTATCTTGTCAAGCCTGTGATTTCCAAGTGGAAATCCCATATCTTCTCTTTCCCAGACCCCAGGAAGAGCGGCCTGGTGGAGCTCATCCTGCAGGTTGGCATTGGGCAGCTGACGGAGCAGCAGAAGGACACCCTTGTGAGGCAGCTGGCAGTGCTGCTGAATGTGCTGGACTCGGACATTAAGGTTCAGAAGATTCAGGCCCACTCAGACCTCAGGTATGAGCTGCACACCAACCCACCATGAAGCGGGTCGTTTCCTCTGCTTGTTCTATACATTTGTACACACTTTTATCCGATTCATATACTTTTTTTCCTCAAAGGGCAGCAGTAAGGATGACATCATTTCAGGTCCTTCCTATAAGTCTCAGTAAATGTTTGCTGATTGAGAATGTTCTGAATGAAGGAGTTAGGGAACATCAGAGAGAGCTAGTTTTTAGCGCTGGTATCTTCAGAGGGCATGCAAATGGTCTGGGGCATGCACAAAGGACCTCTTACAGCCAGACTTCATCCCTTCCCCATGTTCATGGGACTGAGTCTTCACCCAGTATGAGAGGATCATTGATTACCATTGCTGTCTTCTGGTAGTCGGAGGCTCAACCTCTGCCTTTATTTCTTATAATATTTATATACTTAATTGAGTTTTTATTTATTTATTTATTTTTGTGAGGAAGACCAGCCCTGAGCTAACATCCATCCAATCCTCCTCTTTTTGCTGAGGAAGACTGGCCCTGGGCTAACATCGTGCCCATCTTCCTCCACTTTATATATGGGACGCCACCACAGCGTGGCTGACAGGCAGTGCATCGGCGGGCGCCCGGGATCCGAACCTGCGAACCCCGGGCTGCCAAGCGCGGACTAAACCGCTGCGCCACCGGGCGGCCCCCGAGTTTTTATTTTTAAACTCTTATCCAACCTATGAATAGTAGGGTGGGATGGGAGAAGAGAGAAAGAAAGAATATGGGAATAAAAACCTACCATTCATAGTAAATCCATTTGCCAGTTATTGTCAGCTATTCTATTTAGGTTTATTTTCCAGATAACTGAGGTTTACTTAGAAAAGTACTAGATTAAAAAAAAATTCTAGTTATTTTTTATAGAACTCTTTGTAAAATGGATCACGCATTTCCCTTACTTATAAAATATCAAATACTAAACCAAACACATGTCTGAAAATTGACAAAACCAAAAGTTGTTTCTTTGGTTTTTGTTTTTGTTGGGAAAGATTCGCACTGAGCTAACATCTATTGCCAATATTCCTCTTTTTCTTTTTTCCTCCCCAAAGCCCCAGTACATAGTGGTGTATTTTAGTTGTAAGTCCTTCTAGTTCTTCTATGTGAGCCGCCACCACAGCATGGCTACTGACAGACAAGCGGTGTGGTTCCGCAACCAGGAACTGAACCCTGGGCAGCTGAAGCGGAGCGTGCCGAACTTTAACCACTATGCCATCAGGGCTGGCTCAAAAAGTTGTTTCTTTGAAAGATCAGCAAAACTGATAAACCTTTAGCTAAACTCACCAAGAAAAAAAAAGAGAGAAGACTCAAACTGTTAAAATCAGGAATGAAAGGGGATATTACTACTGATCTTATAGAAATGGATTATACTATGAACAATTGTATGTCAACAAATGAGTTAACCTAGATGAAATGGACAAAATCCTAGAAAGACACACCCATAAAAACTGCCTCAAGGAAAAATTTAAAACTTTAGTAGACCTATTACAAGTGAAGAGATTGAATCAGTAATCAAAAAATTTCCCTTGAAACCTAGGACCGGATGGCTTCACTGGTGAATACTACAAAACATTTAAAGATTTAACAGCACTTTCACAAACTCTTCCAAAAAATAGACGAGGAGGGAACACTTCCCGACTCATTCTATGAGGACAGTTCTACTCTGATTCCTACGCATAGACAAAGACATCACAAGAAGAGAAAACTACAGACCAATATCCCTTATGAATATAGAAGCAAAAATCCTCCACAAAATACTAGCAAACTGTATCCAACAACATATATTTTTATTTGTTTGTTTATTTTTTTGAGATATAATTGACATATAACGTTGTGTAAGTTTAAGGTGTACAACATATTGATTTGATACATTTATATATTGCAGTATGATTACCACCATAGTGTTAGCTATCGCTTCTTTCGTGTCACATAATTATCGTTCCTTTTTGGTGGTGGAAACAATTAAGATCTAGTTTCTGAGCAACTTTGAAGTTTATAATACAGTATTGTTGTCTGTAATCACTATGCTGTGCAGTAGATCTCCAGGACCTGTTTATCTACTAGTTACAAGTTTATGTACTAAAACAGTATCTCCTTGATTCCCCCACTCCCCAGACCCTGGTAACCACCATCCCACTCTGTTTTTACAAATTCAGCTTTTTTAGATTCCACATATAAGTGATATCATGGCGTGGAACAGATTCTCTCCTGGAGCCTTCAGAGAAAGCATGTTCCTGCCAACACCTTGATCTTGGAATTCTAGCCTCTAGAACTGTGAGAGAATAAATTTCTGTTGTTTTAAGACACCCAGTTTGTGGTACTTTTCTATAGCAACCCTTGGAAACTAATATATATTTGAATAGAAGTTTCTCCAAAGATTTACAAATGGCCAATAAGCACATGAAAAGATGCTCAACATCATCAGCTATTAGGGAATTGCAAATCAAAACCACATTGAGATACCACTTCACACCCCCTAGGATGACTATAATCCAAAAGACAGACCATAATAAATGTTGGCATGTATGTGGAAAAATTGGAACACTCATGCATTGCTGGAGGGAGTATAAAATGATGTAGCTCCTGTGGAAAACTGTTTGGCAGTTCCTCAAAATGCTGAACATAGAGTTACCATATGACCCAGTAATTCCACTCCTGGGTGTCTACCCAAGAGAAATGATAAACATATCTACACAAAAACTTGCACACAAACATTCATAGAGGCATTATTCATACAGCCAAAAAGTGAGTACAATCCAAATGTCATCACTTGATGAATGGGTACATATAATAAGATATAGTCATATGATGGAATATTATTTGGCAATTAAAAGGAAGGAAGTATTGATACATGCTACAACTTCGGTGAACTTTGAAAACATTATACTAAGAAGCCAGATACAAAATGCCTCGTGTACATTCCATTTATATCAAATGTCCAGAATAGTCAAATCTGTAGAGACAGAAAGTAGATTAGTGGTTGTCTGCACTGTGGGGCATGGGGAATGGTGGCTCATGGGTAGTATGGAGTTTCTTTTTGAGGTCATGAAAATGTTCTGTAGTTAGATGGTGGCGATGGTTGCACAACTTTGTGAATATACCAAAAGCCACTGAAATTATACACTTTAGAAGGGTGAATTTTATGGTAGGTAAATTATATCTCAATAAAAAGGAAAAATACAGACACATCTGAAGGTTATTCTGTGTCTGGTTGTGTCTGTGCACGTATACACACTGCTCCTTTTATCTGAAGGTCTGTCTGTCTATCATCAGCTGGACTCTGGGACTGAAGTGCCTTTATTTGTGAATAGAAACAGATCAATTCCTTGGCCCACAGGAAACCCCCTTGTGTCCTCGCTCCAGAGCTGTGGCAATCTACCTTCTCACCTTCACAGGTCAGATGGCTGGAGTGGACCATCATGTCAGTCACCACCTGACCATGTGGATGTCCTCTCTCATTGTCTCCTCTGCAGCACCGTGATTGTGTTTTATGTACAAAGTGGGCCACCTTTCAAGGTCCTCAAAGCTGCTGAAGTAGCCCAAAATCTGCACAGGCGGCTCTCAAAGGAGAAGACTGATTTCTTGCTTTTCAAAGTCTTGAGGATTGACACAGCAGGTATGCACCCTACAGAAATTTTCTTTTTTATTTATTTATTTTTTTAGAGCCCAAGTAATATAAATATTTAATTGTTGTATATTCAGAATTGGATACCACTGAGCTAGACTTACCATCAAATTAAGTACAATGAGAATCTTATAGAAACATAAATAATTACCTATTGAGTTTAAAGTGAAAGACTTCTAAGAGGTGAAATATGATCTGGTTCCAATATGGCAGGACAGTAGCAGGTCTCATAGACTTTTTTGACTGAGTAGAAATTAAGTTCCATATTTAATTATCTTTCTAATTAGAAATTAAATGTGGAATTCATTCCCATGGGAATATTCCAATGGGATTATTCCTATGGAAATATTCTAAAAGAATCAGACTAGCTAATCAGCTAAATTTTACTGGCATGGAAAGATTTTCACTTTAGCATCCAGGGACTTGTTTTGCATTATTTCTCCAGTAGGTTTCCTGCAACACAGGTTTGCCAACTACACTTTGTCTTTGAGGGAAACTAGAGAGCAACAACAGTCATGGGTAAATTTTTAAAACTATACTCTCACATAATGGTCATTGTCAGAAATTTCAGAGGCCTGCCCGGTGGCGTAGTGGTTGAGTTCACGTGCTCCACTTAAGCGGCCCAGGGTTCACGGGTTCAGATCCTGGGCGTGCACCTACACACTGTTCATCAAGCCATGCTGCGGTGGCATCCCACATACAAAAAATATAGAGGAAGATTGGCATAGATGTTAGCTCAGGGACAATCTTCCTCAAGCAAAAAAAGGAAGAAGATTGGCCACAGATGTTGGCTCAGGGCCCATCTTCCTCACTGAGACAAAAAAAAAAAAGAAGAAATTTTCATACTTAAACTGTCAGAACAGTGTTAAAGACAGATAAGTATTATTGGCTGGAAAAGCTGTGTTTATATAATTTTTTTACCTTGGACATCATGCCTTAGGTTGTAATGATGGTGTTATGTAGACTATTGAAAACTTAAGAGAGCTTATAAGTCCTTCCACTTTACCTCTTTTCTTAGTCTCTTGCTTGCCGCTCCTTCCTGGCACCAAATGTGGAAATGTGGTCTTTGTCCAAGATCTCTGTCCCGACCTCATTAGGAACATGAATCCCTTATTATCTTAAAGTGGTCATTTCTATATACACTGAGGAATTTGAGAGTTACAAGGAACATGATAATGTTTGGGTAGTAAAATTTTTTTATATACTCTTTTTTTTAAGCTATTTATTTATTTATTTATTTTATGAGGAAGATTGTCCCTGAGCTAACATCTGTACCAGTCCTCCTCTATTTTGTATGTGGGTCTCTGCCACAGCATGGCTTAATGAGTGGTGTAGGTCTGTGCCTGGGATCCAAACCCATGAACCCTGGGCCGCCAAAGCAGAGTGTGTGAACACAACCGCTACACCACTGGGCTGGCCTCTGAGTAGTAGAATTCAATTTGTTTCAGATATCTATCTACCCACAATTGACTTTCTCAACTGTAATATGGAGTAACTTAATTTTTTAATAACTCCTTTTTTCTAGCTACAAAAGTAATATTTAATCATTATAGGAAATTTGGAATATCCAGATAGGCCAAAAAATTAAAATAATCCTCCAGATTCTAGAGTCTAGAATTCCCACCATCCAAAGATAACTTTTGTTGATAATTTGATGTATTTCCTTCCAGTTGCCCCTCTCTAGAAACATTTAATACAATCGGGATGATATATATTTTTTAATCTGCTTTTTAACTTCAAATCATATTATGATCCTTTTCTCAAGTCTTTTAAAATTTATCCCTCAGTAAGATACTTATGGCTGCATAGTACTCCATCCTGGACACGTTCCACAATTTATGCAATCAGTTTTCTACTCATGGACTTTAAGGTTGATTTTAAATAATGCTACAGTGTAGATAAATCTTTGTCCATAGCCCCAATTATTTTCACTAGATAAATTCTTAGGATTCATCTTTCTTAGGCCAGAAGGTGGCACGTTTTTGCTACATGTTTAAGGCTTTTATTAACTGGTGCATTTTGATGCTTCCTGATGAGGCTGTCAATACTGAAAGATGATCCCTGGAATCCCTGTCCACACCATAAGAGGCTCTTGATTCAACAAGATGCACCTATTCAGGGCCTACGCTGTGAAAATACACAAGCCGGAGCCAGGGATTCCCCTTTCCTCCGTGGGAACCACAGCCTCGCTCGCTTCCTTGCAGGTTGCCTCCTGAAGTGTTCTGGCCACGGTCACTGCGACCCCATCACGAAGCGCTGCATCTGCTCTCAGTTGTGGATGGAGAACCTGATACAGCGCTATATCCGGGATGGCGAGAGCAACTGCGGTGAGTCCTGGGGTGGTGGTGCCATGAGCTTTAAGACAAGTCATTCTGAAATATCAGAAATACCTGCCTAGTTTTGCAGCTGTAAACATTCAACCCTTTTCTCACCTGAAGCCAAGTGAACCAGCTCACTTGGCAGTGAGTTAAGATCCTCCCACAATTCACCTATGGGGCTGTGTTTAAGGCTTTTCCGTAAAGCTTCCTGATGAGGAAATTCACTTTGGCAGAGCAGATTTGGCTGACCATGGGTGGCATTGCTAAGAAAGCTGCTTTGGACCACATGGGCCATGTCCGGATCGCACCTGCCTTGGCTTGGGCTCCACGTGACCTTCTGGAGAAGTGGTCCCTGTGTGGACCTGCTGGAATCGGATCAGCACAAGAATTGGCCCACTCTTCCAGGCTCTCTGCCCAAGCAGGCACCAGAAATGGGAGCCACTGCCTCAGCCAGCCCAGCTAGTGTCCTTACGTCTCTTCTGGGGAGGAAACTATTTCGATGTCAGTCTGTTTCTAAGAGTAAATTTGTTGTCTTGGGGATCCAGAGGGACATAATTGGCAGAAAAAACTGTAAGAGCTGACTGCCAAATTATGTTCCCACTCACTACCACATAAAAATGTGAAGATAGCAGCCCCTGGGATCATTATTCCAAGGAGCATGTATAACATTTAATAGAGTTAAACCTTGTATCTTTGCTCCCTGGGTTTCTCTGTTCCTGTATTGCTGTTGCAAAGCTTTTTACACTGGATTTCTGCAAGGATGTGAAAGGAATGAAGATCAGGTCGTTTCTGAAGTGCCTTCTGGCTCTGTGTGAAGTGTCTTCATGTCATGCAAATACTTTATTTGCTTTATTAAAATCAAGCCAGATACTAAATTGGGGAGGAGGGTTGTGACTTTTGCAATTCTAGATTGAATATTTTGATGTGCCATTCATGGGTGTTTCAGAGGCATTATTTGTTTGTTTGTTTAGGTTTTTTTTTTTGAGGAAGATTGGCCCTGAGCTAACATCTGTGCCCACCTTCCTCTACTTTATGTGGGACACCTGCCACAGCATGGCTTGATAAGCGATGCATAGGTCCACGCTCGGGATGCGAACCTGCGAACCCTGGGTTGTGAAACGGAGCGCGCACACTGAACCACTATGCCACCAGGCAGGATCCCAGAGGCATTACTTCTTTTTTTTTTCTTTTTTTTTTTTTTGTGGGGAAGACCAGCCCTGAGATAACATCTGTTGCCAATCCTCCCCTTTTTGCTGAGGAAGGCTGGCCCTGGGCTAACATCCATGCTCATCTTCCTCTACTTTATATGGGACGCCACCACAGCATGGCTGACAGGCAGTGCGTCGGCGGGAGCCAGGGATCCGAACTCGCGAACCCCGGGCTGCCAAGCGCGGACTAAACCGCTGCGCCACTGGGCGGCCCCCAGAGGCATTACTTCTTAAGTGATTAATTTTAGTTTTTTCTGACTATTCTGTTCTCAAGTCAGCATGAAGTATGTGCTCCATGAGGTCCCTGAACCAACTAGACAAAAGTAGGGTGGTTTTAGGTTGTTCTTGAATTATTTGTATTTGACCTTGCTCATCCTCTGCTACCAGCCCGTGGAGGCGTGATCAACACCACAGATGGCCTTTGCTTATAAGGACTCAGAAATATTCATTGTGAATCATTGATGTAAACTTCTTTTGCAACTAGTATGTAACTGTGTCCACTCTGGTTTTGTTTTTCAGAGTGGAGTATATTCTACGTGACAGTGCTGGCTATCTCTCTCGTAGTGCTCACAGGGGGTTTAACTTGGCTTTGCATCTGCTGCTGCAAGAGGTACCTGGTGTGCTTGTTTATTTACTTACTTGAAATCAAGACACGTCATTAAATGAGATGACAGCTTTAGTGAGTTTTGCTTGAGTTTGTTAAACTGCTGAACCGTTTGACAATCACTCTTTTTTTTTTTCTTTTTGTGAGGAAGATTAGCCCTGAGGTAACATCTGTTGCCAATCCTCCTCTTTTTGCTGAGGAAGACTGGCCCTGAGCTAACATCTGTGCCCATCTTCCTCTATCTTATGTGGGACGCCGCCACAGCCTGGCTTGCTAAGTGGTGCGTAGGTCTGTGCCCAGGATCCGAACCTGCGAACCTTGCGCCACCAAAGCAGAGCGTGCGAACTTAACCACTACGCCACTAGGCCAGCTCCCCTGACAATCACTCTTTTTATGAAAAAAAACACTAGACTTTAAAAGGACTTTATATTAATGCTGCTGTGTGATATATAGGAAAGTTAAGAGAGTAAATCCTGAGTTCTCATCACAAGGAGAACTTTTTCTTTCTTTCTTTTTATTGTATCTATATGAGAAAATGGATGTTAGCTGAAGCTATTGTGATAGTCATTTCACAATATATGTAAATCAAACTATCATGCTGTACACCTTAAACTTATACAGTGATAAATGTCAATTATTTCTCAATAAAACTGGAAAAAAAAGTACTTTATAATGCACTCTTCCCCACAAGGCATATATGCCTAGGGAAATGGAATAATACTGGAGGCAGATTTTTCTCATATTTTCTGGAAGGTTCAATGATTCTGTATCGAATCTAATGTTATTTTCTATCGGTCTCACATTATGTTCACTGAAACATTACCTAAGTGGCCTGACTAATCCGCCCTCAGTGAGAAAGGAGTTCTAGAGGTATGCTCATACCAATTGTAGATTTTGATTATTTTATCTGTATGAGGCAATAATCAAATCTACCTGAATTCTATTTAATAAATGCAAAACTTTAAGCAAGGTGATACCATCACCAAAGAGAAGTTTTGTTTTAGGTTTTCCCTTCTTCCTCTCTCCATGGAGCTGACCTCTGAGAAGCTCCAGAGCTCCCTCATTGTCAGAATCTTCCAGAACTCTGCACCCAAGCCTCTATGAGGAGATTCATAGGGATAGCGATTAGTCCTTTGAAGTCCTTAGAAGACAGCATTGGGTCCACTTATGAAACAGTATAAAATGATCTCCAAAGAAGATATGATTAAAAAAATATAGTATACCATAATTAATCATTATTTTTCACAGACCACTTTTTTTTTTTTTTTTTTGCTGGGAAAGATTCGCCCTGAGCAATCTGTTGCCAATCTTCCTCTTTTTTCTTTTTCTCTCCCCAAAGCCCCAGTATGTAGTTGTATATTCTAGTTGTAAGTCCATCTAGTTCTTCTATGTGAGCCACTGCCACAGCATGGCAACTGATAGACAAGTTGTGTGGTTCTGTGCCTGGGAAACGAACCTAGGCCACTGAAGCAGAGCGTGCCAAACTTTAACCACTAGCGCTGGCTCCCATAGACCACTTATAAATTATTTTAGTTTTGTGATTACTTTCCCAAAGGCAGGACTGGTGATGGAGAGCACAGGCACAGGCCTTACAGGACTAAATTCCATTAAGTTTTTCTAGAACCATCTGGGATGCTGGTCACCCTGCTGTGCTTGCCTTTAAAAATTCCGCAGCTTTGTGACATGTGTATGAAGGAAATGATAATGATAGGGCTTGACTGTGACTATTTATTAAGTATTTGCCATTGTGATTAATGGCTCTAACTGCTTTATGTGTATTATCTAGTCCTCCCATCAACCATATGAGAAAGGGACTATTCCTACTTCCATTTTACGGGTGGGAACATGGAGTTACAGAAATATAAAAAAATTATCTCAAAGTCACCCAGCTAGTAAGTGCTACACCCAGGGTTAGAGACCTATGCTCTTACCCACCAAGCTATCAGAAAATTGCCTTTGTGCCATGAAACTGCTGTTCGTTCTCTACATACCTTACTCTGGTTTTGATGTGTATTTTCAAATAATCCTCTGAAGCATAGGATGAGGCACATAGGATCAGCCCAGTTGTTTTATGTGCTGTGAAAAAATAATGTCTGAGTTGTTGCTAATTAATTTGGGGAATTTATTATAATTGCTGAGGTTTTTTCTGATTGCTAGTTTATGTCATCATTTCATTCCTGCATCTTTGGATATTCCAGGGTAGTATAGGTTCAGGGGAAAACTTGCTCATCCAGGTGTTTCTGAGGAAAGACTTACTCAAGGAGAAAGGCTCCGAGGGCCGACACACAGGGATTGAGGGTTGCTGTAAAAGTCCCTGGTACCCCAGTCCGAGGCTGAGCTGAGAGCCTGCAGTTAGTGGGCCATAGTGGTGTGGCTAATCCTACTCCTGTAAGTGTTTCTTCAAGATGCATGACGTACTTCAGTCCCACTGAGCTCAGACCTGGCCGTGTATGCGTATCATTAGTAAAAGATGCCAATCAATAGAATGTAATAACATTCTAAAGGCAAAAACGTTTCCTTTAGTGTCCTCCACGTGTTTGTTTTAAATCCTGGATCCCAGTTACCTTTCTGAGAACCTGAGTTGAGCTTTTCATTGTTAATTTCAGACGAAAAAGGACTAAAATAAGGAAAAAAACAAAGTACACCATCCTGGATAACATGGATGACCAAGAAAGAATGGAGTTGAGGCCCAAATATGGTAAGACAATCTCCAAGATGATTTCCTGGTATCTTTAAGTGATCTAATCCGGGTAGTTGCCTGAGAGTTTCCTGGGTGAAGGGAGAGCAGCAGGCAGGAGTCAAGACTTTGGGAAGGAAGAGAGAGGCTGGGCTTCTGTGAAGAAAACAACCTACGTCAATCCGAGGATATGCTCACTGGGAGGCAGTAGTTGTATTATAAATTTAATGTCATTGCGGCCAAGTGTTTTGAGACGTTAATGGGTGAGGGATATGAAATGCCTGTTTTAAATTGAGCACTGACGGATGACTACAGGACAAAGACTGTGCTTCCAACAGGTGTCCCAGGGCCTGGCTTTTCTCTACGCATGGCTGGAGGGGGTGGGGCCTGTGACACTGTTTCACCCCAGCTCGTCTCTGAATGCTGTTCCATTTAGGTCTGCTATACAGAAATGCAGCAAAATAACATTTCGACTTCAAAATCAAACATTTTCCAGCAGCTGCATTAGCTAATTAGCCATGTATATAGATGGACATAAAGGCTTTTACAGAAAACTGACTTTCTTCACAAAGTGAATGGATCTCTGTGCTTAGAACTACCTCTTGACCACCTCAGTTAACTTTTTCATTCTCATTTATTAACTCTTGGAGACTAAACCTTCTCTGGCCTGCTTTGCACTGATTCTATGGATTTTCCATAATTCTGGATTTATAACTAAATTAATTCTTACAGAGGGCCATAATCACTTTCGAAGTTGTGAGATGCACTCCATTGTCCACAGTAAATGTTGAGTAGCTACCCTATGTAGTGACTCGGGGGTAGGCCCTGGAGGCGGGGAGAAGAATGGAGCACATGCCTGCCTTCACGTGAGCTCACAGCCCAGGGGAGGATAATTACATCAGAGTGCAAGGAGTCCCACAGAAGCAGGGACGGTGCCCTGTGGGCACGCAGAGGCTGGATGACTGATCGTGTATGGAGAGTGTAGTTAGGGACTTTGGCAGAAAAAGCTTCACAGGAAATACAAATTTTAGCCTACGTTTATTGAGGACTCGCTATTTACATTACATAATTTAATATCAGAGGTTTTATAAAGCGACTTTCTACCTAAGAGCTCAAAGTGCTTTAGGTCGCATTATCTTACCCACCTTCCTCCTAAAATACACTCATCCTTCTGACATTCCTATTTCTATCCACAGAACCCCGTTCTTATTACCAGGTTCTAAACTTCCGTCATTGGTACTTGGTCGGGGAGCCTTGTCCCAACTCCAACCACACCATCTTGCCTAGTCTTGCTCTCTTTCCTCAGCATTCGCATCACCACCACCCTAGTTCAGATCCTTGTAACCTCAATTCTGGACTAATAGTACTAACGAGGAAGAGTCAACAGGTATTTAATGTTTAATATGTACTAGGTACTGTTCTAACTAAGCACTTTACCCATTTAATTCCAATCCTACGAACAGCTCTATGAGATATGTGCCGTGATTATCCCCATTTTACTCTCCTTCTTCCTTCCATCCTGCACACTGTGGTTGTAGTAATATCTTGAAATGACATTTTAATCGTGTTACTCCTTTGCTTATAGGATAAAATCCAAACTTCATGGCTTTCCTTATACTCATGTGCTCTTCTGTGAGGTCCCAGCCTCTCTTGCATTATTTCCTCCATGAATCATTGGCTCCAGACTGTTTTCTTCAAATATTTCTAGATGCCACTGCATACTCCATGCCCTCCCTTGTTCTCCTGTTTATATCTATTCTTTTCAAATCCTGTCTATGTGAAACATCACCGAAGCAACCCCAGCTTATAAGTGTGTGCTTGTCTCTTGATTCATTTAAGATTTATTTTTAAAAATTTCTTGCCTTTTAGGAACCATCTTCTCATGAGTCTTTGTCTTAAACCCTTAGACACTATAAATTCTGTGAGAGCAGAGATCATATCTTATACCTGTTCTGTCTCTTATTTTGACCCCCCATAATCACATAGTCTACCAAAATATTTAATTGAACCAAACAGAAAATCATAACAGCTTTCATTTATTGAGTGCTTCGTGTGTGCTAAATGCTGAGTGAGAGCTTTATATGTACTACTTCCCTTAACTCCTCATGTGGAGGAAGAAATTTTCCTCGGCCCTCTAGGTTCTTCTGGCTGCTCTAAGAATTAAATTGACAGGAGACAGAATAACAGGAGAAATCAATTTAATTTTGTATCTATGGGAACCCCACATACATGAGAGAGTCAGAGACAGAAAGGTAAAGTGAGGTATATATGCCGTCTTGAGCTAAGGAATGGGATAGGGGCCCGAGGCCTCAGAGGGGAGGAGGGTAATTAACGGGATGATAAGAAGAGCAAATGTTCAGTAACAGTTCGAGGCTTGCCTTGCCATACAGACAGGTCATAAAAAGTTATTTCTGGTAATAACTCTTATTATGGGCAAAGCCCCCAATTTAAATTCTTTAAGGGAAAGGTAAAAGTTTTTCAACCCCGCAGTCTTGATAGCCTTTAGCTCAACGTATTTCTCATGCTAAAGTGGCACATCTTGGGGAGGCCTGTTCTGAATTCCTCCGCTCAGCATAAGCCCTCAGAGTAGATGCTTTGTTATCTCCCAATTTAATAGATGAGGAGACTGAAAGCCCAGAGAGGTTATATATCTGTATCTTGCCCAGGGTCACACAGCTGGTAGGTGTCAAAGCTCGGGCTCAAGCTCAGGTGTGATTCCAAAGCCCTGTTATTACTCACTAGGAAACCCAAACCTCCTGCCGTGTTGTGAGCAACTGCTTTGAAGGTGCGGAGAGCACAAATTCATGCTCTGCACGTGACCCACAACCAGAATGACAGCTGAGAGTGAAAAACACCCTTTGCGTCTGTCCGCTTCTCCCTAGGTATTAAGCACCGAAGCACAGAGCACAACTCCAGTCTGATGGTGTCCGAGTCTGAGTTTGACAGTGATCAGGACACGATCTTCAGCCGTGAGAGGATGGAGAGAGGGAATCCAAAGCTTTCCATGAACGGCTCTCTCAGAAACGGAGCTTCCTTCAGCTATTGCTCAAAGGACAGATAATGGAGCAGCTGTAAAATGAAGGACCCCCACAGGAATCGTTCAATCCAGGACCAGTCAGTGGGAGTTAAAATGCAAAAGTCTTGTTAGAACAGCACGTTAATGTCCTTTCACGCTGGGGTGGGTGTGTGTCCCCATAGTTTACAAGACCTGTTTTTGGGGGGCTTTCGAGACACAAAACAACAAAAATGTTGCTCTTTTAACTGGGACGCTTGTTAATAGGAATAAAGGCTGGGTAAGATGCTAAGGTATATACTTAAAAGAGTTTTGTGTTTCTGTAGCTGGCACAGTATTATATTGCCTATGTTAAAGTAAAGAGTAACACCTGTTTCTATCCGCAGACCCTTAGGTGAGTTACACACGGATTTAAAGAGGGCTGATTTCTCCTAGGAGCTGCAATCGCCTTTAAGGACGACTTTCTGAACATGGTTTCCTTGGTAGGACCCATCAAGTCAGATGGCTGTGTGTGCTAAATAGCTTATGTGAGGTGCGGGTTGTCTTCTGTGCAGCCACTTTTCTGTGCTGAGTGCGACCCTGCACAGAGCAAAGCCCTCCTGTTTTCACTCCTTTGCTGTGGCCAGCTGCGATTTTGGTGCTCGCTCTCTAGAAAGCAGCTCTCGGAAGTTCAAGAGCTCAATAAGAATTGTATTCTGAGAACTGGAGGCAATGAAAAGGGACTGCAGTGACTTACAGGTTGAAAGTTGAACTAGCATTTTAACATCCTTTACCTTTTCTTTCTCTTAGAAAAACAAACTACTCTGAGGCCTCCCTTAGCCCCAGTTTACATGAAACACAATAAAAGTGATTATTCGTTCATTAAAGATTTACTGAGTATGTACTATATAGGCCAGGCGGTTGGCCTGCCATAGGTGGGATAACGACTCAGCTACTATGTATATATTCCCAACTCAGAGATACAACGTCTTCGTTAGGATGGTATGCTCATGACCCTCGGCCCTGACAGGTACTTTCCAGAATATCTTGACAGAGACCTTCACTTCATATGTTTAAAAAATTTATTTATTAAACAGTTTTCCTACTAAATAAGTCATTTTAAATGTATGAAAAACAAGAAACCATCCCCAACCACAAAGCAGCACCCCAGAGCAATGAACTGGAGTTAATTGTAGCCTGACAAGTTGGTTGGCTGATCACAGTTCCCCCTCCCTCCATGGTCCTGAGGCTGGTGGCCTGGGTGGCGGCCTTGGCATTCTTTGTGGGAAGACTGGAATGAGAGGTGGGGCCCATCACAGCCAGAGCCAGCATTGTGGCATCCAGCATGACAGCACCTAAACGACATTCTGTTGCACAAGTTTCTGGAACACGAGGGAAAAACTAGGATTCCTTTGCTGTGATTAAGTGGAGAAGCAAGGCGGTTAAACCATCAGGTTTAAATCATCAGGGCTAGAGCAATAGAGAAAATAGTTCCCACGGGCCCTTGAAAAAAATAAGCTTTCAGGTGCTTTTGTTCTCTCCGGTAATATTCATGCTCATGAGACCATCTTGTTTTCAATTATTGTCCTTCATGGGGAATGGCAGAACTAACAAGTATAGGAGTGTAATTTTATTTTTAAAATAATTTTCTTGGGTTATGCCTATACTTTCTGTATTGCTAGCCAGTTTAATACTACCTATGGTGTTAGGAGGAAAATGTGATGGTTCTTACAACAATATTTATCTTCATAAACTTAAAATCTGCCCTACCTAGTGATCAGGGTTATGTTATTTTTGTGCAAAACTGGGAATTTCTGGCATAGAGGAAGGCAGCCCAAATATGAGGTCGGTAGAGTACAACAAAGAAGAAGGGAGCGATCATTTGTGAAGGGCTTTATGTACATAATACATGTGTCTTACATACTCAACTGATCCTTACAATCATCCTTGAAAAGATGTTCTCTTGTTGCAGATAATGATCTGAAGGCCCAGAGAAGTTAAGTAACTTACCCAAGGTCACAGCCAAAAAGTGTGGATCTGGGAATTAATGCAAAATTTTAAGCTGCAAAGTCCATGCTTTCCACTCTTCTGCTCCCACTAAACAAAGAACTCCTGCCCCCAGCTGTTGGAGGGCAAGTTCTGCTGGACCTTTTGGACTGTCTGTTTCTAGGACCAAGAGGAATTCCTCTTGATGTATGAAGAGAATAAAAGACAGAGAAGTCTGTCTCTCCTGTGGGATCACGCCCTGGCCCACCCCTCCCGGTTTGCAAAGTGCTGCTTCTGCCACTCCTCCTTGCTGCCCCTGGCCTTCCCAGCCCAGCCAGTCTGATCCTTCCACACAGAAGGATCTTGATGCTACGGTGAATTAAAAATAAACACCACACTAGTGATCAGAAAGTGGGTCCTATCTCGTTATCCCACTTGTCAGAGGAGCAGAGCATGAGGTGGAATGACAGCCAGCGTTCTTCGTCTGGTGTGCTTATTTGGAAGGTAAAGCTCACAAGAGCTTGGACAGACAGAAAAGCAGGGGCCTTGAATGTGAGGGAGGGCATTCGTAGGGCTACAGGCTAACAAGACTTAGTTGCTGGTCAAAAATCAATGAAGGAGGATTCAAACCCACATTAAGAGGCGAAGCATGTTTATGACTAAAGGACATGCTGGAGGTAAGAAAACGTCCACTCAGCATGTCAGTGATGCCTCCCATGTGGGCAGGGAGGAGGGGGCAGCACCACTCTTTTTGTGTGTGACCAAGCTATCAGACTTTGACTTACGTCTTGGCTTTATTTTAAAAAATGTGTAATTTTTTCCCCATGTATTGACAAGGTATCATTTCTAATATGACACTATTAAACATATGTGCTAATCTAAATAAAAGTGTCTATATTTTCTGTAACTAGTTGTTAGGGGGGAAATACTTCTTCTTCATGCTTCTGTGTAGAGGGATTTCCCTCGAGGAGTCAGCAAACTGGCCCACGAATGTTTTGTGTGGTCCATGAGCTAAAAATGATTTTCACATGGTTGAAAAAAATCATTAAGACTATCTTGTGATACTTGGAACTTACATGCAATTCAGATTTCCATGTCCATAAATAATGTCTTACTGGAACACATGCATGCTCATTCATTCGTCTGCCTGTTATCGGTGGTTGCTTTGTGCTATAACAGAGCTGAGTAGTTTCAACAGAGATTGTATCCCAAGCCCAAAATGTCTACTATCTGACCCTTTATAGAAAAAATTTGCTGAAACCTGGAGCAACACCCCTGGCTCCCTTCCTGTGGGAGGACAGGGGTTTGGGAGGAACTGAGCATGCTCAGCTCTGCCTGCCTTCTCTCTGCGGAGAGGGTAGGTACATACCAGGGCTCTCTG
Source organism: Tapirus indicus (assembly GCA_031878705.1). NCBI lineage: Eukaryota > Metazoa > Chordata > Mammalia > Perissodactyla > Tapiridae > Tapirus > Tapirus indicus. The sequence goes on along the minus strand of CM062931.1, from coordinate 22,000,170 downwards.
ACATTAACGGGCAGTCTGCTCCCTGCTGGAGAAGGCCTACAGTTGGGTGGAGTGCAAATTAGATTGAAGGGGGCGTGTGCTTAAGTCACATCCCCTAATCAAGTTCCTATCAATAATCAGGCTGACATTGTGTATTCCCTCTGTGTAACTCCTGCATCACTTTCTCAGCTTCGAACTTGGGAAGAGTGAGGTGTTATCTATTGATTCCCTAAAACCTCACAGCCATGTCTGGCTGTTACATGTGCTGCCACCCTGTTATGTAGCTAAGAGGGGTTGACTGGAGAGAAAGAGCTACTGGATTGGGTTAAAAGTCTTGAAACTGAAGCTTTGTTGACTTCAAAAAAAAGTGTATTGCTGTATAACTGACATATAATAAACTGCACATACCTATAGTACAATTTGGTAAGTTTTGCGCGAAGTATGGACAACTGTGAAACTACCACCACAATCAAGATAAAATTTTCCTGTGACCCTTTGTCATCTCTCCCTCCCTAGTCACTGATCTGCTGTCACTATAGATTAGCTTGAATTTTCTAGTTTCATATAAATGGAATCATACAATATATCATTTTTGGACACTTTTTTTCTCCCTCAGACAAGTTCCCTCCTTTCCAAGTCATTTAACCTAACCTATTAGCAACTCTGATGAGGTAAGTACTTGCTGAAGTAAAGATGCTGCTAATGGGAGTGGGACTGTTGTAGTTAGCAAAACTAACTAGATGGCTCCTAGAGAATGCTCAGTCCTGTAAGAGCTCTGTATTCATTTACTGGGAGACCAAAACCGTGCTTTCTAAAGTAAATGAATCAAACCTTTATAATCTCAAAGTGATGACTTTCCATTACTGAGAAAAAAAAAGTTCTGACCTAAGTCTGAGTTAGCCTAAGACTTAGCATAAAACTTATTTTAAAGCTTCCCCAAAGCTGAATTATTATCCTCTTGATCTTGGGGGAAAAGCAAGCTGTTCCCAGCACTCAGAGAGACCTGCAGTCCTAAGACTTCATTGAAAAGCAAACTAGTCATTCCCGAAGGGGCACAACGCATTCCGGAAGTGTTCTGCTGCTTGCTCTGGGTGCTGGTTCCGAGGTGTGTTCAGTTTGTGAAAACTCAGTGAGCTGTTTACCTCTTCACTTACGTACCCTTTTTTGCACGTAAGTTACACTTAAATGAAAAGTTAAAAAAAAAAACCCTTCCAAGTGATTTTACTTTCAAAGCCAACTAACTATCGGGATTTCCTTGGTGGTGATGAAACACTTCTCCATCTTGATTGTGGTAGTGGCTACACAAATCTACCTATTGATGTGATATAACAACTGGGTACAAACACACACACACACAAATACACAGACGCACGCACAAATGAGTGCACGTAAAAACTGCTGAAATCGGCATAAAGCCTGTGTTAACAGTATGTATTTCCTGGTTTTGATGTTGTGTTAGTTATGGAAGATGTTAACCACCAGGGGAAGCTAGGTGAAGAGTACACAAGAGTCTATTACTTTTGCAACTTCCTGTGAGTTTATGATTATTTCAAAAGAAAAAGTTAAAAGATTTGGGGTAAACCCCTTTCTTAGGCTGCCACATCTGCAAACCAGGTAAATTCTCAGTTTAGTTCAGCAAACCTTTAATGAGCATGACCATGGGACAGGCCCTCCTGTAGGTGCCAGGGTACAAAATTTCACATGCAGGCTCCTGGGCCAAGGCACTCACTGACCGGCAGCTCTCTGGGAAGGGAGCACCATTTACACATGTAGGAGAGGAACAGTAATTTTCCCTCTGCCCTTCTGAGTTCTTGTCTGAGACTCCTGTAATAAAAGACATCTGAGAAAAAAACACGAGAAAAACAGAAGTTTATGAACATGTATACCACATGTATACATGGAAAATACCCAGGGAAAAATGGGTGACTCAAAGAGGCGGCTTAAAACTCCAGCTTATATAGCATCTTCAACAAAGAACAACAAATTTGTGGAGAAATGACAGGACCAAGCAGTTGTAGGCTTCAAGGGTGGAGATAAAGGCTAGTTAGTAAAATTTGTTATATGGATTCTTCTGGGGTCCTTTCCAGGCCGACAAGGTCTAGAGTTGTCTCTGTGATTAACTTTTGTCCCTCCTTGGGGAGAGCACTTCTACAAATTTATATCCCACTTTTAGGCAAATAGCGGGAGGGCAGAAAGCTTTTCTTGTCTCTGCCTCTTCTCAGTTGCCTTCAGCTCACAATAACCTTTATACTAAAGTGGCATATTTTGGGGTGGCATATTCTGCTACCGTTCATACATATCCGAATGGGTCTAATAATACCCAATACAAACTCAAATGATGCACTGGCAAGAAAAGCCACAGTCAGAAACCTTAATACAGAAACAGGAAAGTCTGTTAATTCAACATTTATTAATCACATACACACAACTCTGACAAGACATTGATACACGTACACAATTATTAGAAATTGGAAAATGAGTAATGGGCACATGTTTAAAAAGCAAAATGTTTACACACTTCCCACTACACTTATTCCCAAGTTTTATCTCACAAAATACAGCACAAAAAAAATCACAGCATAAATATTATTCAAGTAAAATGCCATCTAAAATAGCTGCACATGAATAATGAAAACCCTGGGCTCCAGTCTTCAGAGAAGGCAGTCATGTGGCACGATTTAAAGTTAACAAGTTAAGAATAAAATAGATTTATTTGCATTGTGCTTCTGATTTTTCTTTTCACCAAGTCTTTCCATAAGAATAAAGGTAGAAGAAACAGTACTTGACATAAAATCATATTTAAAAGCCACTCAAAGGGATAAAGGTAACAGATGAGCTCTTTAAATGAGAATCCCTGCCTAGCTGGGGAAGTGAATGGAGAAGGGTTTTTTCAAGGCCAATAGACCTGTTATCTGGGTAATTTCATTTGAGTTATGTGATAATTACTGGGAAGTTCTTGGTAAGAACTCACTGGAAGAATGTCCAGAAAAGTACTTTTTACATAGCAGGTGTTCAGTAAAAAGAAAGAATGCCTGAGAAACTCAGAAAGGTCAATCTCTCCCTCTTGGTGTAGATCAGGGGTTGGCAAATGTTTTCCGTAAAGAGACAAAGAATAAATATTTTAGGCTTTGCGGGCCGTTCTGTCTCTGTCACAAGCACTCAGCTCTGCCAAGAAAGTAGCCGTAGATCAATGCGGTAAATGAATGGGTGTGGCTGTGTTCCAATAAAATTTTATTTATGGACACTGAAATCTGAATTTCATATAATTTTCATGTGTCATGAGATATTATTATTCTTTTGATTTTTTTCCAACCACTTGGAAATATAAAAACCATTCTCAGCTCGGGGTTGTACAAAAACAGGTGGTAGGCCAGATTTGGCCTGTAAATTGTAGTTCGCCAACTCCCAGTCTCATGGTCCTTTTCATGTTATAAAATATATTTTTTAAAAAATCCCCTCCACCACATATGGTTACCTTATTGAAAAATACCCCAAAAAATGTTCATTGAAAAACATTTGTCTTTCTTCCCCGAACTTAGAACAAGTTTACTAAACAGTAAGCTATTTCCTTTTCAAATTATTTTCATTACAAAGTTAATCAAAGACACTGCAATGAGTCTCTGGCCCTCAATTTATGTACCTGGGGAGCCAAATATACAGGAAAACTGAAAATCTGCCATCCAGAGAAGGAATCCACTGGCTTACAAAGTTACAAACTTATTTGAAGGTATTCCTCCAAACATCTCCAAACATCAGTATTCCAGACTTCCAAAAAATAATGTTAGAGCATTTTTATCATTAATAGAAAACGGACACACCCAAATCTTAAGTAATTAGAATGTTATATAAAACAACCTAAGAACTAAAACAAAAAGTAGAAATTAATTGTCAACATGCTATGCATGTGATTCTTGGCAGAGCCCGGGCAATGTATGTCACGGGGAGGTGGATTTGGGCCTTGGGGATCCGACTGGTATAATCCAGGCCAAATGCAGCTCCAGGACTGGCTGTAGCTCCCGTGCACAGGTACATTCCAGACCTTGAGTTACTCAACCCCAGCTCCCCGTGGCTCAGGGACGAGTGCTAAGTACCGGGTGGGGTTCAGGAGCAATTACCTCTAGCACTACTTTCTTTCATGTTTTTCTTCCATTACCCGGAATATCCACAGAATGGCATAGATTCTGCACATAAGAGAGAGTGGGAAAGGAAGGAGCTTCATCTCTGCCTATTCAACCTGGAGCAGCCTTTATTCCAGGATGGATGGGAGACATGTCAGAAAAGCCTAGAATTGTCTTAATCAGAGTTTTTCTTTGGAATGATAGGAAACACTGTCATAGGGTTTTTCTATTTTTTATTTATTTATTTTTTTAAAATTTGTGTGTGTGTGTGTGTGAGGAAGACTAGCCCTGAGCTAACATCCGTTGCCAATCCTCCTCTTTTTTGCTGAGAAGACTGGCCCTGGGCTAACATCCGTGTCCATCTTCCTCTACTTTATATGCGACGCCACCACAGCATGTCTTGACAAGCGGTGTGTTGGTCTGCACCCGGAATCTGAACCTGTGAACCCCGGGCCGCCAAAGTAGAGAGTGCCAACTTAATTGTTATGCCACTGGGCTGTCCCCATTTTTTGTTTTTTTAAATGATGAGCTGTAAAGAGTCTTACTGGATAAGAGGTGTCTGAAATTCAAGGCCTGTGCCTCTCTCACAAGGTGAATTGGCAATGATGGAAATCCCTTTTCCTTTTGAGATTATAGCGGTGAAAGTGCTTTTGCTTTTTGTGGGGTGAAGCAGCCCCTCATGAGGACAGAAAGAGCAGGCTGCAGGGGACAACCACTTACTCAGGCTCAGGTGGGCACCAGCCTCCCCTTCTCTTGGCAAAGCCCCTTGGCAAAGCCACTGCCAGATGCCCAAGCAGGGCTGGGTGGTGCTGCTCATAACAATAATGGCTCCTGTACTTACATGGAATTTTCATTTTTTTGCAAATACTTGTACTTGCAAAGTATTTGCTCACAATATCCCATCGAGCTACGTAAGGCATATACAGAATCTCCACCCTACATGAGGAAGGGGTGCTGCTGAACAGCATGTCCACAGAACAAAGCTACTACTCAGTGAAGGAGCCATTCTGTGTGGGCTTCCATTCTACCAGGCTGCCTCTGCTGCTCTTTGCTTTACACCTGGGCTCGTTTCCTAAGGGAAACAAGATAAAATAGAAAACAGGACAGAAATGAAAATATAATCTTTAAGTAGTAAATTTAGGACAATGAAGACTTCAATTTAAAAAATCATCCAGAGCCAGTCCTGATGGCCTAGTGGTTAAAGTTCGGCGCTCTCACCACTTTGGCAGCCCGGGTTCATTTCCTGGTCATGGAACCACACCACTCGTCTGTCAGTTGCCATGCTGTGGCAGCGGCTCACACAGAACTAGAAGGACTTACAACTAGAATGTACAGCTATGTACTAGGGCTTTGGCAAGGGGAAAAAAAAAACCACAAGAAGATTGGTAACAGATGTTAGCTCAGGGTGAATCTTTCCTGGCAAAAAAATTAATTAATTAAAAAAAAATCATCCAGAAAAAGGGAGAGGTGCTCCTTCATTCCTCACAGAAGCACAGGCAATTCTGTGCTATTTTAGAAGTCTTAGAAATGATTAATTCCCCTCTGCAGCAACACCTCTGAATACACAGCAAGCATCTTTAGTGCTGAGCTGGCAGATCGCCAGGGATGCTGTGCACCCCTCCCACCCCCCCCCCAGCCCATCAGTCATACTCAGGGGTGTCCCCTGCAGCCCTCTGGGTCTAAGCTCCAGACCCACGTGGGAGATGGCCATGTCAGTGCCCAGGCAGGGATCAAGCCCTTGTGACAAGGCTGGAAGGGCCAGCCTGCCTCACAATGCAACTTGCTCTGAGGCAGAAAGGGTTATGGTGGGGTCCCAGGGCTTCATTCTATAAACCTAATGCTGGTTCTCAGGAAGTCTGCAGCCAGAGGCACATGGTATCTATTGGTTCCTAGTTAGGTAAGGGGAGGGGTAGGATTCGCATCTGCTTAAGATTACGAGGACTGGATGAGCTTTAAAAAATTCATAATTCGGATGACCTACAAGTTTACTTACAATAATGGATGGCATGTCCTCATATATGTAGATAAGCTTCCTTTCTTTATTTTTTAAAGAACCGAAGAATCCTACAAGCCTCCCAAACACACATACTTGAGTTCCAGATACTCATCAATGCCATACTTGGACCCCTCTCGCCCAAGGCCAGACTGCTTCACCCCACCAAACGGGCACTCCACAGTGGAGATCAATCCTTCGTTAACGCCAACCATGCCAACTTCCAGCTGCTCTGCCACTCTCCAGATCTGGGCTGGGTCTTGAGAGTAAAAATAACCTGTCATAGGGACAAAGGACACAGATGACATGTAGAATAGTCATTAAAGACATCATGTCTGAACCTGAGGATGCCACCGACAACCACCTGTCTAGTCACTCGGGCCTGGAATCTTCCCTGCTCCTATGCATATAGAACCCCAAGTTGGTCCTGTCCGTTTCTTCCTCTCAAACCTTTGGAAATCATCTTTCTGCTTCTGTTCCACTCTTCTAGTGCTCGCACTGTCTCCCATCAGGGCTGTACCAATAACCTCCCGAGCTCCTGTTTTCTACTGTTCAACCCATCCTGCACACCTCCTGTGATATTTTTGCCCAAACCTTCCAGGGACTCCTTGTTATCTATAAAATGAGGTTAAATTCTTAGGGGGTATTCAAATCCTCCCTAATGTGGTCTCAATCAACATTTTAGCTTTACCTTCCATTACTCCAATCACCAACCATCCTCTCCAAATTCTCCTCGCCCTTACTTCACTTCTAAACTCCCTTGATCCCTGCCCGGAATCTCTCTCCTCCAATCTCTGCACAATCAGAGTCCTGCCCATCATTTATGACCTAGTTCAGGGTGGGGCTTCCTCCACCATCATCCCATCGAGAAGGGAAGAAAGGAACACTGACTCAGCATTACAGAGGCACCGTGCACACACCTTACCCCGGCTCTATGAGAACTCTTGGAGTAGGCAGCGTGGGGTGAGGCAGTGCCAGAACACTTACCTTTCTCTGGTTACAGATAGTTCTCTTACACCTAGAGGGGAAGCTTCTACAGAGCTACAGCTCTGTCTTTATGTCTCTGTATCTTTCTCAGTACTTCATTCACTGTGGATGCTAAATATACTTTGTTGAGTGCATTTATGCATGTATAATTTCCTCAGGGTAATAGGGTACATAGTGTGGCCACCTTGATCACCTCCAAACTAAAAGAATGGCGGCCACGCAGTGAGGCTGCATCCGCATGCACTGTCTTTGCTTCTTTCACTGTCCCTGAGGCTCTCTGCCAGTGCCCTCAATCTAGCATTTCCTCTTCTCTTCAGGCTTCCAGGAGCCAGGCAAAATGCGAGAAAAAGCACTTGGGATTTCTAGGCATCAAGCCTCTGAGAACATGGGACTTATGGGGTGTGTGTGATTCTAGAACAATCTGCAACATGTCTTCTCCCACTGCTCAGCCAGGCCTAACCAGGGAGCTCCCAATGTGCATCATGGGGGACAAGGCAAAGGGACGTGAACTTGCACAAAACTGCCTTTGCCCCTTGGAAAGCAACAAAACATCCGCTCCAATGAAGTTTCCTTCTCAAAACCCAGGGTGATGTTTACAAGGCAGACCCCAGCATCAGCTCGGGAAATGATTATGACTGCCACTGAGCAAGGACCAACACCTGCCTACCTGCTAGCCCAACGTCAGCCGCGTTAGCGATTGCCACCGCCTCCTCCTCTGTATTGAACCTGCCAAAGTTAAGATGGGTCATCAGCAAAATCTGTAAGGGGAGAGTAAAGAAAACCACTGTCTTTTCACCTGGTTTGTTTCCAAATAATGGCAAGGGGCAAATTGGAGTTTTGCCAACAGATCCTAGGGTAGAGTACACAGGAAAAGAGCACCACGTGCTGTGATGACTTGGTTCAAGGCTGGCGTGCTCAAACCAACGTCGGCTCCTCTCTCCCGAGAGAACAAGAGACAAGCAGGCTGACGTGCAGGGGACTGCAGCACATCCAGAATGTCCAACAAAATGCCTTAAGAAAGGATTACTGCTCTTGCTGCCCACTAAGAATATGTAACAACCATAACAACTACATAATTCAGGAGCAACCATAATGCAGTAGAACGAACACCATCCAGAGGAAATAGGGGCGGGAGTTCTAATGTCGGCTTTACCACTTATGTTGCTTAACAGTCATGGTGCAGGGAGTCTGTTCCTTTCTGGAAACAAAGAGTGCTAGCACCAAAGCTCGCTGCAGTTTCCTCCAGCTTTATCATTTTATTTCTGGAACAAAATTTGAGTGGCATTTTTCTGTGGCCCCAGAATTGTAACTGGAGCAAAAGGTTCTAAGCACCCAAATTCCTAAATTGAGAGATCTGCCAGCAGTGGGGGCCAGCATCTCTCTAAAGACACCAGGCAGAGCTGGCTGGGCTGCCCTGGGCCCCAGTCAATACAATTGGAAGACTGGGAGAGAAGAAGGCAGCTTTGGGGGAGGGAAGGCCAGGGAGGAGGACCCCAGGAGAATCAATTGTTCCGAGGATGACTGGCTGTGTCTCCTAGGGCTTATCTCTCCACTTGAGCACAGCAAGCCATTCTATCCACGGGAGGACAGAAAAACAGGGCATCGCCAATGTTCCCACTCCCCAATGACCCCTCAAAATGCAGCAATCACATCATCAGTTGTGGCATCATTGAGGATTTTCACCTTTTGGGTGTACCTGCTAACCTCAGAGCTGTGCTCCCACCACTCTGTGCCCCAAAAGGAGAGGTTTGGTGAGACTGGAGTCCACTAGTAACAACTGGGTCCCCCTCCCTGACCTAAATTTTTATTTACACCATCACCACCACCACCACCACCAGAATGGTATCAGGCAATATGCTAAGCGCTTTATGTACATTCTATCATTTAAACCTGAAAACTACCCTGTGAGGCAGGAACTAGTTCTTATCCCTTTTTCCATACAAGGACTCTGAGGCTCAGAGAAGTTAACTCATCCAAGGTCACACGGGTATGAAGTAGCAAAGCCTGGATCTCCACCCAGTTCAACTCCAAAGCCTACATTCCTAACCACTGCAGCCTTTCGATTTCCTGTGAAAACATCAAGTTCACATTCTAGATAAAAAAGTTTTATGAAAACGAAGATGAAAGTCCTTCAAGTGATCCATTTCCCCAACGGTGGACTAATATAT